>CM039665.1:8076752-9366752 GCA_022405105.1 Aristolochia contorta | reverse complement strand
TTTTCCATGTTAGGGGTGTTGAGAGAATTCAGAGAATCTAAAATTCCACCAATTCACAAGTGACAATAAATTCCCACTCAAATCAGCAAATTACACTGAGAGTGAGATTTAAATTCTCTCCTAATTTTAAGGATATTTCAATTTCATAATAGACTAAAATTTTACTAACACAAAAAAAAGTGATTTTTTTTAGACATCATGTCCCTGACACTAAGATCACAATCCACTAACCCCCATGTAGCTTGGTTTTTGCTTATCCAAAATAGGGTTTACCTGTGTTATAACTTATAGGCCAATATTATTGGGCCTTATACCCAGATGAGGGACGTAATTAATATTACTAGTTGTTTAGGATTTAGTTTTTAGTCCGTGATGAAAAAGGCACTGCAACTATATAATCTTCTAATTAGTATATATTAAATGATCTCAGCCAGAATTAAAGAATAAACTTGGCAATGTGACACGTAGCAGCATCATTGAACAGAACTCAAAATGAAGATAAGAGAGGAAAAAACGCGTGATATTAAACCATCTTCTCCTCATTAATTTGGTGCTCAAGGGGGATTCTTGGAGACAATTCCCTAGAAATTTCAATAGAATTTTCTGGACAATCTTCTAAGATCACAGGAATGCTGAAACTCTGATTTCATGTCGTACATCCTGATCCCGTTAATCCTTCAAACTTGTAAACTTCTTCTTCATTTTTCTTTATTTTTCTTGTTCTCAATGGTTTGGTCACATGCACCATTTCGAGGACCGGCCGACACCTCAGTACTCATACATATATATACTCATTTTGCCTTGTCATCGACTTCATATTGCTTGTACCTCCTAACGTGAGTTAGTATACAACAAGTTAGTATTATTGCTGGACCCATACCAGTTCCAATATAATTACCACAATTTGATACAGCCAGATCTATCAAATTGTACCAAACAAACCAGTTCAACACAGTTAAACTTTGGCACTACTTAACGCTAAACAACAAAAACAAACATACACCAACAAAGTCATCTTTAAAAGGACCAACAAAGACATCTTTAAATTAAAGACCAACAAAGTCATCATTAAAGGCTTATATCATAAGAAGGATTGCCCTTTTGGTTTGATAAAAAAAAAAATTTTCCAGTTTATATAAAGATAAACCGGATCAAAGTTTCAAACTAATAAGGAGAAACTTTATCTGGCATCTGCAGTTAAATTTGGTAAAAACATTTATGTGTAAAGGGAGATTTAAATTCTTTAAACGAGTATCCGTTTTCCTCTATTTTTTTTCCCAGTTTATTCCTATAGACGAATTGTCATTAATCTCATATACTGGCTTATACGTTCCAATATTTGAATGCATATGGCACGTAAGAGATTAATATATGGTGCTTCTTCTCTTTCACTCTTTTATCCTCCACAGACACTGCATTGGTGAATTCGGATTCATTGCTATATATTCTGCTGATCCAACTTGGGATACTAACTAAAAAGCTAAGGATTGTCAAATTAAAGAAATTAATTAAAGGCCAAACTGTGCATCATTATATTTTGCTTGTAATCCACAAATTGAACCAAAACACAGAAGAAAACCAACACTTTGGCCGATTAATTATTAAAATGAATTACAATCCCCAGAACAAAAAATATGAAAAAAAAAAAAGAAGAAAGAAAGCTTAATCAATGGCAATGCAAAATTTAAAAGCCAATTTTAACAATAACAAACAACATTAATTTCCAGGACATGAAACTTTGGCTACTTGCTAAACAAAAGAAAAACAAACACCAATTACAAAACATACGAAATGAAACCGATATTGAGCAAGACTGGTAAATGGGTAATGTTGGCGGAGAATGGGCATTGGGGATGTTGATCAGTAGCACTGGAAGCCAGTGGGGGAGTTCTTCCCACACACATTCAACAGCAAGCTCAGGGAAATAGGGATGTTGATATTGATCCCCAACACATTGGCTTTAATGGCAGTGCAGAGGCAAACTGCAGCTTCCAGATCCACCAGGCCGTCGAGAAGGGAGCAGCACGGAAGGGTAGGAGGGGATCCCACAGTGGCGTTCACCAGGCCGAGCACGTTTGCACACACCCCTAGCTTGAGGGAGTCTCTGGGACACTTGCTGCCCGAAGGGGTGGGGGAAGGCTTAGGATTCGGTTTGGGACTTGGGTTATTTGGCTTGCCACATGCACAGCCACCACAGAGTGTAGAGCCGACGGAACTGCCATGGGCAGTGACAAGGGAGAAGAAGAGAAGATTGAGGGTGAGGAAGAGAGCAGCAGTACTAGCACAGCTTGTTGAGGTCATTCTCCGAACGCTTGGTGTACGGTGTGAAGTACTGCAGATGATATATAGGGGCTGGAAATGGCGAGATGGGGAACGGAGAGTTGGGTACTTATAGGAGATTAGATAGGGAAAATGGGGGATTAGATTGGCTGGAATATTAACTAAATTCTTCGGACATTAGTGGCCATGTGAGTGAGGGTGGCCAAGCATGTAGCTGGCAAATCAAGCGCTGGACTCTTTTGGAGGCTTCTGCTGCTGGGGTTTCACATGTATAATAAACTGTTTAGCGACCATATATAGCTGAATTGCAAACGTAGTACTACTGACTCGTATTAATTTTACTAGCAAGAGATAACTTGATTAATTTAACCTTATTAACTTCAATTTAAAGATTACTTAATTCATGACATAGGTATATGGATCAATTTATGTTGGAAATTGCTCACCTAATTAACCACCAAGTAAATAGCAACAAATTTGCCTTAGAAAGTTTTTAATTATAATTAATTCTCATCCTCTGATCGCTAGTTCAGAACACTTGAAAAAGTTTTAACATTTTTAATTGGAATTTTGGCAGTTATTTCCGTAGGGTTAACGTTTAAGATGGTTAATCATATTTTTATACCGTGAATAGTCAAAGGACCGAAAATTTTTATTTTATTAAAATATTTTAGCAGTGAACAGTAACCTTTCACAGGCCTTTACAAAACGCAACTCTATTGAATTGATCATCCACAAATACTTCAGCTGTGACATAATCAATATTGGTGCTACCACATACAGCTTAATTAATTAAGTTCCACTTAAGTCCTTCAAAATTATAAATCATGCATGTATCAACTCTGACATTTAATGATAAAGTTGTGCATGAAAAGGTCTGGGCCAGATCCAAGAAAAAAAAAGGTAGCTATACGGGGCCTTAGGAAGACTAATCTCAACCATTAAATTATGCCTGATTCTTGCCGAACTCAATCTTCTGCAGTGTTTAAAGTCCACCTAAGACCTTGACGAAAAAGATAAATAACTGTCAAACCATTAGGAGAAAAGTTTAAAATACACCACCTATTTGTGATCCAGCTATTGTATGAAAAGACATAAAAATCCATAAAAAGATAAGATCATATCCTATTTAAAAATCAAATACAAGGATATTTTGTCTATGTTTGAATTTAAGTCCATCTGAGTCCAAACCGCCTATATATTATTTGAACTTAAAACTCTATTAAAGTCAAATGGTTGTTCATCCTTTCGTCTGGTTCATGATGGTATGTTATTCTCTAACCTGTTCGCCGCATGCACAATTTGAGGTTTGTTTAGGTCGGATTGAAACACAAACTAAACGGTCCGCCTTTGGAAATGTACGGTTCACATATGGTCTCTGCCTTACATGGGCGTGGTTAGTGTGGTTTGGTGCACCCATCACCCCTTGCTTCATCTCGCCCTCTGACGCTGATGCTACAAATCATTCATTTGCTTCATCTCGCCCCCTAACGCTGATGCTACAAATCTTTCCCCATTTGTATGATTTGTTTATATATGACTCAACCTTAACATCAAGTCAGTAAAATGTAAACCATGTAAAGCGGGCGAACCAATTACTGATTAGGGATGTCTCATGCACTTGTGTCAAAAATCAAGATATTGTAGAAGTGTTGCACAATAAAACATCCATAAGTATTAATAAGAATTGATTAAATTGATTATTTTTATATTGAAGGTGAGAAATCTCGGCCTGTTGAAAATTCAAATGACCTAACTAATCAGATATAGTCTAGTTTCTCAGAGTCCAGTATATACCAAGTGGAAAGCTCAAACATAGGTTTTATGATAATTATCGATCATATATATAAACAAGATGATAATTAAACGCACAATCAAGTGCATAACGATGATACGACAGCTTAAACATCTCTCAGCGAGTTACTGATAGTTTCTGCATCTATAAGTCGCAGACAACTACAGGCTTATTCCCATGACTACAAGCACACAAATTAAAGGAGTACTGCAAAAGCGAGACACTAATCTAGCACTCGAATCCAGACGGGGTCTTCCTTCCACAATCATTCAACAGGAGGCTGAGGGAGATGGGCACGTTAAGAATTAAGCCCAGGACGTTGGCTCTAATGGCGGTGCAGAGACAGACGGCAGCCTCGAGATCAGCCAGTCCCTTGAGAAGACTGCAGCAAGGCAGTGTGGGTGGGGAACCCACGACTACATTCACCAAGCCAAGTAGATTGGCGCACACACCCAGCTTTAGGGCGTCCCTAGGGCACTTCCCCCCGGACGACGACGGTGGGGAAGGACTAGGCTTAGGTTTTGGCTTTGGCTTTGGCTTTGGGTTGGGGGAAGGATTGCATGAGCAAGGGGTGTTGTTGGCTGAAACAAAGACGAAGAAGAGGAGATTGATAGTTAGGAAAAGGGTCAGGGAAGCCGATCTCTTTGAGGCCATCTTCAAGCAATACTTTTTGTGCAGTACTAACTAGTACACTTCTTCAGGCCAGGACGAGAGGTGCTTTAATTTCTTTGAGTGGCTTATTTATAATGAAACAGGAGGTCCACTGAAACTTCAGAAAATATAAAACAAACCCATTGGGTCTTTTTTCTTGAAATATACGAGATGAACCAGCTGCAAATATTTGGAGGTTTTCCAAGTGCAATATTCTATAGATCATTGAGACAACGCGATTACTTCAATTTTTCAATTTTCCAATTACATGCCACCCATGCTGGTAGCTTCTTCACTGAAGATGAAGAGACCTTCGCCGAGTATTTCAAACACAAACGCTGAGATTGCTGATATCATTCACCACGTACATGGATTTAGGAAAACAGACAAATTAAGCAATAGGGGTGCATGCATATAAATGGAAAGGGAGGAATCTTGAATATTTCAAACACAAACGTGTCCCCCTCTCTCTCTTTACACGTACAGATGAGAAAATAAGACAATAATACAAGTTACAAAACTACGTGGTACATGCCTATAGATGGAAAGGGAGGAAGATTGAATTCATTAAAAAAATAGCGGTGATATAAGAACTGTAGCTTTTTATTTCTAAGACTTTACATCTCGAGGTGGTGTCCATATTGCAATAGAGATAAACTTGGAGATAAAATTTGAAGATTTTATTTTTCTGATAAAATATTATCTATCTATAAACCCTAAACCCTGGATTTATCTAGGAATCAGAATTAAAGTCCTGCTATAATAATAGATGCAAGATGTACTGCTTTCGGCATCCCACTTATTTTTCTACGAATCTGCATGAAGTTTCAGCTGGTTTCACTATAAAACTTGGGTAAATCTCTAGAATATCGGCAATATTTTATGATCTGGAAACGTGAAAACAGACGTAAGCTTTAGTAGACCCTGTTCTAACTTAGCTTTGGCAAGTGGGTTGGTCATCTTGAATCACAAAGTCGTAGTAAAACCTAGTATTCCCACCTATGTATATATATCCCACTAATGTGATCAACATCAAGCTATCAGTATCAAATAAAATCAAATCTGTTAAAAATTTTACGCGTCCCTGAGCCTTGACGAAATTATCACAAAAAATAAATGTCCACCGGCCGCAGAATCTGATGACGGGCATTAATTGTCTCCTTCTGCTTTCATATTTTCTTCCCTTTCACACTGATATATATAGTTCTGTTTATTTTCTTTATTTAATCATTACTTTATTTATTTATTTATTTATTTATACATTTATTTATTTATTTATTTATTTATACATTTATTTATTTATTTATTTAAAGCCATTGATCATGATCGGAGGTTCCATTTCCCCATGTTGGGACCTCGCGAGTTCACGGGTCGACATATATATAACTCGATGATCATGACTTGCCCACAGATTTCCACAGGCAAACGATAAAATTAGTGGATGAGGTTCTCAATTCACATGCACACAACCGTGCTTTTCTGGGTTTCAGGAAAACTGGAGGAATTAATTATAATGATTTGGCCGAGGGGCCGAGCGGTGATCTGCAGCTCTGCATGCATGCAGTATATTCTGCATACATGAGGGAGAAACATAGCATGGTTTCCCGGACTGACCTCCGGATCGACCGAGACTGAAAATTAATTATTTCTGTCCGGATCGACCAATGGACAGAAATAATACTGCTTCTTCATTTGTCTTTTCTTATGCAAATGGAAGTGGAGTCTGTAATCCACTTGATTAGCTGGAATATTTGAGAAAAATAGCTAAACACGGACGTCGGTTTTAGACTCCCAGTCGACATCTACAAGTAACTTTGGAAGAAAAACGGTACATTTTAATCGAAGAAGATGACAGGATAGAGAATATTGCTGCTTCATATGTAGTACTAGTGGGTGGGCAGAGATGTCGGTAGAGACCTGAATTAATGTTAGAAAAATCTCATATTTGAAATTTTGTATAAGTAAATATGCTCTCTGAAATCTAAATTGACTGATATATCAGCTTAACCAAGTATTACACATTGCATGTGATTTTTGCAGTACCCCATATTGTTTATAGAAAAATGATATCAGTGCTGCCATATTTTACAGCAAGGTTTTACATCATGATGTGGCTGTCCAGCCGAGTTGACAATCCAATAAGGTTTAAAATTTAGAGTTACCCATAGAATAGGAAGATAGATACGACTTTCTCTCTTACCTGGACTGCCAACAAGGACATGGCTACATCATGTGTAAACCCTTGCAGTAAAATGTGGCCTTAAGCATATCACCATTCTTGTATATATGCACATACCTTCATAGCTCAAATACCATTGGAATTGAGTACATGGTATAATTTTATTACTTGTAATTATTTGCTTTCTAAATTGGTTATTCATTTAAGCATAGACAACTTTGGAATTAACCTTACAAAGAAGTAAATGTAAAGGAGATGACTAAAGCTTGAACAAAGGCTTAAACCTCAAACTTTGAGAGAAAGATGGGCTAAAGCATCATACACATGAAGTTATAAACTAATCAAAGGGATTATGACTTGATACAAAATAATTTCAATTAATTAGTTTCTAAACTTTGCCTATGCTAACACAAAATGGTGTTAGTATATAGTAAATTAATATGCATAGTTGCACAATATACATGTGAAACATAATGCAACCTTGGCAGGACTCAGGTTTGGAACATTTTCATATTAATTTAATTGTTGAAATACTGGTAATCTTGGCTATGCATTAATCGTTCTCATAAAATGTAGGATTACTTTTAATTGATATTGTGAAACTAGGTAGGAACATTGATATGAAATAGCAATATATCATTTAAGTTAAGTTGTGGTATGATTTTGCAGCCATCAATTGCTAGCTTAGTTGGTTAGACCACCCGTTTAGTAAGCGGGAGGTCTTGTGTTCAAGTGTCAATCAAAGCACATTCCTAGTTTACAATATTTTTAATAAGAAAAATGGTGTCAGTACTTCCTAATTTTAGTTCGCCTCTGGGTGTAAAGTCTTGGAAGTAAAAACCGTACTTATATCACTGCTCTTTTAATAATTTATACTTAATTTAAATCTCTCTTTTTTCAATTAATACTTAATCTAAAACTCTGCTAATTCCTGAGAACTAATTTACTTAATTTAAAACTCTGCGAATTGATCATTGAATCACAAGCAATTTACAAGAATATTTAACCATGCCAAATACCCACAAATACGAATTAAGAAATTTCAAACATCTCCCACAAATCACCACCAGCTTGCACTCTACACAGAAATTGGAAACCACCTCACTCACTCACTCTCTACTCTCCAACAAATGAATGAAACCACCACTTTTTCTGATACTGTAGTAGTACTGCGCCACAGAACGTACACCAGATGTTATTCCAAATGTAATTAAGCCAACTGCATCAATTCTCAAGCTGAGAAGCGATCAGAGCTAAATTTTCTCCCCACAAATCAAACCATGCACCCGTGCAAAGCAGAAAATTAAGCATCGATCGAAAGGGATCGAAATGATCATTAATTAATAGCATTGGAAGTCGGTAGGCGGATTTTTGTCGCAAACGTTAAGCAAGAGGCTGAGGGCGATGGGGATATTGAGATTAAGCCCCAAAATGTTGGCTTTGATGGCGGTGCAGAGGCAGACGGCGGCTTCGAGGTCGACGAGGCCTTCGAGAAGGGAGCAACAGGGGAGCGTCGGGGGAGACCCCACGGTGGCGTTCACCAGGCCCAGCACGTTCGCGCAAACGCCGAGCTTCAAGGCGTCCCGCGGGCATTTTCCTGTGGACGGCGTCGCCGGAGGTGGTGTGGGAGTTGGGTGTGGCTTTTTGGGGGGTGGAGGTGGGCAGGGGACGTAATGGGTGGCGGAGGCGAAGGTGAAAAGTAGGATGTTGAGAGCAAGGAGAAGGCCAGCCGCGGCTGAGCTCTTTGATGAGGCGCCCATGATCGATCCTAATTCGAATTAACACACTTTAATTATGATCTGTAGTGTGATCGATATTCAGGCCACTGCGAGAGATCCCTGCAGGATGGTGGAATACTACTATGTACGTACTATACTGCATTACGAGGCCAGTATTTATACAGCTAAGACTAACAAGCAAACATTTCAATATCATTAGGTACGTAGCTGTATAAAATTTAAGTAATTATTAGCTGAGCATGCATGTGAGCATGGTGAGGCGGAGGAGTTCACCGACAGCACCCATAGAATTCTTCAAGATTTGGAAGCATGTGCCGGAAAAAACAGAAACCCCAATCTGCGGTTTGCGTGTAAATTATCCTTTGAAGAATATATATTATTGCTTTGCGTTGATCATGGACGTACGACTCAATAATTGAGTTTCAATGGAGTTTCTGGAATCAACTTTTTTAACTGATCAGAATTTAACTCATCCACAGAATTGAAAAGTATAGAACGAAGGTGATTTCCACTGCACAAACAAGCATTATCGAGGTTAATAAGAACAAATCAATAGTGGACAAGATCAAGAGTATATTATTGCTTATATGATAATGCAGGCCAGGCCTCATAATTGTCTTCTAGCTTCCTCTCTAGCAGTATCTGCTTAATTATACCAATATTATACCATGCATCTTCTCCCATGAAACTCAATTTCACAAGCCCTATAAATGTTTAATAAAATAAAATCTTCAACTTGGGGTTTGCATGTCGTCGTTTTTGTGGCTACGTGGTTTCTTCATGCAGGTGGCCGTCCCATCTTTTAATATTCCGGGAGTTAATTATAGATATATGCATAATGCCAGGGGTTCACGGGAATGCATGGATGCGCGTAGCTGGGGGACGAGAATATTATTGTCGTCTTATGACAACTTTATACGAAAATTCCAGAGGATCACACGTTAACACATGCGCGTCTTGTTTTTTTTTTTTTTAAGTTTCTGAAGCCACATGATAGCTAGGGATAAACAAATCTGTTTCGATCTCTCCCGTGACCGATTTATTTGATGAGGTAGTTTATTTAATGAGCTAGGGTTTCGTAGTGCCGAAGTTCGCATGCAGCCAGTTTTAATTTTCTTAATTTCATGAAGATCAACCAGTATTTTTCGCCTCGCGAATATTCTTTTCTAGTTGGAAAACAGAGCTTTACCAATGGAAAGTACTGGTTTTCCCTTTTTTTCCGGATTAATAGCGAGTATCATACGTCCTTTTCCTGATTGATAGGAAGTATATGCCTAGCTCATATATACACCTGTATCGATCTGATTGTTGATAAGTGCCTTGAAATACTGCAGCAAGTGTTTTTTTTATCTGAAACTACATCAAGTGTTCGATTGGATGTTCAATGACGAATTATGTGGACCACAAAAATAGTGGACTTCTCCGAACTAGTCTGTGTTGATAGAAGAGGTTCGTACTAGGCCGCTAGGCCCAAGACCATTTTTACCGAACTAGCCTGTGTTGAAAAAGAGGCTCAATTTTTGTAATAGGTAGAACGACTGCCAAGGGAAAAACCTCTTCTTTTGTAATTTTGTCTTCAGTATTCTGTTTTATTTTGCATTGTTTTACTGTTCTTTTGTGTGAAATTTTTATTTCGTAAAACTGATCGACTGAACTATTTTTTATAAATAATGCTATCCGTACGATACTGTACGCGTACATTTGTGTACAGTCTAACATGGATGTCTTATGTGGCATCCACATCAGAAGCCTCTTCAGAAAAGAGAAAACCAAAACATTCAAGTTTCATTTTTCTCTTTCCTCACTTTAACCAGTCCTCAGTACCCTAAAGCCACCGTCTCGGGGTCGCGACCCCCAGCGGAGGCGAAGTCCTCGGCATCGCGACGCCTAGCAAAGGTGAATGCCTCGGCGTTGCGACGCCCAACGGAGGCAAAGGCCTCGGCATCGCGATGCCTAGTGGAGGTGAAGGCCTCGATGTCGCAACGCCCAGCAGAGGCGAAGGCCTCCGCGTCGCCACGCCCAGCGGCCAAGGCCTCTGCGTCGCCACGCCAAGGCGCGAGAGATGGAGACGCGAGACAGTCGAGAGCGAGAGAGGAGGACTGGTTAAAGTAAGGGAAGAGAAAATCGGAACCCAAATGTTCCAGTTTTCTCTTTTCTGAAGAGGCGTCAAACTGTTGCAAATGTATGTGTACAATAACGTACGCATAACATTATTCATTTTTTATTTCAGCTATAACTGTTTCATATCTAAATAGAGTAATGCTGGGGGTACGTTACTGTACCTATACGGTTGTGTACCGTCTGACATGGATGTCTTATGTGGCATCCACGTCAGAAGCCACTTCGGCAAAGAGAGGGAGACCGGAGCGGGACTGAGAGGGAGACCGGAGCGGGACGGAGAGGGAGACCGGAACGGGACGGAGAGGGAGGCCGGAGTGGGATGGAGAGGGAGACCGGACCGGAAGGGAGAGGGAAGCCAGAGTGGGATGGAGAGGGAGGCTGGAGCGGGAGGGAGAGGGAGGTCGAAGCGGGAGGGAGAGGGAGGCCAGAGCGGGAGGGAGAGGGAGGCCAGAGCGGGAGGGAAAGGGAGGCCGAAGCAAGAGGGAGGCCGCGCAACGAGAAGGTTTGAAGAAGAAGAAAGAAGAAAGAAGAAGAAGACAGAAGAAGAAAGAAGAAGAAGAAGAAGAAGAAAGAAGAAGAAGAAGAAGAAGAAGAAAGAAGAAGAAGGCAGAAGAAGAAAGAAGAAAGAAGAAGAAGAAAGAACAAAGAAGAAAGAAGAAGAAGAGGAAGGGAAGAGGGAAGAGGGAAGGGGGAAGATGAGAGAGAGAGAAAAAGAGAGTAAATGTAGCTTGTCAGAGACGGTGGACGGACCGGGGGAAGTGACGTCGAGGGAAGGCCCAGGAGCCTCGGCGGGGGCAGCGAGAGGGCTGAGCGCGGCCAGGGACATGGCAGGGCGGCGGCGTGCTTCTTCTTCTTCTTCTTCGACTTGGCAGGGGCCAGGGCTAGGACCTCCGCGAGTGGCGCCAGCGGGGGCACGGCTGGAGGAGAGCTAAAGTGCACGGGTACCAGGGGAGGCTCCACTGGGGGTGGGGGTGAGGGCGGGAAGCTGACCGGGACGGGCGCCTGAGGCGGAGTCGCCGACGCGCCACGGCGGACGGAGGGTTGTTGACGGAGCCCCTTCGGGTGGTGGCATGGCTGGCTTCGGGGAGACGCCACGGGGGCAGTGACGGTAGGTGGGGTGGAGACAGTGGGAGGTGGGGTGTAGATGGTGGGGGGATCGCCGGAGGCGGTGGGAGGAGCAGCGGAGATGGTGGGAGGAGCAGCGGAGACGGTGGGAGGAGCGGCCGAGACGATGGGGGGATAAACTGTGAATTGAATTGAAAAAAATATTTAGAGATTTACCAAGATTCGGCACTCTGACATTGTGTCAGATCCCTAGTCCAAAGGCAAGGATGTTTCTATATATAGTACTATTGTACGTAGATAACATCGAAGAGAGTGTTTTTAGTCATCTTTTTAAACTAATTACAATATTCATATTTAGGACAAATCGATGGTAATGCTTGTATGTGACCATAAAGCAACCTGGATTGTAAAATTGACATTTTAGTAATTGACATTCTATACTTTTGTTTTGTTCCTTTCAAGTGAAGTGGACGTAGATATATGTATACAGATTTTGCTCAACATATGTTATCAGGATGTCAACACCCTCAAGATATATCTATTCGACCGTCTAAATCTGAAACATATCAAACAGTTAAATAATCATAAGGTAGGAAGTGTCATAGCGGCAATCTACAACATAACCAATACCTTGCTGAAAGATATGTCACTGTCGGATCAGTGAGCTCCTTATGTGCTCTAAGACTCCAAGATCACCAATATTAGACTAGATTATGATGTTCAATGGCAACAAACAATTTCTAAAGGAATTGTTTAAAACATATATAGTGATAAATGCATCCTCCCATGCTCTAGAGAACGATCATCATGGAAAAAATTTAATAATCGACTTACTTGAGTTAATTGGTAAATCCTATGATTGGGGAAAATTTTTAAATCCTATTTTTCCAAACAAGAGACTTAATTTTATTTCAGTTTGGTCAATATACCAGAAATATAAACCATAGAAAACTTTAAGCTGCATCACATTCACTAAATTACCGGCCAATTCGTTTTAAAATAACAATAGCAGCAACAGAACACTTCCTATCTGAATCAAGAGGAATAAAAAATCCAAGATCGAAAAAACACATGACAATAAGCAGGGAAGAAAGTTAACTGGGTGTTCCATTTTCCCATGGAAAACAAGGTTGCTCCATTTGCAGCTCAAAAATATTAAACGATTAAAAAATTTGGCCTCAAGGCAGGGTGTTTACTCCCATTTTGAGGCAAAAATGGAAGCAGACGAGCACAAGGGCTTCACAAATCTAGAAACTGAATCAATGACATTCTGAAATTCTGAAATTTTACATTACGCTCTGGTCATGTGCCTAGGAGAAATTTCAAAGCGTTAAAATTGGAGAAAAGGGGAAGAAAAACGAATACAAAGAACTAAAAGCAAATTAATTACCAGCAGCGAAGGGGAAGAGCCTTCCGTCGATGGCGACGAAGTTCAAGGAGTTCGACGTTGGGAGGGAGGCTGGAACGCTGAAGAGACTACCGGAAATCGCCCTGAGAGCCTTTGGAAGAACTAGGTTTTCGAACCCAAGAGCGTCGTCAAAGATGGGTCTTCGGCCGGAGTACATGCGACGCCGAGAAGAGGAAAACACAAAAGTTTTCCGGGGGAACGCCGGAGGTGCGGTTTCCCGCCTTGGTTCTCTTCGACAAAATCGTCGAACTATTTCCAAGGTGGGAGAAGGAAGAGAAAGGTTTGCGCCCATTACACGCGTCACGTGCGCTCGTGTAATGTGTGTAACGATGCTCGGGAACTTAGATCCCAACTCAAATCGGGACCTAATACTACATATGGGCTAATAGGGCCTATATGAACCTGATCCAAATCCAGCCCAACTGCCGGATTTCCTTCTGCCAGCGGTTGGATCGGATGCTTCAATCTTCCACCGATGAGTAATACACAACCGCCGGTGGAATGGTCTTCCGCCAACGGAAAAATTTCCTTCCACCGGCGGAGACTATAAATCTAGTAGTGATTGATTTAATATTCCATATATGTCCATCAATTATCTAAGATATTTCTCTCCTTTGGAGAGGTCCAATTATCCAGGGTCTGTCACTTGTCTTCATCAACGTCATGGACGATTAATATTACTTTTCTCTAATTTATTGATTTGAAACAAGTAAATCATGACACTGTCTAGTGATATCTATGATATAGAAATTTACACCATATATATAGCCTCTTTAAAATGTATATTAATTCATCTCTTTTCAAATACACTATTAATCAACGAAGCAAAATTGAACGAAATTATGATCAGGTGCCTGATCAGCAGCTAATTTCGAAGTTCAATTTCCTCATTTATGGCTTTCTAGCTATGACAGTATCTCAACAGTAGGATCGAATTTCGTCTATTTAGTTTATAAGGAAAATTTCATATCGATACAGACAATTTTTACTTCTTTTTGGAGTACTTTAAGTGAGGTGGTTAATTTAGTGGCTAGCTAGCTACATACGTAATGGTGAAGCTGTGTAGCTTTAATTTGTTTCTATCCACCACTTGTATTGCAGGTCATGTAATTAGGCGCAAATGCTGCAAGAGACTAAAAGGTACAAAGCACAGTAGAAGAAGAAACAAACGAACGAACAAATCTATCACAATACCAGAGTACTGAATAGTACTACAGGGGAATAGAACTACGTACGTACACCAAACTGCATGCAGGTAGAAGGAATTAAACAGGAAAGAAACAGCTGCAGGGAGAAGACTTTAAGAGGCTAATTAACACGCGAAAGTGATTAATGGGGTAGCTAATTATTAATCAGGTACATTTGTATCCTTTGGGAATTTTGAGGCCGCATGTGCTAGCGAGCAAGCTCAAGGTGACGGGGACGTCGACATTGATACCCCAAACGCTGGCCTTAATGGTAGTGCAGAGGCATGCGGCGACTTCAAGCCCGGCGAGGCCTTTCAGGCTGCTGCAGCAAGGCTCGCTGGGGGGTTTCCCCACGACCAAGTTCACAATGCTGTGCACCAAGTCGACGCAAGCACCCAGCTTGAGGGTGTTCACGGGGCACTTCCCTGCATTCTTCTTCTTGGGTGCAGGGGAGGAAGGTGTAGTGGGTGTTGTCGGTGCCGGGGTCTTTGGAGTCGACGGAGTTGTCGGTGCCGGGGTCTTTGGAGTCGACGGAGTCGACGGAGTCGCCGGCGTCGGAGTCAGCTCCGGGCAGTTGGCGGAGACACAGGAGCAGAGGACCAAGTTAAGCAGAAGGAGAAGCGCCAGAGTACCCTTGGTCGCCATTCTTGATGTATAATTCTCCTCTTGTACAGCTCTATGAAGGTACTGAGAATTGATCCCGTACCAGGGAGCTCTTTTATAAATGGCGGAGAGAGGACTCTAGATCTCACTAGGGTGGGGCTTGTGAAGGAGATTAATTACCATGCTGGGCTGGCTGACAAGGGAAGTTGATAGGTGGGGGGACCCCCCGAGTGGCTCCCATTGAAACATCTCTCTTGTTATGATCGACTGACCCACGTTTTTAACCACGTAAAAAGGCAGTGGCTGAGGCCACCTCTTGGGGTTGTAGAACCATATATGCACCGTCCTGCAATTTAATGGCTTTTGGAGTTACCCATTGTCATGTTGCGAGGAAGAGAATGGAATAGGAACACTCTGCTGGCCTTCATTTGCTTTATGAGATTTGTACCCGTCAATGGATGAGTTAATTCCCGCAGGCCCCTCCTGCCAGCGTTTCCCTTCTCATATATAGCATCAAAATTACGGGTAACAGTAAACAGTATGTAAACGAAAGAAAATAGGTTACTCTATTTAAAGGTTTCAGATTAGAGTGGCGATATGAGCACTTCGAAGTATCACTGCATCCTGATGTAGCATCCACGTGGCAGGCAGGTAAGAGATAAATTTAGAGATAAAATTGGCAATAGTTTATTTGTTTTACTAAAATATTATCTTCTTGTTTTATGGGTAAACTCTAAACCCTAAATTTTCGCATATCCGGACCGCTACAACATGATGTAAAATTAAATCTCGAAGTAATAGAAAGGAGTACTGATATTACTTTTCTTAAGATTAACGTAACCTGCTTCATTTTGTTTCATCCCATTAATATTTGAATAGTTCTGTTTTCGATTAAAGTAATGGTAGGCGCACCTAGCCCACGTACATGTCTGACGTATATGTTAATCTAAGCCCTTAAAAATGTAAAAAAATATTTTTTATTTTATAAAATCCTATATTATAAAGGATGAACCTTAGGCATCAATGGTTTAGATTAACATGTGCAAGGGATAGGTACGTGGGCTAGGTGCAACTAATATTATTCTTTCGATTATTACCTGATTTTCTTATGGATAATCAGATAATCAACGGTAAATAATTAAAGATAAAATTAAAAAATTAAAAACAAAAACATAATAACAAAAAATAGAAATAAATTTTGTATTTCTTCTTTTTCCTGTTTAATAATCTGTCAAACAGTGGAACGGGTAATCAGGTCAAAATTACAGCCCTAATCAGGAAAGTTCCGGGCGGGGCAGGGCACTATCTGGTGCAGTTGGGAAGTTCACGTGGTGGGGTGGAGACACCCAATCGATGGCTAAAGATATGAGACATCTCATCGCAACTTGCATTCTGGAGGGCCAGAGATAGCGCACTCTTCGTGGCTACAGTAACATCAAAGCCCAAGCAGATAATTTTGTCACCCAAAGATGAAGGATAGCATGCAGCCCTGCACCCATCTGCCACAGACAGCGTAAGAGAAGTCCTTTGTCTCTCTTACTGGTCACCACTCTGAATCAAGCTAAAAGCCAAAGAACCAGCCCAAAGAAGTGACGAAGCAACTAATGAAAGAAAATATTCTGTTAGGTTGGTTCGTGCAGCTACCGGACACCACCAACGTTTATCTTGAGGCTGATATATCTCGCTTGGAGGTGGTGCTGCCCGTGAATGGTCTATATCAAGCTTCTGCGTCACCCATGTGAAAATCAGCGCTGGAGTCGTCTGAAGAAAAACTCCTATCCTGCTTCGACCACAAGCAAAAGTCAAAACGGCATCCAGTTATAAGATGACTGAAAATGTCGTATATTATGCTGTAATTGTAGTCGACCCATGAGTTTTTGCTTAAGCTGTTAGCATAAAACACGAACTACCACAATCAAAAAACAAGGAAATGCAGAAATCTAGGCAAGTGATCAGTTGCTCTGAATTGGGATGTCAACCGGAATGTCTTCAAGGATTTATGAAACGCCTACCTCGGCGTTTCCTCAGACATCCCACGTGCTTGAGTAAGTCTATACTGAAAGCAGAGTAACACTGTAGTATCTGTTAGATAAATAGTCCCTCTCTAAGATCCATGATTTGAAAGATTAATACTTACAAAAAAAGTTCTGGACTTCTTTAATAATTTTAGAGATAACTTAGAACCTCAATTTTTGAGTCCTAGAATGTAAAAATTTTGGATATGCAAACAAAATGCCACGTTGGTTAGAATAAGGTAAGATTTATAAGATAAGACAACATGTCTATTGGTATAAGGCTTTTTGGCTGACACCTGTGTGCTAATAAGTGCGGGCTAGGGTCCAAAGTGGATAATATTACCCGAATATTACTATGTATAAGAAATCTTGAGCTTCACTCCCATGGAGAGAATTAGACTTGGGCCTCCATAGATAAATTCTTTAATTGGGCTTGGATTTGATAGAGCAGAGCAAATGAAATTGTAGTTAACTAATCAAGACAAACAATGGAGTGAAGGGAGAAGTTTATATGAATTTGATCCCAAAGCGAATAATATCACAGTTGAGACGTGGATCATGCATAATCTCGCCTCCACTCATCGCGCTCTATGCAAAGGACTTCTCCTGACCCTTTGCATATACTAAATGGATGTCGTCTTTCTCCTGACCCTTTGCATATACTAAATGGATGTCGTCTTTCTCCTGACCCTTTGCATATACTAAATGGATGTCGTCTTTCTCCTGACCTTTCCTCCCCAGTCCCCGGTCTTCGTTTGAGCGCGTCAACAAGGAAGATTACTGGCAAGGGAGAGTCTTAAAAAAACAAAAAATACTGAACCTCTGCCTGTTCATACGACAGGGAAGGTATCGAGTCCAAACAGAAATGACGAAGAACAAAAATGGGATCTCGTTTCCAGTTTCATTTCTTGGAAACGTTCGATTAACTTACTCAAACGCGTGGAGGAACGTCGAGTACTCCCAGATCAAATTCTCCAAAATCATCCTCCCGTCATCTGCCTCCCCTGCTTCAAAGAAATAGGTAGCAGCTTCAAGCTCGACCAATCTTGAGAGAAACAGAAAAAACCCAATGTCGCGGTCGTGCAAAGTGGCGGTGATCGGAGCCGGTGTCGCCGGTCTTGTCACTGCCCGCGAGCTCGTGCGTGAGGGCCACAAAGTAGTGCTATTCGAGAGGGGAGACAGAGTCGGGGGAACCTGGGTTTATGATCCCCGAATCGAAACCGATCTTCTAGGATTAAACCCAGATCGCGAAATCGTTCACAGCAGTCTCTACCACTCCCTGCGTACTAATATCCCTCGACGAATAATGGGATTTACAGACTATCCTTTCAAAATCAGAGACGAGGGAGGAGACGCGAGGGAGTTCCCTGGCCACGAGGAGGTGCTTTCTTATCTGGAAGGTTTCGCTAAAGACTTTGAATTGACTGGATTGACTCGGTTAAGAACAGAGGTGACTTGTGTTAGAATGGGATCGAGGAAAGACGAATGGCTCGTCGAGTCACGAAGGCGGAAACTGAGTTCAGAGGTCGAAACGGAAACGGAGTTCGAGACGGAGATGTTTGAAGCGGTTGCAGTGTGTAATGGCCACCATTTTCAACCCAGGATTGCCTCCATTTCAGGTCTGCTACATCACTTCCACATACTTGTCCTTCACTTTGCTGCCGGCTGAACCCCTTTGCCAAATCAAAGGCTGCATGAATGAAGTCTTCTGCAGCTCCATTACTCGGACTAACATGGTTTCTACCGAAAACGAAAAGGCTATTGCTTTCTCCTGAGAAGCTGCGCTTTCTATCTTGATTCTCTTTAAGCGGTAAATATTCGTGATATGGGTTTTGACGCTTTCAGTACCCACCGAGAAATGGAGGGAAAATTCAGAGAGCTATAAAAGTCTCATTTTTCTGGTTCTTCACCGCTGATCATTGTGTTTGAATGGTGCTTATTATTTTCATTGATATTTTTTAAATTGTTTTTCTTTGGTTTTGCAAATCTTGTTGCTTCAAGGGCCAGATGCTTTTGTTTACATTCATGGGTTAGTTACTTACAGGCATTGAAAATTGGCCTGGGAAGCAAATACACAGCCACAACTACCGAATTCCTGAACCATTTCGGGATCAGGTAAATACCCTGTATCTATCTGATGGTAGCTAGTATCCTCTGCCTTGGTGTCTTAACACATTTGGGATATTCCTCTTTAGAGCTGTAGCATGTGGCCTATGCAGCCTGAGATTTTAAACTAGGAGACAGATTAGTCTCTTTTAGTCACTTAGCAAATTGTCTACGCCTGGTGGCTGAATAAAGACGTTACTCTTGTGGACCATTTCTTCCTGCAACACAAAATATTGCAGGCACCTTCATTGTTGTGGCACGAAGCATACGATTTCATGACCCTGAGTTGTAAAACAATGAATGTGCCTCATCAGAAAATGATATGACCAACTAAATTGATAATTTCATGCTGCCTTGTCTTTAAGTGGGACACTTTGTTTGTGGTCCAGTTCATCCAATTGATTGCATACTTATTTCCATGTAGAATCATGACTAATTTTCTTGTTGCCAGTATCTGATGAACAGTTGAATAATAAATCCATAACATGTGACATTATCTTAAATACGTAAGTGCTGTAAATTCTCGAGGACAACAAAGTTCTCAAACAGGAGAGTTGAAAAATAGAGGATCATGCTCTACATTAGTATATTGTGAAGCTGTATGTTAGTTGGTTTCGGTGGCACTACTCTAGGATTTTTTGTCATCATTCTGTCCCATTATTTGTTTCATGGAACCTACTTGATCCAGGTGGTTGTCATAATTGGAAGTGGACCAAGTGCTCTTGATATTTTCATGGATATAGCGAAAGTAGCAAAAGAAGTACATCTAGCATCAAGGTCCCCAGATGCTGTCGTTGGAAAACTGGGTAGTTTCAATAATGTGTGGCAGCATTTGATGGTAACACGTTTTTACTCACCAAAAGTAGAACTACAAGCAAATTCAAAGAAATTAATTCGGACCAATATTTTTAAACTTAAACTTCATAAAAGAGAATGTTATTCATGTGCAGATAGAGAGTGTTGAGGAAGATGGTTCGGTAATCTTTCAAGATGGCATGTCTACTTTAGCAGACACCATTTTACATTGCACAGGGTATGTCTGATACCCCCTTGTACTACTCTATTGCTAACACTGGTTTCTGCAAGTATGAAGGGTCGCTTGCTTACTGCATGAAAATATCTAGGTACAAATATCACTTCCCTTTCCTGGAGGTTGATAAAATTGTGACAGTGGATGATAACCGTGTTGGACCCCTTTACAAGCATGTCTTTCCTCCATCCGCAGCTCCCTGGCTCTCCTTTATTGGTATTAATAGCAAGGTTGGTATATGTTCAATAAGCAGATAATTGAAGCCACCCTCACCTTCTACCTGAATTATTTAAAATAAAACAGATTTGATCAGTTATACACTTCCAAAAAGCCAAAACGAAGTACAATGATGTCCTATCCAGTTTGTACAATCCAAGTTAACTTAACACTGCTCCTGAACTAAAATTGCTTTAGCCTAGAATATTTGTGTATGCATTGAAGTGGTTCAATTCGTCTGGCAGGATATCACTTTCCTCAGTGCAGAGCTACAGGCCAAGTGGGTCGCACAAGTGCTATCTTGCCGTTTAACTCTACCTGCAGAAGAAGAGATGATGGCAGCGGTCAACGTATACTATTCTGATATGGAGAAGATGGGAAGGCCCAAACACCACACTCATACACTTTGCCTATTTGAGGTTCTTGATAGTGCTTCCATCTGATATTAGTTTGCAGCTGTCCATGATTTTCAGTGCTTGACAATCTTGTCTTGCTCTGTTGCAGTTGGAGTGCATGAACTGCCTTAGAGCTCAGGTGGGTTTGCCTCCTGTTGAATCATGGTTGTGGGAAATATACAGGGCTATTCTTAAGGGTCCTATTTCTCTTGACCAAGGATTTCGTGATGAAGATTATCTGAATCTTGACATAGAACCTGGTAATGGCTCGGTTTGAAAGATTAGCTGTGAAGCATGAAGATGCTTATGGAGTAAGGTAAACTCCTATGCTAATCTTAACATTTTTTCATAGTAAACTGGATTCTCAAAAGTTTCCTCCTATAAAGCTCTAGAGTAACTTCTTCACATGGTTGTATTTCTTGTCTTATATAAATTAGGGAAGAGTAATGCTAGATGTACCTATATGCAGTACCTATCAAGGTACATGTTAATCTAAGCCCTTAAAAATATAAAAAAATATTTTTATTTTATAAAATCTTATATTCTAAAGGATAAACCCTAAGCATCAATAGTTTAGATTAACATATATGTAGGATAGGTACTCTGCATAAGCGTAGCTAGCATTTTCCATTAGAGAATGAATAAAGCCTCCAGCTAGAAAGGTTGGTAGGAGTTGAAATAGTTTGGACTACATGTATAATTAAACCCATATAGGAAATAATACGTTTTTATCTGATCAATTTACTTGATTATTTACAACAAAAGAACAGAAAGCAATGTACATAAAAGTAGAAATACAGATTTTGTTGTGTAATATACTATATATATGTACTAAAGTCATTTATAAGTTATAACACACATTTAACTACGATTTGAAATTGCCTTGATATTAAATAATACCTTTTTATTGAAGTATGCAAAGATGAATTAGACCCATTTGACATTATAAACATATTGTTACTTGTTATTATATGAATAACATAATTTTAATTTTTTTTTACTATTGCCCTTTTCCTTGCCCCTATCAGATATAAGGGAATACGAAGTCATTAAACTACAAAATGATATATAAAGTATCCTATTCTTTTTGTCCATATATTGTTTACAGTTTAAACTTTAAACCCTATTAATTACAAAATTTTTTATGGAGATACACTATTCACCAAATAAAAGATGTGCCCACAAACAGGATTACAACATGGATCATTAGATTTGGGCAGGTCAAAGGGGAACCTGCAGGGCAGGTGTTAGTTCATTGAATCTAGTTCCACCTAAACATTAGTTAGTCATTTAAAGGGCTATTTTACTAAACCATTAATTTTTCTGGTTAAGGTCAACACTCGCCAGTTAGGAAAAACGATTTCTAAATAAATTTGCGAAGCATATCCAAATATTCCAAAACAATAGACACAAAAACTTGTTTCAATTTTTCTTGTTTAAGCTCGGGTCAAATTGATAAACCCAGGTTCGAGCTACAGATCATGAGCCCACCTCGAGCTCAAATCTGGGCAAGTCTTGAGCCTGTGTTTGCAAAAACTCAGCTTGGCAAAAGGAATATGGAACGAACTTCAAATAGAAGAAGCAACAAAAATGATGACGCAAGAGAAAAAGGTTACATCAACCAAAAGAAAAAAAAAGAAAAAAAAAGAACCTAAAAGAGTAAGAAGTAAGAGGAGAAATTCAATTGATGCAAATATCTTCACGGAGAAGCCACAAGAGAAACCTCCTTCAAACGATGCAAACAACCCTTATACAAGACTAATTGTCTTTGTTCGATTTGATTAGTTTATCAAACTTTTCACAAAACTTAAATTGAGTTTGAGTTCGTCTAATATCCAACCAAACCCAGCTTGGACTGAACTGAGTTCGAACTGCTCTATGAAGGGAACAAACATATGTTTAGAGTTGCACAATTGGTGTTTCAATTTTTATATGAAAAATGATTTTAGTATTGTAAGTATTTACATACTGATGTGGCTGTCAGCAGCCTAATTAGTAGTCTAAGGTCTATAATTTAAGCTTAAGTAGCCTTAGTTAATATTTCAGATAAGGTCTAGAGTTTAAGCTTACCTATAAAAATAGAAAAATAGTTCATATTTTATCTTTTATATTGACTGCCGGACCATATCGCCTATAAACTCTTCCAGAAAAATTTGTCAATTCTATTATTACCGCTCTTTTTATATTGGAAATCATTACAACTCTTTTTATATTGGAAATCATTACAACTCTTTTTATATTGGAAATCATTACCCCTCTTTTTATATTGGAAATGAATACCAAATGCATATGCACCCGTCATAGAGGTAGCCGAAATTCGTAGCATTATTCATATGTTTAATCTCAGGTTCGAATTAAAAAAACCTAGTATTGAGCTTGGCCTCGAGATTGAAACAGCACATGAATTCGAGACACCTGGAGTCTGCAATGAGCCAAGCTCGAGCTCAAATTTGAGCTTGTTTGTGCCAAACTCAGACAAAGCGTTGTGAAAAGAAGTTACTTCAAATAGAAGGCGCAACATAAATGATGAAGCAAGGGAAAAAATGACAAGTCACTGGCATTGCCCATGCACCCCGGCCGGCACAAAGCTCGTGTTTGGCAAACCGGGACCATCTCCTCTTTTTTCTGAAACCCGTTTTCGGTGTCATTTGTCGGACCTTCACCGCATCAGCTCCTTTGCATACTCTTAAATGGCTGCGCAAAGTGTCTGCGTTCCTCACCGGCCCCCGTTCTCCGAAACGAAGTTCTCTGTCGGCCGATCTCGCCTCTCGCACGCCCCCCAATCTCAATGGAGCGGTCGTGTAAAGTGGCGGTGATTGGAGCCGGGGTCGCCGGTCTCGTCGCCGCCCGCGAGCTTGTCCGGGAGGGCCACCATGTGGTGATCTTCGAAAGAGGAGACAGAATCGGGGGGACCTGGATATACGATCCCCGAATCGAGACCGATCCTCTGGGATTAAACCCGGATCGCGAAATCATTCACAGCAGCCTCTACCGATCCCTGCGCACCAATCTCCCTCGACGGATAATGGGGTTTTCCGACTACCCTTTCAGAGTTCGAGACAAGGGCGGAGACTCGAGGGAGTTCCCGGGCCACCAGGAGGTGCTTTCGTATCTCGATGACTTTGCTAGCGACTTCGAGCTGAATGAATTGACACGGTTCGAGACGGAGGTGACTCGTGTTAGAATGGGGTCGAGGAAAGACGAATGGCTCGTCGAGTCGCGAAGGCGGAAAGCGTGTACAGAAATATCACAAGTGGAGACGGAGATTTTCCAAGCACTTGTGGTGTGTAATGGCCACTTTGTCGAGCCCAGGATAGCCGCTATTCCAGGTCTGTCAATCCAGTTCTAGTACTGTTTTCTCTAGCTGCTTGGAATCGATCTCATTCCTCTGGAGCTTTTTTGCCGACTGTCCAATAAAAGTTTTAAATGCAAAGAGCATTGCTTTCACCAAAGTAGCTGCTCTGTCGAACCATGCTATAGAAAACTCATATGGCTCTCTTCTTCGTTGTATTTCACTTGCAAAATTTGTTTTCTTTCATGGGTCAGATTGTTATGTTATGTTCAATCCAATGATTAATTGCGTTACAGGCATTGAAAAGTGGCCCGGAAAGCAAATACACAGCCACAACTATAGAATACCTGAACCATTTGGGAAGCAGGTAATACCCTATTGACTTCAGTACTGTTGGTCTTTGTCTGATTGCACTAATTTAGCTTTTGTGTACAACAACATGTCTCTTAATTTCTCCTTCTTGGCATAGATTGTGGTAATAATTGGAAGTGGACCAAGTGCTCTTGATATTTCTAGGGATGTTGCAAAATTAGCGAAAGAAGTACATCTAGCATCAAGGTCGCCTGATGTTGAAGTTGGAAAAGCATATGGTCTTGATAATGTTTGGCAGCATTTGATGGTACAGCATTCTTTGGCTCCTCCAATTGCATAACAGCTCCTGTGAAGAATTTTTTGAAGGAACAATTTTTATGGTTTCCGTATGAAAAGACTAAATTTGATCACCTGGCGCAGATACAGAGTGTCAACGAAGATGGTTCAGTCATTTTCCAAGATGGCACGTCTACTGTTGCACACACTATTTTACATTGCACAGGGTAAGAGCTGCCCCTTTGTGTTGCTATAAAAGACTGATTAATTCGAACAATGATGAAGTCTTTTTGCCTCATTGCATATCTCCTTTTAGGTACAAATACCACTTCCCTTTTCTGGAAATTGATAGAATTGTGACTGTGGAGGACAACCGTGTCGGTCCCTTATACAAGCATGTTTTTCCTCCATCTTTAGCACCCTGGCTCTCTTTTATCGGACTTCCAAGCAAGGTTGGTATTAATATTCAGTTGGCATATACAAAAAGCCATCATGTCACCTTCTATCCTGATAAATTTTAAAGAAAAACAGAGGAAGAGGTTTGGCTAACTGTTCTTCCAAAAATCAGTTTTATGCAGGTCTTTGAAACTCAGCCACCACTGGGTCAGTTGAAAAAGGCAGCTTAATTCAATTTGAGATGCTTCCTTGTCCAGTTTTGCCTAACATGTTTTCCTTATTAATTCTAGTGATCTATAACCACATTGTATCTTATCAGATATTGTTTTTGATGAAGTGGTTTGTTTCTTCTGGCAGGTTATCCCTTTTCTGAGTGCAGAACTACAGGCTAAGTGGTTAGCTCAAGTTCTATCTAACAAGGTGGCTTTACCTACAGAAGAAGCGATGATGGCATCAGTCAACGAATATTATTCAGATATGGAGAAGATGGGGAAGCCGAAACATCACACCCATATACTCCACCCATTTGAGGTTCTTGATGCTGCGTCCATATCATCTGATATTGCTCCGAACGTGTTCAAGGTTTTTATATAGTGCTTGACAAATTCGTGTTGTTCAGCTGCAGTTGGAGTACAAGAACTGGCTCAAAGCACAGGTGGGTTTACCTCCAGTCGAGGGATGGATATGGGAAACCTATGTGGCAACTTTGAAGCGTCTAATTGCTCTTGATGATGGATTTCGGGACAAAGATGGCTTAAATCTGCATGACAAGCAAATCAGTAGTAATGGCATATAGGGTCTGAAGAGTAAATTTTCTCAAAATAAAGAATGCTTATGAGAAAGTTCTTGAATGTACGTAGTGAAGCAAATGCTTTTGACACTACTGCTTGATGAAAGAATAACCGGCGGCCTTAAATGATTTATGTTGGTTCGGGAAGATCTTTGTTAAAACCAGCTCATTCATCTCGCTGCAGTCAATAAGTTTGTTGCAATAAAAGCTCTGCTGAAACACTACGTAGCACAGTTATGGTATAAATGTTCAAAGAATTGAATGAAGATGATGTCTAGGCCTTAAGGTGGCGACTGTTGAGAAAAAAATTGAAATTTTATTAGAAAAACCAAATTAACTAAAATCAGTAAGCTTAGACCATTGTTTTAAAAATTGAACCGACTCGGCCGGTTTGACTGGGTTCAACAGGAATCAAGGCTTTAAATGGTTCGGTTTGCTCAAAATTCGAAAATGGTAAAAAATTGTTTGACTGGTGAACAGGTTGAACCAGAATCGAAAGCTCCATGTTCGGTAGCATTTCTCTATAGTTTAATTATATTTAAATTATTATATTTAAACTTGTCTTGCGCCTGAATTTCCATAATTGCAAATATGTCTTCTCAAGGGGTACCAAGCGTCGGCGCGAGACTATCGAGTGTCACTTCGCTATTAGTCGTTGGTCTCTAGTTCGCTTCGCCTCTCTTCACCGGAACGATCTTGGCCTTGGAAATAGGGTGTCTCTCACCATCTCTTTTATGCATTGAGGAAGCACTACATTAACGCAACGGGAATAGGGTTCGTCCTGTTCCACAGAATTGCAGTACTCAAATAGCGTCATTCCTTTTCTCTTCCTGTCATTTCTCTCCTCGAAATTTAAATTGATGGAACAGGTTGCGCTTGGATTTCTATAACTGCAAAAATGTCTTCTTCCGGGGTACCGAGTGTCGCCGCGGAACTGGAGAGCGTCGCTTCGCCTTTCATAGGTCACTGGTTCGCTTCGCCTCTCTAATTTGCTGGAACGGTCGTGGCCGTGAAAACAGGGGACCCGCGTCGAGTTCACCCTTCGTTTTATGCGGAGGAGAAATGTACAGGAACTGAGAAACCCTTCTCCCTTCTGCTTGCCGCCATCTATCTTGGCGATGGTTGCCTCCAAACCATGAAGTTGTTGCGTAAAAGGAGTACTCCATTTGCTGTAGCCTTTCCTTCGTCCAGACAAATCGCTCCAGATTTTCATTCCATTTTGTTTGCTCTGATACCTTGATACTTGATAGATACCCATCAGAGTTAAAGATAAAATTAAATTGTTCTCTTAGGGTGAGAGCCAAACCACACGAGTTACACAGAAATTTCTCGTCCCCCGTTCTTTCTTCTTCCCTCTTAAACACTGTTTTCCTTCAGTTACAGAATTCTTAAAACTACCTATCCAAAACTAATTATAAACTAACTAAATGATTTACATTTAAATTTAAATTCTTAGTTCAGTTAAACTCTTTAGCTTATCAGAGCTGCTCCAATTGCGGTCCTCAAATCTCTTTTCAAAACGCTCTCCGATTCTACCGAACTATACCATGAAAAGATTTTTCTGACCAACAATTACCTAAATTCTTCGTCCCACGTGTTGTATTTGGATAGTGTTGCTTGTTCGGATACTGAATGCGAGAGATGTCTCAAGGCTTGCAAGTTTGTGAATCTGTTTTTTTTTTTCTAATAGTTTAGCCCTTTTTATTTGGCTTGGAAAGAATGGTTCTCCTGGCTGATAAAAAAGAATATTCTTAAGTTCACCCACCTAAATGGCCACCTGACGCTTGGTAGCTTAATAAGACGAGATTGCCAGTGAACGATTGATCGACATGATATGAATTTGCAGCGAAATGGGGATGGCTGGGGGAGTTATTGATATGAAATGGTCGATAAAGGGTGACACGTATCTGTTTCCTTCGGTGAGGAAACAAAAAACACATGGAGTTTCCATTTGCAGGAAACAAACATCCGTATTCATATTTATCGGCATAAGATACGATACTCCCCATACTTATTCGGAGATTATTAGATGTCCAAACAAACCCAAAATGTTAAAAAAAATGTCGAGTAACATGGGCTCAAGCCCACGTATGATGTGGTCAAGACACGTAGATGTTGGCTGGAGTTTGACCTAGCTTTATGAGTCCTAATTGGACTCTAAGAGGTGGAATTAAAGAGTTTTCAGGAGTTGAAATTTTAGCAGGACATTAAGAGTCTTATTCATGTGATGTAATTATTATAAAATTAGAATTACAATTCAAGTTAGGCTAGAATTAGAGTCATAGTTGATTTACAAGTTCTCATTGTAATCTATAAATATGCATAGGTGGGAATAGATGACACACCAACACAACGTCATGAATCTAATTCCTATTTTCTTCTTCTTCCTTAGCCATCGTCTCCCACCTCTCTTTCTTGCTCTCTTTTAGTACAATTCTACATAATTCACATGAGAGTGGGTCCCTTTCCTTTAACCTCTTGTCATCCGCATCAAGAAGGCCACTGTCGTCGCCGAGTCGTATCTGACAAACAACCTTCCTTCCGCTGCCAGCCTGACTGAAGGTCATATTTCTGGTCTTCATCGTCTCTCTCCTTTGCTGCCGCTACCTTTGCCGTCGCAGGACAGCAGACAAAGCCTCCTTTGTTCATCGGCTCTTTTTCTGCAATTTTTGCCTTGAGCGAGAACTCACTCACAGTTGGCCGCTTCGCTGTAGCGTCGTGAGGAGAACTTGCTCACCTTCGGCAGCTCTGCTGCGGCGTCGCTCGGTGCTCTCTCCTTCGGCCGACTCTTTGCTCGGTGCTCTCTCCTTCGGGCAACTCGTTGCTCAGTGCTCTCTCCTGCAGCCACCTCGCTCGGAGCTCTCTCCTTCGGTCGCCTCGCTCAGAGCTCTCTCCTTCAGCCGCCTCGCTTGGAGCTCTCTTCTTCCCTGCTCGGCGCTTCCACATCACAAAACTTGGGGAAGAAATGAAACCCCTAAATTTCTTTCCTAAGTTAGCCCGACCCGACCTGGTACGGCCCAACCGAACCCAACCACTGACCCGAACCGATTGATCGAAGCCGACTGACCTGAGCTGACCCGACTAGACTCAAATCGACTCCACTTGGGCCAAACTGGACTGAACGACCCGACCTGTTTCAATATATATTATATATTTATTTATTCAAAAAAAAAGAAAAAATAGATAGCGGACATTGAAGTCAAGCCAGTACATGAAGAAGACAAGGATGAGTCATCCGGAAAGATCTCTGGTGAAAAATTCACTATCGGTTTTCGTTTGGATCTCAAAGGTTTCTCTCTGTAGCCACTGCCGTCACCGATGAATCGTACACGGTTCTGTCAAATGACCTTGCTTCTGTAGTTAATTCTCTATTCATCTCCTTAGTTGTTTCGAAGCCTTCTTGCTCGTCAGTCCAGTTGTTTCAGAAGTAGTATTATTATTTTTTATTCTCTCGGCTCCCTTATCGCTGACCTATTCTCTTCATTCAGCTATCAGCTCTGAGATTGAATTCTGTTTTAGAAGTAGCTGCGCTCTCACTTTGCTCGGCCTCCTCAATGCACAATTCTCTTGTGCAGCTCTTTGTTCCAAGAAGTATCTTGGCGGTGCTTCGATTTGCTTTCTTCCTTGCGACGATGAAAATACACTGATCCTGATAGAAATATTTGGGTAACATTACCTCATCAACTGCTTCAGTATCTACATAGTGTTTATTTACCATTGCGACTAAAGGGGAGTATGTAAGACACATTATTCGGTAACTATTTGGTTTCAGTGTGCTACCCTTCATTGTATATGAGGCTGAAAGATTGCCTCTGAGGATGAAGGGACTGGAAAGTGCCTTATTATGAGGTTGAAAATTTGCCTCTGAGGACGATTTGCACTGCTAAAAGTCAGTGCCTATGGAAACCTGTTAGGGATAGGAATAATGTGAAGAATTCTATATCTATATAAGAAGCAGCAAATGGAAGTGCTTATGTGAAGACCCAAGTTTGATGCAAGCTTCATACTTACGCAAGCCTTCAGCTTCGATTTATCTTGCCTTTTGCTTAGTATCTCCGCTTTGGCTTGAGGGGGACTGTTGAGAAACATGTGCTCAAGCCCAGAAGCCCACATATGTTGTGGTCAAGACATATGGATGTTGACTGGAGTTTAACCTAGGTTTACGAAAACTCATTGGATTCTAAGAGGTGGAATTAGAGAGTCTTCTAGAGTTGAAATTTTAGTAGGACAATGAGAATAAGTCTTATTCATGTGATGTAATTATTAAATGATTAGAATTATAGTCCAAATTAAACTAAAATTAGAGTCATAATTGATTTACAAGTTCTCATTGTAATCTACAAATATGCATAAGTGGGAATAGATGACACACCAACACAACATCATCAATCTAATTCCTATTTTCTTACTCTTCCTTCCAGAGACATCTTCTTCCACCTCTCTTTCTTACTCTCTTTTAATACAATTTTACAAATTTCACAAGATCCAATTAAAGAACCTACGAAATTCCCTTGTTAATAACATTACATAATTAAGTTTCTTGTCACAGCTCATTCATGCACTTGTTTAAAATATCAAGCACGAGATTTTCAACTCGAGTTATAAGAAATAACTACGAACAAAGATAATTGTCGACTTTATCCAAGTAGATAAAGTCTGTAAAAGAGTTTATGATTTGGCACTCTAATTCTCCGTGTAATACTTATAAATAGTGTTAGATATGAACATTGTATAGGAGCCAATTCAATAAGATTCTTTTATTTTTCCCCTATGTTTTCTCTTCCGTACTTATTGCCTGCCGTCTTGCTTGCCGTCGACTTGCGGCCCTCTTCCAGCAAAAGCATTGTCTCAAGCAAGGCCGACACAATCATGGTTTGCAGTATCTATACGAAACTGCCGATACGGGTCGAAACGTACCCGAATCTTAAGTTAAGAAAACAAAAAACACAGGGAGTTTCCATTTACAGGAAACAAAGGCCCATATTCTTATGTATCCATTTGTTTCCACTAGTTTCCTGATGTAACGAGGAAACAAAGGTCAATATGTACAAGACTATACAGATATAGATTTGAACAACTAGAAATATAAATCAAAGTAAGGAACCCATCAAACTCTTTTCTTGTGTTGACAACGTCACAGAGTAAGGTAAATCTACAATAGAATTTATAATTTGACTCAGTCTAAGGAACCCATGAAACTCTTTTCACGTGTTAACAACGTTACAGAGTAAGGTAAATCTACAATAGAATTTATGATTTGACTCAGTCTTTTGATTGTAATTATTTTGAATATTTGAATCTGAAAAACATCTAGAACTTTATACCTATTTCATTCACTCTTTCCTCCATTCCTAGTAAATTTAATATTTTTATCATCAGAAATATATTTCAAGATCATATATAGATGAAACATTCTATCCTTTGTATAATTTGGGCTACTACTCAATTGTTTATTTCTGCCTTTGATACAAGTTATCATAAGCTATGTAACTTAGAGTAACTTGTTTTGAACCACTGTCACACAAATTACTTGTTTAAGTGATTTAGTTATTAAATTATAATTATTTGTATAGATATTGTTTACTATTTTATCAAATCACTATATATAATTAATTTTAATGTCTCCTCTTATTTTTTTCTATGTTTCCATAATTTACATGTGTTTCTTAGTGTATTTATGTGTATCCACGAAACATATCCATTTCCCTAAGGTCCGATACTTTGCATATCTCCGATACTGCAAACCTTGGACACAATACATCTTCTAGGTGCTCGATTTGGGGCAAATCTCATGCAGCTGGTTGTCTATCACAGAGTTGTATCCCCATTTTCTATGGACTTCTGGGCTCCAATTTCTTGTGCTGAAGTCATTTTACCCTTGACTCGAAGCTCCCCACAGACGACCACTCTGGCTCTCTCTATCCAGCTATCTCTCTAGCTCCCCCCTCTCTCTCTCTCTATCTCTCTCTCTCTCTCTCTCTCTCTCTCTCTCTCTCTCTCTCTCTCTCTCTCTCTCTCTCTCTCTCTCTCTCTCTCTCTCTCTCTCTCTCTCTCTCTCTCTCTCTCTCTCTCTCTCTCTCTCTCTCTCTCTCTCTCTCTCTCTCTCTATCTCTCTCTCTTCAATGCTCTCTCTGCTCTCACAGGCTCCCAGTTTTCAGAAAAGAAGGGTTTCATCCCTTGGAGACGCTGAAGGAAGAGGGAAAATTTCTCTCATAGCTTTTGCCAGTGCCTCTACCGTTGTCGAACAGCAAGCTCCATTACCACTACTGAAGCCTATGCCAAACTCTCCTCTTAATATTTATTTCTACTCTAAGTAATCAAGACCCGACCCAACCAGGATCAACCCGACCCGGACCTGCCCCGACAGACCCATCCCGACTCAGCCACATACATATATATATATATATATATATATATATATTATATTTCCTCAAAAAAAAAATATAGAAAGAAAGAGATGGTTGGCATTGAAGTCAAGCTATTAAATGAAGAAGACAAGGATGAGTCATTTGGAAAGATCTCTGGTGAAAACATTCAACGGCAAAAAATATCTTTTGCGGGCCCGGACTGCTAAAACGCATATTGAAGTAAGATAGAAGTTAAACTTCATCTTTGAAGAACATCCTAAATGTCGAACAGAAGAATGGACTGCCGGTTATAAGATGGTAATGTGGTGGATTTTGGCAGGTTTGGAAATTTATATCACCTAGGTGGTCTACCTTGACAATGCCTACGAGATGTGAAATAAATTGCACAACAGGTACTCACAACAGAGTGATTTATCTCGGATTTATGACTTATATGCGAAATTTTTCAGCCTTGACCACAAAGGAAAAAGTCTCGTGGATTTTGTGGGAGAATTTGAAGCCGTTATCAAGAAATGAATAAGTTGCATCCTTTCAGCCGAGATGAGAAGGAAATGAGGAGACAGAGAGAATAATTAATTATTTCTCGGTTTCTTGATGTACTTGGACCAGAATATGAACCTATTCAAGCACAAACTCTCACACAAACAAATAGGCCCACGTTTGAAGATGTGTATAATTTAGTACGAGGGCAAGAAGGTAATAAGAATACACCAAAAGGTTCAGAAACAAGGGGAGGCTGTGGCCGAACTGGAGACTTATAATTCATGCCCTCACTGTGGGAGTAAACATCATGCACCAGAACATTGCTGGAAGAAATATGGAAGTCCCAATAGGGCTAACCATAGTGACCAGTCCACCTTGGCCAACAGGGCCACTCAGATCGACTCTCAGACTTAGTTGGATACGTTGAAAACAGAACTACAAAATTTAATGAACCTAGTTGGTCAGGTTGCATCTTCATCTTCAGAACCTACACAAACTTTGGTCCGTACAGGTAATCCAGCACTATACGTTAAAAGAGGTACACCTAGATGGGTCATAGACATCGGAGCTTCTTCACACATGACAAGCACTCCTTATTTCTTGTCTTTAGTCTGCTATCATTCAAATTTTGGTTATGTATCCATTGCAAACTGGTCTCGGTCTCGGTCTCAAGTCACTGGAATAAGTACTCTTATCTCCATCCAGCACGGTTACTCTTTGTGGTGTTATTGTCATCCTCTCTTTCCTGGTCAATCTACTTTCTGTGAGTCCGTTGACAAAACTATTAAACAATAAAGTATTATATCTTTCTGACCTATGTATTTTTCAGGACCGTAAGATGGGAGTGACAATTGGTACGAGGATTGAGAACGGCGGTGTGTATGGTCTAGAGCAGCCTCACAATTTAATAGCTTGTTTGTCTCTTTCACCAATGGAGTGGTACTCTCGTTTGGGTGATCCGAGTAAGGATAAGCTTCTAAAAATGGTTCCCTCACTATCTAGAGGATTTGAGATAAACTGTGAAGCGTTCAAACTTGGTAAACAACACAGAGTGTCTTTTCCACCTCGAGGAAGTATATTTGTGTCTAAGGTTTATAGTTTAGACTTTTGGATAGAGGGTTTAAATTTTATGGTTTAGGGTTAAGGGTTTAGAGTTTAGGGTTCAGGGTTCAGAGTTCAGAGTGTAGGGTTTAGGGTTTAGAGTTTTAGGTTTAGGATTTAGCATTTAGGGTTCAAGATTTACAGTTTAGGGTTCAGTGATAGAGTTCAGGGTGAAGGGTGAAGGGTTCAGGGTTCAAGGTTCAGGATGAAGGGTTCAGGATTCAGGTCTAGGGTTCAGGGTTTAGGGTTTACGATTTAGGGTTTAGGGTTTAGGATTTAGAGTTTTTAGTTTAGGATTTAGGCAATAAGGTTTACGGTTCAGAGTTTATTGTTCAGGGTTCAGGGTTCAGGGTTCAGGGTTCAGGGTTCAGGGTTCAGGGTTCAGGGTTCAAGGTTTAGGGTTAAGGATTAAGGATTAAGGGTTCAGGTTTCAGAGGTCAGGATTCAGGTGTTAATGATCACGTGTAACAACTTCAAAAAGTTCAAGTTCGAATTAAAACAATTCCAAATCTGATTTCCTAGCAACTCCAAATCTGATCTTGGAGGTTGTAACCTCCTTATCTCCTTGTAATCTCATCTACTTATCCGTATCCTATCTCTTCAATTCAAACACTTGTAAATCCTATAAATACCTTGCTCTTTGGTTGTTGTATTCAGCAATTGATCAATAAAGATCTTCAAGTTAAAGTTTCTTGCTTTCTCTTTTTTCTTCCTATACTGGTGCACTTACATGGTATCAGCCTTCTTCTTGGTTTAACAATGGCGGAAGCTTCCCCTGCTCTTAACTCAATAGTATCGCTTGGCAATTGCCACTCAAATGGGAGGTCTAACACTTTCTCAGACTAAAATTCAAAAAAAAGCTATAATAAGGCAATTTGACGACAAAACTCAAATAGAAGGCTAGAGTAAGGGAATTCAATGAAAAACACAAACTTAAGACAATAGTATGGGATTTCAAAAAAATCAAATGTAAGGCTATGAACGAGAATTGGAGGAATCACTCAAATTAAAGGCAATATGAGAGGAATTTGATGAAAAACTCATAGTGAAGGCCTTTAAGGGAATTCGGGGAAAAACAAACTCAATCTGGTGGCTATAGTAAGGCAATTCGAAAATAATCTCTAATTGAAGGCTATTATAAAGTAATTCAAAGAAAATCTCAAATTTAAAGCTATGTTAGCGAGTTACGGTTTATGGTTTTAGGCTTTTAAAGTTTAGGGTTTCGGAATTTGGGTTTAGGGTTTTATGGTTTTATGGTTTAGGGTTTTATGGTTTAGGGTTTAAGGTTTCATAAATACACAAACTGAAGGTTTAGTGTTTAAGGTTTAGCGTCTAGGGTTTACAATTTAGACTTTTGGGTTTAGGATTTAGGGTTCAGGGTTCAGGGTGTTAATGATCACGAGTAACAGCTTCAAAAAGTTCAAATTCGAATTCAAGCAACTCCAAATCTGATCTCCTAGCAAATCCAAATCTGATCTCCTATCTACTCCAAATCTGATCTAGGTGGTTGTAACCTCCGTATCTCCTTGTAATCTCATCTACCTATCCATATCATATCTCTTCAAATCAAACACTTGTAAATCCTATAAATACCTTGTTCTTTGGTTATTGTAATCAGCAATTGATCAATAAAGTTCTTCAAGTTAAAGTTTCTCGCTTTCTCCTTTCTTCTTCCTATACTCTTGCACTTACATGGTATCAGCCTTATTCCTGGTTTCACAATGACTGAAGCTTCCCCAGCTGCTTCTTCATTCACATCTTCTCCTCATAGCAATGCCAACACCTATCACCTTGGCGATCCTTATGGTTCCTTCACACTCGCCATTTCAAACATTCAAAACTATGTTTCTCTCAAACTGGACCGGTCCAACTACCTACTTTGGCGCTCTCAATTCCTTCCAGTTTTTTATAGCCAAGGAGTCATGGGTTTCATTGATGGTACTATTCAATCTCCTCCTGCTGTCACTCACAATGTGGGCTCTACTGATCTTTCTCCGAATCCAGCTTATGATGCTTGGTTTAGGGTGGATCAAACCCTCAAAATTTGGCTTCTTTCCACCCTTTCTCCAGCAGCCCTTGGCCAAGTTTTAAATCTCAAAACAGCTTATGACATTTGGCACACCCTTGAACAGTCCTACTCTTCCAATCTCCAAGCACGAGCTCTCCATCTTCGCCTGGAATTACAAAACCTCAAAAAAGGTACCATGACCATTTCAGAGTACCTAGAGAAAGCAAAAACTATTTCTGATCAACTCTCAGCCGCAGGCCGCCACCTAGACCCAGAAGATATGGTCTCCTTCATTCTAAATGGCCTCGAATCTGAATATGAACCCTTCATTATGTCTGTCACAGCAAGAACTACTTCGCTGTCCATGGAAGAACTCCAAAATATGCTCTTAACTCAAGAGCATCGCTTGGCTATTGCCACTCAAATGGGAGGTCTCACACTTTCTCAGACTACTCCTTCGGTCAATCTAGCCGCCCAACCCCCCTCTCCTAACTATAGAGGACAAGGGGGAGGCCGCTCCAATAGAGGCAGAGGACGAAACTCAGGTAGAAACAACTCCTCTCCCTACCCCTTTCAATCAAACAACGCTCCTCAGAATAATAGGCTGCCTTGTCAACTTTGCAACCGCCGGAACCATCAAGCCTCCCAATGCTACTACAAGTTTGATCATACTTTCCAGCCAGCTCAACCTCCTGTCCTCAACTTGGTTCACTTGAATGAACTACCTCAAGACGGACTCTGGTATCCAGATTCAGGTGCCACCCACCACTTTACAGGTGATGTAAGCAATCTGACGGAGAGAAACCAGGTTAATGGTGACGAGCAAGTGACCTTAGGTAATGGTCACAAATCTTCTATTCTCTTAAAAGGTTCATCTAAAGTACCTCCTTTTACTCTTCAAAATGTTTTATATGTCCCCTCTCTCGTTAAAAACCTGGTTTCAGTTTCCCAATTCACAAAAGAAACTAACTCCTTTATTGAATTTCACTCTTTTCATTTCTTCGTGAAGGACAAGCAAACGGGGCAGGTACTTCATCGGGGCAAGCTTAAAGATGGGTTGTATGTCTTTGATGTCCCACCACCGTCTCCACAATGTCACCTTTCCAGTGCAGCCTCTTACTCCCTTTGGCATCATCGACTTGGCCATCCTCATATTCGACTCACAAAGAAGATTCTGCATCAACTTCAAGTTCCCTTTTCAGTAAAGATTTTGCCATATTTGACTGTGAATCTTATTGATCAACTATGCTTCAATTGAATCTCTATACAAGTAATTATTGGAAGTTTACAAGTTTGAAATTGAAAGAGAGATCTAGGGATCTAATTGAGATTGAAGTTTGAGATAAGATTAGGTGGTTATCCCTTGAACAAGAGATAGGAATGAGATTACAACCGATAGGATAAGATAAGAGGGGGATGTGGAAGATTATTGCAATCTTGAAGATTAGTTGATGAAGCTTGAGATTCAAATTTGAGGAATCTCATGAACTTGAAGGAGAGTAGTTGACTGATAGTTTGGTAAGAAACCAGTTGAGTTGCTTGTGAGAGAACCCCTTGGTAAGAATATCATGAACTTGATCTATGGAAGGGAGGAATTTGATAATGAGTGTGCCTTTCTAAATTTCTTCTCACACTAAATGACAGGAGGGTGAATAACCTTTACTTTCAACTCATTAAGCAAGTGAAGGATCCATAAAATTTTGAAGGCGGTGGAGGTAATTCCTCTTTACTCTGCTTCAGCACTAGAGCGAGAGACTATGGGCTTGTTTTTGGAACTCCAAGAGCTGAGATTCTCGCCAAGGAAAATACTATACTTAGAAGTGGATCGGCGGTTAAATCAAGGGAATAAATAGGATGTAATGTGATTCCATAATGTAAGGTGCCCATTAAATAATAGAGGATACATTTGACTGCTGTCCAATGTATGCCATTCGGTGCTTGTTGGAATTGGCAAACCTGGTTCATTGCATACTAAATATCTAGGTGTATGATAGTAAGATATTGAAGATCCCCCACGGTGGAGCGATAAACCTTCTGATCTGCTGGAGCATTCTCTTCAAATTTGGATAGTTTTGAATCTGTTGTAGTAGGAGTGGCCTGGGACTTCACATTATGGTGATCTAAACGATGCAGAAGATCTGATGCAAATTTTGATTGGCTTAAGTGTAAGGAAATAAGAGAGGCGGCCAAGTTCTTTGACTGGAAAAGTCTGCGTGAGATCTAGTAGCAACGTAGTCGCCAAGGCGGAAGAGTTACCTGTGAAGATGATATCATCTACATACACTAAAATAAAAGCAATGTGAGGTCCACCGAAATAATAAATCAATGAATTATCCACTTTGGAGCCTGCAAACCCTAATTCATATAAAGCATCCTGAAGACATTGAAACCAGGCCCTAGGGGACTGGTTTAAACCATACAAGGACTTTTCTGATATACATACATAATCTGGTAAAAGAGAATCTACCAAATACAGGAGGTTGACTCATGTATACTTTCTCTTTAAGTGCTCCACTCAAGAAAGCATTCTGAACATTGAGTTGAGTTGTCAACTAGTTATAAGTCGCAAGTGAAAGTAATAAAGAAGTGGTAACAGGTTTTACACCAGGGCTAAATGTGTCAAAGAAATCTACACCTTCCTCTTGATGAAAACCCTTGGCGACAAGTCTGGACTTATACATGTCTATGTCCTCTTGTTGATTGAATTTGGTGCGGAAGACCCTTTGCAGCCTATGGGTGTTCTTTCTTTTGGTTTTGGAACCAATGTCCAGGTTTTATTTAATAAAATCGCATTGAATTCTTCTTCCATTGATTTATGCCAATGAGGATGCTTATTTGCATGAGTGAAACTCACAGGATCCTCCAACAAATCAGTAGAAGAAGCAACCTTGTTGCTGGTGAGAAGAACTTCTGACCTTGGGATGTTTGATTTGGATCAGGTGATCATAAAGTTGGGATTTAGAGGTGGTGCAGGCAGAACTGCAGGCGTACGGAGTTGGACTAGCAAAGGAGGGGTGGGTGTAGAAGACAGACTAGAGTTTGGGCTGCTAAAGAAAGAAGATTCAAACTTTTGAAAAGAATGATTCAAAAATTCAGAACCTCCATCAATTTGGATGGTCTGAATTTTGAAAGGCAATTGATTTTCGATTTGTGGTTTAAAAAAGGAAATTGTTTGAAGTACATCAGATTTAGATTTCAACAAATAAATGCATGTATATTTTCTATAAGTATCTACTATAGATAAGTAAAATTTAAAGCCATCACGGGAAAGAACAGGGGAAGGACCCCAAACATCCATAGAAACGTGTTTTAAAGGACAAGTAGCAAATATTTTATTATTCTTGAAAGGTAAGGCCTCTGATTTGACCATTTGACAATGAGATCAAAGAGTAAAACTATTTGAAAGAAAATGAATTTTAAGCTGATGCAAGATGCGCTTTGTGGGCCTTAAATGAGGATGGCCTAGACGATGGTGCTAATGAGTGTTGGTGTTGGCATTGGAGAGATAACATTGTGGCAAGGTGGAGGAGCTATCAAAGACATATAACCCATTTTTAAGTTTTCCCTGATGAATTACCTGCCCTGTTTGCTTGTCCTTTACAAAGATATAAAATGGCTGAAACTCTATGAAAGTGTTAGTGTCTTTGGTAAATTGAGAAACAAAAACAAGATTTTTGATAATAGAAGGAACATTTAAGATATTTTGAAGTTTAAAAGGGGGAAATGCAAAGATCCTTTTAGGAGAATAGGAGAGTGGTGACCATTACCAAAGGTCACTTGTTCTTCACCAGCAACTTGGTGTCTCTCCATGAGATTGTTAACATTGCATGGCAAGTGGTGTGTGGCACCGGAATCTGGATACATGAGTCCTTCATGATGTTGTTCATTTAGGTGTGTTAGAGACACTTAGTGTTTTACCCCTATAAGGGCATACTTGTAATTATATTATCGATCTATTATCAATGTAAGAAGAGTGCTGCCCTATTTAAAGGGAGCACAGACATGGATTAGGGTTACCCACGACCCTAGTTGTGTGGAACAGAAACTTGTATGTTGGATTGATCGTGTGACTTCTTCTTCTCCTTACATTCTCAAGTATGTTCTCCATCAAAATATTCATGGTATCAAAATAGATTTGGATTCGTTAGCCGTTGGATCGTGCTAACACTTTGGGCAAATGGTCTTCACCTCTATTCAGACATTCTGAACGCTGAAGATCGTGTTTTGAAAACTGGAGAAGAAGTTATAGTCATTCGAACATAAAGCTTTCAACTTGTAATTTCTGCACCAATCAGTCTCACCAATATTAGCAATCAGAGGGTCATCCCACGTCAGATTGGGCTAATATTTTGAGAGAATTTTAGTGGCACATAAATATAAATTCGGAATGGAGGATATTGATTTTTGGTACCTGGATTGTTCGTTATTAGTGACGACAGTACTGAAAATTTGGTAATATTTTCTGCATCGATTTTTCTCTTTGTAAATTGATTTTGAGTGAGATTATCTTTGGGTTAGTTGTGAGGTTTTAAAATCCTCTTATCGACTTGACAGATCTCTCCTAGTCTAGTTGGTACCTTACTTGGCATATTGCAGTAGATTACGAACTAGGCAAATTCTGAGTAGGAAGTTTCAATCCCACTGAAACTCTATACTTCCTGGTATTCTTGACTTGAGGACAAAGGAAAGGAGTTTTATTTCATTTGGGATTCGTGGTTATAGTTCATTTTAATTAGGACTTCACAAGGACATGCATCTCAACCTCTGGTATTTATTGATCATTCGAAAAAGAAGAAGTGAGTTGAATCTGTCATTCGGCTATTTTTGTGTGCTCTCTGATTGCTGTAATTGTTTTTATATATGCATCCTTCAGATTGTGATCAGTGGAAGATTTGTGTTTTTTCCTATAACTGCATTGCAAGTTGTAATTGGTTTTTCAACAAGTAGTTGGAGGAATTTTTGGTTGGAAAATGAATAGTAAAACTATCTATTGTGGTGAGCTTGCTAAATTAAAACGCTATCGATGGTCTAGGTGAATTTGCTTGATGGAGAATTGGGTCATATTACTTCATAATTGCTTTGATTTCTACATGGTGTTATGCAGGAATTTATCTCTCTTTGAGATACTACTCTTGTGGGTAACAGGGAGTGTGCAAGACACGTTATTCCTTATCCATTGGTTTTCAGTGTAGTACCCTTCCTGGGAGAAGTGGCTACAGTGTGCTCCTGAGGAAGAGGCATGATTGCACTGCAGTAAGTCATTGTTCATGGAAACCTATTAGTGAGGGAGTAAGGAGAAAAAAAAATGTGTGCAGTAGATATTTTGTTGGAGAAAAAAAGTCTACGTGGAGTAGATAGTTTGTGTCAAAAAATATATGTGGAGTAGATATTTTATTAGTGAAGAAGTCTAGGTGGAGTAGATAATTTATTGACGAAGAAATCTATGGGGAGTAGATACTGTGCAGCAACGAGGGGAAGTAATGATTGAGAGCATGTGAAAACCTAAGTTTTTTCAAGCATTTCCAAGATGTGTAAGCTTCATACATATGAAAGCCTTCAGCTATGATTAATTTCCGTTTTGGCTTGAGAGGGAGTGTTAGAGATACTAAGTACACGTGTATATAAGGGCAGATGATGTAATTTAGTGTTTTACCCCTATAAGGGAATACTTGTAATTTTGTAATTGATCTATTATTAATGTAAGAAGAGTGCTGCCCTATTTAAATAGAGCACACACATGGATTAGGGTTACCCACGACCCTATTGTGTGGAACAGAAACTTGTGTGTTAGTTTGGTCTTGTGTCTTCTTCTTCCCCATACATTCTTAAGTATGTTCTTAATGAAAATCTTCAATGTGAACCGAGTTGAGGAGAGGGAGTTGCACCAGTTGAAAAGTCTGGTCAAAACGATAGTAGCATTGGGCGACTTTATGACCTCTTCGGTTTCAGAGTTGGCAAGTGGGGTTTTTTTTATGGTGGAGGCCTGTTGGATTGCAATTTTGAGAGTTAGGAGAATTCCTTCCTGAATTATGTCCTCTTCCTCTGTTAGAGAGACCTCCTCCTCTGCCTCTGTTATTTGAGGAGGAGGATTGAGCTGCAAGATTCACCAAGGGAGTAGTTTGAGAGAGTCTCAGACCTCCCATTTGCATGGCTATGGTCAAGCGGTTCTCTTGGGTCAAGAGCAAATTTTGCAGTTTTTTTTCCATGGTGAGTGGAATGATCCTTGCTGTGACGGACATGATAAACGGTTCATTCTCAGAACCGAGACCGTTAAGAATGAAGGAGACCACGTATTCTTGGTCTAAAGTGCGGCCCGCAGCAAATAGTTGATCGGCAATGGCTTTGGCCTTTTATAAGTATTCTAAGACGTGCATGTTAGATTATGTACACAAGGGCTTTTTTGTATTTTTACCCTTCAAGGGTATTTTGGTCTTTTTGCCATTGTAAGCATGTCTATTATAAATACCCCAACTTTTAATAACATATTAACCCTTTTCGTATCTGATTTTGTTCTTTTAACATTGTATCAAAGCCACTTTTTGCGCGCGGGCCATAACCTCCCTATCTGTGTATGGGTTTGACCCAATTTGTTTGTGGGATCCAGAAGGCGAGACCCAATCTGTTTGAGGGCTTCATAAGATGAGGTTCAGTTTATCACGTCTCAGGCCTATTGAAACCTAGCCTGGACTTAAGGGGGAGTGTTAAAATATTTACTCCCACAGCGAAAGGTAGTGAAATAAATCATGGGCATAAAAGAAGCAGCCCAAATCTCCATTGTAATGAGGCATTTTGGGGTAAAACCCATTAGCAAAACTGTCCGGGATGGCGTCCAAAGCGGACAGTATGATTACTATGTGAAGATGCAGGTCCAAATAGCCCATCAAAAATTTTGACATGGTATCAGAGTGCTCAGAACCGAGGCCATTGATCGGCAATGACTTTGGCCTTTTATAAGTATTCAGAGACGTACATAGTTCCCTTTTTAAGGTTTTGAGGTTCAAGAGGAAGAAGGAGAACATGTGCTTGAAGATTAGACGAGTAGGATGGCTCTAGAGTGAGCCAAATTTCACGAGATATGTTAAGACTATGAACTTAGCCTAAAGCTGCGGGTGAAAGAGTAGAGAGAAGCCAACTTTGGATAGATTGGTCCACTCAGAACCAAGCTTCACATGCTAGATTAGGAATTAAATTTTGGTGAAGGTCGTGAGGGATTAATTGGAGAGGTGAAATGATTGTGCCATCAAGAAAACCGGGAGAAATTGAGATCACCATTGGCGACTGAATTTTGATTGTTGGTAATGGTAAGAGTGAAACACCCATGAGGAGGACCTAAGTGGAATGTGTTGGCATTGGTGTGGGAGGCTGAGATAGGAGATGGAGCAGCGGGGGTAGTGTCGGCCATTGTTAATCCAGGATATTTAGGCTAATACCATGTAAGTGCACGTGAGGAAGAAGAAGAACAAAATGAACACAAATTGACTCTGAATCTTATTGATCAACTATGCTTCAACTGAATCTGTATACAAGTATTTATAGGGAGTTTACAAGTTTGAAATTTAAAGAGAGATCTAGAGATCTAAAGGAGATAGAAGTTGGAGAAAAGATTAGGTGGTTATCCCTTGAACAAGAGATAGGAAAGAGGTTACAACCAATAGGGTAAGATATGAGGGAGAAGTAGAAGATTGCAATCTTCAAGATTAGTTGATGAAGCTTGAGATTCAAATCTGAGAAACTCAAGCTCCAACATAAGGTTTCATGAAAAACTCAAACTAAAGGTTTAGGATTCGGGGTTCGGAGTTCGGGGTTCAAGGTTTATGTTTTAATATAAAACATAAACTGAAGTTTATAGTAGGGAAATTGAATGAAAAAATCAAACTGAAGGTTGTAGTAAGGGAATTCAACATAAAAACTCAAAGTGTAGGCTATAGTAATGAAATTCGACAAAAAATTCAAAATGAAGGCTATAGTATAGGAATTCGACGAAAAACACAAAATTAAGGCAATAGTACTGGAATTCGACGAAAAACTCAAACTAAAGGCTGAATTAAGGGAATTCGATGTAAAACTCAAACTTGAGGCTATAATAAAGGAATTCAAAGAAAAACTCAAATTAAAGGTTAAAATAAGGGAATTTGTAAATAAACTCAAACTTTACTATAGTAAGGGAATTTGAAGAAAAACTCAAACTGAAGGGAATTCAAATAAAAACTCAAACTAAAGGGAATTCGAAGAAAAACTTATACTTAAGGCCATAGTAAGGAATTCAAAAATTCAAACTAAAAGCTATATAAGTGCACGAGTAGATAAAGAAGAAGAATACGAAGAAGAAGAAGAGAGAGAGAGAGAGAGAGAGAGAGAGAGAGAGAGAGAGAGAGAGAGAGAGAGAGAGAGAGAGAGAGAGCAAAGAACTGTTGATTACAATATCCAAAGTACAAGTATTTATAGGCTTTACATGTGTTTGAATTGAAGAGATAAGATAAGGAGAAAGGATAGAGTTTGTAGATGAGATTACAAGGAGATAAGGTGTAACTAGATAGAGATAAGGAAGTTACAATATCCTTGATGAGATTTAGTGTTCGTTCTTAAATTTGAAACTTCTTTGAAGTCAAACCTCTTTCACGCTCATGTCACGTCGAGGTACTGCAGAAGAAAAAACTACAAAATCCGATCCAATTTATCGTAATCGATTAGTTAACATGTTGGTTAACCGTATTCAGAAACACGGAAAAAAATCATTGGCTTATCAAATTATCTATTGAGCCGTGAAAAAGATTCAACAAAAGACAAACAAATCCACTATTTGTTTTACATCAAGCAATACGTGGAGTAACTCCCGATATAGCAGTAAAAGCAAGAAGTGTAACTCTGAGAACCAACTAGCTGATATGCTCAATAAAGGTCTTCGTAGAAAGGAATTTGAGTATCTTCTCTCCAAGCTGGACCTTCATGATATCGACGCTCCTACTTGAGGGAGAGTGTTAAGAGTCAAGGGTAGTTTAGTAATTTTACTAAACTTCAGTTAGTTATTATTTGTTTATTGTTTAGTTTACTTGCTTCTCAAGCCATGAATGACATCATTGTATTTTTATATTTTCGGATTCTATTAATACATGTTTTAAGGTTGTAGGTCATGAAGACTTTACAACCTCTTTCTCTCCTTTTCTCTTCCCCTTCTTTCTATCTCTTCACTTTTGTCTCATCTTCTACCTTCCTTCACTAAATCTAACTGGATTAAAAGAGGAAGTGTATATGACTCATCCACCTGGCTTCGTCGACTCCTTATATCCAGATCATGTATGCTTCTTACAGTGATCACTTTATGGCTTGAGAAGCAAGTAAACTAAACAATAAACAAATAATAACTAACTGAAGTTTAGTAAAATTACTAAACTACCCTTGACTCTTAACACTCCCCCTCAAGCAGGAGCGTCGATATCATGAAGGTCCAACTTGGAGAGAAGATACTCAAATTCCTTTCTACGAAGACCTTTATTGAGCAGATCAGCTAGTTGGTTCTCAGAGTTAACATATGGACTGACTACCATGTTTAGTGGGAACGCATCTCAAATAAAGTGACAATCCACCTTTATACTTCTAAAACCATGGAGAAGCCTCTGATGCCTTGAAAACGCCTTTGTACAGGCTTTGGTGAGCTAAAACAGACTGACACAATTACCAAGGTAGTAAACATTGAGTTTATCCTCACAGCAGAGAGGCACTGATGCCAACAGTACGAGTTCGACGACCCAGCAGTACGAGTCCGACGACCCAGCAGTACGAGTCCGACGAACCAGTAGTACGAATTTGACGACCTAGCAGTACAAGTCCGACGTCCAAGCAGCATGAGCCCGACGCCCCAGTAGTATGAGTCCGACGACCAGCAATACGAGTCCAACGACTCAGCAGTATGAGTCCGACGACCCAACAGTATGAGTCCGACGACCCAGCAATACTAGTCCGATGACCCAGCAGTACGAGTCCGACGACCCAACAGTATGAATCCGACGACCCAGCAGTACGAGTCCGACGACCCAGTAGTACGACTCCAATGACCCAGCAGTAGCAAAAAACCCTATTAAAGGACAGTAGGTTGTGCATCTAGCACTTACACATGAATTTAGACCATTCACCTTCCAACAATGGCAGAAGAAAGAGAAATATAGAACTCTTATCTTCCGTTCACACAACCGATAATGTCACCAATAGCAGCACCAATAGCAGCATCAATATCAACACCAACAGCAGCACCAACAGCAACACCAACAGCTGCACAAGCTAGAGCTCAGAAACACTAGAAAACCTTTTCTAATTCAGAAAAAGCTCTAACACGGTTCTCGAGGCCATGTAAAAATTACTTGTGCCTAGAAGTGGCAGGTTTTCGCAGCTCAAAGACAGGTTCTTTTGGTTCTGCACGAATCCCAAGCCAATGTAAAAATTCAATTTTTTGCCAACAGCAGTGGCTACAGTTGCAGATGCAGGTTCCTGCGAACCCAACAGCAGGAAAGGAACTCCCTTTTGGAGTAAACCCATACGTAAAATACTTCAACTAGCAGTAGAAGCCATTATCAAGGGATAATGGCAGAAGAACACTGAAAAAATACCAACTTTAAGGATCGCCCATAATCAAAAACCTTTCCAGAACTTCTAACTTGTGCAACGAGCTTCGAGGAAGAAGATCCAATGACCTCTGTAAGTGACGAGTCGTCACATACAGAGCCACTCTGATACCATGTTAGATTTAGTGAAGGAAGGTAGAAGATGAGAGAAAAGTGAAGATATCGAAAGAAGAGGAAGAGAGAAAGAGAGAAAGAGGTTGTAAGGTCTTCGTGACCTACAACCTTAAAACATGAATTAATATAATCCAAAAATCCAAAATTACAATATTTCATTCATGGCTTGAGGAACAAGTAAACTAAAAAATAAACAAATAAAAACTAACAGAAGTTAAGTAAAATTACTAAACTACCCTTGACTCTTAACAAATGCCCTATGCAAGAAGACATTTTGCACATCAAATTGAGTAATAGACCAGTTATATGTAAGTATGAGTGATAGCAATAACCAGTTATATGTAAGTCTTCTTTTTTATTATATTTATTTCTGAAAACCCATTTACACCCAATAGGTGTGCGCTCTTGTGGTTTTGGAACAAGTTTCCATGTATTATTCTGTAAGAGAGCATTAAATTCTGCAGCCATAGCTCGTCTCCAGTGAGCATGTTTGTTGGCTTGTGAGAAATTTTCAGGATCCTGCAAAAAATCATTATAAGAGAGAACCTTGTTGCTGGTGAGAAAAACATGTGGACTTAGGCAACTGGATTTAGATCTGGTGCACAGTGTGAGTGTTTGTAGAAGTACCAGCTTGAGTAATAGGTAAAGGAGGAGCACAAGGTGAGGATGATGCTGGAGGTGTTGTGCTGGGACTTTAAGAGGAAGACAAAGGTGGAAAGTGGGGAGGTTGAGTACTCTCAAGTATAGCTAGGCTCTTCTGGAGTGGTGGATATAGGTGGAGTTTCAGAAGTTGGAGCAGGTATCTGTGAAAAGGCAGGTGCAATAGGCTGAGGAGATGCTGCAGTTTCGAGGTGGGCAAGATAGGGAGCATACTTTGAGTTGTTGAGGGCAAATGCAGTGGTTGTGCTTCAGGGGGTTCTACGTTGGATGGGTTGTCTTTGAATGGGAACACCAGTTCATGAAAAAGAACACTTCTAGAGAGATAAACTCGCTGAGAAGGGAGATGAAGACAACAATAAGCTTTGTAGTTTGGATTATACCCTAAGAAGACACAGGGTAGACTGCGCATATGGAGTTTATGTTTGGCATATGACCTTAGGTGGGGAAAGCACAAGCAACCAAAAACCTTTGGAAATTTGTAATCTTTTTGGTTATGAATTAATTCATATAGAGAAAGTTTATTTGTATTGAGTGTGGGTAACCGATTAATGAGATATACTGCACTATAAAAAGCAAAATCCCAATATTCAGTGGGTGCGTGACTCATTGAGAAAAGAGTTAGTCCAGTTTGGACAATGAGTTTGTGTTTCCCTTCCACAATGCCATTTTTTTGTGGCGTGTAAGGAGAGGAAATATTATGACTTATTTCATGTGTTGAAACAAACTCTTGAAAAGAGTGATACAAAAATTCAAAACCACCATCAGTTTGAATGGTTTGAATTTTAAATGGTAACTGGTTTTCAATGAAAATCTTGAAGAAGGATAAAATTTTAACTACGTCACATTTAGGCTTTAAGAGATATAACCATGTATATTTAGTAAACGTATCAATAATTGATAAGTAGTACTTTTAACCGTCTACAGAAATAACAAGGGAAGGATCACAAACATCCATTGACAAATGTTCTAAAGGACAAGAAGCAGAAAATTTAGTTTCTAAGAAAGGCAACACACTATATTTTGCCATATGACAAGGTGGACAAACAAAACAATGTTTTATTGAAAAGGGAACTTGAAGTTGCTCCATAATCTTTTTGGTAAGTCGGATATGAGGATGGCCAAGTCTATAATGCCACAGTGAGTAGGAGGCTGCGCTGGAAAGGTGACATTCTGGAGGCGGTGGTGGAACATAAAAAACATACAACCCATCTTTAAGCTTGCCCAGATGAATGACTTGCCCCATTTGCTTGTCCCTCACAAAGAAATGAAAAGGATGAAGCCCAATAAAGGAGTTAGAATCTTTTGTGAATTGAGAAAGTGAGACTAGGTTTAAAATGAGAGAAGGGAAATATAAAAAATTTTGAAGAGTAAAAGGAAGTACTTTAGATGAACCTTTTTAGAGAATAGGAGATTTGTGACCTTTACCTAAGGTCACTTGCTCATCACCATAAACTTGGTTTCTAACCATCAGATTGTTTACATCAGCTCTTAAGAGGTGTGTGGCACCTGAATTTAGATACCAAAGACCGTCTTGAGGAGGTTCATTCAAATGAACCGAGTTAAACACAGGAGGTTGTGCTGGCTAGAAAGTATGATCAAACCTGTAGTATCAGCTTGATGGTTCCGGCGGTTGCAAAGTTGACAAGGCAGCCAGTTGGTTTGAGGAGCCCTGTTTGTTAGAAAGGAGTTTGGAGTAAAGTTATTTCTACCTGAGTTTCGTCCTCTGCCTCTGTTAGAGCGGCCTCCCCCTCGTCCTCTATAGTTAAGGAGAGGAGGATTGAGATGCTAGATAGGCCTAAAGAGTAGTCTGAGAAAGTGTGAGAGCTCCCATTTGAGTAGCAATGCCCAGGCGATGCTCTTAAGATAAGTGCATATTTTGGAGTTCTTCCATGAACAGCGGAGTGGTTCTTGCTGTGACAGACATATTGAAGGGTTCGTATTCAGAACCAAGCCCATTTAGAATGAAAGATACCATATCTTCTGGGTCTAGGGTACGGCCTGCGGCTGAGAGTTGATCAGAGGAGGTTTTTCTTTCTCTAGGTACTCAGAAATGGTCATGGTACCTTTTTTGAGGTTTTGTAATTCCAGGCGAAGATGGAGAGCAGGTGGTTGGAGATTGGAAGAGTAGGACTGCTCAAGGATGTGCCAACTTTCGTAGGCAGTTTTGAGAATAAGAACTTCATAAAGGGCTGCTGGAGAAAGGGTGGAAAGAAGCCAGCTTTTGAGGGTTTGATCCACCTTACACCAAGCACAATAAGCTGGATTCAGATGAAGACCAGAAGTGCCCTCATTTTGAGTTACAGCAGCAGTAGAATTAATGGTACCATCGATGAAACCGATGACTCCTTGGCTGTTGAAAACTGGAAGGAACTGAGAGCGCCAACGTAGGTAGTTGGAGCGGTCCAGTTTGAGAGAAACGGATTTTTGGATGTTTGAAATGGTGAGAGTAAAGGAACCCTAAGGAAGGCCAAGGTGATATGTGTTGGCATTGGTGTGAGGAGAAGATGTGAACGAAGGACCAGCAGGGGAAGCTTCAGTCATTGTGAAACCAGGAGGAATTTTGATACCATATAAGTGCACGAGTAGAGAAAGAGGAAGAGAGAGAGCAAATAAACTATGACTTGAAAATCTTTATTGATCAACTGCTGATTACAATAACCAATGTACAAGTATTTATAGGTTTTACAAGTGTTTTAATTTAAGAAATAAGATGAGGAGAAAGCGTAGAGTTTGTAGATGAGATTGCAAGGAGATAAGGTGTAGCTAGATAGAGATACGGAAGTTTTAATCTCCTAGATCCGATTTAGAGTTCCTTCCTTAATTCGAAACTTCTTTGAAGTGATTATACGTGATCATTAACAGGCAATAGAAAAAGAATTCGAAGAAAAACCAAACTGAAGGCTATATAGTAAAGGAGTTCGAAGAAAAACTCAAGTTGAATACATGTAGTAAGGGAATTCGATGAAAAACTCCAACAAAGGCTATAGTAAGGGAATTTGAAATAACTCAAATTGAAGGTTGTAGTTAGGAAATTCGACAAAAAAAAAACTCAAACTGAAGGGTCTAGTAATCAAATTTGACAAAAAACACAAACTGAATGCTATAGTAAGCGAATTCTGGGAAAAAATAGAAATAAGGCTATATTTAGGGAATTCGAAGAAAAAAATCAAACTGAAGGCTATAAAGGAAATCAAAGAAAATCTCAAATTGAAGGCCAAAGTAAGGTTTTTTGGTTTTTGTGTTTTGTGTTTTGTGTTTAGGATTTAGGGTTGAGGGTTGAGGGTTGAGGGTTGAGGGTTGAGGGTTGAGGGTTGAGGGTTGAGGGTTGAGGGTTCAGGGTTGAGGGGTTTGGGGTTGAGGGTTGAGGGGTTTGGGGTTTGGGGTTTGGGGTTTGGGGTTTGGGGTTTGGGGTTTGGGGTTTGGGGTTTGGCGTTTGGGGTTTGGAGTATGGGGTTTGGGGTTGATGGGTTGAGGGGTTTGGGGTTTGGGGTTTGGGGTTTGGGGTTTGGGGTTGAGGGGTTGAGGGTTTGGGGTTTGGGGTTTGGGGTTTGGGGTTTGGGGTTTGGGGTTTGGGGTTTGGGGTTTGGGGTTTGGGGTTTGGGGTTTGGGGTTTGGGGTTTGGGGTTTGGGGTTTGGGGGGTTGGGGTTTGGGGTTTGGGGTTTGGGGTTTGGGGTTTGGGGTTTGGGGTTTGGGGTTTGGGGTTTGGGGTTTGGGGTTTGGGGTTTGGGGTTTGGGGTTTGGGGTTTTGGGGTTTGGGGTTTGGGGTTTTTAGAATTTTTAAAAGTTTAGGGATTAGGGGGTAGGGGCTAGGGGATAGGAGATAGGGGATAGGGGATAGGGGCTAGGGGCTAGGGGCTAGGGGGAAGGGGCAAGGGGCTTTGGGTTTTAGGATTTGGGATTTAATGAAAAACTTTCAAAGTTGTGGTAAGGGAATTCGACAAAAAACTCAAACCGAAGGCTATAGTAATGGAATTCAATTAAAACTCAAACTAAATGTTGTAGTTAGGAAATTGAATGAAAAGCTCATACTAAGGGATATTGTAAAGGAATTCAACAAAAAACTCAAATTGAAGGCTATATATAGTAAGGGAATTTGACCAAAAAACAACTCAAACAGTACGGTATAGTAAGAAAATTCACCAAAAAACTGAAACAGAAAGATATACTGAGGGAATTCGAAGAAAAACTCAAATGTATATTGTAGAAAAGGAATTCGAAGAAAAACTCAAACTACAGGCAAAATGAAGGGAAAAAACTCAAACTGAAGGCCTTATAAACGGAACTCGAGAACAAACACAAATTGAAGGCTAGTATAAGAATTCGAAAAAAAAATCTCAAACAGACGCCTATAATAAAGGAATTCGGAGAAAATCTCAAATTGAAGGCAGTAGTAAGGGAATTCGAAGAAAAACTCAAACCAAAGGGTATAACTAGGGATTTGAAAGAAAAAAATCAAACTGAAGACTATAGCTAAGGAATTTGCAGAAAAACTCGAGCATAAAGTTCTCGTAAAGGGAATTTGTAGAAAAACTCTAGCTGAAGGCTTTTAGTAAGGGAATTAGACGAAAAATTCAAATTGAAGACTATAGTAGGGGAATTCGAAGAAAAAACTAAAACTGAAGCATAGAGCAAGGGACTTCCAAGAAAAACCATAATTGAAACCAATAGTAAGGAATTCGGTGAAAAACTCTAAATGAGTTTTTGTTCTGAACATGGAGCCACCCTATTTGCCATTCTCAAATCTCTAATCAAAAGTTTCTCAATTTTTTCCCAAAATATTCCATGGAAGTTTTTCTGTACAACAAACAGCTTACGAAACCCCGACGGAATCACTACCTATATTTTTTACGCTTGTTGTAAATAAGGTTTGCAGTATCAGAGCTTTTTGGATACGCATAGATACTTAAGAAACTCAGGTAAGAGGCAGGTAAAAATTATAGAAATATACTAAAAATAAGAAGAAATATTGACAATTATTTATAGGAGTAATTTCATAAAACAATAAACAACATATATGATAATTCTAATTCAATAAATAACTCACAAAAAATTATGCAGTAATTATAATTATAATTAATTAATCTAGATTTTTTGTCACATGTTGGTTTAAAACAAAAAAATATTAACTTATTTAATCTATGATAACTTGTTTCAAAAACAGAAATAAAAGACAATAGTAGCCTAGATTTTACCATGGCTAAAAATACTTCATTTACATGAAGTACTGAAATCTATTTCTATAGATAAAAATTTTAAATTTATTTGGAATGACCAGTGTTTGAAAAATGAGACAGGACAGCCCGGTCCGACCCTATGGAACTGGAACCGGAACTAATTCTGGTTTTATTTAAGGTCGTAACTCGTTTTGCCTCAAAATCTGTTCCACCTGGCACGATAGTCCTATCTGATTGTGAATCAATCTGGTTGGGCCCGGTCTGGTTTACTGAAATACACTTGAAAAGAGTAAAGCGAGGAAAAATTTTCGAGTTTAAAACACCATATTTTTAAGAGCAAAAGCCTAACCAATAGATATCAAAGTTTTTTTGCAATTTATTCTGAATCGTTATTTAAAGTTTTGCACTATAACCTTGATCCGTTGAACCAATGGTCCAACCCAATTTAACCGGGTTCGACCAATACTGGACACACTACCGCTTCGACAGCCGGTTCTGGTTTTAAAACATTGGGAATGACAAAAGGAGCTTATGGAATTGGGATAGTAAGCATAGATGTCAGAGACATTGAAGGTGGAAGATATACCAAGCTCTTGAGGCAGTGATATCACATCGCCTGTGAAGGTCAGCTTGCTGCTTATACTGTGAGTTAGAAAGTTCAAGCTTGGTTTTAACATCACTAAGCATTGCCTCGAAAACATCCACCAACTCAGCAGCAGGCTTACTTTTAGATTTTGGTAAAACAACCAGGTCGACTATATGATTAGGCATCTTCGTGTAGAGAATGCTGAAAGGGGACTGTCCAGTGGAATGGTTTGTCATCGAAATATAAGCAAATTCTGCTTGGTAAAGATAATTGTCCCATTTTTTGGGGTTATCTGAGGCCAAACAACACAGCATATTACCCAAAGTGATGTTGACGACATCGGTCAGACTGTCCGTCTGTGGGTGACAAGCAGAGCTGAGCTTCAAATCTGTTTGCAAATGTTTCCACAATTCACGCCAGAAGCAACTGATGAATCGAACATCGCGGTCTGATGTAAAGCTACGAGGAAGGCCACGGAGGTGAACAATTCACAAAAGAACAAGCGACCAATGTTGATTGCATCAAAAGCTTTCTTGCAAGCCACAAAGTGTTCCATTTTGGAAAAACGGTCAACCACGACCATGATAGAGCCGAGGCTGAGATCCTCCCAAATAGAATCTGGTACCTGCAGTGGTAAATATAGGCCAGTGTTTTGAGAAGTGCCCTTGCAGGTTTGGCAAATGGAACATTGTTCAACAAAGCGACAAACATCACGATGTAACTTTGGCCAAAAGAATGGTGCTTGAAGGCGAGACAGGGTCTTGTCCTGCCCAGTGTGGGCAGCAAGTCCTCCAGAATATAATAAGTTGTTCCTGGATAGATGTTGCTGGAATACTGAGTCGATGACCTTTGAAGAGGAATCCATTATGTAGAATAAAATCAGAATTGGGTTCATGTTGCAAGCAATTGGAGTAAGGGAGAGCAAAGTCTGGATCATCTGTATACAACTCCTTCAAAGTATCAAGCCCAGTAAAATTAGTTTGCAAAGCAACCAAGAGGTTGGTGTGGCGGCTTAGTGCATCTGCCACACAATTGAGATGACCTGCCTCATGCCTGAAAACAAATGTGAACTTTTGGAGGAACATGATCCACCGTACATGCATCCGGCTCAAAGATTTTTAGGAGTTGAGGAGTTGTAAGGAGTGGTGATCACTATCAAGGACAAACTCTTGATGGAGAAGATCATGCTCCCACTGTTTTAGAGCTCTTACGACAGCATATAATTCTTGTTGTAGGTAGACCTCTTTTGTCATGGGCACTAAGCTTTTCACTGAAGAATTCACTAGGTTGTCCTTCTGAAGTGAGAACAGCTCCAATGCCAAGAGTAGATGCATTGGTCTCAACCTGGAATGGCTTATCAAAATCTGGGAGGGCTAGCATTGGTGATGAACTGAGATTCTCCTTTATAATTTGAAAGCTTTTCTGTTGTGAAGGATCCAAAGAGAATGTTTTGAGTTTCAAGCAATAAGTAATAGGGGCCATAAGTTCATTCAAACCCCTAATAAACCTTCGGTAGAAGTTCGCAAATCGATGGAAACTCCGAACCTCTATGATGGTTGTTGGAGTAAGCCAAGAAGTAATAGCTTCAATCTTGTCCACATGAATGCCCTCATGGTTGATGATGAACCCAAGGAAGTGGACTGAAGTACAGGTACACTTGGGCAAGTTCAGATAGAGTTTGTGTGCCCTCATAGTGGCAAAGATAGTCTTTAAATGCTCCAAGTGTGAATCCCTACTTTTGCTGAAAACAAGAATATCACCAAAGTAAACAACGCAAAAACGACCAAAATAGGATTTTAAGTACCTCGTTCATAAGCCGCATGAAGGTGCTTGGGGCATTGCAAAGACCAAATGGCATGACCTGCCACTCATAAAGTCCTTCTCCAGTCTTGAAGGCTGTTTTCCTTTCATTTCCTAGCCTTATACGAATCTGGTGGTAGCCACAGGTCCAACTTAGAGAAAACAACTGCACCAGCCAGCTTGTCTAACATATACTCTAAGCGAGGCATAGGGAAACGTACTTAACTGTGATCTTGTTAATGGCACGGCTGTCTACACACATTCTCCATGTACCATCCTTCTTGGTACCAAGAGGGCCGGTACTGCACATGGGCTAAGACAAGGCCGAATCATTTGTTCGCTGAGCAAGTCATCAACAATCTCCTGAAGTGCAGTATGCTCTTTGGGGATCATCTTTTAATGAGGCAGGTTCGGAAGAAAAGCACTTGGCACAAAGTCAATCTGGTGATGTATAGAATGTAAAGGTGGCAGGTTGATGGGGTGCTCGGAAGGAGCAATATCTTGGAATAAGTGGAGAAGATTTTGAACTTCTGATGGAACAGAGGCACCCATGGGGTTGAATTCAGCGACCAGCACCTAATACATGCATTCAGCATCATTGAAAGTTGAAGTAAATGAGGGGCCAGAAACAGTAACAAGTGACACTTTCTCGGATGGAGTGGGTAGTCCTTTAGACAAGGTAGGCAACAACCATATCTTCCTACCCTTCCACTAAAACACATAGGCGTTGGCACGATAATCATACCATGCCCCCATATCGAATTGCCATGGTCGCCCCACAATAATATGACATACATCCTTATCCAAAATGTTACCTAACACATCTCATTCACGACAATATCAACACCCTTTCGAACCCATCCGATCTTATGACGATTTGGATGCTTAGTAGTAGGTAGTTGGAGTGCCTTGAAAACTGATTTCGAGATTACATTTCCTGTACACCCGCTCAACTAAAAGATCGCATACCTGGCCTTTAATAGTGCACCGTTTCCGAAAGATGGAATGTCGTTGGGTACTGTTCGGTTCTCGAGGACTCAGAAGAAGTTTCTCAAGAATGCAAACCAGAAATTCTTCCTCATCACCTGAACATCGTCGAACTCCCCATCATTAGGGAGTTTCCCTATTTCTTCTTCTTCTACCTCACCCTCTAGAATGTGGAGTTTCTTACCTGAAAACACCCATAGCACTTAATAGGTGTAGGATTCTGATAGGGATTTTCACGAGTAGATGGAATGGTTCTATGGTGTTCTTGCTGTCCGACGCGAAGGAGGGATTCCCTTTCGAATGCAGGGGGCTCACTGTAGAAGAGGAAGTACCCAATGGCTTAGGAGAATCAGTGGGGCAGCATGGATGCATGCTAGAGTGTCGAGGCAATTGTTGCTCCACCTTGTAAGCGAAATTGATTGCTTGAGACAGCGACCATAGAGAGTTTAGCTCAAGCTTATCATGAATTGCATCACCCAATCCCCCAATGTAACGACCAATGACTTGAACTTGACTCTCGTGGAGGTTGGTCCTTGCACTAAGCCAATGAAATTCTTCAGTGTAGTCACTAACAGAGCGAGAACCTTGAACACAACGTTGATATTGCTGATAAAGCATCTGTTCAAAATCAACAGGGAGGAATTGGCCTCGTAGCAATTGTTTCAAACGGATCCAATTCTGAATTGGTCCACGACCTTCACGTTGTCACGTCTGCAAAACCTGAAGCCACCAGGCTCCATCCCCGCCATTGTGTCGGCAGGCTACATACTTCACTTGTTTCTCCAGAGGAATATCCATGTAATCGAAAATATATCCACAACATGCTCCCACATGTCTATCGAAAAAAGGGATATCAAATTTGACCTTGAAGGAGTGTGAATTGAGGACTACGAGTTGAGTGAGAGGCACGGTGTTGTACATCACTGTCTTCAAAATCTGAAAGACCACGCCTCTAATGGGGGGCTTTTTATTCCTCATCAAACTCAAGATAATCAGGCCAAGTCATTAGGGATGTAAACGGGTAATAAACGGTAAGGGTAAGAGCTTTCTGTTTACCGTTTAAATTTTCGAACCCTTTACCCGTTTATCGTCCGTACCCATTTAGTTCTGTTTTATACCATTCCATTTATTTCCCATTTTTCTAACGGGTAAACAGGTAATAAACGGGTAATAAACGGATAAATACTAAAATAAATATAACTAAATCACAAAAAAAAACCAAAAAAAGGAAAATTAGGGAAAATTGCTAATAAAAATGTATTAAAAGATATACAATCAAATATAACATTTTTTCAGATTTCAAACACAAGTTACATAACATAAAATTCAAATAAAAATATAAAATGTCTCCTACACTTAAAATTCATATTGAAATACATTTGATACTTTATACTCAAAATTGTCCAACCCAAAAAAGCATTTGCACTCATCAATCCTCGGTCTTCAAGAAAAAAGAATTTCATCCTCGTCCTCAGATATTGACTTCTAATAATTACCAAAAAGATAAATAATATTTAAATTCTTTCCAAAATTTTCAACTCTACAAATTCTTATGATAAGTGAAAAAAAAACTTATTTAAAAGATAATAAGGTTATCTATATGAAAAGTAAAAAAGTTATGGTTAAACTGAGTGGATATATAAATTTACCAAATTACTTTTACTTAAACGGTAAACGGGTAAAACGGGTTCGGAAGAGTTATTTCCATTTTGTTCCGTTTTATAAACGGTAAAGCGGTGAACGATAGAGCGGTAAACAATAGAGCGGTAAACGGATAATAATTTTTTATTCCCATTTTGTTCAGTTTAATAATCGGTCGGACGGTAGGGCGGGTAATTGGCTCCTGTTTACATCCCTACAGGTCGTTAAAGGTCATCGTCGGGGACACCGAGGAGCGTACTCCACCGTAGCAATTCTCCCATCATTTGGTCTTGTTGCCAAAGGATCTGGTGTGGTTGCCGGAGCAGGCAAACAACCATTCTTGAGATTTCTGAACTCTTTCTGCATCTCAATCGTGAATCGATGGAACTTTGCTGCCAGGATGTCTACACGACAGCCAAGAGCGGAATGAGCTGCCTAAAGGGCATCAAGGCTCTGATGCCAATCTGACGAAAGTCAAGAAGAGAGGACAGATTTAAACATGAAATCTAGAAGACCAAGAACATAAACCTGCTCTCTGAAATTTGATTAAGCTTCAAAAAGTGTTTTTTTCTTCGTTCTACAACCCTAAATGGAACAGACAAAAATAAAAGGTTAGAAGACAAAATAAACCCCACAGCTCACAAGCCCACACCAGCTATGTTATTACATCAGGATGGCTACTAGAGAGTCTGGAGATTGGTACAGTGGCAGCCAGATTGTATCCTCATCCAATTTTTTTGACCAACAAAATCAGTGTATTAAAAAAACATTTCTGTAATATTGTTTTAAACTGGCCTAAAAAGCAAATGTAGTACAAAATACACAATGTCTTTAAGTCTACGGGCTCCCCCGGGTATATTTCACAGTTATTGAGAATCATCTTTTCAGCAAATTGGTACGACAAATAGTGGGTTTTGCCAGAGTATTTTGTCGTCTTCTTTACAGAAAATAAGTCTTAATTAGCTTAAATTTGCTTAAACCATAATCACTCAACACATAGATCGATGAATCCTCATGTTCAATCACATCTCAATATATAGCCTTTGCGCCTTAGTGTCACACCACCGGATTGACCAAGACCCAACACATGGCTTTGTGGCACCCCTAACACTTTTGACTTGTTTCCTTTCATGTATCCATCCATAATTGATAGTCTTCTAGTTGTATCAGATTCCAAAATTTGATATTCCTAGCAATGCCTACTACAGACGTCCATTTTGTTGTCAATCAAAACGACCATCTAAGATATATCCACCACCGCTAGAGAACTCCATTATATGAAGTTTGAAATTTTTCATCTTCATTTGACATGTTAGAAGGTATATGTGAAAGTTCACCTAACTATCATATACTATAACCATGGACAATGTGTGACTACTTTTCAACTTAATTAATGGGTGATTGAAGGCTTGTCTTTGTCATAATAAGCATGGACGATCTTCAGCTTTCTCTAATTAGTTCCTTTGGTTCTATAACTATAACAGAACTAAATGTGACAGAAACTCTCTACCTGTTTTAATATTATATTGTTGAAAGAGATGCAGAGCAACTCTCTGGACTTGGTAATGTTTCTCGACGCTTAATCAAGACCCTTTTCTATGTGAGATGCTACCAAGTTAATCCCCATGATTGGCACAAAGAAAACCCAGAAGAGCGAGCAAGCCAGACATGTAGCCGCCTCCCTCGGACGTAGGAGGCGTTAGTCGTCTCCGCTCCACCACTTGTTAAACCCACTAAAACTGGATTCTTTGACAAATACACTAGTCGTTATGAAATTATGATCTCTTTTTCCATTGAAAAAGAAGCTTTTCCAAGTTGAACTCTAGCCGGACGTTATTTTCAAGGAAGTAATGGAATATTATAATCCGCCCATCTTTTCTTAGTCGCAGACTCGGGCATTTGCAGAAAAGACAGTCTATTCATGGACTGTCTAACTGCGCTTGTATAAGTCTGATGCTAGCAGCTAAGTGCACGTTTCTTCTTCTTCTTTCTTCTTTCTTCTTTCTTTCTTCTTCTTCTTCTTCTTCTTCTTCTTCTTCTTCTTTTTATGTAAAAAGTATTCATGGCTGTGCTCCGTGGGTCCCCTGCATATTCTGACCTCTTCTGCAAACGCCCCTACGGCGTTTGGGGATCAAAACCGATCGATCATTTGAAGGGGACTCCTCTGATCCTTCCCGCAACGAGTACCGTAGAATGATGTAGGACTCGCTACAGCCACAAGTTCAGTGGACATGTGTCATCTCCTACACTGTCGCTGCTTTGTTTTTAAATTTCTTCTTTCTTTCACATATCACGAATTCGGGATTCCCGCGCGATTCTCCTCGTCTTAGTTTTCCCTATTTAAGATTCAACTCCTTCTGAGTAATCAATACAGAGCACAGCAACATATGCGTCCCATTATCACTATAAACAATGCTCCACTTCCAATTATATATATCAATCCCTCTTTGTTATCATCCAGAATGAATCAGCTCGTGACATCTCTCCACCCCTTTCGTCAACTCCAACAGCAGATTGTTGCGTCGCACCCACATGTCGGCGACCCTTTGACAGAAGCCGTCCATGGAGTGACGATCGAAAAACGCCAGAACAAACCTCTCCATCCCCTTGTTCTTTAAAAATAGAATAATGACTCGGGCACCGAACCGGTGCACGAATCATTACTCTTAAAAATAAGTTTATTTTAATAACGAACATAACCTTCAGATAATGCAGAGTCAGTTCTACTTTCATCTCTCTTTCATTATCAACGGAATTAATTCCAGAACTAGAGACACGCCGGAGAATTAGTTCACTAGTTTAATCGGTAGTTAAAACTCCCAGTTCTAAGAATAAGCTCGTGACATGGCAGGTCCCTTTTATAAGTCACGTCCCTGCAACTCGCTTATCCGTCTCGGAGCTTGAAAACAAGACCAATTATTGCTGTTTTTCAATTTGGCGAGTTCCTGTAACAGGGGACGTTTCTCAATTGGTCTCTGGGGCTCCGGCTTTTCGAGCTACTGAAGAATCGAATCCATTTTTAAGATGCTCTTTCCTTGTTAGGATGCTGAAAGTTTTGCAGAATGAAGACTTCTAGTTGTTTTTTTAAGTTTTACTGTGACTCATTGTTTGGATTTTGTATGAAGTCATCCAAGTACAGCATAATGGAGAGGTGGTTCGGAGCTGAATTTCGATGGACCCACTATGGAATCTCAAACACCCTGGCGCCATGAACGAACTAGCCTCCCAAGCTCCTGTTAAAGGAGAGAATATGATTTGAACACAACGGAAATGGATTCGCCCACGTGAATTAATGATGTTCTTCACCCTGGGATTATCGTTTCTATGGGTCTAGAATGAAAATGATGTCTGTATGAATCGTGATTTGTGAAGTTCATGTCCAGGATTTCTATCAAACGTTAAAAATTGAAAAGAAGATGTTTCGTGAAAACCCACTTTAAGAAATCTCATTCTTGACGATTACTCCTACGTTTTCGAATCGATTTCCTGATCAAGGAATCCAAGAAAAGGCGCTTTTATTGAAGCTCGAAGCTTTCATTTGTAAAAAACTTTTCCTCTTCTCGGGGGAGTTTGGTCGGTCTTACTTTAGAATATACTTTTATGGCCGCCGCACGCAAACGAATTAAAAGCGCAAATCTCACTGTAGCAACAGGATGAAGAGCACACATGGTAAAGGTGGATATTCATGTAGAAATTCTGGGTGTTCCGAATCTCCAGATGTGGAACCCAAGACGCTGTATCTTCTTGCAACCCATGCTTCGAAATTTGAGGCTGCATGCAGATTCCTCAATGGCGAGTGGTGTACTCTGAAACGTTTCTCTTCTCTGAAAGTGAAACAGAGACAGCAACAACACCGTTTCCCTACTTAAAATAAATAACCAGTAGGAATTCAGCACAAGGCACCCTGTTTGGAATACTCTGCAGAAATTGTTCTCTAGCAATGAGAGCTACCAACGTATCACCTCATCCTCCAATGGGCAGAACTCACTCGTTCCACACGATCTCTTCCCCTTAGGACAGATGTTTGATAAGGACAGAATAAGGGTTCACCACCATTGAATCTTCAGAAACCCCTTTTTGTTCTTGTTAGGTTCGTTAATGAATAGAGTATATATTTTGTCTCTCTCTCTCTCTCTCTCTCTCTCTCTCTCTTGGAGCCGTATGTAGTGTTATGGCCCCGCTGGACATGGACCGGCCAGGCCTGTGCAACTGTTCCCAAGTTCTTGCCTTCTGAAACAACGGCCTGATGATCAGTTTGTGGTTTCAATTCTTTGAAACTCCCCATGTTGGGTGCGGTTTTATATTACACATGCAATTACTGCGTAGAATCAAATGCTTACTGAACAAAATTAAACCTGATTCCAAGACGGTCTTGTGAACTCTAATTGTTTGTTTCCCAGACCAGGAAGATCAGGAGCGACAGTAATGTTATGTATGTGGTAAGATATTAAATCAAATCATTGATCTAGACAGATCCAAAGTCACGTCCGCCTTGATGTAATTAATCTGTTTCACAAGTTCAGTTCTATGATTTTAATCATCCTCAAGAAGCGCAAGAAGCTGACGGTCATTATTAATACCCAACTCTACCCATAAAAAATAGACGAAACTTTTTGAAAGGAAACCCAGACAGAGGTCTTCTTCTTTTTCATCATTTTTTTTGGTGAAAGAGCTCACTCGGTTTTGATTCACCCATTTGTAGCAGAAGCAAAAGATTAGCGGGATTAAAGTGTTTAAATGTTAAACAATGCACATGTGAATCTCAAATCTTTAAAAAGTGAGGAAGAGACGAAGTAGGAGAGAGAAAGGAGAAAGGGAAAACGAAACTTTTACAAATCTTGAGAGCATGTGTTACGGAAATGAAATCCTGAAGCCGGGGAGAAACAATAGGGATGAATGTATCTTGAGGTCCCTTCAATAAATCAAGCAATTTATCAATTGAGCTCTTGGAATTTCTTCATTAAAGAGATTCATGAGAGGCCGACCAATCTCCTGCAATCCCATTTAATTTTCGTCTCACTTTTTGCTGTTAATTGCCCCCCTCTCTCTCTCTCTCTCTCTCTCTCTCTCTCTCTCTCTCTCTCTCTCTCTCTCTCTCTCTCTCTCTCTCTCTCTCTCTCTCTCTCTCTCTCTCTCTCTCTCTCTCTCTCTCTCTCTCTCTCTCTCTCTCTCTCTCTCTCTCTCTCTCTCTCTCTCTCTCTCTCTCTCTCTCTCTCTCTCTCTCTCTCTCTCTCTCTCTCTCTCTCTCTCTCTCTCTCTCTCTCTCTCTCTCTCTCTCTCTCTCTCTCTCTCTCTCTCTCTCTCTCTCTCTCTCTCTCTCTCTCTCTCTCTCTCTCTCTCTCTCTCTCTCTCTCTCTCTCTCTCTCTCTCTCTCTCTCTCTCTCTCTCTCTCTCTCTCTCTCTCTCTCTCTCTCTCTCTCTCTCTCTCTCTCTCTCTCTCTCTCTCTCTCTCTCTCTCTCTCTCTCTCTCTCTCTCTCTCTCTCTCTCTCTCTCTCTCTCTCTCTCTCTCTCTCTCTCTCTCTCTCTCTCTCTCTCTCTCTCTCTCTCTCTCTCTCTCTCTCTCTCTCTCTCTCTCTCTCTCTCTCTCTCTCTCTCTCTCCCCTCTCTCTCCTCTCTCCTCTCTCTCTCTCTCTCTCTCTCTCTCTCTCTCTCTCTCTCTCTCTCTCTCTCTCTCCTCTCTCTCTCCTATCATTTCGTGTATTCAATAACTCAATTATTTGAGTCAACATCTGGTTGGCCGACTGGGTTTGGTGACAGAAGGGGAAACTGGCACGGAAGATGTGGTCACCAAGCTATATCCAGAAGAGAAACTGGAGTAAAAATTGCTGGCCTGTGATTACTGTTTGTTTAATTCGTCTCTTTCAAACTATGAATAGTTAAAGCGAAGTGATGAGATTTGAAGGTCTATATAAGGCTCTGTGGCAACTCGGCTCTACACTACTACGGCTACCATTAGCAGATTCTCAGTTTACAACAACGTTAGAGAGAGTGCAGTGAGAGGAGAGTGAGGAAGAGAGAAAGAGAGAGAGAGAGATGAGTCTGCCAGAAATGAATGAGGGAAAAATCCTCTCTGATGCTTGGGATTACAAGGGCCGTCCTGCAGAGAGGTCCAGAACTGGGGGATGGACGGCTGCTGCCATGATTTTGGGTCCGACTCCCCTCTTGGTTTCGCTCTGTTTCTCTCTCTTCTTTCCCTCTCTATATTCTGCTGCGGTTTCATTCATATCATTCGCCAGCATTTGCTTCGCTGTGCTGATCAAATTTCTCTGTTCTATTGAAATGGGCAGGGGTGGAGCTGTTCGAGCGGCTGACGACTCTGGGAATTGCGGTGAATCTGGTGACTTATCTCACCGGCACCATGCACCTCGGCAACGCCACTTCGGCCAACACTGTCACCAATTTTCTGGGGACATCTTTCATGCTCTGCCTCCTCGGTGGTTTCGTCGCTGACACCTTCTTGGGAAGGTAAGCAATTTCTTATTTGCTTCTCCTAATCCCAACCCAGAGTCAAAAAAACCGTTTCATTTCTTCTTCTTCTTCTTCTTCTTCTTCTTCGTCTTCGTTCAGAACTGAGTTATACCAGTGGTTAATTTGCTCTGTGCCAGGTACCTCACGATCGCCATTTTTGCCACCGTTCAAGCCACTGTAAGAGAAACAACCCCTCCGCATTTCTTAAATATTCTTACTGCAGTTAATGTCAAGGTATTCGGCTTGCCTTATTTCATATACATAAGTCATTAATAATTTATTGGCTTGTTGATCAGGGAGTGACGGTCTTGACAATATCCACAATCGTACCCAGTTTGAGACCGCCCCCCTGCGGCGTCGGAGGGGCGCCCTGCACGGCCGCCTCCGGCGTCCAGCTCATGGTGCTCTACCTCTCTCTCTACCTCACCGCCCTCGGCACCGGCGGCCTCAAGTCCAGCGTCTCCGGCTTCGGGTCCGACCAGTTCGACGAGTCGGACGGGAAGGAGAAAAGCCAAATGACCAACTTCTTCAACTGGTTCTTCTTCTTCATCAGTCTCGGCTCCCTCGGCGCCGTCACCGTCCTTGTCTACATCCAGGACAACCTGGGTCGAAAATGGGGGTACGGCATCTGCGCCTCCGGGATCGTTCTGGGTATCATAGTCTTCCTCGCCGGGACTCGGAGGTACAGGTTTAAGAAGCTCGCCGGGAGCCCGTTGACGCAGGTGGCGGCGGTGTTCGTCGCCGCGTGGGAGAAGAGGAAGTTGGAACTGCCCTCGGATCCTTCCCTTCTCTACGACGTGCATGACCTCCCCTGCTCCGGGAAGAAACAGAGGAAACAGAGGCTGCCCCACAGCGAACAATTCCGGTTAGTTCAATAATTTCTTACAACACTTTTGTCTTCCTCGGGTTAATTTCTCTCGAATTCACCGCGATCGTGATCGCGCTCGCCGCCTTCCTCTGTTGATCACGATCCAAATTAGAACTGGTATCCCATGTCGAAACGATGAGGATTCTAGAGAGAAAGCACTCCATAATTACCTCCCCCAGTTAGGCTCGAACTGCTGTTCCCATCTCCAGATATTTCCAAACGTGACGCCAATTGATAATTTGGGTAATCCACTGAGAGAATCTCTAAATTTTTCTGCTGAAAACGGTGGCCTCGTCGATGTCATATCACAGAGCGGTGTGTTTGGCTTTTCCAGAATAGAAACAGAAGAGACGATACAGGGGCGTGACAGGATACTATCTTACAGGGCCTAATGTCGACTGGCTTCTTGGAAGGAAAGGGAACAAAATGCATGGTCACGAGCAGCCTTTGTTTCAAAATTTAGCTTCTGTCCATCCCCTCGTTTCTCTGTCTTCTCCACTTCAACAATCCGCCCACAGCCACACATGGGCATTACGCAACAAAACCCCCTTTTTCTTCTGAGTTCACTCTCACACTCACAGACTCGAAAAAGAAAACTTTTTGGCTCCATGCCATCGTCCTGTGTCCACAGATTTTTAATACCCTATTGGATTCTCTTCTTCTTCTTCTTTAATATTCTTTGATTAATGATTGTTAATGCTGATGGGTACTTTTCTTTCTTTTGTTCAGTTTCCTGGACAAAGCGGCGATCAGGGAACCGGAGACGGCGAGCAAGTGGCGAATCTCCACGCTCACCGACGTCGAGGAGGTGAAGATGGTGATCCGAATGCTGCCGATTTGGGCGACCACGATCATGTTCTGGACGGTCTACGCCCAAATGACGACCTTCTCTGTCTCACAGGCCACCACCATGGACGTCCACATCGGGAAATCGTTCAAGATCCCCCCGGCGTCCCTCACCGTCTTCTTCGTCGGCGCGATCCTCCTCACCGTCCCCGTCTACGACCGCCTCATCGCCCCAATCTGCCGCAGATTCACCCAAAACCCACAGGGGCTCACCCCTCTGCAGCGCATCTGGGTGGGTCTAGTCCTGTCCATACTCGCCATGATCTCCGCCGCGCTCACCGAGATCAAGCGACTCCGGGCGGCGGAATCGCACGGCCTGACGGACCACCCGGAATCAGAGATCCCCATCACCGTCTTCTGGCTGATTCCCCAGTTCTTGCTGGTGGGTTCAGGGGAGGCGTTCACTTACACGGGGCAGCTCGATTTCTTTCTGAGGGAATGCCCCCAAGGGATGAAGACCATGAGCACGGGGCTGTTCTTGAGCACCCTGTCTTTGGGGTTCTTCTTCAGCTCCACTTTGGTGTCGATAGTGCACCGTGTGACGGGTACCCGGAAGCCATGGCTGGCGGACAATTTGAATCAGGGAAGGCTGCACGATTTCTACTGGTTGTTGGCGATGCTGAGTATTGTCAATCTTGTTCTGTTCACGATTGCAGCCAAGTGGTACGAGTACAAGGACTGTAGGAGTACTAATAATACGGCTGATCAAGAACACGGGGACGAGGAGGAACTCGGGGAAGAATTGAAGGTCGCCGAGGCCTCTTACCAAGCAGCTTGATCAGAGTACCCAAATGATCAGATAAATCTTTTTTGTAACTATCTCATGTCTTCCATTAGATGAAATCTCGCTTTTGTATGTATAAAAAAATGAAAAAGAAGAAAAATAAAAGAGTCAAGAAGAAAGTTTTTACTCATATGTAAACTCCCTTTTCTGCTTCTTTTTGTATGTACTCATGACTCTTTCTTCATACTTCCCACACTCTGGGAATTAACGCCAAATTTTGTCAGAGGCAGTAGTACTGTGGGGACCCGGAAAAGATCATTCTAAACAAAAAAGCATTGATTAATTTGTAAGGGAAGATAAAAGCAGTTCTTCATTTTTCTCCATTTCTGGGTATGAACTCGGTTCGCATGATATATATAATATCTCTAATTACATATGGATTAATGATACAAAAACTAATAATGAGATATAAGCTATTGTCTCAATAGCATTGTTCAAGCATTATTACATATTATATTGTAATAAAGATCAGGCCTTTATATTAGTCCATTTGAAATTACCTACTTGGTCATATACCAGCCATGATCTGATGGTCATCTCTGTGTGCCTGGAAGATAGTGGACAAAAAGCCTTCCATCACCTCCAAATAATTGCCTACCAAGACAAACTGGTCGTTTAATAGGGGAAGTGGATCAGACCAGGGAGGAGGCCCCCAGCTCGAAGAAGTTGAAGCAATGGCTAGAATGATGGACGCAGTCGTATCACATGCATGACAGAAACAAATTTAAATCCTAACCTTCACGTGAATGGCCCTCCATTTGGAAATAATATTTAACCAAAAAATAAGAGTACTCAGACGATTGCACCTGTGTTTGATTCTATTCATGAGCGAGCAGAAGAATCCCCAATAATTGCAGTTAAATTGGCGATGAGGGGACATGGTAGGGCAGCTGACCCTAAAAATATCTTGCCGCCCCAACAAACGGCCCTGCATGCCCACGGATAAATACAGCTCCACACTTCAGTTTTCCGTCTTGATCTTCTCCGATGGCTTCTTGCTGGCCACGTCGTGAAGAAGATAAGCTTGATGAGGCCCCACGGAGGGGGGCGCCATGCTTCAGATTTGGGATGTATTAAGATAGGTGGGGGATTCAATGAATGGAAAATGGCCCTATAATGGCGATGGAGGGATCGAGAAGAAGAAAAGGAAGAAAGAAAAGAGAAGAAATTATGGACGGTGACCAGATGGGGGCTGAAGAAATTATGGATGGTGACCAGATGGGGGCTGAAGAAATTATGGATGGTGACCAGATGGGGGCTCTTCTTCTTGAAATTCTTTCTATTGTCTATTTCTTCAACTGCATATATTGACATTGGATGTAGAGTGCCAGTTGTGCCTTCTTCAACTTAATCAAGTTAGAATCATATATATTGTTCAGATTTAAATGTTTTTATACATTTAGGTAAAATATACAAGTATTTTTCTTTGTATTTGGAAATAGTGTTAAAGGCACTAGAAGAATATTTCTAGAAACACCGATGGGATGTAACAATGAGCATGACAATTTTTAAAAAGTCTGTGTGGTACAGATAGTGCAATAATAATTCAACTTGTAATTAAGAATACATAGTAAAAAAAAAAAGAAAGAACAAGAGTTAGAGGATGATAAGGTATTACTTAATAGATTAGTTTGCCCTACTTTGCAGGATGTTAGTTAGCCCGTCTAGCTCAGTCAGTAGAGCGCAAGGCTCTTAACCTTGTGGTCGTCGGTTCAAGCCCCACGGTGGGCAGTTCATGTGTTAGATTTAACTTTCAGAAAAATAGTTGACAAGTGTTTTACCACGTTGCTATTGCTATGCATCAATGGAGTTTAATTATTGAATAAAAGCCATTCCCCAGTCTGTTTAAGAGTTTTTGCTTCCCATAAGGATGCGTGATCGAAGAGAAAATTGCCTTTGAATAAGCTCGTAAGCATTGGATAGCTTCAAGAGCATGGTTTTTCGATTCTAACTGAGGAGTCCCACATTATCAGTAAAAGATGTAACACCACATGAAATATTGAGGGGGGTGAAATATACTGGAGGACGTTTCTGGGTTTTTGGATGCATTTCAAATGTTCATATTCCTAGTGAAAGGACAAAGCTGACTAGCAAGAGTTTCCTTTGTGTTCTTTTAGGTGTTAGTGTTGAATCAACGGCATACTCATTATCTGACCTTATTTCAAAAAGGATTATGAAAAGTTCAGATGTCTTTTTGAAGAAAAAGAAGTGATGGAAATGGGATGTAATGTTGTTGCTAATAGTGAAGAATGCAACAATGAAGATATAGGAAAGGTGACAGCCAAACTCAATCTCAAATACATCAACAGCACCAAATTTGAAAGTGGAGTAAAATCCGGCGAGCTCCAACATATCTAAATGATTATGTAACTTGTATGGGGATTTTAGAGGACAATTTTGAGACTAATACAGCTCAAATCAGGTCAACATATCCATCTAATTTTGAAGAGACTGACTCAATGGAGGTTGGCAGTAACTGAATTACCTACATGTGCTAAGAAAATCGGGGTCAAATGGATATATCAGACAAATTTAATGAACTTGCAGAGGTGGACAAGTACAAAGTGAGGTTGGTGGCTAAGGGTTATTCACAACAACAAGGAGTGGACTACACTGAAGTTTGTGCTCCATTAGCACGGATGCATGTAGTTCGCATGATCATTGTTTTAGCAACTCAAAAAGGATGGAAGTTTTTACAACTCAACCTGAAGTTGGCCTTCCTTCATAGAGAATTAAGTGAAGATGTCTATGTAGAGCGGCAAATGGGTTATGTGCCGAAAAGAAATGAGCATAAAGTGTATAAATTGCAAAAGACTTTTTATGAACTAAAACAAGTTGCTCGAGTTTGGTTTAGTACAATTGAATCACACCGAGTGAAGCACTTCAGGGGTGTCATAATGAACAAAACTTGTTTATCAAAACCAGCAGTAGAGGTAAGATTCCTATTGTGAGTATTTATGGGGATAATTGACATATACTAGTGATGATGAAATCTTGATGAGTAAATTTAAAAAATATATTGTCGAGGGAATTTAACATATTTGATTTGGGGGGTATAATGTTTTTTCTCGGTGTAGAGGTTGTGGAAAATACTAATGGTGCATATACATCTGCAAAAGAAAATATGCACGGGATATTTTGAAACGTTTTGGTATTGAAGACAGCAATGTTGTGTACAGTCTCATTGATCTTTTGTCTTACAACCTAAAGGTCTCAATTAACTAGTATTATTTCAAACTTATCTTTTATTAATCTTTTTTCATTATGTTAGTTTTTTTACATGATCAGAATCGACTTGATGTTTTACATCTCTGGTGCTTCATGTCCTGGTGATGACTCATTGAGATTTACTGCATAGTACAATCTGGAAAGACGTTGTTTTCTGTTTGAATGAAGCAATGGTGAGACAAGGAATAGATATGCTGGTATTTGCCCTGGTAGGTCCTGATATTTAATTATTTGGTTGATATGAGATGAATTCATCTTAATTGTAATGCAGAATTAAATACATGCCAAAAACTAGAAATATAAACCTGTAAATCCCATCGAACAAGTTAAAGATGCGGTGGAAACACTGGAGCTCAATATTGGGACGATGGCGTGATGGTTGCTGTCATCTTGGGGACAGGCACAAATGGAGCACAACATTGGGTCTTGCTGCGTTTTACATAATTTGACATGAAGTCCTTGTTGAATGAAGATTATTAACACTGAATGGGGAGCATTTTCAACCGGTTTTCCTTTATCCTAGTTCAGGTGCATGCAGCATGTATAAACCTTGGGGAGCATTTTTTTTTAATTTTTAAAAAAAAAAACTCCACCACCAGTGTTTGACCAGGTCAACCACCAGTATTTTTTTAAAATAAAAATGCTCCTCCTACAGTTTTTCAACCGCCGGTGGAGAAATATTTTTTTTAAATATTAAGAATATTTCGGCGGTTTTAAAACCACCGGTGACATCATGTATTTATACATATTTATCACTAGCATATAATTCATCGCCGAAAAAACCACAGGTACATTACCGGCGATTTTTATTGCAAGTACATTACCGGCAATTTTTATCGCCGGTAAATTACCGGCACAAAATTACTGCCGTTGTGCCACCGGTAAGGCATTTACCATCGCTCCATTTAGTGGCGCATGATTTACCGGCGGTATATTGTACAGTCTGCATTTCTGGCAGTGCAAGTTGCAAGTTACACAGTGATGAAGGATGTGTCAAAGTTAATGAGACATATTTAAAATAATTAGTTGAAATACCACCACCACTAGACCTAAAATGATGTTCATTGTGAGTTTAACTACTCGTTTCATTAAGCCTACAAAGCTACATTTGCAAGCAGCCAAAAGCGTTCTCGGGTAAAAGAGAAGGTGAACTACGGGATACTTTACAAAAGGGGTGAAGCTGAAGAGCATCTTGCACTACTACAATAATGTCTCTGTCGGTGGTCGAATTCGCCAGTGGAGAAGCCTAAACCCGCCGGCGGAAGCTCCGGCGGCGAGTGAGCCATCGGCAGCCGAGGAGGCGAGGCGGAACCATTCCATTGATGAAATCAACCGCCGACAGAGATTTCCGATTCCATCGGCAGCGGAGGAGGCGGCGGAACCATTCCACCGACGAAATCAACCGCCGACAGAGATTTCTAATTCCGCCGGCGGTAGAGTCCAAATTTCGTCGGCGGAAGGAGCATTCGTCGGCGGAAGGAGCATTCGTCAACGGAAGGTACATTCGTTGGTGGAAGGAGAGTCCGCCGACGACTAGGCTTCCGCCGGCGGAACCTCTTCCCCCGGTGCAAACAACCGTCGGCAGCATGTTTGAAAAAATAAAAAACTTTGAGATTACGGAAGAGAGAAGAGAGAGAGATGAGAGATGAGAGAGAGAGAGAGCAAGAACGGAGAGAGAGAGAGAGCAAGAACGGAGAGAGAGAGAGAATAAGAACGGGAGAGAGAGAGAGAGAGAGAGAGAGAGAGAGAGAGAGAGAGAGAGAGAGAGAGAGAGAGAGAGAGAGAGAACAAGAACGAGGAGAGAAGAGAGAAGAGAGAAGAGGGAAGAGGGAAGAGGGAAGAGAGAAGAGAGGAGGAATGAGAGAGAAGAGAGAGAGAGAACAAGGAGAGAAAAGATGCAACTTACCATTTCTGCATAGATTAGCTATTGCTCCAGCAACCACTCGGAGTGTCTGAGGGTCTTCAGCCTCAGCAGAAGTAATAGACAGCAAACTGATTCCCCCTTGAGCCATAATGAGTTCCTGATTTGTTTCTACAACATGATAAAATAAGGGCTAGAAAAAACTTTTAACAGGATTCCAAAATTGTGGAATTAATTGGACACTGCACATAACAAGATGTAAATCACAACTACAAAATATATATTTCGTAATTATCAATCTTTGTACTCACCATTAATAGCCAGGTTGGCAAATAGCACCTGCAGCTACTCTTCGTATGGTCTCATCATCTGAGCTTCTAAGAAGCATCAATAGAGAAGTCAAGCCACCAGCTTCAGCAATCTTCTCTTGATTTGCTTCTGCAATAAACAAGAACTATTGACTATCTCTTACCTTCGAGAAAAATATGGGATACGTAGATGAGAGAAGAGAGAGAGAGAGAGAGAGAGAGAGAGAGAGAGAGAGAGTGAGAGAGAGGGAGCACACCTGTCACCATATACAGATGAGAGGGAGCACACCTGTCACCATATACAGATGAGAGGGAGCACACCTGTCACCATATACAGATGAGAGGGAGCACACCTGTCACCATATACAGATGAGAGGGAGCACACCTGTCACCATATACAGATGAGAGGGAGCACACTTGATCCAACAGCAGCACTTGATCCAACAGCAGCACTTGATCCAACAGCAGCACTTGAGTCAAGAGCAACCTTTTCCCAGCCACCCGGTGCTTCATTGGATTCATGTAATGAAGTGAAAGTGCCTTAAATACACTTGGATAATTCTGAGCAATACAATGAGAACCACAGCTGACAGGGTTTCAACAGCAGCTGCAAGTTTAGACATTGAAAATTATCAAAACACTACAATTTACTGAATAAATGGTGTCTACCCAAGTGCTTACATTTACTGAAGGAAGGAATAGGTCCCTTAAGTCCATCCATTGCTGATAAAACTGAAAAACTGAATAAATGGTTAATGTGTGTGCAATTTTATAAAAAATTATATATAAATATAAAAAGTGTTCAAGGTAAATGGTGTATTTTAGTTTCTGTAATCACTCTTAGAGAGGACTAATAACTATGCTTTGGTTAATAAACTTTCCAAATAATGTGTTTCTTTTCTAGGGATAATCTTAAGTAACGATTACAAGAAAGAGTTCTAGGTAGAAAAGAATTTCTCTAAAGAACCATTTTCTCTTTGGAGTTATAAGGTTAGACCGTCTTTGGATTGGAACAAAAACAAAAAAAAAACGTTTAATTGAAACTCCTTTTAGATTATTCATGCTTCCAAAAACGGAAACTTAGGGCTGAAACTTTTCCTATTTAAAAGAATCTATCTCACATAATCAATAGGGTCATTCCTTTTTTTTAAAAAAAAAGAATCTCTGAGTTCCATGAATATATTTATATGACAGTCAAGGGAGATATCTGCTAACACTCTAGGGTTTTCAGTGACACTTTAATTTGGTATCTAGATGAAAGACCCATCTTTGGATAAAATGCACAATTAGTTGAACTTCCCCCTTAGTACTTCTCTCCGAACATAAAACACTAAAAGCAGAACACATAATGATGTACAGAAGAATGCCAAACAAAATTTATTCTTAAACCACATGGAAAATAACATTTAACCTTGCTGAATTGTCACAAATGCTTTCACCGTTGTATATAGGGTACCATTATCCTTGCCACGTGTTATTATCATGGAACCCTTAGTGATTTTCCAATAATCATCTAAGAAGTGTGTGTCACAACCTTCTCTCGACAATTGTTTGACTGACATCAAATTTTTCCTCAACTCTGGAATATATCTCACGTCCTTCAATTTCCAGGCACATCCATTGAGATTGATCTGTACTTCTCCAATGCCCACCACGCAGCAAGGATGATCATATCCGAGATACACTTCTCCATAGTTTCTCGACACATAGTTTGCTAAGAAGTGTCAATTTGCAGTGGCATGGAAAGATGCTCCAGTGTCTATTACCCAAAAAAATGTCCTTCTTCTCCATGGAGCAAATTAAAGCATCACATGCTTCTTTGGTCACTATGTTGACCTCGGTCTTATTCTCCGTTTCCCTTTGAGGTGCCTTACACTGATTTTTGTAGTGTTCGGCTTGACCACAATTCCAACATTCAACATGCTTTGACTTGTTGGGATTTCTGTGGTTTTTGGATTTCGTTCTGCCGTTGCTCAACTTGCTCCATCCACGACCATGCCCTCTATTTGAACTTCTACCTCTGCTATCTACGTTGAGAGCGGCACCGGAAGTAGAAGCTGCATCTGACTGTCTTCGGATCTCTTCAGTTAAGATCATGCTCACGGCGTCGTCGAATTTCAATTTTGACTTGCCGACCGAGCTGCAAATGGTTGTGACTGTGCCATTCCAACTCTCGGGCAACTGTCCGAGAATCAACAAGGCTCGAACTGCATCACTAAAAGTGACTTCGACCATTGTTAATTGATCTGTCACCTCATTGAACTCGTTGAGGTGGGCTCCGAATCTCCCGCTTTCACTCATCTTCATATTGAACAATTTCTTGATCAAATGAACATTATTTGCTGCAGACAGTTGTTCATACATGCTGGACAGAGCTGCCATGAGAGACGTCGTTGTCTTCTCATTTTTTGTATTAAAAGCAAATGACCTTGACAACGACAATTTGATTGCGTCGAGTGCTTTTCGATCAAGCACCTCCCACTTGTCCTCCTTCATGCTTTCTGGCTTTTCTTTCAGCGGCTTGTATAGATCCTTCTAGTACAAGTAGTCCTCCCTGTGCATTTTCCAAAATCCAAAATTTTTGCCATAAAATTTGTCAATTTTGGAAATTTTCTTGTCTGTCACCATCTCTCCCACTCAAACGCAAAGAACGTTTCTCAAAAAACTTTTCTTATGGGAAGATTAGACTACATTGTAACCGTAGAGCATACTAACAATTTATAGAGAAATTACGAACCTGCTCTGATACCAGTTGTTAGGAATTAGGACGCTACTAATTCCTGCCCAAGATCAGTGGGACCCGCGAAATACCATATGCAATAGAGAAAATAATAGACGCTAAAAATTAAGTGAAAAATAAGGCACCGAGATTTAACGTGGTTCGGCCAACTGCCTACATCCACGGACCCACACCAAAAAAAATTTCACTATCTCAAAAGGAGTACAAAATACTACACTGTATTTTGTGCCTATACAGAGGCATCAAACACTCAGCTCAGCTGCTTCTGCTCTCGTGTATAGCTTCTAGACTGAAGCTCTAAGATTCTCTCTTGGTTCTGTATTTTAGAAGAAGCCGAAGGATCCTATTTATAGGAGGTATTGATGAATAAAATAATATAAATGTATTATTTTATTAAGTCGGCTCCCGCCTTTCAACCATGTTCAGTGCCCGCCTTTGAACCGTGTTCTGCACCCCCCTTTATTGAATTAATGAGACACCCCTTAAGAATTCATAATGGGGTTTCTTGTTTAAATAAGTGGGAGGGAAACTCACTTATTATTGTGGGACCCACCCACTAAATAAATAGGATTTGCCTCCATCTTTGGCACCCATTACACTGCACTTTCATGTACAGTTTTTACATATACTTCTAAGGTTTTCTGCCAATTGCTTTGACTTATTCAATGGGGATTTTCTCACTCGATTTACTTATTGGTGAATCTAGATGTTGCTTTAATGTCTTTACATCAATTGGAACTACTATTAATTTTCCCTCAATTTTTCAACAAAATGAACGGATCCCTATAATTAGTAATTTTATCGTTGCATTAAAAAATTAACATACAAAAAGAAAAGAAAAAAGGATTGTAAGAGCAGGCTTCGCCACTGTAATGAAACTGTCAATTAAGACCAGTTGCAAATATGAAAATCTGAAAATGCTTCTCTTTTATGATAATGAATGATGAGTGAGGTGAATTTCAGACAGGAAAAGTCAAGAGCTGGAGAGATGGAGAAGCTCGTCCCTAGAGAAGCTCGTTCAAATGGGAATCTGAAAACAAGAGCAAGGGAAAGGGAACGCCACCGCAAAAGTACCACATAGATGGGAAGGCCGCGAGAACGCCGGAGCTCTTCTGGAGCTCGGCAGCGGGAACGTCGGAGATCATTCGGAGCTCGGCCGCTGGAACAGGGGAGCTCAGTCGAGGGAAATCGTACGCGGAAAGGGGAAAAAATTCGGGAGCAAAGAGACGGAGACTTTGGAAAGATTAGGTTTAATATGAAAATAGACAGAGATGGTTTTACGGGCCCACATTTTTTGGGGATAAAACTGAGGCCCAACAGCCGGATTTCATTCCGCCGGCGGTTGGGTCAGATTTGATTATAATCTGCCGACGATGAATTTACACCCGCCGCCAGAATCGTCTTCCGCCGGTGGATAACTTTTCATTAGTTGGAGGAAACAACATTTTTAGTAGTGTTGCATTCACGGACATTGATTATGCCATAGATACAGAAAAATCACCTTTGGATATGTTTTCTTAATAAATTCAGGAGGTGTTTTATGGTCTTCAAGGAAGCAACACCACTGGTACTCATATTATCAACCACTGAGGCTGAACTCATGGCAGCTGCAGCGTGTGCTTGTCAGGCTATATGGATAAGAAAAATACTGGAGAAGTTGGAGCATAAGCAAGAAGGAAGCACCACATTTTTCCGGGCAACTTATATATTGAGGTATGACTGAATGAGAAGATTCACCAAGCATCAAGTACGTTGAGCAGTAATGGTTTGAGCAATCCTCTGAGACATTGAAATATATGAGATTAAGCCTACTAATTTCATAATTGATCCACTACTGTATACTCAATATATATCGTGTAAATTAAACATTTCCACTTAATTCTAAACGGGTAGATTAAGTATTAGATTGTATGCAACTTGAGATAAATATTGATGAGCAGTACATCATAGTCAATTTTCTTTCTGATGGAGCAGTCTTTTTTTAACGGTTTTAATTAATTTGTTACGTAACAGTTACGTTCTTCGATCATCTCCGAGTACGAAAAGCGGCGACTCATCGACTATGTGAAACAACCCCCAGAGGTTTAGCAGGCGCCTTCCCCCGTTTCAAGAACCACTAAAACAGATCAGGCAGTACTCCGAGAGGGAAAGAGATCAATTTCTCTGTTCCTGATTGACAAGGAACAAGAGAGGAACAAAATAAAAAATTCAAAGACACCAACTTATGGCGAAAAGGCTGCGGAGGAAACTTCAAGAACTGGAACGCGACCTCGACAAGTTGGTCGATGAACCCTCCATGGACGACGCAACCCTGGCCGTCCTCTTTCACGCCGTCGAACACAGACTCACGTTTCTAAAGAAACTGCTCTTCTCGGAGATTGAGACCCACCCCGGCAATCCCCAGCACTTAGACGACGTTGTCCTGAGAATTACGCATCTGGAGAGGGCCTTCAGAGAGTGGATCGAAGTCGCTGCAACGCCTCATCGTGATTCGGATGCAGAATCGGAACGCCCAGATTCTCCGCCTGTTCTGGTGGACGTAGAAGATGCGCAGTACTCCATGTGTTCGTGCGGGAAGATTGCTAATAATTTCAATGAAGGAAACGAGGAGGAAGTGGTGAGACCCGGTTTCCCTGTCGAGGAGGACAGCCGTGATCAGGAAACTACATTACCGATGATTAATGTAAGTGTTGGAGAAGGAGAGAGGGATAAGAACTGCAAGGAAAAGAAGGATTTTTTGTTTGGGAAGAAGGGTTTGGCGGCGATGGCTGTCGCGACGGCTTCCCTCGCGGTGTGGCTAGCAACTACTGCGAGCATTTCTGCCTCTGGTTATATCGAGGAGAATGATCAATTTCTGGCACCCACTTAGAGAGGTTTCTTCAAGCTGTGGGATTTATGTGTCTCTGTCGCCATTTCACTTTCTTGTACACATGATCATCCAAATGAAGAATTTTAGAATCTGGCCAGTGCGATTTGTCAAAAGAAATCTGCGCGATGACTTTTTTTATTAGAAGAAACGGATTACGTTTTTAGAAGGATGGTTCGCGGATGGGTGTACAGTTGTAAAAATCAAAACACATTATTTTTTCATGAGAATCAGGGTCCTGTTTTATGAGAAAACATTTTATGAACAATAAATAAAATTTCATTCCAATCTTCTATTTCAGTTTTAAATTCATTCACATAAGTGATAAATAAGATTTTAAAGTATTTTCAAAATAATTATAGATGATATCAAGTTATCAACTATTTACATTAGTTTCTACTATAGTAGTTAATCTGCATTCGTCCCTCCCTTTAATGTTGTAAAAACTATAACGATCACCATCTGAAAACAATTTGTAATTTCATAACATTTCATAAATCAGACCGAGCTGATGTTATAAGCCCTTCATCTGAGTGATGAAGACAAGCAGCGTCAGAGGCATTGACAAAATAGGGCAAAATGTACATGTATGAAGATGATCGCCTTTAAACTGAGCATTGACCTCCGATGAAATCATGTACTTCTTACACAACGAAGAGAATATCTAGTCAGAATGGCAGACCCATTTTGCGTGCAGGCCATTCTCCCTCTACGGCCACTTTCAAACCTTTTGAATGAAGTATCCAACAAAAAGGCCTAAAAGACCAACTAGCACCACAAACATGACTGAGAAACCACTAGCACGGCTTCTGCTGACTTCTTTTCTAAGCAGCTCCTGTTACATTCAACAAAAACATGAGTTCAGCCATCCCAGTAATACGATTCGGACAAAGCAAGTTACACGGTAGGCAAAATCAACATATAAAGGATCGGAAAGGAGTGCGATAATGAGTGCCCCCATAAGCTCTTTCAAGAAAAGCCATAAGATCATATACACCCATCGAACTACAAAGAAACAAAAGCATGAGAGGCTCATCTAAGGCACTTCATACACATGAACGTGTTACTCAACATACATCCGCATGTCAGTGTTCTGTATATTATTATAGACATTTTCAATCCATGGAAACACCCAAAATGGAACACTGAGAAGGTACTCAACTGTCTAGCAATACGCTACGAGTCATGTGGGAGGTTCTTTCAGTTCTTGGGTGCAAGTTTCACCATCGGTAAAGGGGCAAAATAATAATAAAAATAAAAATAATTTAAATTTTCAAAAAATGAAAATCCTTGTCATTACATCAGAAAACATTAAATCATCTCGCTCAGACACAACTCCAATTGCCCTTTTAACAAAAACATTAAAATGGAACGACCATAAATTAGACTGCATGATGCAAAATCAATAGACTACACTATGAGATGTTGCAGAAAAATTTCAACAAGCCATCGAATGCCAACATGGTACACCAGTTTTTAGACATTAGATAACTGTTTCTTTTAAACATAGTTTTTCTTCAAATGGTTAAGGCTATTAGTTCTCAGATAAAGAAATAGATCACAATGGCACGGGCACAAGTAAACTGTTTTGAGAATATCAAGGAAAGCTGCAAAATCATTTCAACAAGGTATCTGTTGACCTCTTCACTAGTGCTAGAATGATGTGACAATTTCAACATGCAAATCTATAGATATTTCTAAATTCTGATATCAATTCAAAGAGAGGAGAGTATAAACCATACCAGCTCACTTCGAAGCTTGTGACTTTGTTGAATGGCTGATGCCTTCTCTTCGTTTAACTTGGAAATCAAGGAAACCGCCTGAATAGCAGACATTATAATGTAATATCAAAGAGTACATTACATGTTTGTCACAATCCAATGAGCAATGATAATGACAACCGGCACACTAAAAAGGCAGTACATTTTCTTTTTCAATCTTCTCGTTTCGAATCTTCTCAATAGATTTTCTGGTTAAAGCTCATCGAATACTCATTGTATGCTTAGATACGTGTGCATGCATGCCAAGATTTTTTTTTTTAAAAACAGATATTTTTCAACCAAACCCCTATGCCCCCCCTAATGAGACTTGAACCCAAGATCTCCCATTACAAACTCCCCCATGTGACCACTGAGCTCAGCTCAAGTTCACCGTGCCCTGTGAATTTTCCCTAAAAATAAAAGATGGTTAGCACTTCCTCCTACCCACACAACAAATATTTCCAGGTTGAACAGGCACCAAAAGACCACATTTGGATAATTCCTTCAGTAAGTAAATGGGGAGCCATCCCATCAACAGAGCCAAATGCACGTGGTTTCGGCCTTTTGGCTTTATCAGGGGATGTCTAATATATCGCCCTAGGTTCCATTCACACCATGGGGTCCAACTTTCCAAGCATAATATATAAATTTTGAGCAAATGCAAGCAAAGAATTGAAGGTTTTTTAGGAAAATAAATGCCAACGGTAAGCAAATAAACACCAATCTTAAGCAGTAAACATATGACAAATAAAAAAAATAAAGGTTAGATGGAAAATTTATATTAGTTCAACAATTAGATTCACTTTTAAAGAAACTTGAGTAGAAGAAATAACCAAATGCTTCTCAATGAAAGAATCCTCTTAACGAACATGCAACACAGATGCTTTTCTTGAGACAGCAATAACTTTATTCCAAACACCAAACAGGCATCTATACTGCAAACATTGACTGTTTGATTTAATTGGTTCAATATTTCAATTCAAATACAAAAGACAGCTATTATTATGTATCTCAACAGTCTCAATAATATTAGTCTTTTCCACTATCCAAGCATTTTGATAAATAATGCGGTTACCTAAATATAGTATACTGCAAAATCCTGATTATCATATACTGAATTTATTTTTTTTTAAGAGACTGATATACACTTCATTTAGACCGGATTACAATACTGTGGCTGCAATAGCCTAATTCTTCATACTCCAGGAGACTCGAACTCAAGACCTCCCGCAACACATCCCTCTGGTGTTACCACTGAGCTATGCTCAGCTTCACATCATATCCTGAATTTAAAGTATGCATATTTGAGGCATAACATAAAAATTTGCCTCAAGTGACAAAACCGCAGCCATGTAAGTGCTTAGCAAATTTAATACAGAACTCCAACAATGAACAAGTTTATTGGTAATCATTTCTCATGTGTACCAACTAACAAGTTCAACAAAAAATCAAAACAGGAAAGCACAGAAACAACTGAACATAGACTTCATATTCTTTCTAATAGTGCTAGACTACTGAAGGTGTGCAAATTTACTACTAAATCCAAAAAATGAGACATGGTAAGTAATAGGCATAGTATTCCAGAAAAAAACACTATGCTGTGTTTTCACTTAAATATAAATATCAAAAGTGTAAATCAACTTCAAATAGAGAGCAAAAAGTTCCTCTTCATTTCTAAAATACAAGAGTCATGAGATAGATCTGCTTGTTGCTCCCTTTAAAAAACCAATCTACACATAGTTAAGTAACTCTAGTTAATAACTTTTTTTTTTTTTTGAGGACTGCATTGCTTTGACTTTTATTACCAAAAAAAACTAGAGTACAACAGGTGGAATACAAGTAGTGTACATAGCTGAGAGAGTCATTCAAGAAGGGGAAGCATAAAAACCCAGATATTAGCTCCTCCCACTGGGGACCCTCTCTTGCTAGTTTGTCAGCCAACAAGTTGGCTGATCAAGGCACCTTGGACCATGATATACAACAACTTATCGTAAAAACTGTCTTAAGTGACCATGAAAAGGGAAATTTACGCATTCAAAAAATCTGCAAATTTTTCTTCTTTGTTTCTATCAACTCTTTCTCAATTTGTGTTGTAAACACTATTTATAGTATTTAGACCATGACAAAAAAAATTCAAGCATCAGGAATTAAAGTCTCTTAAAATTGGTACAGGTAAATTTGATGAACTAAATATTGATCTTGGTTCTTCATTTTAACACTCATGAAGGACCACATCTATCATGCCTAATTTGGTGGAAGGCCTCCAATTATGACTTTTCAAGAAATAGAAACTAGATTAATGATGGCAAGGACTCAACTCGGCTGCTAATTTTTCTCATGTCCTAGCAGGATTTTCCACAGACTGCTTCACGGACTATGAGTTGTACTAAAACAGTTCTTTTATTCCAAATGAAATACGTAGCCCAACATAAACTATGAGTTACCTCTGAGGACCGTTCTTTGGGTTCATCAGCCATTCTTGTTACCTGAAAATAAGTACTTTTCAGTAATGAGTGGGAAAAATGAAATCATCTACCATGAAGCAGCATGAATGAAGTGAGATTTTTACATTAACAAACACTTACAGCATCAAACACGGTTCCATTATTATGACTACCATCTTGCGCTGAAGCCCTAGGAGATAACCCTTCTTCTGAACCTTCAGGCACTGGTGAAGGAGGATTTGCAGGAATATAGATCACCCTCAATTTAAACTCCTCGACAACCTTTCCACCATCTTTACTGAACTGCAACTAAATCTTATCTTTTCAGATTAATTACTAAGAACCTGAAGAATTATTAAATACATAAAGTAGAATTACATCCCACCATTTCTGGAGTAATGTCCTTAGTAGTTGCACCAACATTTACTGTGACACTCTGGAGGAGAAACTTGTCTTTACATTGCATGTCAGGTGGAGCTTCCTTCTGTGCTTGCATTGTAACTAAAAATGCAAAAGCATTGAAGACAAGAAAATCAAGACTTGCGAGCAAATAAATAGGTAGGCGGAATAGGCAGACACCTCTTGAATGACAGCTAGATAAAATAACAAGACAGAGTGGCAGCGGGAAAAAAAAAAAAAACCTGTAACATCACATGTTGTTCCTGGCAGAACAACTCCTGTGTTAGGACGAACACAGTATTTCTTTGGGTTGGTCGTTTTAACCTGCAACAAGGTGAAAATGAAAAGGTAAAATCAATGGACACTCGTGCTCCCGGGGGCAAAATTCCTTGTACAAAGGATACAACTGCATTACCTTGAAGGCCACATATTGATCGGTCTTGTTAGTCAAATGCAGACTACATGAGCTCTGTTTCTTCAATTCGACTTCTCCAAACACAAGCCATAGATTTCAAAAGATGATCAATACAACCACAAGAATGAAATGAAGCACAGAAAATAACAGAATAACCGGACCTCTAAGCAAAAGAGCAACTTAAAACTTAAAGTGCTCAGAAACAATCTAATACCAAAACCGTTCGTCCAAACTCTTATCTAAAACCTATCCTGCCGAGGAGATTTAGATCAATCCAACGGCTGCAGGCCTAGAAACGACCTCACATGCATGACGTAAATTTCACAAAAGAGATCGCAACACGCTGGCTCAATGCATCAACCAAACAAATAATAAACACGAAAACAACACAGAAAAAGGAAGACTACTCACATGGAAACTTAAGTTCCGTGGGATGGATCCCGAGCAGATCTCCGCAACTCATTCCTAAACCCCGAACCTCACACGAACAAACACCAGCTTTTACTCACTTTGACTGGAAGAATAAAAAACACCCGAGGCTGATCAACGCTACCACGGAAAGATCCGCGGAAAAGACGCGAACAGGAAAAGGCGAAAAAATGAGAATTGATTCCCCAATCTCCGTTTTGTTCCGCTCTGCTCTTTGTCTCTGTCTCCCCTCTCTATCTCCCTTCGTTTTATATATTATCTCGCTTCAAACTCACGAAGCATTCAATACTAGCAGAGATCGCCGACAATCTACGACGATCGACGCGATCGCTACGAAGACGATGAAGCCTCTCTCTCTCTGTCTCTCTCTCTCTCTCTAGGGCAGTGATTTTTTTCTTTTTTACAGGAGAAATGATTTGAGCCGCCTCCGGTGGCCGTTCAAGGGCTGTTACAGTTCAAGCTAACTGAAAATTGTACATTATTTAATCGATATTAAATGTGTTTCGTTCGCGGGGTAACTCCGTTTGGACACAAATAGCCCTAGTCTTCCCACCCGGAGACATGATTAGCGTGAGGCCAATCGAGGGCGTCTGGGTACTTTCAAGGCCTGCAGAGGCTCTAGAGGTAGGTTTTTTCTGGGTCCACCCCTTAAATTCCTTCTGCACCTAACTTCTCGGCTACTAACGTAAGTCCGGCTTTATAGGGTCCAGGTTGGTCCCACTGAATTGAATCACAAATGATCTTAAATCATTTGCTCTTCGGGGCCCGTCCGAGATAAAATCAGCTAAACCGTTCTTGATTCTGGGTCCCACTAAATAACCCAGATTACAATCTTAGAATGGCTTATAATTGATAACGCAACATTAACTACACTTTCTTAGATGTAATTGCGTATAAGGTAAATTTATGAACTGTAAATTGTGACACGTTACGGTGACATTTTTTATTCTAAGAGAAAAAAAAGGAGTACTTTTTTCTTCATAGAAAAGCACTGACTTCTCTCTGTTGTTGGATTGTGTGCCGTCTGTTGCACTGCCCATCTCTCTTGGTTGAGTAGCGACCCAACTTTCTATAACTAATATATTATATTTTTATTCCTAGTAGACATACAAAAAAAAAAAAAAAAAAATTTAATAAAATAGCTAAAATATCCACATCCGTTGTTTTCTTGCAAGGATTCCGTGCGTAGTTAAAATATTGTTGCACTCTAACATTTATTTCTCGTAATAATAATTCTATGCATATAATACTGTTTACGTACATTTTAATACACCCAGTAGAAATAAGGTATTAAAATATTTCTCTTAGAGGAAAAGGGTATATAACAACATCCCTGCTCTCTGCCTTTTATTTTACGCATTAATAGTTTTTTAAAGTTTTATTAGTTCATGGTTTAGACTGCTCAGTGAAAAAGAAACTGCTCCGGAAACTGACACAACGACCACCTACACAACCATAATCTTTAAGCTTTTCATTTTCAATATTGGGCAACTTCAATGGCGGAGAGAGCAAGATTTCAGAAAGTATATGTTGCTTGCCATAAGAGTGGATGAGGCAGGGCAAAAGGGAATATGAAAACACGATGTACATAATTGCTTCGGCCGGAGAAAAACAAGAATTAGCCAATATATTCATCATGAGGTGGAAATTTACACAAGGCAGCCAAAAACAGGGCCATAAAAAGAATTTTGACTGCTTTCACTATGCTATTGAAATATGATATTTTCATAAAACAAGTCCTCCGAAGAGCTCGGACCCATACAAGATATGATTCTCACTGACCGATGGAGTAATTTCGAGACAAAAAAAAATTACTCTGAGGCCTCGCCCTCCACATTGGGATATTTAAGATACTCCAGAGGCCGAGACCTCCGACATTGTGACTTGTGACCTGAGATTTTAAATATTTTCTATATAGAGCTTTCAACTTGTAAAGAATAATTGGTTAAAACAACCGGGGGCAGACCTGACAAAAAGCATTGCAATAGATCGTCTGCACATGGCAAAACATTTTATTAGACTTGGCTAACAAGAGCAATTAAAATAATTTATAGAAGAAATATGAAAATATCATAGGATATTAGGAACCAGGGAATCTTCACCTGCAATATGCATTGATCTATCGCTCAGCATGACTAGAGTCACCCGGAAAATTATCAAAGATATGAGGACAACCATCCCATTTCCTCTGTTCTCTAGCTTCCCAATAGCCACCCACATAACGGTAAGGTCCATCTTCTCCATCTTTTCTAAACCATCTTGGTTTCCACCCACTCTCCTGTAGTTTCCTTGCCTGCACGCACACAATTATTCCACTTTGATTAGCATACCTCTTAGCAACAAATATCCAGAATATTAGTGTGGCTGTAAGGGTGTGTGTGCATCTTGTCTATGAACGCTCATGTGAGTGGCATGTGAGTGTGCATGTGAGTGTGCATGTGAGTGTGCATGTGAGTGTCCATGCGAGTGTGAGTGTGTGTGTGTGTGAGTGTGTGAGTGTGTGTGAGTGTGTGTGTGAGTGTGTGTGAGTGTGTGTGAGTGTGTGTGAGTGTGTGTGTGTGTGAGTGTGTGTGTGTGTGTGTGAGAGAGAGAGAGACCATCCGTTGTCTTCTTTCCAAACGTTGCTTTTCTGCATCAGCTTTTTCGAACTCCCCATTCTCCAAATAACGCTGATCAGGCCTTTGTCTTGAATCCGTCGGTGGAAGTTTCTCCTTAATCAGTCATCAAACACATGTAGTCAGAAGGCTAGGACAGAAAAATTAAAGATAAATGAGAGAAAATGCTAGTAATTTTCAAGGGGAGCATATTTAATCTTTCGGCTCTACCTTCAACCCAGCAGTTAGCTCATTAAGCGTTATGGCAAATGACGTTAAATTGTAGCGGGTGAGATTAGCAGGAGGTTTATTCCTTTTCCATAATAGTTCAGCATCTGAAGAAATATCAGAGAACTTGGGCCTGCCGCTACCATCTCCATTGATATAATACATGCTATCATCCCACTTTCCGATCAAGGTAGCAACTTTATTTCCTATTGTGCCTTCAACAAAACCTTGTACCTGCTTGCCACCATAATTTGGTTCGCTAAACTGATCGTAATAACTGTTATGGGAATGCAAATTGAGTTCACTAAGTTCTAAGAAAAACAATGATAACCAAGTGCATGCCACTCATGGATACTTATTTAATCTGCCAAAATGAAAATATTGACATAACCTGCATCAGGTACTTTTTACACATCCAACACAATAAAAATATTTCTCTGAGAGTATGGACTATGTCATAAAGAGCTAAAAAGGATTTTCAAAAAATGTTGTCCAAAATTTTAATAAGCTATAACAGCAGTTACCTGGTGTGGATTGCGGTCAAGGAGGGTCTGTTCTTTAAACTTCAGCTTGCACGAGTACTGGCGGTTACCCTTTATATGCATAGTGCCATGGTGGTCACAATATATCTTTCCAAGTATGAGATTGTATATAGTTGTTGTAACCTGATATTTCAGATGAATATTTCAATTTTTGCACAAAGCTTACAAGGACATATTCACTATATTAAAGACCACTGGAATATGGAGATATGGCAATATACCTTACTCCACTGGAAGATTTCTCCATCATCAAACTCTAGAGTCAAAACACCGACAGGGTCCAGCTGAATAGAGCGACCCCAGAACTTGGATTTAATATTACTTTCACCCCAAAATTTCCATCCTCTGCCTTCACAATGACAGGCAATGAGCATTGGATGGTGGCTAACCTATATAATATGGCAAGACAGACAAACTCACTTAAAACACAAAATAACAACAGCTACATACTCCCAAACAAAAACCTAATATAAACCTTTGCCATTAGAAGAGTAAAGATGCAAGGTTTCACAACCATGCCCAAGAAGCAACAATTCCAGCACATGTAATAAGGTATTTGTTGTAACATCACTAATAAACATTATCATCATCATCAAACTCTCTCCTCACAATCCATTCAAGATCATGAAAACATAGCTAAACACACCATAAAGCAAATCAATGAAGGAATCTGATTGCAAGAAGCCTCTGAAGCCACTCCAAACAAATGCACGTATGCTGATAAAGCATTTAAAGGCCAGACCGTTCAAAAAAGAGGAAAAGAGCCACACTGAGAGTAAATGCATTAAAGCTGACCTTCTCAGAGAAGAAGCGAATCCCCATTTCAGGAAAATCAGCCTCATAAGTTTCACCGAGTAAGGGATTGAAGGGTTTGCAATGTCGGCCTTCTGAGGAAGCATATCCAGAGATTGCAAAAGCAGCCACATTCAAAATTCTCATGAGACTGTTCCCCTGCATCCAACATTGGCATTCAAGATAAAGATCATGTACTTCATTAAAAAAATGATAAGTACAAGCAAGAATGGCGCAGCCATGATTGCACTTGGAACAAACGAAAACAAATTATACTTTTCTTTCTACCAACCTTACAACTGTTTAAAGAAAATGGAAAATCTTTGTTACGAGACAAAACCACCAGCCTTGTATTTTCCTTTTTTTTTTTAAAATGGATAGTCTTTATTAAAGAGAAGAAAACACCAGCCTAATAACTGCCCTTGAAAGGATTTGCAAACATGTAAAACATAACAGGCAACAAACTTTTAAAATTCAAAATAACTTCAATCGACTCTGAGCCAAATAATGTCTTCTGTGCAAGCCCACGGTGAAGCTTTTAAGCTTCCTAGAGATTCAACTGAGTAGAGACTATGGTGATCTTCAACAACAAGTAAAGATTAACAGAAACTTCTTTTAGACCCTATTTAAACCAAAAACGTGAAAGTCCGATAATAAAAAAATAATGGATAAAGAATATCACAATCAGCTGAAACTGCACAAGCCATCAGCCTAAATAGATAAAAGTTAACTGCAACTCCTTTTACACACTAGTTAATACAAAAATAAGGATGTTTTATGATAAAGAACACTAGAACGTAAAAACTCCTATCAATGTAGCCACGACTGCCATTAGCGCCCACAAAGGTAGCCTGGTTCATTTCAACCCCAGTTAAACAGTTTACCGAACAAGGATGCAACAATAAGAATGAAACCAAAAATTTTAAAAAAAAATATGAAACAAAAAGACAATACTCATCCAGTAGCACTGGTCTGGGAATGAATCTATTCTTAAAATTTTACAAAATTCTTTCCCCATCAGCAAACATCTAGTAAAAAACAATGGATATTTAAACATTAAATCCACAAAGTGAATTTGCAACATCTACTCAATTTCAGATAAGAAACAGTAGGTCATTAACTACTTGAAATGAGAATCTCACCGCTTTTCCATATTCATATGCTCGATCCAGGAGATAAGCGTACTCCATATCTTCAAAACATTTCTGAAGAGATGATATTGGCTCATTGAAGTAAACAGGAAGGCAAACTCGAGTCAGATCTTTACCAACATTATCTTTGATCATTGACCATAAGCTAACACCTTTCTCCTTCTCAATAGGCTCAGGAAGCTTCTTTCGCCTTTCTACAAATGGATATTTAGGATCATGTACTTCTTGTCTAGCATGCATATTTTCCACATGATTGAACTGATTCTGAGGTTGACAATTCATATCCCCACCATCTATGACTACCCCATTGCTATGTTTACATTCACTGAAATACTCTTTTGTATCAAAGAAGGAGATTTCATCTTCATCAGATAACACCTCAAGCTCCTGCTTTTCAATATCATCCGATGATTCAGTAGTACTGCATTCTACAATCAGAACGAGCACAAGGAATCAGGACCAAGTGATAACAACACCCCCCAAGAAGAGAGGTTATCTAACAGTCAACTGCAAAGCAATGGATATTGCTAGAAGTGATTGCAAGACACGCAAACACACAAGTTGATTACTCACCAACTTTCAAAAGGTTCTAGCAAAGAGAGAAAGGTGCAAGCAAGTTGTCACACCAATCAAAATTTCAGATCATAAATATAATGTAAAGATTATGGACAATCATTACACAAATAAAAACAAGGAAGCAGATCGGAACCCACTAGTTTGAAATAGGAAATTTTTTCTAAATCACTCTGAACTTGAAATGCCTCATTCTTCTCACAGACTTGCTCTTTCAATAATTATATCAATAGAAGAGTGCTAAGTTACTACATTCAAGATGCACCTGTCAATTGCAAGATCCATCAGACAAGCAATCCTTTATGTTAATGCTCCCACACACTTCTTTTATAATACTTTCTGTTCTCACATGTCTCAACATAATGAAAGTTTTCATACACAGAATCTAACAAGATGTTCCTTATCCAAAATAAGAGATGTTTGAACAGTAAATGGCGCAAGGTAAAATACTACCACAAATGTTTGAACAATTATCATACTCAGCCCAGGTAATGAAATTTCCTGATTGGTGCAGAGGTCTGAAAACTATGCTTTAATATGATAATTCACTTGGATGTTCTTATGGCTTTTGTCAAGAAACACATTGCTTTCTCATATTCATCAGGCATCAGATCGCTGAGAAGATAAACATTCACAGATGCAGTTGCAAGTAACAAAATCTGACTTTGACATATGAAAAACACAGATTCTTTCAAATATGCATTAAGAAATTAAAAACATAATAAAAAAAATTGAAAGTCTATTATCCACATGAAAAATATGTCATCAAACACACCAAAGCACATTATATACCACTATATTTCCCATGCCAAGTAACAAAATCTGACTTTGACATATGAAAAACACAGATTCTTTCAAACATGCATTAAGAAATTAAAAACATAATAAAAAAAATTGAAAGTCTATTATCCACATGAAAAATATGTCATCAAACACACCAAAGCACATTATATACCACTATATTTCCCATGCCCAGGGCTCGATGTGTCATCCTTCAACTGGTATTGGCCCTCATGAATCTCAGTAGCTTCAGTCTCAACACCGGTTGCCTGCATAAGCAAATCCAACCATTTCTCAAAGTTGAGCAAGCAACTCAAGTCCAGATATGAAAACTCAGAGAAGCGTATTAAGCACTATCACGAAAATTCAAGAAAGCATGTTTACAATACTATGTGCTTCTTTGAAGTAATCAAAGCAAGATTAAACAGAAAGAAGACTTGGCCAAATAATTTTCACTAGAATTTGGTGAAGCTTGGCGTCAAGGATCCCTGTCCCCAACCCCACATAGTAGGTTCAGGATGAGTGACACATTATCGAGAAATGTACCTCCAACTGCCTTAATGTGTCAATCAAACTTAATCTGTCCTCGTAGAGAAGCTTCAGTTGTCCTTTTAACGCAGAAAATTCCGACAGCATGATTTGCTCGCAGTCTTTGATAAGTGGCTCACCGAGTCCTTCATCAAGTAAACGATCTCTAAGCATCTCTGTTGAGATTGAAATACCATTTTGCATAAGCGATGCACTGTCACTCAATGGCCTGTCAGGGAACAAACTTCTTGCTGATAGCAGTGCCTCTATCCAAGCCACACGATCATTTCTTGAATCAGTTCGTAGATGAAGTGTTTTTGTGCCGGTGAAGATATAAAATCGCTTATCATCAGACTTGCTGACACGAAAGGATGAAACCTAGGGAGACAAGAACACAAAAATTAGTACCCAGCAAATGCAGAAAACCATGTCAAAATCAGGATTCATGAGAAACAGACCCCAGTGAACCACAGATGCTATGCATTATACAATTGGTGAAACAAAAATTTCTACAGTAAAGTTCAGACTTTCCACAAGCAGTTTTAGATGGGAAGTTACAACAGTATGCAACTTTTAGATTAGCTATGGAAACATATGAAAAGCTAAAGCTACTCAAAATGTGAATTCCAACAATCTTTTCTACTGGAGTCAACTCCATCAGCTCCTAGAACTTTTCCCCCTGGAGGAGCTTCCCGTGATCAATATGATTTTGAAAGCTGACCAGTTCAGTACATATTCGCTCCTCTAAAAAAACTTGTCTGCCGCATAACAATTTACACACTGAAAGATGATGCTTGTTTTGAGGTTATTATTTATAGCATTCAAGAACTACCATTTCAGTTAAGTAAGATACATAACCTGTTCAACAAAACAACAGATGTGTGGACACTTTATTCACGTCCCCACTTTGTTGGTGAGAAGAATGCATATACTTCATAAAATCCAAGTAGTTCTTACTCATAGAGCTGATGCAAAATCTAATTTTGATGGAGAGTAAATTGCAACTATGATTATTTACTTTAGTAATAACAAAGAGCTTTATTATGATGGTGTATCACTCCGTAATGAAGCATACAAAAATAAAATATAAAATAAAAAGAGGATTGAAGTTGAGCAATTGCTACACCTAATTGCCTGGAAATGTTTAAAGATAAGGTTTCAAATAATTGCACTTTACAAAAAAAGATCAACGAATGTGTCAGCCATCATGAAACATGTTCTAATGCACCGACTCCAAGAATATACCCCATAGAGCTAACCATTCTTAATGCCCAACACCATGACAGAAAAATAATAACAGGTCATATGAGGCCTATCATTATAGCTGTTCATAACCAATTAGCTGAGTACATTAGGTCTTGCCTTTTCTTCTGTTCTCAAGAAAGAGAGCAAGAGGGAGGGGGAGAGAGAGAGAGAGTAAACAATCACAAAAATTTTACTAGATGAATGGAATCAAGATAATTTTTCAAACGAGTCCATATTGTTCCTTATAACCCTTCAAGTTTTAGCTTGGATGCAATATCTTGCGAGTGTGGAGCCTAATCTCCAAGTGTTTAGATAAGCCATGATTAACTGTATTGTATAAATATATAATTTATTCAGTTAGAAATTGTTCCGCACGCTTAATACCTTCTGAAAGGTGGCTTCTATCTACTCAATCCATAAGCCATATGCGCTTACAAGTAACTAACGTTACATAGGGATTGAATATCACCAGATAGGATGTGGCAAAGCACCAACCAAAGGGTCAAATGACAAAATAAATAATTAGCAGGTAAAGTGTTTAATGCCGCGAAATAACAGCTGCTCACTTTTTCATACCAAACGAGTAATGATTTTTTTTTAACTTCAGAATATTGCCGCAGAGAAAGAGGATGGCCCCAGATTCAAGACGCATAATGCAAAAGGCACTTAACTTTCAAAAAAAAATAATGCGCAAGGCACTTTAAAGTTCAATGACATGGAATCCACACAAAAAAAAAAAAAAAAAAAAAAAATCTACTTCGCGGGAATGGTCAGCGGAATTTTTTACTTACTTGTCTACAGTCTAATTGTACATGGGAAACGTAGCTAGCCTAGAAACAGCGAACCACTAAAGCCCGTTGTTTTGGAAGGAGAAGGCCCTGGTAAAGACGATCGCAACGAGTCCTCAGAGACCCTTTACCCCCATGAAAATTGTGAACCACATTTTGTTAGAAAAATGCAAGCAGCCACAAGAAGGTCAGACCCCGAAATCACCGTCCTTTTTTCCTTTTTTTTTCTTCAAAAAATGCCAAATGTGTTCTCCTCCACATGCCAGCCGAATATTACGGTCAGACCAAGTAAAACCCTGATATATGTGCGAAACCCTAAAGTACACGAGACAAAATAACGCGGGAAGCAGACGGGAGGGCATACAATGACGAGGCCATCGATGCGGGAAAGCGACCTTTCCTTCAATATATGGCTCTCTATTTGCTTTTCGAGCAAGAACTATAAAACAAGAGGCTAAGTAAAGTAAGAAAAAAAAAACTCGAAAGTAAAGGCGCAATCCCTCACAGTTAAAAGCGAGAGAGAGTTGGCAACCAAATCTCCAAATCCCGGGATCAAAAGAAAAAAATACATGCTTTCTGTTACAAACGTTACGTGCAAGTGATGGAAAGGAGAAGCGGCATGGAAAAGAAATATTGGTGGACCTTGAGGAGAGGTGATATCTGGGAAGCGTGGGATTTGTGATGTGACCCGCAGGCTGTGGAGGGCTTACTGTCACCTAGTTAAAAGTTTTTCGATGTGACCCACTTCCAGAGTCATTACCAGTGAAACTGTAAAAGGGTCGTCGAGATAAAGGTGAAATCACCAAATGAAGAGGGAAAAGATACGAGAGGTTTGTTTAGGACTCGAAGCGTCTGCATCAGAGAAACTGAGGAGGGCATCCAAAAGAGGAAGCCTGTTGGTACCGGCCAAAATACACCCAGCTTTTCCCGGTGTGGCAGGCACGAAAGAGTGAAGAACGAACGACGCGTAGAAAGCAACGGGCTCAGAAGCCTCTCAGAGTCTGAGAGACCTTACATGCCCCTTAACCAAACGTATTTGCAGCTGCTGCCGGGACAGTTGGAAAGAGATGGGCGAAAAAACAGAGAGAGGATTGTTTCAGGTGCTGCTGAATCTTCTTTTTCTTTTCTTTTTTTTTTTTTGAAATTGAGTGTTACCTTAGAAAGAAAGTCATGGAACTCCTCGGGACCGCGAAAAGGGGGGAGGGGGAAAACGCGAGGCGAGTAGTAGTACTACTATAGCGATTAGTGCTGAGGAGAGACCTCGAGAGTTTTTTGAGTCCGAGAAACGGGGGTAAGAAGTGGTAAGAAATGTATGGATCCGTTTGAGACGTGGAAATTAACGTATGTCCGTACCTTGAGGTGGACGACGCCAACGGTTTTCTGTTGCTTCCTCCTGCTTCCGCAGCGGTCGAGGCGCGAGGCGTTGCCGATGACGCGGACGTCGTCGGTGGCGGAGGCGAGGCCGTCGGATCGGCGCGCCTTGGAGTAGGAAAGAATGCCGTTGCGGAGCAGGAACCATCGCGATCTCCATCCCTTGCCGTAGTTGGTCCACTTGTAGAGAACCCCGGCGACGGTGAGGATGTTAGATCTCCCGTCGACCCTGCCGTCAGATCCAGACGACGCCGGCGCCAGATCCGTCTCAAACTCCGCCGCCGAATTCGCCGGCGACCGGTCCCCTATTCCCGGACTCTCCAGCGAAATGCAGCAGAGTGGATGCATCTCCCGGACCCGCATTACGACCTCCCCCCTCCCACTCCCCCGAATCACCACCACCCAATCCTCCCCAAATTCCGCATTCAAGCCTCCTCCCGCATTGCCACCTCCTCCCCCGATCAACAAACAACCAAAATCACAAACATAAATATCTCACTCTCTCTCCTCTCCTCTCTCTCTCTCTCTGTCTCCTATCTCCTCTCCTCTCTCTCTCTCTCTCTCTGTCTCCTCTCTTCGCTCTCTCTCTCTCTCTCTGTCTCCTCTCTTCGCTCTCTCTCTCTCTCTCTCTCTCCCTGTGTTTAAAATTCCCCCACACAAGGGAAGAAGATTCGAAGGCGGCACCCTCCCCTCCTCCACCTCTCTCCCGATTCACGCATTAAATAAGCCGCATATACTGATTGAGTTTGATGTGATCATGAACCATGATAAAATCGATAGATAGATAGATAGATGGGGTGATTCATGGGTGGATGTAACACGCGCGCGCGCGCGCACAGTAAAAAAATCCAAACATCCGAGTATACCAAGTCTCCGCGGGCACCCGCAGCCGCTCCATCTGCGCTTCCGCTCATTGACGGGTTTCATTTTATCCTCCTCGACTTCGACTTCCCACCTCCCGATTTCTCGTTCCCCGATATCACGATACGTTCATTATTTCGTTTCCCCGCTGCGAGGCAACTGGCAATTAACTTGCACTTGTCGGCTTCTGGGTCCATGCCCCTACAGTGCTCACACAATCAATACCCATCATAACTGACGACGAGTCCACCTGCTCTCTTTCCCTTTTTAACCCCTTGTTATTTCGCGAGATATTCGACCCAACTAATAATCACGAGTCACGACGCCTCGGCTCCGAGTCTCCGAGTGCAGCATTAACTCGCCCGCGTCCTCATCGAACCGATGGAGACGTTCGCGGCTCCGCGGGCCCACACCGGGTCCGGGACGTGGGTCCGTTGATTTGAACCGTCGAGCGATGCACACGTGGCCGCTCTCTGAAGGACCCACCGGCCTCCTCTAACAAGAATGAATCTCGGCCGTTGGTACCGATCCACTACGCCTTGCCGGGATCCCACCATTACGAGTCACGTGTATCGTTCCAGCCGGCACTCTTTATTCGGAGCTTTATTCGGAGCTTTATTCGGAGCTTTATTCGGAGCATGAATCTTTTAGTGTTTGGCACGTTATTTGGGGGGGTGGGGAGAAGAAAAGGGAAGTCATTGCTCTTTTGGTAATTAGGTGTTATTCGCACTTTTGGGTTTACCTTCAAACAACGGCTACGATTGCCTGATTAATTAAATAAATAATGTGCGTTACACCAAAGTCTGCTCTGACTAGTGTTGGAGCTGGTAACTACTAGTCATGGGAAAGCAACAATAGGGGGGACACTAATACTTTCCTAGGTTAATTAATCATTGATCTAAGGAGATTTTTCCCACTTAGAGATTGTGTAATCATTAAAGGATTACCCAACAATCAATTTTTACCGGTCAACAAAATTAAAAGCTCATACCAACTTTTTTACTAACATGTATGACTCAAAAAAGACTCTTTAAAACTGTTATCAAAGCTGCAGTGGAGCTGCACGAATAAAGAAGCAAGCAAAGATCCCACTTGTGAAATATCAAGAGAAGGACCGGTTTCGGATAGGGAGTGCAATGTGTGACCCAGGTGACAAAATTGCTACACCTACAGGCCTAAAGCCCCACACAAACCAGATGAGGTTTCACAATCAGAGACACTAAGCGTTATCGATAGAGAGTTATTGTTCCTCCCAGGGACGACGCCGACGCCCAAAGGCTCCCAAAACATTAGAGCAGAGTACTCTCTCTTTTTGTATTTCCCTTCAAGTTCAAGCCTGTTTTGAGTTTCCTTCCAATTCTCAAAACCCCATCTGATAAAAACACTCGAGAAATGTTATCATCAACTATCAAATCCCACGGCTTGGAGATAACACCGGTCGCGCCTTTTGAGAACATTAAAGCCATATTTGGCTTTCTCAATATTGATATGCCATGCAATTTTCAAGATTCATAAAAAGAGTTCAAAACCCTACCATCTTCAGTTTCTTAACCTTGGGAGGACCCAAAGAAGCCAATCACTTAGTCCACATCACTTGTCACCTCTCTCCATTACCCCAAACTCTACCCATTAAATTATCTTCACCCTAAAGTGTTATCCCCAATGTACTTCTGTTTGGCACATGTGCTTGTAAGCTTGCTCTTTTGAGGTGATAGCCGATGGGGAAGGGGGGGAACAGGTTAATGGACGGACCCATATGTTAAAAGAGTAGTAGATCATTGTTTCAAACAATGTAGCACGATGTCACGCCTCACGCGTAACAGTTATTGATTGAAATCTATCCTTTTATCAAATGGAAACTAGAGCTATACTTCCATTCCATTCCATCTTTTGTTATGGTTCATCGTAACAAACTCGCTTGTTGTGTTCCACTTCCAAGTCTCTATAGCATGATTTTTGTAGAATGTTTGACCATGGATTGTGATAGATGACCCACCCATGCACATCATAGTGTAAGCTAGGCAGCATGACTGAAAATTTTAATTTTTTAAAATTGTACTATTTTTTTTTTAATAATTCAAACCATATTTTAAGTTGGAGGGGTTATTTTATGAGGTTGCAAAATCTAAGATAAGAGATTCACACCACTAAGGGCCTTTATGGGGTGGGAGAGTGCCGGGGGCAGCATACTTCCCTAGGGTCATGGGGATGCAAATTTTATAATAAGGTCATTATTAAAAATTTGTCACAGGCCATGGTGGGCATCAAGTGACGCAAACTTTGTGTCATGTGCCGCACGTGGGTACCAGTCAGGCGAACTAAACCTCGCGGGAGAGAGCGGTGAATGCGAGGAAGGTGCTTCCGAGAAACGCAGTTTATCATCGAAAGCAGAAGCCGCTTATTTTATAATCCCCCAACTTGGAGAAGCTTTCATCACTCTCTGCACAGAGAGACTTACAGGGACAAGCGGGGAGCACCAGGTGGGGTGGATCGGGGAGCGAGGGAGGAGGGAGAAGAAGGGAAGAAGTGATTTTAATTGGTTTCGCCAAATTCGCTTCAGAATCAGAGACGACAGAGGAGGTTTGCTAATCCAGATTTATAGAGAAGATACGCACATCTTATTGAATGACTGAGCTAATTTCGATGGCACTCATCGTATTCCCTGCACTGGGTAAGCAACCGGGGAGTAAATCTCAGAGGGGTTTCGTTCGTTGACAGTTGTCCTGTGTCTGGGTATCCAAGTTACTGCAACCCACTGAAAAATTCAAAAGAATTAATTAACAAGTTGTTCTAAACAGTACTTGTTTCGAAATTTTCAATTGGGTTTTCTGTTATCGATTGCTGGGAATGTAAAATAATGATGCTTGGTCGATAATCAAGGGATTCAGCTACAAATGACAGCAGGAACCCAGTTCTTTTTTTTTTTTTTTTTTCTTGTAAAGAAGAAGATAGGAGAGCTGGAGAAGAGTGAAAAAGAGGGAAAGATAAAAGGGACATAGATAAGCAGGAGCAAAGAGTAAAAGGGGGTACGACCGATCGACAAAGGGTACAGGCAGATTTGATTGAAGGACGTGAGTGGTAGACTGAAAGTGGGTCTTTACAGGACCTCGACCTCCTCAGAGGAAGAAGATGAGGTTAAGCGTATTCATAGGCAGAGAAGACGACACGTCCATTATTTCACATTTTCTCCCAACATAAGCACATCTTTGCAGCAAGCTTAGCACGTGGTACTGACACGAGTGCCTCACTGCCTGCCTCCTCTTCCCTCTTCTTCCAGAATCCTCTCCGTGTGGGCACCATGGAAAAGAAAGGAGACGATACCGATAGCATTTCAGTATTTGATCAGTTGTTTTCACACTTCCTTGGGGAGAAGAGAAGATGGAAATCAGAAACCCAAAACCTATCGACTTGTGATTGGTAATGACAGAGAGAGCTGTTTCAGTATTTCATCGTCATATACTACTAATCTATATGAGTTGAAGTATCCTCGACTGCTTTATAATTCGGACTAGATCTATTGTTTCTTTTATTTCACTGCAGCTCTGCTTTTCAATCAGACCTAGTACTGCTTTTACACGAAGCACAAGCTTTTCATGAAAACTGTCCAGCTCGGTGTGCAGTCCTAAGCGAAGCATTTTTATACAAACTCTACTACATCAAGCCTGACAGCCTGAGCTCTCAGAGAAGCTGCTCGACCCTCCATGTAGACATGACAGCAAGGGGGATCAAGCATGAAGAAAAAGAGGAAAACAAAAGCAGATTTTCGTTCACCCGCCGACCCAGATCTGATCTTTTCGATTTCAACAAGGATTGACAACGGCTGTAAATAATCCCAATCTCGATCATTACCTTCTTGGGTATAGAAATCATTTGTGGGTTGAACTTTAGTGGATGGTAGATAAGAGTTTTTGACTTTGAAGATACACGAGGGAGAAAATATTCTCCCCTAATCTTTGTGATTTAAGATTGATGATATCCGTGATGGATTCTTTGTGATGATGAGTAAGAGGTGACTTGTTTTTTCCCAAGTATGCCTCATGAAGACTGAAAAGGAAGTTGATAAGATTTGAAAGAGGGGAAGGGGGGCGTGCTGTGGTAGGTGGGGCTGCTCCGTAAGCCTCATAAACATACGCATGCCGGAGGTTGAAGACTATTAATTAGAGGGTCGCATGGCAGAGTACAATTATTGATCATAAAAAGTTCTGGCAAAGTTGAATATGGTTGTCAAAAAGCTTAGGCTGCTCCTGGAAGTGCAGTGGGCAGTGGCACCACTTCACGTCTTTAAACTTCTCAAAAACATGTGGCTTACAAGGGATAGAATGATGCACACCCTTAACTTTTCTCACTCAATAACTTGGGTCGGCACCTGTTACTGTCTCATATTGAGACACTGATCAGAGAAACGATAAATCTTGACAAAGAAGTGCCAGCAGAGAAGATGAAAGAATGCAATAGTGAGGAACAGTACAGCAGGGAAGGAAAAGAAAAAAGAAACAAGAATTACCCATTGAATAGAACGTTACAAAGCAGGTGGTGAAATTAATGCTAAATTTCTTCTTTTATGTTCTCTGAGTCTCTCTTCAGAAATGAAAGCAATGAATGCTATCCCCAGATACGATAATATAAAAGAACTTTACCATCATTAAGTGTGATGACAGTAAGATCTGCTCTCTCCTTTGAACAAGAAACCCTCCTAGGTTCTTGTGAACTTCCCTAAAGCCAAAAGGTATCCTAAACTTTGACCAGAAGGGGTAAAAGAAGACCTGTTCGCTCATAGCCAGTAGAGCAGTAACCCCCCAATTCATTTTCCCGGGATTCCTTCACCCACCCAAAGCCTCATCCTGTTCCAGTAGTAGCCAATGGCCCTGGACTAGACCAGCTCATTCATGAACAAACATTGATTTTCACATTAAAACCAATTTGCTTTCGCCACCCACAGGGCACAGCACCTGGAAAGGGACTCTTCACTTTTGTTTCGGGGAGTTGGAACTGGCAGACATGAGGTCACTGAAAGTAACATAAGACTGTTGCTATAGACCCAGAATCAAGAACAAATACATTTTCCCAAAATGGCACCACCGATCCCTGTATCCCCGGTGAAAGCTCCACCCATGAAAATTTCTATGCCGAGTGAGAGCAACAGCGCTACACGTCCAAATACAAACTTTGATAGGACCATACAAAATCCCTCACATTATGTGGTTTTGTTTTCCGGGTTTTGAACTTTCACCTTCCCCTGTTCTGCTATCAAGATCTGAAACAGTACTGCCCTGAAAGAGAGCGGTTCCAAACACAAAACCCAGAAGCCCGAATAATTGCGGAATGCTCTTGGAGGGGTGAAGCGGGGAGATGCAGCCAACCCATAATGGGTAGTGGTTGGTTCTTTTCCATCCAAGAAAATCCTTGTCGAGACACAGCTGGGCATGGCGACCCCAAGGGCAGAATGTCTAGGACGGAGGGGACCCCCCAAGGGTTCAATCGGCGTCCAACTTGACCCAGATTCTTGCGAGTTTGAGTGGAGTACTGCAGAACTGCTACCCAACACCCGCTCAGAGAAAGAAAAAAAAAAAAGGGATCCCATCTTGAATTCGGACAAGGCTCTAACCATTCTGGTACACCGTAGTGTCGATTTACGGTGAAGAAGGAAGCTCCGTGAAGAATTTCTGCTCCGCGCTTATGAGTGGAATCTTTCTACTTTCTTTCGCGTCATGGGGTCCGTGGACACGAACCAAACTAGCGGGAGCCCCAACTTTTCATGGCGAGACATGGTGATGAGATCGCTTCCCTCTTTCGGTTTTTAGCTTCTTTGGGCGAAAGATTTTTGAGGGGCAGCAGCTTCGGTTTCAATTTGGTGGGCAATCGCGTGCCTTATAAACTCCATCAACACAAGTTTTTGAAAGCTGATTCACATGGAGTTTGATTACAGACACTTCAATTACGACGAAGGATCATTAGTCATTAGTCTTCAACTTTCATTTCACTTTCACTTTTCTGGTAACATGAATGAATCATGACGTGAAACTCGTCGAAAAGACATTCCTTTGACATAAAGATTTTAAGGATTCACCCGGGAGTAACTCTTTTGCACTCGTATGATTGGAATGAAATCATCGAGAGTGATCCAACTTCTCCATATTTACTAAATGAGCCCCACATTCTTTTGAACTTTGAATCATATCATGCATGAAGCTTAAAAAAAAAGTTATAAAGTTGCTATGTGGATGACACAGTCACTCTTTTGACAATAGACATGTTTGGATGCACTTTTTAGTTAAATTTCTCGAGAAAATACCAAGCTTTGAAAGAGCTCCAATCAAGTTTTTTACTTCCTCTTTTAAAGAGTTACATCAAAGAGTCTACCCAAATACTGCTTAAGAATCATAGTTATACAACTTTGTCTCAGATTTGACCAAGTCAAATAATGAACAAGCATAATAAAGAGACTAGTTCCTGCCTCAATTCAACCATACTTAATTATGTCCGCGGGAACATATTAAAGACAATACGTTTCAACTTCAAAATCTGTGCGGGTCATTCATCTCAAAAGTGAACATGTTAAAAGACTTAAGGTTTTATTTTAAAAAAAATAGCAGTTATATAAGTAATGTGGCTTTTTACTTCCAAAGATTTTACACCCTCACATGGCATCGATAAACTTGGAGTTAAAATTAGAAAAAATTTATTTTTTAATAAAATATTATCTAACTATTCTATGGGTAAACCCTAAAACCTTAAAGTAAAAGCAGAAAGTACTCGTATCATTTTTCAAAAAAATATTATATTAAAAAATATTAATTTTTAAAACTTAGAGAAAATAGGCCTGGTCGACTGAGCAGTGTCCCTGCATCACCCCAATTCCATAGGGATGAGCCTCAAAGACTAATTTCAGGACACTTTTTGCTCTAACATATAAGATTCCAAAGTGTTGTTGGCCCGGTGTGGCAACGCCAAAGACCCACAAAAACATCACCCAAATTAGATAAAAATAGTGGACGATTTGTCACCTCAGAATGGGTGCTATCAGATTATACCAAGCCCATCAGAACTTCGAAGAGTTTGTTACTGCCCAAACACGAATTCCATACTTTATACCATTGTAAGCTTAAAACCTTGTAATTAAATTAAAATTTATAAGAAACACGATGCCTATATGTATCATAAAAAGATGATATACTAATAAAATTATCACAAGCTAAATAACTATCAACTCCATTAACTTTGCTTTTAACGGGACATAAATTATTAAAAATCATCGATAAAGTTGAAAATAAGCCTTTTTAAATGCTATTGTTTCATAGGTTGTCTCGGATGCAGAGTTTAATATGTTCAACATACAATGCGAGGATTAGAGTTGCAACAAACTCAAAGCATGCAAGTATAAATATTAATTTTTATTTAAAAAAATAATCTCAGTAAAATAAAAAAAAATCTTGCCTATTTTATCTCCAAGTTTATCTGGCTGATTCAGCTGAGTAGGACAACCTCTCTCAGATTGGGGACCCGGGTCCAAATGCCGAGTCACAACCATGCTAAGAGGAGTCAAAATTCTTGAGAGGATAAACCTGGAGGATATGATCTAATCCTCCACAAAGTCTAGCAAAAAATGTTCCTAGCCTGCAGTAACTGGAGAATGAAATGTAACCATTTAGCTTCCGAACCCACAGTAGCCAACATTTTAAGCGAGCTAAAGTTCTTAAGGAATTAGTAGGTTTATTGACTAATACGTGAAAGAAAGAGACCTCATGATTCAAACTAAGTAAAAGAGAGACTATCAAGATAAGGTTAACATGAAACAAGGGATGTCAGTGAGAAGAAAGAATTGGAAGCGCAGTCAAGCGGTCAGCAGTGTTGAATAATTTTGTGGGTGGTTGTGTTATAGATGCCAGAAACTGCAAAGCATGTTTGCCAATCCTTAAGCTTCACCCTCATGAATCTGTAACACCCAGCATGTTAGAAGGAGAATTGAGGAAACGTCCATAACAGTCCCATATGGAATGCGAAAACAACCCTACAGAGGAAGTTCAGAGTTCACTTTTCAAGATATGCAACGAAACTACAACCTTTTCTGGGAGGTCACTTGTAAGAAGGCCAACTAAAATATACTGGCCATGCCCATGTTATCATAGCTGGTGTTACAAGTAAGCTTTTAGTTCATTTCAAAAGCTCCACATACATGTAGTTATTCAGGAAAGAGGATTGACAAGAGGTAGCAGCCAAGGAAATCCATGTTCTGAAGGAAATGAGATGATCCATCAATATCCGAAATTGCATCGCAACAGCCATCAAGGATTGTGCATAAGAGGGGCCTCAATGAACTAGGTTATAGTGAAACTGTGAAACACACATTGGCTTAACCAAGAATGTATGCAAGGAACTTATAACAAATATATCACATATAGGATAATGTCCATGATTCACCAACCAAAACTAACAAATCTCTGACAAAGGCATCACAAGTTAATATCTCATGCCTGTGCAAAAGCAGTTTCACTACTCCCCTTTCCTAGCTGATGTTATAAGACCACACCCCAGGCACAGACCCGGAAATGTGACCAGTTCAACTGGGTTGGCCTGCCAGTAGTACCTTAGTGACATTATAAATAGTATTCATTAGTTTTAAAAAATTCTTAAATTGGTGGAAAGAGTCTAAAAACGTGACAACAAATTAACCAGCACAGAGGGGCTTGGTTCTGCAATTAATCTAGTAGGTTAGCACACTGAAAACATCTAAATGACTGATCTTTAAAAGACGTTAAACAGCACAGATTGTCAGAACATTATTGTCTAGATCAAATTGCATCTTCTGAGGAAGCATTCTATGAATAGGCGGGGCGGGGCAGATGATATTAATGAGTATTTTGTTTGAGAATCTGAAAGCTTTACTTTGCGACCCTGAAAAAACTATGGAAGGTGAAGATCTTTGAAAACATTGCAACAAGTTGCTACCACTCATAATACAGAGGTAGAAATTGGAATTGGAGAACAGCAGAAAGATTCAAAGGTTTTAAAGTCTTAAAGAAGAGGAGGTGGACAGCAGTATAGCATGCTCTATGTAACACCACATTGCAGATGGATTTTGTGGAGATGTAGTTCAGCTGCAAAAGAACTCTCAAACAACATCTGTCAGCTGCAGAATTTAGATGAGATGGACTCCGGCTATTCACGACAACTTTGTTTCTGACATTCTCAAATTCTCCCTTGCCCTCTCAGATTTCCTTTTGTCCTTAAAACCAACTCCGTGCCCTCACAGGCTTCGTTCTCGCAGTAAAACAAGTAGATACAAGAAAACAACCTCAATAAAGAACTTTAGAACAAAAAAACAAGTAGAAAGCACTCAGTTGAATAAAGTGGTTCAAGAGGAAGATCTCACTAATCCTGCCTTAGTTTACAAATTCCTTACTTCCACCAGAATGGCTAAATGTTTTACAACCTTCCTTGTAGTCACATTTGCAATATTGTATGGTGTATTTTCTTCCTTGACACGTTGCAGAGAGGCCCTTGTACATGAGGTTCTACAGCGTGTAACAATGGATGTCTTCCGAATTTTTTTTTTTTTTGAAGAGATTGATTACATTGCACGTGGGGTTTAATACAGTGCTGCATTGATTACTTTTCCATAAACCGTAACTGGCTTAGGAAAAACTTTGTATTTAGGAGACTCGAACTCAAGACCTCCCGCAACACATCCCTCGGTGTTATCACTGAGCTATGCTCACCTTCACATGGATGTCTTCCGAATTGGATTGGGCTGAAACGTAAGGATAAAAATATAGCATCCTCAACATTCATATATACTCTCAGATGTAATAAATGGAATTCTCCAACCTCTCATTAATGCACTCAAGTTCAGAATTGCAATGGACTAGAATGGCACGCCCTAGTCAGGCAATGGAGAGATTTTCTCCTTACAAATAGAAGGAAGAAATTAAGTACGGAGAGAAACACTATATGCAATTTTGGTGCCATTTAAAGTTTCTTATCTATCCTTGCCTACAATCAACATCATAATGCCTTTGAAAGCCTGTATGCAGCATTACAGAGAAAGTTTGAATATTTTCTTGTACAAGTGAAAGTATTTGAAATACATTATGAACGTTTTCATATAACCAATTCAGAACATAAGAGGCAAGTGCCGGTAGTTTTATCTTTAACAGTCATTACATGACATCTCGGGCTAGTGTTACATAAAACAATAAGACACGTACTAGAACAGCTTGTGCATCCAAAGGGCATATCTTCTAAGCAATTTAGAAAAAAAATGTACTTCAGCTATCAACTAGGCACAAAGCTGGCAAGAATTCAGATTAATAACAGAATTCACTTGTATACCAGGGCATACCAAGCACGATTATAGTGGAAAGTTTTCATGTTAAAACTTTCCACTAATTAAGTTTCTGTTCTTGAATGTTCGCTCAAAAGCCCGAACTCTGTTCTTTTTCAAGCCACATAACATAGCCTGAAATTCGGGAGAAGTCCTCGACTACACGTTCCTCCAATTAACAGAATAATAAACGGAATAAATTGGAAATGCATCCCAAAAATAAGACATAACCAGCGCCTCTATCACACCCAGACAAGAACCCGCAACCACATCCAAGACATAATGTCGACCCATCAAAATTCTGGACGCCGACGTCAATATCGACCAGAGAAACACAGGCAAGACAAAATACCGTACAAGCTCACCGTCAGAAAACTCCCAACAACCCGGAAACTGGAATCCCTTCGCAGCTCGAGTCAGCGACTCAGAGGAAAGATACAAGCAAGTGGCGATGAGGAAGACCCTGGACGAGTGGCCGCTGGGGAAGGACCAGTGATCGGCAGCAAATACGAGATGCATCCCTTTGTTGTAGACAGGCCGAGGCCGGCGGACCAGGAGTTTGATAGAGCCCACGACGAGGATATCGAAGAGGCAGGTTAGGAAGATGAAGAGCAAAACGGGTTGAAGGTGAGAAGATTTGAGTGAGAAGAAGAGGGCAACCGGGATGGGGAACCACAGACGGCCGTCGCCGGAGACTTCCAGGGCTTTGAGGAGGAAACGCGGGCAGAATTGGAAGGCATTGTAGAAGAGAAGGGAGAGCTTCGCGTCTAGGGAGACAACCCGGTTGAGGAGGGAAGGAAATTTCGATGCAGAAGGCACCACGACGACCGGCTTCTTCGCGTCCCCCATCTCCCGGGGTTCGTCGAGCTCTTCACAGTTCCCACAATGTCCCGCCACTAGAGGCCGAACCAAATATCCACACAAGATCGTATATACTTTGCTTGTAATTTAGTTAAATAAAAGTAAAAAGATGGATGACAAACAGAAGCTTTCATAGCTCAGTTGGTTAGAGCACCCGTTTAGTAAGCGGGAGGTCTTGAGTTCAACTCTCAATGAAAGCATCGTTTTTTAGTTTATACTTCCCCAAAATGTCCAAATATTTTGGTACCTGTCAACAGACTGACAAAGAGAAGTGAGAGAGTCTGTCTGGACTCTGGAGTGGGGGAGAAAGACCCACTTCACCCCTAACCTCCCACCTCTTTCGTTTTTCTCAATGTGCTACACGGCACCTCCCGCCATTAATGACCTTCCTCTTCCAGAAAAACACATTTCCTCAACAACAGCAATCAGCATCGTTTCCAGGAGCCACGAGAGTCGGTAATTGCGCCTCCCCAGCACCCATCTCATTTATGACCTCTTCCCCCTCCCTTTTTCCAAAACCACCATTTTTTCAATAGTCGCTCGAGAGACCATTAATGAAAGTAGCAGATTAAAGAGACGGAAATATCTCATCCTCACAACTATGAAAATGGGTATCCGCCTTTTCTGTTTCATTAATGGGGTGAAGGCGACTCGACGGTTTTGTGGGAGTGTCTTCATTGCTGGACTAATTTGATTTTGAACTTAGATCTCAGATGGAAGCAAGGGAAAATGATGGGTGTTTCAGGCTTTATCGGATTCTACACTCCACCCAGAAAAATTAGACAAACTTCTGCTTTTATCTGCATCGGAGAAGGCCGAGACCAGTTGGGTCCCTGGGAACAGATGCCTCTTGAATAACGTAAAAAAGAAAGGTCGATACTCGATACAGCAGCATTAAGACGCTTGGGGAGAAGAGCATGCCCTGTCGCCTCCACACTCCTCTTTCCCCCTCATGCCCAACTTCTCCTCCTCTCATCGCCTTAAATTACATTTCTAGATGAGCAGGTGAGGTAGCACCCACTCAGGAATCAAAACTTAATGCAAAAACGACTGTCTAGGATTCTACTCTATACTATAATCAATTATAATACAACGCCTCAATCCAAACTTCCCATGTTTCTAACGATATGTTTAGGCGTATATCTCATTCCCTAAGAAAAAATTTATAGAGTTTTTACTCTTTCAATGCATTCAAAGAAAAGAGTCTTAGTTTCATCATTTATGTGTATTTTATGGTGTTAAAGTAGTATATTCAACATAAGGCTGAACCTGAAGAGTATGAAGATTTTAGCAACATTTTTGAAAGATATGTAGGAATATAACCCATCATACAATTATAAGAATACCCTTCCCAACCCTCATAGAGGATGACACTTTTAAGTTTTAAGCAATGGAATATGGAGAGTCCAGAAAAAGAAAAGTTGCAAGGATATCAATTGGGTTTACTAATATTATTACAACTAGCGTTTTGAAAACCAAACCTGTCATTAGATTAGAGTTACGATTTTTGGTTTAGGCGGTGTTGGGCTCAGCTCTGGAACTCTTTATATAACAAAGTCCTCTTTAGAAAAAGTTAAAATCTTCTCTTTCAAAGAGAGATTTATCCATTTTCCAGAGAACAATTCTCTTATCCACGAAAATATTTGATTTTGGTTAGTTTAGTCAAATTGGAAGGATCTGTTAGGTTTTGCTAATAAGAATCGATTTAGGTACTAAATAAGTTGCTGGGTCTAGTTCAATTGCAAAATTAAAGAGAACCTCCGTTTTCTAATTTCAAACCCCAGATCCCCATTTACTTTATTTTTAAGCATGATGCTACTTGAGGATTTAATTATGCCCCCATACATTCAGGTTCCATATCCCTCGTCTTATGATACATGGACGGGGCCTACTGTTCAATTGCCGTTCTCAGGTGGATCTACAACTCGGCAAACATTTGACTTCATTATCAGGGCATTAAGAAAGACCCATGATTGCTTAAACGCGACAGAGAATTAAAATAGGGGAACACAATGGTTGAATTTCCGGCTAAAAGTTGTTCCACCCTCCCCACTGTTGAAACATAATCATACGTTATAATTGATCATATCAGATTTCTTTCACTTCAATCTCCATAGATTGTACTCACTTTAATCCCAGTATTACATTGAATCAGTCGTTTCTGGGTGCTCATTAGAATCATCTCTGATGTTACAGAACTTTAAGTGTTTCTCCAGGTGGCCGGAAATGGAGGACTGGAGTACTGTACCCCACGAGTTTCTCCGAGAGAAGAGGTTGAGACATCAACTTCCTGTACCCTACTCGATCGCTCTGTCTTCAACTGAAAGCAACGAAACATATTACCTTACTTCGTTTTCTCTCTCTCTCGCCATGAACTGGGACTGTAAATGCCAGTTTCACATGCACCTTCCATGCAAGAGACAGCCAAACAGACATGCGAATCGAATCCATGGAGGTGCCCAATAGAGGGAAAAAAAGAAAGAAAAGGAAAGAGCACCCAGAAGCTAGTACTAGTATTAAAGAGGAAAGAGACAATTGAAATAATACATACAGAAAATCGAAAGAAAACAAAACCCATAATACAGTGTCGTCTCGACACGACCGGATTCGAGGTTTCGAAATTTAAACAGTTTCCGATCTCTTCTCGCAGTAATGTCGAGGCATTTTTTCAACTCGGTTATGGTGTATAGGCAAAAAAGAGTTCAAAAAATGCGAAACAAAAAACAGGGGAATTGTGGGTTAGACCTTGTAGATGATGAGAAAGCAGGGGAGGAGTGCCCGGGAGTCGAAGACGATGAGCGACTCGTCTTCGCCGCCGACGGAGTCGAACCCGGCGGCGACGGCGGCGCCGTCGAGGAACGAGTCGACGCCTTTACAGACTCGGCCGGCTATGACCCGGCAGACGAGCATGGCGCGCCTCCCCCTGCCGCCGCGGACGCTGCCGTGCGCGCCGCCGCTTCCGGCGAAGGTCCGAATCGCAGCGCCCTTGCCGGAGAAGGTGCAGAGGCCGCCGGCGTCGCAGACGCCGCCGAGGGCCGGACCCACGCAGTGGAACCTCAGGACCTCATTCCCGTCGGCCACGCACCGGGAGCTCTCCTTCCGGGGACCGCCAGCGGCGCTCGCCCGGGACTTCACCGTCTCCCGGTACTCCTCGAACCGGGCCACGGTCCCCGGCGGGTTTTGCACCTTGAACAGCATCTCTATCCTCCCCGGGAACGCTTTCTCCGACCAGCTCGTCTGGAAGATAATCTCCACCACGTTCCGGGACGAGTGGCCCTCCGGCAGCTCCGTCAGAGTGGGGAAGTACGCGTCCCCGGTCGCCGCCGAGGGGCTTCCCCGGAGCCGGCTCTTCAGGGACTGATTCGGGCTCTGCCTGTGCGACGGCGACGCCAGCGGCGCCCGGTGCTGCCTCTTCTTCTTCGCCTTGCTCTGAACCACGTCCTTGAGGGATTTCTCGCTCCTGGTGCACCCGGAATTAGGGATCAGATTCAGGGACTTGGGGTTCGGCTGAAACACGTCCTCGAACGCTCTCGATTTGCACTGCAGCGACTTTACCCACCCAGTCGCCATTAACGACGACCTCACCTTCTCTGCTTGCCCCCCTCCTCTGTCGTTATACGCAGCTTTTTTCCCTCCCCTCCTCTGCATACATTACATTACAAGAAGACGGAAATGGATCAGGAAATGGATCAGGAAATGCGTCTTATAAAAAAAACTCACATGCCCCTTTCTTTCCCTATGTACTCTCAACTTCTCTCACTCTCTGACCAAACTACCCTTTTATTTCTTCTCCCACAACATAATTTAAACCCAAACAAAAAAAAAAGATTTATAATCTCCTTCATTATCAACAGATGGGACCATCATTTGACCAGTAATTATCAACATGTATCTCTCCAACCCCTTCCAAGATCTTGCTAATTGTTAGATAATGATGGGTGTGTATGGCTCCTAACCTGTTAGCTAGTAACCACTAACCACAAGTACTAGCTACTAATCCATGCAAGTCTCAAAGATAATCTCATACATGGAATTGCTTCAAGGATTAGTTATCGCTTATCAACTTAAAAAAATGGGAGAGAAAATTATCGAGTATGAACGCCACTTAATGTGGTGGTAGAATATATATTTATCAATGCAGGAGCAGAGGTGTCTGGTACTCTGGTTCAGATATGATATTGTCCATGGCGGGAGAGGAATGGGGCCAAAGAAGTGAAGGCGGAAGCAGACACCTTAACTTACTGGAATGGAGTACCTTTAAGGGCACATCATTTCGTATTTAAATCCATCCGGAAAGAAGGAGGTTTGCTTCTAATCCAGTCACGGATTGAGAATTTATACAGTGAGACATGCCTGATTTGGTGGGTCACTAAGACTTTCCCTACCAACTTCCCCCCTCTGCAACTGTATTTCTTCTTCCTTGAAACCTAAGCAACATTGCCGCTAACTGTAGCCAGTCAGATACCACTCTTTCGAATCGGTAAAGAGATGCAAATGGCATAAAACGGAGAAAACCCTTTATTGGGTATAAGTGGGTCTGTCATTTTGGTCTCTGGGTCTTAATTAGAAAAAGAGGGGAAAAGAGGAAGCAGGCGCAGACATGGCGTGGCATCTCGTATGTATACAAAAGCGGGAAGTGCGTCGAGCATGAAGGTTGTTTGGGAGTTTGAAGCAGCAAACGGAATAGAAGAATAGAAGGGAATAGAAGAATGGAAAGGAATGGAATGGAATGGAAAGGAATGGACAAACAAAACCAGCACTGAAATTTGAAGTCAAAAAAGGGCGTTTTTTGTAGTCTTTCTCTTGGTTTCTAGCACGGGTTGAGTTGTTATTCTCGGAGCAGAAAAAGGAGCAGCTAGCAGTCGAAAACAATGCGACGAGCCTCGTATTTTTGGTATAAAGTAAGAAGATATGTGCTTCGAAACCCAAAAAGACAACAGAGAAAAGAAGCAGAGAAGGCTTACTACTGGGTTGTTGCACCATTTGAATCGTTTCGGGGAATTCGAAGAGGGTCGTCGTCTCGTCCCTGACCAGCCTTTGCCCCTCACGCCTGAAAGAATCTCTCGAGCTCCGGGAATCGGGTCGTTTCGGAGCGTGCTCCCTCTCCTCCTTCCCTCTTCCCCACCTTCAAACCCGAAACCGTATTATATTTCTCCTGTTTATTACCACTCTTTATAGAGAGCTCTTCTCCTCGGAACTTTTCCAAACTAGATTTCCCCCGTTTGAAGGCGACAGAAGGTGCAGTTAAATGCAGAGTTTCCTCAAGTCTCTGCCCTCTTCATCGCTTCAGTTAGTTTACATATGTTCTACCTTTCCTGGTCTGATTTGGTAAAGTTATAGAGCGCGGTTCCTACTTTGGAACGCATGAGGTCAAAGATTGGGACAGAGGACTGAGACAAAAAGAGGAGAGAAGTTATGGGGATGGTCTGCCCGGGCTTCCCTGCTAAATCACGGTTTTCTAATCTTCTTTGTTGACTCGCTGTGAATTTAAATATGAAGGAAAGAAAAATTGGTCCGTCTCTGTTTGGTCTGTGTCACATTTGATGCCTAGATACGTGGGCATTTTGTGCTTCATTTTCCCACTAAAAATCACTCTTTCTTTTTAGTTTAAGGAGCAGGAACTTTAATGATTTTGACTATCTTTTTGGTATTGTTGAGCTCATAGTTAATGCTCTTTTATTTTAGACTATTAAGACTTGCTGTCTTCCTAATGACAGTTAAATTAACTAGTTCAAACTTATAAGAGAGATGAGGTCAAGCCCCCTGCTCCAAGGGTGACCACCTCCACCCCCCTCCAGGTCTGGTCTGTACTGTTTTCAATTATAGACTTAGGGGTTGAACAAACAGGGTTCTCCACCCCAGATAGAGGTGGGTCAGTCGACCCAGTCTCTTAATCTGAAATCAGTGAGCAGTAAAATAAGAAGAAATGGAATGAAGTGACGATATTTTTATACAGAAAACAAAGCGTCCATGTGCACTTTAAATGCTTCCGGATCCTCGCATAGAATTGAGGGGAGATAAGGTTAGTGGGTCCCGTGCTACCATAGTATCACCCTCTGGTTCCCCCAAGCGATCCCCCACAGCCGATCTCCCTGCAGATATACATATATATCCAAGCAGAAAAGGCCATGCACGTGGTCCCAAGAGGGTCGCAGCCATCGCCGCCGCAGCTTCAGGTTTCGGAACTGTTTCAGGCTTTAATGTTTGTAGTTGGGGCGATTTTTGAGTAGGTTGAAGGTCTCCAATGGGGCGAGTTCGAATTCGTGTCTGTTAAGCAAACTTACCACCTCCCGACCCGGGCCTTTCAGGTGTATTAACTCTTTGACGTGTGGAGAGAAGGAGATGAAATGAAGACGGGGGAGTTGTTTTGCAACAGTCCTTTGTAAGTAGTTTGATTCATGGGCTGAAAGTTGTGGTAAGTGTACGGTTCCGAAGATATATAATTTTTTTCTCTTGGGAGTTTGGAGGTTGAGAACAGGGACTGAGCCTACCCCCGGGCACATAGGAAGAGGTTTACCAGCAAAAAGAGTTCTTTTTTTGTCGCAATTGTAATTCGTAGGTTCCGGATATAACATAAAATATAGTAGGTACTACTAATATATAATAACAGAACATACACTCAGTGTTATCATCTTATAGTTAAACAGTTTTCAGACTCCTAAAAGTGGCTTTATCTTATGTTTTGCCAAAGAGTGAAGTGTTCTGTTTTTACCTCAATCCATAAATTAATGTATCGGAGATCCACAACTCGCTTATTTGTTCAGTATTACTCGCTTATATATGCCTCAGTAAACCATACTAAAAGGATCGAAACTCGTATTGGACTATACACATTAATACTAAATTGTCTTTCCTTTGTTACTGAATCTCTGCTAATCCATGTCGACCACTTCCGGAATCCTCAATCCACCAGTCTTTTGTTTCTCATTCCCCGCATTGGTATTAATATGTTATTTTGTTATATCATTGAACCTCGTCCATATAATCACCTTTCACAAGGACAAGTGGAGGGAAGTGACAGCCAGATTCCAGTGCTCTGATTTTTCAAACCAGCAGCTTGATTGTTCAACTGGTCCAAGGGTTCTGCGACTGATTCCGTTCTGATTTCCGGATCATATCTTCTATACAAACTTACACTACGAGGCAAGGAAACACAGTTTAGCGTTTGTGGCTAACTGATGTTTATTCATTATTTTTGGGGGTTCCCCTGCTCTGTCAACAGAGGAATTCCTATTCACAGCCCTGGCTAGTATCGATGAGTTATAGGAATGGCAAACATCACAACCTCAGGAAGCTTTGTACTCAAAAATTGGCTACTCTTAAAGTAAGGAAGAGAACATCCAGTCCCATCATCACAAACCCAAATTAAAAAAAAAAAAAAAAAAGAGAGAGAGAGAGAAACAAAAGAGACATTCAAAACAGACCAACCGGCAGTCCGGCTAGCGAGATTCAACGAGTATGTACAGTGGTTTGCCATTCAATCTCTCACGACCCTGCCAAAGGATGAAAAACATTACCTATCAAACAACCATACCGCGCAGCATCAAGGAATAGTTTGGTATGAAACGTTAAGGACACAATATTAAAATGAAAAACATGTCGCAACTGTCGCTTAAACACTGTTACATTGGCAGTAGTAAACAATCTGAACCCAGCAGACGGATCCAGACTGAAACATATATTAGACGTTTAACAGGGATACTGGAGGTGTTCCATTTATACTATTTTGTGTTACTCACAGCTAGTTGAGATAAACCGCACTGATCAGTGTATATTTCCCATCTATTGACGGGATATTGGAGGTATTAACTGCAGATTCTGAAGAGGAATATACTGATGAAAGCAATGAGAGAAAATTATAGAACCTGGAGAACAACTGACCGTACCAGACGGGGAAGGCCACCTACTAAAACGGTATAAACTCTTTAAACCATATTTATAAAAGAGGAGAAAGAATGTACCTTGAGTTCGGGTAGTTCAATTACACAAGCACATTCAACCACTTCAGCTCCTACACGTTCTGAATGGTAAAAATATCATCAAATTAGTTCTGTTTGCAATTTACGGAACCCATAGCAGAATTTAACAGAAAAAAAAATGGAAAGGGAAACAAAAATGAAAACAAGATTATAAAGCAAGCACGACCAATGATAAAATTGGTCATAAACAAATGCTTCCAAATGCAGTATGGAGCATGAGGAACATAAAAGAAACAATAGCAGAGTATTTAAGTAGATAATGAAAACTTCATATGCAGGTCATATTGTAGGCATACAAATTTCATTAGTCTCTTCCTAAAGAATCCAAAACTCTTCCCAAAGAATCTACTACTCTTCCCACTTGAATACTCCATATGATAAATGATTGGTAATACCAAGTAAGTTTATTGCTGCACAAAGTGTACCCCCAGTAGCTATCAAATCATCAACAACCAAAGCCCGATCATCAGGATCAACTGCTCCAACATGCATCTCAAGACAGTCACTCCCATATTCCAAATCATACTGTTCCGAAATAACCTCTCCTGGCATGCGGTAAAATGCAACCAATTAGAAGGACAATAAGAATTTGAATGATTTGCAAGCAAAGAAAAGATAAAACACTTCAATTCATTCTGAGTCACTTTTCCTTACTTTACCGGTAATTCTCATTGTAAACCAGCATTAGCTACCCGTAAATGCAGCATTGGGTTCATACAAAAAAAAAAAAAAAAAAAAAAAAAAAAAATCTGGTTTACAACATATAGCAATCAACTTAGTACCTGGCAACTTTCTTGGCTTTCTCAGAGGAACAAACTTTGCACCAATGGCCAACGCAATTGGAGGACCAAAAATTAACCCTCTTGCCTCGATCCCTGTCATTGGGAAAAAGTCTCTCATTGTAAGAACCAGATGTATGATTTTGGAAGTCATCAAACTACTACGGCTAATTGATTTACATGTGCAATAAAAGATATTAAAAATTAAAAACTCTTAATAATAACTAATTAAATACGGTTTCCCATTAATCAATTCCTCATGGAATTGGATGTCAGAAGCACGTTTAACATATATGACAAATGATAAACACATGCTTAATTAGCAAATTGTCTTAAAGCAAAGCCAGAGTGCATCTTTGTCATTCATAACAAAATGCTCTGTCAGGTAAGACGATGGAATTAACAGACCTTCACACAGTAAATTATGAGCATATGAAAATCCAAGGATTCATTGTTACATTAGGGTGATGGAATTTTCAATATATAAACATTTTCATTCGGATAGCTACGTCTTTTCAAGATGACAAAAAATTTAAATGCAGACGTGCAGAAACATTTGACTTGTTGGGTATGAAATCTTTAACCTCTTGCGACGATTGATACAACAAGGACTGCAGATGGAGGTCAGGTAGTACAACAAACATTTATGGAGTTCTCGTGAAGGGTACGGCATTGCATGACAGGTTTAACTTTTGAAAAGCCTCCTCAGAACAAGGCAAATGGGCCAAAAATTCTCAGAACAGGTCATAAGATTGAAAATAGACGATGACTGTATATTGAACACTAACTCTTATCGGCAAGACCCCGACAGAGAGTGGTTGAAATGTGGACATTCCCAATGTACCTTGTTCTCACCGCTGTTCTTTTCTTCCAGAAAGGCCAGCGCCAAGATTATAAGCGGAGCAGATGTTACCAGTCGCTATACATACTGACGCTTACTTCAACCAACCATACTAGAAAAACAATTTCTTCACGCATGCTTGACTAACATACTGGGACCGAAGACTTTCACTAGTTATGAATAGTCGGGAAAGAAAAGAAGAAAAAAAAAACGAAGTTATTAAGGCACTATTTCCTCAGGCACAACACAGGGGTCCAAACGTACAAAGCAACGGCCTTTTAGCGTCTTACGTGAGGACTACAAAATCAACCGGGAGCGCTGAATTTGAGAAAACTAGATAGAATCGAGAGAGCGATTACCCGCGACGACGGATATGTTCTTTCCCTTGTACCTCTCGACAAACAAATCGATCGTGTTTTTGAAGGCCTTGGGTTCAAGAAGCAGCGTCGTGATGTCTTGAAACATAATCCCTGCCACCGACCACGCGAAAGAGTCAATGATGATTCACGAGAAAAGCTCCTCCGTAAAATGAAAATATCAATCGCCAAATCATCATCGCCAATCCCAAAAGAAAAAAAGGAAAAAAAAAAATCCGAAAGACCACGAAAACAAGAACACCCACGCAATCTTTCATAACCAAAATGCAAAACAAATGCCAACCGACGCATGCTCGAAAATGAGGAACGAAAGAACAGGAGAAATTCTTGATAGCAAGAAGCCTTTCAAAAAACCGACGCAAGAAAGAAACAAAAAATACAAAGAAAAGAAAACAAAAACGTAGCGAAAACACTGGACACACGAAATCTTAGTCCCGGCAGAGAGCAAAGAAGCAAAATTGTTGCCAAAGAGAAATGCCAAGGTTGTCCCCAGGAAAGCGATCACAACCAAAAGGAACGACGTTCAAAAGATTTTGCGACAAAACCGTTAAGACCGAATAAACCGACCTGGCTTGGGAAAATTCGGAACCACGCGGATGGAAGAGGCGATGCCATTGATACGAGGATCCTTGTCCTTCCAAGCCGACATTGTAGAAGCACCTTCAAACAAACTCTCTCTCTCCTCTTTTTCTCTCCCTCTCTTCCTCGTAAACGTTCTCTCTCTCTCCCCCCACTGCCACTCGCTACCTCCCCCTCTGTTTCCAAAAACCTCCGCTCTCTGCAGGACGGCAACAGAGAATCAGGCAAATAATGAAGAAGCACAATTAAGACGGAGCAAAACAGGTGCAGAGATTGGATATTTATAGTGGGTATTCGGTGAGCTCTCTGCACGAGGCCACCTCCAGAGAGAGAGGTAGGACGATTTCGCGGGGAGATCTCCTCGATTCAGTCACAAGATCGTCCTGCCTGCACCCTCCCAGGCGCAGCTTTTAAGTGAACTCAAATTAAATTACGAACTATTCCAGGAAAACAAAATAAAAATGGTAGAGAATTAACCGGATCACCCGTGAACCGATTACCCGATTAACGGGTCGTATCGTGGATCGCGGAAACGAAATATTTCGGAAACCGCAGGGGAGATTCGGTAACGTCGCTTTCTCACTTATATTTACATGGAATTAATGTCATATCTTAGGATAAAAGTCGTACGGCTGGCTAATCGGCTAGACGCCTAGCCGCTAGCCTGTCCGCTAGCTGACTTGTTTTTCGAGGCATCGAGCAGCTGCTAGCTACAACTACGAAGCCGCGCGAGCGGAAAGCAGAGACAAGGGGGTAATTTAGTCAAAAGCGGTGGCATGTGAATAAAGCGGGTAGCCGCAGTCTGTTTCTAGTTTTGGCGGTACTTACGAAAAGCAAACCGATTCGCACTTATCGGGTACACGAGTCACGACTCACCGAGGAGAAAAATAGGGAAATGGAAAAACATAAAAAAATAAAAAAATAAAAAAATAAAGAGATTTACACGAACAGTTGACTTTTCGGTAGTGAAGACGGGGGGAAACCGTACAGAGGCAACCGACGCGTGTTAGTTAGTAAATCTCAAAATATCGTCCGGACGTGGTACGGGACGGTCACGATCTGTTTTTTCCTGTCTCCTGGACAGCATCCGCGACCACCCATCATCCCGGCCGGTAAAATAGTAACCGTATACAAGAGACCCCACGTTAAAAATCGCCGGGGCCCAGCAAACCGGCAACCGAGGGACGGGACCCACGGGGCCCCACCCGGCCTAACTACTAAGAGCCGGGGGAGGGGGGAGTGGTGTGTACGCCAAGCTTCAACCGGTAAACCGGTGACGGACGGGATCATCATCTAATTCGGGTCGCTATAATTCGTTAGTCGTTAACATCATCACCACCCCCCCATATATCTTAATTAACATTTAAAAAAAAAATGGAGTCCCACCTCATAATGAACCAAACCGGGCCCAGCTGTTACGTAGACCTTCTGGGTGACACCCCCGCGTATAGGAACTCAACGCGCGTCCACACGGGAGGAGGCCCACACGTGCAAACTTTCGTCCCACCAAAGGCCAATTATGTTTTGGAAGAGGAGCGAGCATATATTAATATGAGGTACCACCCAAGGACACAGGCCCCACACACAAGAAAGGCCAAGGGGGGAGTGGACCCCATTTTTTTTGGGTCCCCACATCCCCTTCACAGCGACGGATGAGCTTCATGATATGGCATGTCGGGGGCTTCTATAAACTTCATTGATTGCGAGACTACATTATTGGAGGGAATTAACAAAAGCGGGACTGAAACAGGCACTCGCATGTCAACGAAATTGTTTATACAGTGTCTGGCAGCAAGAAATATTTCGCAATTTTTTTGTGTAAGATGAGAGATGACTCACTGAGATTTATGAAATGCTAATCATTGGGAGAGGTTGCAGTTCTTGCAGAATATACCGCACAAAACTACCCGAAAGAGAAATTATAAATTTATGCAATAAGAGAGCCTGGGAAGAGAGAGAGAGAGAGAGAGAGAGAGAGAGAGAGAGACGAGGGAAGTAATTTGCAGTTGAGTTTTTTTTTTTTGTTTTGCCTCTGTTGGGCCGCTGTCGGCAGTGATATCATCGAACTCTTCTGGCATTTGTACAAACAGGTTGTGGGCAAAGCGAAGAGACGGCGAAGACGACAATCCCCCACGCTTGTGTTCCTTCCCTGCCATCTCCCGTCTCAGTACCCACTAGCAATTCCCGGACCGGGACAGCTTCAACTGTTCCCACTCTACCAAGAAATCACAACCCACAATATCGATTCTGTCTTTTTTTTTTATCCTTGCTTGTCCAAGGAACCGCGACTGTTCCTGCACACAAGACACTGTCCCCAGAAAAACTACCGTACTGAGAAACTCTCTCTCATTTGCTCTCTCTCTGCCGAAGCAGAGCTGTGAAGGGCAGCAGCTTTTCCCCCAATTCCCCTCATTTACGCTCTATCCAAAATTTGGGTAAAACAAATTCAACTATTTCATCTGCACCTACACAGGGAGAGGGAAACGATTTTTTTTCTTTTTTTATTTAATACCGATGTCTGCACGGGGAATTTGTTCCAGAAAGTGGCAATTTCTTAAGACAGTCCATTATTAATCTGGGACAGATCAAACAAGGAACAAATACAGCTCACTGGGGAGCTTTGTTTGTTTATAATCCGTATTGTGTCAAATCCTTGGCTCCCGATTGCTCCCTCACCAACCCTTGTTCCAACTAATCTCGCTCGTATCCTGAAAGAATCTTCCAACTCCAGAGGTCAGACACGAGTATATATTTATGTATCAACGAAGAAGGAGACAGTTAGGGGACAAGCACAGTGAATGTAGGAAAACTATGATGGATATATAGATAAGACTAGTGCAACAGAGTGCGATATTTAAGCTGCAAATTTTCATATATGTATCTACCGAGTGTTTCAGAGATGGCAATGGGATGACTAAGACTGATGTCTGATCTTATCTCTGATCTTCGCTAGATTAATTAAATAACAAGATTCCCAACTGGGTTTTCACTTTTCGTTCCACAGCGAGTCCGCAAAAATCCATCTTTGAACCAGACAATGATCTCTTTCCGCCATTAAAAGCCTCACTTTGAGAGACTGGCCAAAAGAAAAAAGAATTTCTGGCTTCTCCCACCCAATCATTCAGTCCTCTTCTGGCTTTCTTCTCCGTTGCAATCCATGGGAAAGTCGGGGATGACATGATTGATGAAGAAGGAGGAGGAAGTCGATCAGCGGACGCTTCTCTGCGGGTACCCACCAATCAAACTTCCATCGATGGTGCTCACCGCAACACAAAAGAAAAAAAAAAAAAACTGCAATGGTGGCCGACAATTTTCTGGGCCCAAAGCCATTTTGCAAAGCTGGCCGCGTTTTACAGTTCCAAAATTTGAGAAATTTGCAGCCAAGGAGAGTCAACCCCGAAAGAGGGAAGAAAAATTAATAAAATTAATAGATCGCATTTCTCCATTACATCCTCCTCGTCTCTGCACCTGGAGAAACGGGGTCCGGGGTCGAAAAAATTCTAAGTTCACAAAGATAAAGACAACGTCCGGGAGATCAGGATAAACACAGAGAACTTAGGTCTGTAAGACTGTAATTAACTGTGAGGTCACCTCTTTCTCATCATGGGTTCATAGATTAATATGTGGTGAGTAGTGGGTAGGGATTTGGTACTCGTATGACTTAGTAATGGAGAAAAATATAACGTCGGTGTCTTGTGAAGATGTTTAATTTGTCTCCGCGCTGTACTTGATTCATTTCCTGATCTATTGCGATGTTCCTCTTTTAAATATAAGTTGTTGTCACAATACGAAGGGTAGGTATTATCCACCGTCCGAATGGACCCATCTTCAACACTAGTCGTATGTAATGAGTTATATTAATAATTAGTACTAATTTCAGGGTATTATTCCCCCATCTAATAGATGTTGCAAGCTTCGTAAACGTAATGGAATATGATTTTGTCCAGGAAAAAACCTTGTAAGGTTTGGCGCATTCATCAAAACGTCTAGTTACATGGATTTGTCTTTTACGTTTTGGACTGGCCTCGAACTTATTATTACGTCCTTAGCGATGTCTTCTTCAATCCAACGAGTTCTTCCAATCATACGAAAAAGACGTGTATCCTCACTCTAGAAGGATTGCTGTGACATTTTTTTAAAAGAAAAATGATATCAATATTTTCAGATTTTACTGCGAGGTTTGAGGTTTTACAACGTGGCTGCATTGTTGGTGGTCTAGGTAAGAGAAAATTTAGAGTTTAAGGTTTACCCATTGAATAGGTAGATAATATTTTATTATAAATTTCTCCTACCAGGACTTCAACGTGGATGCCATGTCAGGATGTAAAGTCTTCCAAGTAAAAAACCACAATACTTATATCATAACTCTTTTTAAAATTATGTTATTCTCTCTCTTTTTCTCTTTATATTGACATGTATTAAGCCGCTTGACGATCAATTTCTTTCAACTAATATGGCAACAATGAAAACCTTCTTAATCTGTCTCAGGACTTCGACCTTTGTAAGCTATTGAACTAAGCCAACGCCCATGAAGGAGAGAGGGACATGCCCCATATCATCTTGTCATATGGTGGGCTTTGCACTAATTATGTTTTACTAGCTAGCTATTAGAACCTCGAGGGGTTGAGGTCTAGTGCAAGAAAATGTTATTGGTAACACGTTGGACTCGTTGCTAGATCGTTTTGTCTTAAAGATTGAAGGCCGTTACATTTAATTAGCCACATAGGAGACCTTTGGCACTACTCAATCTTATTTATACTCTCAACGGAACCATCTTTGTGTTCTCATGTCTTCTTTGTAGTCGCCTGAGATATATGGGTCTTTTCCCTTAGATCCCGAGTGATTAATGAAGGTTAATGAGCTAAATAATGATTAATTAAGGTTAATGAGCTGAATAATTCTAGTTGCACTTTGCCCACGTACCTATCCCACATCCCACACACTTGTTAATCTAAAAATGTCTAAGGTTTATCCTCTAAAAAATAAAATTTTATAAAAAAAATATTTTAAATATTTTTAAGGGCTTAAATTAACGTCTGCTAGGTGCGTCTAGCATTACTCTAATGAGCTTGGTTACCGGAGAAAATAAGATGTTAGCAATATTTCTGGTACCCCATTTGTGGTTTTGCCATCATCAGACCAGGAGATCTTCCTGCTCATTGTTTTAATAAAGACAAAATTTTTCAAAGCGATTATCAGCCATGACCCAGACGACGTAAGAGCATCTACAGTCTAAACACAAACATCTGCAAAGGTGTGCAGTACTCCAGCAATACATGAGCCTCGTTCACCCCAATTTGACAAACAACTCGAGAAGCCTTTTTGTTCTGTTAAGGTGGTGGCATCGTACACTCAGCTGAGAGGCTGGAGTTGGTGATATGTACAGCAGTACTCCTATCTATTGGGAACACAGCATCTGTTTGTGGAAACCATAACAGCTTGTTCAAGTAGTAGTTGTGATTCGAGATCAATCCATATTTCTGATATCAATATATCGCAGTTGTCAAGCTTAGAGAAGAGAGAAAGAAAGGGGTAACCAGCTACGGTTCGTTTGAGTAGTTGTGATAGATCTGTGCTATTGCTGGATTACGATGCCGGGCACAGGGAATGTGATTCTGGAGTGATTGTGTTCTCCTTCGTAGGTGACGATCAACATGGCGGGATCATCCAGACAACGCTCGACGTGCTTTCTCGCAGGGCAACCCCTCATGCTGCTGCACTTGTAGTAGCTCCTTCAGATATTGCAAAACATTTGGCTCTTCAGTGTCGACAGCATTAGAATATATTCTTCTCATGACTATTCTTTTGCTTTTTAAGGTACAAGGATTTTACCTGGGATGAGGAGAGCCTTTGATGGGTTTTTGCCCGTACTTCCTCCATGAGAAGTCATCAGTAGGTATATCTGATAATTTGCTACTCACGGCCGGAACTCTAACAGATCTTTTTATCCTCAGCTTCCTGCTTGACAATGCATGAGGAAGCTTGTCAAACTAGAAGGAAACAAAAACAAAGAAAGAAAGAGAATGAAAGAAAGACAGAAGAAAGAAAGCAAGAAAGAGCAGGAGAACAGAATTACTCTGTTTTCAATTGTGTCTAAACTGAGAAGCAATAGCAATTAAGAATGAAAATTAAAGGAGCTAGCAGAGAAAAGTCCTTGCCTTCGCTTTGAGCAGTGACATCCTCCAGCAGGGCCAGCACATTTAACACTACCTTCTTCGCTCTTTCCTCCAAATTTAATCGAGAAATCATCTGGGGCGGACTGAATCGAGGAGGTGGAGTACTGCAACATCCGTGGCCTGTCGTAGCTATTTCCATCCAAGCTTATCGAAGAAACGAAGGATTGTCTGGAAGGCGTCGTCGTTAAAGCCTTATTGACGCAGCTATCCAGCCGCAAGAGGGAAGCTGTGGGGACGTCAAGGTCCGTTTCAGAGAAGGGGCGCGGAAACGTAGGGGGCTGCGACTGACGATACAGACTGAAATTATTGCAGAGTGTGAAGCTTGGCGGGTGCCTCTGTGAGGGTACTTGAGGAGCGACGGGGGGCTTGGGATTTGGCTTCGAATTCTCCATCAACTCTTTCGGATTGATGGCTGCAGATCCGGGCAGAGGGCCTTTTCTGATTCTTTTGGGATAATTTTGCAGGGAGCTATCGAGAAGGTTGAGCAGTTTCTTGAATTCTGCAATTGCTCCTTGGGCGACAGTGCTGAATTCATGGATGCTTCTCCCCTGTTTCTGCTCCGTGATGGTGCTAAAGAGATGGTGTGCCGATCTTAAGCTGCTCTGAGCGGCTTCTTGGACTCTGAAATCCCACCCGGGAGCCCCAGGAAAACATGTCTGCGGTGCCTTCTCCATCGCGCGGCAGTCAGAACTCAACATCGGCTCAACACGAGATCACAACTCGCAAGAAGAGGACGAAGGTTCAAAACCCAGAGAGCATCCCGGGCGAAGACCCTGGGAAGGAAACAGAGAGCAAAGAGACGAGGTAATACCCATCTGCTTCTCGTCGATTCGATCGAGTAAACCCGCCATCAACAACCTCAAATTCGGACACACACGACCCAGAAAGGACGTAATACATCACAGAACAGCACTCTCATCGGATATGAAACAAAACCCAGAACACCACCTGTGTGGATGAGATGATCTTGACCTCCTCGATCCTCTTGACAAGTGCCAAATCCATGCCAACAAAGTCAAAGGTGCTTTTCATTCATGAAATCCACTAGCCGGGCCTCCTTTTTAAGGTTTAACAGTCTGCTCCCAAAACGCAGTATTCGCCCTCCACAACTACAACAGAAAACTCAATTAAACCAAACCCCATGGAAGAAGAAGAAGAAGAAGAAGAAGAAGAAGAAGAAGCAGAAGAGACTCAAGAGAAGAAGAAATGAAGGATGATGTGTTATGGGTCATATTTTTATACATACAATATATATATATGTGTGTGTGAATGCCAAAGATATCGTGGCTGCACGGTTGGTTGGACTGTGGGTTAAGGGACTCCACGTATGTTGAATCAAGTTGATAAGCTTCGGCAAACAAGGAATTGAAAAATGAAAGAAAAGCAGGTCTGGTTCTTCTCTCCCATTTTCCTCGTTGATATTATTCCCTGTAACAGGCCAGACAGAAATCCAAAGTTTAGGTGGACTTTCTTGGGTGTATGTGGAATTATTCCACTCGCCCATGAATCTAATCCACCACTCAACCAAACTCAACAAAGCATTGGAGTCTACATCATGGCCTTCGTTTGGCATTTTCCCCCCTTGCTGACATCAACCGAATATACATCCTCCGAGCTGGTGGATTTGGTCTTCTCTGTTTCTTTATTTTATCCGGGGATCCATGGAAATCCAATCCGCGCCTCCCATCCTTCCCTACTCGCAAATTTGTAAGTGGGTCTCTCGGCTCTCTTTATTTTGTTTCTCGCTTTGTTTTTCGTAAGTATTCCTGATCCGCTGGAAACAGTATCTTACCAGTGTCTCACATTCCACGATAATGTTTGTTTGATACACGAGCTTCGAATTCCCCAATAATGTCGTCTTCCAGTATTTTAATGGATTTGTCAACAGAGAAAGAAGATGATTACGCAACGCTCAAGGTTGGAAGCACGCTTCTTTCAAATGGGTTCGGCACTGGAGTTTTTTAAATGTTACAGTGGCTTACAACTTCATTCAGTCGGAGTTTACCTACCTTGGCGGCGGGGGACTGCCATGGTTTCCACGGCATTAAATTTGCTTCTCTGATGTTCCGAAGAACTGTTAAGTGCAGAATGATTGAAAAGTTACGTCTTCAGGAGGATCACAGGCCTGTGATTGTGTTTGTGAAAATGACCATACGACATTGTCGTTTTCCAGCGTGATAATGAGAAGAGGAGTATTCTACTAGATGCAGACCTCTCGCCAGACAAATACATAAGATGTCTAACCACGTATTACGCAACCGAGATGTTCAAGACCTCAAGAAGTATGCGCATCAAAAGAGAAAATCGAAGAACAAAGATGCGAGAGCTGCAATTTGTTACCTAAGTTGACGTTCATTCCAATATGCAGAACAGAATTTACGGTTTATGCAGGAACCAATCAAGAAGGATGTGACATGCAGGACTGCAGCATGCAATAACCAGTCTAATGATAGTTAAGAAGCATACTCAGGAAATATATATTGTCAGAAGTTGATAGAATATATACACCTTCCAAATTGTCAGATTAACGGTTTGTGATGACGGCAGAATTCATAGCAGTAGAGACGTATCAAGGTAAAGACTACAATAGTACAGCCGACGACCACTGGTCTCTAGTACCTTCTGCAAGACTAAGCAGATATTTGCCAGATATCCCAGTCGCTCTCCAGCACAACTGAATCTGCCCCCTGTTAGTGATGACTGATGAAGAACCATTAAGTGCGACCAATGAAGATTTTCAGTAACAAAAGATTCTAATTATAGACAACCAGCAGAAAATTTGTAAGCAACTTATACTCGATCACATCAATGACCTAGTTCAAAACTCAGACTTTCTGCAATAGTAAAATGTCAGATCTGGGAAGTTAAGCCACTCTTTGAACAATCAATAAACCCTTGAACGCCTGCTCCTTGTGATCATTCCCCAGTTTTCTCTCCGAGGTCTACCCCTAGACTTGGAGGATTGAATCACCTCATTTATCGTATGCAAGTCTTCGCATATTTCATGCCTTGAAAGAGATGCAAGACCAGGGAGCACATCTCTCCGGAAATCCCTGGTTCTCATTCCTCTTCTTAATTTAGATACACCTACACATGTAGTTTTTTCTGTTAGTTTCTCTTTGCCTGGTTCTGCCAATGGCAAGTACTCCTGAGGACTACTTTCGACCTGCATCAGTGCAATTGATTCATATGAATCACAGGAATACTGCGGCTCTTGGCATTCCCTCGCACTTTCTATCTCCAAACGTCCTGCATCAGCAAAGCTGCTCAAACAAGTTGCTGAGTTTTCTTGAGAGATATAGAGAAGCGACTCAGCAGCTCTTCGGAGGGTACTATCTATTTCTAATGGCTCCTCTTGCCTCTGTTCATTATGCTCTCGACAATCCAGTGGAGAGTAACTGCACATTTCCTCCTGTATGTGAGCACGATCAAATGTTTCAACAACCTGTATTTGCTTATCTAAGTTAGTAGCAGCGAGCCGTGGCTCTGGTTGACAATTTCTAGGCTTATCGGAGAATCTTGAATTCCCCTGCTCAAGCTTATGTCTTGCAGAATGTAAGTCCTTTGCCACACACAAGCAATCCTCGAAACTTTCATCCCTTGGGTGGAGTCCAGCCAATTGATTGTTTGAAGAGCCAGAGATAGTCCCTTGATCAACATGTCTTCGAGGCTGGAATGAAGATACAGTATCTTCTTCACTTCTTTCAGAATTTGTTTCCCCAGGTACCCTCTTTGTTTGTGGCAGTTGTGTACTTCCAACTGAAGAGTACACATGTGTCTCTGTTTGGTTGGAAACATTAATACACGAGATATTCGATAGGCTATTCCCATGCTGAATTTCATGCAGCCGTTCTAATGATAAGTTCCGAATTTGGTTATCTGTTCCTACTTCAGATGAATACCCTTCAAAACTTGGTTTCACTCCCACACCAATAACACTCCGCTGTGGGTAGCCCTTCCCCTCACCCCTCTGTGACTCTGATTTAGCAGCTATACAATCCAACTCTTCTACACTGGAAATACAAATTCTTTTTTGCAGGTTGGGACTCTGTTCAGAAGCTTGCAAATTTCTATAACGCAGGTGCTCATAGGAATCTGATGAGCCTGCAGCAGCAGAAGTGAAGACTGAGCGAGGGTCTTCACAAGCAAATACTGACTCTCCCGACAGACTTTCATTCAGATCAACAGGTAAACCTCTGTATGATGTTGATTTATTTTTGTTCATAGAAGTATCAATTGAACTGCTGTCTTCATGGCATTCTGCAAAAGAAACCCAAAGCCCCTATTACACTTCAATACATCAACTAAATTCTGAAGATAGGCATTCTATTATTTCCTTGGCAGAGTTATATTACATCAGAGGATACAAACCTCTCAGAGCATCACTCCAATTTACATGATATTTTAGCTATTAAATTTGGGTGAAACACATGGACATCAAAATAGAACAGTCTTCAAAAGAAAAAAAAAATTGAGATTGATCACACTGAAGATACTAATCGGGCTTGGACTCAAAAATTTACATTAATAGGCAACACCAAGTATGGTCCTTGAATAAAAAAGGAAATCCTCAGCTATCAATTCCATACATCATTATCCTTCAGTAGTACAGACAGTACCAAAGCTCAAGGATCATGCAAATATATAAACAAGCACAACCTGTGAAAAAGATGTTTGTCATGACTCATGGACTTGAATGAAGTGGAATGGCTAAGTGATCGTTTGACAGCATTTGAGGAAAAAGAAGTTTAGAAACATGAAATTTGGAAGAGTGTTTAGGACATAATACTCACCATCGTTAAGATCAAAGGATTTAGGCCCTTGCAGAGTTCTTGTTCCTACTGAGAAGGTTGGTCCAAATACAGCCTGTCCATGAGATCCACAAATTTCCCCAGTTTTCACCTCCAAATCAGTACTCTCACTTGCATCAGGAACAGCTATGCCACCCAAAAATTCCTTTGACTTGGAGCCGTCAGTGAGTGATTCTGCGCTCGAATTACCAATATATTCATCAGCTGGAAGTTGCAGGTTCACCGATGGCCTTTCTTGGACTTTTAGATAGGATCCATCACACTCCCTGGAGGTCCTGCCGATGTCCTTCGGGGTCAACCCAACCTGCACATTGACACGCTTTAATAAGCTTACATGGGACTACCGTTCGCACTCTTCGAATCCATTTACCAAAGCTGCATTTACCATTGGAGAGGAAGACCTGGGGACGAAATCTGCTGCATTTTCAGATGATTCTGGGTTTCTCCGCATGTCCGTTGGCCATGCATGAAACCCTTTGCGCCTGAGGTCTTTCATCAGCCGCTGTTGGACCATGTAGAGCCGGTGAAGTTCATAAACCTGAAGCATTTGAAGAAGAACTCTCAGTCTGAATACCCATCAGCAACTTCAGTCATAAAGCGTAACAGAGACGGACTCTAATCAAGACATTCTACCTGCTTCTGGAATGTAGCCTCATGGGTGAGAATCGTTCGCTTAAAAACTTCTTTCAGATAATCGGCATTTGCTTGCATGGAGCTGAGACTGGATTGTTCACCTTCCGACATCACACACTCCTCCAATTCAGACCAGAAACCGCTCCTCTTGAATGAATCCGGATCCCTCATGGGAATGCTGGTCGGCCAGTGTCTTTCCCTCAGCACTTCAAGCCCCATTCCTGCGCGGTAATTTTCATAAACCCAAAAAAAAATTAGACAAGAGAGAAAACCACCAACAGATGGAGATATCGGAGACGGAAATAGACGAGAAATATATTTCTTCGGCAATTTGCAGAGAATCGAACAACTTCTTTTGCCCCACGATTTGGATTGTGCCTAACCATCAGTTTTCCTTGCTACACGTGTAGAGATAGAAACAAAAAACAATAACGGAAGCATAAATGAAGGAGGAAAAACCGAAGTAAAACAAGAACGATCAGTCCAAGCAATGTATAGACGGTTCACTAAAGTTTGTGCTACATTGAGGGATTGAAGATAATGAGAATCCGTCCGCCCCATTTCCATTCCGTCGCGAGATCGTACCAAAATACCGCAGCAGACTCCAAATTCAGCAATCGTACCGAAACGTTCCCCAACCATCACACCAAAACGCGAGAAACCAAATAAAATCATGGCGATAGTCAAGAGAGGAAGAGAAAACTTACGTGACATTTGAAGAAACCCAGATACAGCGACCCACCATGGGCTTCGACGAACACCCAGAAGCGTCCATACCCAGAAGAAAATGAGGGGTAATGAAATCAGAAAAAGTGAGCGTCAACGGAAAGGGCCCGGTAGACTTCGTATCCTGTCCTTTTTCCGGCTCGGAAGCAGAGGAATAAAGACGAAGAGACAAGAAGCCAAAGAGTAGGAAAGAAGATGGAATCAGGAAGGAGTGACGTTCCAGACGATGGTGAAGAAGATCATCAACCCATGGACAAGGCTTGCGAGAAGAGAACAGAAGGGCCGTCTGCACTTATTGCAGCAGAAGAATCAGAAACAGGGAGAAAGTGATAGAAAGGAAAAAGGAGTACCACTAGTCCGTCCTTTTTCAGTTCCCTGTAGCAAGAGAAAGAGAGAGAAAAAAAAACCAAAGCAAAGACGGGGGGGCCGGTCATGCGATTTCTTCCATGAAACGAAACGGAAAACATGAGATGAAGAAATAAAAAAAAAAGGGGGGGAGTTTCTGATTCTCCCGAATTCTGAATTGGAGATCAATCCCCTCTCCTCTGGGGACCAAACCGAACCGACCTGTCTCAGCTCACAGTAAAGCGACAGCTTCCACTGGGGCTACCAGAGTTGCCATGAATAACCCCATCACCTTTTCTCCCCTCCCTGGGAAGAAATAGAAAAACGACTAAAAACGCACTATCCGCTTGTCCCGTCCTCCCCCTCAGACGTGGCCTGCCCCTCTGACAGAACATCCGGGGAGAAGATAACACGAGGGGGTGATCAAACCGCAAAGCGTACACCAACAATGTTTGTCCCTATCTTTATCTTCTAACCCGCCATTAATGCAGATTTTTATTTCTCCCATCCGTTTCGGTTTCCCTGCTCCTTTTTTTTTTTTTTTTCCCACTCGGCGTCGCTTCCTCCTTGGACTCTTCTCTCCCATCTCATCTCACCTTTTTCGTCTGGTGATCGTTACAGACCTGAATATATAACAAGATCATAACTCATAATATCGTATTTTCCCTTTAACATACTATAAAGTATAGAATTGAAAAAGTGAAGATAGCGTTCGCGTATAACCATGGTACCATATTCGGTCAATCGCAAGCACATCTATATCACCGATTGATTGGAAATCTGGAATAATATTGTTATGATCTTATTATTTATTAGAGCTTTTCAATTAAAAAACTGGGGTGGTCCTCGGTTGAGTTAAACAGGAAATGGACCTTAAACCCACCCATTCCGAACCTGAATCTGAAGTCTGAACAGAATCCCATGTGAGGCTACTTAATTAGGCAGTGAATTTTAGGGTATAGGTCTTCATAAAGAAAGATTCATGAATTTTTTTAATCAAATTGGAGGGTACCATTTAAACCTTAGTGTTGAATCCAGGACCCCTAGATATTAACTTTTGTATTTTAAATGTGATATGCAAGGTGAAGAACTTTCTTAGCACTTTGCAGTTTGCCTTAAATGTTTTGGGGGAATTAGGATAAAAACTTCTATGATGATAATTAACAATGAATAAGAATATTGTTATAAAAAAATATTAGATGAACAGGGGAATTATTATAAAGTAAACTCAAAGTGGATTGTTCATAGCCTTACCCAATCTTGTGGTTCCAATCCTAATATCCGTTCTCCTGAAAACCCGAGAATGATATTGAATTAAAAGTCTAACCCCATTATTCCCTAATTCAACCACTTCCTATTGATTCCAACCTTTTTACTTAAAATTGTCCCCACCTTTTCTGATTGCTGAAGAAACAAAAAACCATATTATACTACTAAATTATCATCTTTAACCCTAAATGTAAGCATCTTCCGACAAAATGTTGTACAACTTTGGCCGCATGTAATATCTTGCTGAAAAAATCATATTAGTCTTCTTGATGGCATGTGCTCTCTCTTTATTGTAGCCACTACTAGATAAGAATCTCCCCTCCCCCCCCTAAATTAACAAGAATGAGAAAAGATGTTCCTTTTCTAGCTAGGATTAAAACTTTTTAGAGTATAGGGTCTTCTTCTTTTCGAACTATTTATCTCTTGATTTCATGAGGGAACAAAGTATTGTTCTCATAATTTCAAATTAAAACTAAACATAGTAAAAGGTTCCCTCATATGGAGGATGAGAAACCCATCCACAATTGGAGTCTAATAGTGTATTTTTTGCTTTTTTACTTCTCATCATCTTGTCCATGAAGATGGAGTAGTGTGTGTTTATTGCATAATTTATGAGTAAAACATAATGATACAATACTACGCTACTGCATTATACTTTGTTTCCATAGTAAATGGTTTGTTAAAAGTTGTTTCCTCATTTAAACATAAATTAATTAAAGTTACTTTACAGTTAAAAGTGAACTTGATAAAAAGGATCAACAGTCACGTGGGTCTTTGCACTGGAAGGTATTGGGTCCAAGACCATGGTAAAAGATGAAATAAATTAGTCTATATTGAAAATTGTAAATAATATATTTGCTACTTTAATTTTATTATCTATGTACTTATTTATGCTACTCTTGAATGGAAAAACAGGGAAAAAAATTTAAAAAAATTTAAAAAAATGTAAAACACTAAAACTAAAAAAATTAAATAGTCTATTATCCATATATATACAAGCATAAAAATGTTGTTTTAAACAAAGTCTAATCTCAACTATATAATTACTTTAATAAGAGGATGATTTGTTAACTTTTATATTTCTTCTAATTAATCATCAATAAGTCAGTAAGGGGTTAAAATTATCCATACTCGTTACCCAATCAAATAAAAATTTGTTCCATGTTTTATTTTATTTAATTTTTTAAAACGAAAATTGAGTAAAAAATAGTCCTATGTTTAGTGAATATCATGCACGGTATTTCCAATCATTTGCAGGTGCCCGATCAGTTTCGAGACGGAGTTGTATCATGTGGGATTGGCGGAGGACGGCAAATGGGTAGTGAAATCACGGAAGATTGCAGAAGAGTGTGGCAAGAAGGCGAGTGGCCGTGATGAATTATATGATGGTGTTGTCATCTGTTCTGGGCATTATACGGAGCCCCGTCTTGGGGACATTCCAGGTACCGTTGTTCCCCTTCTAGTTTTTTCGTGTTTCGTTCTTTCCTAAATATCAACTTTGTGCATCCTATTTTTCTCCAAAGAATGAACTAATTCAACTCAGAGTATGTTTGACATCCACGAACTTTATAGGACATCCATTTTTTCTGCCCAGCGGGCTGCTATGTTAATTTTATATACATTTTGATCAGGTGCTCAGTCATGGCCTGGAAAGCAGCTACACAGCCACAATTATCGTGTTCCAGGACCATTCAAGGATAAAGTACTACGAGATTCAATAATGATTCAGTGGACTTACGTTAATTTTTGAAGAAACTTAATGGCGATAGGGCCCAATGCATGCAGTTTTTTGCTTAATGGGTCACTCTATCTTATTAACACTAACTAATCTTGGATTTTCATGTGGTCTCACATTCGCTCTTTTCAAAAATATAAACAGCCATATGTCTGGTACGGAATTTTCTGGTTTTTCTTTAACGATGGAATTGAAACTAGTGAATTATTCTTCTCGCAGATAGAAAGCTGATGTGTTGGATGTGCAAGAGTCTATAACCATGGTTTACATAATGTACTATAGTTCCGTCTTATTTTCTACTTTGATCTCCGTCTGGAAATCGTACTTTAATCTGAGGTTCTGATTGGAATGACATGTTATAAATATGGAATTAAGGTTTGACAAATCTCTACATCGATCACCTGTGTTCGCTCCAGGTTGTTGTTTTGATAGGGAGCTCTTCTAGTGCTTTTGACATCTCTAGAGATATAGCAGCTGTTGCTAAGGAAGTTCGTGTATCTTCAAGATCTGCACCTGGTGGGCCACCAACAAAACAACCTGGCTACGATAATATGTGGCTTCATTCCATGGTAAAAGTATTCTCAACTGAAGAGTGAGTTGGAACTCAGAAGGTTCTCTCCAAAAGTCCAAGTAGAGGAACACAGCTCGAGCAACTCAAACAGTGATCTATAGATGCTAATAAAGCTCATAAACATGCAGATAGAGAGGGCCAATGAGGATGGGACTGTAGTATTCAAAGATGGTAATTGTGTCTCTGTTGACATTATCATGCACTGCACTGGGTATGCTCAACATATGTCTGTCAGTTTCCAAGTTTTGATTCTTATGCATAATCCTGTTGAGTGGTTGCCTGACTGTTAATCCTTTGAGCTTAATCTATCCTTAATGCTGATGTCCAATGGTGATTTAGGACAGTATAAGAGAATTATGCCTATACCAAACTTAATAAAATGCTCAGCAAAAAGAATATAGTTTGACGTTCTTTGATGGACTTTCCAGGTACAACTATCATTTTCCCTTTCTCAAAATCAGTGATATTGTTACCAAGTAGACGACAAAGTGAATTCAAGATGATGAGGAGAGGGAGAGAGATTTCATTTGAGAATACGAATTTATTGTACGAGTTTATGTATCTATTCCCTATGGGATAAACAATGGAATTCATTTTATTTGAAAGCATTTCTAATATTAGCCTCAGGGCATGGAATTAATTTCGGATTTCAACCCAGAAGAGGTTGGCTTATCAGTCATTAAAAAGAGAACTCCCAAACTGGGAGCACGACATTTCGTTGTGGAAACTCAACCTTGAGAACAAACAAACAGATAAACGCAAAAAAACAGAAAAGTCAATGAGTGCACCAATGTCCAAACTCAACCTTCAACAAAAAAATAAAAAACAAACAAACAAAAAACAAAAAGCCAAAAAACAAATAAACCAAACAAAAAAAAACAAACAAACCAAACAGAAAAAAAAAAAAAAAAAAAAACCAAAGCAAACAATAAAAACAAACAAACAAATAAACAAACAAATAAAAAGTCCTAGAATGCACCAGCCGGGAATCGAACCCGGGTCTGTACCGTGGCAGGGTACTATTCTACCACTAGACCACTGGTGCGTAACGTTATTGACCTTTTTTTTGAACTCTTGATTTTAATGCTTCGTCCACACTTTCCTTGATGACACTTAGATCCTGGATATTTGTGCAATTGCGTTGTTATTGTCCTCTGTCTCTCATTACTAGAGTGGCTTTAATTAAAGCACTCATCCATTGACCTGAACTTAACATTTTTGTCATTCCCCTTTTATGGTTTGTGGTTTGGTGTTATTTCTGTTGTAGAGTAGCAGCTCATATATCTACGATCATGCTGATGTAATATAAGGCCCTTTTTTTTGTAGCTCACCATCTTTAAGTGATTTTTTCTCCATGTAGGATCGTGCATGATCAAATATAACGCCCCTTTTCCTGAATCTAATATGTCTAATTGATTGCGTTAAAGATTAAACTTACTTGCTGAACCATGATGGAACTATACCAGTGTTTCAGTTGTTAGAATTGCTATCATGCTACTTCTTGAATTCCATGTCTATTTCCTTCTTTAGAAAGTGATTAAACGCTATTTGTTTTCAATTCTAAACTTTGTTTTAGTTGCTGATTAATTTCAATTAGGAGAGTTGTTGTCTGACCTTTAATGTCTATACGTGTGGTACTGGAATCAACTTCCTCCTCATTCCCTTTTTCAAATTGGCTTCCGATATGTGTGCTTGCTTAGACGTACTGAAGTCTGAACACTCCCATGTGAGGCTACTTAATGAGGCAGTGAATTTTAGGGTTTAGGTCTTCACAAAATAGGATTCATGAAATTTTCTAATCAAATTGGAGGGTATCGTTCAAGCCCTAGTGCTGAATCCAGGAGCCCTAGATATCAACTTTTGTATTTTAAATGTGATATACAAGGTGAAGAACTTTTTTTGCACTTTGCAGTTTGCATTAAATGTTTTGGATAGGATAAAAACTCCTATGATAATAATTAAAAAATATTAGAATAATATTATAAACATATATTAGATGAACAAGGGTAATTATTATAAAGTAGTTCACAGCCTTACCCAATCTTGTGATTTCAATCCTAAAATCTGTTCTCCTGAAAACCGGAGAATGATATGAAATTAAAAGTCTAACCCCATTATTCCCTAAGTTAACTACTTCCTATTGATTCCAACTTTTTCCTTAAAATTGTCCCCCCTTTTCTGATTGCTGCAGAAACAAAAAACCATATTCCACTACTAAACCATCATCCTTAACTCTAAATGTAAGCATCTTCTAACAAAATGTGGTACAACTTTGGCCTCATGTAATATCTTGATGAAAAAATCATATTAGTCTTCTTGATGGCATGTGCTCTCTCTTTATTGTAGTCATTACTAGATAAGAAACTCCCCCACCCAAATTGACAAGAATGAGAAAAGATGTTCCTTTTCTAGGATAAAAACTTTTTAGAGTATGTGGTCTTCTTCTGTTCGAACTATTTATCTCTTCATTTCATGACGAAAAAAGTATTGTTCCCATAATTTCAAATTAAAATTAAACATGGTAAAAGGTCCCCTTATATGGAGGGTGAGAAACCCATCCATAATTCAATCTAATAGTGTATTTTTTTAGCTTTTTATTTCTCATTATCTTTTCCATGAAGATGGAGTAGTGTGTGTTATTGCATAATTCATCAGTAAAACATAATGATACTTAACTACGCTGCTGCATTACACTTGTTTCAAAAGCAAATGGTTTGATAAAAGTTGTTTCCTCAATTAAACATAAATTAAAGTTACTTTATAGTTACAAGTGAACTTGAGGAAGGGATCAACAGTCACGTGGGTCTTTGCACTGGAAGGTATTGGGTCCAAGACCATGGTAAAAGATGAAATTAATTAGTCTATATTTTAAATTGTAAATAATATATTTAATAATCTATGTACTTATTTATACTACTATGTAATGGATAAACAGGTAAATACTATGATAAAAACTTTTAAGGAAATATATATATATATATATATATGTATACAAGCATAAAAATGTTATTTTGAACCAAGTCCAGTCTCAACTATATATTTACTTTAATAAGAGGATGATTAGTTCACTTTTATATTTATTTTCTTCTATATGATCATCAATAAGTCGATAAAATTATCCATACTCATTACTTTTTTTTAATCCTCAAACATATATCAGATTTTCATTAAAGAGCAAAAAAAGAAAGAGTTCACAACATCTAAAGAGTGAATAATTATTTAGTCATCCGAGATATATAGTTTGGGGCTTAATGTAGTCCTGATATAGTCATCTAAGATAATATAAAGCGAAAACCTTGGAATACTTCTAAACCAGATGCAAATACTATTATCTACTGCACTAGTGATATTATATCCATGCTTAGCCAAGGGGTCGGCTGCCTTGTTTGGCTCCCTAAACTCGTGTATGAGTTGCACCTTGGGTAAGTCCTGCAACAGTATTTTGCATCTTTGAACTAGCGGATCCAACTTCCAATTGTTGTGTAGTGTTCCTTGCATCAGCTTTAAGTTGAGAATCCTCTTGTATTGTAATGGGTATAAATATACAAAAAATGTTTGATAAGACATAGGGTGAGGTTAAGAGCAAAGAGTTCAACTTGATTGTTGGTTTTATTGTTTAAAGGCCATACTCCACATTACGAAAAATAACACCACTTAGATTCCAAAAATGCAGATCCATCAAAATTGGCTACACTAAAAAGGTTGAGAAGGGGGAATCCAAGTGCTGTGGTCCTTGTTTTTGGTAACTATCTTGGATTCTGGAATTTGACGGTGAAGTATAGTTTGATGGGTGAGGAAGAGGATACAGTTTAAATATTGAGAATGAGAAGAGGAAATTTGTTCAAAATTTTTTATTTGGCGTACACCAAATTTCCCATATTGTGTTAACAACATATATACATGGTCAAGGATAATATTTAGTGTGTGGAGAGTAGAGTAAGGTAAAAAAAGAAGATAATATAGACTGTTCTTGGGGAATGATGGAGGTAAAGGGGGCAACTTCCTACCAAATAGAGAGAGCAAGGGCATTGGATAAAGAGATGGTCTGAAGTTTGTGGGATCGATCTACAAAATTTGCAGTTTATATTAATTTGAAGACCTCTCTTTATAGGATTAAAGTCTGTAATTTGTCTCTAATTAGTAACCACAAAAAAACTCATATAGGGACCAGATAATAGAGTTAGGAGAGGATAAAGTAATAGGTGAATTAAAAACTAGATTAACAACATTAGAAAGCCATAGCGATCATTCCACTGGAAACTGAAAAAGTCTAGGTATTTCCATAAGTGGTTTATTTAATTCTTCCACCCAGGTGTCAAACCAGAGCGAAGTATTCATGCCATTACCAATTCGAGATTGGATTTTTGGAAGAAAAATGGGTACAAGTTTTGAAATAGATTCCAAACAAGGGAATTTTTTTGTTCGGATTTACTAATCAGCTTATGTGGAGATGGGTTATATTTAGTTCGGATAAAAGAGGCATGGAGAGAGTACATTTGTTTCATATTTTATTTTATTTAAAATTTTAAAACGAAAATTAAGTGCAAAATAACCATATGTTCAGATAATATCACGGTAACCATTTGCAGGTGCCTCAGTTACAAACTGACGTCCTGGTTCGCTTCCGTCGTCAATTCACGGCCTCCGCCAGACAACACTGCCTCCCCATGGCCCCTGGGCTTTCGCCGCCCGGCGTACCTGCCAGATACTCGCGCCACATGGCTGTTATCGGCTCTGGCGCCGCTGGTCTCGTTACAGCTCGTGAACTCCGGCGGGAAGGGCACAGTATTGTCGTTTACGAGCAGGGGAGCCACGTCGGCGGAACATGGGCATACGATCCTGACGTCGAGTCCGACCCGCTGAGCTCGGATCCCTTCAGAAAGATAGTGCACAGCAGTCTGTATCAGTCGCTGAGAACCAATCTTCCGAGGGAGTCAATGGGGTACCGCGATTACCCCTTCGTCCGGAAGCGCGGAAGGGATTCAAGACGGTTTCCGGGTCACCGGGAAGTTCTTATGTATCTGAAAGATTTCGCGGCCGATTTTGGGTTGGAGGAGTTGGTGAGATTCGAGACGGAGGTTTATCATGTGGGATTGGCGGAGGACGGCAAATGGGTAGTGAAATCACGAAAGATTGCAGAAGAGTGTGGCAAGAAGGCGAGTGGCTGTGATGAATTATATGATGGTGTTGTCATCTGTTCCGGGCATTATACGGAGCCCCGTCTTGCGGACATTCCAGGTACCATTGCTCTTGTTCTCGTTTCTTCGTGTTTCGTTCTTTCCTAAGTATCAATTTTGTGCATCCCATTTCCTCCAAAATATGAACTAATTCAACTCAGAGAATATTTGACATATGAGTGTTATAGAGAACTACTGATTAAAATCCTTCGTTTTTTCTACTGCTGCAACATCCATCAATTCTGCCCTGTCTGCTATGTTAATTCTTTATACATTTTGATCAGGGGTTCAATCATGGCCTGGGAAGCAGCTACACAGCCACAATTATCGTGTTCCCGGACCATTCAAGGATAAAGTACGAGATTTTATAAATGAATCAGTGGACTTCTGTTAATTTTTTTAAAGGAACTTAATGTGGATAGGGCCCAATGCATGCTGTTATTTGCTTAATGGGTCGATCTTTTTAACACCAACCAATCTTGGATTTTAATGTTGTTTCCCATTCGCTCTTCTCAAAAATATAGACAGCCATATGTCTGGTAGGGAATTTTCTGGGTTTTCTTTAACGTTGGAACTGGAACTAGTGAATTAGTCTGCTTACAGATAGAAAGCTGAAGTGTTGGATGTGCGAGAGTCTATATCCATGCTTCACATAATGTACTATAGTATCCGTCTTATATTCTAGTTTGTTCTCCTTGTGGAAATCGTACTTTAACCTGAGGTTCTGATTAGAATGACATGTTATAAATATGGAATTAAGGTTTGACAAATCTCTACATCGATCACCTATGTTCTCTCCAGGTTGTTGTTCTGATAGGGAGCTCTGCTAGTGCTGTTGACATCTCTAGAGATATAGCTGCTGTTGCCAAGGAAGTTCATGTATCTTCAAGATCTGCACCTGGTGGGCCACCAACAAAACAGTCTGGCTACAATAATATGTGGCTTCATTCCATGGTAAAAGCATTCTCAACCAAAGAGTGAGTTGGAACTCAGAAGGTTCTCTACAAAAGTCCAAGTAGAGTAACACAGCTCGAGCAACTCAAACAGTGATCTATAGATGCTAATAAAGCTCATAAACATGCAGATAGAGAGGGCCAATGAGGATGGGACTGTAGTATTCAAAGATGGCAATTGTGTCTCTGTTGACATTATCATGCACTGCACTGGGTATGCTCAACATATGTCTGTCAGTTTCCAAGTTTTGATTCTTATGCATAATCCTGTTGAGTGGTTTCCTAACTGTTAATCCTTTGAGCTTAATCTATCCTTAATGCTGATGCCCAATGGTGATTTAGGACAGTATAAGAGAATTATGTCTATACCAAACTTAATAAAATGCTCAACAAAAGGAATATAGTTTGACATTCTTTTATGGACTTTCCAGGTACAACTATCATTTTCCCTTTCTCAAAATCAGTGATATTGTTACTGTAGATGACAACCGAGTCGGGCCTTTGTACAAGCACATGTTCCCTCCATCACTTGCTCCTTACCTGTGTTTCGTGGGGATACCTTGGAAGGTTTGTGGCCTCATATACGAAGTATTTTTCATGAAGCTTTACTTCCCATATTAAGCAATGATAGTAACTTGTTCGCAGGTTATTCCATTTCCTATGTTTGAATTACAGAGCAAGTGGTTAGCTGCTATCTTAGCAGGAAGAGTTTCACTTCCTTCCTACGAAGAGATGATGGAGGATGGGAAAGCTTCATACGCAGAACTTGAAGCATCTGGGTGGCCCAAAAGATACACCCACAATATGTCAACTTGTCAGGTAACATTTCTTGGTAAGGCTAATAACTAGTTTTAGTACTCTGGACAAGACATTGAATGCTGAGTGAAAAGTAAGTAATCTAGGTGAGGACAACATGACTTGTTAAGTGGATTTTCTAACAGTTATCTGATGTAAACAAACGGGCATGAAGAAGTGGTCCTAACAAAGGTCGGGGTAACTTTAAAACCATGGTAATCCAAAGTGGACGTGGTTTCAGAGCACCTGCTGCCCCCTCAAGCTGTCCTTCGGCAAATATTTTAGCTGGAAACCTTGTAAAAGCTTATAGCCTAGGTTTTATACCTTGTACATGGTTATAGCCTAGGTTTTAAACCTTGTACAAGCTTTAAGCCTAGGTTTAAAACCTTCCTTTGGCAAATTTTTAGCTGGAAACCTTGTACAAGCTTATAGCCTAGGTTTTAAATCCTATACAAGCTTAAAGCCTAGGTTTAAGACCTTGTACAAGCTCTCCTGTTGCAGTATTGTTCTTTGCTGTTATAGAGTTGGAAAGTTTTTCCCTTTCTCAAAATAAACTTGGCCCAAAACTTTCTCTATCCTCACTAAAAAGACTTTTTTTTATTTTATCATAGCCTCACAGGATGTCCTGCGTCCATCATCCTACTAACAGGATGGGTTGTCTTTTGCAGTTTCAATATAATGATTGGCTTGCTAACCAGTGTCACTACCCTCCTGTGGAGGAGTGGAGGAAGCAGATGTATGCTGCAACTGGGATGAATAGAGTAGCCCGGCCAGAGACATACCGCGACGAATGGGAAGATGAGCAGTGGATCCAGGAAGCTGAAGCTGAAGCTGATTTTCACCATTATATGAACGCAAGCTACTGCAAATTCTTGCATCTGTATTCATGAAATCCCAGCAAGTATTTGATTTGTGCACCACTTTTGCATTTCCAATCCATTATCGTTTTTCAGTGCATTCCTCTTGGAGTGCTCCAGCGGAGACTCACATTTGCTCACAAACCAAAATTGTTTGCTCATATGTCTCTCTGATCTGCATTCTGGTTGACACATTTTAAATCCCTTTCTAGGTTCAGCGGCAGGAAGCCTCCGGGGGGGTATTGGAATCTGACTGAGGGCACTCTCCGATGTGTCTGTTACGAAGGAGACGGTGAAGAAAGAGAGATTGCATTTGAGAATATGAATTTATTGTACAAGTTCATGTATCTATTCCCCTTTGGGGTAAATAATGGAATTCATAAGATTTGTAAGCATTTCAAATCTTAGCCTCAGAGCATGTTATTAAATTCGGTATTCATCCCAAGAGTCGTTGGGATAATGACTCATAATAATAATATAAAAATAAAAAATAAAGAAACAAAAATGATTCTGGGCTTAATCCTAACTCAACCATGAGCACAAACAAACAAACCAAAAATAATGATAATAACATAAAAAACTCAAGATTTGCACCAGCCGGGAATCGAACCCGGGTCTGTACCGTGGCAGGGTACTATTCTACCACTAGACCACTGGTGCTAACATTGAAAGCAGAATCGCAAACTTAGATTCTGACCTGTTGTTTTTAAATATGTCTGTTGTCTTTGTTGATATTTTGCGCAGCAATGGATATGCTCCGAATATGTGTTATTATTCAAGTATTGTTTCCCCAGCCGGTGGTAGTATTGTCCTTATTGACTGAGTAATGAATAAGTTAATTAATTAGTGCAAAAAGTAGAATGCCGAGGAACAGATAAAACTAATTCCTGATTCTAACAGAGAAGTGCTGTGTATAAGGTCGCTTTACACTTTGACCGGGAAAGAAACCGACAATGCCGCAGGTGAGGAGTCACTACCGGGAATGTTTGGAAACCAGATAGGCAGCTGCCATGGATGTGACTTTTCCAATTGTAGAATGAATTCTGTCCGTTGATAAAACTTATTTAACAATACTCCCACATCTCTGCCTGCTTCTTCCAATTGTCCCAAGCAATCCACATAAATGGCGGAGAAAATAGTGGCCGATGCAGCTCTAAATGGTGTTTTTCAAGGTCTGTTTCAGGCACTCACTCCTATCATCCAAGAAAAGTGGGGCCAAATCTGGGATGTTGATGACAAAAAGCTTAAGAAATTGAAACGGTATATTCTGGGAGTTCAACCTCTGCTGAATGATGCTGAAACTCGGCAGTTTACGGAGGATGCCGTGAGGTCTTGGGTGAGCGATCTTAGAGGGATGGCTTACGATTTGGAGGATATCGTCGATGAGATGAACACAGAACATCTTCGTCTGGAGCTGGAAGAAACAAAGAAAAGCGAAGGGAAGCAGGTAGGCGGCTTTATCTCTCGCTTCTGTGGTTCTGTGGAAAATTTTTCTTTTAATAATTAAATTGCAGGGAAGATAAATGAGGTTTTGGATAAGTGGGAAGACATTGTGGAATATGGTGATAGCCTCTATTTGCGAGATGGCAATATAGGTGGAAGAGCACTTGAAGTTATAGGAAAGAGAAGAGAAACCACTTCTTTGGTAGTTAAAAGTGGTGTCGTTGGACGAGAGATTGAGAAAGGGAAAATACTGTCGTTTTTGAAATCTGATAAATCTTCTGCTTGATCACGTAATTTGTCTGTTTTTGCCATTGTTGGCATGGGAGGGCTTGGTAAAACAACCCTCGCTAAGCTGGCCTACAATGAGGCAGTAGGATTTCATTCAAAAGGCTGGATTCATGTGTCTCATGAAATTGATTGTGTGAGGGTGACTAGGTCTATCATTGAATCCATAACAAAAGCTCCGTGTGAGTTAAGAGTCTTGGACACGCTGCAACGTCACCTCGAGGAATTGGTGAGAGATAAAAAGGTGTTATTGGTACTTGATGATGCATGGACTGAGAACCCCGATGATTGGGTGACTCTCACGATGCCTTTAAGATCTGCACTAAAAGGAAGTAAAATAATTGTAACAACAAGGAGTGAAGTAGTATCCAAGAGCGTTGGCGTAGATGAAATGTACACGTTGAAGCGCTTATCAGATGATGATTGCTGGGCTGTGGTTAAAGAAAAGTTGCTAGGTTGTAATAATATCGCAGATGGGCATCCGCACTTAGAAAAAGTTAGAGTGGAAGTTGTTAGGAAGTGTAATGGTTTGCCATTGACTGCTAATATGCTTGGAGGATTACTAAGTACAACAGAAATCGATAAATGGGAGAGATTATTAAAAAGTGAAATTTGGGACTTACCAAAAACCAGGATGATATACTCCCTGCTCTGATGTTGAGCTATCTCTGTTTGCCCTGCCCTCACATATAAAGCGTTGTTTTGCATACACTGCAATCTTTAAAAAAGGTCATTGGTTTCATAAGGATGAATTGGTTCCCGTATGGATGGCTGAGGGTTTTATTGAAGCTTGCAAATGCAACACATCGGAAGATACTGGAAATGATTATTTCGATCATCTTGTTGCAAGACATTTTCTTCAAAAGCTCGACGATATCTCTGTTTATGTGATGCATGACCTTATTCATGACCTTGCTGAAGAAATATTAGGGAGGAGTATATTTTTAAGGATAGAGAAAGAGGTTGTGACAAATACGCCAACAGAAGAGACAAGGTACATGTCTTTGAGTGAGACAGACATTGATAAGACACTCTTGAGAAATTTGTGTAAAGCCAAGAAAGTACGTACACTTCGGGTATCAGATTCCATTTGTGTAAACAATGCAGTATTGGATGAACTAATCTCTAGTTTTGAACATTTGCATGTTCTGATCGTAAAGCATTTTTCAATACAAGTGCTTCCGGAGTCTATTGGGAATTTAAAATATCTACGGTATCTAAACCTCCAAAGGAATAACATAAAGAGGCTACCAGATTCCATTTGTGGCCTCTACAATTTGCAAGCATTACATTTAGACTATAATACCCATTTTGATGAGTTGCCAAAAGACATCGGAAGCATCATTAGTCTTCGACACCTCAGCCTGAGCGCAACTAAGTTACGGATGCTTCCAGATTCTATTTGTAAATTGAAGAAGCTACAAGTGATTGACCTATGCTTCTGCGAGGTGTTTACTGCATTACCAATAGATATTGGCAACCTTATTAACCTCCATTGTCTTATTCTACCTCAAACAAATATAGAAAGGCTGCCAAGCTCTATATGTGAGCTCCACAATCTTCGGTCTCTTGATCTTTCAAATTGCAGACACCTGTCAGAGCTGCCAAAGGAGATGACCAATCTGATCAATCTACGAAAACTGGAGGTAGACCAACATACCCTAAAGAGTCCGTTACTCCCAATTGGAAGATTCCCTAATCTTCAAGGACTAGAAGATTATTTTGTGTCAAAAGAGAGTGGAATAGGACAGTTGTGTGACTTGGCAAACCTTCATGAAAGATTTAACATTATGGGCCTTGAGAATGTTCAAAGTGCAGAGGAGGCAAGAACAGCTAATTTAAAGGATAAGTATGGCATTCACAGCTTGGGGTTGCAATGGAGTTGTCCTGATCCTCTTAACTTACGGGATGAAAATGTTGAGGCTGGAGTACTTGAAGCTTTAGAACCTCCCTGTGCTGAACTTAGGCATCTAGTCATAGAGAATTATGGTGGTTTCAAGTTTCCAAGTTGGATGGGGAACACGTCATTCTCCAAACTGGTGGACATAGAATTAATTAATTGCGGAAAAGCCAAATTGCTTGCACCACTTGGTCAATTACTGTCCCTTGAGAAGTTGGTCATCGAGAGAATGTATGAATTGAAGCATATAGGTCGAGAAGTTTTTGGCAATGGATCATTTCCATCATTACAGATACTTATATTGAGGCATTTGCCCAATTTAGAGGGGTGTTTTCAAGTCCAAGATGGTGACTTTTTGCACCTCGTTGAACTTGAAATATGGAGTTGCCCAAAAATAACATTGCTTCTTGTTGCACCTTTGACCTTAAGGGCTTTGAGAATTTACAAATGCAAACAAGAGATTGGATTTGCAGCCTTTCTAGTGCTTCCATCTCTTGAAGAATTGGAGGTTGGTACATCGCTACAAGACGGGCTACTGCAGCACCTCACAAACCTAAAAAGACTGAAGATTGTGGATTGTAGCGACTTATTGACCTTGCCAGATGGGATACCATCTTCACTCAGAAGCTTGTACATTCATTCTTGTGCTGAACTTACATCTTTACCCGATGAGCTACCATCGTCCCTTGAACATCTTCGCATCGAAAGATGCCCCAAGATCAAATCACTGCCCAAGGGCCTACACAAACTTACTTCTCTGGAGACCCTTATCATTGACAACTGTCCTCTGATTGAATCCTTCCCAGAGGACGGACTTCCCATTCACCTAAGTTATCTGCGAGTTGCCAAGTGCCCTACGCTTGTGCAAAGATGCGAACTGCAAGGGAGCAGAGAGTGGAACATATGGCAAAAAGTAAAAACTGTGAGGAAGTTCTTACGGTAAAAATGAATTCTGACTGGGCTGGTTCATTTCGTTAGGCCCATTTGGACATTTGGGTCTATTCGGGTCTTTATTTTGTATCTTAGGGGCTTTTTTGTAGTTTTCATTTTTGGGTCGTGTTTTTATAGTCTGGTTAGAGAAGGCGCCGTCAGTGTTCCGCAGTACCAAAAAGCTTGTAATGTTTTTTATTTAGAAGACTTTCTATCTTTCCATGGTTCTCTTTAATCGAATACTACTGGAGTGTTCTCTCCAACTTAATCTTCTCGATTTCTCTTTGATTCCATTGTACATAAAGCAACTCCGATTTATATAGCAAATTTGCTTCCGTTGCATATAGATGCAACTCAGATTTAGAGCACACAGAATATCAATGTGATGATTGGTGTTAAGAAATGCCCAATACTCTGCACTTGGAGGTCTTAATAATGGTACTTAAAAACTATTTTGTTCTTTTGTTAACTTGTTGTTGTACTAATCAAGAAGATATTGATTTCTTACAAGTATCCTTTCATGCCTTCATCACCGTTTTAACACCATGCTTATAGAATCAAACTAATGCATCTTTTTTATATGCGGGGATTATAGTGGGCTTTTACTTAATTAGTTCCATTTGACTGTTAATTAAGAATTTTAGAATGGACGGAGAATTTCATTCATAAGATAAAGAGTCGAAATTTGACATTACTGGTAGAAACCATGACTGATGGTGATTATCCAAATGTGTTTTGTATTGTAATTCAGAATCTGTGTACAACATGATTTGGAGCATAACCTTTGAATAACACTGGGCTTAATCCTACTCATTGCTGACGGCATGATAGTGATTTAGAAATTAGAACAGTGTAAAAGAATTATTTGTCTGTACCATACTACGAAATGGAGCATATGTCACCGTTTGAATGGCCAAACAAAGGTGGTACAGTTGGCTGCTGTAAGATACATCCGAGTCCAAAAAATATGCAGTAATGGAACCTAATGCCGGCGTTGAAATATCAGAATCCTAGAATCCGAGGTCCAAAATCATGCTGTGCTTATTGAAAACAGAATCCTAGAAAGATTGTCTTTTCTTTTCTGAAGAATGAATTGGAATGAAGTATGAGAAACCCGATTCAACCTCCACTGGAGCCAACCTAACCACTCTTTTTCGCTAAACTTTAGTTCCTTTGCATGTTGGTTCATTGTGTCTCTCTAATTTCCTTTTTCTTAGGTTTTTATTCAGTTCGTTTTACTGGTGGGTATTGCTTTCTTCTGGCCCTAAATTGGGAGTTCTACTTTCCATTATGTGATGGGAGAGTGGAGTACTAGAATCAACTTCCTACTCTTTCCCCTTTCTATGCTTGCTTAGATGTATTGATGACTTTTAAATGCTGTTTTGTTTTGGATCTTATGCTATAGGAGATCAAGTTCTTTGGCATAGTTTGTGGAAACATTTCTCTTTTATGGAAAGCATCTCAAAATTTAATCATTACCTATGTCACTTCTAGAACTATACATGATTCGAGTTTACTTCTTGCGGAATATCTGAATCACCTTCACAAGCAATATACTTCTTTGTTCAGTAGTTGGTTTATTTGGGCTCCTTAGAATTTCTTGGCAGTGTACTTTTGTAAGTGCTTAGTAGAAAACTTAATAAACTGTCTTCTTGCAGAAACACCTTCTTTTGGTTTATGTAATTTGACTTGATGTAAATTTTTCTTTTGCACAAAAAGCTAGTGATGAAACAAACTCTACTAAGATCAGGGTAGTTTACATTCCAAAAAATGACCCATCTTACTTCTAAATTTATCCTTCTGGGGCAAGCCAAACCATATTTGATACAATAAAATACCAATACCATAGGACATGTAATTACATGTTCCTTTTATTGCTGATAGGTGTTGTTTATTGAAGAAAAATTGTAGTCTAAGTTCAAGGACTCTGTGTGATCGTCTAATTAACTATTTCTTCCAGGGTTTCAAGATTGAGAGAACAATTATTATCGCAATTAGTAGAAGGATTATAATAGCAATCATCATACACTTCCTTGACTTTCTCTGCAAGCTCTTTGCTGTTCGAAGTGCATCAGTTCCTGATTGCACGTGGTCCACAGTATTCATCACCTGTAAATGAAATTGACTGTATGCTAAGAAATAGACATGCTTAAGAAATTTGAAATTTCTATTAGCTTTTGATGGAGGAGAAATTACCTGGGTCTCTATATTATCTAAAATATCTCCTTGAGCTTCAACTAATACTGCCATGTCCATGAAAACCTAGAAAGGATGAGTTTTTGAGTCTGAGATGATGAACAAAACTCATAGAATTGGAGTTAGACATTTTGAATGGCTATAGTGAGAAAATTAGGTGGAAGTCATGTATTTATATTTTGTGAGTCTCTAAAACAGAGTGAAGCACTCGAGTAACTTGCTACTTAAAAATGAAGCGGACATGATCATGAAATACCTGATGCAAGTCAAGAAGTTTCCTTTGAATCTCTTTTACTGCATCATGTCTTTCCTGTATTTCTTGGAGCGCATCCAACACCTATGATCATAATGTAAGAATTTCGACCTTTAGCTCTTGTATTCGATTAGAATTTGTAAAAACAAGTGCTTTTAATGCACCAACCTGTCCTCTACCCATTTCCTGAATAGCCTTGTTGAAGATTTGCTCACTATTTCCAGTCTCAATCAGATTCTCAATCATCTAAAGTGAACTTGTATGGTTAATTTATAGCTAATGAAGCTCGGAAAATATAAACTTGAGTACGGCTTTGTGGTTTTCAGGTGCAGGGTACTGACCTCTTCATCAGGTTTTACACCGGTCACTGCACCATGCAAAATTTGGATCAGCATGGGAGGAAGAGGTCATAAAACCAATATGTTATGAATTTTGGATGCAAACAAGGCAATAAAGGCAAAAGTGACATGATATGATCAACAATAAAACCTGTAAAGACTCTTCTTTCAACAACTGAACGGTACTCTTCTTGAATGGTTTCTCTTAGAACCTGGAAAAAGTAATCTAGTTATGAGAAGAAAGATAATTTTAGGGCTTTCATTGCAAGTAGGTAAAACTAGTCTGCAGACCTGGAAGTCAGTCATTCGATCTTTGAACTTCTTCTTTAAGGCTCTACAGTAAAGACCATGTATATATCAGAACCCATGGTTGCATATCTTTAAAGGATGCTGATTGGTTACATTGAACTGTATAAAAACAAAAAACCAATTGTTCTACAGCTCACATGGTTGTCGCCATTCTTGATCGGTCCACACCAGTACCTTTTCCGCACCCGGGCTTTTGGCGGTTGGTTAAATTCTTGAAATCACAGGTGAGTCAGTAATGCAAGAAGCACAAAGTAGCTCTTTCTGAAAATTAAACTAAAAACCAAGTAAAAGACATACATCTTTGTCAATTTCTTCAATTTTTGCTCTTATGCTTCGTGCGATTTTCCCCACTTCATCCACATCTTTCTGCATTATTTGCTTTATTGCTGGCATTGAAGTCATTAGTTTTTTTTATGTAGTTAGCTTAAAATTAAGACTAATGTGAGAACCATTGATGATGTGTAAAAGAACTACCTTTCATTGCAGATGCTTTTGTAACAGACTTGGACTCTTCGTTGGATTCCTGCAGGTGACATGAAAAATATCAAGTGTGTCGTTCTTAAAAGATTCAGAAAATTGGTTAAGGGAACCATAATTAAATGTAGGGTGATGCTTACTTGGAGCCTCTGAAATAGCTTGTACAACTTATCTATTTCTTTCTCAGTTTCCTCCACCTGAATGCAGTAGAAGTTGAATGCACAAAGATGATATCAGTTTAGCGAAGTAATGCAAAGAAGAGTGGCTTAAGTTTGCTAGGAGGACCTTCTTAAAGTAAGCTTCCATTCCTAAGTCGGAATTATTTGTTGTAGTCCGTTTTCCTAGTTCAATATCTTTCTCTTGATCAGAACGCTTGTGCTTGTCACCAATAAAGGAATCCTGGAAGAAGCCATGATCTTTTCAAACTCAGAACACTTACAGAATGACAAGGATTTGCAAGGTAGATGACATGATTCACTACACAATTGCATATTAATCTTGTAGCTTTTGTACAAATCAGGGATGGTTGACTTGCTTGTATCTTGATTCTGGGAGCCATCTGACAGAGGGAGCCTCCTTACCGAACTGCATGGATTTCACATCACCGCGGGTGGATAAAAATGAAATATGCTTGATGTCGCCATGGATTAAAACTACAGAAACTCCTATGTATATAACTCATAACCGGGTTCAGTTTCAATTTCTGTCATTTACTTTATTGATGAACATTTTAACCGTCCTGGACATGAACTTTAATGCTTCAATTTATTGAATAGCATGAGCCCTCTCAAGCTTTCAAACTTCCCTACTCTACTGGTATCAGAGGGGAGTTAGACAGTTTGATAAGGAGCAAAGGCCCCTTTCGTTTATGCTTCCAAACTAGCCTATCATATTAGAAGACAAAATCAGAGAGCGACCACAGAGAAGGTTACCGTGAGAAGGTCATTCATCTTGGCTGGACTGTAAAGCTTTCCTGGAGGGAGTAATTCACACAGAGACCAGAAGTCGAAAATGAAGAATGAAGGCGGATATGAAGAGGAAAACAAACAAAGAAAGAAGAGACAGGAGGAGGAAAATACAAAGGAGAAGAAAAATAGAAAGAGGAGAACGGTGGAGTTTGGTTGGAGAATCCGACGGGTCTTTGGTGAAGTGTGGAAGAGATGCCATTATTTTATTTTTGCATGGATTTATGAGTGAGACGATGGAACAGAAGCATTAGAGTAAGTGCGTTTCGTTGTTTATATCTAAAACGTCGGCCGGCGATCAACAAATTCAAAACAAATCACCGAAAGTAACGTTCAGGACGATGACAATATCCAAATTAAATAAAAGGTTTGTTAGATTGCTCTTATGTGCCTTACGCATGTCTCACAACATGGCAGATAAGGCCTCTTTCTTATTTCCACAAAGTAAAATACAAACAGGTTCATCTCCATACGCTAAAACAGAGGGGAAACCAGGGAAAAAAATGACAATGATAACTGGAAAGGTGACACTTCTTTTTCTTTGTAGGTCTCAATTGATGATGCTCTGTTTGATCAGCCATAATTGAGGCGGAATATGTCATTCTGCACAAAAAAGCCTCCTTGTAAAGTGGGTATCAATTGAAACATCTGCAATACGCAAAATAATGAGACTGTTAATCATCTAAAAGCAATTCAGGTAAATGCAGATCATTTTTATCAGGTAAGACTGATAAGCTGCCATTCAAGCAGGCAGAACGGAACTGGGTCGAATTCAATTGGAGGATATCAGGAAGCTACCCTGTTTCAGAGTTGATTGCCGCCACTGGCAACAGACGAGAGCAGAAAGAGACCCAGCAAATTGTTCTGTATTTTTCTACCCAGTAATCTGATGCCAACAAATTAAATAGCAGTTTGTTCAGTAAAATTTTGCAGAGCTCACCTGGCTGAACCTCAACGGGTGCTCTTCCCCCTGTAACTGAAGGCTACCACTTACAAAAACGATGATCCCGCCTGCGCAAGGAGAAGGTTGGCAGTCCATGGTGGAGATGAAATGTTTGCAGTGCTGGAAGGGCAATTGAGAGAGCTTTAATGCGATGTTCTCTGCTCCTTGGATCTTCTGGCCTTCGAAGGTAAGCATCGAGGTTTGATGGTAGAGAGATGAGAGCGATGGGCGATTATTGTCGAACAGATTGTAGTAGTGATCGACAAAAGCCTTGGCTACCAAGTCCAATTGGTTCTCCATGCTCGGGCCATCGTATTTCTCCATCGCTCTTCTCAAACTCTTTCTCTGCTCAATGGAAGAAAACTCTTTCTGCCTATGTATATAGCGCGTTGGCCGAGTGCTTTTTCTGCTATTACTTCGTCGACGAAGAGAGAGTAAATACAGGAAAGACTTGTGGCTTGTGCGTAATCGAGCATCTTCGGCGGTAGAAAAGTGTTCTGGTCAGATTCTTCGGCTTAACCAAAAATTCATTTGAGTTAAATGGGTTATTAAACTCAACGGCATTAGAGGAACATCTCTTCCTTGCATGACATTACATTGCAACGTCCGAAACTGAATGGGCAAGTAAACAGCAAGAAAACAGTGAAATTAAAGAAGGCCGACGATTCTCTTTGTTGCTGTAAAGTTGACATTCTGCTGCAGATGTACGCTACGAATCGGATGAGCCGAAAAGAGAAAGGGGGAAGCCACGTTAGAGAAAGCAAAATGGAGGGACTGTTCTACACGCCGCATTCTTCTGGGTAAGGACATGTCTCACAATGAATGGACAAGAGACGAGGACATGCTAAGAGAGAAAACGAAGTGGAAGAGTCGGCACCGACCATACATCATCCGCGTAAGAAACCCAAAAGAGGGAGAAAGAGGGGGCAGTGGTTGAGATTCTTGAGAAAATGGTACGAATGATCGTGAGCGGCCGAAAGTATCGACATATTCTCTGCTGATTGAAGACCGGGAGCGGCCCGGGCGGGAGATCCTGATGAGTAGCCAGTGAATATAGTGATTTTACGGATCGATTTTCATTGCTGGTGGGTTACCTCCGAAGAAAGTCCCTCAAATCGAAGGAGGATCTTCTCCTCTTCGTTTCGTTATTGGTCTTTTTTTTTGAGGATAATCTACGAAGCTTTATAGTGGGGTAGCGCAGGTCTCACTCAGCAAATTATGCTCTCGGTTTGTCAAAACATTTGCCTTCTTGTTCGGTTACAGGAAGCGATCACATTCATATTCATGGTGGATATTACAGGGAAGAGCATAATGCGTTCCACTTCCACGGTTCCACCGTTAAACCTATGGAGCCTAGAACGTGACTCCAGTCTTCAGTTGTACACCTGTGTGTCACATAACCAATCGCGTCCACGAACAGGATTGCTTTCCTGTAACATCGTCAATTTTTGGAGAGAACCTCAAGGGTTTTGCATCAATGGGAATCTGCGATACCGGAGTACCGTTTCGACGAAACGCTCTCCGCCTATTCCAAAGGGCGTCGAGTTAAGATGGAATCTAAACTCATTGCATTCAGAGGGTTCATAGTCAATTAAAACATGAGGCAAACAATCACAAGTTGCAGATTAAGAAGTCCAAACAATCCTCTCGAAATTATATTCGCATACGAAATATGTTACAACTTGTAACAAAAACATTTTATTCTGCTGCTGTAAAACACGAGGATTCAGACAGAACGATGAAGAGAAAAACCGAATCATACAACAATAACAAATGAAAACGGATACATAGCTAAGGTAAGATCAACAGGATAGTTCCCATTGACATTGCAAAGTTTATTACAAAAGACAGAACAAGCGACTTCTTTCAAGCTTCTTCTCCCACATCAGGAGGACAACACGACGACTTGGGCTTCAGAGACCACCACGGAGACGGAGGACAAGGTGAAGGGTTGACTCCTTCTGAATGTTATAATCGGCAAGAGTGCGCCCATCCTCAAGCTGCTTACCAGCGAAGATGAGACGCTGCTGATCCGGAGGAATTCCTTCCTTGTCCTGAATTTTAGCTTTAACGTTATCAATCGTGTCGGAGCTCTCCACCTCAAGGGTGATCGTCTTCCCGGTCAAGGTCTTCACGAAAATCTGCATACCACCACGGAGACGCAGGACAAGGTGGAGGGTGGACTCCTTCTGGATGTTATAATCCGCCAAGGTCCTACCGTCCTCGAGCTGCTTCCCGGCGAAGATCAACCTCTGCTGGTCCGGAGGAATCCCCTCCTTATCCTGAATTTTAGCCTTCACGTTGTCGATCGTGTCGGAGCTCTCCACCTCCAAGGTGATGGTCTTCCCGGTAAGGGTCTTGACGAAAATCTGCATGCCTCCCCTCAAACGCAGGACAAGATGCAGGGTCGATTCCTTTTGGATGTTGTAGTCCGCGAGGGTCCTACCGTCCTCGAGCTGCTTCCCGGCAAAGATCAACCTCTGCTGGTCCGGAGGAATACCCTCCTTGTCCTGGATTTTGGCCTTCACGTTGTCAATCGTGTCGGAACTCTCAACCTCCAAAGTGATGGTTTTTCCAGTCAAGGTCTTGACAAAGATCTGCATCCCTCCCCTCAATCGGAGGACGAGGTGGAGGGTCGACTCCTTCTGGATGTTGTAGTCAGCAAGGGTCCTGCCATCTTCCAGCTGCTTACCGGCAAAGATCAAACGCTGCTGGTCCGGAGGGATGCCCTCCTTGTCCTGGATCTTGGCCTTGACGTTGTCAATAGTGTCGGAACTCTCAACCTCGAGGGTGATGGTCTTGCCCGTAAGGGTCTTAACGAAGATCTGCATCCCTCCCCTCAATCGAAGGACGAGATGGAGAGTGGACTCCTTCTGGATATTGTAGTCAGCAAGGGTCCGTCCGTCTTCCAACTGCTTGCCTGCAAAGATCAACCTCTGCTGATCAGGAGGGATTCCCTCTTTGTCCTGAATCTTAGCCTTTACATTGTCGATGGTGTCGGAGCTCTCGACCTCGAGAGTAATAGTTTTGCCGGTGAGGGTTTTCACAAAGATCTGCATCTGAAAGAATTGAATAAAGCGTATAAGGTTAATCATAAATCCCATTAAACACGCATAATTAGATTACTCACTGTAGATTACAAGCTAAAAACATTGACAGAAAAGAAGAAAAGCAGCAAACCCTAAACAAGAAAAAAGTTCCAGCCGAAAAGAGAAAAAAGCTTCCTATCTCACAAACCCTACTGAATAGCGGTAAAAGGAGATCTCAAATCGCAAAATTCATAGATACTCATCCAACAATAGCAGAAAAGATAAAAAGAATCAATCAATATTTTACCAGGGAAAATTCGAAACAAACACCAAAGGATCTAATACAACCCTGGATCTACAATCAAATACCCCCGACCCGATCATCAAACTCCGAGATCGAAACAAAAAAAACTAAGTGCACACAATCAAACCCTAACCCCGAGGATCTTAAAAGGAACAACTATAAATAAATATAAATCAACGACAAAGAGCAACATCAAAGACGGAATCAAAAGAAAAGAAAAGAGGATAGACGAAACAAACCTTGAGAGAGTCGCTAAATCAACCTTCCAATCCAGACGATAGAAAATATACAGAATGATGAGAAAAGGGGGTAGGAAGGGGCTCAATTTATAAGAAACGATTGCCGAGTCTCATACGGCAGATAAGGATACCCGGCGAGAAAACCGAGACGAGAAGCAAATAAAAATCGTACACGTGGAATTTATGAGCTGTCATCCATGACCTTTTCGTCAAGAGCGGAATTCTAGAGGCGCCACCCCGTGTTTGGTAGACGTTAGTCAAGACGTTAAACATAACGACCGTTAAGATATTTTTCGCCTCCATTCTCCAGACTCATCCAGCCCAATAAGCCGTCGAACCCATGAAAAACTAGTTACGGCCCATCTCAACCTCTTCTCCCTCCCCCCTTTGTGGGTCCCACTCAAGTAGTGTATTTAGCGTTCTCCTCCTCATTTTTTTTTTGTTCAAATAAAGCTAGACTTTGTTTCTTTTCTTTATATATATTATAAAAGAAGAGTTTGTTGAAATATTTTTCTAATTCCCAATGAAACTCGTAGCAGAAACAAGACTTGGTTGAGGATGATCACTAGACGGTTCTACTGACAGTCCCTTTGAAAACATGCAGATGATCGCCATTTTTGACTCCATGGCAGTAGAGACTCTTACTCTCGGCGAGGATCCTTTGTTTGTGAATGAAGAAATAGTCGTCCGGGGGAAGAAGCTTCTTGCCCAACAAGAGCCGCCTCACTTCCCGCACCGTACAATTCTCGTCCAGCTCCACGGGGATGTTGGCCGAATTCAACGAGCTCGTCGTCCTCACCACCAGACTCAATCTCCTCGTCAGGGGCACCTGCGGCGGCGTCGCCGGTCTCAGTATGACATTGATCTCGCTGTCGTCCAACACCCCGTACTCGCGCAAGTAGCTCCGGTCTTCCATCTCCGTCCCGGAAAAGAAGAGTATGAGTCGTTTAATGGGTGTTCCGTCCTGTTTCTCTATCTCCTCCTTCGCGCCGGCCACGGTTTCGTTCCCGTCCAGCAGCAACCGCAGCCTTCTCGTCCCGATCGTAACCCATATCCTTAATTTGGCCGCCGCGACCTCGATTTGGGTCCCTTCTCCGACCTGGTAGAAGTCCATGTCGAGCTCGTCTATTAACTCCAAATCGTAGATGGAGAGTCTCTGTTCGCAGACTGGGATGCCCAACAGCTGTTCGAGCCTCTGCTTCACCTGGAAGACGGTGTCAGTGAGTTTGACCTCCATTGAATAATATTCTTTACCAGCTTCCTGATCATGAGCGGAGATTATCACGACTTTCACCATCGTCCCTGCTGAAGCACACAGACACCAATTAATTAACAACCGGTAAGTCCGTCGTTGTGTGAGTGCATGCAGGATTAATATTACACGCATACTATCAGAATTAAACAAGGGGAGGTGAGAGGAGGTGATCATCTGTAGAGAAGATGAAATTAAGAATGAGGGAATATTGCAGCAGCAGCTGGTTACTCACTGTGGGGAATGTTTCGATGAAACTGCAATGTATATCCTTCTATTTGCTGCAGCAACCCCGCTAGGACTGGGAGTGATAAGTATCACAACTTCTGAAAATGGGATCTTTGCCTTTATATATATAGAAGAACATCCACAACGAGAAAGGGGGAGTACTGGAGTTATATGAACAGAGCCATGCGTATGTCGTTCTCAGGCGCGTTTGAGCTTGCAGAAACTAGAGTAAAAAGTGTGAAGTTGGCCCTTGTTCACATTTTTTTCTTCGTAACCGCAAACACTGCATGTATTGGCATCGTTCAGTATTCTCAAGTACCGACAGCGAACGTTAAGCACTCTTAAGGCAAGCACTTTTACTTTCGAACGAAGGTAGGCATACGTAAAGGGTGGGTGGCTGGCTGCAACAGCGACCAAACTTAATTTGTTGTTCATACAGTTTTTCGCCTGCTTCTGGCATCTATTCAACAGAGTTTTCATCACTTGAACTGGACCGTTTCATGAGCAGAAATAAATCCTGTGAAAATGGAAGATTGCTAGTGCTTGGTTATACTTTTTTTTTTTTTTTAGTGGAAGTTGAAATGATAGAAATGCATTCAGCAGCAATTTATCTGAATGATTGCAATTTTAAGTTGAAGTTGACAGTAGTTATCATATGTTGTTATGCTCCAGCAGAAACTGGATGTTGAATAAGGAAGATGACTGAAACGGTTACAGAAAACTAGTTTCTCCCTGTCAAGTGTCGACCGCATGCTCAATTTTGGTAAACGAATATCTAAGAATAAGGCGGCCAAACCTGGCCATAGACATCTTTCTTCTGGTATCTCTTATCCCAAGACCATGGAACATCTGAAAAAAGAAAACGACAAAAGATCAAATGTATGATACAAGGTGTAGTTTACTCACATGTATGATATAACATAGGTTTTTTTATTTTTTTTGAAAGTTATATAACATAGGTTTAAATGGTAGAATAACGAGGAATTAAAACTAGAAGGAGAAATAAATAACAGCAAATAAGACAGACGGGTCTAAGATGTTATCTGTCTCACCTTCAGATGAGTAAGGAGGAGGAGGGAGTTGATATGGGACTGGAAGCTTTATTACTTCAGGAAACGGGGCTGTACTTCCATCACCTTGCCAACAGAGAGTTACCAGCTTCACTTTGCCCCGTTCAGAGATGGTCCCCTGTTTGCTCACCCCCTGTGTCATTTCCTTCACAGAACAGAACATATTGTACATTTGTCCAAAAATTGATAAATGGTATGTGCTGCATATTCAGTGTTGAATAGCTACCTGAGAGGTACCACCATTATCAGTACAAGAAAATCTAGGCCTTTGTCCTCCAAACGTACACGGCAAAATTAGAACTCCCAGCTGAACCATAGTAACCAGGCCACAACACAAGTAAGAGATGGAGTACAGAAGACGGGCACTCATAATTTATCGCTATTAGGTTATTTTTAAGATTCCCAAGAATTGTAAAAGGATTAACTTTCACAAATTTAAACTCAGTAATTTCACAAGCATAGAACAAATTTAAGTCCTACAATGTTAGCATTAGCTATCTTGTCCATCTAAAACTCTGATTTCACTTGGTGAGCATCACAGAAGGTCCTTTAGTTATAGTGTAATGCTGTGCACACTGCTGTGGAGCCGTGCGAACAGTCCGACGTGGTTGAAGGATGATTGACCCTAGGCATGGTGGGTCCCATGCTCCACATCAGACTGTACGCACGACCGTGCTCCACAGCCGTGCGCATAGCATTACTCTTAGTTATATGAATGCCTGCTTTTGGTGGCAGTGAGCTGTACCTCATAAGAACGTATCATAAGTTGGGAATTGTTCTTCTGCAGTGCACCCCAAGCAGCCTTACTAAGGTTTGCAGATGTCAGAAGAAACCAGCTGTTGAAGAACTCAAAACATTTCGAAAAATCAAATCTCTACTTCAAGAAAACAGCATAAATTGGAGAGATTCGTCTCAAGGGTTATGACAATTGACAAACAAGAATGGAAAATGTTCTTACGCGATATTCTGGTCATTGTATCGAGTGTATGTTTTTATGTGCGGCATGGCTCGGCTAGGAAAGACAAAACATAAATATAAAATAATAAGTAATAAATAATTGTTGTTAGTTTCAAAAAAAATAAAATAAGAGGATCTATCTAGACTTTACAACCAACAGAAAATAAAACATGATATAGGGACCAAGCAAGAGAAAAAGAGGGGCGAGGGAGGTGCACACCAGCGACCAGTATGTTTTGCTTTCCATCTTGTCCAGTACTTCTTCAAGAAATCCTTCTCAACGTTCTTTCGTGGGCTGGGGATGCAACTACCAGCAGCATAACCCTATAAAACAATTAAATATAGAGCATAAATGAACAAAAATAGAAGAAAATACAAAACCATGTCCACATAAAGAGGTGCTCATGTATGTCCTACAAGGCTATGGGCATACATGAATCTTCATGACATGTTTCATCTTGTTGCATCATCTGTCATGAAATTACTATATTACCTCAAGCTTCTCAAAAAAAAAAAAATTACTCTATTACCTCTAGAGAGCATCTGACATCTTCAATAGTAGGCCATATTATTTGGGCCTTTCCCAATCCAAGCGGGTTTTTATTATCTGACATGCCAGATGATGTAGATGATGCAAATTCAGCCATCCATTTCTCATCTAATGAACCAAGTGATGAAAACTGCAATATGAAGAACAATTCCATCTCAATTATGTCAAAAAGAAACTGCAGTTTTGATGATATTAAAATCCTCAAGTGTATTACAGAATAAAAGACGCGTGTCAGTGAATGATATTAACATGTAACATAAAACAAGGATCAAATGTGGTCAAATACTTCCATTGAATTATGGTGAGATAAATAAATTGTAATAGTAAATATCGCTGAAACACTAATGAAGAAGATGACACCTATATTTGTCTACAACTTGCTTTTTTTACCTGGTAAACAAGAGGCGATTGAACAAATTCTTTTCCAAAAGTACAATCCTGAAGAACATCACGTAGTTTCATATGGCCCCATTTCTTTAAGTTGGAACCAGAATGATATCCAGGCACGGATGCAATTAATCTAACCTATCAAAACACCAGAAGAGGAATATCTCAGCTAAAAAGCCAGGTGCAAATATTATACATAAGCCAAATCCTCCGGCCAGTTATATAAAATAACATCATTCAAATCCCATAAAGTTTTTCTTTCATAAAAAATATGGAGGTTAAAAATTTTGTGTGCAACAGCCTAAACAAAATTGCCAGATATTCTCTAGAATAAAAGAGCCATATCCACAGTTTTTGTTTTTAAATGAAAATGAGACACCAGATAAGATTACATACAATTTTTATGATAAAAGCATTATCATGAAGAAAGTAATCAAACCAGATGTTGACTTGTTGAGTGAGCATTTGTAGGTATTTTTTTTATATTATTTTTTTTTTCTGAAACCATTCTCATGATGAAAGTAACATGGAGAACTAATCATCTTGCGGAAAAGAGACCTCGTCAATATTCTTAGACAAGATTACATAGGTTTTTCAGACGTTAGATGATATGATGCAATGCTCCCTTAATGAGCTTCACTTAAGGATGCACCATATAGTGTATAATCCTAGATGAGATGCAAAACAAGACTCAATAGAAATAAGCGAATAATACAACCAAGCACTGTCAACTGGATGTATTCGAATGGTCGTGGCACTCTAGAACCAGAATCTGAAGAAAGTACCTTTGGGTAAACCCAAATCCAAGTTCCTTATTTATCATACAAAACTCCTGGAAACTTGTAAGTATTATCTGCTAGAAACATGCACTCCAGAATGGTCCAAGCCACCCAGTGATGATTAGTGTGTGACAGCTCCATAGAACAACTTGTGTAGGGAGCCGGACAAAGTTATGTCTACAATTGGTACCTTTTTTAGCATGTTTAGCAGCAAAATCAAAAGCAGGTCTAAGAACCGTAAGTACATTGAAGAGTCAAGTTCAACTCTACAAGTTACAATAGTATAATAATCTTAAAGCAAGAAGAGTACCATAGCATTGCTGTAGTCAAACTTCTTGAAGTATGATGCGTTAAAGCTTACATTGCCCAAATCTGGAAGTTTCACACTGAACTCTGGCCACTGCAGGCAGTGAAAACAATTCAATAATACAGTATTTGATACATCGTACTCAAAATGGATACTAGCCCGTGAGCCCCACGTGTCAATCTTCTACAACTTCTTTCACTATGTAAGGGTGGCCGACAACCACTCTCTGCATTAGACCATGTCGGCCTCTCTCATGTATCTTACAATGCATATTTTTGCTTTCCTCTCTAATTTAATATTTTTTGACTGACTTCTGGTAACTAGTGATTAAAGTAACAGAGAAAGAAAGGGCATACCTTAAGTGTACTCAGATAATCGACTAAGTCAGTTTCAAAAGAGCATCTAGCCTTTTGATAATTCTCATCTTTTTGAGGGAAATCTTGCATCCACAAGCCTTGGCTTTTGTTATTCCAGTCAACATAGATCAAGTTTGCTGTATGTATAACCACACGAAGACCATGAGGATACACAAGGAACATAGCCTTAGAATGGTGGGTACCATATGAAATGGGGAGTGGAGGCTTGTGCAGAATCCAGTTTGGAGGCTTCTTTTCCTAGAAGGGTTCAGAAATTGACAATAACGGAATTCTATCAGCTGTACAATAATCAACACAAGTAATCCAGGAAAATTAGTTGAAATTATACCTTCATCTGCTCTAATGAATGGCCGCTTTCTCCATGTATAACAAGCACATGAGGAACCTTCCGCAAAACCGGACATGCTACCAAGGGAAAATATAAAGAAATTGAGAATATTTACAAGTTTTTCAGAGGCAACTCAAATTCAAACCCAGGAATATTTTCGTTTGCCAAACAACTGTACCACAAATATATGCTCCAGGAAGAAAAATAAAAATCCAAGTTAACACTTCGGGATGTAGCTGCTCATACATTTCCTAGAAACAGGTGGGAAGACTTTATCAAACAAAAAAAAGGAACATTAGTTCTTTTAATTTGATTACACCCACTCGAAATTTTTCAGAAATAGATGGGAGCATTATATTAATCAGTAACCGACAGTTGCAATTTTCAAGCCTGACAAATTCCTCAATAACGAGAATGGTACTCTCTTTGACAATTAAAAATCAAATGTGAAATTCAAAAATACATTTGAACCACTTTTCAAATGGAAATTGAGCAGAACTCACTTGACGTTAACCAGTCTATGTCGACCATGTAATTTGAAAGGACTGCTACAAGCACATTCCCCTACTAACAAGTTAAGAATGAAAAACAAGCATCATAAACTCCAAATATTAGCTCCTCACACAAAGATTTCTCCAAATGGTAACATAATGATAAAATGAATCTACTGAAGAATAAGCAAGAACAATCTAAAGATAAAAACTCTATAGAGTAGTGACAACTAAATTATTATGAGAACCTAGCAAAATATAAATCAATTCGTGCCTGTATCACATCTCCAATCGAAACCGAGGAAGTATTTGCCCGTGTAGGTATTCCTTGAACCTGCATAAGCCGAAAGGTCAGAGGTATCTTTTCTTTAGGTACGTTAAAATGACAAATTGGCTCTAGTTGATCACAGGATGCAGAAACGCTTTGGCGATGAGATGAATCACAGTTTGCTGTCAATGGAACGTCATTATTGGTCCACAAATCTTCCTGTATAAAGTAAAATGGAAACACCACACCTTAGTTTGGAGTAAACAAAAAGATGAAACTACAATTAATAGTGAGAAACAATATCAAATAATGTCCTCAAAAAAGGAAAAGATCAATTTACTTACACTCAAAAGTACTTCCATAAATTACATATGATATAGAAAGAAAAAGTTAGAAAGCTAAGCTTGAAAAGCACCTGCAAAGATTGTGCTAATGCTTCATCCTCCAGAAGTTGCCGCTTTCTTTTCAAGGTCAATGTCCCCTCTTCACTAAGTTTTTCCAGAGATTCATATTTCTCTGATTCTAATGTTTTGTATTTATAAATAAAACTACCAGGAATCATCTCAATCATGTCATCATGAACAATTTTCACTTTATCACGACAATTAAGTCTCTTTCTCTCTAAGCTAGACTGAACAATCATAGGGTTTGGCCCTTCCTACACAAAGCAAAAGATACCATGAGACAACTCAATGATTAAGTAAGAAGAGATTTGAACCTCGTTCCAGAAACAAGAACATATCAATTCATGTTTTCTAGTATAAGCATAGGTGAACCCTGAGTATGAAGAATGTTGTTCCCCTTCAGTAACATATTGCAATAATAACCAAACAAGATCAAGCTACAATGTAACAAGTGAAAACATTTAGTTCATTTGCTAGATTTTTTTTTTTTGTCAAAGTCCTTTTAGGAATTATACAGGTATATGACAAAAAGTATCTATTGCATACCACGACCAGTTCAACGGAGCCATCGCTTCTGGTATTCAAACTGACATGCTTCCTACTGACTCTTTTGTCCACCACTGAAAGATCACTCCTGCCAAAGACGTTTGACCCTTCAAAAACTGGTATACCCGATTGCTCATCTTCCTCTTGATTTTTCCTAAGAGGCACCAATATTCCTATCTTCGGCTGAAAAACAGTCACATTAAGCTCCAAACTAAATTAGTGCCATTAAATTAATCATTAAACATAAAAAAAAAAAGAACAAGTTGCACAACGGTGATATTAGAGCTTTAACACATTCAGGCTTTTGATCTCGAAGTCTTCAGCTCCTTCCTACTCAATTTTAGAAATCTTATAGTCTTTATGGATAGGCCTGAAGCGCGGAAGAAGGAAAAGAAAAATACATTAATGAAATGTTTCCGTGCTCTCATTCCCAAGCTTCATTTTTAGCACTAGGCTATTCATTTCCGCTCGTTTACTTGTACATTCACACTCTAGAATCCATATTGCTAGTAAAAACGGTATCATTTTTGCCGCCACTGGCACCGGCTTCTTTTGCATACTACCATATTGGAAAAGTCTCCTTCTGGAAAGGAACCAAAACATTTTTCCTCTAGCCCAACAATCACAGGAAAAACTAGAATTTGCACAGGTCATCCTCAGGGCGAAACCGTATTAAACAGAACAGCGACCACTAGAGCTCCATGCAAAGACGAGTTCTTCTCCCAATTTTTTTTCCCTTCATAAGAACTAGCAGAATAATAATGTCGGAGGCAGAGGAAGTACCCGTGATTCGGCCATTGCTGAGCGTAAGGAATGCAAAATTTGCTCTTTGCACCGAGTCGCCCCGGAGAAGATCGGTCGTGTCAAGCGGAAGCAGGAGTAACGTCGGGTGTCGGAGCAGTGTAAATTTCGCATGCTTTTGTTATGGACATCCATTACAAAATATATGGAATGTGTTCTTATTTCCTATATGCTCAAAAGGAAATTACTTTGGAGAAAAAACATTTACCGATTTTATTTTATACAAACAGTACGACTTTATGGGTTATGTATGCGATTAATGAGATCATGTTCAGCTCGGCTTTACAAGAATCACATTGCTTCATCTTATTTAGAAAGAATTCCCTCAAATAACAACTTACAAGCGCAATATACACAAATCAAAAGTAGCTTCTGCTTCCTTACTATAAAACAAATTTATATAAAAAAGTTCCATATCCGTAATATCCACAAAGTTAAAGGCAAATGTTAAACCTAATAAAATGCCCGAATGAAAATTTAAAGGATTCGCTTCAATGTGCTCCACAATAGTTGGATTCAATTATAGAGGTAAAAGACACTACGGAAGGCAATCTGTTGCTACTTCCACCAGAAAGTAATGTAAATTGTTAAAAATAAAAAAAGAAAAAAAAAATATATTGACGACGTTGTAGTTCACCGCGCTTGCTTGTCTGTTGCCACTGAGATTAAACATGCGCGCATGTTATAAAATAAAATCTGCATCTTCAAAGAGAAGCAAAAAGCATCCCTTGAGATCAACTATCTTCGGCGTTTTGTTTCTTTCCTCATCTCTGATAGATAGGTTTCCATATTAGATTTAACCCATAAACGCTTTCGGACGAGTTCATCCTTCGTTGACACATCTGAAACCAAGCAGATCAAATGAATTACAAATGAAAACGAGTGAAACAACAACAGTCAAACTTGGTGTCACACTTCACAAGCTTTTGTTTTCCCGTCTCAGAAGAGGACGCACATAATCCAGAAACGTATCTACTCAACCGTACCAAAAAAGAAAATGATCTTCAGATTCTTTTCTTAGACAGACGAAAGCAGTTATTAAGTACTTTGGATTGGTAAACACAAGTTTATAAAGAAAAATGGCAACCAACTTTAGCAGTTCACTATGCACATATCCCCCAAAGACATCAGCAAAAGGAATTCACCCCGTCTAAGAGATGCAGAGGGAGATTTAACGAACAATTTTCAGGCTTCCTCACTGTAAAGTAGGCACGTTCAACCATCCATTTGTACGAGGGCATTTTTCAAGGTTTTGCAATCATAACAAGATAACGTGGCACTTTGGCTTACCAATATTTTCCCAAGCACTAAGAGGCACTTTGAGGCTACTCCTCGTCAAATAACAAGCATCTTCCCACGTGTATGGAGCTTTCTTAACTCGGTATCTCCAAAACCAAAAACCTCTCCATAGTAAAAGCTGAAAGGATCAAAGACAATTATTCAGCACGAAGAGTGAACTCTTCCAACAACTGACACTTCTTTTCACGAAACATTATTGAGAAAGAAGATTTAGACAAAAGAGATATAGCAGGTAGAATATATAGTTTTTTGAAAGTTAGGTAGAATATATAGTTGGGCACTATAAACTGAGACAGGAAAGCTACGATCCAGAATACAATAAATATGAGTTTGTCGTCCTAATAGCACTATATTAGAAAAATGTCAAGGTTTCAGAGATGAAATTCTTCCTTATAAGATGGAAAACAAACCTTGCCAAGGATGTAAGGCAAGAGGAAAAACTGAACACCTATAAGATTCCACACTGAGGGTCTTCCAGCTCCTTGAATTTGCAAGTTGAGTTCTTTGCTAAGGTCTTCATCTGACTTCCTGTGGCAAACAAATATTAAAGGAAAGTTTTATTCAGTGAAAGGTTCTCTGTGGACGATCAGAATACTTTAAATTACAGTAAAGCACTAAACAGGTGTACTTATCGATCTGCTTGTTTCCCTTTTTTCTGTTTGTTACTCCCCCAGTGCGTTCTAGTTCCAGGGCCCGCAACCTATTCTTATATGCTGGTGTTTTCTTTACCATATTCACAGCCTGCAAGCAAATGAAAAACTTTATGGGTCAAACGAAAATTGACGATGGAATCAAATACAAGAGATGAGGTATCACCAAGAATATTACCAAGCAATACATTGCATTAGACAACTAACATCTTATATGGACAAGACAAAAAATAAATTTCAATTATGCAGAAATTCATTTAATTTCCACAGTAATACACAATGAGATGAAAGACGACCGTTTAACCAAATACATCTTTTTTCTTAGGAGTTGCAATTTGAAATTCTTGAAAGTAATAAATTTCATGCTTACGAAACATCGAAGATGCTTGATTTGTACAATTTCTCTCTTTCAAATAATATCTGAAAAATCTTTACCTGCTTATATCTTGTCTGCATATTCAGATATTGAAATGCAGAAATAACCAAAAGAAGACCCACCAAGACTGCCCGCGCATCCTAAAAGAAGAGAATTATCGAATTATGGAATGCCAGCACTTTTTATCACAAAACATTAAAAGGTCTTAGACTTCTAAACTTTACAGATAACTATAAGAAAATAAATAATCAAAATAGTCTTACAGTTTTGTGCCCGTAATATGCATGATAGTAGCGGGCCGCATTGTAGAATACCTGAATGAAAAGAATACATGCAATGAGATCCTTGAATTATATGGTTTAGTACCTGAGCTTAACAGAATACGCACACATCATGAACTCTGCATTTCAAATTGTTCGAGTTTGGTTAAGAAAGTTGGTGAGTTAATCTATCCGACAAGTTATAATTAGATGTAGAAAAACAAATTACAATGTCAAGATATGCAGCAAATGATATGCTCGGGTAAGAGCTCAAAGATCTACTATGGACATAAAAGATGAATCTTTTGTTCTTTTTTTTTGAAAACTTCATTAATTTAGTAAGGCATCATGGTAAAACATAATGTTACACATGGATTACGCAAAAAATGAATCTGAGACATATAACTAAGAAAGCATAGTGCAATAGGGAAAAATAATACAAAAACTAAATATACCTCTTCTGGATGTGCAATTGCATAATCATACTGCTCTCTGGTAGCTTCATCCTTTAATATCTGCAAAAAGAATATGTCTGAATTCGGATTATAAGGTTTTAAGTTATTAGCATTTCCCTCCATGCAAGTGGATTGTAGAGAGGAAAAACAAGGTCAAACAAAGCATGTGAGGAAATAGAAACACATTTGTCCCTAGTAGAGCATGTACAAATTCTGTCCATGATAATTTTGGCATTCACCAAAATGTGGAAATAGAAAATTATGTGAGAATTATAGCACTCCATACCAAAACATATGAGAAAAAATCGATTCCTGAAACATGAAAAGGGGAAACTGCTAACATCAAAAAGCATGTTTCAAATTCTGTCTATGACATAAACTTTCCAAAAAAATTCTGTCTATGATATAGTTGCAGACAATTTTCTTGAGACTAATTACAACAAATATTCAGAATATCAACTAAATCTATTATGAGAAAATCTAAAGCTAATCACTTGGTGTGTTGACTACCAAAGATTGCCATTTTTGCCAGACAAATTCTGCCCGTGCCTTTTAATGGATCAAATGTTGAAATAGAAGTTTAAAACAACCATGAAAAGCTATACCAAACAAAATTTTCAGAACCCAACTATTTTTTTTTTTTTTTGAAGATTGTGAAGAACCCAACTATATATACTAGGCTTTTTTGTGATAAGCGTACCACTGGCAGATAGTCCACAAATCTTCAACTTGATTCGATTTGCAGTGTTGAATTCTTCAAGTTCAGAAATGCACTTTTTTTTTTTTCTCAAGTTCAGAAATGCACTTTCACATGCAGATTAGCTGAAGACCTGTCAGTTTAGGAGACCTTTACGTTATATATTATTTAGGCTGCACTCGATAACATATTGACCATTCTCAGATTCTTACAAAGCAAAGGAACTATTCAAGGTAAGGCAATGGTTTGTAGACAAGAGAAAGTATAAGTACCGGTTATCAAACTCAATTTTTAGACACAAGAGTGACATTATAAGCAGGAGTTCGCAGGACAAAAGACAAGAGGTCAATTACAGACGTTTCGATTTTAATGGTGGTAAATGTCCTAAAGGCAGCAGAAACAACTTTCCGGATTATATGCATCAGATTACGACTTACCTATCCTACTTTATGAAACAGAAACCTCGCATTACCAGTGGGACAACAAAAAACTCCGAAAGAACATATGAGAATGACACAATCAATTGATCAAGTATAGACAGGGAAAGAATCAGGCCGACAAGCTTGGATCTGTACCTCATAGGCATTCGCTATTTTAACGAAGAGCTGCCTCGAATCCGGATCAGGATTCTTATCTGGATGACTGAAAAGAACAAAGTTTTCAGTTCGATTTGAAACTAAGAAAAGAAAAGAAAAAAAATAGAAAACATAAATGCCAAACTTATTTAAACTTACTATTTCAAAGATAGCTTATAGTAAGATTTCTTTATTTCTGAAGAATTGGCGTCCTGAGAAACCCTACAAACGACAGAAGAGCAGCAAGGGGAAGTGAAATGGAGCAGAAAGAAAGAAGGGAGCTTTGTCTAAAGTACAAGGAAATGGGAGGAATTTCGATCGATACCCGAGGAGATCGTAACAATCGTCTTCATCACAGTAAATGGCCGAAGTGGAGGGAAGCACCAGGAGAAGAGAAGCGATCACCAACCAGCGAATAGCAGGTGGAGCCATCGCCGGTCGAGATCCGGACAGAGTCCTCTGCAGGCCACCGGTGCGAAGTCCACCGGGACAGAAATGTCGCGCGCAGCATATGTTCGATGATGTAACCCGTAGGTTTTCAGAAAATTACAGTTTTAGGGACCCGACCCGACCCGACCCGACCCATCCGATTGATCTAATCCGACCCAATTGATATAAGTTTGCCAAATCCGATCAGATTTTCTTTTTTTTTTTTTTTTTTATCGAAAACCATTGTTTAGATTAGATAGATACGAGTTCCTGCAGTTTATATATGGTTTTATCCCATTTCTGATACAGTCTTCAACAAATTCTAATTTCAAAAAGAGTCGTGCTATGGGCCCAGAAGCCGTGCAAGTATTTGTGAACGGCTCCACTGCAATTATTTGTGAACGGCTCCACGTGGATGGCTTAGCCCTAGTTAGCAAAAAAAAAAAAAAAAAAAAAAAACCGAGCGGCCCAACCCTCCCTCTTCCTCGCATTGCCTCCCTCAAAACTTGGTCGTCATCCTCTCTCTATACTATTACCTCCATTAGTACAGCCATTGCTATAACCCGTTTGATTACTGCCCATGCACTGAGACAAGCAACCCAAGAGCTCCGTCTCAAGAGCTCTGAAATGGGCAATCTCTGAGAGTAGATCGGAGTTCTCCCTTTGCAGGGTTTGGTTTTCTTCTAAAAGATGATGGGTTTCTGTAGACTTGTCTTTGAAGCCGGCCTCCAGAAAGCTTGGGAACATGCTCTGTGCGCACTTCCTGCGATTAATTTCAACAAGCACGTTATGTCCTCCCCTACAGAACTTCTCATGCTGGAATTCCCATCTATACGACGATGATTTCTTGATGCTTGAACAGACGATAATGGCGTTTCAAAAGAAGAAGAAGAAGAAGAAAAACAGGAGTGAACGAAACTTTTTGGATTTGCATGTAATGAAAAGAAAATAAGGACAGAGAAAGGGACAAGCCATCTGCAAATAGCAGCCAAAAAAAAGAAATGATTGATTATGGGGTAAATAGAATTAAAGATCACAGAGAAGCGAGAGAAGAGAAAGTCCCTGCCATCTGTTTATTTAAAATGATCAGTATCTGAAACAGCTCTCTTCCATTGATGCCTTGTAAAATATGAATATCTGATTTCTCCCTTCATTATTCTTTAAAGCCACCGTGAGCAGTATCCGATTAGAACGATGTCAAGCTCTCTTTTTCTTTTTCTTTGTTGATATGTTTTTAAAACATGGAGAGAGGGAGAAAGGATTTATAGAAAAATTAATAAGAAACAGCATCCGATCATCGATCTCTTCTGTTCCAAGTCTTTCGACTTTCGCATGACATAACAAGATAAAAAAATGTTATCTTAGAAAACCCAGCTGTGACAAACTCTGCTGTTGCAGCAGAGTGGTACTCTGTGATCGTATTAAGGATGCTGCAGAAAGCGTATTATCACGACCCTTATTAACACGAGGAAGGAGAGGGAGAGTCAGAGGCAACGCGAGGAAGGAGAGGGAGAGTCAGAGGCAACGCGAGGAAGGAGAGGGAGAGTCAGAGGCAACGCGAGGAAGGAGAGGGAGAGTCAGAGGCAACGCGAGGAAGGAGAGGGAGAGTCAGAGGCAACGTGAGGAAAGAAAGGGAGAGTCAGAGGCAACGCGAGGAAGGAGAGGGAGAGTCAGAGGCAACGCGAGGAAGGAGAGGGAGAGTCAGAGGCAACACGAGGAAGGAGAGGGAGGGTCGGGCAGCTCGGTTTTTTTTGCCACTAGGGTATGACATGGATGGCCACCTAAGTCATCCACGTGGAACCGTGCACAAATACTAGCACGGCTCCCATGCCCATAGCATTTTCCTCTAAAAAAAGACGGCATATGTTTTTCCCTAATGCTGATACCGTGATCACCAGAAAGAAGCTTCCTTGGATAATCTGTCCACTACATTGTTGCCCTAGGTAGGATGGATGTTTGATAAACAGGTCCCGGCAAGAAGTGACCAAGGGTCTCAAATGCCAATGGCATGTTGCTAGTTGTTGGACGGCTGTAATCACCAACTTGGAGTCTCCCTCTTGATAACCTGTTTATGTGGGAAATTTTTTTGAAGCAAATGCAGGCTAAGTAGTAAAGCAAGAAGTTCCGCCCCATTGTTGATTTTGTTTTGTAATGGCCATATGGCGGATAACAAGTGGTTTTCCTGGGAGTCTCTAATAGTCACTCCACAACCAGCTATATGTTGATGCACGAGGCTAGAACCATCAAAATTAATTTTTAAATAGGATGTAGGGGGTGGTAGCCAATGTATGTCATGACGCTGCATTTTTTTGGGGCAAGTCACACGTGACTTTGTTGAGTTGCAATATCCTGTGTATTAGAAATGATTTTTCGACAGAGGGATTCTTCAGCTTGTGCTTTGAAACAAAAAAGCCTTTGGTTCCGTTCATACCAGATTTCCCATAATGTCACCATAGTCTATAGCATAAGTTTTGGTTTAGTTCGAGAGTCAGCATCAAAGAAGCAGGCATATAAAAATTGTCTAAAGCTTTGCGTTGCCTTTTTCAGCTTGGCAAAAGATGCAAAGTTCATCAGTTATACAGATACAAGAAGGCTCTTTGTGGGGAGGCAATCATGCAGGAGTTTCCATAGGAAGTTCCGATGCTTAGGAAGAAGATAAGGGGACCATATTTTCCTCCATAAGCAATCTTGAGGACCGAGCTTAAGAGTTCCATTGTCTACTCCCATTAATCGGAAAAGGCTCCATCTGTACTCAAAGTCGTATAGACTTTCATTCCATATCTCACCTTGAAGTAAAGTGTCAACTTTGTCTTCAAGTAAGATGGGACCAACTTGTAACCTATTCTGATTTATTAGAGGTTCATCCAACCCATCTGCCCATGTATCTAGCCATATCGACGCCCATGATCCATCTCCAATGTGAAATCGAAGATTCTGTTTGAAGAAGTCTAGATTTTTCTTTATCTGCTTCGAGTCTCCTTGTTTGTTTTTTGCTGAGATTATATGGGGAGATTCCCCGTATTTAGCTCTCATCACCTGGGCCCACAGAGATGTTTTCGATGTAAAGAGACGCCATAAAAGTTTCAGCTTAAGTGTTTTATTGAGGGCTTTTAAGCTCTTAATCCCAGTCACCCCATATTCACTCCTGTGCATGTATCGAGCCAGTTTTTTTTGAAGATGAATCTTATGCTGGCCATTATAGCTCTAGAGGAATTCTCGCATTAATTTTTCAATGTTATCTATGGCTGTCTGAGGAAGTAAACCTAGATATTTCCCTAAAGAGTCAGAGATTCTATAAGGAAGAGTTTGTGCTATCTGTTGTTTGATGTTATCAGTTATATTTTATGAAAAACATATCGTGGATTTAGTGTTGTTTATTCGCTGACCCGCTGACTTTCATGTTCTCTAAGTACCGTTATCAGTTCATGAGCGGTGTCAGCTTCGGCTTTTGCAAAGAAGTACTGTGTCATCTCTGTAATGCTTGAATAGGCCCATGGTTTAATTTTCCTCTGTAAGATTAATTCTTAGATTCGTGAGGACAATAATTCTTCCCATAAAATAAAAATGAAAGGGGAGATAGGGTCTCCCAGACGATCCCTTTTTTGTTGGAATGATTTCCTATGTAGGTGTACCATTCATCGGAATTTGGTATTGGACTGTGTTAATACACGAAATTAGAAGGTGTTGCCAGGGAAATCAAATTGCTCTAATGTGTGGCTAATGAACTCCCACAGAGTGAATCAAAAGCCTTTTGGAGATCTAGTTTGAACCCGAAATAGTTATTTGTTTTCTTTTCGGACTTAAAAGAAGTTAGTATCTCATGGGATAATGAAAGGTGACCTGAAATCTGTCCCCCTTTTATAACAGCACTTTGGGTCAGTCCAACTATAAGGGGAACAATTTGCTTTAAGCGATTTGCTAGTACCTTAGCAAAGACTCTATGTGACACATTACAAATTTACAGAGACCAATTGGCCGAAAGTCCTGAAAACTTTCAGGATTTGTTGATTTGGGAATTAAAGTGATATATGTTCTATTTAACTCCATGTAACCTGACCTAAAAAGTGTATCTATGTTATGAGTTTGGTCTTTTTTGATCAAAGTCCAATGTTTTTGAAAAAACAATGGATGTAACCTATCGGGCCCTGGTGCCTTGTATGGGTCCATGGTGAATAGTGCTCTCCTAATCTCTTTTTGGGATGTGGGCTTTTCTAGGAGCAATTTGTGTTGCTCGGCTAGTTTGCACAATGGGCAAAAATTTGCAGGAGATGTGTATTTCCCCTCTTTGGCATAAACTTCATTAAAATATGGCCATGCTGCACTTCTAATATCATTTTCCTCCTCTAAGATAGTATTATCTCCTAGTTGGATGGATTTTATGTTGTTTATGTTTTTTCTAACAATGACAAAGGTATGAAAAAACTTGTATTCTCCTCTCCGTGTTTAGAAAATATTGCCTAGCTCTTTGAAATTCATGTGTATATTTAATTCTAAGTAGACGCATCTGTTTATGTTGTAATGTGTGTTCTTTTTCTAAATTTTGATTAGTTGGGTTGCCTCGTGCTATGGTTTCTTGTAATTTATGCAATTTCTTATATAATTTATTTAGTTCGATATTAAAATTCCCAAAACTAGTTTTGTTCCAGGTGGTTAATTTGTTTGCTATTTCAGCTAAGCGATCGGGTAACAATTCCGGCGGAGGTACTGGTTTATTTGGGTGTGTAATTGCGGCCCAGCCCAATTTTACAATTTCCTCATATTCAGTGGATTCCATCCACATGGCCTGATAACGAAAATCTTGGGTTTTGCAATACTAGGTCTCAACTTTATAAACGCCGGCGCATGATCAGAGAACATCCTAGGTAATATAGGAACATTTGAATGCAGTAGCAATTGTAACCATCTATCATTAAATAGATGGACGTTCAACCTTAGTCTCGCAAACGAAAATTATATCTGGTTTGTGCTTCCCTACATAAATTCTAAGTGTATGTAAAGCCGAGGTATGTTGTATGCCTCAGATGTTCCAAATAAATAAACTATCCATAAAATAATATTGTGCAGTATAGCCACATACCTGACAATGGCTGGATCGTAGGTCTCATTTCTTCAAGTTTTGGAGATTTGAGGATGAGTGTACCTCTCGGCTTAAGTGGACGCACAGCAGTGCACTTTCATCATCCGCTCTGGCTAACTTCTTTAAGGGTTTGAATGGCAGTCAGTAGGATGCCATTTCCAGGTTCCGTGGACGTTGTGCGTGTTTTGAATATGGACTTTGAAGTGATTTGTCCAAAAGTGTGTCTGAAAGTCTGGGTTGGGTGACTGTGAGTTGCTTGTGGTATCTGTTGGTACTTTTCTAGCGCTTGTCGGACAGTGATCTCAATAGGCATTTAAAAGTTAAAAGCCCTCGGATCCAACTGCAAATTCTGTGTGACTGTGTGCTTACTTTGTTCGAACAAAACACTACTAGGGTGGTCCGTGTTTTCCGCGCGTCTAGGAGGAGCTAGAGTTAGCTTTAGGTTAACTCCTTGTTTTCCATGCGTCTCCACCTCGTGCTATGTATTTTGTCCTGCAGTTGGTTTGTAATGTTTGATTGGATGATTCTGTTTTTCTTTTGATGAGGAGGATGCAGACTAGGAGGGTCCTTTGTGGCCTCTTTTTTGCACTGTGATCCATGGCAAGGGAGAATGATCATGCCCATCATCTTTAGGAGATTTAGTTGAGTCTTTTGACTCATCAGGTAGTTTCCCCTGGCAGTCCTCCGTAGAGTGTCCCCATCTTTTACAGAGAGTACAGATTCTAGGTTTATTCTCTATATGAAACGGGACCAAACACATGGAATCAAGGTTATCTATCTCGACTCCTGTTATATCTGGTTTAGAAAGGTCTATCTCGACCTTCACTCTCGCATGAAGGGTCGGGCCGTCTCTGCGTCTAGTTTCTTCATCCATCGTGATGATGCATCCCAAAGGTTGCACAATCTGTGCTAGAGCTTCATCATGCCAATGCATGAGAGGCAAATGAAGAAATTTGACCCAGACAAATGAGTACGTAAAGAGAAAGAATTCTACATGAAAGCCTCTCAGCCATTGGAACAAGTGGAGCTGAGATTCGCCCATTTGAATAGGACAGATATTACGAAGCATCTCGCAATGATCTTTTGATGGTAGTTCCATGGAAAAATAACCTCTTGGCATTTTGAGTTCCATGATTGCGGGATCTGGAAGACTGGCTGTGTGCAAAGCTCTTTGTAATGCAGACACTATGTAGGATGGTGGTCCTGGAATAACCCACAAATATGCCAATGACGGACGTTTCCAGTTGGGCGAGACCTCGCTCAACACACTCACGGGACAAAGTAACTGTATGAAATTTAGAAGTTAAGTGGTTTACTATATCTGGAGGGTGCGAAGGAAGGGTGTGAGGGATTGATGACAACCTGTGAATATTGACTTTCACAGGCATATTGTTTGGCAAAGGAGGAGGAGGTGAAGCTAATAGAAGAGGCTAGCTGATTCGTTATAGGGGTTTTGCTTGCTGAAACTGAGGCGACATGTATGGGAAAATTCTGCGGTTCCGGCCGAGGAGGTTGAACAGACGAATCATCTTGCATTTCTGGGCAAGGGAGTGTTAACGGTGTGTTTCCTTTTTTGGAAGGACTATAGATGAATAGAGAGAGTGGTGTAGTAGGTTAATGGGTAATGTTATAAAAAGAAAGGTTCTCCATGCATCAACATGTAGCTGGGTGGTTGGTGAAATTAATAACACCAACTTCTTTTGATATGGGTGTAGAGGATGTTAATATGTATATAAGTTAGGGGCTTTTTTGTCTTTTTACCCTTCAAGGGTATATTTGTCTTTTCAATTGTAATCTAGATGTATATATACTCACACGATGATTAATACAATCAAGTCGATTTCATCAAATTCTATCATGGTATCAGAGCCGACTCGGTCTTGACTCGGCAAACTCAGTTCAGACTCAGGTTGATACTTCTGTCTCTGTAACTCGGCTTCACCCGGTTTTGACTCGGATCAGAAGAGCGAGTCACGACAGTAGCGAGAGTCAACTCATCGTGACTCGTCTTCTTCCCTGCGTTTTCCCCCTTTCTCAGATCCGAAAATCGGCTACGATTTTCGCTTGTTCTTCCGCCGAATCATCTGAAAACTTCACCAAATCCTTGATTCGAGCTTCGATTTTGATTTCGGAGACCTATTTTGTGCCGGAATCATCGGATTTTTTGGATTTTTGGTCTCTGATTGTTGCCCGATTTCGCCGTCGCAGTAGAGGCTTGCTCGTACTCAGATTCGACGTTTTTTCTTGCCGCAGCCGTCGCCCTAGCCATCAGCGACGATTTTCGTCATCGTCGGCTTCGGATCCACGGTTTTCCCCTTCGGCGAAACCTCTCTTGTCGTCGCCGTGGGAACGTCGTGGGCTCGCCGTGGGATCGCCGTGGGATCGCCGTGGGATCGCCGTGGGGTTGCCGTGCCGTCGCCGTGGGCTTGCCTTGCCCTCGCCGTGCTTCTCGCCGGCTGTTCGCGCCGCCGCCGCCCGCCGGGAGGAAGCTGTTGCTTCCTCGCCTTCTTCCTCCGCTTCTTGATTAGGGTTTCTGGAACTTTTAGACCAGACCGGACCAAGACCAGACCGGACCGGACCGAGCCACCCGAACCTCTTTTGATCGGACCGGACCGGCCCAGATTGAGCTGAACCAGACCGGACCGGATTACCGTTGAGCCGGGATGGGTCAGACAGAACCAGACTCACCTATACTCTGACTGGACCGGCTAGGACTGAACCACGTCAGATCCCCTCAGATCGGGCCTGGTCACATTGCTGCACGTTGGGCCCATTGGAGATTGGATTGCCTCTTGCTTATTTCTGGTTCCTCGAGTTGTCTCAGTTTACTATATTTTACGGAGCCACAGGTAACCACACGTGCTTTGTTTCTTGATTGTGTGACATCTATTTTCGTTCATGGCTTCATCCGATTATGCTCCAGTTATGCCTGTAAAATTGGATAGCACGAACTATATTCACTGGGCTTCTCTTATGCGTAATTTTTTGCGAGGCCGTAATTTATGGAAATATGCTTCTAGTGACTATAGCATGCCAGCCAGTACTGCAGACGGTTCCCATTTCAAAGCTCTAGAGGAATGGGAAGTTAATAATTCCCGAGTGATTTCATGGTTAGCTAGCGCTGTATCGCCTTCTCTTAGTCTGCAGGTTGGGAAATATGAAAATGCAAGAGATGCATGGTTATTTTTAGAACACAGGCATACGGGCACGAATTTTGCTCAGAAGTACAAGTTAGAAATGGACATCCGATCTCTTTGGCAGGCCCCCGATCAGACCATTTCCGATTTTTATGCTCAGATGTCTCTGCTATGGGATCAGTTAGGTGCTATCGCTCCGAAGTTTGTATGCACTGCGGATGATGTTATTTTTCAGACCTATGTGGATGAAGAGCACTTAGTTCAGTTTTTGATGGCACTCAGTGATGAGTATGAGTTTATTCGGTCCTCTATGCTTCATAGGCATCCTTTGCCTTCTGTTGAAGCTGCTTTATCTGAGTTACTAGCAGAGGAAATACGTCGTCGCACTGGGGGACCCCTTACTTCACAGCTCAGAGATCCCGACACTGTTCTTGCAGCTTCCAGACGTCCTCCACCTACAGCGAGTAAACCTGGCCCTCCTCGTGACATGACTCATGTACAGTGTTGTTATTGTAAGGAATATGGGCATATGAAATATCATTGTCCAGCAAAGCGGCGTCCGCCTCATTCTTCTGCCCGACGCACTACAGCCGCCTCTGCCTCCACTGATGATTCATCCGGCATACTTCCGACTTCTACTTCCTCACTGAATCTTGGAGATATCCAGGAAGCGATTCTCAAGGCTCTTGGTGGTCTTGGTCATGGTAATTCCTCAGTCTCTGCATTGTCCGCCACTTCAGGTAAGGGTTCTTGGATTATTGATTCTGGTGCATCTAACCATATGTCCTTTGATTGTTCTCTTTTTACTTCTACATCCTCTTCATCTCCTTTGTCTTTCTCTCCTATTTATACTGCTGATGGCTCTACACTCCCTGTAGAATATTCTGGTTCTGTTTGTACATCTGGTGGAATCAGTTTGCCTGATGTTCTTTATGTTCCTCGTCTGTCCATGAATCTGTTGTCTGTTGGACAATTGTGTGATCTTGGCCTTCATGTTTCATTTTCTTCCTCTGGTTGTCAGGTACAGGATCCATCGACGGGGAAGGTTCTTGGGACAGGACGTAAAGTTGGCCGCCTCTTTGAGCTTGATCATTTGAATATTTCATTGCGTACTAGTTCCCCTCGCACTTGCAGTTTGTTAGCTAGTTCTGAGTTTGCACTGTGGCATAGTCGTTTGGGTCATGTATCTACCTCTACTTTGAATAAATTAATTGGTACTGGTCAGTTAGGACATGTTTCTCCTGAGTTATTGCATTGTGTTAGTTGTAAACTTGGCAAACCTACGCTTTTACCATATTTAATATCAGTCTTGTGCGTTCTTTAGCTCCATTTGATATTGTTCACTCGATGTTTGGGGACCCTCTTCGGTCCCAACTATAGGTGGATCTCGATATTATGTTGTCTTCATCGATGATTATTCACGTTTTGCATGGGTTTATCTGATGCGGTCTCGCTCTGAATTTTACAATATCTATGTTGAATTCTCCACGATGATTCATACTCAATTTTCTCGAAAAATTAAAATTTTTCGTTCTGATTCCGGAGGCGAATATATTTCTGACAAGTTTCGGTTGTTGCTGAAATCCCATGGTTCCTTGCAACAACTTTCTTGTCCCTATACTCCCCAACAAAACGGAGTTGCTGAGCGTAAGCATCGACACATTGTCGAAACCGCGGTACTCTTCTTTTGTCTTCCTCAGTCCCTACGCACTTTTGGGGTGAAGCTGTTTTCACTTCTGTTTATCTTATTAATCGATTACCTTCTGTGGCTTTGAATGGCTCTACCCCTCTCACTCGTCTCTATGGTACGTCTCCGGATTACTCTTCTCTTAGTGTCTTTGGTTGCACTTGTTTTGTTTTACTTCCTGCTCGTGAACGTGATAAACTATCTGCCAAATCTGCCATGTGTGTTTTCTTGGGTTATGGTACGCAACAAAAAGGTTTTCGGTGTTATGATCCTCAGACTCAGAAATTGCGTATTTCCCGACATGTTACTTTCTGGGAAAAAGTTCCTTTTTACTCCTTGCCTTCACATAAATTGCATTGTAATGTATCTCCTACGGTTGCATTTGATCTTTTCCCGATTCTTTTTCTTCTTACGTATCTCGCTATGCCTGATTACATTGCAGGTTCACGATCTGCTGACTCCCTGTCCCAAAGGCCTTCTCTGCCTGATGTTCCTGCACCTTCTTTGGATCGGACGTCTCCCCCTTCCTCCCCTGCCCATGCGTCCTCTTCGGATTCACCTCTCCGCTTGTCCACCTCTTCTTCGCCTGAGGCTCCTGTTGGTCAGTCTCGCTATCCCTCCCGCACTCATCAGCCTCCGGTACGTTTACTTGATTATCATTGTTATTCATCTACTCTTTCCTCTGCTTCTGAACCCTCTTCCTATAGAGAGGCTTCCTCTAACCCTCTTTGGCAGCAAGCTATGACTGAGGAGTTACACGCTTTGGCTCGGACTCATACTTGGGATCTTGTTAATCTTCCTCCTGGTAAGTCCCCGATTGGCTGCAAGTGGATTTATAAAATCAAGACTAAGGCGGATGGCACTGTTGATCGATATAAAGCCTGTCTTGTGGCTAAGGGCTATACCCAGGAGTATGGTATTGATTATGAGGAAACCTTTGCTCCTGTTGCTCGATTGACTTCTGTTCGTTTATTACTTGCCATCGCTTCTACTCGGAGTTGGACTTTATTTCAGATGGATGTGAAAAATGCGTTTTTGCATGGTGACTTAGTTGAGGACGTTTATATGTTACCCCCACCAGGTTTTCCTCATCAATCGGGACAAGTCTGTAAACTTCGTCGTGCTTTATATGGCCTGAAGCAGGCCCCCCGTGCTTGGTTCTCCACCTTCTGTTTGAAGATTGTTCAGTTTGGTTATCGTCAGAGTTCTCATGATTCTGCACTGTTTACTCATCAGACATCTCGTGGTATTGTGTTATTGTTGTTATATGTGGATGATATGGTTATCACTGGTGATGATGTGCAAGGCATCTCTGATCTTAAGGCATACTTGAGTACTTGTTTTGAAATGAAGGATCTTGGTCGCCTCCGCTATTTTCTTGGTCTCAAGGTCCTCTCCTTATCTGGTGGCTATGGTCTTTCTCAGGTTCAGTATGCAGCTGATTTGCTCAACCGTGCTGGTCTCACTGATAATAAGACTTGTGATACTCCTTTAGAGCTTAATGTTAAGCTTCGCGGCACCGATGGCGAGTTACTTTCTGATCCTACTCTCTATCGACAGTTAGTCGGTGGTTTGATCTATTTGACTATTACGCGTCCCGACATTAGTTATGCTGTTCATGTCGTCAGTCATTTCATGTCTGCTCCTCGCTCTGTTCATTATGCCGCAGTGTTACATATCCTGCGCTATATTCGTGGCGGCATGTACAGAGGTTTGATCTTTTCCTCTGCTTCCAGTCTTACTTTATCTGCCTATTCTGATGCTGATTGGGCTGGAGATGTTACCGATCGTCGGTCTACCACCGGCTATACCATTTTCTTAGGTGACTCTTTGATTTCCTGGCGTAGCAAGAAGCAATCTACGGTTTCGCGTTCGAGTACTGAGGCTGAATATAGAGCTCTTGCTGACACTACTTCTGAGCTTGTCTGGCTTCGTTGGTTACTCCAGGATATGGGTGTCTCTCCGGATTCTGCTACTCCACTTCATTGTGACAATAATAAAGGTTTCTCTTGATTGCTCACAATGATGTGTTTCATGAGCGGACTAAACATATTGAAGTGGATTGTCACTTTGTGCGCCATCATTGTACCACCGCACTCTCACCTTATTGTATCTTCCTCCGAACATCAGATCATGGATCTATTTACCAAATCGGTTACTTCGTCACGATTTCGGTATTTAGTGTTCAAACTCCAGATGGGCACCTTTACCCCATCTTGAGTTTGAGGGGGGATGTTAATATGTATATAAGTTAGGGGCTTTTTTGTCTTTTTACCCTTCAAGGGTATATTTGTCTTTTCAATTGTAATCTAGATGTATATATACTCACACGATGATTAATACAATCAAGTCGATTTCATCAAATTCTATCAGAGGATACGTGTTATCCGATCTCCATTTGATCTCTCTTGGTTTGAAAAAAGAGTCAAACATTGAAGGCGTGTAAGATAGATCGAGCTTTGAGAGACGGTCGGGAGATCGTGGGTAATTTAAGGGAGGTGGATATGGTCTGGGAATGTTTGTCGGGTGCATATAGAGAATGTTTGGTGGGGCGGTGTACCTAGTTAAAAAAGAGATACGAGAAGTACAAGAGGATGTTAATATGTTTAAATGGTGTTGCAGGGACACCCAGAGAGAGATATAGCGTATCCAAAACAGCAGCCAAACTGCCACGTGTTTGAAAATCTCCATGATCAAGGTCTTCCGTTGCTGAGTTTCTGCATTCATCTTCCCCGTCTCCGGCAGTGTATCTTCGGAAAACATCAATATAGCAGATTCTTGCTTGGGTTTAATTGTACTGCAAAATTTCAATATTACTATGGTTAACACATAATAACATGAAAAAGAGAAGTTATATAACCAGAACTGGGAACCCTTCGTATCAAGGAAACGAAACTTCTCCTCAGACTGCGAAATATCTCTCTGATGCAAAAAACGTATACGAGAGTGTGTTGTGATTTGCTCTTCCAACTGTGACCTTGTTGATGAGTCGTTTTTTGGGGTAATTTATGAAGGTAAAGATAGAATTATTCCTGGATGGTTTTTGTATGCTTCAGATGTTATATGGGTAGTGTGGGTGGCAGATCTGTGTGGGGGAACTTGAAAGTTTTGTCCGATGGTATCTCCTCTGGTATATTGGTGTGTTTGGGTGAGGTTGTAGAGTTTGGTATGAAAAGTGAAGTAGGATCTAGACTTAGGTGATTTCTGATGGTGGGAACAACGTGTGCTAAATGTGTGAGAACTGGTTTGCGCTGGGTTATGTCTTGATTTCTAGTAGAGCTACCTGTTCCTGTTTCTGGGTAATATGTATTTGATTGTGCTTTGTTTGTGGAGGGGTTGTAATGTCTCCTTTTGTGGATTGCTTGGATATAGATGTTCCATACTTGAAGCTGTGGTGATAGTGTGGTGAGTGGAGTATTTGCATTGCATAGATTTGTTGATGATGTTGTAGATGCGTAACTTTGGTGTTGCCGCTTCATCTCTTCATCTCCTTTTTCATTGAAGGTGACTCTGTTCCAGAGGAGCTGCAAAGGTTTGCATCGGTGTGTAAACCCGATCAGATTCGTTCACCCATTCTCTAAGTTTCGCCGTCGGAGATGAAGGTTAATTCTTTGTTGACTTTGATGATCAAGATGAAAGAATGCTTCTACTTTGTAGGACTGAATACCATATAGAGTTCGGGTCCAAAGTTTATCCCAAAATAATTAGCCCAAGTTAGAAACCACTTTTTCCAATTGCTATATAAACCACAGATCATGCATTTATATGTGGAACTACTCTATAACACTAGACAAAGCAAAAGAGAGAGAACAAACGAGGGAGATAGAATAAATTAATAAGAGAGTGAGAAAATGACAAAAAGAAAGAGATCCTAGGGGAGAGAGACAGGGAATGAGAGAGGGAGAGAAGGTGAATAAGAGAACAAAAGGGAGACGAAGGTTAGATAGAGATCATTGAGAGAAGGAGATTGAGACTAATAACAAAGAAAAGAAATGGTGTTATGAAAAAAAAGGAGAGAGAGAGAGAGAGAGAGAGAGAGAGAGAGAGAGAGAGAGAGAGAGAGAGAGAGAGAGAGAGAGAGAGAGAGAGAGAGAGAGAGAGAGAGAGAGAGAGAGAGAGAGAGAGAGAGAGAGAGAGAGAGAGAGAGAGAGAGAGAGAGAGAGAGAGAGAGAGAGAGAGAGAGACCGTTGTTTTTTAGGATCACACACACACACAAATATATAATAGATATGTTAAGATTGCAAATTGTTACGTTTAAATGCTGAGATTGCCTGGATGTAATTTTCCCCAGCCAGAAACAGTTGTTTTTACTCTACCAGAAATAATGTATTAATTTGTGCATAACTGAGAGCTTATTTGTTAGAAACCGGAAGTGGTAGAGTGCTACTTTTGGATCACAAAGCATGATTTATTATCGCTGGTAAAAAACCTCCGTCCGCTGGCGGGCAAAAACAACTGTCGCGCGAACGAAAGATCTTGGCCGACGCCGGGATCCTTCGGCGGATAAGAACATCCGACGACGGACCGAAACGCGTCGGCGGAAAGATATCCTCCGACGCGTAGAGGGGTGTCCGGGGAAATGATTCCACCGATGCGCGGGGATGCGTCGGTGGAATACTTTCCCACGACGAGTGATCAGGTGTCGGCGGATAGGATTCCCCCGACACGTGAGGCCGTGTCGTCGGAACCGATTTCCCCGACGCATGCGGACGCGTCGGCGAAGTTGGTTCCCCCGACGCCCTTTGGCGCGTCGGCGGAAGGGATAAAGGTATCCCGCCGACGCGTACTTGTGTGTCGACGGAATTTATTCCACCGACACCTCTTGTTGCATCGGCGGAAGGGGAGATTTTGTGTCGACGTTTTGAATCGCCCGACGTGTGCTTTAATGTAAGTCGGGGGAAATGGTTCGGCCGACAGTTTCACCCATCGGGGGAAGCTTTTTATTGTTTATATCTTTATTTTTTTATTTTTATTTTTCCTGTTTATTCACACCACATCATCAGCATAAACATAATGAACTATTATATAAAGTCTACAATGGAGAAATCACACCAATGTATTAAGTCTACAATAAAAAATTTATATAGACAATGTATTAAGTTTACAATGTAAAAGAATGCATAAACGATCTTCAATGACGCGGCTGGTCGCTTCTTCCATGGCCAGAAGATCCTGGAGAAGGTTAATACATCAACATTAGAGACATATATTTACGCTCATCAATTTAAAATAATTTAGAAGACTGAAAACAATACTTACCTTGTAGTGACTGTGCAAGAAGTAACATTTCTAACCTCTCCATGCGTTGGCTCATGGCGTCTACCTTCTGGGACAATGCCTCTTTATCTGGTCTCCCCCTCTCCAATTGTTTAGACAGGGCCACATAACTATGAGAGCTTGAAGAGGCACCTCTACGCAGTCAAGCACCTGTTCCAACTCCTCTCTTATAACCACCTTTGTGGCCCCCAAACACTGTATCCAATACAGGTGTCACGTCTCTAGGAGGTAGCGACATTATTTTCGAGGGGGCTTGTCGACGAACCCCTTCCTGCACAAGAAAATAATAAATTTAAATAATCAAGGAGTACCATTCAACACAGATCATAAAGCACTCGATAACTTACACAGTGTTCAACTGTTATTTCATCTAAATAAGTCCCATCTTTCCTCTGGTGAGCTTTGAGGTATGCCATCAGGAAGGTGTAGCCATCAGGATCAGCCATACGCTGTAATTAAGAATGATAAAAAATTTATACTGTCATGACTTTGCTTTGGACCTGGTGACCACGTCGATTAGCCTCGGGAAGGCAGCTGCCCCACGCAAATGGTGAATGCTGGGCCGTGCTGGTGTACGATTGAGTCCGGCCAAGTGTCCCGTGAAGGAGGAGGCCAGCCGTAATTGTTCGAGCGCCCAACAAGTATATTAATTATACGGCTCAGGTGCTTAACTATTATCTGCAAGTAATTGCCAACTGTTCCTTTCCATCATGCACCACAACATTATGAACTATACATATCAACATGATATTATTGTGTGTATTATATTTATTGATGGTGCCTTTTTTCCTTTTTCTCCGTGGGAAATATTGATACGTATAGTCGAGGGTCACGACGACTAAGTGATCTGTTCCTAAAACTAGCGGCGTTGTTTAATTGTTATGGGTACGTGATATATATACAACCTAGCGATTCATTCTTTATTAATTTGATTGAAGTATAGTGAAAAGTAACGTTAGTTTTACGTTAATTTGATTGGTATGGATCCTACAATTTTAACATAAAGCTCATAATCTTCCTTCTTCCCTTTCGTAACTGTTCTCATTGTTTTTCTAACCCTTCTAATTCCTTCAAAGATATAACCCATCGAGGGTCTCTCATCACTATCAACCATCCTTAAAACTTTTACAAGAGGCTCGGTAATTCTAACTACTTCACAGGATGACCAAAAATCAGAATTCAATACCAAGTAATAGAAATATTTCCCATTCTTTGTGTTGGATATCATGTTCTTATTTCATTCTTCACTTGTCACCATAGTTTGTAAAGCTAACTTATTTCTTTGAAGGCCTTGTAATGTCAAGAAATTTGTTGCAAATCGAGTAACCCCTTACAAAATTTTCTCATCAAAGTTAACACAATAACATGATTATAAACAAATTTAGTAAGACTTTTTGCATCATCTACTACACGTTGTACTTCAACTATCTATTTAGCAAAATCCTCAAGCATCAAATCCACACAATGAACACTACAAGGTGTCCAATATAAGTTTGGAAACTCTTGCATTAAGAGTCTTCCAGCAACCACATAATTGGCTACATTATCTGTAACAATTTGGATCACATTATGAACTCCGATGAAGATTATAACGTCTTTACACAATTCAAACAACATTTCTGTAGTTTTTTTTATTTCTCTGATGCATCCACAAATTTTAATAAAATTAATCCCCGAGGGCAATAAACTAAAAATTTATCAAAGTCCAACAAATCTGTCCGACCATCAGCCATAAGAGTACATCCTGTTTGTGCCTAATATGTTTAAAAGAGGTAATTTGATCATTAATATTTGCAACAGCCATATCTAAAAGTTTACCCCATGCCTAATGATATGTGCGACCTTTGAAACCCAGTCCAATAGTGGTTATAGTAACAAGCATTGGCTGATAGTTTAGAGAGTTAATGGCATTCAAAGGAATACAAGAATCATACATCCACTTCATGAACTCTAATTCTGCCTTTACAATAGCTTTTATTCTCAGCCATAACACTTCTGATTCTTGGTTGAGACCCAGAAGAAGTTCTTGAATGAAAATATTGACCTAAGACCCCTTTGTTCTTGGCTTGTGTACCTAAAGATTCAAGACCTTTGTCTCTTTCTAAATGCTCCTCACTTTCATCATCATCTAGGTCTACAACACCTTCCCTTGATGGATGTGCCCTCTTTTTATTCTTTTCACTCTGAGCTTTTGGACAAGGAGAAACTTGACCTTTCCGTTTGCTTAAATGAGCTTTCATCCTATATATTCCTCTACAGCTAAATATTTTTGAGCAAAATAAACATTTTATTTTTTTTGCATTACTACCATTTTTTGCATCAAGTAAAATACAATGATTCCAAGCTATGTCAATCTCTGTTCCTATTACTTGTGATGCAGCTAGTGGATGTGATGGAGTTGAACTAGGAGTATCAGTATCAGCCACGACAAGAATCCCTTCACAAGCATAAATAAATTAGATTCTTGCTATTTGAATAACAAAATTTTTGCAAAAAAAAGAACAACCACTGTTTATTTTGCAAAATTCACTTGAATATTAATAAAACTAATGACAATCAACTTCCATAACCATGAAAAGAAATTGCTAGCTATTTGGGCAGTGCAATTAATGTTTCTGATCTTATTGAGGAAGAAAACAGTCAACTTAGTAGTAGTATCTTGTTCAAAGTGGGACAAGTATCCAATTATTTTCAGAAGATAAAAAAAATAGACTAGAAAATTAAGCTAATTACAACAACAATAAAAATAGATAGCTCAACTAGACCTTCCACCTTTCAGATTCACATGCCATCTCAACCCTTAACTTTAAAGAGGGATACACAACACCCACAACTTCCTTACAACCATATTTCATTACCAAACGATAGGACAACATCCACTAGTAAGGTCACGTGGGACTGAGATATGGATAAACCAAACGTTCTGCAATTTCATCTTTAGAACAAGTGAAAACGAATTGAACATTACCTTTACTATTTTAGAAGAAGAATAGCATGAGATGATGCCAATATTGCAGAACTCCAAAAAGTGTTTTGGGAAAAAAACTGAAAAAAAACTAGAAGTAATAAATTTCCCATGAAATTTGAAAAACAAAATTTAAAACTCAGATTTTAATTACTATAGAATAGAATCAGACTAAAAATCAAACAAAAAACCAATAAACTTACCTCTTTCGTTCATGGAAACCCTTGCAAATATTCTGATTTGAGAGAATCGTTCTTGGAAGCCCTTGCAAATATTCTGATTTGAGAGAAAAGGTGTAGTGTGTGCCGTACTGAATATAACCTTGACTTCAACCATTTTTTAAGAAGTTGAAGTCCAAGAAAACACATTACAAGGTAAAGAAACTTCCCCTTTCGGTATTCCCAGCTGAATGGAGTCTAGAGAGGAGAGAGCTGTATTCTGTTTCACGACCTAGCTTTCTCTCTTTGGTTCATGGTTAAGGATTTATTTTAAACGGTTTCGACTAATTGTAATTAGATCGGTTCAACCGGTTTCATCGGTTCAATGGTACAGTGGTCGAACCAAGAAAACAGGCCGGGTCATCCGGTTTTGTATCTCTTACAGGTTTTAAAGCAAATCGAACCGCAAGAAGCTCCGGTTCCGATTGCCCGGTTGAACTGGCCGAGTCAGTTCGGTTTTCAAAATACTTGTTCATCCTATGACAACCCGATCAAAGACGGGAAGTCTCAAACCAAGACTTCTTGCTACCTCCAAGAGTACATCGGCCACCGAAGATCATAATCACGAACCAACCTGCTACTCAAAGGCTATTAAGATTCTACATTGGCGCATTGCTATGAGCTCTGAGATCAATGCGTTACTTGCAAATAAAACATGGGCTTCGGTTCCAAAACCTCTCCATCGAAATATTATTGGAATGGATTTTTCTTACCAAACAAAGAGCAAATGGTTCTCTTGATCGCTATAAAGCTCGTCTGGTTGCACAAGGATTCACTCAACGCGAGAGACTGGATTTTTATGACACTTTTAGCCCTGTTGTTAAACCCACAACTATTCGTCTCTTATTGAGTTTAGCACTCACATACAATTGGTTATTCAACAGCTACATGTTCAAAATGCATTTCTCTATGGCGACCTATGAGAAGAAATTTATAAGTCTCAACGCCCGGGATTTGTTGATCCAGAAAAGCCCACTCATGTCCTTAGACTGCACCGTTCGTTATACGGCTTGAAACAATCTCCCCGTGCCTGGTATACACGGTTATCCTCCTTACTAAAAGATTTTGGTTTTACAGGCTCCCGTGCAGATACCTCTTTATTTACTCTCAATGATGGAGGCATAATCTTATTCTTATTAATATATGTTGACGACGCATATCATTCTTCTCTCAAACAACAAAGCGGTGGCTGCACATCTAATTCTCACTTTACAGCAACAAATTCCCATCAAGAGCTTAGGGAAGTTATATTATTTCTTGGGAATCCAAGCCTCGGTGACAAATCAGAATATTCATTTATGTCAACATAAATTTTCTCAAGACCTTATCCGGCACCTTGACTTAGACAATGTTAAGGCTCTTTCCACTTCGACAACTTCAAGGAGCAAATTGTCCAAATTTTCTGGTTCACCACTTCCAGATCCTAGTATCTATCGGTGAGCAGTTGGAGCTTTACAATACCTCACCATCACTTGTCCAGATTTACAGTACGTTGTAAATCAAGTTTGTCAGTTCCAACAACAACCCACAGATGTGCATTGGGCGGCTATAAAACGTATTTTACGTTATGTCCCAAGAAACAACCTACTATTTCGCTATCCAGTGCTGAAGCTGAATATTGCGCGTTAGCTACTGCAGTAGCAGAACTTTCATGGCTACTTCAACTCCTTCAAGAACTTCAGATTATAATCATTCATAAGCCTATCATTTGGTGTGACAACATCTCAACCACATATATAGCTGCCAATCCGGTCTTTCATAGACGTACAAAGCATATTGAGCTTGATTATTACTTTGTGCATTAAAGAATGAATGAAGGATCTCTCCAAGTTCGGTACATCCTCACGGCTGACCAAATCGTAAACATACTTACAAAGGGTCTCTCCAAACAATCTCATCAAAGGCTTACGATCAAGTTAACCGTCTCTCCAGTGCCGGTTATCTTGCGGGGTACTGTAAACGATCAATTATCCAAGATCTGTTAGCTCCCAGAAGATCAGACATCCTGAACAGGTTTCTTATCTTTTGAAAGATTTGCAAATCAAAACTCATTCAAATCTTCAAGCTATCCAATATCTTCTGTTACTAGAATATCTTACCTCTGTAACTTCCTTCCTGTATTCTAGAGATCTAGAGAGATCTAGAGAGAGAGAGATCTAGAGAGATCTAGAGAGATATCTAGTGAGAGATCTAGAGAGAGGAGAGAGAGAGAGAGAGAGAGAGAGAGAGAGAGAGAGAGAGAGAGCTTCGTTTTTAAGATCACACTCACACACACATATATATAACAGATATGTTAAGATTGCAAATTGTTACGTTTAAATGCTAAGATTGCTTGGATGTAATTTTTCCCATCCAGAAACCGTTGTTTTTGCTCTACCAGAATTAATGTCTTAGTTTGTGCATAACTGAGAGAAGTGCTTATTTGTTAGAAACCGGACGTGGTAGAGTGCTACTTTTGGATCACGAAGCACGATTTATTATCTTTGCTGTTACTCCGATCAAGGGCTTTTTGCCGTTTTCATTAATCTCCTGTTATTGTCAGTTACGATTTAATTAATAAAAAATTGTACACTTTTCATGGGATTAGGCTGGCTAATATCAATTTAATAAGAATGATCAGAAATATATACTGTCATGATCAGAAATATATACTGTCATGACTTTGCTTTGGACCTGGTGACCGCGTACGTCGATTACCCCAGGAAGGAAGCTGCCCCACGTGAATGGTGAATGCTGGGCCGTGCTGGTGTACGATCGAGTCGGCGCAAGTGTCCCTTGAAGGAGGAGGCCAGCCGTAATTGTTCGAGCGCCCAACAAGTATATTAATTATACGGCTCAGGTGCTTAACTATTATTCGCAAGTAATTGCCAACTGTTCCTTTCCATCATGCACCACAACATTATGAACTCTATATATCAACAGGATATTATTGTGTGTATTATATTTATTGATGGTGCCTTTTTTCCTTTTTCTCCGTGGGAAATATTGATACGTACAGTCGAGGGTCACGACGACTAAGTGATCTGTTCCTAAAACTAGCAGCGTTGTTTAATTGTTATGGGTACGTGATATATATACAACCTAGCGATTCATTCTTTATTAATTTGATTGAAGTATAGTGAAAAGTAACGTTAGTTTTACGTTAATTTGATTGGTATGGATCCTACCAAATTGGTCACAGTACTGTATATTTTAATTCATACAGGATATTATATATCTCCTAGAAACGTTGTGATTCATAAGTCCAACCAGATGCGTTAAGAATGGACAATCTCCTAAGATAAGGCCCTATAAATTCTCAGTTCTCCTAAATTGAATTGCAGCTGTACTCAATTAGGCAACTGTGCAGGCAGCAAGAACTCAGTTGTAACCTCCGATGGCGCTATCTACTCCTACTCTTTTTTGCTCCGCCGCGCATGATACCGCGGAAATTAATGCTTCAAAATCAGAGGTCTTGCGACCCGTGGCTCAGTTTCCGCCTTCTGCATGGGGACACTTTTTCGTCGACTACGTTCAAGACACAGCGGTGAGGATGTTCTTAATTATTAATTACTTCGATATTTAATTTTCACTTTGCAAAATCATGAAGCCCAAACCAGCTCTGATATGAGCAACGTTTTGTCAAAGTTATGTATGCATGCATCATAGTGAGTGTAAGAGCTATACACAGAATGACTAATATATATGCGTGTACATATATAAACATATACGAGTAATACATGCAGAAGCTGGATGAATGGGCTGAAAGAGCTCGAGCTCTGAAAGAGGAGGTGAAAATGATATTCACAAATGCTCAAGGGGATCCTCATCAGGAAATTCGCTTAATTGATGTCGTCAAACGAGTTGGTGTGGGATATCAATTTGAAAATGAGATCGAAGATGCACTCTACAGAATATACAATATTGCAGATCATGTTAATGAAAATAATGGCGATCAAGGCGATGACCAGCTGTACCATGAGGCCCTTCGATTTCGCGTACTCAGAGAGGGAGGATACAGGGCATCAGCTGGTAATTACTAAAAATCTTCATCAATAATATTTGTCTTCACTTGTAGTACATATATAGCTAATTATTAAGAAGCACGCCATATACTTACTCTGTGCATACGTTCTTTTCCACGCCTGGCTTTGAATAAAGATGTATTCGAGAAGTTCAAGGACGAGCATGGAAAAAAATTCAGACAAAGCCTAAGAAAGGATGTGAAAGGTTTGCTTAGTCTGTACGAAGCAGCATTCCTGGGAATACAGGGAGAAGACATTTTAGACGAGGCCATTGAGTTCACAACCCTGCATCTCAAGTCCTCCCTGCCCAATGTTGTCGATCCACTTCTTGCAAAACAGGTTCAACGGGCTCTTGAGTTACCCACCCACAAGAGACTACCGAGAACAAACGCGAGGTACTTCATCTCTCTATACGCGCTGGAGATAATCGATGCCATGAAATTATCAGCCATCGACGGCAAGACATATGAAAACACGCGCACATTACTGGAATATGCAAAGTTGGACTTCAATCTTGTTCAGGCCGTTCACCAAAGAGAGATTAAGGAAGTTTCAGCGTAAGAAAATATTGAATTCCTTCTCTAATTAATTAGTATAATTAAAGAAGAATTTTTAGCTAGAGAACATATTGTAATCACAGTACGGGATCAGTACTAGACAGTCTGTTGATTTAAATTTTCAGGTGGTGGAAGGAGAAAGGGTTAGTGGAGAAGCTGTCTTACGCAAGAGACAGGGTTGTGGAGTGTTATGTTTGGGTCATGAGTCAAGCTCCAGAACCCCGTCTCTCCCGATCCAGGGTATTTGGTGCAAAAACGTTGTGCATGATATCATTGACAGACGACACTTATGATGCATATGGAGTTTATGAGGAGCTAAAACAATATACAAATGCAATAGAGAGGTTGACACTTACAAGATTTAATTTCCATATGCATACATCGTGAAGAATACTTCTAACTTTAAGGATCGAGTGGATTTCTTGAATTACGTAGTTTCAATTGGCAAAAACACTTGCAGGTGGGACCTGGCGGCCATGGATGAGCTGCCAGAGTATGTAAAGCCTCTTTACCATGAGTTGATAACACATTTCAAGAAAACTGAAGAGGAGCTCGAGAAGGAAGGATACTCCTACCAAATTGGCTACATGAAGCGAGTGGTATATAAAACAGATAGATTTATATACATATTTGAGAATTTAACTAAGTGAGATGCCGTAATATGACAGGGTTAAGTTATGGGATCGATATAATTTTTCTTAATATGGGGTTAATTCATATATATATATATATATATATATATATATATATATATATATATAGGTACAAGATCTGTGCAGAGCCTACTTTACTGAAGCAGAGTGGTATCACAATCGCTATACCCCGGGAACAGAGGAGTACGTAAGAGTGTCTTTGATCACTGGTGCTTACCCCGCACTTTTCCTCCTCACAATGGTGTGCATGAAAGAAGCTTCACTCGAGGCCTTCAAATGGTGGAGTTCTGATCCAAGAATCATCACGGCTGCTTCAGAGGTTTCTCGATTCGTCGATGATCTTATGAGCAATGAGGTAAGCGCTACCTGTGAAAATAAGTGTGAACTAACTTGATAAAACCAACTTAAACATATTCCTTAGAAAAAATATTTAGTCTTTGAGACAAACTATTATATAACTGCGCGCAGTTCGAACAAAAGAGAGGGCATGTCGTGTCCTGCATAGAGTGTTATATGAAAGAGAAGGGCATGACGAGGCAGGAGGCGCAAGACCTCTTCAATCACTTCTATGACGTAGCGTGGAAGGACATCAACGAAGCTTGCCTCCGGCCGACGCCATTTCCTATGTACATTCTCAGCAAAGCTGTAAATCTTGCTCGAGTGATGGATATGTGGTACAAAATCAACAACGAAGACGGGTATACATTCTCGGGAGGCCGCACTAAGGAGATGATCACAGAAGTGCTGGTCAACCCTTTTCCTGTTTAAGACATAGCCATGTCATAAAAACCGCAGGTTTCAGATCATAGGATTAATAAAAACTTTTATATACATAGATAATAAGCAATAAAGCATATTTGTAGCAGTATATGTATGTAATTAAGCATCTTGTACCAGTCTGTTGTGCACAAAATATAGTTAATCAATATTTTTGGATCGGGTTTTATTTGTCAACTCATTGAAGAATGGCCATGAATGATAAAATGCGGCTACTGAGTCTCCTTTGTGACAATCTCTTATTGGAAAAGAAATTCAAAGAGGAGATACAGGATTATCTAAGGAAAATTATTTAGTTCCTATTTGAGACAGTTCTATCCTTGAATAGCGAGAGAGGTCCATTATAACTCACTTCAATACATGTTATTTCTTGTCAATTCAAATAGTAAATATGGTGAGCACTTCTATGGCTCAAGGGAGCTGTCAAACGAGGCTTTGTTATTGAGTTGAAAGCTTTCCAAGTTGGCCTAATCTGTTGTTTATGATCGATCACGAGAAGTGATACAAGTATTGCGGCTTTTTACTTCCAAGACTTTATATCCTGACGTGGCATCATGTTGCGGTCCAAGTAAGAGATAAACTCAGAGATAAAATTTGCATGATTTAATTTTTCTAATAAAATATCATCTACCTATCCTATGGGTAAACCCTAAACCATAGATTTTCTCTTGCCTAGAATGCCAACTATGCAGCCACGTCATGATTTAAAACGTCAAAGTAAAATAAGTAAGTACTGATATCATTTTTCTTAGTATTTTGCAGAGTCATGTATCTCACAATTGCATTCGTGTCTTGCATAGGGTAATAAGTCATTTAATGGTTATGATGGGACAAAGAGTTTCGTTAACGAGTAAAATATTTCATATTTTGCACTGGATGCTTTGAGGCTTTAAACATTAAGGTTAAGACACGTATTTTTGGTTTGAAGTCTTCAATGAAACCTTGACATGGTTTCAACAGTCTGCAGTTCATAATTAGATAACCTTGAACAAGAGGAAGGGAGGGAGAGAGAGAGAGAGAGATAGATAGATAGATAGATAGAGAGAGAGAGAGAGAGAGAGAGAAAGAGAGAGAGAGAGAGTGGTTGCATTGTAAGTTTATGTCAAAGAAGACTTCCTTATGTATGACATGGCATCGATCGTCTCTTGCAACTGAAGAAGGGAAGATGATCCACCCTAAGGACTCTGTTGCATGGAAACACATTGATGCTCTACATCCTAATTTCAGTAGTGGTCAACAGAATATAAGACTAGGGCCGGCCATGTATGGTTTTAGTCCGTTTAAGATTGGAACCGGTTCGACCCGTAGTACATGGCCAGTTATTGTCACTATCTACAACTTGCCTCCTTGGTTGGCTATGAAGAAAAGTACCTTTGTTGTGAGTCTTCTTATTGATAGTCCAAAATCCCCAGGTAATGATATTGATGTTTACCTACAACCATTAATCGATGAGTTGAAGGTCTTATGGGAGGTGGGCGTGAAGACATATGATGTTGACCTTAATTTATTAGCAGGATTGTATTCTATTATTCATCTATCCTCTATTATTTCAAGTATTTATTTGGGCAAAATTATTGTAATTTTTATATCTTTATGATACTCTACTGCCTTCCTCTAAAAATCATGACATGAGATTGTGTTATAGCCTACTGCTATTCCTTAGTTATTATCATTTTTCATTCTTGTAAACACTTAATAGTCTTTTCCATGTTTTGCCAAAGTTTTGCTTGGGAGTGCTAGCTAGGAAAGACCATCACTCTTGAGAAGATGGATTTATCCATATTTTACTCGCTATATGATGGGTCTGTGGTATTATCAATCTTAGCTAGTGAATCATGTTTATGGGTGCCATAGTTATGAGTGAATCATCTTTCTCCTTGCATGTCTGATACAAGTGGCACGATTCCATCTTCATATCCTATATTAATTTAACTTCAAAAAGTAAGTCTACTTCTGATTGATTAGTTGAACTTGAGTGTTGAATATAAAAATGTAATGATGCTATGATGTTTTCATGGATGTTTCAAATAAAAATTTGTTCTGTTACTAAAAATTTGAACGGTGTGGTTGCAAATCTAGTTTATTAGATTATTTCATCACATGCATGTTCAATTTTATTCTAGTACAATCTTACAAAGTTCTTAATAATAACTAATTTTGATTCATGTCCTTCTCTTTTCTGTCATTCTTTCTTAACCCATCAATGAATATTAAACTCAATGTAAAGAACTCTTTTTTCTGAGTCTTCTTTCTTCTCTTTACATTAAAAGTATTTTTTCTTCTTTTCAAGTATTGGAGTTAAAAATTCTCCCAAATACTGATGGATAATATATATACTATGTGATGGAATAGGTAATCTATCTGTTCTTTAGCTCTGGTATGGTTTTGCTTCATTCCTGGGTTGGTAGATGTGTTTGCTCTTTTGGTAGTGTACGTGCTTGTCTCTAGTGTGGTTATATCTAATTTTTTTTCTCATGTTAAGATGACACGGAGTACAAAAAACTTCTCATGACTCAATTTTACCACGTTGTTAATGCTGTTTTAGAGTTTGAAAGAGGGTAATATCTTGTTCCATGACTATAAAAAATAGGATCAGTAGAAATAGCCGTAAGTTTGGTATTTCTCTGTTTATAGACTTTACTGGTGAATCACAAGAAGGGAAGAAAGAAATGAAGTGTTGTCTTGGTAGCTACCAATTCAACTTTATATGTGCAAAAAGAAAACATTTTGCGGATTAAAGAGAAGCTTCGTTTCCGTTAGTATGAAGTTATAGTGACGTCTTCTTCTATGCTTTCTCTAGTCATCAAGAAGTGATTGATGATATTACAAGAAGAATGGGAGCTGGAATGGCAAAGTTTATTTGCAAAGAGGTTTGATTTCTATGCTTATAAATAAAAAACATGCTTACTTGGGTATTCTTGCCATATTTGTTTCACATTGTAATGTAGGTTGAAACAGTGGACGATTATGACGAGTATTGCCGTCATCTAGAAGGGCTTGTTGGCTTAGCACTCTCGAAGCTGTTTTACGTTTCTCAGTTGGAAGATATGATGACACGTGTGCTCCCTCTCTCTCCTCTCTCTCTCTCTCTCATCTCTCTCTCTCTCTCTTCTCTCCTCTCTTCTCTCCTCTCTTCTCTCTTCTCTCCTCTCTTCTCTCTTGTCTCCTCTCTTCTCTCCTCGTTCTTGCTCTCTGCTCTCTCCTCTCTCTCTCTCTCTCTCTCTCTCTCTCTTCTCTCTCTCTTCTCTCTCTCTCTCTCTCTCTCTCTCTCTCTCTCTCTCTCTCTCTCTCTCTCTCTCTCTCTCTCTCTCTCTCTCTCTCTTCTCCCTCTTCTCTTTTCTCCGTAATCTTTTTTTTTATTTTTTCAAACATTTCGCCAACGCACCCCCCACTCGTCGGGGGAATCCATTGTGGCAACGCTGTGTGGTCCGTCGTTGGACGACGAACTCTGCCGTATTTGTTCGAGCGCCTAACAAGTATATTAATTATACGGCTCTGGTGCTTAATTATTATACACAAGTAATTGCCAACCGTTTGTTTCCATCATACACCACAACATTATGAACTGTATATATCAACAGGATATTATTGTGTGTATTATATTTATTGGTGGTGCTTTTTTTTCTTTTTCTCAGCGGGAAATATTCATATGAACTGTCGAGGGTCACGACGACTAAGTGATCTGTTCCTAAAACTAGTAGTGTTGTTTAATTGTTATGGGTACGTGATATATATACAACCTAGCGATTCATTCTTTATTAATTTGATTGAAGTATAGTGAAAAGTAATGTTAATTTTACGTTAATTTGATTGTTATGGATCCTACCAAATTGGTCAGACAGTACTGAATATCGCAATTCAGACAGGTTATTATATATATCTCCTAGAAATTAAACACGCCACTTTTATTAAGGTTTCAAAGTACATGGTTAGGCCGCATGTCATATATCGCTATTTCTTCTTCCTCAAGAGCTAGCTATATATAGTTAGGCAACTTAGATTAGTGGAATCTTCCTGGCATGGCCCAATCTTCCCTTTTAGTGGAAAAAGTAACCGGCAGGCCGGAAGATCATCCAAACATTAGTTAGGCAACTTAGATTAGCTGAAGGAATCAATAAACAACTAATTAGGAAGATGAGACAAAAAACATTTTAATTAGGATCGACATCCAAACACTTAACAGTAATGATACCATGTTCGAAACCGATACAATTCCTAATATTTTGTAGGTATATATCAAGCATATTTTGTCCAGTAAACTGAAAATAATATATTCATCATGTTGATGTGCAACAATGGATGTACAAAAAAACATCAAAGCGAGCAGATAAACTGAATAAAAAAACTAGATCATTATAAATTAGAACTTGTGGAAACGCTCTTATTAATTTAAATATTTCATAAACAGAATAAAAAACAAGATCATCACGCACGATCGAAGAACTTTTCGAGAAAATAGTTCATAAAATCATTATTAATTCTGCCTAAGGTACGTATACTTGTGTTTCATGAGGAAAACGTTGTGATTCATAAGTTCTACCAGATGCGTTAAGAACCGACAATCTCCTTTGACAAGGCCCTATAAATTCTCAGTTCTCCTTAATTGAATTGCAGCTGTACACAATTAGGCAACTGTGCAGGCAGAAAGAACTCAGTTGTAATCTCCGATGGCGCTATCTACTCCTACTCTTTTTTGCTCGGCCGCGCGTGATACCCCGGAAATTAATGCTGCAAAATCAGAGGTCGTGCGACCCGTGGCTAAGTTTCCGCCTTCTGCATGGGGACACTTTTTCGTCGACTACGTTCAAGACAGCGGTGAGGATTTTCTTTATTATTAATTACTTCGATATTTAATTTTTCGTCGACTACGTTTTGTCAAAGTTATGTATGCATGCATCATAGTGAGTGTAAGAGCTATACAGAGAATGACTAAGATATATGCGTGTACATATATAAACATATACGAGTAATACATGCAGAAGCTGGATGAATGGACTGAGAGAGCTCGAGCGCTCAAAGAAGAGGTGAAAATGATATTCACAAATGTTCAAGGGGATCCTCATCAAGAAATTCGCTTAATTGATGTCGTCAAACGAGTTGGTCTGGGATATCAATTTGAAAATGAGATCGAAAACGCACTATACAGAATATACAATGAAGATCATGTTAATGAAAATAATGGCGATCAAGGCGATGACCTGTACCATGAGGCCCTTCGATTTCGCGTACTCAGAGAGGGAGGATACAGGGCATCAGCTGGTAATTACTAAAAATCTTCATCAATAATATTTGTCTTCTCTTGTAGTACATATATAGCTAATTATTAAGAAACACGTCATATACTTACTCTGTGCATACGACGTTCTTTTCTATGCATGGTTTTGAGTAAAGCTGTATTCGAGAAGTTCAAGATAATACTCTTTTTTCACTTCTCCAAGACGCTCTTCCTGCAGATAATACTCTTCCACGAAATTGGTACGAAGCAAAAAAAATGATGAGTGGTCTAGGGATGGACTATAAGAAAATTCATGCATGCCCCAATGACTGTATCCTGTTTAGGAATGAATTTAAAGATTTAGACAGTTGCCCAAGATGCTATACCTCTCGATGGAAAGAAAAGAAGAGAGGGAAACCGGGAAAAGGTAACAAAGCAGCTAAGATCCTTAGACATTTCCCTTTGGTTCCGAGGTTGCAACGAATGTTTATGTCAAAGAAAACTTCCCCATTTATGACATGGCATCGATCGTCTCTTCCAACTGAAGAAGGGAAGATGATCCACCCTAGAGACTCTATTGTATGGAAACATTTTGACACTCTACATCCTAATTTCAGTAGTGATCCACGAAATATAAAACTCGGGCTGGCCAGTGATGGTTTCAGTCCGTTTAAGTTTGGAACCGGTTCAAGCCATAGTACATGGCCAGTGATTGTCACTATCTACAACTTGCGTCCTTGGTTGGCTATGAAGCAGAGTTACTTTGTCATGAGTCTTCTTATTGATGGTCCGAAATCCCCAGGTAATGATATCGATGTTTACCTACAACCATTAATCGACGAGTTGAAGGTATTATGGGAGGTGGGTGTTAAGACATATGATGCTAACACTAGATCATTCTTCCAGATGTGCGCAGCGGTGATGTGGACCATATTTGACTTCCCTGCATATGGTATGTTGTCTGGCTGGAGTACAAAGGGGTATAAAGCTTGTCCTACATGTCATGTTAACACTGGTTCCATTTATCTACCATGTAGTCGAAAGTGTGTGTACTTGAGGCATCGTAGATTTTTACCGGACAGTCATCCATGGAGAGTTGAAAAGAAGATATTTGACGGGAAAAATGAACATGACGGTGCACCGACTTCTTTGACAGGAGAGGACATATTGAATATCTGGGCTGGATATGACAATGTAGAATTTGGGAAAGGTAAAGCCTCCGGAACAGGAACAGGCCAATTGCCTGAAGGGTGGAAGAAGAAGAGTATATTCTATGAATTACCTTATTGGAGTACTCTATTAATTCGTCACAATTTGGATGTCATGCATGTTGAAAAAAACATATGTGAAAGTATACTAAGCACACTGTTACAGAAAGATGGAAGGTCAAAGGATAATTTGAAATCCAGATTAGATATGGAGCATATGGGGATACGGAAACCACTTCATCCTAAACCTTCGACCAAAGTGGCTGGTAAGGTAATCATTCCACATGCTTCATACAACATGTCAAATGAAGAAAAAACCAATTTTCTTCGTGTCTTGAAAAACATTAAACTTCCATCAGGTTTCTCTTCAAATTTTTCTGGTCAAGTACAAGTTAAAGAAAAGAAAATTGTGGGTCTAAAAAGCCATGACTATCATGTGTTGATGCAACAACTTCTTCCCTTGGCATTGAGGAAATCGATTTCAAAACCAGTTGGCAAGGTCTTAAACGAGTTTTGCTCATTCTTCAGGGTGTTGTGTTCTAGAGTGATTGATTTGGCAAAGATGGAATGGCTAGAGGCGGATATTCCCATTATTTTATGTAAACTAGAAAGGATTTTCCCACCAGCATTTTTTGATATAATGATCCACTTGAGTATTCATTTAGTCACTGAGGCTAAATTAGCTGGACCAGTTCAATACAGATGGATGTACCCAATTGAACGCTATTTGTTGACTTTGAAAAATTATATCCGTAATAAGAATCGGCCCGAGGGATCTATAGCGGAAGGGTATTTGATGGAAGAAGTTACAACTTTTTGTGCACAATATTTTGATGGATTAGAGACAAAGCTTAACAAGCCAATTCGTTACGAGGAAGGACCATTAGGGGCTGCACATCCATACTTGATTGCAAACGATGAGGCGTATCAGGTGCACCGGTTTGTGCTATTCAACAACTTAGAAGTTCAACCATATCTGATGTAAGTATAATTTGATTATTCCACAACACATGAATAATAATAGTCTTAAGCTGTATTTGATTGTCCTCGCTCATTCTTGCAGGGAACATAAGGACTTCTTGAGACAGTTGCACCCTACATGGTCCGAGCAACGTCTTCAAAAAGAACAACATAATAAGTTTGTACAATGGTTTAGAGAACGCGTAAGTGCATCTTACATACTTTTTTCTCAAGTATTGACTTGCATATGTAAGCTTTTCCAATGGTTTAGACAATATTTTAATTCGTACTTTCAGGTCAGCAACTTGTGTGAGGGGGAACAACTAGACAAAAAATTATTTGATTTTGCACGAGGTCCGAAACGCGATGCTCTTTCATACCAAGGGTTCTTTGGTAATGGATACAAATTTGAAACCAGTTCAGTAGACAACACGCGAGTGTCACAAAATAGTGGCATTGCCACTGTTGGAGAAGGAGATGATATTTTTTATGGGGTGTTACAGACTGTACTAGAAGTGTACATTGGATCTTGGACACCAACACACTTGTTTAAGTGCAGCTGGTACGATATGAAGGAGGGAAGAGGCCGTATTATTGATGAGAATAAATTCACTTTGTTGAACACCACAAGAAGAACTTATGAAGATGAACCCTTTATTTTTCCATCTCAAGCACAACAAGTGTTTTATTCAAAGGATCCGATCGAGTCTGACTGGAGTGTGGTCTGTCGTTGGAGACCGAGGGATACTTATGAGATGCCACTAATCGATGTTAATGGTAAGGCAGAAGAAGTTGAATTTTTGTTAATGGCCCAAGATCGTGTAGATGTGGGAGGCCCAGAGGAATTGGATCCTCCTGAAGATGTTATGTGGGTGCGTAGAGATCTTGGAGTAGGTTTGAGGGTTGACATAGGTGAACTTAAACAGTAAATAATGTAGGTTTATTTCACTTCGCAAATGTTAAATTTCCCACATTATATTCCATAGTAGTTTTGAGTCGTAAAAATTATTAATATTCTATTTGCAGGAGGATGCCACCGAAGTCATACATAACCCAACAACGGGGGTGTAGCAAAACAAAATTGATGCCAAAACGACCTCTCACCAAGGAATTAGGTACAAAATTGATGCCAAAACGGCCTCTCACAAAGGAATCAGGTACAAAATGGGTGCCGAAACAGCCTCTCGCCAAGGAATCAGGTACGAACCTAGTACTGAAACGGGTTTTTGCCAAAACATTAGCTGCAAAACCGGTACCAAAAAAGCCTCTCGCCAAACAATTAGGTACTAAGCCAATACCGGAACGGCCCCTCGCCAAAGAATCAGGTACAAAATCTCCAAGACACTCTGAAATAGGTATATATGTAACTTTAATTTTTCCACTCCTGAGTTGTTCAAATTTTTGTGCTTGTTGCATAACATTTTCATTCCCTTTATTTTAGGCTCTTCAAAGGTTTCTAAATTCAGAGTTTTGTTCCCTAGTTATCAATCTCCAGAGGACTCCAATGCAGGTATAAATGTAACTTTAATTATTCCACTTCTGAATTGTATAGAATTTTCTATGCAGTGCATAATATTTTTATTTTCTTTGTGCTAGTCCCTTCACAGATTCCTGACATTAGAATATTCTACCCAAGTTATCAATCTCCTGAGGAGTCTGAAGGAGGTATATATGCAACTTTTGTTATTCCACTCCTGATTTGTATAGATTTATATACATGTTACGTGGTATTTTTATTCCCTTTGTTTTAGGATTTTTACGAACGACCCCAAGGGATCTCCTCCCCTATGAAGATGACGAAACACAAGAGCCAATGGATGACAATCACATCCCCTTTGAGGATGAGGAAACACAAGAACAGGAGGACCAAGATCCCCTCCCCTTTGAGGATGAGGAAACACAAGAACCGGAGGATCAGGATCCCCTCCCCTTTGAGGATGAGGAAACACAAGAACCGGAGGATGAAGAGCACCTCCCCAATGAAGATGAAGAAGCAGAAGAACCAGTGGATCAGGAGCCATCAAAGCGGCGTAGGGGGAGAGGTCCGACTCGGGCAATCAATCTAGCTCCCAGAGAAAATGAAGGAAAATGGACCATAGAGATAGAAAACCGACAATTAACTTCAGATAGACAGAAGGCGTTGGTTAGATTAATTGGCTCAGAAGTACGTTCAGAGGAATTTTTCCCCATTCACAAACAATGGCCTCAGTATGTCGACGGAGAATTCGATAATTGGTTTGAACACATCAAGGTATGTAAATCACCCCTGTAAGTTTTTATTTAACATGTTTAGATGATAAATTAGTTAAAGATGTCCAACTATTTCACACAGGAAAAGTACGAATTCAAGAATTCCAAAGATGAACCACTTGATGATGAAGTTACGAAGTCAGCACTTGTGCCAGTCATCCAAAAAATTATAAGGAACAATCGGTATAACTTTAGGAAAAAATACTTCGAAGGGAAGACCGAGGAAGAGCTCAAGGATAATCCCACTTCAACACTCACAGAAGACTCTTGGAAAGAACTTCTACGTTACTGGAAACAAAAACATGTAGCCGATATGTCAGAAAGGAATAAGAAGAATAGAATGTGTCTAAAGACTACTCACACGCTTGGGACAATGCCCTTAGCTCGTTATTATAAGAAAGAGGTATTTCAATTTAACTCTCTCCACTTGTTATATTTTTTTTTTTGAAAACTATTTAACTTCCTTAACAAAAAATTCAAAATAGCGAAAAGAGAAAGGGATAGCCTTCAAAATGGTGAATGCGTACTTAGGGGCCCATACTAACAAAGATGGGGAATATCCAAATGAAATGACAGCACGCTATTGTGTAAGTAATTTCAAGTTTGAATTTGTTTGTTCAATTATTGGTTACAATATGAACTTAAACATCGATTTTAATTTTATTGTAGAAGGCTGTACAGGATATAGCTGTTGAACGACATATTATGGTGAGCAAGGACCCTCAACAACTTACTCCTGTCTTAGATGAGGTTTTTGGAGGTCATCACGGTGGATACGAGAGGGGTATCGGGATTGGTTACACAAGAGGTAGGAGTGGCTCTTCTGTCAATTCTGCTCAAATGGATGCAATGAGATCAGAGCTCGAAGCAGCAAAGACGGAGTCGTCAAGACAAAGGGAAATCAATGAAATACTTATGACTCGAATACAATCGTTGGAGAATTTTATGGTTCAAATTAGGTCTGAGCGCAATGCAACCACTCCTTCAACCTCAGGTTTTACTTCTTTAAACTTCTCAATTACGTCATTCATTTTAATTTTTCCTCGGTTAAGTTTCATTACATTCATTACAGGTGCACTAGAATGCGATGACGACCCCTATTAGTGACTGGGTGCTTAATCATATGCATGACAGTGTAGGTTTTGCTCACTTAGAGAATGTTTCTCTTTTACATGATATTTTTTATGTTTTACTAAACTTCTGAATTAAATAATTGTAGGTGTACAGGATAGCGACAAGGATTTCTTTCAATGATAGAGTGGTCAAGTTACATGGCTGGTGGTGTAGGTTTCAAAGGGAGGATTTTTTGGTTAATACCATTTCGATTTTTTGTGAACTTTAGAAACGATTATGAAGAAATGATGCTTTAAATATTTTTTGTGAACTTTTGAATTGATTATGGAGAATCAATGTTTTCGGTGATTGTTTCAATGTCTGCAATTTGTTTTAATGAATGGATAATGGTGAATTGGTTGCATTGTATAAGATTCTATAGCTATATATTTAATGTTAAGTGTTAAGTACAGACGTTTACCAATGAAAAAAAATATATTTTTTAAAAAAAAACGTTTTAGGGGCGGTTGTAACGCCGCCCCTAAAATTAAACCGGAAACTATGATTTTTAGGGACTGTTAAATGAACAGCCCCTAAAAAGTTTTAAGGACGCTGTCGGAGACCGCCCCTAAAAAGTTTTAAGGACGCTGTCGGAGCCCGCCACTAAAAAGTTTTAGTGACACTGTCGGAGACCGCCACTAAAAAGTTTTAGTGACGCTATCGGAGACTGTCCCTAAACACATCTTCAGGGACGACACCGAACCGTCTCTATTAAACTTTTTTATTAGGGACGGTGGAATGCCGTCCCTATTGTTTTCCAGTAATTGGGACGGTGTTTTTGTATTAGTGACGGACCTTGCCGTCCCTAAATCGCATTAGCTACCCTCTTATTAGGGACGGCTGTAACCACACTCTCATTTACGATACAATATAAATCATTATTGTTAATCTAATCAAATAAGAGAGTAATGCAAACATTTTTTTTAGAAGTAAAGAGTTTGTCAATTCAATATGCTTAAATCAAAACAATTAAATCCACCCTAACTTACATTTATATTCTAACAAATAAGAGATCCCAAACAATGTGGACAAGATTCTTTATAATACTAGATCTAGAATCAAATATACCTCCAAAATAAGAGATATTAATTGCTCCTACACAACAAGCTAGACACAACAAATACTAGAGTATATCCACCAAATATTTGCATAAAGTTAATCTACACTATTTTCTCCAATCTTCTAAGATGTAATTCGACAAAAAAAATTATGTAACCACACCAACCAGTCTTGGGAAAAATTGACAAGCAAAAATATAAGATCAACTATTGAGAAAATACAAAACTGAATAATAGGAAAACAAATTATAGAGTCAAAGGCACAGAGCTTGTTTTTGCTGTCAAGATCAGTTACTTTGACAATACAGACCAATACAAAAATATGTTTAATGAAAGATCTTGTAAGCAGATTGATAACATTGAGAAAAGCTAAATTTATACATTTCCGAACTACACAATTTTATTTTGCTTCCAAAACAGGGGTATTTTTTAATCTGAAAGAGTACTACACAACCACGATGAGAATCTTCAGAAATAGAAGAATAAATCTTCTTTTAAATATCTATTTTCTGGTTTAATAAGGAGGGAAAAATCAAATTTCAATGCAAATATATTTTCGTGGATTAATAAGGAGGGTCCATGGGTTCATGAATGGCTATTGTACTGAAAAAAAACTAAGTTCACATGAGCCGTGCTCAAATACAATAGCTTCTATGATTTTATTATTATGTTCTTTTTGGGAAAGAGCTCCAATCACAAGATTAATTACTGGTAAAATTGAAAACTTAAAAATTTGTTCAATTATTAATTAAGTTTCCTAGTTAAGAAAGTGCATCTCGCCTTCCATTGTTGTTATTATTTTATTTTAAGCTCCATTCACAACCCAACTCATGAAGTTGAAAACTTTTAAGAGTTGTTAAATCATTAATTAAGATTGAACGTCAACCATCACTCTAATTCCTATTTTACTATTATTTTCCTTTTGGGGCCAACCGGAAGAAGCACTCAAAGGATCTAAAAAATAAAAAGAGGGACAAAGTTCTAGGGCGAAGAGTTTGAAGGGAATTAAGAAGCACTCTAATTAGATCTACCTGTTGCTGTGCCAGTACACGGGATCTCTGAGCCGACCCTCTTCCTGGCGCTTGGCAAGGAGTTTGAAGGGAATTAATGTTCGTACGAGAAGGTGGAGTTTGCAAAAGTTTTTAGTGTGAGAAGGTCAAGCGCCCGGGAGAGTTTAATTTATATGCTTAAGGTGCGGGAGACTTTAGGATAAATTAAGAAGCGTTTTCAATATTTAATTTGAAGGCGGGAGATATTAAAGGGTTAGTGCGGGAGACAAAAAAAAACAAGATTTATATTTAAGACGGGTTAGGGTTTTAAAATACAATAAAACGGGCTAGTGCTTTAAAATACAATAAAATAGGCTACGGTTTTAAAATACATTAGTGATTAATGATGGTTAATTAGTTGATCGTCCCTTGTAATGTACATTAGTGATGGTTAATTAGTCGCCCGCCCCTAGTAATGTACATTAGTGATGGTTAAGTAGTTTCCCGCCCCTAGTAATATACATTAGTAATGGTTAATTAGTTGCCCGCCCCTAGTAAAATACATTAGTGATGGTTAATTAGTCGCCCGCCTCTAATAATATATATGTGGGATGGTTAATGAGTCGCCCGCCCCTAGTAATATACATTAGTGATGGTTAATTAGAAGCCCGCCCCTAGTAATATATATTAGAGATGGGTAATTCGTCGTCCGTCCCTAATAATATACATTAGGGGCGGTTAATTCGTCATCCGTCCCTAATAATATGCATTAGGGGCGGTTGATTAATCGCCAACCATATAGAGACGGGTTTGTCATAGCCCGCCTCTAAAGAACTTTTTATAGAGACGGTTATTAGTGAAACCCGTCTCTGAAAGGCATTTTTCTACTAGTGAAAAGAAATTAAAAGAACACTACTAAAACTCAGTCTTTCACCAGGGCTTTGTAAGTATACCAGCAAGAGGAAGTCATGAGGTCCACCGGCAGTTTTAGAAGTTCTGCCCGCCCACACTGCCCATGATAAATTAACCACCAGTGGAGTCGGCTGGTTTGCTTTTTTTTAAACGGTCCCCGTGTTCGAGTTACCTCACTGTTTGAGCGCCTCTTCATCAAAAGTCAGAGCCGTAGCATTTCTGGGTGGAGCGCTACAACACTCAGATGATGCCTCTGCGTCAATGACACAATGCAACGAAACTGAAGTGATATGCCTCTGCCTTAGTAGGTGTGTGTCTTGCACACGTGGAAAAAAATGACGATATATAGTATCCAGGAGCCGTCCGAGCGAAAGAGCTGGGCACCCACGGCGCTAGTCTCTCAAGTGAAGAAAAATCAGGGTTTGCCCTTGCTGCCTAAAAATAATGAAACAAGGTTTTTTTTCGGGATTCGAGCTGTCACTCCTTGGATTGGACTCTGTGCCAAAACGAGTAAGAGGAGATTTTTGCTACATTGGAGGGAGATATCGCGTGGGAAGTCACACTGGACCTTGGGAAAGCATATTCATCTTTTCTCTGTTTTATGCTTTTTCTTCTTGTATTTGATTAGATTAAGATTAAGCACGGGCTGGATGTGTAAATTTTCGTTACAGCTTTGTTAAATTTATGACAATCGTGTGACTTGAGAAGGTTATGTATCTTTGAATCGATCTCCTACCATTTTGAGCTTAATCAATGGATTTAGTGTAATATAATGTCATTTTAATGCATATTAATGCTTCATCATCATTTAAGAGTGTTTAGGAACCTTGGTGAATCCTAATAGGGTAGACTAGAATTAGATAACGTGTATTTTCAATACAAAGTGGTTAGGATAAGAGAATATACCCCTGAGGTCCTAGACACAGCTGCAAGGGCACAATTTGGAAACTAAATGGTATCTTCCAATTGCGTCTTTACTCACATGGAAAATGCTAGCTCCACCTATCTTCAGTACCTATCGTAAGTACATGTTAATCTAAACCGTTGATGCCTAGGGTTTATCTTTTAGAATAAAAGATTTTATAAAATAAAAAATATTTTTTTATATATTTAAGGGCTTATATTAACATGTATGTGGGATATGTATTACGCATAGGTGCAGCTAGCATTACTCTACTTAGATACAAATTATTGGTCCCAATAAAAACAAGAGCAATGTGAAATAAAAATTCTCTTAAGGTGAGAATTAAATAACAGATAAGAAGTCAAATTTCTGTCCCTTTTTCTTTTCCTTTTGTTCCCTCTTATACACAACCTATCGGAGGAGTTATGGGCACTGAGTCTTAAGGAGACTAAACTGTCGCTCACTCCACAATCTTCAAATTACACAGAAAAGAACGAAGATACAATTTAATTGACTTGGGTCCATTAAGGTCCTGATCTATTAAAGATCCAGATAACGTGGATTGGGTGACGTCGTGGGTCCTAGAGGACCTTCTAATCCTATCAGCGAGGCATAAGATCAGGTTCAGCTTGGCTTTACAAGGATCACATTCCTTCATCTTATTTATAAAGGATTCTGATTTTTGTATTTTATTACTAGAACTAACAAAAATAGAAAATCTCACATAACAACTTATGTAAGTCCAAATGTCAAAAAAAGAAAATCTCACATATGTAAGTCCAAATGTCAAAAATAGCTTAAGCTTCCATAATATAAAATTTTTACTATAAAATACTTTATCAGAAAGAAAAATTTGCATATCCGTAATATATATCCGCAAAGTTCAGGTTTTTATGAGTTTAGCATCTCAATCTGTTACTTCTTTGTTTTGATCACGCTATTTAAGTTAGAGTAATGCTAGTTGCATCTAGGGCATAATACCTATCCGACTTACCTAACATAACAATCCAATAAGAAAACTTAAAAAATAATAAAATATTTTTTATTTCATAAAATCCTAAATTCTATATGATAAACCCCAGGCAACTATGTTTTGGATTGACTAATTACGTCATGTACATTAAATAGGTATATAGGTGCAGCTAGCATTCTCCTTAAATTTATTCACATGCATGTTTCAAGGAACCAAATAAATTATGTTAGGACTATAGATGAATAGAGAGAGTGGTGTAGTAGGTCTTCCGTTGCTGAGTTTCTGCATTCATCTTCCCCGTCTCCGGCAGTGTATCGTCGGAAAACATCAATATAGCAGATTCTTGCTTGGGTTTAATTGTACTACAAAATTTCAATCACTAGTAAACATGTGCCATCCGCCGACGGGCCAAAACGCACCGGCAGAACACGAACGCCCGTCGGCGGACATCCAATGACGGGTACCGTCACGTCGTCGCAACCTCCGTAGCCGGATGCGTCACCCGACGCAACAACCCATCGCGGAACAAAAAAACCCGTCGGGCGACTAAATAGAGTCAGCCGACGCCGGGACCCGTCGGCGGAGGAAATCGTCCAACGACGGACCTCGACGCGTCGGCGGGAAGGATTCCCCCGACGCATCCTGCTGGCAGATGGGTGGTGCGTCGGCGGAATGGATTCCCCCGACGCACCCCTTCGAGTGTGGGAATTCCCCCGATGCATCCCTCCCCGTGGGGTGCGTCGGCGGAAAGTTAAAAAAAATAAAAAAAATTTTGATTACGGAGCGGAGAGAAGAGAGAGAGAGAGAGAGAGAGAGAGAGAGAGAGAGAGAGAGAGAGAGAAGAGAGAGAGATGAGAGAGAGATGAGAGAGAGATGAGAGAGAGAGAGAATGATGAGTGTGGTGAAATTGGTATTAAGAACAGGGAGATCAATGAGAATGATGAGGTCCTAAACTTTTGGGTATAATATGGTAATAGCAAATGATGAGGTCCTAGACTTTGGGAACAATAAGGTCAAAAAAAATTCTTCTTGGGAGTAGAAAGACTTAAAAAAATGAATGAAAAAAAGGGGAAAACAATAGGAAGCAATGGTATCGATTTGAAAAGCTAAAGAGAGAATAAGAAAACCTAAGAAAGAGAGAGAATGAAAGGGAGCAAAGATAAAGTGAAGAGAAAGAATACAAGAGGAAGAATCCCGCTAGGAGCTTCGCTGGATACCTCGGGCGAGAGAGAGACTGTTTCTGTTTGTCAGACTCGTCAAAATCGTTAGCCGCTGCTCTGAGAGTAAAGTTGGCGCAGGCCAGGGGAGGGAGAAGGGCGCGAGCGCAGGTCGGGGGAGGGATAAGGGCGCAGGGAGGGAGAAGGGCGCGGGGGAGGGAGAAGGGCGCAGGGAGGGAGAAGGGCGTGGGGAAGGGAGAAGTGCACGGGGTAGGGAGAAAGGGCGCGGGGGAGGGAGAAAAGGGCAAATCGTCCGATGACGGGTACCTACGCGTCGGGGGATTCTTTCAGCGATAAACTAATTTGTCCACCGAAGCTTATTCGGTGTGTCGGCGGAAGAAAAGGTGTATTCCCCCGACAGGTTTAGTACAGGGGTGCGTCGGCGCTTAAGTAACTATCCACCGACGCTAACAAGGCTGCGTCGGCGGATGAAATTATAAGTTCCCCCGATGGGTTCTTTCTGTAGGTGCGTCAGCGCTTAAGTTTTCATTGCGCCGACGCTTGCAAGGGTGCGTCGGCGGACTAAATCGAAGGTTCCTCCGACGGGTTCGATTTGGGGTGCGTCGGCACTTCAGTTTAGTGTCCACCGACGCGTGTAATGTTGCGTCGGCGGACGGAATCGATGGTTCCCCCGACGGGTTCGTACTTGGGTACGTCGGCGCTTCAGTTTAGTGTCCGCCGACGCGTGTAAAGGTGCGTCGGCGGAAGTTTTTTGAAGTTCCGCCGACGGGTGGGAGGGATTGTCCGTTGTTCCATCGATGAGGCAAAAAGACCGTCGGCGGAATACCTCTCTGCCGACACAAAATGTTGCAACCATCGGCGGATGGGACATTTTTGCTAGTGAATATTACTATGGTTAACACATAATAACATGAAAAAGAGAAGTTATATAACCAGAACTGGGAACCCCTTTTTTTCAGCATAGACTTTGGCCCTTCGTATCGAGGAAACGAAACTTCTCCTCAGACTGCGAAATATCTCTCTGATGCAAAAAACGTGTACGAGAGTGTGTTGTGATTTGGTCTTCCAACTGTGACCTTGTTGATGAGTCGTTTTTTGGGGTAATTTATGAAGGTAAGGATAGAATTATTCCTGGATGGTTTTTGTATGCTTCAGATGTTATATGGGTAGTGTGGGTGGCAGATCTGTGTGGGGGAACTTTGAAGTTTTGTCCGATGGTATCTCCTCTGGTATATTGGTGTGCTTGAGTGAGGTTGTAGAGTTTGGTATGAAATGTGAAGTAGGATCTAGACTTTGGTGATTTTTTATGGTGGGAACAACGTGTGCTTAATGTGTGAGAACTGGTTTGCGCTTGTCTTGATTTCTAGTAGAGCTACCTGTTCCTGTTTCTGGGTAATATGTATTTGATTGTGCTATGTTTGTGGAGGGGTTGTAATGTCTCCTTTTGTGGATTGCTTGGATATAGATATTCCATACCTGAAGCTGTGGTGATAGTGTGGTGAGTGGAGTATTTTCATTGCATAGATTTGTTGATGATGTTGTAGATGCGTAACTTTGGTGTTGCCGCTTCATCTCTTCATCTCCTTTTTCATTGAAGGTGACTCTGTTCCAGAGGGGAGCTGCAAAGGTTTGCATCGGTGTGTAAACCCGATCAGATTCGTTCACCCATTCTCTAAGTTTCACCATCGGTGATGGAGGTTAATTCTTTGTTGACTTTGATGATCAAGATGAAAGAATGCTTCCACTTTGTAGGACTGAATACCATATAAAGTTTGGGTCCAAAGTTTATCCCAAAATAATTAGCCCAAGTTAGAAACCACTTTTTCCAATTGCTATATAAACCACAGACCATGCATTTACATGTAGAACTACTCTATAACACTAGACAGAGCAAAAGAGAGAGAACAAACGAGGGAGATAGAACAAATTAATAAGAGAGTGAGCAAATGACAAAAAGAAAGAGATCCTAGGGGAGAGAGATAGGGAATGAGAGAGGGAGAAAAGGTGAATAAGAGAACAAAAGAGAGACGAAGGTGATATAGAGATCATTGAGAGAAGGAGATTGGGACTAATAACAAAGAAAAGAAATAGTGTTATGAAAAAAATGTAGAGAGAGAGAGAGAGAGAGAGAGAGAGAGAGAGAGAGAGAGAGAGAGAGAGAGAGAGAGAGAGAGAGAGAGAGAGAGGGAGCGTTGTTTTTTAGGATCACACACACACACACAAATATATAATAGATATGTTAAGATTGCAAATTGTTACGTTTAAATGCTGAGATTGCCTGGATGTAATATTCCCCAGCCAGAAACTGTTGTGTTTACTCTACCAGAAATAATGTCTTAATTTTTGCATAACTGAGAGAAGTGCTTATTTGTTAGAAACCGGACGTGGTAGAGTGCTACTTTTGGATCATAAAGCATGATTTATTATTATTGGTAAAACACCTCCGTTCGCCGGTAGGCAAAAGGCGCCGGCGGAACAAGAGTACAATGTCGTCGGAACGTGCGTCGATGGACAGCTCTGCCGACGTAGGAACCCGTGGTGCGACAAAAACAACTGTTGCGCGAACGAAACATCTCAGTCGACGTTGGGATCTGTCGGTGAATAAGAACATCCGACGATGGACCGAAACGCGTTGGCGAAAAGATTTCCTCCGACGCGTAGAGGTGTGTCAGGGGAAATGATTCCACCGACACGTGGGGATGCGTCGGTGGAATACTTTCCCCCGACGAGTGATCAGGCGTCGGCGGATAGGATTCCCCGGATGCGTGAGGCCGCGTCGTCAGAACCGATTTCCCCGACGGATGCGGACACATCGACAAAGTTGATTCATCCGATACATGCTTATGTGTCAGTGAAATTGGTTACCCCGATGCCTTTTGGTGCGTCGGTGGAATGGGAAACGATTCCGCCGACGCGTTTCAGTGCGTCGGGGGAAGGGATTAAGGTATCCCGCGGATGTGTACTTGTGCGTCGGCAGATGGGGAGATTTTGCGTCGGCGTTTTGAATTGCCCGACATGTGCCTTAATGTGCGTAGGGGGAAATGGTTCGGCTGACGATTTCACCCGTCGGGGGAACCTTTTTATTGTTAATATCTTTATTTTTTTATTTTTATTTTTCCTATTTATTCACACCACATCATCAACATAAACATAATGCACAACTATATAAAGTCTACAATGGAGAAATCACACCAATGTATTAAGTCTACTCTAAAAAATTTATATACACAATGTATTAAGTTTACAATGTAAAAGAATACATAAATGATCTTCAATGACGTGACTGGTCGCTTCCTCCGTGGCTAGAGATCCTACAGAAGGTTAATACATCAACATTAGAGACATACATTTATGCTCATCAATTTAAAATAATTTAGAAGACTAATAAGAATACTTACCTTATTGTGACTGTGTAAGAAGTAACATTTCTAAGCTCTCCATGCGTTGGCTCATGGCGTCTACCTTCTGGGTCAATGCCTCCTTATCTCGTCTCTCCCTCTCCAATTGTTCAGACAGGGCGACATAACTATGAGAGCTTGAAGAAGCACCTCTACGCAGTCAAACACCTGTTCCAATTCCTTTCTCATAACCACCTTTGTGGCCCCCAAACGCTGTATCCAATATGGGTGTTACGTCTCTGGGATCCTTGGAGGTAGCGACATTACTTTCGAGGGCTTGTTGTCGAACCTCTTCGTGCATAAGAAAATAATAAATTTAAATAATCAAGGAGTACCATTCAACATAGATCATAAAACACTCGATAACTTACACAATGTTCAACTGTTATTTCATCAGGATAAGTCCCATCCTTCCTCTGGTGAGCTTTGAGGTATGCCATCAGGAAGGTGTAGCCATTAGAATCGGCCGTACGCTGTAATTAAGAATGATCAGAAATATATACTGTCATGACTTTGCTTTGGACCTGGTGACCACGTCGATTAGCCCCAGGAAGGCAGCTGCCCCATGCGAATGGTGAATGCTGGGCCGTGCTGGTGTACGATTGAGTCAGGCCAAGTGTCCCGTGAAGGAGGAGGCCAGCCGTAATTGTAGGGATGTAAACGGGAGCCGATTACCCGCTCTAACGTCCGTCCGATTACCGTTCTACCGTTTCGAGGAATAAAATAATATTATCTGTTTACCGTTCTACCATTTAATAAATGGAACGGAAACGGAAATAGCTCTTCCAAACCGGTTTTACCCGGTTTATCGTTTAAGTAAGGGTAATATGGTAAATTTATATATTCATTTAGATTTAACATGATTTTTCATATGTATAACCTTATTATCTTTCTAATAAGTTTTTATCACTTATGATAAAAATTATTGGAGTTGAAAATTTTGGATATAATTTTTAATTTTTTCATATTTTTTGTAATTATTGACTCCTGGTTTTATAGAACATATATCATAATTCGTAATTAGGATAGTACCTCTTAATCTAAGATGAACTAATATTTCATTTTTTTCTTGCAAATATCAAATTTTATAAAGATGTCAAACCTTTATATAAATAAAACAATCATTATACAAAAATAAATACATTATAATTTATAATTTAATAATTGTATAAATACATTATAATTCATAATTAAATAATTGATATAAATAGATTATAATTCATAATTGTAAAATTGTACAAAGATAAACATAATAATAAAAAAATATACGCATGTATCCTGTATTTATCAATTTCATTAAATATATATAATAAATGACAACAATTAACATACAAATGTAAAATTTAATAAAAATGTAAATATAACTTATTAAATATGATACTATGTACATCTTTTTTGTTGAAAATTTTGAAGACGGAAGTATGCAAATACTTGTTTGAAGTTAGGAAAATTTTGTGTCAATGATTTCAATATATCAAATGTATATAAGATATCAATTTTCAAGTGCAATGCAATGTACATATTTGAATTTGATTTTTTTGTTGTTAAAAGTTTGTAAGTGTTGGAACAGTGAAAAAATAAGTGTTATATGATTATATGTAATATTTAACTTGATAAGTTTTCCTTTATTTTTCCGTTTTTTGTGGTTTTTTTATTTTTTTGATAATTTTGGTATGGATCCTACCAAATTGGTCACAGTACTGAATATTGTAATTCATACAGGATATTATATATCTCCTAGAAAACGTTGTGATTCATAAGTTCTACCAGATGCGTTAAGAACCGACAATCTCCTTTGACAAGGCCCTATAAATTCTCAGTTCTCCTTAATTGAATTGCAGCTGTACTCAATTAGGCAACTGTGCAGGCAGAAAGAACTCAGTTGTAATCTCCGACGGCGCTATCTACTCCAACTGTTTTTTGCTCGGCCGCGCGTGATACCCCGGAAATTAATGCTGCAAAATCAGAGGTCGTGCGACCCGTGGCTCAGTTTCCGCCTTCTGCATGGGGACACTTTTTCGTCGACTACGTTCAAGACACAGCGGTGAGGATTTTCTTTATTATTAATTACTTCGATATTTAATTTTTCGTCGACTACGTTTTGTCAAAGTTATGTATGCACGCATCATAGTGAGTGTAAGAGCTATACACAGAATGACTAATATATATGCGTGTACATATATAAACATATACGAGTAATACATGCAGAAGCTGGATGAATGGGCTGAAAGAGCTCGAGCGCTCAAAGAGGAGGTGAAAATGATATTCACAAATGCTCAAGGGGATCCTCATCAAGAAATTCGCATAATAGATGTCGTCAAACGAGTTGGTCTGGGATATCAATTTGAAAATGAGATCGAAGACGCACTATACAGAATATACAATGAAGATCATGTTAATGAAAATAATGGCGATCGAGGCGATGACCTGCACCATGAGGCCCTTCGATTTCGCGTACTCAGAGAGGGAGGATACAAGGCATCAGCTGGTAATTACTAAAAATCTTCATCAATAATATTTGTCTTCTCTTGTTGTACATAGATAGCTAATTATTAAGAAACACGTCATATACTTACTCTGCGCATACGACGTTCTTTTTTATGCATGGTTTCAAGTAAAGCTGTATTCGAGAAGTTCAAGGACGAGCTGCACGGAAAAAAATTCAAAGAAAGCCTAGCAAAGGATGTGAAAGGTTTGCTTAGTCTGTACGAAGCAGCATTCCTGGGAATACAGGGAGAAGACATTTTAGACGAGGCCATTGAGTTCACAACCCTGCATCTCAAGTCCTCCCTGCCCAATGTTGTCGATCCACTTCTTGCAAAACAGGTTCAACGGGCTCTTGAGTTACCCACCCACAAGAGACTACCGAGAACAAACGCGAGGTACTTCATCTCTCTATACGAGCTGGAGATAATCGATGCCATGAAATTATCTGCCATCGACGGCAAGACATATGAAAACACGCGCACATTACTGGAATATGCAAAGTTGGACTTCAATCTTGTTCAGGCCGTTCACCAAAGATAGATTAAGGAAGTTTCAGCGTAAGAAAATATTGAATTCCTTCTCTAATTAATTAGTATAATTAAAGAAGAATTTTTAGCTAGAGAACATATTGTAATCACAGTACGGGATCAGTACTAGACAGTCTGTTGATTTAAATTTTCAGGTGGTGGAAGGAGAAAGGGTTAGTGGAGAAGCTGTCTTACGCAAGAGACAGGGTTGTGGAGTGTTATGTTTGGGTCATGTGTCAAGCTCCAGAACCCCGTCTCTCCCGATCCAGGGTATTTGGTGCAAAAACGATGTCCATGATATCATTGACCGACGACACTTATGATGCATATGGAGTTTATGAGGAGCTCAAACAATATACAAATGCAATAGAGAGGTTGACAGTTACAAGATTTAATTTCCATATGCATACATCGTGAAGAATATTTCTAACTTTAAGGATCGAGTTGATTTCTTGAATTACGTAGTTTCAATTGGCAAAAACAGTTGCAGATGGCACCTGGCGGCCATGGATGAGCTGCCAGAGTATGTAAAGCCTCTTTACCTTGAGTTAATAACACTCTTCAAGGAAACTGAAGAGGAGCTCGAGAAGGAAGGATACTCCTACCAAATTGGCTACATGAAGCGAGCGGTATATAAAACAGAGAGATTTATTTACATATATGAGAATTTAGCTAAGTGAGATGCCGTAATATGACAGGGTTAAGTTATGGGATCGATATAATTTTTCTTAATATGTAGTTCATATATATATAGGTACAAGATCTGTGCAGAGCCTACTTTGCTGAAGCAGAGTGGTGTCACAATCGCTATACCCCGGGAACAGAGGAGTACGTAAGAGTGTCTTTGATCACTGGTGGTTACCCCGCACTTTTCCTCCTCACAATGGTGTGCATGAAAGAAGCTTCACTCGAGGCCTTCAAATGGTGGAGTTCTGATCCAAGAATCATCACGGCTGCTTCAGAGATTTCTCGATTCGTCGATGATCTTATGAGCAATGAGGTAAGCGCTACCTGTGAAAATAAGTGTGAACTAACTTGATAAAACCAACTTAAACATATTCCTTAAGAAAAAATATTAAGTCTTTGAGCGAAACTATTATATAACTGCGCGCAGTTCGAACAAAAGAGAGGGCATGTCGTGTCCTGCATAGAGTGTTATATGAAAGAGAAGGGCATGACGAGGCAGGAGGCGCAAGACCTCTTCAATCACTTCTATGACGTAGCGTGGAAGGACATCAACGAAGCTTGCCTCCGGCCGACGCCATTTCCTATGTACATTCTCAGCAAAGCTGTAAATCTTGCTCGAGTGATGGATATGTGGTACAAAATCAACAACGAAGACGGGTATACATTCTCTGGAGGCCGCACTAAGGAGATGATCACAGAAGTGCTGGTCAACCCTTTTCCTGTTTAAGACAAAACCATGTCATAAAAACTGAAGGTTTCAGATCATAGGATTAATAAAAACTTTTATATACATAGATAATAAGCAATAAAGCTTATTTGTAGCAGTATATGTATGTAATTAAGCATCTTGTACCAGTCTGTTGTGCACAAAATATAGTTAATCAATATTGTTGGATCGGGTTTTATTTGTCAACTCATTGAAGAATGGCCATGAATGATAAAATGCGGCTACTGAGTCTCCTTTGTGACAATCTCTTATTGGAAAAGAAATTCAAAGAGGAGATACAGGATTTTCTAAGGAAAATTATTTAGTTCCTATTTGAGACAGTTCTATCCTTGAATAGAGAGAGGGGTCCATTATAACTCACTTCAATACATGTTATTTCTTATCAATTCAAATAGTAAATATGGTGAGCTCTTCTATGGCTCAAGGGAGCTGTCAAACGAGGCTTTGTTATTGAGTTGAAAGCTTTCCAATTTGGCCCAATCTTGTGTTTATGATCGATCACGAGAAGTCACTACTAGAAATGCAATATCCACCAGCGGTTGTTTTAGTCGGCGGAGAACGGAAAAATCGCCAGCGGATCAACCGGCAGCGGGCAACGAGACGTCGACTCTCCCGACGTCAGCAGAATCAAAGCGGCGACGAACACACCTGCCGCCAGCAAAATAAAAGTCCCCCAGCGGTTGATAAAAGTTATTCGTAGGTAGAAACACGTTCTGCCGACGCCACAAAATGTTGTCACCGGAAAAATTCATTCCGCCGATGAACCTAAAGTCGTCTCTGAAGTTTACCTGCCGTCTAAGCGGTTCGTCGGCAGAACCGTTTCCACCGACGGTCAGACCCACCGTGAGAAAAGTTCCACCGTCGGTTCGTCTTTTTCTCCGACGGTCCCACTCGCTGGAAGAGAATTTCCTCCATCGGTTCTTCGTTTTCCGCCTACGGCCATACCCGCTGGTGGGATGTTCCGCCGTCGGTTCAACCTTTTGTGCCGACGGTCAAACCCACCGGTGGGGATTTTTCGCCGTCGATTTTGTTTATCGTCGCTGTTATTGACCGTTTTAACGATCCTTTGTGGCGACGGTTGTAACCGCCGGGGGATGATGTTTTAATTTAATTTTTTTCACTTCAAAAGGTTGACATTACAAAATATTTACATTACGAAATAGTTAAATAACTAAAAATTACGTTGTACGTTTCAACTGTCCTTTTCAAACAACAAGAAAATTACAATCAGATCTATCAGTTGTGCGACTGACTGCTGCCCTTGTGGGTTAGAAGGCCCTGCAAATGAATATAAGTTTGTGATGAGTGTAATGAAATATATAATTTAGTAACTAACTATGTATTTAAAATAATACAAACCTGTAGGCGATTGGAGAGAGGCTCGCCACTGGTTTAGTTCCTGCAACTGAGATTGGACCAACAACAGTTGGTTCTTCATTGATTCTTTGTTTTGCCTTTCCTGTTGCAGTTGTTCCTCTAGAGCTAAGTACTCTGGTGCTCTCGTAACCGCACCCCTACAGGGTGGCGCACCAGTCCCAAGTCCTCTCTCGTAACCCCCATGATGGCCCCCAAACACCTTATCTATGATAGGTGTCAAATCCGCGGGGTTCGCTGAGTTGTGGACCTGTAGCTCAGTTGCTGTCCGAACAAGCTCATCCTGCATAACAAACAAAACCTAATTAAATCAAGCACTTGATAGTAGGAGAGAATGTTTGAAACCTGATAACTTACACATAATGCTGTTGTCTCCTCATCAGGATATGTCCCATCTTTCCTCTTATGCTTGTCGCTACACAGAATTAAATTTCCTAAAATAAGTATTGTGCAATGCATAAACTGAAGTATTGACAAAGCAGACAAACTGTCAACTCAATACGTACCTCTTCTTCTAAAAACCGAGCAAGAGACTTACACCCAAGCGTGTGAGTCGTCTTCAGACACTCTCGGTTCGCCTTGTTCTTCACATCACGCCTAGACTCCTGTACCCCATCCCAATACTTTACTAGCAGTGTCCAGTTTTCAGCAGCCATACCTTGAATGGAATAGTTTGCTTGCTGCTCTGGGGTTTTTCCATAGTAGTATTGATTCTTATAGAAATTACAGTTGTCGCGTATTATTTTCTGCACAACCGGCTGTAGAGCTTTCATCTCAACTGCTGTAGTCACGGGCTGATCCTCTTGATTAACAAACTTGTATCTTACCTAAAAACACATTTTGTTATTACTTACAACTATTACAAAAAAAACAGATTTTGAGTTGTTGGTCTTAAATTGATTTCTTTGAACCAATCTTTGAATGTATTCGGGACGAGGTCAAGCCACTGCAGATGTAGCGGGAAATGCAATTGACCCCGAATGTGTGTGCTCAGGAGAAAGGATAGGTCCATCCTTGATTACGATATTTGCCTCTTTCTCAGGCATGAATGGCGTCACCCTCAGCTTACGCTTGACGCGTGGTACTTGAGGTTGCGAATCCTCAATCCCATCAATAGTCCAATCTGGCGGCTGGGTTTTCATGTCCTCCATTGGGACCGGACCTACATCAAATGCATATTTAGTCAACATTAAAATGTCATTTTATTAAGCGGTATGAATGTGATTAAACCTGAATCATCACTCTCAGGGGATTGGTAAGAGGGGAACAGTTCCTTAAATTTGCGCATTGCTTCTTCTGAAATTAAATTAATGAAACAGAAATTAAATAAAGTAAAATTATACAAATGACAGAGAAAATGAAGTTGACGAACGTGTTAGTACCTAAAGACGGCAGCGCTAATGAAGACGACAATGCTGATGAAGACAAAAGGGCTGAGGTAGGATCTATTGCAGGAGTTGGGGCCGACGTTGAAGGGGCTGTTGGAGTCAAATTCGATGGAGAGGGGGCTGCTAGAGTCAACCCCGATGGAGAGGGGGCTGCTGGAGCCCTGGCTGATGTCGAGGGGCAGCTGGAGGCGACCCCGATGCAGATGGGGTCATTGGAGCCCGAGCCGATGTCGTCGCCCGAGTGCGTTTGTGCCTAAGTGACACGGTGGCCCCCTTCGGTGGCATAATTATCTTGCAAAAAAAAAATTAGAGAGAGAAAAAGAGAAAGTAAGATTTGTAATTGCATTTAGCGGATGTGTTAACAAACTTCAATGGATTAAACATAGTTAAGTATCCAAGTCGTCACTGTTGATCCTTAGTCCAGGACCAACGTCACGACGCACCCATATAACATCATCTTGATAGTTGATGTTTGCTGCGTCTCCAACTCCTGCACTTTTGCTAATAACAATGCTTCAACTTCTTGTGCCCTTAAACCTTCATTATCTAAGGGGATGTCATAGGTGTCCATGGGTCTCCAACCACAGACAACGCTCCAGCAAGGTTCAATTGGGTCTTTAAAATAAAATACCTGTTGTGCTTGACTAGGAAAGATGAAAGGTTCATCTTCATATGTTTGTCTCGCTGTATTGACCATCGTGAAGTCTAGCCCATCCATGAAGCAACCTGTGCCCTTCTTCATGTCGAACTATTTGCACTTGAATAGGTGCACAGGTGTCCACGATCCAATATAAACTTCTATAACCATCTGCAGGACACCATAAAATATCTCATCCCCTACTCCCACTGTTGCAATGCCACTATTTTGTGTGGTCCGATTCAGGTTAACAGCTTCCGAGTCAAACTTGTAACCATTACCAAAATAACTCTGGTATAACATAGTGTCACGAGATGAACCCTGGGCAAGGTTCTTTAAATCCTCTGTGTCCTCAAAATCAGAGGACACATCAGTTACCTACGTAAAGAAATTAGTGTCAAATTCAACAAATGAGGGACGTTCGATACAATCGTAATACTGACGATCCTATTTTCTGAGCAAACAACTTACTTGTTTTATAAACCACTGTACAAATTGGTTGTGTTGCTCTGTTTGTATTCGATGCTCAGTCCACTGGGGGTGTAACCCTCTTAAGTGGTCTTTATGTTCCCTTAAAATAACCCAAATACAATGATTAAGAGGAAATTCAATTTATGAATGAGACATATCTACAAAAAAAACAAATGATTATGCTTACAACATGTACGGCTGAGTCTCTGGAGTAATGAACAATATAAAACGATGGAGCTGGTACGCCTCCTCAATGCTTAGCAGATATGGACGAGCAGCCCCCAACGGCCCATCCTCGTATTGTACTGCCTTTGTAACTTTTGATTCCAACCCATCAATATAACGTGCGCAAAAAGTTGTTACTTCTTCCATTAAATACCCCTTTGCAATAGATACTTCCGGCCGGTTCTTATTATGAATGTAATTCTTCAATGTAAGGAAATTGCGTTCAATTGGGTACATCCATCTGTAATGAACCGGTCCGGCTAATCTCACCTCCGATGGTTAGTGTACAGTCACTTGAATCATGATGTCAACGAACACCGGTGGGAAGATCCTCTCTAATTTGCACAGGATGTATGGAATAACTAATTGTGTGTCCTCTATCTTCCTCACATCAATCACCCTAGAACACATTTCCCTGAAATATGCGCATAGTTCATTTTGTTCTTTGGCAACGGGTTTGGCCATTGATTTCCTCACCGCCAATGGAAGCAGCTGTTGCATAAAAACATGGTAATCATGGCTCTTAAGACCAATCACTTTCCTCGCTTTGACTTGTACTTGACTAGAGATTTTTGAAGAAAATCCTGTTGGGAGTTTCAATTCCCTCAACACACGGAGGAACCTTGTGTTTTCTTCCTTGTCAAATTGTATGAAACATGAGGAATGATTACCTTACAATAAACCTTTTTCGAAGGCCTGGGGTAGAGTGGTCTCCTTATATTGAGACTTTGCATATCCAGCCTTGATTTTAGATTATCTTTTGACCTCCCATCTTTCTCCAAAATGGTATTCAAAATAGTTTCACATACATTTTTCTCAATATGCATTATGTCGAAGTTATGGCGGATGATCAGGGTACTCCAGAGAGCTCAAAAAAATGCTCTTCTTCTTCCACCCTTCAGGCAAATATCGAGTTTCTACCCGTTGTCCTTTTCCAAACACGATATTTTGAAGTCCATCCCATAAATTTAAGATGTCATTTCCTGACAGGTATGTGTGTGTGCCATCACGCTCCTCTGTCCAATCAAATAATTTTTTATCAGCTCTCCATGGGTGATCCTCTGGTAGAAACCTCCGATGATGCATATAAACACATTTTCTACTATGCAGCAGATATAACACCGCAGTGTTGGAATGACAAGTAGGACAAGCCTTGTAACCTTTCGTACTCCACCCAGACAACATGGCATATGCATGAAAGTCTGATATTGTCTAGAGGACTGCCGCACGCATTTGAAAAAATCGTTTGGTTTGTGCATCATAAGTCTTCACACCAGATTCCCATAAAACTTTCAACTCGTCTATCAAAGGTTCCAAAAAAACATCTATATCATTTCCTGGTGACTTTGGACCGTCAATAAGAAGGGTCATTATAAAATAGCTCTGCTTCATTGCCAACCAAGGGGCAAGTTATAGATGGTAATAATAATTGGCCATGTGCTGCGGCTTGACCCAGACCCAATCTTGAATGGACTGAAACCGTCACTCGCAAGACCAAGTTTGACATTCCTTATGTTTGAACTGAATGATGGATGCACTGAATCAAAGTGTTTCCATGCGATCGAATCACTAGGATGAATCATTTTTCCTTCTTCAGTTGGTGGAGCCGAACCATGCCACATCATAAGCTCCGATGCTTTTTGTAGACATGAACAACAGTTGCAACCTCGGAATCAGAGGAAAATATCTAAGGATCTTTGCCGGCCTTGTAGTACTTGAATGCTTACCTTTTTTTTTAATGGACAATCTCGACTGACCACATCTTGGGCACGCATCTAAATCTTTAAATTCATTTCTGAATAGCATGCTGTTGTTTGGATATGCATGAATTTTTTCATAATTCAATCCCAAGTCACTCATCATTTTCTTGGACTCATACCAATTGCATGGAAGCAAATTATCTGATGGAAGAGTGTCATTCAGAAGTGAAAGAAGATCTGAAAATGATTTGTTACTCCATCGATTCAAACATTTCAATTGGAATAAATGTACCATAAACGACAGTTTGGAGTATTTATGACGTCCTCCGTATAGTGGTTTTCTGGCCTCATTCAGTAGGTGTTCAAATTTGCTGAATTCAGAATCCTCTGCTTCTTGCTCCATATTCACGTCCTCCACATTTTGTATGAAAGCATCACACAACATTGTTGCCATCTCTTCGCCGTGACCAGTTTCCACAGCAACGTCGACTTGACGACGTTCAGGCAATTCCCCATGATGTCTCCAGATTTCATACATTGGGACAAATCTATTCAGGACAATGTGGGATGTGATGGTCTCGAATTCCAAAAATTTACTGTTTTTACATTGCCAACATGGACAATGCAGCACACCATTTTCCTGCACCCCGAGTTGCTGTTTTGCATATTCTATAAAAAAACAGACTCCACCCAGTTGGCTTGGACATGTACGCATACATCCATTTCTTGTCGATAAAATAGTCCATCTACGCAACAACTGTTGAAGATAGACTACACACAACAAAGAAATGAGTATTTAGTACTGTTAAGAGTCAACCAATAACTCACAACCTAGACTTTAGAGAGAAACAGAATTTGGGAGCAAACCTAGGGAGATAACTATTTACCTAGAGAGAGATTAGAGAGAGAGAGGTTGAGAGAGAGAGAGAGAATCTTTGAAAACCAACTTTAACAATGACGATAATAAACTAGTTTTAGAATTTGTTTTCCGCTTAATGAAACTTGAACCAAATGTTGTTTTTCCTTGCACATCTTCATTTGATTTCTAAAACTCCAACCGGCTGTATAGCTTATTTCCCAAGATACATTCTAGAAAGGTAAAGTATACAAAAAGGCCTTTCACAAGATTATGTTGAATTTCAGATATCTCTGGACCATAAAACATTTACCTGACAGGAACAATAACTTCAAATGATGCTTTTCATTATTTGAAAACCAACTTTAAGTAAAAACAATCTCTCATTTCTGCATTCATAGCACAGGAATGGACAGCAAAGATAGATCAATCAAGTAGATTATATGAAAAGTGTAAGAAAATGAAATTAACAACTGAATGGATAACTAAAGCAAACAATGATTAAAGCACACGTAACCTTTTAAATTTAAAATAAAAGAAGATCACATACCACAACAATATATCAAACAATGTTACCAAAACCAACTGTTACACATAAAAGAAGCTCACTATAAAAGTTATATTGTTATGACATTTGATTTAACATAAAATTATTGCTTCAGTCTTATCAGAATTCTAGAAATAGTCGTATAATATGTTTTAACTTAAATCGGTACCTGCTCTTGAAATGCCACCAAAATAAAGATCAGCTTGTAACCTTAAAAGATCTAATGCCTTAGAAGTTGAAACTCACAGGTCATAATCAGTTATCTCTTTTTTGCTACAAAAGGTACAAGATAGGAAAGAATTTCCAATAGAAAGAGTGAAGAAAAAGGGAAACAAGATTTTTTTAGTCTTAATAGTTTCTATGACTTTTATTTAGGATAATTTGCTGAGTTCCAATTTTAAGTCATGTCACATTTCGTATGAACAAATCAGTGGGCAAGAAATGGGGAAAATTTAAGTCCAAATCAGCAAATACAAAAAAAATGGGATCTTCTAAACTTGCATGTGGATCAATAGAACCAATTACCACATTTCACATTAAAAATTAATGGATCCCTCCTGGAGTCTTTTTGACAAGAGGTTGTCTCCAACATTGGTATGAGCTAGCACTCTTGATGTCAAGAGTTGTAGCTTACATTAAATAATAGAGAAGATGAGATAGTTCGGCACATTAAAGGGATAAAACTGCCATAAAGGAAAACCTAATAGATCAAGATGTGCTCAAAATTGGGGTTTCGGCTGCATACTACGTCAATTAAATATTTCCAATTCATCAGTAACTTAGAGATTATATATGTAATCACAGTATTCATTTTCAAAGGTTGTATGGTGTCAATCAACTCGTGAGACTGATAACCTCCCTCTGTCCCTATCCCTCCCCTCTCCTCTTCCATCTGGCCTCTCTTCCACTTCATCTTCCTTTCTGTTTTTTTTTTCTATTCTTCTAACATGCTGCTGCATTGTGGTATCGACAGCATGCATCATAACAAATCACTAATAGAAACAATACACAAAATCACCTTAATTTTGTGCACTTTTTAACACTAACATGATGAGAAGCAAATATTATAGCTAGACGAGCATCCTGCTCATTTACATATAGGTATTCCAACTCTAACATTATACTAGCCGGGTGTTCAAAACCAAAAACGAAATAGATTGAAATTAACCTCGACCAAATTAAATACCTGCGGCGAAGTGGAAGAGCTTCCCGTTGACGGCAACGAAGTCGGAGGCCCAAGACGTCGGGTGGGAGGCCGGAACGCGAGCACTCCACTGGAAATCGCCCTGATAGCTTCGAATGATCGGGGTTTTCGAACCCATGGGAGTTTGAGAAAAAGGATGTTCGGCCGGAGGTGGATGTGCGACGCCGATAAGATGAAAAACAGAATCTTTCAGGCAGAACGCCGGTGGAACAGCTTGGGAACGCTGGAGTACAGTTGCTGCGCGGGTTTCCTTCAACGAATTCGACGAGTTTCATCGAAGGAAAGCCGGGGCAGGGGAAGACTCGAAGCGCCCGTTACGCGTGTCGTGTGTGCTCGCGTTACGTGCGTAACAGTGGGTGGGAACTTAGGTCCCGATTCAAATCGGGACCCGAGTTCTCGGATGGGCCTGACCCAAACCTGGTCCAACTGCCGGATTTGATTCTGCCGGAGATTGGGTCGGACGAAATTATTTCCACCGACGAAAAAATTTCGTCCCGTCGGCGGAATGTGCTTTTCTACTAGTGAGTGATATAAGTACTGTGACTTTTTACTTCCAAGACTTTACATCCTGACGTGGCATCCATGTTGCAGTGTGGGTAAGAGATAAACTCAGAGATAAAATCTGCATGATTTAATTTTTATAATAAAATATCATCTACCTATTCTATGGGTAAACCCTGAACCCTAGATTTTCTCTTGCCTAGAATGCCAACTATGCAGCCACGCCATGATTTAGAACGTTAAAGTAAAATAAGGAAGTACTGATATCATTTTTCTTAGTATTTTGCAGAGTCATGTATCTCACAACTGCATACGTGTCTTGCATAGGGTAATAAGTCATTTAATGGTTATGATGGGACAAAGAGTTTCGTTAATGAGTAAAATATTTCATATTTTGCACTGGATGCTTTGAGGCTTTAAACATTAAGGTTAAGACATGTATTCTTGGTTTGAAGTCTGCAATGAAACCTTGACATGGTTTCAACAGTCTGCAGTTCATAATTAGATAACCTTGAACGAGAGGAAGGGAGGGAGGGAGGAGAGAGAGAGAGAGAGAGAGAGAGAGAGAGAGAGAGAGAGAGAGAGAGAGAGAGAGAGAGAGAATCAGTCAATTATCCAAGATCTGTTAACTCCCAGAAAATCAGACTTGCTGAACTGATTTCTGATCAGATTTCTTATCTTTAGAAATATTTGCAAATCAAACCTCATTCAAATCTTCAAGCTATCCAATATCTTCTGTTACTAGACTATCTTACCCTTGTAACATCCTTTCGGTATGCTTCTCTTTATGTTGTAAATCTTCACAACAATGAAATCAACGGAAGCACTTTCCATATAAAATTTCTTACATGGTATGAGACGAACGCCCTGGGCAATCAGTGGAGCAATCTCAGGCTGCTGTTCCCCCCACCTCTGCTGCGCCTTACATTCAAGGCAATACCTTCCTCCTTGGTCCACCGCACGACAGTTTAACTCTGACGATCAGCAACATCAATAATCACGTCTCCTTGAAGCTTGACTGTACAAATTATCTACTTTGGTGATTGCTATTCCTTCCGGTCTTTTATAGTTTGGGAGTCATATGGTTTCTTACCAACATGATTGAGCAAGCTCCTCAACAAATTCAAGATGCCTGCACTTCATCTTTCATTCCATATCCGGCCTCGGAGGCCTGGTTTTGCATTGATCATACAGTGCAAAGTTGGATATTATCCACACTCACAACTGCTGCACTTGGACAGATGCTGGGACTCAAGACCACCCGCACCATGTGGCTCACTCTTGAGCACTCGCATTCCTGAAACCTACAAGCTTGTAGTCTTCATCTGTGCCTCGAACTCCAAAACATAATACAAGGTTTTATGACAATTCCAGAATACTTGGAGAAGGTGAAAACGCTTGAAGATAGCTTGGGTGCAGGAGCGAGACCATTAGACCAGAGGATCAATATCACCTTAGGAAATGGCAGTCAAGCTAAAATTCAATCCAAAGGATCAATAACTCTTCCCAACTTATCTCTTGCTGATGTCTATTTTGTTCCTCATCTTATTAAAAATCTTGTTTCAGTATCTCAATACACCTAAATTGCTGACACATTTTTTGAATTTAACCCTACCCATTTTCTTATTAAGGACCGACGAACGGGGTGAGTTCACTCATAGGGGGCATCTTAAAGACGGTTTGTATGTCTTCACAGGCACCTACCCACAATGCTTGGTTGCTGCAGAAGAATTCTCTTCAATCTGGCATGAACGCTTAGGCCATCCCTCAAATAACTGGCCAAATTTTACGTTCACTTTGAATTCCTTTCTCTAAATTTTCTTGCTTATACGAGCCTTGTCATCAGGAAAAATCTCATGTTCTCCAGTTTACTTCAAATAAATTTGATGCCAAATATTCACTTCTATTGCTTTCTCCTGATATATGGGGACCTGCACCAGTTCTCTCTACCGAAGGTTTTAAAAACTCTTTCTATAGTTCTATATTCAGCAAGTATACTTGGATATTTTTTTTCAAATCCAAATCAGATATTTTCTCAATACTTCCCCAATTTATGATTTTAGTTCAAAATCAACTCGGTACTTCAATTAAAATCATGCAAATAGATGGAGAATCCGAATTTTTAGGCCGAGCATTTCAATCTTAGCCTCTTATGGAATTATGTATCATATCTCTTGTTCATATACACCGCAACAAAATCGGGTCGTAGAAAGAAAGCACCATCACATTGTCTAGAAAACTCTCTCGCTACTGTCACAGAGTTCGGTCCCTGTACCCTCACTGCTAGAAATGTGCATTCAGCCAATACTCTCCGTCGGCGGAATGAAAATCGGTCGGACTTAGGCCGTCCGCCGGCCAATTGAACTAAAAGTCGAACCCCTGTCGGCGGAACACTGGCCTGACTTTGAGCCCAATACGTAAGGCCTCGTCAGGCCCATCTGTTCCGACGACGGTTCTTCCGCCCTAAATTAACCCAAAAGTCCCTCATTCCCTGCTTGCACGAACTCTTCTTCCGCCTAGAGGCTTGCTCTCCGACGAACTCCTCTTCCGCCTCTTGCTCTCCGGCGAACTCGTCTTCTGCCTCTTGCTCTCCGGCAAAATCTTCCAACGACTGATATACTTCCGAAATCATTCCGACGATAGTTCTTCTTCCGAGGCTTTGGATTACAAAGCTTTAGATTACTTGAACTTGGGGAGCCCTAATTCTCACTGTTTTTGGCTGATCAACTGTTTTCTTTGATTTCTTCTTTGTCCTAAGTTGCCCCTTGTGAATTTTTTGAAGGATAAACTGGCTGTGGTTTCGTTCCTGAAACAAAATTTTATTTCTTCTTTGTCCTCTTTCATGGTGTTTATTGTTGCTGTATTTATATGGAGACTATTACTTGAGTTTTGATGGCTTTTTATCTGGTTATATGTGTGTTTCTGTTTATCTGATCTACCGTGCATGTTTCTGTTTTTTTTTCCTTTTTCACCTTCATCCCTTTTTCAGCTTCATCCCCTGTTTCAGTTGTAATATCTCTCTCTGCCCTCTGCACACATTGAAGAAGAATCTCTTTGCATTTTGCTTTCCAACAACAGAGGTCATGAAGAATTCGTTTTCATTCGTTTATGGTGATTTCTTGAGTTAAGAAGATGGTTTTTTTTGTCTTCGGCTGCCTTTTATCTCTCTCTGAATTTTCTCTCTGAGAAATTCTCTCTCTCTCTGAAATTCTCTCTGAAATTCTCTCTCTCGCTGAAATTCTCTCTCTCTGAAATTCTCTCTCTCTCTCTCTGAAATTTGACTTCTGTTTTCACTAATTTTTAGCATATAGCTCTCTATGCATGTGCCAATTCTTCTGTTATTTGTAAGGTCCTACTGTTGTCTGTAAAATGCACATGGATCTTGTGTACAAAGAAGTACATCTTTGTTGATTTCATCAATATTCATCTCCGGACTTGGAAGTATTCGTATTAATGCTTAATTTATTAGCAGGATTGTATTCTATTATTCATCTATCCTCTATTATTTCAAGTATTTATTTGGGCAAAATTATTGTAATTTTTATATCTTTATGATACTCTACTGCCTTCCTCTAAAAATCATGGAATGAGATTGTGTTATAGCCTACTGCTATTCCTTAGTTATTATCATTTTTCATTCTTGTAAGCACTTAATAGTCTTTTCCATGTTTTGCCAAAGTTTTGCTTCGGAGTGCTAGCTAGGAAACACCATCACTCTTGAGAAGATGGATTTATCCATATTATACTCTCTATATGATGTCTGTGGTATTATCAATCTTAGCTAGTGAATCATGTTTATGGGTGCCATAGTTATGAGTGAATCATCTTTCTCCTTGCATGTCTGATACAAATGGCACGATTCCATCTTCATATCCTATATTAATTTTACTTCAAAAAGTAAGTCTACTTCTGATTGATTAGTTGAACTTGAGTGTTGAATATAAAAATGTAATCATGCCATGATGTTTTCATGGATGTTTCAAATAAAAATTTGTTCTGTTACTAAAAATTTGAAGGGTGTGGTTGCAAATCTAGTTTATTAGATTATTTCATCACATGCATGTTCAATTTTATTCTAGTACAATCTTACAAAGTTCTTAGTAATAATTAATTTTGATTCATGTCCTTCTCTTTTCTGTCATTCTTTCTTAACCCATCAATGAATATTAAACTCAATGTAAAGAACTCTTTTTATTGAGTCGTATTTCTTCTCTTTACATTAAAATTATTTTTTCTTCTTTTCATGTATTGAAGTTAAAAATTTTCCCAAATACTGATGGGTAATATATATACTATGTGATGGAATGGGTAATCTATCTGTTCTTCAGCTTTGGTATGGTTTTGCTTTATTTATGGGTTGGTAGATGTGTTTACTCTTTTGGTAGTGTACGTGCTTATCTCTTTTTGTGTTGGTTGATCTAGTATTTGTTCACCGTCAGATTTTCTTACTGTGACGTCTACTGTGGTTATATCTAATTTTTTTTCTCATGTTAAGGTGACACGGAGTACAACAAACTTCTCATGACTCAATTTTACCACGTTGTTGATGCTTTTTTAGAGCTTGAAAGAGGGTAATATCTTGTTCCATGACTATCAAAAAGAGGATCAGTAGAAATAGTCTTAAGTTTGGTATTTCTCTGTTTATAGAATTTACTGGTGAATCTCTAGAAGGGAAGAAAGAAATTAAGTGCTGTCTTGGTAGCTTCCAATTCAACTTTATATGTGCAAAAAGAAAACATTTTGAGGATTAAAGAGAAGCTTCGTTTCCATTAATATGAAGTTATAGTGACGTCTTCTTCTATGCTTTCTCTAGTCATCGAGAAGTGATTGATGATAGTAGTAGAAGAATGGGAGCTGGAATGGCAAAGTTTATTTGCAAAGAGGTTTGATTTCTATGCTTATAAATAAAAAACATGCTTGGTATTCTTGCCATATTTTTTTCACATTGTAATGTAGGTTGAAACAGTGGACGATTATGATGAGTATTGCCATCATCTAGCAGGGCTTGTTGGCTTAGCACTCTCGAAGCTGTTTTACGTTTCTCAGTTGGAAGATATGATGACATGTGTGCTCCCTCTCTCTCCTCTCTCTCTGTCTCATCTCTCTCTGTCTCATCTCTCTCTCTCTCTCTCTCTTCTCTCTTCTCTCTTCTCTCTCTCTCTTCTCTCTCTCTCTTCTCTCTCTCTCTCTCTCTCTCTCTTCTCTCCTTGTTCTTGCTCTCTGCTCTTTCTCTTCTCTCTCTCTCTCTCTCTCTGTTTCTCTCTCTCTTCTCTCTCTTCTCTCTCTCTCTCTCTCTCTCTCTCTCTCTCTCTGTTCTCCCTCTTCTCTCTTCTCCGTAATCTATTTCTTTTTTATTTTTTCAAACATACCGCCGACGCATCCCTACTCGTCGGGGGAATCCATTGTGGAGACGCTGTGTGGTCCGTCGTTGGACAACAAACTCCGCCGACGGCTCCCGGTGTTGGCCGAGTAGATTCGTTCGTGTGACAGGTTTTTTTGTCGGCCGACGTCTCCGCTGATGGATGTTCCGACGATGTGGCGTTACCCGTCGTCGGATGTCCGCCGATGGGTATTCGGGTTCTGCTGGCGCCTTTTGACCACTGGACTGAGGTTTTTAAGCTGTGCCTACTAGGATTCAGCAATTTTTACAGCCACTTATGTCATTAATCGATTGCGTATTCTTACCAGAAAGAAAATTTCACCATTTGAGAAATTATTTTATAAACAACCTGATTATCATTTTCTTCTGGTCTTCGGTTGTTTTTGTTTTCCTACAAATTACAAATTGCAGTTCCTGAGTCCAACATATGACTTCTTATGCTACCACCCCAATTATAAAGGATACTGCTGTTTGGATCTAGAGACTAACAAAATATACTACTCTCCTCACTCCAGCAACCTTCTTGGACACTCCAACAATATCATTCACCAACTTTAAACAATGCTCTTGTGCCTCTCGCTGCTGCCCACCAACTTTCTCCATTTTTACAGAATATTCCAGCGGACCCACCAATTTCAAACACTTCACCGTTGCTCCCAAGTTCGGTTGCGCCTCTCTTTCTTCGTCCCAATGTTTTAAAAACCGAACTGGTAATTGAACCGGTGGAACAACGATTCAGGTTATGAGTTGTATGTCATTAAAATATTCATAACAAGACTCCTATTACCTATATTTATAAATCATGTTTAAAAATACAACAACAATTGAAAATGTAAAAATCATAAAAACCAAAATATAATGTTTAAAATCAAATGTAATTAACTCCTGGAAATAAAATATCCTTTCAAAATACAAAATTATTCTAAAAAACATTTCTTGAGAATCCACACATCTAAGTATTTCAGCCACCAACTACATCTTTTTCCACATCTTCACCTCTATTAACAATCTCCTTATCCTGCTTTTCATCCATAATAACTGCAAACATAAAAAAAATCAATTAACATATGTACCTGAAAATAAATTACACATTTTAATTATGCAATTTTTTATTGTTGTACCTTTCGGGGAGCACTAAATCTGGTTGCACATTTTCCCAAATTCGATTTTCTATATCATGAAGTATTGGTGGATCTGTTTCTACTACCCAATCTTCTAATAAATCCATATCGTCGAAAGAAATCAGATCAAAGCTTCTGACTTTAGCTTGATTCTTTTTCCTACAACAACAAATTTATATTAAAGATCAACTGATAAATTTGATATTAAATATTTGAAAACATAAGCCTAGTTTATTTGACTTACAATAATCTCAAATTTTAATGGACATATATTAGGTCATTAAGCCTTTTGTTCTCTATTCTATTCCTTTTTCTTGTATGAATGCGTTAAAAAATGCTCCAGTTGCGCTCACAACCAGATGCACTACATGTTTGACTCAAAACTTGAATAGCAATTTTCTGCAAATGTGGAGTACTATTCCCAAACGTTCCCCACCATTCAGCTGTAAAATAAAAAAATTTTATAACCATTATGTGATTTAAAGTAAATTATAGAAATGAAAATACATCTATAGAAAGTAGAAACGTGTACTTACCTGGAAGCATCTTATGGAATGCCTTGATAGCCATCCCTCATCCCAAGTCTCCTAGAGAATCTCTATATATTTGAAGTTCATTAACTTGCATGTCGTGATTACCCTTACAGAACTTCTCAATGACATCTAATAAATCTGCTTTTACCCCAGGGTGCTCTGCTTCAGTCGTTGGTCTATAGAAAATTTTTGGGTTAAAACCAATAACCAGCAGAATGGAAATGTCGATGGAGCTGACTTTCCCAACGATGATCTACAATTTTAATGTAAAGTTCATAATCTTCCTTCTTCCCTTTTGTAACTGTTCTCATCGTTTTTCTAACCTTTCTCATTCCTTCAAAGATATAACCCATTGAGGGTCACTCATCACTATCAACCATCCTTAAAACGTTTACAGGAGGCTCAGTAATTCTAACCACTTTGGCACAGGATGACCAAAAATCAGAATTCAATACCAAGAAATAGAAATATTTCCCATTCTTTGTTTTGAATATCATGTTCTTATTTCATTCTTCACTTGTCACCATAGTTTGTAAAGCGAACTTATTTCTTTGAAGGCCTTGTAATGTCAAGAAATTTGTTGCAAATCGAGTAACCCCTTACTAAATTTTCTCATCAAAGTTAACACAATAACATGATTGTAAACAAATTTAGTAAGACTTTTGCATCATCTACAACATGTTGTATTTCAACTATCTATTTAGCAAAATCCTCAAGCATCAAATCCACACAATGAACACCACAAGGTGTCCAATATAAGTTTGGAAACTCTTGGATTAAGAGTCTTCAAAGGAATACAATAATCATACATCCACTTCATGAACTCTAATTCTGCCTTTACAATAGCTTTTTTCCTCAGCCATTACACTTCTAATACTTGGTTAAGATCCAAAAGAAGTTCTTGAACGAAAATATTGACCTAAGACCCCTTTATTCTTGGCTTGTGTACCTAAAGATTCAAGACCTTTGTCTCATTCTAAATGTTCCCCACTTTCATCATCATTTAGGTCTACGACAGCTTCCCCTGATGAATGTGCCCTCTTTTTATTCTTCTCATATTATACTTCCGGAGGAACTTTTGGACAAGGAGTAACTTGACCTTTCCGTTTGCTTAAATGAGCTTTCATCCTGTATATTCCTCCACCGCTAAATATTTTTGAGCAAAATAAACATTTTAATTTTTTCGCATTACTACCATTTTTTGCATCAAGTAAAATACAATGATTCCAAGCTATGTCAATCTCTGTTCATGTTACTTGTGATGCACCTAGTGGATGTGATGGAGTTGAACTAGGAGTACCAGTATCAGCCATGACAAGAGTCCCTTCACAAACAAAAATAAATTAGATACTTGCTATTTGAATAACAAAAATTTTGCAAAAAAAAAGAACAACCACTGTTTATTTTGCGAAATTCACTTGAATATTAATAAAACTAATGACAATCAACTTCCATAACCATGAAATGAAATTGCTAGCTATTTGGGCAGTGCAATTAATGTTTCTGACCTTATTGAGGAAGAAAACAGTCAACTTAGTAGTAGTATCTTGTTCAAAGTGAGACAAGTATCCAATTAGTTTCAGAAGATAAAAAAAAATAGACTAGAAAATTAAGCTAATTACAACAACAATAAAAATAGATAGCTCAACTAGACCTTCCACCTTTCAGATTCACATGCCATCTCAACCCTTAACTTTAAAGAGGGATACACAACACCCACAACTTCCTTACAACCATATTTCATTACCAAACGATAGGACAACATCCACTAGTAAGGTCACGTGGGACTGAGATATGGATAAACCAAACGTTCTGCAATTTCATCTTTAGAACAAGTGAAAACGAATTGAACATTACCTTTACTATTTTAGAAGAAGAATAGCATGAGATGATGCCAATATTGCAGAACTCCAAAAAGTGTTTTGGGAAAAAAACTGAAAAAAAACTAGAAGTAATAAATTTCCCATGAAATTTGAAAAACAAAATTTAAAACTCAGATTTTAATTACTATAGAATAGAATCAGACTAAAAATCAAACAAAAAACCAATAAACTTACCTCTTTCGTTCATGGAAACCCTTGCAAATATTCTGATTTGAGAGAATCGTTCTTGGAAGCCCTTGCAAATATTCTGATTTGAGAGAAAAGGTGTAGTGTGTGCCGTACTGAATATAACCTTGACTTCAACCATTTTTTAAGAAGTTGAAGTCCAAGAAAACACATTACAAGGTAAAGAAACTTCCCCTTTTGGTATTCCCAGCTGAATGGAGTCTAGAGAGGAGAGAGCTGTATTCTGTTTCACGACCTAGCTTTCTCTCTTTGGTTCATGGTTAAGGATTTATTTTAAACGGTTTCGACTAATTGTAATTAGAAACTTCCCCTTTTGGTATTCCCAGTTGAATCCTCTAAAGTTGTTTGATTGGGAACAATAGATTGCTGCCTTTCTGTATAACCAAGTTAAATGTCTTAAATACAGAAGGCAAGGGATTAATCATCAAGATTTGAGCACGTACAACTGAAAAAGACTCATTAAGTCCCATGAGAAATTGTACAAAGTACTCGTGCTCTTGATAGGTTGTCCAAGTTTGCATATCATCACAATGACAAATAGGAATGGGTTGATAATTCTTCAATTCTTCCCAAAAGGGTTTCAACTCAGTGGAATATTTATTTACATCTAAAGAACCCTGACCCAATACACCCTGACCCAATACACCAAGTTGTTGCCTAGTCTGAAAAATTTTAGGAGCATTCAAATGACAAAAAACGTTCATGGAGATCTGACCACATTGCTTGGGCAGAACCAAAATAAATCAAGCTATCTGCAATTTCTTTAGCAACAGAGTTTAAGTGCCAGAAATGTACCATGTTATCACATCGTGTCCATGCTCCAGCTAAGAGATCTTAAAGAATTGGTTTGGGTATGGTTCCATCATTGAAGCCAGGCTTATTCTTCATTGTGAGTGCCATCAACAACAAACGACTCCAAGTATTATAGTTTGATCCAATGAGCTGGTGTGTGACAAGGATTAAGCCTACATGATCGTTATTATGCATATAGAAGGGACTGTCATTATCTTCCATGGATGCTTGAATTGTTGAAGACAATGACTCAATAGATAATGGAGTTAAATGAGTGCCATGGTAGTTTGCACCCCTACGAGTCATGGGGAAGAGAAAATCAAAGCCTAGAAAAAAATTGACCAGCTCGAGAGACATCACTCCTATACCATATTACAGAAAATGAAAGAGAATAAGGAAGAAGATAAAGGAAGGAAGAGAATCTCCATTAATGAAAAAGAGGCTCTTATACAATGCAGGGGATTTGCCCATTTTATACAACGTAACTAAAGCAAAATAAAAGACGTGTCCCGAGGACAGCTCAGCTGGAGGAAGGAAAAATATGTCTTGAAGCGAACTCATAATAAATAGAATAATGACTCGCACACAGAGCCCGTGCGCGACTCGCCACTACTAGAAATATCATTTTTCTTTATGGTTTTAAACTGTAGAGAAAAGTCAAAATAACCATAGGGAAAGATTTCCTATGGTCACCTGCCGCCAATAATGCATCAGGCTTAAAAGCGAAGGGAATAATCGTTCCCTACGGTTGAAACCGTAGGGGATAATAATTTTTTCCCTACAGTTATTGACCGTAGGGAATAGTATTATACCGAACGGTTGAACAAACCGTAGGGAAAAGTAGATTTTGCCTACGGTTTTAAACTGTAGGCACAACTGTGGGCAAAAATTATTCCGTACGGTTTAACCGTAGGCAAAACTTATTCCATGTGGTTTAACTGAAGGCATAACCGTAGGCAAAACTTATTCCTTGCGGTTTAACCGTAAGTACAACCGTAGGGAATACTAAATCCGAAACAACCAAATTGAGTATTGCCTACGGTTATTCCTTACCGATTAAATCATAGGCATTGCTCTGTATGAGCAATATTATTGCCTCCGGTTCAACCCTAAGCAATAATCTTTTGTGCTATTAATTATTTTTAATTTTTCCCGTATTTTTCTCCTTGTTTTATATATTTACACACCCTGTGCATAATATTTATTAAACACACATTCGAAAAAAAGAAACATATATTATAAATTTTAATAATCCAAACACATCAAAAGAAACCCTTTGCCAAAAAAACATTAACTGTTTATACATGTCATGCCAAAAAACAAGTATTACATTAACTGTATAACATGTAATTGCCAAAAAATGTACTACATTACTTGTATATATATGTAATTGCCAAAAAAAAAAGCAAGTATCGACTGTGATCAATCTACTTGTATATTCATTTAAATGTCCTAAAAATTTCCAAGTATGGACTGTGATCAATCTACTTCATCATGCAAAAAAATATTCATGTATGGAGATTACACTATCCAACTTCATCATGGCTTTTGTTCAATCGCTATGCCGAAGGCCCACTATTAACTTCATCTTCTAGATCTGCCAATTAGAAAAATTTAATTAGAATGAGGGCAAACACAAACTATTATATACTTTGAAAAATATTCGCTATGAAAGGAAATTGTCTTATGAAACCAGAAGATGATGATATATGTGTGTTGCACTATTGATTCAGCAACAACAATTTTTTTTAGTATTCTTTGCCCCTCTCTATCCTTTTTCTTCTCTCTTTTCAGCACCTCCTTCACCCTTTTCTTCTCCCTTTTATTCCACTCATGCTCCCTCTTCTTCTCCTTTAGTTGCCATTCCACCTCCTGTTTCCTATTTCTTTCCAACCACTCCTCTTCCCTTTTTCTCTCCATGTCCTGCCTGTCCTGCTCCCTTTTTCTCTCCATTTCCAGCCTCTCTTGCTCCCTTTTCCTCCCCCTTTCCAGAAACTACTCCTGCCTTCTCATCTCCCCTTCCTCCCAGTCCTCCTCCTTTTTCCTCACTCTCTCTTTCTCTCTCTCTCTCTCTCTCTCTCTCTCTCTCTCTCTCTCTCTCTCTCTCTCTCTCTCTCTCTCTCTCTCTCTCTCTCTCTCTCTCTCTCTCTCTCTCTCTCTCTCTCTTATCTCCCTCAGTTCTGCCATCACTGCAGCCTCTCTATCTTTGACTGACTCGAGTTCTGCAGAAATGGCCTCTAATTGTGTCATCATTTGGTTAGAACTAGGTTTCACATAACTCCTTCCCCTGTTGTAACCTCTCTCATACCCTCCATGGTGTCCATAAAAAACTTGATCCAAAACTATACCCAAATCATGTAAATCCCCACAGTTCAAATTTTGTTCTTCCATTATCTATAAAACTTTCATCTGTACACACATTTCCAGCAATGAGGCTACAATTTCTACTTTTGTTGATAACATAAAAGACATGATAAGTAAGATACTTACACATTTCTCCTCAGTACTCTTATTGCGGTAACTCCCATCTTGTCTCTTATACGCTTTAACGAACGCTTCAAACACTTTGTAGGCGGTGCCTTTTCTTTTCCTGGATTTAAATGTAATTGAAGAATTAGTTATGTACTATTCTACAAAAAATTGATGAAATGAATAAAAAAGTATTCAAATACCTCTTCTGTATAGTGACAACTAAGTGATCTTGACGCAAGCGTGTGGGTGGTCTTCAACCTCGCCCGATTTTCCTTATTTTTTTTTTAAATCTGTAAATTTTCCTCCTCTCCCCAATACTTCACAAGTTTGTCCCACGATTCTGGAGTCATTATCGAGATTGGGTTTTCTTTCAACTCATCCTCGGTCTTGCCAACATAATATTTCCTCCTAAAAGAAGACCTCTTGTCCCGGACTAACCTTTAGATGTACAGCTTGATTGTTGGCAATGCATCATCAATATGCACATGATTACTATCACTATCAACAAAATTATATTGCTCCTGTAAATACAATAAACTCAATTCAGAATTCTACAACAAAAACAAGAGAAATGGAATATCATTCAGTAAACAAACATACAATCAACTCACTACACATCTTTTTGAGTTTATTATCATCCATCTCTGCCCACACTAAGTGTAGAGGAAAATAATGTTCATTACGAGCATAACAAGCTAATTTTCTCATCAGTGTACTAACATCACCTGATTTGAATTGCCCGTTTTGGATTCCACACTTCCATTTTGTGTTACGAGGGGGATCAAGAGAGGTCTCTCTACTGGGACCCCTCCCCCTACGACACACAACATCTTGAGTGGTGGGTTCAAGATTGACTGCCTCTAAGAGGGCTGATGATGATGAACCTAAATCGATAGACCAAATAAAAACATCATCAACATTATTAAAATAAGTAAAAATGAAGTAAACAACAAAGAGAAAACACAATTTTATTCATTATACCTGCATCATCATGTTGTTCTGACACCGTGTGTGTGTGTGTACTATCTCTGGTGATCCAAGTGGTGAATCTGACATAGGTACGGCTACAGAATCCGATGCGGCTCGAGGCCCCAATTGTAGAGTGTGGCGCATATAAGACCTCGGTGCTAGCTTGGTGCTCATTTTCCTACAAAAGCGAAGAAATACAAGTATGTTAGTTTTATAGATATATATTAGATTTATCTTGATAATAAAAAAATATGCAACAATACCTAGACATTAATTTCATCTCTATCCACCCTCAAACCGGCATCAAGTTCTTGACACACCCACACAACATCATCCTTAGAATTCAATTCCTCCACATCTCCCACGCTTGGATCTTGGACCAGTAATAATGCTTCTTCTTCGACACCTCCATCACATCAACTGGCGGGCCCATGTAGTTGTCTCTCGGTCTCCACCTACAAACTACACTCCACTCTGACTTAATCGGGTAGTTTGAATAGAACACTTGTTGAACTTGAGATGGAAAGATAAATGGTTCATTTTCAAAACTTCGTTTGCTAGTATTTACCAAAGTGAAGTCATACTGTTCATTCACATGGCCACTTACCTCCTTCATCATACCAGCTACACTTAATAGGTTAATAGGTGGCAATGTGCCGAACACTACCTGGATTGTAACACACCATAATAAATGCCTACCTCCCATAAGACCTTCAACTCATAGATCAACAATTGTTGGTAAACGTCAATATCGTTGCTTGTGGACTTCGGACCATCAATAAGAAGACTCATGATAAAGTAACTCTGCTTCATAACTAACCAAGGTGGCAAGATGTAAATAGTTAAAACAACTGGCCATGTACTTTGACTTGAACCGGTTCCAATCTTAAAAGGACTAAATCCATCACTAGCAAGTCCCAACCTAATATTCCGTGGATCGATACTGAAATCTGGATATTGGGCATCAAAATGTTTTCATGCCAAAGAATCCCTACGGTGGATCATCTTCCCCTCTGCACTTGGAGTGGACCCATGCAATGCCATAAATGTTGAAGTCTTCTTCGACATAAACAAGCTTTGCAACCTTGGAATCATAGGAAAATGCCTGAGGACTTTGACTGGTTTGTAACCTTTTCTATCCCTCTTACCCTTTTTTCCTTTCCATCTCAAAGCCCCACATATTGGGCAACAATCGAAATCTGTGTAGTCATTTCTAAACAACACAATTATTGGGGCACACACGAATCATTTGATAGTCCAATCCTAAGTCTGACATCATCTTTTTTGCCTCATACCAGTCCTGAGGAAGTGTATTGTCTGGGGGAAGAACACCCTTAAAATGTGTAACCACATCTGAGAATGATTTGTTATTCCATTTGTTTAGACATTTCTTTTAATATCCTCCATAGAGTGGTCTTTTTGCCTCGTCCATCAAATACTCAAATCTATGAAATTCCGAGTTTTGACTTTCACCCTCTACATTATCGACATCAACATCTTGCATAAAAGCATCATTTAACATCATTGACATCTCTGGCCAATGATCAAAAGCATTTTGTTGTTGTCGTGGTTCTGGTTCTCCATGCAGGTGCCACGTAAAATACCCTTTGATGAAGCCATCTCTAACGATATGGATTCACTCAACACGAGGGATTGGATTTTTATGACACTTTTAGCTCTGTTGTTAAACCCACAACTATTCGATTCTTATTGAGTTTAGCACTCACATACAATTGGATGTTCAACAGTTACATGTTCAAAATGCATTTCTCTATGGCGTCCTACGAGAAGAAATTTATAAGTCTCAACGCCCGGGATTTGTTAATCCAGAAAATCCCACTCCTGTCTGCAGACTGCACCATTCGTTTTACGGCTTGAAACAATCTCCCCATGCCTGGTATACATGGTTATCCTCCTTACTAACAGATTTTGGTTTTACAGGCTCCTGTGAAGGTACCTCTTTATTTACTCTCTATGATGGAGGCACAATCTTATTCTTATTAATATATGTTGACGACATCATTCTTCTCTTAAACAACAAAGCGGCGGCTGCACATCTAATTCTCACTTTACAGCAACAAATTCCCGTTAAGAGCTTAGGGAAGTTAAATTATTTCTTGGGTATCCAAGCCACGGTGACATATCCGCATATTCATTTATGTCAACATAAATTTTCTCAAGACCTTCTCCGGCACCTTGACTTAGACAATGTTAAGGCTCTTTCCACTTCGGCAACTTTATGGAGCAAATTGTCCAAAATTTTCAGGTTCACCACTTTCGGATCCTACTATCTATCGGTGAGCAGTTGGAGCTTTACAATACCGCACCATCACTCGTCCAGATTTACAATTCGCTGTAAATCAAGTTTGTCAGTTCCGACAACAACCCACAGATGTGCATTGGGCGGCTATAAAACTTATTTTACGTTATGTCAAAGGTACGTTGAATTATGGTCTTACTCTACCACCCATCCACAGTTTCGATATTAATGTCTACTCAGATGTCGATTGGGCCGGTAATCCGGATGATTGCAGCTCCACAACTGGCTACTGTGTGTTTCTTGGTGATACTTTACTTTCTTGGTGTCCCAAGAAACAACCTACTGTTTCGCGATCAGGTGCTGAAGCTGAATATTGCGTGTTAGCTACTGCAGTAGCAGAACTTTCATGGCTACTTCAACTCCTTCAAGAACTTCAGATTACAATCATTCATAAGCCTATCATTTGGTGCGACAACATCTCAACCACATATATAGCTGCCAATCCGGTCTTTCATGGACATACAAAGCATATTGAGCTTGATTATTACTTTGTGCATTAAAGAATGAATCAAGGATCTCTCCAAGTTCGGTACATCCCCACAGCTGACCAAATCGCAAGCATACTTACAAAGGGTCTCTCCAAACAATCTCATCAACGGTTTATGATCAAGTTAACCATCTCTCCAGTGCCGGTTATCTTGCAGGGGACTGTAAACGATCAATTATCCAAGATCTGTTAGCTTCCAGAAGATCAGACTTGCTGAACAGATTTCTTATCTTTAGAAAGATTTGCAAATCAAAACTCATTCAAATCTTCAAGCTATCCAATATCTTCTGTCACTAGAATATCTTACATGCGTAACTTCCTTCCTGTATTCTTCTCTATATATTGTAAATCTTCACAGCAATGAAATCAACGGAAGCACTTTCCATAATATATTTCTTACATAGAGAGAGAGCTAGAGAGCGAGAGAGAGTGAGAGAGAGAGAGACAGAGAGAGAGAGAGAGAGAGATCTAGAGAGAGATCTAGAGAGAGATCTAGAGAGAGATCTAGAGAGAGATCTAGAGAGAGATCTTGAGAGAGATCTAGAGAGAGATCTAGAGAGAGATCTAGAGAGAGATCTAGAGAGAGATCTAGAGAGAGATCTAGAGAGAGATCTAGAGAGAGATCTTGAGAGAGATCTAGAGAGAGATCTTGAGAGAGATCTAGAGAGATCTAGAGAGAGATCTAGAGAGAGATCTAGAGAGAGATCTAGAGAGATCTTGAGAGAGATCTTGAGAGAGATCTCTTGAGAGAGAGATCTAGAGAGAGATCTAGAGAGAGATCTAGAGAGAGATCTAGAGAGAGATCTAGAGAGAGATCTAGAGAGAGATCTAGAGAGAGATCTTGAGAGAGATCTAGAGAGAGATCTAGAGAGAGATCTTGAGAGAGATCTTGAGAGAGATCTAGAGAGAGATCTAGAGAGAGATCTAGAGAGAGATCTAGAGAGAGATCTAGAGAGAGATCTAGAGAGAGATCTAGAGAGAGATCTAGAGAGAGATCTTGAGAGAGATCTAGAGAGAGAGAGAGAGATCTAGAGAGAGATCTAGAGAGAGATCTAGAGAGAGAGAGAGAGAGCTTTGTTTTTAAGATCACACACACACACACACAAATATATAACAGATATGTTAAGATTGCAAATTGTTACGTTTAAATGCTGAGATTGCTTGGATGTAATTTTCCCCAACCAGAAACCGTTGTTTTTACTCTACCAGAAATAATGTCTTAATTTGTGCATAACTGAGAGAAGTGCTTATTTGTTAGAAACCGGACGTGGTAGAGTGCTACTTTTGGATCACGAAGCACGATTTATTATCTTTGCAGTTACTCCGATCAAGGGTTTTTTGCCGTTTTCATTAATCTCCTGCTATTGTCAGTTACGATTTAATTAATGAAAAATTGTACACTTTTCATGGGATTAGGCTAGCTAATATCAATTTAATAAGAATGATCAGAAATATATACTGTCATGATCAGAAATATATACTGTCATGACTTTGCTCTGGACCTAGTGACCACGTCGATCAGCCCCTGGAAGGCGGCTTCCCCACACGAATAGTGAATGCTGGGCCGTGCTGGTGTACGATCGAGTCGGGCCAAGTGTCCCGTGAAGGAGGAGGCCAGCCGTAATTGTTCGAGCGCCCAACAGGTATATTAATTATATGGCTCAGGTGCTTAATTATTATACGCTAGTAATTGCCAACTGTTCCTTTCCATCATGCACCACAACATTATGAACTGTATATATCAACAGGATATTATTGTGCGTATTATATTTATTAGTGGTGCTTTGTTATATTTATTAGTGATCTAGCAGCGTTTAACAGATCTGTTCCTAAAACTAGCAGCGTTGTTTAATTGTTATGGGTACGTGATATATATACAACCTAGCGATTCATTCTTTATTAATTTGATTGAAGTATAGTGAAAAGTAACGTTAGTTTTACGTTAATTTGATTGGTATGGATCCTACCAAATTGGTCACAGTACTGTATATTTTAATTCATACAGGATATTATATATCTCCTAGAAACGTTGTGATTCATAAGTTCTACCAGATGCGTTAAGAACCGACAATCTCCTTAGACAAGGCCCTATAAATTCTCAGTTCTCCTAAATTGAATTGCAGCTGTACTCAATTAGGCAACTGTGCAGGCAGCAAGAACTCAGTTGTAACCTCCGATGGCGCTATCTACCCCTACTCTTTTTTGCTCCGCCGCGCATGATACCCCGGAAATTAATGCTTCAAAATCAGAGGTCGTGCGACCCGTGGCTCAGTTTCCGCCTTCTGCATGGGGACACTTTTTCGTCGACTACGTTCAAGACACAGCGGTGAGGATGTTCTTAATTATTAATTACTTCTATATTTAATTTTCGCTTTGCAAAATCATGAAGCCCAAACCAGCTCTGATATGAGCTACGTTTTGTCAAAGTTATGTATGCATGCATCATAGTGAGTGTAAGAGCTATACACAGAATGACTAATATATATGCGTGTACATATATAAACATATACGAGTAATACAAGCAGAAGCTGGATGAATGGGCTGAGAGAGCTCGAGCTCTCAAAGAGGAGGTGAAAATTATATTCACAAATGCTCAAGGGGATCCTCATCAAGAAATTCGCTTAATTGATGTCGTCAAACGAGTTGGTCTGGGATATCAATTTGAAAATGAGATCGAAGACGCACTATACAGAATATACAATGAAGATCATGTTAATAAAAATAATGGCGATCGAGGCGATGACCTGCACCATGAGGCCCTTCGATTTCGCGTACTCAGAGAGGGAGGATACAAGGCATCAGCTGGTAATTACTAAAAATCTTCATCAATAATATTTGTCTTCTCTTGTTGTACATAGATAGCTAATTATTAAGAAACACGTCATATACTTACTCTGCGCATACGACGTTCTTTTTTATGCATGGTTTTGAGTAAAGCTGTATTCGAGAAGTTCAAGGACGAGCTGCACGGAAAAAAATTCAAAGAAAGCCTAGCAAAGGATGTGAAAGGTTTGCTTAGTCTGTACGAAGCAGCATTCCTGGGAATACAGGGAGAAGACATTTTAGACGAGGCCATTGAGTTCACAACCCTGCCTCTAAAGTCCTCCCTGCCCAATGTTGTCGATCCACTTCTTGCAAAACAGGTTCAACGGGCTCTTGAGTTACCCACCCACAAGAGACTACCGAGAACAAACGCGAGGTACTTCATCTCTCTATACGAGCTGGAGATAATCGATGCCATGAAATTATCTGCCATCGACGGCAAGACATATGAAAACACGCGCACATTACTGGAATATGCAAAGTTGGACTTCAATCTTGTTCAGGCCGTTCACCAAAGAGAGATTAAGGAAGTTTCAGCGTAAGAAAATATTGAATTCCTTCTCTAATTAATTAGTATAATTAAAGAAGAATTTTTAGCTAGAGAACATATTGTAATCACAGTACGGGATCAGTACTAGACAGTCTGTTGATTTAAATTTTCAGGCGGTGGAAGGAGAAAGGGTTAGTGGAGAAGCTGTCTTACGCAAGAGACAGGGTTGTGGAGTGTTATGTTTGGGTCATGAGTCAAGCTCCAGAACCCCGTCTCTCCCGATCCAGGGTATTTGGTGCAAAAACGATGTCCATGATATCATTGACCGACGACACTTATGATGCATATGGAGTTTATGAGGAGCTCAAACAATATACAAATGCAATAGAGAGGTTGACAGTTACAAGATTTAATTTCCATATGCATACATCGTGAAGAATATTTCTAACTTTAAGGATCGAGTTGATTTCTTGAATTACGTAGTTTCAATTGGCAAAAACACTTGCAGATGGGACCTGGCGGCCATGGATGAGCTGCCAGAGTATGTAAAGCCTCTTTACCATGAGTTAATAACACTCTTCAAGGAAACTGAAGAGGAGCTCGAGAAGGAAGGATACTCCTACCAAATTGGCTACATGAAGCGAGCGGTATATAAAACAGAGAGATTTATATACATATATGAGAATTTAGCTAAGTGAGATGCCGTAATATGACAGGGTTAAGTTATGGGATCGATATAATTTTTCTTAATATGTGGTTCATATATGTATAGGTACAAGATCTGTGCAGAGCCTACTTTACTGAAGCAGAGTGGTGTCACAATCGCTATACCCCGGGAACAGAGGAGTACGTAAGAGTGTCTTTGATCACTGGTGGTTACCCCGCACTTTTCCTCCTCACAATGGTGTGCATGAAAGAAGCTTCACTCGAGGCCTTCAAATGGTGGAGTTCTGATCCAAGAATCATCACGGCTGCTTCAGAGGTTTCTCGATTCGTCGATGATCTTATGAGCAATGAGGTAAGCGCTACCTGTGAAAATAAGTGTGAACTAACTTGATAAAACCAACTTAAACATATTCCTTAAGAAAAAATATTAAGTCTTTGAGCGAAACTATTATATAACTGCGCGCAGTTCGAACAAAAGAGAGGGCATGTCGTGTCCTGCATAGAGTGTTATGTGAAAGAGAAGGGCATGACGAGGCAGGAGGCGCAAGACCTCTTCAATCACTTCTATGACGTAGCGTGGAAGGACATCAACGAAGCTTGCCTCCGGCCGACGCCATTTCCTATGTACATTCTCAGCAAAGCTGTAAATCTTGCTCGAGTGATGGATATGTGGTACAAAATCAACAACGAAGACGGGTATACATTCTCTGGAGGCCGCACTAAGGAGATGATCACAGAAGTGCTGGTCAACCCTTTTCCTGTTTAAGACATAACCATGTCATAAAAACCGAAGGTTTCAGATCATAGGATTAATAAAAACTTTTATATACATAGATAATAAGCAATAAAGCTTATTTGTAGCAGTCTATGTATGTAATTAAGCATCTTGTACCAGTCTGTTGTGCACAAAATATAGTTAATCAATATTGTTGGATCGGGTTTTATCTGTCAACTCATTGAAGAATGGCCATGAATGATAAAATGCGGCTACTGAGTCTCCTTTGTGACAATCTCTTATTGCAAAAGAAATTCAAAGTGGAGATACAGGATTATCTAAGGAAAATTATTTAGTTCCTATTTGAGACAGTTCTATCCTTGAATAGAGAGAGGGGTCCATTATAACTCACTTCAATACATGTTATTTCTTATCAATTCAAATAGTAAATATGGTGAGCACTTCTATGGCTCAAGGGAGCTGTCAAACGAGGCTTTGCTATTGAGTTGAAAGCTTTCCAATTTGGCCCAATCTTGTGTTTATGATCGATCACGAGAAGTGATATAAGTACCACAGTTTTTTACTTCCAAGACTTTACATCCTGACGTGGCATCCACGTTGCGGTCCAGGTAAGAGATAAACTCAGAGATAAAATCTGCTTGATTTAATTTTTCTTATAAAATATCATCTACCTATTCTCTGGGTAAACCCTAAACCCTAGATTTTCTCTTGCCTAGAATGCCAACTATGCAGCCACGTGACAATTTAAAATGTCAAAGTAAAATAAGGAAGTACTGATATCATTTTTCTTTGTATTTTGCAGAGTCATGTATCTCACAATTGCTTTCGTGTCTTGTATAGGGTAATAAGTCATTTAATGGTTATGATGGGAGAAAGAGTTTCGTTAACGAGTAAAATATTTCATATTTTGCATTGGATGCTTTGAGGCTTTAAACATTAAGGTTAAGACACGTATTCTTTGTTTGAAGTCTGCAATGAAACCTTGACATGGTTTCAATAGTCTGCAGTTCATAATTAGATACCCTTGAACGAGAGGAAGGGAGGGGGAGGAGGGAGGGAGGGAGGGAGGGAGGGAGGGAGGGAGGGAGGGAGTGAGGAGAGCTAGCGAGAGAGAGAGAGAGAGAGAGAGAGAGAGAGAGAGAGAGAGAGGTTGCATTATAAATTTATGTCAAAGAAGACTTCCTCTTTTTTGGCATGGCATCGATCCTCTCTTGTTGCATGGAAACACATTGACGCTCTACTTCCTAATTTCAATAGTGATCCACTGAATATAAGACTCGGGCTGGCCATGTATGGTTTTAGTCCGTTTAAGATTAGAACCAGTTCGACCCGTAGTACATAGCCAGTTATTATCACTATCTACGACTTGCCTCCTTGGTTGGCTATGAAGAAGAGTTACTTTGTTGTGAGTCTTCTTATTGACGCTCCGAAATCCCCAGGTAATGATATTGATGTTTACCTACAACTATTAATCGATGAGTTGAAGGTCTTATGGGAGGTGGGCATGAAGACATATGATGTTGACACTAGATCATTCTTCCAGATGCCCGCAGCGGTGATGTGGACCATATCTCACTTCCCTGCATATGGTATGTTGTCTGGCTGGAGTACAAAGAGGTACATGTCATGTTAAGACAGGTTTCATTTATCTGCCATGTAGTCGAAAGTGTGTGTACTTGAGGCATCGTAGATTTTTACCGGATAATCATCCATGGAGAGTTGATAAGAAGACATTCGACTGGAAAAAGGAACATGACGGTGCACTGATTTCTTTGACAGGAGAGGACATCTTGCATATCTGGGCTGGATATGACAATGTTGAATTTGGGAAAGGTAAAGTCTCCATAACAGGAACCAACCAATTGCCTAAAGGGTGGAAGAAAAAGAGTATATTCTATGAATTACCTTACTGGAGTACACTATTAATTCGTCACAATTTTGATGTCATACATGTTGAAAAAAACATATGTGAAAGTATACTACGCACACTGTTATAGAAAGATGGGAGGCCAAAGGATAATTTGAAGTAAAGATTAGATATGGAGCATATGGGGATACAAAAACCACTTCATCCTAAACATTCGACGAAAGTGGCTGGTAAGGTAATCATTCCACATTCTTCATACAACATGTCAAATGAAGAAAAAACTAAATTTCTTTGTGTGCTGAAAAACATTAAACTTCTATCAGGTTTCTCTTCAAATTTTTCTAGTCAAGTACAAGTTTAAGAAAATAAAATTGAGGGTCTAAAAAGCCATGACTATCATGTGTTGTTGCAACAACTTCTTACTTTAGCGTTGAGGAAGTCGATTTCAAAACCAGTTGGCAAGGTCTTAAAGAGTTTTGCTAATTCTTCAGGGAGTTGTGTTCTAGAGTGGTTGATTTGGCAAAGGTGGAAAGGCTAGAGGCGGATATTCCCATTATTTTATGTAAACAAGAAAGGATTTCCCACCAGCATTTTTTTATATCATGATCCACTTGAGTATCCATTTTGCCATTGAGGCTAAATTAGCTGGACTGGTCCAGCACAAATGGATGTACCCAATTGAACTATATTTATTGACTTTGAAAAATTATATCTGTAATAAAAATCGCCCAGAGGGATCTATCGCAGAAGGGTATTTGATGGAGGAAGTTACAACTTTTTGCACACGATATTTTGATGGAATAGAGACAAAGCTTAACAAGTCGATTCGTTATGAGGAAGGTCCATTTGGGGCTGCACATTAATATTTTATTACAAACTATGAGGCGTATCAGGTGCACCGGTTTGTGCTATTCAACAGCTTGGAAATTCAACCATTTCTGATGTAAGTATAATTTGATTATTCCACAACACATGAATAATATAGCGTCTTAAGATGTATTTGATTGTCCTCACTCATTCTTGTAGGGAACATAAGGATTTCTTAAGACAGTTGCACCCTACATGGCCCAAGCAACGACTTCAAAAAGAACAACATAATAAGTTTGTACAATGGTTTAGAGAACGCGTAATTGCACCTTACCCTCTGAAGACTTACCACCAAGCAATGGATTGGAAACAACACAAGAACCAATCAGATTGGAAAGGAACAACCGACCCAAATGTGCCTCTCGTCTGCCAGGGTGTTTACAAGGCTATGAACTTCATATGGGGAAGTGAAGGTCATGTGAAGGGAGATAATGATTAACGGAAGTGGTTATTGATGGATCTGTGGAAGCATGAAACAATGATTATAGACAAGTGGAAAGGTGTGGCCGCCTCCTATGAAAGATTTGGGCTTGTATTTCTAGAGCGCTCATGAGAAATCTTGAGGTTAGCGCATGGCCTTATAAAAGCGCAACGCCATATCGCGGAGTTCGCTTGAGAGTAAGAGTTCGATGCGTGTTGTGAGGATCTCAAACATAGTTCACTAAGTTCAAGAGTACTTCATTTGGTGGATCCGTTTGTTGCCTCATTTCACTACGTATCAATTCAAATAGAAAGATATTGATACTTAAGTATTTGGCTCTTGTTGTGCCCAGAACAGAAATCATTCTTATGTGTCATTCATGTGTGTCATTTTGTGCGGCATTGTTGTGAACCTAGGCAACAGATTTCAGCGAGGATCTCTTCGGAAGAGGTGACGATAGTTGATGCGTTGGGTATAAAGAGGGGTTTTCCCGAAAATCAGAGGTACGGGAAAATCCGGTCCTTCTCTCCTTTGATCTCTCTCTCAATCATCTTATTCTTCTCCGATTTTAATCTTTCCTTCTCTTTTACTCTGTGTCCGAACTCGATAATCTGTTCAGGGTCTTCTCCGGCGACTCCATTTCTTCCGCAACAAGTGCACCTCACCGGAGGAGAGCTGTGTCAGCTTGGGAGACTATCGGAACATCCACTAGTAGAAAAATGCCTTTCGGAGACGGGTTTCACTAATAACCGTCTCTATAAAAAGTTCTTTAGAGGCGGGCTAGGATAAACCCGTTTCTATATGGTTGGCGATTAATCAACCGCCCCTAATGCATATTATTAGGGACGGACGACGAATTAACCGCCCCTAATGTATATTATTAGGGACGGACGACGAATTACCCATCTCTAATATATATTACTAGGGGCGGGCTACTAATTAACCATCACTAATGTATATTACTAGGGGCGGGCGACTCATTAACCATCCCTAATGTATATTATTAGGGGCGGGCAACTGATTAACCATCACTAATGTATATTAATTGGCGCGGGCAACTAATTAACCATCACTAATGTATATTACTAGGGGCGGGAAACTACTTAACCATCACTAATGTACATTACTAGGGGCGGGCGACTAATTAACCATCACTAATGTACATTACTAGGGGATGGTCGACTAATTAACCATCATTAATCACTAATGTATATTAGTAGGGGCGGGCAACTAACCATCCTTCATATATATTAATAGGGGCGGGTGACTAATTACCATAGCTAATGCATATAAATAGAGGCGGGCTTTTATACCTTAACCATCCCTAAAAAAAATCTTTAGAGGTGGAGCACGTTTTATTGTATTTTAAAACCGTAGCCTATTTTATTGTGTTTTAAAACCCTAGCCCGTTTTATTGTATTTTAAAACCCTAACCCGTCTTAAATATAAATCTTGTTTTTTTTGTCTCCCGCACTAACCCTTTAATATCTCCGTCCTTCAAATTAAAGATTGAAAACACTTCTTAATTTATCCTAAAGTCTCCCTTTTGTTAAGCATATAAATTAAACTCTCCCGGCGCTTGACCTTCTCACACTAAAAACTTTCGCAAACTCCACCTTCTCGTACGAACATTAATTCCCTTCAAACTCCTTGCCAAGCGCCAGGAAGGATCGGCTCAGAGATCCCGTGTACTAGCACAGCAACAGGTAGATCTATCTTCGCCCTAGAACTTTGTCCCTCTTTTTATTTTTTAATCCTTTGAGTGCTTCTTCCGGTTGGCCCCGAAAGGAAAATAATAGTAAAATAGGAATTAGTGTGATGGTTGACGTTCAATCTTAATTAATGATTTAACAACTCTTAAAAGTTTTCAACTTTATGAGTTGGGTTGTGAATGGAGCAAAAATAAGATAATAACAACATTGGCGAGATGCACGTTCTTAACTTGGAAACTTAATTAATGATTGAACAAATTTTTAAGTTTTCAAGTTTAGGAGTAATTAATCTTGAGAATGGAGCTCTTTCCCAAAAAGAACATAATAATAAAATAATAGAAGCTATTGTATTTGAGCTCGGCTCATGTGAACTTAGTTTTTTTTCAATACAATAGGCATTCATGAACCCATTGAAATTTGATTTTTCCCTCCTTATTACACCAGAAAATATATATTTAAAAGAAAATTTATTCTTCTATTTCTGAAGGTTATCATCTTGGTTGTGTAGTACTCTTTCAGATTAAAAAATACCCCTGTTTTGAGAGCAAAATAAAATTGTGTAGTTCGGAAATGTATACATTTAGCTTTTCTCAATGTTATCAATCTGCTTACAAGATCTTTCATTAAACATATTTTTGTACTGGTCTGTATTGTCAAAGTAACTGACAGCAAAAACAATCTTTGTGCCTTTGACTCTATAATTTGTTTTCCTATTATTCAGTTTTGTATTTTCTCAATAGTTGATCTTATACTTTTGCTTGTCAATTTTTCCCATGACTGGTTGGTGTGGTTACATAATTTTTTTTGTCGAATTACATCTTAGTAGATTGGAGAAAATAGTGTAGATTAACTTTATGCAAATATTTGGTGGATATACTCTAGTATTTGTTGTGTCTAGCTTGTTATTCCACTCCTGATTTGTATAGATTTATATACATGTTACGTGGTATTTTTATTCCCTTTGTTTTAGGATTTTACGAACGACCCCAAGGGATCTCCTCCCCTATGAAGATGACGAAACACAAGAGCCAATGGATGACAATCACATCCCCTTTGAGGATGAGGAAACACAAGAACAGGAGGACCAAGATCCCCTCCCCTTTGAGGATGAGGAAACACAAGAACCGGAGGATGAAGAGCACCTCCCCAATGAAGATGAAGAAGCAGAAGAACCAGTGGATCAGGAGCCATCAAATCGGCGTAGGGGGAGAGGTCCGACTCGGGCAATCAATCTAGCTCCCAGAGAAAATGAAGGAAAATGGACCATAGAGATTGAAAACCGACAATTAACTTCAGATAGACAGAAAGCGTTGGTTAGATTAATTGGCTCAGAAGTAAATTCAGAAGAATTTTTCCCCGTTCACAAGCAATGGCCTCAGTATGTCGACGGAGAATTCGATAATTGGTTTGAACACATCTAGGTATGTCAATAACCCCTGTAAGCTTTTATTTAACATGTTTAGATGATAAATTAGTTAAAGATGTCCAACTATTTCACACAGGAAAAGTACGAATTCAAGAATTCCAAAGATGAACCACTTGATGATAAAGTTACGAAGTCAGCACTTGTGCCAGTCATCCAAAAAATTATAAGGAACAATCGGTATAACTTTAGGAAAAAATACTTCGAAGGGAAGACCAAGGAAGTGCTCAAGGATAATCCCACTTCAACACTCAAAGAAGACTCTTGGAAAGAACTTCTACGTTACTGGAAACAAAAACAAGTAGCCGATATGTCAGAAAGGAATAAGAAGAATAGAAAGTGTCTAAAGACTACTCACACGCTTGGGACAATCCCCTTAGCTCGTTATTATACGAAAGAGGTATTTCAATTTAACTCTCTCCACTTGTTATATTTTTTTTTTTTGAAAACTATTTAACTTCCTTAACAAAAAATTCAAAATAGCGAAAAGAGAAAGGGATAGCCTTCAAAATGGTGAATGCGTACTTAGGGGCCCATACTAACAAAGATGGTGAATATCCAAATGAAATGACAACACGCTATTGTGTAAGTAATTTCAAGTTTGAATTTGTTTGTTCAATTATTGGTTACAATATGAACTTAAACATCGATTTTAATTTTATTGTAGAAGGTTGTACAGGATATAGCTGTTGAACGATAGATTATGGAGAGCAAGGACCCTCAACAACTTACTCCTGTCTTAGATGAGGTTTTTGGAGGTCATCACGGTGGATACGAGAGGGGTATCGGGCTTGGTTACACAAGAGATAGGAGTGGCTCTTCTGTTAATTCTGCTCAAATGGATGCAATGAGATCAGAGCTCGAAGCAGCAAAGACGGAGTTGTCAAGACAAAGGGAAATCAATGAAATACTTATGACTCGAATACAATCGTTGGAGAATTTTATGGTTCAAATTAGGTCTGAGCGCAATGCAACCACTCCCTCAACTTTAGGTTTTACTTCTTTAAACTACTCAATTACGTCATTCATTTTAATTTTTCCTCGGTTAAGTTTCATTACATTCATTACAGGTGCACTAGAATGCGATGACGACCCCTATTAGTGACTGGGTGCTTAGTCATATGCATAACAGTGTAGGTTTTGCTCACTTAGAGAATGTTTCTCTTTTACATGATATTTTTTATGTTTTACTAAACTTCTGAATTAAATAATTGTAGGTGCACAGGATAGCGACGAGGATTTCTTTCAATGATAGAGTGGTCTAGTTACATGGCTGGCGGTGTAAGTTTCAAAGGGAGGATTTTTTGGTTAATACCATTTAGATTTTTTGTGAACTTTAGAAACGATTATGAAGAAATGATGCTTTAAATATTTTTTGTGAACTTTTGAATTGATTATGGAGAATCAATGTTTTCAGTGATTGTTTCAATGTCTGCAATTTTTTTTAATGAATGGATAATGGTGAATTGGTTGCATTGTATAAGATTCTATAGCTATATATTTAATGTTAAGTGTTAAGTACAGACGTTTACCAATGAAAAAAAATATTTTTTTTAAAAAAAAATGTATTAGGGGCGGTTGTAATGCCGCCCCTAAAATTAAACAGAAAACCATTATTTGTAGAGACGGTTGAATAAACAGCCCCTAAAAAGTTTTGCGGACTGTTTCATTGACCGCCCCTACTGTTAAACCGGAAACTATGATTTTTAGGGACTGTTAAATGAACAGCCCCTAAAAAGTTTTAAGGACGCTGTCGGAGACCGCCCCTAAAAAGTTTTAAGGACGCTGTCGGAGACCGCCCCTAAAAAGTTTTAAGGACGCTGTCGGAGACCGCCCCTAAAAAGTTTTAAGGACGCTGTCGGAGCCCGCCACTAAAAAGTTTTGGTGACACTGTCGGAGACCGCCACTAAAAAGTTTTAGTGACGCTATCGGAGACTGTCCCTAAACACATCTTCAGGGATGACACCGAACCGTCTCTATTAAACGTTTTTATTAGGGACGGTGGAATGCCGTCCCTATTGTTTTCCAGTAATAGGGACGGTGTTTTTGTATTAGTGACGGACCTTGCCGTCCCTAAATCGCATTAGCTACCCTCTTATTAGGGACGGCTGCTGGACTGCCTCTAATGAGAATAGTGACGGGTTTTGGCTCATCAGGGATGGTTTTTAAACCACCCCTAAAAGCCAGTTTTCTACTAGTGATCGATTGTGCATTCGAGATTGCCGATTAAGTCTTTAAGGCAGTGGGTTTTCTACGCCGCAGCTTCGTCCAATCTTCAAAAAATCGATAAGTTTTTGTTTCAATTTTATTTCATCAAATCGTTATATATTTTATTCTTTTGTGCACTTGTTAGTTGTTTTAAAATCATAGTTGTCAACTTTGTAAACTGTAATTAATTCTCTACAATTCTGTTTGCATTGAGAAAAATTACTGTTCTTATAGTTAGAAATAAAATGTCTCATGTTAGTAATTTCCTGAACTAACACGTATTATGCTGGATTAATTCTAAAGCATTAACAGGTCTATCTATCTGATTAAATATCAATTAGAATTGCTGGTGTACTTCTGTTTATATTATTGTTGTATTTATAGTTGTTTCTTTTTATAGTTGTAATCTTGATTAAATATGCTTTGCTTGTGCAAATATTGTTAAAAAAGATCAGATTAGAGTTTCTGGAATAGATTGTATTGTTGTGTATTTCCTTTAGTGATCTAATTCAAGTTGTATCTATAATTACTGTTTCATGCTTCTACAGATCCATCACACTCCTCATCTACCCATTCATCACGGTACGTTTCTGGCCGGGCTACTGAATTCTTCCTAGTAGCAGCATACATCTCCTTCCTCCAGTCTTCGACAGCAAGGTAGTGACACTGGTTAGCAAGTCAATCATAATACTGAAACTGCGAAAGACCCCCATCCTGCTAGTAGGAAGATGGTAGCAGGACATTGAATGACAAATAAAATTCCTATTAGTTGCGAGGATATAGAAAGTGTCGGTCCCAAGTTTATTTTTAAAAATTAATGGCAAAACTTTCCAGCTCTATAACAGCAAAGAACTATATCTACTGCTACATTAGGTACAAGGCTACAAGCTTGCACAAGGGTTTCAAGCTAAAAACTTGCAGAAGCAGAGCTAGGGAGGAGGAAGCAGGTCCCTCTGAAACCACATCCACTCTGTATTACCACAGTTTTAAAGTAGAACTGACCTTTGTCAGGACTACTTCATTGCCCGTTTGTTTACATCTAACAACAGTTTGAGAGTCCACTTGACAAGGGTCATATTGACCCCCCTAGATTACTTACTTTTCATTCCGCATTCAATTCATGTCCATAGTACTAAAACTGGTCATTGGCCAAAGCAAGATATGTTGACAGACAAGTTGACATATTGTGAGTGTATCTTTTGGGCCAACCAGATGCTTCAAGTTCTGTGTACGAAGCTTTCACATCCTCCATCATCTCCTCGTATGAAGTGAAACTCTTCCTGCTAAGATAGCTGCTAACCATTTGCTGTGTAATTCAAACATTGGAAACATATTAAATTGCAAACAAGTTACTAACATTGCTTGACATGGGTTGTATAGCTTCATGAGAAATACTTTGTACATGAGGTCACAAACCTTCCAAGGTATCCCCGCGAAACACAAGAGGCAAGTGATGGTGGGAACATGTTCTTGTACAAAGGACCCACTTGGTTGTCATCTACAGTAACAATATCATTGATTTTGAGAAAAGGAAAATAATAGTTGTACCTGGAAAGTCCATCCAAGAATGTCAAACTATATTCCTTTTTTTGAGCATTTTATTAAATTTGGTATAGACATAATTCTCTTATACTGTCCTAAATAACCATAGGATATCAGCATTGAAGACAGATTAAGCTCAAAGCATTAACAGTTAGGCAACCCCTTAACAGGATTATGCATAAGAATCAAAACATGGAAAACCGACAGACATATGTTGAGCATACCCAGTGTAGTGCATGATAATGTCAATAGAGACACAATTGCCACCTTTATATATTAGTACCATCCTCATTGGCTGTCCCAACTCATTCTTCGAGTTGCTCGAGCTGTATACATCATTGTTCGAGTTGCTCAAGCTATGTTCCTCACTAGTAGAAATAAGCATTTTAATGGGGGTTTTCAACAAAGACCGCCGGCGGAAATAGGTATTCCCGGTGCTTATAGAAAAAACCCCTGGTATTAGAAGATAAAACAGAAAACTGCCATTAAAATGCATTTACTGGCGGTTTTTCAAAACACCACCAGTGAAAATGTTTTTTGCTGGCGGTTTTTTGAATAACCGCCAGGCAAAGTAGATTTAATGGCGGGTTTCCGACTAACCGCCAGGCAAAGTAGATTTAATGGCGGGTTTCCGACTAACCGCCAGGACAAGTATATTTAATGGCGGTTTACCGCCTAACCGCTGGGAAAGGAAGCTTTAATGGCGGTTTTCATAATAACCGTCGGGAGAATTTAATGGCGGTTTTGAAGAAAACCACCACTGAAATTTGGTTTACTGGCGGTCTTAGCCAAAACCGCCAGCAAACAGTTGATTTTTACATCTTTATTAAAAAGAAAGTGGTTAGATCGAATTTATACAAACCATTACCGGCGGTTTAGAGGTAAACCGCCAGCGAAAAGTTCGTTCATTAGCTAAATGTTATTGTAATTTACTTTTTCATGGTTAATTTACCGCCATGAAAGATCCGTTCACCGGCGGTTATTGTTGAAACTGCCATTGAAGATGTCATTACTGGCAGTTTTTGTTTAAACCGCCATTAGAGTAGGATATACCGGCGGTTATTGGTAAACCGCCAGTAATATTTGTTTTTTGATTTAATGGCGGTTTTCTTATAAACCGCCGTTGAAGGGTGCGTTTTTATCCCAAATTTTGCTTCGCTACGGGAACTCACCGAGCGCTTGTCTTCTTCTTCTCCGGCTTGAATCGGCGTAAAAAATCCCCTTGCTTCGCCGTCGTCGCAGTGTCATGCTTCGCTGTCACCGCCGCCGTCGCTATCGTCGCCGTGGTCCCTAGAATCGTCGCGTGCAGTGGTCGTGAAAACGTTCATCGTGGTGTGTGATTCCGTCGTCACCGTCGTCGCCAGTGCCGGCGCTTCTGCCGCTTCAGGTAACCACCGCACGTACGACTCTACTACTGCCTGTGAGTTTGGATTTGCATTATCTGTAGTCCCTTGGGGGGAGGGGGGGAGGGGGGGAGAACTTCCTGGATTTTAGGGTACTGCTGGTTTGCCCTGTAATTATCCATTTGAATATCCTTTGGTTCTTTTTGTAATTTAATCCATGGCATGATGTTAACAGGCAGGCAAGAGCATCAGAAGAGGCTGAGATCACAAATACCGTTTGCTGTTCTGCTTTGAAATATTAATTTTTTGAAGACTCTTCTATTTTAATGCCTTTTGTTCTTTTTGTAATATAATCCCTTTCAAATGTTGTTTGCTCTTATGCTTTGATCAACTTTTATAATCCTGAAAAAGAGACTCTTAGATCATGTGATTTTGTGTGTATATTTTTTCTTCGGTTTTCTCAGCGTTCGTTTCTCTTTTTTAATCCTGAAAAATAACATAACATTTCTGTTTTGTTTTAATTTTCTAAACCAATCATTACTAGTCATGCAATAGTAATTATTTGAAGACTGCTATTTTAATGCAGTAAATTCTAGATAACCAAGGAAAGGAAAGAGGGCGAGAAGAAGAGGAAAAGGGAAGAAATTAAGGAGGGAATAAGAGTGGGTACGAGTCCAAGGAAGTCACTGTCTGTTGTAAACATCAGTCCCTTGAAAAGTGAGTTATCTTCTCCTCTTGTTGCTTTATTGGTTTTCTCTTTGTTGGTACTAGTTCTTTTCTATCTACACGACTAACATCAGATTATATGGGTGCAGCTATTTCCAACGTTTTGAAGTTGAGCTGTGAACTTATATTAAGTTATTTGTCACATGTAAATTGTTAAATTATTTGTAAAAGAATCTATTGGTGGTATTCCGCCTAGTAATTCAATCTATGTAAACTTCAATAGATCTGAAAAGATTTCATTGTCCTTGTAGAAGCAGTAGTAGAAATCAGAGAGAGAGATCAGAGAGAGATCAGAGAGAGAGCTGAGAGAGAGAGATCAGAGAGAGAGAGAGTTCAGAGAGAGAGATTAGAGAGAGAGATTAGAGAGAGAGATCAGAGAGAGAGATTAGAGAGAGAGATTAGAGAGAGATCAATTGTTTATGCCGTTTCTGACCATATAATATTGATATTGATAGTGTGTGCCAGTGTGTGATGCTGTTGTAAAATGGTTAGGGTTCCGCTAATGATGTTTAGTTTATTAAAAAAAAAGTGCAGTTGTCAAGAACGTTTGATCGAATCTATCTCAGAAACTGCAGCTATATCAATTTCCTTTTTGGTGAGACATCTATGACTTCGTGGTATTATTATGACCTTGGACTTCCTTTCTTTGTTGAAGGCTCTGTTCATTATGTTGTATAAGAAGTTTGCAGCTGTACTCATGGAACGGTTGGCTCGTGTGTGTCCTGATGGAAAACTGCCGGTGTTAAATACAAGTGTAAACGATAATATGACTCTTGATCCAGAAGAACCATTAGCAATGGATGTGGACAAGGAAAATGGCACATCTGAGAGAAGGTGACAATAGACACTGTGTCTTCATCTAGTTGTATTTAATTATTTTCTGTCTTTTTTCTTTGCCATCTTACCAGTTTTTCACAAAATCTTTCAACAGTCAGTTAAACGGGCAGAATGCAAGTGAAGGCTACGATGTGGAGGAAGAGGAGCAATGGTGTCGCACAACTCTGGGCTATGTTAAAGCATTTTCAAGGCAATATGCATCGGAGGTGAGATTCGGTTCTTTACGTGAACTGATGTCAAAAGTCAAGCTAAACTTTTTGGATATGAGATTTGATATATGGATTCATTTTTTAATTATTTGTGGAAAGTTTCTCTCATTTGATTCATTGGAAGGTTTCAAATCCTTTTTCTTTGTTTATGATACGTTATACTTTGTTTTTCTCAGATTTGGCTTCATATTGAGAGGCTGGAAACAGAAGTACTGTTTGTAGAAGATCTTCACCCACTCCTTCGGAAAGCGATTTATGGTGGTTTACGTAGGCCAATTACGTAGTCGCTTCTCTCATCTTCCATTTGTTATTTTATTCTTCAATGTAACTTTATTTGTATTTTATTAATGATAATTGGGCTTGTGAGCTAATGTAACTTATAAAAGTTAATTCTTTAACATCATTGGCAGAGCAAAGCCTGAGTAAAGGTCCCACCTCGTATACAAGAACGAAGAGTTGCCTACAATTCATATTTAAGGAATAATTCAAAATAAAACAGCCATAATTAAAAAACAATAACATATAACGGCGGTTTTGGAAAACCCCCATTAAAAAAGACGATTTATTCACGGCAGCAATAAAAACCCCCAGTAAAATTATTGAACTTTTTAATGGGGGTTTTTAACAACCGCCGTTAAAAATTATTACGTTTTCAATGGGGGTTTACTAGACCGTCGTTAAACTGAGGAGTTCTTTTAATGGTGGTTTTCACGACCGCAATGATTTAGGCTATTTTAGACGGCGGTTTTCTTGACCGCCGGGACATGTATTTAATGGCGGTTTATGAAAAACAGCCGGGGAAAGGTATTTTATTGCTGGCGGTTTGAAATATTTAACGACACAATTATTGACGGCGTTTCTAAAACCGTCGTGAAATGTATATCCGGCGGTTTTCTCCCATTCAGTGGCAGTTTTGCGACCCCCATTATAAAGTTGATTTCTACTAGTGCCTCTACATGGACTTTTGGAGAGAACCTTCCAACTCACTCTTCTGTTGAGAATGCTTTTACCATGGAATGAAGCCACATATTATCGTAGCCTGCAGGATGTTTTGTTGGTGGCCTACCAGGTGCAGATCTTGAAGATACATGAACTTCCCTGGCATCAGCAGCTATATCTCTAGAGATGTCAAAAGCACTAGAAGAGCTCCCTATCAGAACAACAACCTGGAGAGAACATAGGTGATCAATGTAGAGATTTTCCAAACCTTAATTGCATATTAATAACATGTCATTCCAATCAGAACCTCAGGTTAAAGTACGATTTCCCGACGAAGAACAAACTAGAAAATTAGACGGATACTATAGTACATTATGTAAACCATGGATATAGACTCTCGCACATCCAACACATCAGCTTTCTATCTGCAAGAAGAATAATTCACTAGTTCCAATTTCATCGTTAAAGAAAACCAGAAAATACCGTGCCAGACTTGGCTGTCTATATTTTTGAGAAGAGCGAATGTGAGGAGACAACATGAAAATCCAAGATTAGTTAGTGTTAATAAGATAGATAGACGCATTAAGCATATAACAGCATGCATTGGGCCCTATCGCCATTAAGTTTCTTCATTTAAAATTAACATAAGTCCACTGAATCATGTGGCGCCAGAGCCGACAACAGACATGTGGCGCGGGTATTTGGCGGGTACGCCGGGCGACGAAAGCCCAGGGACCAAGGGGAGGCTATGAGTTGTCGAGGAGGGAAATAAACCGGAGATGTACTGTAACTGAGGCATCTGTAAACGGTTGTTAATACCGTGATATATTGTTGAGATTAAACGTGGCTTAAAAAAACATTTCTATGCTTGTATGTATGTGGATGATATAGTTTTCCAAATTTTTATTTTTGAAACTTTATACGTTTTTTATAATAGTATTTACCTGTTTACTTTTTTTATTCAATTAATAAGTACATGGTAATAAAATAAAATTATTAAATATATTATTTAACAATTTACTGAAAGATATATATAGGCTAATGAGTAATGCTAGCTGCACTTAGGCTGCAGTACTTATCCGACAAGTAACCAACCAATACGAAAAGTTACAAAAAATAATAAAATATGTTTATTTTATAAAATCCTAAATTCTGAAAAAGAAACCCTAGGCAACTGTATTTCTTATTGGCTGGTTAAGTAATGTACGTCACATAGGTACTGTGCATAGGTACAACGTAACTAACATTTTCCTAGACTAACTTATGTCATCCTTTTTACCATGCTGCCTCTTGTATCCAATATAAAGTGACTTTAATTTATGCTTAATTGATTAAACAACATTCCTCAAAAAATAGACTAGTATTATGCAGCAAATTAGTATTGTATAATTATATTTTACTCATAAATTATGCAATAATCACATACTGCTCCATTCTCACAAAAAAGATGATGAAAGGTAAAAAAAACTGAAAATACACTATTAGATCTAAAGGATGGATAGTTTTATTATCCTCCATATATAATGGAAACTTTTACTGTGCTTACTTTTAATTCATGAAAAAAGTGGATATCTAATTCCCAACAGAGGGAGTAAAAACTTCCCCCCAATGTAGGAGTGGCACATCCCCCTTATAAGGTGTATATAAAACAAAAAGTTATAATTTATATAATCCATAAATTTAATAGTAATAAAAACACTCACTAAAACATATATAAAAATTTCTACACTGTGTATATCACATTTAAGATACAAATGTTGATGTCAAATGTTGCTGGATTCATCACTTGGCTTGAATTGTACCCTCCAATTTAATTAGAAAATTTTATGAATCCTACTTTTTGAAGATGAAAACCCTACATTTAAGAGCAAAATTGAAGACGGAAAAGAAGTAAGATGAAACAAATTAACCTCAAGAGAGTTGCTAAATCACCCTTTATGTGAGACGTTGCATGCATGCAGACTGTGAATTAATTCTAAGAAAGGTGAGAAGTGTCTATGGGACTGTGATAGGTTACACCCTGCCCCAGAAAGAGCCACTCTTTTGACAAAGACGTGTTCGGAGGCACTTATACTTTTTGAAAAAAGAAATTTCAATGTTTTGAAAGAACCCAAAACGAAGATTTTCTAAAAAGGACTCTTCCAAGAAATACCTCAAAGAATCCTCTATCAAAGAGTTTAGTCAAACGCTGTCATAAAATGAGAAAGGGATCGAAGGGGATCAATTTATAGGAAATGATTGTCGACTCTCATACAGAAAATAAGAATTCATGGCAAGACAACTGAGAAGAGTCGCTAATAAAAGTCAACACGTGGAATTTATGTGTTGGCATCCTTCACTGGCCCATTTAAAAAAGTGACAACCACTCGCTCAATATTGAGAAAATTAACATCAAAGAATTAGGTGGCCAAACTTGTGTGTAGACATCTTTCTTCCAATATCTTCGTACCAGGGAAATTCAAGAGAAAAAAAGACAAAAATATCACTTGTATGATACAAGGTGTAGTTTAATCACATGTATAATATAAGACACGGATCTAAGATGTTAGTTGTCTCACCTTGAAATGTGTAAGGTGGAGGAGGGAGTTGATATCTGGAAGCTGTATTACTTTAGGAAACAAGGTTGTACTCTCATTACTTGGTCAACAGAGAGTTAACAGTTTCACTTTCTCCTGTTCAGAGATGCCCCCTATTTGCTCACCCCTTGTGTCATTTCCTTCACAAGGCAGAACATTTTAGACATTTGTCCAAAAATTGATAAACTATAAGTGCTATACAGCATTGAATAACTACCAGAGAGCTACTACCAATATAAGTAAAAGAAAAGATAGGTTTTTTTGCTAGGCGGCACAAGGAAGTCAGAGGCAATGGGTGCACCCAACCTTAAACTGTTCAAGCAGCAAAAAGATCACAAAACAAATGAACCAAGGTGAACTTGACCAGAATTTTAGTTTAAACTAGAGAGTTTAAATTCAAATGAGGGAATGAATTAAGAACCCTTCTCATTTATATAGAGCTTTGAATTCAAATGGGAGATAGGAGGTCAGAATTAAAAAGGGTGTGAATTTAAACTCAAGATAGGATATCTTTGTATTTGAGTTTGAGATAAGATAAGATGCTATTTAGGGGTTTTTATGCCTTTTTGTATACTTGGTGAACACCTAAACAAGTGTTGTGCTTTCTTCTAAGCATTTGTAGAGTGCTATTTTGCCATTTTCTCTAAGATTTTGGAAGGAGGTAGGCTAACAAGCAACTAGACGTATTTGGGAGTTAGGCCTCATGCTGCAAAGAGTCGGATTCGTGCTTTTCCCAATCCAACAACATGAAAATTCGTATCATAGCATCAATCAAGATGGCAGACATTATCGAATATCGAGACGATGTTTTTGCCAAAAGAGGTAAGAGCATTCTAAAATCTAAAAACTCTTTAAAAACATGTTTGTCATAAGATAACCAAACCCGGAAATGGTTCAAAACTTGGAGTATGTCCATTGTGTCATGATGGTGTTTTAGGCAAAACTTGATGAGTTTCAAATTAGGATAAATAACCTACGGATGAGACTTGCATTACTGGAACGTGTACTTGTAAATAAAGGTGCAAGCACTAGTGGTACAACAATCAAGATCAAAGTGCCTGAACCAAAGCCTCCCAACAACGTCGAAGATCTAATATCATTGACAACTTTTTTGTTGCCAGTGGAATGGTATTTTTATGACCTCTAAAATCACTGATGAGGCGCGGAAGGTAATCACCGCATCTATGTTACGTTTTGATAATGTTGTACTTTGGTGGAGATGAAGTGTTGTTGATGGGGAATTAGACACCTCAACCTTAAAGACTTGGAAGGATTTCAAGAAATACATAAATTTACAATTTTTTTGTAAAGGGTGTAGATTATCAAGCTTGAAAAAACAACATGGCACCACTAGAGAGTACGGAGAAAAATTTACCTTTTAGTGACGTGCATTGCTGAAATGTTTGACCAAGATAATGCTTTCTATTCTTGCTTGTTTACGTCCATGGGGATTGCAAGAAATTCAGAGGCAAGAATTAAAGTTTTTTGCAATATTTGGTCCAAAGTTTATCCTAAAATAACAAGCCGAAGTTTGGATGTTTGTTTCCTAGTAATAAACTAGGATTCTTTCTACTCATTTCTATGTGGGACTAATATATAATAACTTTTGGCCTCAACTTTGTGCAGTGTTGAAAGGCTAAAAAAGTATGAAAAAAAAAAACCAAGAGGGGATTTAAAAGGATTGAATGGCACAAGGGCTAGAAGGATCTAGGTAAGACCCGAAATGGAGGAACTAATTCCACTCAAGGACATAAAAACTCCAAAAAAAAAAAAACAATTAAAAGCAAAAACTAAATCGTTTCATATATGAAGAGGAACCCATAGTAAAGGATAGTCCAAAACCTAGAATGGGTTCTATTTAATTGTTGAACACGGTTCAAGCATGCAAGGAATTGACAACAACAAAATAAGTATGAGATCCTTGTAACTTGTTGTTTTTGGACAATACACTAAGTAAAAATAAGATAAAAGCTTTTGTGGACACCGGAGCAACTCAAAACTTCAAATCATTGGAGGCGGAGATATTGAATTTGGTATGGAATAGGGATCCTAGCTTGGTGAAGCGAGAGCAGTCAATGGAGCGGCCAAACCGACAAAACTTTCGATTAGAGAGTGGGTTGTCAAAGTTGAGCTTACCATGGCTGATTTGATGATTTTAATGTAATTCTGCGTTTGAATTTTCTAAATTCATGTAAAGCCATTGTAATTCCTTATTGTAATTCCTTATTATGAGGAGAAGAATTATGTAAACAAGGGGAAGACAAAGGTGTTTTAAGCCCTCCAACTAGAGAAGAACTTAGTGTGGAGTATTTATTAACCTTGCAGCTTCTAAGGAGCAGTCAAATAGTGCAGCCTATTTGCTGCAAGGAGACGCACTAAGGATGTTTGCTAAACATAAGGGTTTAGAATGGAGGACTAATGCAGCAAGGACGTTTGCATTATGGTGGTGAGAGTATAATATGGGGTGCAGCGCAAGAGGCAACAGATGCACCAGATCAGCACTTAACCCATGCAAAGTAGAGGTCGAGCGCCTGGCCACACAGGTTTTGCATATAGCAAGGCCTGCACACGCAGTAAGGGTCGAACACATAACCACAACTTGGAAAATTCGCAAAGGCGCCAGCAAGCCACAGATCCCGATGCCACATAGAAGATGCAACTTCGGATGGTACTCATATGCAGGAGAGAAAAAAGGATCAGAAGAGATAGTGCCTCACCCCAATGGCGTTAGTGAGCGAGGTCGAGCGCCTCTTCATCAAAAGTCAGAGCCGTAGCATTTCTGGGTGGAGCGCTACAACACTCAGATGACGCCTCTGCGTCAATGACACAATGCAACGATACTGGAGTGATGCCTCTGCCTTAGTAGGTGTGTGTCTTGCACACATGTGGAAAAAATAACGAAAGTATCCAGGGACCGTCCGGGCGAAAGAGCTGGGCACCCACGGCGCTAGTCTCTTAAATGAAGAAAAATCAGGGCTTGCCCTTGCTGCCTAAAAATAATGAAACAAGGATATTTTTAGGGATTCGAGCTGTCACTCCTTGGATTGGACTCTGTGCCAAAACGGGTAAGAGGAGATTTTTGCTACATTGGAGGGAGATATCGTGTTTGGAAGTCATACTGGACCTTGGGGAAGCATATTCATCTTTTCTCTGTTTTTTGCTTTATTCTTCTTGTATTTGATTAGTTTAAGCTTAAGCACGGGCTGGATGTGTAAATTTTCGTTACAGTCTTGTAAAATTTATGACAATCGTGTGACTTGAGAAGGTTATGTATCTTTGAATCGATCTCCTACTATTTTGAGCTTAATCAATGGATTTAGTGTAATATAATGTCATTTTAATGCATATTAATGCTTCATCATCATTTAAGGAACCTTGGTGAATCCTAATAGGGTAGACTAGAATTAGATAACGTGTATTTTCAATACAAAGTGGTTTGGATAAGAGAATATACCCCTCAGGTCTTAGACACAGACGCAAGGGCACAATTTGGAAACTAAATGGTATCTTCCTATAGCGTCCTTACTCAGATGGAAAATGCTAGCTCCACCTATGTTCAGTACTTATTGTAAGTAAATGTTAATCTAAACTGTTAATGCCTAGGGTTTATCCTTTAGAATATAAGATTTTATAAAATAAAAAATATTTTTTATATATGTAAGGGCTTATATTAACATGTATGTGGGATAGTTATTACGCATAAGTGCAGGTAGCATTACTCTACTCAAATACAAATTATTGGTCCCAATAAAAACAAGTGCAATTGTGAAATAAAAATTCTCTTAGGGTGAGAATTAAATAACAGATAAGAAGTCAAATTTCTGTCCCTTTTTCTTTTCCTTTTGTTCCCTCTTATATACAACCCATCAGAGGAGTTATGGGCACTGAGTCTTAAGGAGACTCAACTGTCGCTCACTCCACAATCTTCAAGTTACACAGAAAAGAACGAAGATACAATTTAATTGACTTCGGTCCATTAATTAAGGTCCTGACCTATTAAAGATCCAGATAGCGTGGATTGGGTGTCGTGGGTCCTAGAGGACCTTCTAATCCTATCAGCGAGGCATAAGATCAGGTTCAGCTTGGCTTCACAAGGATCACATTCCTTCATCTTATTTACAAAGGATTCTGACTTTTGTATTTTATTACCAGAACTAACAAAAATAGAAAATCTCACATAACAACTTGCAAGTGCAATATATGTAAGTCCAAATGTCAAAAATAGCTTATGCTTCCTTAATATAAAAATTTTACTATAAAATACTTTATCAGAAAGAAAAATTTGCATATCCGTAATATATATCCGCAAAGTTCAGGTTTTTATGAGTTTAGCATCTCAATGTGTTACTTCTTTGTTTTGATCACGCTATTTAAGTTAGAGTAATGCTAGTTGCATCTGGGGCATAATACCTATCAGACTTACCTAACATAACAATCCAATAGGAAAACTTAAAAAATAATAAAATATTTTTTATTTCATAAAATCCTAAATTCTAAACGATAAAACCTAGGCAACTATGTTTTGGATTGACTAATTACGTCATGTACATTAAATAGGTATATAGGTGCAGCTAGCATTCTCCTTAAAGTTATTCACATGCATGCTTCAAGGAACCAAATAAATTATGTTTGGAGCAAATTAATCCTATTCTAATTTCTGGATAGGGAGAATCCCGGGCGGAATTCCAGTTGTGCACTTGTTGTTCACCCAAGTCTTTCTCCATCCTATTTTATTTGGGTCGATAAATAAATCCGACACGTCAGGCTGTAATGCTCACAGTACCAATTTGAGAGTATTTATATCATTAGTTAATTCGTTGTGGTTCTTAGCCAAACAAAAAGTTTGTAAGGAGAAACTAGAGACATTTATACTATTCTATTCCAATGTTCGTGCTTGGCGGCTACTCAGTATGATCCGTTTTCTACAAACTACAAAGTGGTCGATTTGTAGTGATCAATTAATCTATAGTCAATTAAGGTGCTTGTTTATTTGATTGGGATTTTTCAAATGCCCAACCGATTTTGTTTTCCGTAGTGACTCTTGTTATTCAAGATATGGCAGAGAAAAATTAGAGCCCACCAACCAGGGCAGTCCTTGAGTCCGGGCAAAGTTGCTCTGGTGCAACGAGGCGCCAGACTTGGAAAAAACTGCACCAAATATCTCTTCGTCTCACGTCGACACTCGACAGAGTTGGGCTGTGAAAGTTGACTAGAGCTGGCTGCAGCCACTGTCTTGACTTGTATGACAGAGCTTCATCTTTCCCTCAATGAGTAGCCGCCTTCGAGGAAGCTGGATATCTTCTTTATTCTGCCAAGCTAGCCATCGATATTGGCTATGCAAACGGAAAAGACATGCTGCAATACGTCGTCGTCGCAGCCGTCAGTCTTGCTTTTTTTTCCCCCTTTTTTAACAATGGATACATTTTCGCAAGATTCATCTGGTAGGGGCTGCTGCGTACTTTCCGGAGCCTCTTTTTGTCACAGGACGTTCAAAGGGGCATTTGAACACGAGCTAGTGAAATGTATGATTACACGTGTTTTTTATATTTTTTATCACAGTACTCTCAAAGTTGAACGCCGAGTAATTTCCCAGTCCGATGCAATGAATGTTTCAAAGACTTTGGGTACATGTTTTATCAGCTTGACGTTGGCGGCCTATCTATATATACCTTTCCCCGGGTCTCTTACCTGGTGTAGTAATACCAATTTAGTCTTTCAATTGTGGTCGTCTTTGAAGCTTGAGCTCTGAAAACCAAACTAGCTATTTGCATCGCAAGTTCAGATGGCTCTTGTCAATCCTTCTGTCACTCCCACTACTGTCCTTCAGGGCGAGAATGGTGCGAAGGGCGAGATAGTTCGTCCCATGGCTCAGTTTCCTCCATCTGCTTGGGGCCATTACTTTGTCGACCTCGTTCAAGATGAAGAGGTATGTATTGACCACCGTTACGTTATCTCCTTTGTTTGACATGTATTTCAGTACTATTAAGGTTCCGATCATAATTTGTTCTTCTCATGATAATAACATCTCTAGCCTCGTATAATTCATATGCGTTCTTGCAGAAGCTGGATCAATGGGCTAAAAGAGCTGAGGCTTTGAAAGAGCAAGTGAGGGAGATGTTGAAACTGGCCCAGGGAACCCCAGACGAAATCTACTTGTTGGACGCTGTTTACAGGCTTGGATTAGACTATCAATTCGAGAAGGAAATCGACGAGGCCCTGCACCGAATTCATACTACAAATTCAAATGACGATAATGTCGATGTTGATGATCTATACACTGTAGCCACTCGATTCCGCGTCCTGAGAGAGGGAGGATACAAGGCTTCCACAGGTAATTAAAAGTAGTTTTAATTAATCCTCATACGGTCTTCAATTCCAGCTGCAATTAATATCGATCCTGCAGTTTCACAATTGTACTTCTTAACATAATATTCTACTAATTATTTATAACTAATTGCTTTCGTGGATATGCTGTATATATACAACAGATGTCTTCAACAAGTTCTTAGACGAGCAGGGCAAGTTCAAGCAGAGCTTGGCTTCGGATGTGAAGGGTTTGCTTAGTTTGCATGAAGCAGCATTCCTTAACCTGCAAGGGGAAGACATATTGGAGGAAGCAGTGGCTTTTGCTTCGGAGCACTTGAAATCAGCCCTCCCAAGTATGGATCCTTTGCTTGCCAAACAGGTCGCTCGGGCCGTCAAGATACCGACTCACCGCCGGTTGCCAAGGTTGAATGCCAGATTCTTCATCTCACTCTATGAAGAGCTCAACAGTGCCTGCGACCCCCTGCTGCTTGAATATGCCAAGTTGGATTACAATCTCGTACAATCTGTCCACCAAAGGGAGCTTAGGGACATTTCAAAGTAAGTTGCAATTAAATAATAGAATTGATGATCAATATTTGTAGAGGTAGATATAATATTACTGATTGAACAAGCTTAAGGTCTCATTTTGTTACTTAAAAATTAATTACCGATCAACATTAATAACTGCAGATGGTGGAAGGAGCAAGAACTAGCAGAGAAGTGCTTCTATGCTAGAAACCGTGTTGTTGAATGCTACTTTTGGATCATGAGCGTGGTTTTTGATCCTCGTTACTCCCGATCAAGGGTGTTTGCCACCAAAATCTTAGGCCTCATATCACTGATTGATGATACTTATGATGCATATGGTGTCTACGATGAACTCAAGCTCTTCACCGATGCAGTTGAGAGGTATGTAAACATTGCATGAAAAATTAGTTAGATCATGCTGCAATTAAATTAATTAATTAAGACGTAGATTTATAACATGCATATAGATTAATCTTGCAAGATATGCAGTATAGAATCTTTATCTGACACATGAAGTGCACTACTTTACTTATAACGTACAGATGGGATGTTGAGGCAGAAGAGACGTTGCCGGAGTACATGAGACCACTTTTCCGCGAGCTGATTGTTTACACCAAGGAGTTTCACGATGAGATTGCTCCAGATGGACTTTCCTACCAAATTGATTACATGATTGAAGCGGTATATACAGTATTTTCTTGTGGCCGTGAACCCTTAATTTTGTAAAGATAGCTAGCTAGCTAGGACGGGAAGCTGATTATATATATATATATCCGCAATTTTAATTATTTAATGAATGAATTGCAGATGAAGGATCTCTGCAAGGCCTTCTTCGTGGAAACAGATTGGTATGTGAAACAGTATCAGCCAGGGACGGAAGAGCACATGAACGTCTCCTTCACCAGCTGTGGCTACCGAACCATCTTCCTCCTCTCCATGGTCGGAATGGGGGAAGAAGTCTCCAGTGATATATTCGAGTGGCTCAAAACCCAACCCAGGGTCACCATGGCTGCTGCAGAGATCTGTAGGTTCATTGACGACATAGTCACCGGCAAGGTATGTATATATTCCGACGTTAATTCCAACATTATATTGATCAATTTATTGCATGTTCCACTAAATAATTGATTAACGTTCTTATTTAAGAAATTATTTTTATATTAATATTGTTAATATATAATTGCAGTTTGAGCAGCAGAGAGGGCACGTAGAATCGACGGTGGAATGCTTCATGAGGGAGCGTGGGCTGACAGAGCAGGAGGTGGTAGATCTGTTCCGGCAATACTACACGGTTGCTTGGAAAGACATCAACCAAGGGTGCATGAAGCCAACTCCTTTTCGGGCGAACCTCATCAATCGTCCCGTCAATCTTGCTCGGGTGATGGAAGTTCTCTACGAAGACAACCAGGACGGATACACTTTCTCCCATGGCCGCACGAAGGCCATGATCTCCTCCCTCGTTGTCGAACCCATCCCACTCTGAATAGCACCTCTATCTCTCTTTCTCGCCCGAGTACTTATTCGTTCTTGTGTGCGCGGCAGATTGTGGAAGATGTTGTCTTACGCTTCATGTTATTTAAGACTTTACGATGTCATGTAACCCATGTTTACAAACACTTATTTATTCATAATTTGGCGGCCGAGCTAATTGTTGAGTTGTTTCTATTTGTTCGTACTTAATTATATTAAGCACTCTGTACTCTTCTTGATCATTTGTCTGATTATGGGATACAGTAATAAACATAGACTATAAATTACATATTTTCCGAATCACATTTAGTGTATTAATTCAACACGCTAATTAGCGTCTGAGGAATTATTTAATTTGTTCTTGAGGCCAGCTGGGCTTTTAAGTACCTGTGGGTCAGGCTCATCCTTGTTTAATATGTATGAACAATGCATGGATGTGTACAATTGCTTACATCCCCCTCACATGGGCTTTAAAGTAGAGCTTTTTCTCGACTTGGGCTATCAAGAATATTTTCCTAAGGTGATATTCTCATCTTGTTGGACTCAATGTTGGAAGGCAAAGCAGAAGCAGTGGAATTAAGCCGAGTTGCTTGTTGGTGCATCCAATACAAAGAAGACGAGACCAACCATAAGTCGGGTCGTCAAGCTTTTGGCGGGGCTTGAACGTCTGAAGCTAAGTAGCCTCCTGCTGCAGTACTGCTGAGGTCCCTTCAGATTCTTGCGTTAATGAGCTTCTTGACCGGACCTCCGGGTTAGACTTCCTCCCTCGCTATCAAGCTCTGGAATTCCATGCCAGAGTCATGACCAAAAGAATTGACTGAGATAAACGTGGGATTGTAGACGTCCATTTTGCTCGTCTCTTGAGCTTCTCAAAGTGTCAGCAATTATTCAAGAAACTGTTTCATTCATCGGTTCGTGACTTTTCAACGGCTTCTCGTTCAGCGCATGTCTTTTGCTAAACTGAGCCGATGCGCGACGCCGCCACCAACCCCTTTATGTTCCCGCCGACTACAATCACAGAGGAAAGAAAAGATACAGATGGTGGGCAAAACGAAAGCCTGTTCGTTCCCCTGCCTTTCTTTCCTTCTCTTCCTGTTTTTCTCGAGAAGTACTCATGCTTCTCCAGCGGCTGGGACGTTGAGTCCCGGCGAGACTCTCACCGGAAAACAGACCTTGACTTCGAAGGCGGCAACTTCGAATTGAGCTTCTTCAAACCCGGTCCTTCGCTAAAGTACTACCTGGCGATTTGGTACAAAAAGGTTTCAATACAGACGGCGGTTTGGGTGGCAAACAGAGACTCGCCGCTCCCCGACGACGACTCGCCGGAAGCGAGAATAGCAGAGGATGGCAATCTGGTCATCCTCGATCGATCGAAACGAGTAATTTGGTCAACCGATTCTTCCTCACTCGCGCAAATTCTACCGAGGCGGAGCTAATGGATACCGGGAATTTAGTCGTAAGGGACAACAGATCCTCAAATCGTTCGACCCAAATTTTCTGGCAGAGCTTTGACAATCCGACTGATACTTTTCTTCCAGGCGGCTGGCTGGGTCTGAACAAAGTCACCGGAGAAGATCAACTTCTGATATCCTGGAGAAGTGAGGAAGACCCGGCTCCGGGGCTTTTCTCCCTCGAGCTGGACCGAGATGGAATCAGCCAATTTCTCATTGGCATGAACAGGATCTTCAGCCATTGGACAAGCGGGCTGTGGAATCCCAGTACCCAAACCTTCGATGAAGTTCAGGAGATGCGAACCACTTACATCTTCAACTACAGCTTTGAAACCACGGACAGGGGCAATTACTTCACCGACTCTCTGTACAACACCTCGTTCATTACCAGGTTCGGGATAGACTCAACCGGCCAGAGCAGTTCACCAGGTTCGAGAGCGGCCGGCAATGGAACGTGTTCTGGTCCCAACCCGGCGAGCAGTGCCATCGAATCAACTGCGGACCTTTCGGAACCTGTAACGACTACGGCTTTCCGCTCTGCAGCTGCGCCAAAGGCTTCCGACCCAGGTTTCCCGGAGATTGGTATTTGAGCGACTGGTCCGGTGGGTGTGAGAGAGAAACCCCTCTGAATTGTGACGACAAAGACGAGTTTTCTTTGCTGACCGCCATGACACAACCTATTGATGCTCAGTCCTCGCCGGCGGGGAGCCGAGAGGAATGCGAATCCGCTTGCCGGCCTAACTGTTCGTGTACCGCTTACTCTTTTTCTAACGGGTGTTCTGTATGGAAACGAGATATACTAGATTTGGAGAAGAACCTCGGAGAAGGTGATTCTCGTGCTGTAGATATCTATCTCCGTCTTGCAGGCTCGGACGTGAGTAAGTCTAGGGACAGTACTGGCAGCGGAGGATTACTTGTAATTGGGCCTATCGTGGGTTCCGTAGTTGCAGGGATTGTAGCTCTTTTTAGTATTGTGTTCATGGTGCGTCGTCGAATTCGAAGAAGAAAGCTTCTCCATGAGTTCGAATCCGGCTCCGGTTCCCTGGTGTCATTCAGTTATAGGCACTTGCAGACCATCACCAAAAATTTCTCAGAAAGGCTGGGAGGTGGAAGCTTCGGTTCTGTTTTCAGAGGGACTTTACTCAACTCAAGCACCGTGGCAGTGAAGAAACTTGAAGGTGTAGCTCAAGGAGAGAAGCAATTCCGAGCTGAAGTGGGCACGATCGGCATTATCCAACACCTCAACATTGCCAGGCTTCGCGGATTCTGCTCGGAGGGCAGCCGAAGACTGCTGGTTTACGACTACATGTCAAATGGTTCCCTAGATTATCATCTCTTTAACAAAAAATCCGAGAGTACTCTGGTCTGGGAGATGAGACACCGGATCGGACTTGGGATTGCAAGGGGTTTGACCTATCTCCACGAGGAATGCAGAGACTGCATCATCCACTTGGACATCAAACCAGAGAACATACTACTGGACGTCGCCTTTTGTCCCAAGGTAGCCGATTTCGGATTAGCGAAGCTCTTGGGCAGAGAATTCAGTCGGGTTCTGACCACCATGAGAGGGACCCGGGGCTACCTCGAGCCGGAATGGATTTCAGGCCTGGCTATGACCCCAAAAGCCGATGTTTACAGCTACGGGATGATGCTATTCGAAATCATATCAGGTAGGAGGAACGTCGAGCAAGGGGAGGACGGGAAGATTCAGTTCTTCCCAAAGTGGGCTGCCGACCGAATAGTCCAAGGTGAGGTCTTCAGCTTATTAGATAGTCGATTGCAAGGAGAAGCTGATCCGGTGGAGCTGAGCAGACTTTGCAGAATAGCGTGTTGGTGTATTCAGGACGACGAGGAAGACAGACCATCCATGGGTCAGGTCGTCAAAATTTTGGAGGGTATTCTGGAGGTGAATATGCCTCCCGTGCCGAGGTCTCTGCAGATTCTTGCGCTCAATCCCGAGAGCATTGTCACCGACTCGGAGTCATCATCCGGTCCAACGTCTCCCTTAGTCTCTAGAAATTCCAAGGCCAAACGTTCATCATCCTCCTCGTCAAACTTTTGATGATTTTAGCTTTTTTTTTTTATGCTTAACTTCTGATTTATAAGTGTAATATTCATTCCATAAGCAGGTAATTAGTGTGAACAATTTCAAATGTAGTGTATGCAAGTCGTTGTCAAGGTTGGTGTGAGAAAAAATATACTCAAGAATCAGATTTTTGTTATATTATTAAGTATTTCATAATTCCATTATATTTTAGAATCACATGAAATACTCAAATGCTTTTGCGTCATAATTAATATACTTTTATGTTTTTATTATTTCATACAGTTTCTCACATTTCTGCTTATTAATTCAATCATTTACTCGGTTATTTGTGGTAAAAATAATAATTTAATAAATAATAAATAATTTTTTTTAATATTTTTCCATATTTAATTTACAGTCTACACTATTACACATCCAGAGGTTTACAAAATCATTTTTTTTGTTAAGTCCTTGGTCCATTAAATTTTATATTTTCCGTATTACATTCAGCGGACTCCTCTCCAGTATAGTCTCACATAAATAAGTCGTAATTTAGTAACGAGAATCGTAGAGTGGACCATCCTCTCGAGCTTGGCCCTTTTCTAGTCTGGGCTTTTAAGCGATATAACTACACTCTTCCTTCATGACTCTCCCTATTTGAACTAGGCGCCCACCGGGAATGTCTCTTCTAATGCCTCCGGGATTTTTTCTCCTTTTCTTCTTATTACTCTATTTGTGGTCGATCAATTTGCGGACTATTCTGTTTCGCGATTTTCATCTTTACAGTAGGAATGTTAATCGGCGGTTAATTTACCTACGCGGCTCATTATTCCGCAGTCATCTACTCTAATCTTCTGGATTCTTATCTCGAGAATGCTGATGATTTTTCTTCCTTTTCCTTTTTCCCTTTGTTCCAGACAGTTGTGAAATTTATTACAGAAAATGAAAGAGAATAAGGAAGAAGATAAAAGGAGGAAGAGAATCTCCATTAATGAAAAAGAGGCTCTTATACAATGCAGGGGATTTGCACCTTTTATACATCTAAAGCATAACAAAAGACCTGTCCCGAAGAAAGCTTAGCCAGAGGGGAAAAATATTTCTTAAGGACAACTCCAAATAAAAATATAGGCCCATGAAATAAGCCTACTAAATTTGTTGTCTTGTAAGGCTCCCCGTCAAGATGGAGAGTAGATATTTTCGACTCTCATCTTGCTTAATAAGGACTTAAACATACTTGGATGAAAGGCTAGTAAGCAGGTCTGCTAGCTGATTTTTCGAATGCACATGCAGTGTCTTGAGGACTCCAGATTGCAGCTTTTCCCTAACAATATGGCAATCAATTTCGATATGTTTAGTTCGCAAATGATAGACATGATTTGCTGCTATATGTAGAGCAGCCTGATTGTCACAAAATAATAGCGTTGGACTTTTGTGTTGTATCTGTAAATCAAGTAACAAGGAAAGAATCCATGTGATCTCACATGCGGCATTAGTCATTGGACCATGCATCTTGTCTCTGCACAAGTTGCCCAATCTAAATCAGCAAAAGCCTTGAGTTGTATTTTTGTCTTTGCTGGAAAGAATAGACCTTGTCCGAGGGAGGCTTTGACATATTTCAGGACATGCATAAGAGCCTTATAGTGAGTTGTTTGTGGATTGAAAAGTATTGGCTGAGACGATTCACTACATAGGTAATATCGGTCGTGTAATGGTAAGAAACAAAAATTTACCAATGAGTCTTCGATATGATGTAGGGTCATCAAGAAGTTCTCCATCCTCAGATTTCAACTTTATGTCAGCCTCCATAGGTGTAGAGGCGGGATTTCCACTCAACAAGCTAGTTTCTGCAAGTAATTCCAGCGGGTATTTTCATTGACAAATGGAGATTCCATATGAATTACGAGCAACCTCTACTCATAGGAAATATTTAAGTTCTCCCAAATCTTTCATCTTAATGAGACATAAGCTTCCTTTTGAAAACAGCCACTATGTTAGGACAATTACCAGCTATGATAATATCATCCTCAGAGACTAGAAGAGCCAAAAATGAATTTCTTGAACTTTGAACAAAAAGTGACTAATCAGTATGAGATTGGACAAAACCCTCTTGAAGGAGAACTCTAGAAAACTTGTTGAACCACTGTCTTGATGCTTGCCTTAACCCATATAGAGACTTACGCAATTTACATATAGGATTTGCTAGCGAAGACTCCCCCTGTTTTGGACAATAACCTTGTGGGAAAGTCATATATACTTTCTCATGCGAATCACCATGCAAAAAAGCATTTGTGACATCCAATTGGTAGAGTAGCCAACCAAGAATAGAGGCAAGGGACAAAAGAATCTTCACTGTAACAAGCATAACTAAGGGGGAAAAGTATCTAGGAAATCTATGCCTTCTCGCTGAGTATATCCTTTAGCAACGAGGCGTGCCTTGTAGCGTTGTATATAGCCATCGGGCTTATAGTTTACTTTGTAAACCCACTTGCATCCTACCGGTTTTTTGTTTAGTGTAAAGAAGTAATTCTCCAAGTTTGGTTGTCCTCTGATGCTTAGAGCTCAGTAGTCATGGCTTCATGCAACTCTAGAAATTGTATAGCTTGAGTATATGTAGTAGGTTCAATTCCGAAGAAATAGAGAGGCTATAGATCTTGAGTGCAGGTGACAACTTGTCATAGGATAAGAATAAGGCAATTAGATAAATACTTGTGCAAGGATCTGTTGTGGACGGTGAAGAAGAAAGCAAATAGCAATGATTATCTGCTAAATACTTTGGTCTCTTGATTTGCCTTTTTGGTCTAGACTGCTTGGTTGGAGGAGAGTGCAGTGACTGATTCTTACTGAAGGTCTGATCTGACTGTGGAGCAGAAAGCTGTTGTAGAGGTAACTATGTCTAAATATAAGGTTTTTGCATATCAGAGTCATGAGGTTGCTGCCCAATCTTATTAGTGGACTCATATGTAGGCTGAGGAAGCACTCTATTACTGAAATTATCAGTTGTAGGATCTGTTGAACCAATAAGAGGAAAGATAGATTCATAAAACACAACATCCCTGGAAATAAAGATCTTGTGGCTCTGTAAATCCAGCAACTTATAGCCCTTATTGCGAGTAGGATAACCATGTAACTTATAACATTTATTAACCGTATGACCCACGATGCCACAATGGCGACACAAAGGCCTGTCTTTCCATCAACCTTGTTGAATAGCAGACTGAGCTGAAGGATTCGGTTGGGTAGCAAAATTCATTGAATCCTCTAAAGTTGTTTGATTGGGAACAATAGATTGCTGCCTTTCTTCTTGTATAACCAAGTTAAATGTCTTAAATACAGAAGGCAAGGGATTAATCATCAAGATCTGAGCATGTACAACTGAAAAAGACTCATTAAGTCCCATGAGAAATTGTACAAAGTACTTGTGCTCTTGATAGGTTGTCCAAGTTTGCATACCATCACAATGACAAATAGGAATGGGTTGATAATTCTTCAATTCTTCCCAAAAGGGTTTCAACTCATTGGAATATTTATTAACATCTAAAGAACCCTGACCCAATACACCCTGACCCAATACACCCTGACCCAATACACCCTGACCCAATACACGCTGACCCAATACACCAAGTTGTTGCCTAGTCTGAAAAATTTTAGGAGCATTCAAATGACAAAAAACGTTCATGGAGATCTGACCACATTGCTTTGGCAGAACCAAAATAAATCAAGCTATCTGCAATTTCTTTAGCAACAGAGTTTAAGTGCCAGAATTGTACCATGTTATCACATCGTGTCCATGCTCCAGCTAAGAGATCTTAAAGAACTGGTTTAGGTATGGTTCCATCATTGAAGCCAGGCTTATTCTTTATTGTGAGTGCCATCAACAACAAACGACTCCAAGTATTATAGTTTGATCCAATGAGCTGGTGTGTGGCAAGGATTAAGCCTACATGATCGTTATTATGCATATGGAAGGGACTGTCATTATCTTCCATGGATGCTTGAATTGTTGAAGACAATGACTCAATAGATAATGGAGTTAAATGAGTGCCATGGTAGTTTGCACCCCCACGAGTCATGGGGAAGAGAAAAATCAAATCCTAGAAAAAAATTGACCAGCTCGAGAGACATCACTCCTATACCATATTACAGAAAATGAAAGAGAATAAGGAAGAAGATAAAGGAAGGAAGAGAATCTCCATTAATGAAAAAGAGGCTCTTATACAATGCAGGGGATTTGCCCATTTTATACAACGTAACTAAAGCAGAATAAAAGACGTGTCCTGAGGACAGCTCAGCCGGAGGAAGGAAAAATATGTCTTGAGGAGAACTCATAATAAATAGAATAATAGCTCGCACACAGAGCCCGTGCACAACTCGCCACTACTAGAAATATCATTTTTCCCTATGGTTTTAAACTGTACAGAAAAGTCAAAATAACCATAGGGAAAGATTTCCTATGGTCACCCGCCGCCAATAATGCGTCAGGCTTAAAAGCGAAGGGAATAATCGTTCCCTACGGTTTCAACCGTAGGGGATAATAATTTTTTCCCTACAGTTATTGACCGTAGGGAATAGTATTATACCGAACGGTTGAACAAACCGTAGGGAAAAGTAGATTTTGCCTACGGTTTTAAACTGTAGGCACAACTGTGGGCAAAACATATTCCCTACGGTTTTACCGTAGGCACCACTGTAGGCAAAAATTATTCCCTACGGTTTGACCATAGGCAAAACCGTAGGCAAAATTTATTCCGTACGGTTTAACCGTAGGCAAAACTGTAGGCAAAACTTATTCCATGTGGTTTAACTGAAGGCATAACCGTAGGCAAAACTTATTCCCTGCGGTTTAACCGTAAGTGCAATCGTAGGGAATACTAAATCCAAAACAACCAAATTGAGTATTGCCTACGGTTATTCCTTACCGATTAAATCATAGGCATTGCTCTCTATGAGCAATATTATTGCCTCCGGTTCAACCCTAAGCAATAATCTTTTGTGCTATTAATTAGTTTTAATTTTTCCCGTATTTTTCTCCTTGTTTTATATATTTACACACCCTATGCATAATATTTATCAAACACACATTCGAAAAAGGAAACATATATTATTACTTTTAATAATCCAAACACATCAAAACCCTTTGCCAAAAAAACATTAACTGTTTATACATGTCATGCCAAAAAACAAGTATTACATTAACTGTATATACATGTAATTGCCAAAAAAATGTACTACATTACTTGTATATACATGTAATTGCCAAAAAAAAAAAAGCAAGTATCGACTGTGATCAATCTACTTGTATATTCATTTAAATGTCCTAAAAATTTCCAAGTATGGATTGTGATCAATCTACTTCATCATGCAAAAAAATATTTATGTATGGAGATTACACTATCCAACTTCATCATGGCTTTTGTTCAATCGCTATGCCGAAGGCCCACTATCAACTTCATCTTCTAGATCTGCCAATTAGAAAAATTTAATTAGAATGAGGGCAAACACAAACTATTATATACTTTGAAAAATATTCACTATGAAAGGAAATTATTGTCTTATGAAACCAGAAGATGATGATATATATGTGTTGCACTATTGATTCAGCAACAACAATTTTTTTTAGTATTCTTTGGCCCTCTCTATCCTTTTTCTTCTCTCTTTTCAGCACCTCCTTCACCCTTTTCTTCTCCCTTTTATTCCACTCATGCTCCCTCTTCTTCTCCTTTAGTTGCCATTCCACCTCCTGCTTCCTATTTCTTTCCAACCACTCCTCTTCCCTTTTTCTCTCCATGTCCTGCCTGTCCTGCTCCCTTTTCTCTCCATTTCCAGCCTCTCTTGCTCCCTTTTCCTCCCCTTTCCAGAACTTCTCCTCCTTCTCATCTCCCTTCCTCCCAGTCCTCCTCCTTTTCCTCACTCTCTCTCTCTCTCTCTCTCTCTCTCTCTCTCTCTCTCTCTCTCTCTCTCTCTCTCTCTCTCTCTCTCTCTCTCTCTCTCTCTCTCTCTCTCTCTTCTCTCTCTCTCTCTCTTCTCTCTCTCTCTCCCTCAGTTCTGCATCAATGGCCTCTCTAATTTTGGTGTCAAATGGCCTCTATCTCGGTTAGAACTAGGTTTCACATAACTCCTTCCCTGTTGTAACCTCTCTCATACCCTCCATGGTGTCCATAAAAAACTTGATCCAAAACAACACCCAAATCATGTAAATCCCCACAGTTCAAATTTTGTTCTTCCATTATCTATAAAACTTTCATCTGTACACACATTTCCAGCAATGAGGCTACGATTTCTACTTTTGTTGATAACATAAAAGACATTATAAGTAAGATACTTACACATTTCTCCTCAGTACTCTTATTGCGGTAACTCCCATCTTGTCTCTCATATGCTTTAACGAACGCTTCAAACACATTGTAGGCGGTGCCTTTTTCTTTTTCCTGGATTTAAATGTAATTGAAGAATTAGTTATGTACTATTCTACAAAAAATTTATGAAATGAATAAAAAAGTATTCAAATACCTCTTCTGTATAGTGACAACTAAGTGATCTTGACGCAAGCGTGTGGGTGGTCTTCAACCTCGCCCGATTTTCCTTATTTTTTTTTAAATCTGTAAATTTTCCTCCTCTCCCCAATACTTCACAAGTTTGTCCCACGATTCTGGAGTCATTATCGAGATTGGGTTTTCTTTCAACTCATCCTCAGTCTTGCTAACATAATATTTCCTCCTAAAAGAAGATCTCTTGTCCTGGACTAACCTTTAGATGTACGGCTTGATTGTTGGCAATGCATCATCAATATGCACATGATTACTATCACTATCAACAAAATTATATTGCTCCTGTAAATACAATAAACTCAATTCAGAATTCTACAACAAAAACAAGGGAAATGGAATATCATTCAGTAAACAAACATACAATCAACTCACTACACATCTTTTTGAGTTTATTATTATCCATCTCTGCCCACACTAAGTGTAGAGGAAAATAATGTTCATTACGAGCATAACAAGCTAATTTTCTCATCAGTGTACTAACATCACCTGATTTGAATTGCCCGTTTTGGATTCCACACTTCCATTTTGTGTTACGAGGGGGATCAAGAGAAGTCTCTCTACTGGGACCCCTCCCCCTACGACGCACAACATCTTGAGTGGTGGGTTCAAGATTGATTGCCTCTAAGAGGGCTGATGATGATGAACCTAAATCGATAGACCAAAAAAAAAAACATCATCAACATTATTAAAATAAGTAAAAATGAAGTAAACAACAAAGAGAAAACACAAATTTATTCATTATACCTGCATCATCATGTTGTTCTGACACCGTGTGTGTGTGTGTACTATCTCTGGTGATCCAAGTGGTGAATCCGACATAGGTACGGCTACAGAATCCGATGCGGCTCGAGGCCCCAATTGTAGAGTGCGGCGCATATAAGACCTCGGTGCTAGCTTGGAGCGCATTTTCCTACAAAAGCGAAGAATACAAGTATGTTAGTTTTATAGATATATATTAGATTTATCTTGATAATAAAAAAATATGCAACAATACCTAGACATTAATTTCATCTCTACCACCCTCAAACGAGCATCAAGTTCTTGACACACCCACACAACATCATCCTTAGAATTCAATTCCACCACATCTCCCACGCTTGGATCTTGGACCAGTAATAATGCTTCTTCTTCGGCACCCCCATCAACATCAACTGGCGGGCCCATGTAGTTGTCTCTCGGTCTCCACCTACAAACTACACTCCACTTTGACTTAATCGGGTAGTTTGAATAGAACACTTGTTGAACTTGAGATGGAAAGATAAATGGTTCATTTTCAAAACTTCGTTTGCTAGTATTTACCAAAGTGAAGTCATACTGTTCATTCACATGGCCACTTACCTCCTTCATCATACCAGCTACACTTAATAGGTTAATAGGTGGCAATGTGCCGAACACTACCTGGATTGTAACACACCATAATAAATGCCTACCTCCCATAAGACCTTCAACTCATAGATCAACAATTGTAGGTAAACGTCAATATCGTTGCTTGTGGACTTCGGACCATCAATAAGAAGACTCATGATAAAGTAACTCGCTTCATAACTAACCAAGGTGGCAAGATGTAAATAGTTAAAACAATCGGCCATGTACTTGACTTGAACCGGTTCCAATCTTAAAAGGACTAAATCCATCACTAGCAAGTCCCAACCTAATATTCCGTGGATCGATACTGAAATCTGGATATTGGGCATCAAAATGTTTTCATGCCAAAGAATCCCTACGGTGGATCATCTTCCCCTCTGCACTTGGAGTGGACCCATGCAATGCCATAAATGTTGAAGTCTTCTTCGACATAAACAAACTTTGCAACCTTGGAATCAAAGGAAAATGCCTGAGGACTTTGACTGGTTTGTAACCTTTTCTATCCCTCTTACCCTTTTTTTCTTTCTATCTCGAAGCCCCACATATTGGGCAACAATCGAAATCTGTGTAGTCATTTTTAAACAACACAATTATTGGGGCACGCATGAATCATTTGATAGTCCAATCCTAAGTCTGACATCATCTTTTTTGCCTCATACCAATCCTGAGGAAGTGTATTGTCTGGGGGAAGAGCACCCTTAAAATGTGTAACCACATCTGAGAATGATTTGTTATTCCATTTGTTTAGACATTTCTTTTCATATCCTCCATAGAGTGGTCTTTTTGCCTCTTCCATCAAATACTCAAATCTATGAAATTCCGAGTCTTGACTTTCACCCTCTGCATTATCGACATCAACATCTTGCATAAAAGCATCATTTAACATCATTGACATCTCTGGCCAATGATCAAAAGCATTTTGTTGTTGTCGTGGTTCTGGTTCTCCATGCAGGTGCCACGTAAAGTACCCTTTGATGAAGCCATCTCTAACGATATGGTATTTGATGCTCTCACAATCCACATAGTTTGTGTTCTCATATTTAACACATGGACATAACATAACTCCATCTCTCTAGACCCCCATGTGTTGTTTTGCGTACTCTACGAAGAAACGAATTCCACCCACAAATTCATCCTTGTATTGGTCATGTTTGTTGGTGTATTTGTACATCCATTTTTTTTATCATTGAGATAATCCATCTCTAAGGCAACAAATTAAACAACACAAAAAAATGGATGATAAGTACGTGTGGGTTGATTTTTCCCTACGGTTAACTTAAAAATGAAATCAACAAACCTAAGTCGGGTATTTTATTATGGACTTGAAGCATTTCAACCTTAAAATTCTGAATTTTCTGCATATATTTTGAGACCAAACACTATATATACCCCGAAACCCTATTGGTCAATATAAACAATTAAAAATTCTTGCTGAAATATAATATCAATTCATAAAGCAGAACGTAGAGAGAGAGAGAGGGAATTTCAAAAACTATTTGGACATTAAAAGTGCATCCAACAATACCTGCAACCTACTGTAACAAATGATGTCATCCACAATTCAGCAATGTAAAAAAGGACTACACCTGAACAAAATCGAATGCACAATCAAATTGAAGAGCATCCTACCACTTGTTTCACAAATTTGGCAAACAAATTGAAATGAGAATGTAAAAGAGATAGAGAGGCAAACAAATTGAAAACATAATGTCAAAGAGATAGAGAAGAAAACAAAATTTAAAAGAGATATGGACCATGGTTGTGAAGTGTTCCTCTCTCAAGTTCACGGTTTGATCCTAGAGGAGGCAAAGAAGAGGTCCCTAATGGGCTCAAAAGAAATAGAAAATTGGTATGCTTCTTATTCCTCTTGGTTTTGCTAAAAATCGAATTGGATTTGTCCTCTTGTAGTATTGAAAACAAGAGTGCACCTTGATGTGGAACAGGAACACAACAGAAAGGTGCTCGTTTTTTCTAATCAGACAAAAAGGAAAAAGAGAAAATGTTGATCAGCAAAGAACAATGGATAAAGGAGGAAGATAAGAAGATAAGAAAACTTTTGTTATAGTGAGCAGGAATAGTTCCACTTGAAAAACAAAAACAAAGAGGAACAGCAAAGATAGCCAAAAACTATCATACTATTGATGTCAAAATCGTTTTGAGAACTTCCAAGTTTATGGAACCAGTATTACGTAAATTTATCTCGGTAGTTTAGAAGGGGATTCATTCAAGAACCAGTTAAGACTTGCTATTTTAAAGTTTAGAAGCGGATTCATTCAAGCTTGATACTCTCAAAAACACATGTAAATCCAACACTGCTCAGTTTCATACAGATGGCATACAAACTATAGACTAATATGATTTAAAAATACAACTGTCAACGAAGCAACCATTAAGAGAACACTGTTCAAGGCATCAGTTTGAAACTCAGGACTGCAGAGAACTAACTCTCTTACACGAACTGTGTGATTAAGTTCCAACTTTTACCTAACAAAGCTCTTCAAATCTCATTCAGCCCCGAAATGCTCCATAAAAGTAATGTATTCTGAAACTGAAGAAAAGACAGTTACAACTCTTCGAAAACAAAAAAAAAGAAGAGAAAGTGACTGCTATGAGAAGTGACAAGGAATTCAGAAGATGAGAACCAAAGCTTTCTTCATTTAGCTCAATATAATTGAAGCCAAGGCAGCTAGCTCTCGTACCTGTTTGTCGAGCGGGTGCCGGAAGTCATCAGCCTGAAGATCCCAAAAGACAACAGCTGCCTCTCTGCACCAAGAAAATGGTAAATAAAACCATAATATTACAAGCCCCCAGTGTTCAAGGGTATCCTCACAAGTCACAACCACAGGATGGCCCTTTATTTGGAAAAAGAAACAGCCTCAGCCAAAGAAATATTATTGCCATTAGAACATCCAGCTTCACCTCCTCGGAAAAGAGTAAGAGATGTAATGACCCAAAGTGTAATCATCTCAAAAAATGAGGGTTTCTGGAAAAAACAACTAGAAACAAACTAAATAAACTAACCTTCACGGGCAAAAACTCAAAAGCTCAAAAGGGGCTTCAATGGCGACATATAGCTGTTGTAATGTGAGCTCTAGTCCCGGCTACGAACGAAGTAGGAGAGAGGGCACGGGCATAGGAACTCTAATCTGAGGTTGCCTTCAATCCGAGCTAGCTAGCTAGGGATGTCCGCAGTAATGAAGGATTTCGCCATCGGTACAGGGATGTCCGAAATCATGAAGGATTTGGCTTCAGATAGGTAGGGCAGAAAATGAAAACAGCAGGTGAGCAAAGAAAGGGTGGAAATTCTTTTTTTTTTCACTATTCCCTTCGGTTCGGCATATAACCCAAGGCATTAAGGGTTTTTGCCACAGGCGGAAGGAGACCGAAGGGAAAAAGTACTTTTCCCTAGCGTCCTTAAGTGACCATAGCGAAAAGTCCTTTTTCCCCTAAGGTTTCTCCTTAAAGAAAAAGTGATATTTCTAGTAGTGCATGTACGGGCTCTCTTACAATAAATAAAATAATATATTTTACAGAACTTAAAAAATATGTTATTTTATTATTATATGAGTGATCTTGTGCGCGAGTTGTGCACGGGGCACAAATCATTACTCTAATAAATATAAGGTCATGAAACAAGCTCATGAAATTTGTTGTCTTATAAGAAAATTTTTGCTTTCTACTTTGCCCAATTATTCTGGTAATTTCTCTAGTTCCTTTGTCTCGTGTTGCATAAGTTTTTTTGTAACTCATTTTAACGAGTTTTTTGGTAACTCCTTTGTTATGTTCATTTGGGAAAAGATCTTTTGCAATGCTTCTTACATGCTCCTAAGTCCTATCACCACATTGTATAATCCATTGATTATTTTGGATTATCATCATACTAGTTGTCACACTTATACTAATAGTCACTATTAGAAATCCCCCATTCAACAGGGGTTTTCTAAACAATCGCCGGTAGAGATATTCTCTACTGGCAGAAAAATAAAGAAACTCCCCATTGAAAAAACCGAAAGGATTCCCTGGAAAATAACGCCGGTGGAGTTTAACTTACCGGTGATAAATTAAAAGTGCCGGTAAGGTATACGTTCACCGGACGTATTACACCGCCGGTGAGCCTCTACAATTTTCGACATAAAGCCCTTCCCCCTTCCCTCCCCCGCGCCTTTCTTCTCCCTCCCCCGCGCCTTTCTTCTCCCTCCCCCGCGCCTTTCTTCTCCCTCCCCCGCGCCTTTCTTCTCCCTCCCCCGCGCCTTTCTTCTCCCTCCCCCGCGCCTTTCTTCTCCCTCCCCCGCGCCTTTCTTCTCCCTCCCCGCGCCTTTCTTCTCCCTCCCCCGCGCCTTTCTTCTCCCTCCCCCGCGCCTTTCTTCTCCCTCCCCCGCAGCGTTTGCACGCGTCAAAGAAAGATTGGATCTATGTGCTCTGTACCGCCACCCTCCGTAGTACTTCCAGCGCCATGGCAGCCTCGGAGCTGTTGGACGCGAAGATTTTCTGGAGCACCGTGGCGATGCCTTTTTCAAATCCTGCTGTGCACCTCGAAGATCTCGATCACTATGCAGTCCATGGCTTCGAGAACGAGCCCGAATCTCATACCGTTTTTGCAGGGGCGTATCTGTAACAACAATTAGAGCAGTGCCTGCGACCTCTGCAACTGTACCAACACCCCCTTCATCGATTCCCTGCAGCCTGAGTCGTCCTCGAAGAAGCTCAGGAAGGTGGATTTCTGGTCGAGGAAGGCGAAATAGGCCCTGACGAATGCGCTTAGGGACCGCACTTTTCCACCGCTGGGTTACTGATTGTGGTCTCCGTCTATTTCCTGGCTGGCCATTCCTATGCAATTGCTGAATTTGGAGTTAGCAAAAATCAATTTTTTTTACACTTCCTTAATTGTTCCTTGTCCTTTTCCTATCACTGAGTCTCTAATTCATATTGTATCTGTAGAACAGACGCTTCCACTCTTATTGTTGTATTTAAATTTTTTCTTTTGTATAGGTTTTTTCTCTGAACATCTCCTAAGTTTTGAATTCTAACTCGCAAAATCTTTTCAGGTGAAAAATTAAATAGGAAGAAGGTTGCATCAGGAACTTCTTCCAAGCACTTGCTCTAGTCTTAGGTTCTTTTGAGGCATTATTCTTTGTTATGTCCTACTTAATTGGACCTCTAAGCAGTTTTTGTTACTTATTGTAACTAAGGATTTCAATTCTTACATTTTTGAAACACACCAACTGAGACCCTGTACTTGCACGCCAGCAACAGAGAGCTCTCTGCTCCAAATGAAGTTCATGTGTCAGCTGACAGTATCCAGTCACCCAAACATGAGGTTAGAGAATTTTCTCCATTGTTGGAGTTCTCTTTCCAGGAGCTCAAGTCTGCCACTGTGAACTTCAGACCCAAGAGCATTCTGGGAGAAGGTGGTTTTGGATTTGCTTCAAAGGATGGATTGAAGCCAACGGTACCGCCCCTGCAAAACCAGAGACAGGTGTCACTGTTGCAGTGAAGAGCTTGAAGCCAGATGCTCTTCAAGGCCAGAGAGAATGGGTGGTCAGTAAGGGGAATTTTTTCTTATTAAAATTGATATTATATTGATCGTTAAACCTCTCTTCTTTTGGCAAGAAATCGCTACTAGTCATTCTCAGAATATGAGTTAATTGGATAGTTTATTGATCAAATGCAGGCAGAAGTTGACTTTCATGGGCAGCTTCACCATCCAAATCTAACTTAATGGCTACTTTGTTGAGGATATTAACTCACAAGAATTTTCACTCAAATGGAAAGAATAAGTGCTATCTCTCAGATCAGATATGCTCTTTCACATTGTAATTTGCTGCTTATGCTAATCTCTCCATAAAACAACAGCCTCTCCGACCTTTCTGAGCAAGTTGCATAGAGAATAAACTAGAAAGACTATGACAGGATGAAACCTGGCTTCCCTGTCGAAAGTAGAGTACTATCTGCTCCATATATGGGCTGCTAATTCGCTCTGAATCTTCTCTTGCCTTCTGCCTTTAGAAGATATGGGCTGCTCCATATATGGGTTGCTCCAAATTTTACATTCACCACTTCTTCTTTATTTTGATCTTCGTTTGGAGTATCTTTGTTTGATTTTCAGTACGGCTATCCATTCTCAATCTATATTTGCCCTGCTAGTTGAAGTTGAATAATGCACCTACGCTAGTAGTTGAGTTATGATGCAGCACATTCTTCTTATTTTTTAAATGTAGGAATCAATATTTCCAAAGAAGCTGTGGTTGTAACTTTATAGGGTGTTAGAGCCATGTTTCCTGGACCTTATTTCAGAAGGCATTCTTCCTTTAGAAGATATGGTCTTTGTTGGCCTTCCATGAGGCCCTTGAGGGCAACGACCCACGAATGGGTCTTCTCCATGCTCCGCGTGAGGCTCCAGATTAGGGGCTTGAGGAAGCTCGGGGAAGTTAAATTTGATCCATTGAAATTCAGGTGTGTTTGGAATTTATCTTCAGCAGAAATTTTTGTAGAAGATGCTTGAATTCTTGTTTTTGGCTTTATCCTTTTCTCGTTGGCATTATTGTTGGCCAGGCGTAAATCATTTCTCTGGAAATAACATCTGATCATTTCTCTATGCAGAATGTCTTTGAAAATAGGTTGATGCAACACCATGTTGCACTTCCCCCTGGTTCGATGGGAAAGTTCACCTATATCACACCTGTAGGTCAATACAACCTTAAGGTTTTTGTGTATTCTATTCTTGATATTCTATAGACACTTGATATTCACTACACCCACTCTATAGACACTTGATATTATATTCTTTTCTCTTTTATCATTATACTGCTTTCTTTCGTTAAAAAAAAAATTAATTACAGTGTTTACTTTGATTAGCTATTGTTTTATTTAGTAATTTGTGAACCATGTGTTAGAAGGCAATCACTTTCCTTTCTCAAATAGATAGGCTATATACTATTTTTCAAATAGATCTTAATTGTTTTTGTTTTCAAGTTATATTGATTCAATGTTGTGAATATTCTTAATTAATGGCTAGCTTGTTGTGAATGTAAATTATGTTGTACTCTATTTTTTTTTGTTTCCCGGCGAAGCTCATCACTCGTCCCGTCATTAATCTTGCCCGGGTGATGGAGATTCCCTACGAAGGCAACCGGGATGGATACACTTTCTCCCAAGACCGCACCAAGGCTAGCTATTATCTCCTCCCTCGTAGTCGACCCCATATCACTCTGAATGTATAGCATCAGTGCCTCGAAAGAGATATTTTCACTTTCACTTTCACGGCGTTGGAGCTATAGCTTTGAGGACCGTTGCCGTCGCCGACACCGTTGGTGGCACCGGTGCCGCTTTGATAGCGATGATCGGAAAAGTGAAAACGTGGAAAAAACAGGGGACACAATTTACAGTTTTTAAATGATTGGAAAGCCTCGTTGCTTGCTATATTTGGCAGCAGACAAGGATCAGAAAAGAGGCAGTTTCCATGTGGCCGTCTTATATTGGTCTCTCAACTTCCTTTAGATCTCTTAATCATTTGATCCCACTTTAGGCCTTTTTATTTTTCTTAATTAATGTCCGGACTCCGGAATCTGATAAAAGTATTTTCATCTAAAAACTAAAGACTCTCTTGTAGATCATATGTATGCATATAGAATATACACGCTAGCAGCTTAAATAGTTTCGTTACTTTTGGAATAAGATCATTTACCAAATATAGAATTTAATAATTTGAACAATAATTTCGATATGACGAGGAGACTTAAAGGGCAAATTAGGAGAGGAAGGTTTAATTCTAGGAAACTTATTTTTGGGGACGTGGTACTTTACCATTTGAGTTAGTTTTAAGAGCTGTGTATCTCAAAGACAACTACAACGTAAAACTTAATTATATTGGGGACGTGGTACTTTCCTATTATTGTTATACAGTGCGTGCGTAGAGTACTACTGGGGATTGGATATGCATGGCATGCATGGGAAATTGATTACGATCGAACATTTTTATGCCAATCTAAACTGTTTCAAAATTTTAATATATACTTTCTGTTAGCCTCTCAATTGTGTCTTGACTTTGGACTTTATTGAAAAAATATCTCATCAGTGGATTACTTCCAACTTCTAAAGACATGTTACTAATTTACGATTAATCTAAGTTTTGGCGTCGGCCTGATGAAGAAGGCCTCAAGTTGGTTTGCAATCAATATGCATATAAAAAGAGAAAGGTAGCAGCTAGCGCGTTAAATGCAGTAGTGGGGAATGCGGGGGCGGGCTTGGAGTCATGGGGCGTCGGACATTTGTTGCGTCGGGGAGGCAACACGATATTGCACTTGTTTGCCGACATACATCAGAAGTATAGCCAACCACGTCGACGACGGGGGAGCAGCGGATCGGATGAGTAGTCTTTATTCATACGAGTCCCCACTGCAACTGCAACTGCGGCTGCTACTAATGATGGCGATAAACCCAATTGTGGGGACGGCAACTCATGATTCCACAGCCTATGGGTGCGTATCCTCCACCAATAATCGACCCACAACCGGGGCGATCATCAGCTGCACCAGAAGAAATCAAATCAAAGAGTGCATGAGTGGATGCACCCATTAAATCAATAAAAGAGGGTGAGAGAGACTTCCTTACATGTTACACCTCATCTATCTGAAGCATACCCACGTTCAATCATTCTCCCTGGTGCTCTCCTTGTCCACCACTTCTTTAAAGGTCTTAGCTGCAGATTTCTTTCCAATTCTCCCAGTTCTTTGATTTTTCCCTGTTCTCGATTCTCTATTTGTTTTTAGTTTTCAATATTCTACGACCGGCCAACACTTATTGATCAAAACGATGAGGAATTGTAAACTTGATCATAATGGTGCACTTCTTGATGGAGAGGAAGACAACACAGGTATCAGGTGGAGAGAGGACCGACCTTGGTTAGGAGTTTTAACCCTAATTACTATTTTCAAGTGGTTAATTATTTCCAAGGGCTAATAATACTTGTGGCCTAATAATATTATTTATTTAACAATATAAGGTAAGATACATGAGCTATAAAATATTCCAACAAAAACTTTGCCCATTCTGATAAGCAGGAGCTGGTTGCTACATATAATTTAATTGAAGCTCCATGACAAGACTGTCGAATAAATACAAATTAAATAAAGAGCCCCTGATCACCTGCTGACGGTTGAATGTTCCCCATCCATTCTCTTCACCTTAATTAAATAGAAATCTGTCGAATAACCTGCTGCGTTGAAATATAAAGTTACATATATTCCCAGAATCGGTGGCAGGAGCTCCAGAATGTCAAGGAACATCTCCTTACCAAGGGGAACTATTAATGTACACAAGATATTTCCTTTGAAGCGAGCTATATATATACATATAATCGATATAAAAACTACCTATGTACCTATATACAACGAATATCTTTAGGGAACATCGATCGTTTCTTGGGATCCTCAAAGTTTTACGTATAAAATTTGAATTTTGCCATGCTACCGCATGGTCTGTCTGAAAGCCCACGGGAAAAAAGAATAAAACGCTTGCAGCATACGAGGGGCACTTGTTATTAAATTCTTTTTCACTCTATCTTTGTAAACATGTAAAGTTTGATTGATGTCGTTGATGATCAATTCGTGTACGTATAGAGAAAGAGTTACGAAGTGGTTAGGTAACTTTCTCTAAACCAATAAGAAAATGAAATAAGGACATGTCGAACATGTTTTCTACAGATGTACAACTATAGTAGAAGTACAATTACGGTAAGACACTTTGGTGAAGATTTTCAAAAGGATCTCTTACTTGATTACTAAGATTTTCTTTAATATTCCTCGGTAAGTTAAGTGTCTTGAGAGAGATACGAAGCTAAAGACCTTTGGTAAACACACCAGCCAACTGATGTAGGGTTGTACTTAAACTGTAAAAGACCTAAGGTCACTCGCTCTCGGAGAAAATGATAATCAAGCTCCACATGCTTTACATGGCCATTAAAAACTGGACTCAATGCAATATAAGTAGTAAAAGGATTGTTGGACCACAAAATTGGAGGTTCTTTAAAAAATATATGAAGTTCTTAAAAGAGCTCAAGGACCCAACAAGTTTCTGCTGCAGCTATAGCCAAGGATCTATATTTGGCCCCAACACTAGATCGAACAACAGTGAGCTGTTTCTTAGAGGACAACAAAATGAGAGAACTACCAAACAAAATACCAAAACCGGTTACAGAGCGATGATCATCGAAGCAGACTCCCCAATCTGCATCGCAGAAAAATTCAAGCCCGAAATCACGAGCTGGTTAAATCAGAAACCCATATAAAAGTGTACCTTTTAAATAACACAAGATACACTTAACTGTAGACCAGTGGACATCTGTAGGAGCCTGGTGAAACTGATAGACCTGATTCACTGCATATTGAATATCTGGGGAGATCACCCAAATCGTTAACCGAGAACTTGGTCTGTAGCTTCAGGAGAATATGTCAAATGGTACTAGTTGAACTACCAGTCATGATAATCCCATCCACATAAATATGAATATATATATATATATATATATATATATATATACATATATATAGTGGAACTTGAATCATATTGACACAATAATGAAGAATGAGAGTTTAAAACAGTGAAATCAAGTTAAAGTAGAAAATAGGTGAGGCGATGATACCAAGCATGTAGACTCTGCTTGAAGCCATAAAGAGATTTGTGTAAACGACATACAACATGAGGTCGAGACTGATACACAAAGCTAGGGGCTGGATCAAAGTCCAATTGACGAATAGACCAATGTTTACTTATTGCCAATGCAAGAACCACCTGAATCATAATGGGTCTGACCACTGGACCGAAAGTTTCAAAATAATTATGTCCTTATTTTCAACTGAAGCCTTTCTCAACCAAGCGAGCCTTATATCGGTCGATTGAACCATTAGATTTGGTCTTAATACGAAAGACCCATTTGCAGCCAATAGGACGTCTCCCTTGTGGCAAAAAAATACGTGTCCATGTACGGTTAGCTAACAGTGAATTAAATTCATCTTTCATAGCCGCTTGCCATTCTGGCAGTTTCAAAACCTGCCTAAAACATGTTAGTTCAATCGAATTGAGTGGAAGGGTAGGAGGATGGCGAGTGGATGTAAAGACTCTTGGTTTAAAACTACTAGTTTTAAACTTGGTCGCCATGGGATGTGTAACTAAAGGAGCGTCTTCAGGAGCAATAGAATGAGGGGGTAGGCAAGGGGGTGGCAAGGTATCAAAGGGTAAGGAAACACTTGAAGAGGTGTTACCAGAAGAAGTAACAATCTTTGGTAAAGGAGAGGAAGAGATAGAGGTGCACTGGCCAAACCTTGAGGGGGTGAAGGACGGGTTTTCCAATGGATCTAATAGGAAGAGGCAAAAGTGCAATTGGTGTTGAAGGCGAAGACAATCTCTGTGGAGTAGGAAGCAAGGGCACCTTAGAATATGGAAAAGACATTTTGTCAAAGACTACATTGTAACTGGCATAGACTTTACCGGTAGTTGGATCCAAGCACTTGTATCCCTTGTGTTTGGGATGATAAACAAGAAACGCACAAGCTATAGAACGATCATTGAGCTTGTTACTAGAGTAAGGATGGAAGTGAGGATAAAACAAACCCCAAAAAATTCGCATAAAATAATCCGAGGTTTTACCAAAAAGAGGTTCGAACATAATTTTAAAAGAGAAGACAAGCGTCGAAAACCAATTTATAAGAAACACTTAAGTGAAAAAACCTTAGTCCTAGTGAAACTTAGGCATGGATGCTTGTACAAGCAATATCATTCCCATTCAATAATGTGGTGAAGCTTGCATTCGGTCATACCGTTTGGTTGAGTAGTGTAAGGACACAGAATTTTATGATGAATACCTGAAGCAACGGAAAAAGTTTCAAAACGATGATTAACAAATTTAGTCCCTCCATCAACTGAAAATTTTAAATTTTGGAGGAAAACATAATTTCAGCCAGATTTTTTAACTGAACGAATGCTGAATAAACTTCTGATCTGATGATTAAAAAATAAGCCCATGTGAAGCAACAATATTCATCAATAAACAATACATGGTTTTAAAGCCGCCAAACAATGTAACTGGACAAGGGAGTGGTATACGCCTATGGAGTCATTGTGGGCTTAAAAACGAGATTAAAACGATTTCTGTACCATGTAGTCGAGTGTCTGACCCTGAACAGATCTGTCAAGTTGGACCATTGGAGAGACCACGACCTCTACCGTTGGAGCGACCTTCGCTACCACGGGTGGTGGCATTGGCCGACGAAAGTGCTGAAGTATCAATAGAGGAAGGGTTCTCGAGCATCCGAAGTTGATGTTCCTGAGAAAGGAGCATATTTTGGAGAGACTCGAATGAAATTGGTTCTTCTCTACTAATTACTATTTGCACAAACGATTCAAACTCATGTTTAAGACCACTAACTGCATAATGGTTAATAGTGTTGGGTACACTTCATATGCGGATTGGCTCCATCACTTACTCTTTCTCTCACACATGTCCCACGTGAGAGAGAAGTGATGATAAGACAAAAAGAAATGGATGATAGAAGTCGGGACAGAAAAGGAAAGAAGGGGGGTGTGTGAGATGCACAAGCAACCACAATAGACAAAGGACCCAAGGGCTTTGTAACAGTGCCTCCCGAGAGCAAAAATGGGAGAAGGAAAAGAAGAGGGAAGAAGAAGAAAAAGAGAGGAAGAGAGAAAAGAAAAGAAAAAAGAAGAGAGAAAGAAGGGGGAAAGAGGAGAAAAAGAGAAAAGGGAGTTGCTAGCCACTTTTCTAAGTTTCCATGCTTCGTCAAACGTATTCTCTACACTCTCTTTTGTAGAAAAACCACAATACGGGTCATCTCTAACCTTGTTTTGTGTTATACATGGTTGGAATGATAATGTGTTGTGATGGTACTTGTAATCTTCTCTTATTGGCATACTAATCCTCAATTTTGGGAAAAAAACTTGAGAAGTCTCTCTTGTAAACCCATATTTGAAATAGTGGAAGCTTAATCGAAGGTTGCCTTGTGGTTTTTTCCCTTCACTATGAAGAGTTTCCACGTAAAATTGTGTATTGTGCTTGATTGTATCTTTTATTGTTTGTTTCACTCATTTTCATGTGCATTTTAATTTATGCACACAAGGTGTTCGGTGAAATGCCTCATTGAGAGGCTTTATTGATTTTGTATAAGTCTTGAAGCCCATTCTACACAAAGATAAAAAGTTATTACAAGAGGAATTTTCGTAACAAGTGGTATCAGAGCTAGGTTCTGTGAAGTAGTTTTCTTGTGTGATAAAAAGAATTCGTTTGGGATGATTAAATTAACCCCGGTGAGTTTTTTTAGTTTGGAAGCGCAAGATGTTTGATTTGCTTATTTGCACAGATATATTTAAACCTGCACAAGGTTTGACAAAGTTAGAGTGTATCAGTGAAGAAGGCTGGAAATTTTTGCACCGAAAAACTTCTGCTACTATATGGCAATGAGTTGATGATAGTATTTTCCACAATATAATTGAAGAAAATGATGCCCAAAAGCTATGGAAGAGTTTTGAAGGAATGTTTGTAAAAGGTACTCCCAAAAATAAAGCATTGATAATTAGGAGGCTTGTAAATCTGAAGTAGAAGGATGGCCGTAGTATGACTGAGCAAACAAACAACTTCATTAGTTTTGTAAACCATTTTGCAGCCATGAACATGAAATTTGATGATTAGATGCATACACTACTAGTTCTTGGCTTTTTACTGATAGTTGGGAGACATTAGTGATTTCACTAAGCAATTTTGTGCCCGAACTAACTATAGATATAGTTAAAGATAGTTTGCTCAATGAAGAAGCTAGAAGAAAAGAAAAGGGTGAATATTCTTCCTCTGAGGCCTATGTTAGTGAAAAGCAAGATGTTCGTGGAAGAAGTAAAAATCAAAAACTCTACATGGAAATGGAAAAAAGAATTTTCAATGGGGAAGATCAAATTTTAGAAGTGGCATCAAGTATTGTCATTGCAATAAGATGGAGCATATAAAGAGAGATTGCAGGAATTTGGAAAAGAGAATAGAAAGATGAAAAGAAAAATGACAAATATACTAATGCGGTCGCTTCTGAAAGTGACGCTGCCATTATCTATGAGGATGGTAGTATCAATGTTTCCCTTCAAGAGAGTGAGTGGGTGATTGAATCTAGTGCTTCTGTTCATGTTACCCCTAAAGCTGATTTTTTTCAGTAAGTATTCTGCAGGTGATTTTGGCAATGTCAGAATGGGTAATAGTGGTGCATCCAAAATTGTACCTATATGAGATATCTATTTAGAGACTCTTGGAAATAGGTTAATACTCAGGGATGTGAGGCATGTTTCAGATATGGGCCTCAACTTGATTTCTGCAAGGAGACTTGATGATGAGGGTTATGTCAATTATCTTGGTGAAAAGAAATAGAAAGTTATCAAAAGTTCTCTAGTGGTGGCCAGAGGGATGAAGACAGACACTTTGTTTGTCATTCATGCTAAGATTTGTAGAGGAGAGATTAATGTAGTTCACAGAGATGCAAACATTGATCTTTGGCACAAGAGCCTTGGCCATGAAAGTGAGAAGGGACTTCAGATTCTCGCTAGAAACAATTATTGCCTCATTTGCAAGGTATGTCTCTTAAAACTAGTGATAATTTCTTAGCAGGAAAAACACATAGAGTTGCATTTCCTACTTACCCTCTATGTAGAAAATCAAATGTACTTGATTTAATTCATACTAATGTATGTTCTATGATTGATAATCCTTTTGGTGTTGAACTTCATTTTGTAACTTTTATTGATGTCCCTTCTAGAAAAGTGTGGGTTTTCTTTTTGAAATCTAAAGACCAGGTGCTAGATACATTCAAAGAGCTTCATCCCAGAGTTGAGAGAGAAACTGGAATAAAATTAAAATGTGTCAGAGCTGATAATGGTGGAGAGTACAGAGGGCCATTTGAGAAGTACTATAAAGTCAATGGTATCAGGCTGGAGAAGACTCTTCAAAAAGACCTCATCATAATGGTGTTGCAAAGAGGATGAACATAACGATTAAAGAAAGAGTTTTGTGCATGTTGTCTCATGCAAAATTTTCCAAATCCTTTTGGGGGAGGCAACGAGGACCTCATGGATTTGATAAACTTTTCTGCTGCTGCCGTTTTAGACAATGACATTCCAAACAAGGTTTAGACCGGCAAAGACGTCTCTTATGATTACGTGAGAGTCTTTGGTTGCAGGGCATTCATTCACATTTCCAAAGATGAGAGGTCGAAACTTGATGTTATGGCCAAACAATGTATCTTTATGGGTAATGGTCATGTAGAATTTGGGTACAAGTTGTTGGATCTAGTGAGCAAGAAAATTATCCGAAGTAGAGATATTCTATTTCTTGAAGATCAGCTTGTTGGTGATGGTGATAGAGTTGAGAAAGGTTATTCCTCTGCTGAGATTTTGTTAGAATTGATGCAGTTTCTCAACCTGTAGTATCTACAGACCATGGGGAGAAGTACGAGAAGATGATGATAATGAAAATGAAGATGCTCCTACAATTGATGATGTTGAGCCAAATGAGCAAGTTAATGAAGAGCTTCCACTACCACCACTTGAACCTCAATTGAGACGATCCAAGAAGTTATGTCTGTTGATTAGAAGAAAGAGCGGTTGAAAGAAGAGATGCATTGCTTACAGGAGAACTGCACTTATTACTTGGTGAAGTTACCACAAGGCAAGAAAGCTCTTAGACGCAAATGAGTTTACAAAATGAAGACTGAAAATAATAGCTCATAGCTAAGATACAAAACAAGATTAGTTGTGAAGGGGTTCATTCAGAAGAAAGGGGTTGAGTTTGAAGAAATATTTTCTCCAGTGGTGAAGATATCCTCTATCCGAGTTGTTCTTGGTCTAGCCACCTACTTGAATTTAAGTTGAGCCGCTTGATGTGAAAACCGTAACCGTATATCTTCATAGTGATTTGGAAGTAGAAATTTATATGCAGAAAGTTGAAGGCTTTGAAGTCAAAGGAAAAGAGAACTTTGTTTGCAAATTGAATAAGAGTTTGTATGGACTCAAACAAGCACCTAAGCAGTGGTCCAAGAAGTTAGACTCCTTCATGATGAGTGATGGGTACAAGAGAAATACCTCCGATCATTTGTTTTCCCTAAAAAGTGTTTAGATAATGATTATGCTATTCTTCTGCTTTATGTTGATGATATGTTGATTGTTGGCCATGCAGAAAAGATAGAGAACCTGAAAAAAGAGTTGAGAAAGTCTTTTGCAATGAAAGGCATGGGACCGGTGAAACAAATACTAGGCATGAAAATTTACCGTGACAAGAAAAATTGGAAACTATGGTTTTCTCAAGAATCCTATATTGAAAAAGTTCTTGAAAGATTTGGCATGAGTAATGCTAAACCAGTTTGTTCTCCACTTGAAGGTCATTTCAAACTTACTACTCAGCAATGTCCTACAAGTGAGAAAGAAAAGGAAGAGATTACCAAAGTACCATATGCTTCAGTTGTTGGTTGTTTGATGTGTGCAATTGTTTGGACAAGGCCAAATATTGTACATGCAGTTGGAGTTGTTAGTCGGTTTCTATCTTGTCCTGGAAAACAGCACTGGGCAGCAGTGAAGTGGATATTGAGTTATCTCAGAGGTACTTTAGGGTGTGTTTGAGTTTTGGCTGTGGTAAACTCAAGATAGATGGGTTCACATATGCAGATATGGCTGGTGATGTTGATTCCAGGAAGTCCACTTCAGGGTTTTTTATGACATTTGTAGGGGAGCAGTTTCGTTTCTTGGCAATCTAAGCTGCAGAAGTGTGTTGCTCTATCAACTACCAAAGCAGAATACATAGCCTTGATTGAAGTTTCCAAGGAAGTGTTGTGGATGAAACGGTATCTACAAGAGTAGGGACCTCAACAAGAAAAATATATTTTTTTTCTATGACAGTTAGAGTGCTATTCACCTCTCCAAAAATTCCATGTTCCATTCAAGATCTAAGCATATTGATGTCAAGTATCACAGGATTCGTGATGTGCATGAGATGAAGGAGTTGAATGTGGAAAAGGTTCATACTAGTGAGAATGGATCAGACACGATGACAAAGACTTTGCCTAAAGAGAAACTTGATGATTGTACACAAAGAGTGGGCTTAATGGAGCCCACAATGTGAAGCGGAAGTAGAGATTTGTTGGATCCGCCTCATATGCGGGTGGGCCCCATCATTTTCTCTCTCTCATACATGTGCCACATGAGAGAGAAGGGGTGACAAATCAAAAAGAAAGGGAAGATAGAGTCGGGAAAGAAAAGGAAAAATGGGGGGGGCACTTGAGAGGCACGCACGACCAAACTAGAGAGAGGGCCTGAGGGCTTTGTAACATTGCCTCCCGAGACAAAAAAAGGGAGAAGAAAAAGAAGAGAGAAGAAAAAGATAAAGAGAAGAAGAGAAGGAAATAAAAGAAAAGAGAAGAAGGGAGAAAGAAGGGGGAAAGAGGAGAGAAAAACAAAAGGGAGTTGCTAGGTACTTTGTCTAAGGGTCCATGCTTCTCCAAGGGTTTTCACTACACTCTTTTGTAGAAAAACCACAATACCGGTAATCTCTAACCTTGTTTTGTTGTATACATGGTTGGAATGATAATATGTTGTGATGGTGTCTTGTAATCTTCTCTTATTGACTTTGTAATCCTCAAGTATGGGCAAACACATTACAATAGACCCATATTTGAAATAGTAGAAGCTTGATCGGATGTTGCCCTGTGATTTTTTCCTTCACACTGAAGGGTTTCCTCGAATAATTGTTTTGTGCTTAATTATTTTTTTTTGTTCGTTTCATTCATTTTCATGTGCGTTTTAATTTCTACACACAAGGTGTTCGGTGAAATGCCTCATTGAGAAGCTTTATTGATTTTGCATGTCTTGCAGCCTATTATACACAAAGAGAACATGTAATTATTGGGAGGAGTTTTCCCAACAAATAGTATAGGGTTCAAGAGGCTGACCTGAAGCAGCCAGATCGTCACAGATGCATTTAATAAACATAGCATGAGCCATAGGGAGGCCGAGTGTGTAGTCAAGTGCAGATTGGGGATCATTGCATTAGTGTTCTCAAAGTGGATCATCTGTGGAGGAGAGGCGATGGAGCCATCAACGAAGCCCATGACCTACTGGCTGTTGAGCACTGGCACCTTCTATTGGTGCTAGAAAGGATAGTTGTAACGATCTAATTTGATCGACACATTGTGGGATATATTGGAGACATCAATATGATAGTGGCCGAGGGTGATGCCTAAGTCAAATGTGCGAGCACATGAAAGATAGAGGGTGGAGTGGAGGATTAAGGAGAGGTATCGGCCATTGAATCAAATTAGGCAAAAGAAGAAAATGAGGCGCAGGGAAGAGGCCCACCTAAATTTGCAAGTAAGGTTGGCCTGATACTATGTAAATGTGTAGTCTGATTGATTTCATAGATGATCAATTTGTATACATATAGAGAAAGAGTTACAAGTGGTTTAGGTAACATTCTCTAAACCAATAAGGACACTACGAGATCTTCCGTAGGATCTCTTTTCTGATTACCAAGACTTTCTCCAACAGTACTCGAAGACACAAGGCAGAAGGGTTCAGCTGCTAATTAAGCTCAAAAAAGTTGAATCATCAGTTTGATTTAGGCTGCCGCTAGCTGTCTATGTAGGACCTTACTGAATCTTTATTATTTCAAAAGTATGTCCCTTTGATTTGTGTTGTCAGGGAATACATATTCTTACAGTTAAAGCGGAGAATGGCATTATATTTGGCACTCGGTGATTTACAGATACTAATTTGCTTCAACAAAATAGAATTTTTTAAAAAACAAAATGCAGAAAAGAAGTTTTTATCCAGCAATATTGTTAAAATCCAACAAGAGTGGATAGTGGGAAGGCTACTGAGCTCTATTTCCTCAGTTTTAAAGAAGTGGGCTGAACAACTAAAGTCAAGGGTTGTCCCGTTCCTTAATTGATTTCAACTCATTAATGAACTGCTCAGCGATACTATTCAAAAAGGAATTTGGTTTTGTCCAATATTCATGGAGTACCAAAGGAATAGACGATTCTGGTACAATTGAAATTGACATGCGTTCCCATACCAAGACGTGGCTCAACAAATCTCACAAAAACAAAGTGCTCCTGTTCATCACAGTAAAGATCTTTACGAATTAATGGAAGAAGTGCCATTTGTACGCAACCTCCTTGTCCTCTTAGTCTATATATATCTCTCTTCCGCCACTTTCTAACAACTCCTACATTTATTGCCATAAAATCCAGTCTAAGTATTAATTAAATGTACATAAACTACTCGAAGAAAATCGTTTAAATTAACCTTTAAAGGTAGATGAGATTTTGCATCATTTGTTGTAAGAAAAAAGACGAAAGAAAAAACAACTATGCAATGGTGAAAAAAAATAGAAAAAAAGATCTGTGCGGCAGGTGAATAATAGAGGCCAGAGGAGAAGTCAGATAGACATAGGTTATTCAGAGGGAGAAAGGCCAAGTAGCGGTTAAGAGGAACAATTATAAGGAGACATGCCCGGCCAGAATCCTCCGGAAGATATGTATTTAGAAGATTTGTTCTGGAAATACCCAACCAAGCACTGAGGCTTCTCTCTTCGCCACGCCACATAAACGTCTACGAGACGAGCCTTCGTCGGTAAATGACGAATAATGTTTCTCAACAGGAACAATCTTGGGTACCCACCTCCCCTTGTCACCCAAGCAACGCAGAGCAGAAGAGCAGTGTCTTAATATATTAAAATTTGGACTACTTGAATATGGTAAGTGAAAGTTTCTGGACGTACGTATAGCTAGCGGTGCGTGCGTGGATACGTAGAAGGCAAGTCGGCACACAAAAACAAATTTGTGAATCCAAAGGAGGCCACGCTAAATCATCGGACGGTTGTGAAAGGTGACCTGTCGACAGGCCCTCTGGGTGCGGAGACTCAGTGTGCTGGCTGCGAATTTGACACGTCTCTGCTGGGCAGCGACTCCTCAGTCTATCTTCCTCTCGTGAGTTTTAACCTTTTTTTCTCTTTGCTAGTGGGACGGGGGAGATTAATCGAAGGAAGCCCCTCCCCTTTTCACTGGTTCATCTCCCATCTTCCACAGTGGCCCGTTCGGGCATTGCGTCCATATCTGTTATCAGGTCGCTGTGACTCCTTCGTCAGTGAGAGAGAGAGAGAGAGAGAGAGAGAGAGAGAGAGAGAGAGAGAGAGAGAGAGAGAGGGAAATCGCTCGCAGGAACATCCCTTTTGAAGCTCCTGCCAATATTGTCATGTGCTCAGCTGTAAGGGGGATAATAAAAGAGTAGTCTGAGTCATGAGATGATTTGAGACAATTTTAATTCTCCCTACTGCTATCAATTTAGACGCTCTCGCTATCTCATGTCTGCGTCACTCACCTAACAGTCTCCCTCAGAAAAAATCCCAGCTTGGGTTGTCTGATATTTCACCAGGCCGCGTGTTCATTTTATTGACCAGAGAATCTCAATCCGAATTCGAGCTCGTCCCGTTCGTTTTCTTCCATAACCGACTATTATTGTACCCAATCACGAAGCTTATAAATAAGCTCTCGATTCCAGATGTCCATTCCCATCTCACTCCTCCCTAGCTACTCGACCCCCACTCCTGCTCCACTCTCATCCTACTAGTTCCCTTGTGTAAGTTCTCTTCTTCTTTTATCTTCCCCTGCAGCTTCTCCTTCTTCCTCTTCCCTTCTCAGGCAAAATCTCCGCTATATATATACGATCGAGTGACGTATATATTTGGGTGTAACATCTCATTTGTGTCCCAGCAACCCAGACCATCGTGCTCAGTATGAATATGATGATAAGCACCCCGGCCGGGGGAACAACCACTTGGACTCCTGGGAGAGCTCCCTCTGCCATCACCTTCGCACTCCAAATGCTAGCTTAATCATTCCTCCTCGAAAGTAATCGGAGATTCTTTTGTCTCCTTGATGACCTTCCAGTCAACTACTGATCGTTTCCATTACCTCATCTCCTCTTCTCTTCTCTTCTCTTATATTTTTTGATTTTCTTCCCTTCTTGCTTCAGCTGCTTTGCATGCGTTCTTAATTAATTCTGCTGCCACAGATGCAATCTCTGCTTTACCCTTGATTCTCTGCACACGTCTAGGAAGCCAGAATATGTTTCCAGACATAATATTTTTTTATTCAGGTTGCCAGCCAATATAGTCTGCTTATCATATTGAATTTAACGTGGGACTTTCTTGTTCTTGTTGTATTAGCAGGTACACACGAGGATTCCAGATTAGATTTACTTTAGCAGCTGTTTTATGCATATCTCTGCTTCAGGGAATAACTAGATTGTTCTCACTGCAGAAACAGTGATACATCCAAGAAAAGTCAATTAGCAACTCGTCTGCAGTCGCAGGTTTGTATATTAACTTCAAACTTATCGGTTTAATTAACTATATCAGGCCATTGCATATATGACTTTTCTTTCTTTCTACTAATAATACTGATCGAGACTTGATAAAGCTTACTGTGATATTGATAAGATACCCACTATATGGTTGACTTATTGCTAGATAATGTGCTTAATTTTCTTAATTTGTTCGTGGGTTTGGAAACTGAATCAAGGGACCCACTACAATTAGTGCTCAAGAGTATTATAATCTTGTCATCTCATGCCATTATCTATTTAATACAAAGTATGTTTTGAGCTAGCTCCGATAAGTTTTAATTTGGTGGGATCTGGGTGTCCATGCATGGGCGTAATTGAACGTGCATGAGATGGTTGCGGGGCACCGGATGGCTCTCAAGCGCATGCAGTCCCCCAAAACCAATTCTAAGGGCGCCTTTGCCCTTAACATTATATAATTAATGTAGGGTGCGAGAAGAGTTGAGCGGCCACTTTTTTTCTTAATTTTCTGGACCCATGAACGCGTACAACTACAAAACAAATTAAATTGGACGACACCCCAACACGTGCCTGATGGCTTTTTGTCGTCAATATATTACTTCAGTTTTATTTTTTGTTACCTTTTGGGAAAAAGAGGAAAAGGAATTGAAACAATAATGTAGCTATATTATTGCCGGATATATGTGTTTCCTTCTCATCGGGATCATGGTTCTGAGAAGAAGGTAAAACAAGCAAATTAATAAATATGCCGGTGATATGTTCCTCAATTCTTGACGTTAATTTCCTTTTCTTGGTTCGAGCATGTGGGCTCTCATAATAAAAACAAAAAGAAAAAAAAGGCATGTCGGCTGATACATGCAACAAGGTCGAGTTTCTAAAACGAGTGAAATTTTAAAATATATTTACATTTATATATGACATATCAATATAAAAACTAATTTTATTTGTTTTATTTGTTTTATTTTTAGTTTATAAACTAAAAATATATTCGTTCTCCATTTTTAACCAATTGATAATCATATTATACTAGGGCGTAGGGATGACAAATAGACGATGGGATAAAGCCAACCTTAGCCAATATTAATAGAAGCCCTACCTACATATATATATATGAATTGAAGGATCTTATGCATATAAAAATATATCAAATGAGACCCAATTAAATGGGGTATGAGCATGAGTTTTGAGAATTGGCCGAGGAGGCTCACACTCCTTTTTCTATTAATTACAATGCCCTTTGGAATTAATAAACAAAATTAATCATGTATCATATCAATCCCTATTTTCGAATTTTCAGAAAAGGAAAGGCTGTTCTTGATTTATTTATTCATCTAGTTGGTCCAGGGAATCTTGAACCCGATTGGCCAATCGAGTCCAAAGCTTTGTAAGGCCAGGTGGGCCAGATTAATTGACTCTATTTTATTTTATTTTATTATATAAATGGGATGATGAACCAAAGCAGGAATTTGGCTTCTTCAAGAGTGCAGACTCGGGGGTGGTGATCAGCTAGCGTTCAAGAGCAGGAGAGAGAAAGAAGCCAACGGACGAAGCTCGCAACATCTAGATGACGTGCTCGTCAAAAATTGTTGCTCACGAGCCAGGAAATGCATATGCGGTAAGGTTTTCATCGATGATATATACAACATATTCTCTTCTCTCCCTCTTCCAATATCGTCTTCTTCTTTGATCTAGTCCCTCCCCTCTCTCTCTCTCTCTCCTCTCTCTCTCTCTCTGTCTCTCTCTCTCTCTCTCTCTCTCTCTCTCTCTCTCTCTCTCTCTCTCTCTCTCTCTCTCTCTCTCTCTCTCTCTCTCTCTCTCTCTCTCTCTCTCTCTCTCTCTCTCTCTCTCTCTCTCTCTCTCTCTCTCTCTCTCTCTCTCTCTCTCTCTCTCTCTCTCTCTCTCTCTCTCTCTCTCTCTCCCTCTCTCTCTCTCTCTCTCTCTCTCTCTCCCTCTCTCTCTCTCTCCTCTCTCTCTCTCTCTCTTCCTCTCTCTCCCTCCCCCACCCCTCTCTCTCTCTCTCTCTCTCTCTCTCTCTCTCTCTCTCTCTCTCTCTCTCTCTCTCTCTCTCTCTCTCTCTCTCTCTCTCTCTCTCTCTCTCTCTCTCTCTCTCTCTCTCTCTCTCTCTCTCTCTCTCTCTCTCTCTCTCAACTATCTGATCTCTCTCTCAGAAGTTGCAGATGGATTCCAATCCACCGTTGGAGAAAACGTACGAGGCACTTCTTGGGTGCTCCAGGAAATCAGATGACAAGAGCACCGCCGGCTGCGCCGCCGTCGTGGACGGACTGGCCGACGACCTCCCTCTGATTGATCTGGGTCGACTGCAGCACGGCGGTGGGGAGAGGGAGGAGTGCAAGCGAGAGATAGTGGAGGCGTCCAAAGAGTGGGGATTCTTCCAGGTGAGTAATCACGGCATCTCCAAGGAGCTCCTGGACAAGATTTCCGGCGAGCAGATCAAAGTGTTTCGGCAGCCTTTCGAGAAGAAACAGAACAAGAAGCTGCTCTCCGGCTTCCCCCCGGACAGTTACCGTTGGGGGGCGCCGACGGCAACGTCGCTTCAGCAGCTCTCATGGTCCGAAGCTTTTCATATTCCCTTAGCAGTGGATGATCACGAGATCAGCCAGACCGCAGATGACCACGACGAAGACACAACTCTCAGGTGAGCTCGCCTTAACTAGCTAATTTCCTTAATTAATTCCTCCTTCGCAGCTTGTTTAAATTTAAGCACACATATATATTCCTCGCGCGTAATACATGAAGGCAAATAAGTAATTAATTAATCCGATCACCTGCTTCATTCGCAAATTAATCCGTTTTATCGTGATATTTTTAGATTAAACTTGAACAATATTTAAACTGGAAGCTTCGGGTACGAATCTATGTGCAATTCATGAATCCTGCGCGCCTTGGGCTGCAGTAGCTAGTGGACAGACATACGGGTCAATATTTATGGAAGAAAAATCTAGAAATTTGTTTTTCCTTATACAATATGAAGTAACGCATGATGAAACAAAAGTATACAAGTATGGGGCGGCCTTCCTCTCTGACTCAAATTTAAGAGATGTTTGCCACCGTGACAACCGACGACAGCCAAGTACTGAGACAATCAAAAGAAACAAACAAGCAATAAAAGGTCTCCATTTGCTGAAACGAGGACAAATGTTCTTAGTGAAACGAAACTGAGAAATATTGCTAGATTTTGGGATCGTTTTCATGCCATCTCTGTACATATGTGGTCTATTCCCCGCCATTAATAGGCTCAGTTAAGGGTTCAGTAGTGGATAAGTCAAGGCACTCCCCGTCAGCATTTCTGGCCGGACTCTCTCTCTCTCTCTCTCTCTCTCTCTCTCTCCCACCTCTGCCGTTTGTCATTATTTGAGGACTTCCGTATGTATAGATCCTCCAATTGCTCTTGACTCTACCACGGTAAAACTTCTCGCAGCTGCATGGGAGGAGGAGGTAGCTAGCTAGGGATGTATGATCAGTAAGACCAGTTTCACGGTACAATCATTGTGTACGTCCGATGGCTGTGATGCAGCCCTTTGCAGCATTTAAATATATGATCACTAGAGCCATCAGACAGCAAGGCCTGTGTACTTCGTTCCAGCTTTAGTGGAAAATTTAAGCCAGCAGTCTGGCAAAATTTTTACGAGTACAGAAATTGAGGTGGCCGCCCTCGTATCTCATCTTCATGACAGTTTCAAATTACCCAGCGGGCTAGATTCTTCTACATGTCAATATATAGACCTCTTATCTTCTTCTACTAGCCAGCTGACACCAGTCCAGATGACAGATCCTATATAACCCAGGATCTATATTCACCACGCCTTCAACTCATGATTCATGCCGTTCCAACCAATCAACCTTACAAATTGTGGGTACCCAACTTATAATTCATGGCGTTCCAACCGATAAACCTTACAAATTGTGGGTACCCACATTTTGGGTTTGGTAGAACTTGTTTTAATTTCTCTAGCTGTACCTTTCTTTTGCTGATCGAATACTCGATGGGTTTCAGATCAACCATAGCAGAGTTCGCGGAAGCCGTTTCCAACTTGGCACAGAGGCTTGCGTGGATACTCGCAGAGAGAGCAGGAGACAAGTCGAGTTACTTTGCGGATAACTGCTCTAGAAGCACGTGTTATCTTCGTTTGAACAGATACCCTCCATGCCCAATCTCGTCCAAGGTTTTCGGACTGATGCCCCACACAGACAGCGATTTCCTCACCATTCTGTATCAGGACCAAGTGGGAGGGTTGCAACTGCTGAGAGACGGGAGGTGGATCACGGTGAAGCCCGTACAGGAAGCACTCATTGTTAACATCGGCGATTTGTTTCAGGTACATATAATATATTGGACTAATTAGCTAGAAAGGAATAACAAAAAGTTCCTAAGTACTAAGCCTTCAGTCTTTGATTTGGTACCACGATTGCTAACCAAGTTGAAGCTTGTCATGTTTTACAGGCATGGAGCAATGGCGCTTACAAGAGCGTCGAGCATCGAGTGATGACAAACAGCGAAGTTGAAAGATTTTCTGTGGCTTACTTCATGTGTCCTTCTCACGACACTGTGATTGAGAGCTTCCAACAGCCATCTATGTACAGAAAATTCAGCTTCAGGGAATACAGACAGCAGGTCCAAGACGATGTGGAGATGATGGGCTGCAAGATAGGCCTCCCAAGATTTCTAAACGGAAGCAAGCATCAATGTTAGATAGAAGCAGCTAGAAGTAGATAGTTTCAAGCGAGCACATTACTGGAATTGCTGAAAGGAAGCAACCGACTAGGATAACTATCATTAAGGGTTCTACAATACTGCTGAAAAGGGGAAAATCAAAGGATTATAAAAACAAGATTTTGAGAGTTTTCCTTCTGAGATTCCTAATCCATAAAAACCGAAAAGGAGCACTTTCAGAATTCACATTTCAGGCTGAAGACTGAAAAGATGACAGAGAAGTCTTTTATTGTATCTTGATAGTAATGAGTCTACAAAGGTAAAAATATATATAACATAAATGAGTACACAATTTCCTAAAATGCAATATCTTGAATTTACACAGCCTAAAATACTCCCATAATGAGGGGCTAGAATGGAAAAAAAATCAACGAAATCACATGTCAAATCTATCGTATCTGCATTATTCCCCCTTAAAGTTGGAGCATGGAGTGTTGAAAGTCTCATCCTAAAGCCTTAGTTAAGGTATCAGTTAGCTGCAGTGCCCAAGATATTTTCTGTGGTGCAATGGCTTTGGACTGTATTTGTTCTCGAACAAAATGACAATCTATTTTAGCTTTGTTCTCTTGTGAAAAGTTAGAATTCTGGATGGGCCCAACGGGCCCACATCTCCACATTGTAATGATATTGTCCGCTTTGGGCCCAAGCCCGCACGGTTTTGCTAATGGGTTTTACCCCCAAAAAGGCCTCATTACAATGGAGACATGGGTTGCTTCTTTTATGCCCATGATTCTTTTCACTTTATTTCAATGTGGGACTTAACACTCCCCCTCACGTCCAGGCCTAGTTTTAGCCTGAGACATGACAAATTGGGCTACAAGCCCACAGACAGAAGACAGAAGGGAAATTGGGCTACCAGCCCACAGACAGAAGGAAGAAGGCAAATTGGGGAGCATGCCCATGCAAGGAAAGTGGCTCTGATACCATGTTAAATTCAGGATGGGCCCAACGGGCCCACATCTCTACATTGTAATGATATTGTCCGCTTTGGGCCCAAGCCCGCACGGTTTTGCTAATGGGTTTTACCCCAAAAGCCCTCATTACAATGGAGACATGGGTTGCTTCTTTTATGCCCATGATTCTTTTCACTTCATTTCAATGTGGGACTTAACATGAAACACTGCATTGGCCGAGATATGAATGACAACCTGATTATCACAAAAAAAGTAACGGATTATGGGAACGAAAGTAAAAGATTTGAGAGCAATCCTTTTAGCCAAACAATTCTACATGTTGCAGTTAGCCATAACGATCAATACTCAGCTTCTACAGATGAACGAGCAATGATTGACTGTTTGTTGGAGCTCCATGAAATGGGTGAGGACCCGAGAAAAATGATGTACCTTGTAGTGGACCGACGAGTAGAAGGGCAACCAGCCCAATCCGCATTAGGATATAAATGGAGAGATAAGTCATTTTTTGTAGGATAGAAATGTCCCGGCCCCGGGGCGCCTTTATGATATCGGAGGATGTGAAAAGCAGGATCTAGATGACTTCATCTAGGATCAAGCATAACTGGGCTCAAAGTGTGCACAACATAACAAATATTTAGTCGAGCTATGGTGTGATAAAGGAGACGTCCTTCAGACGCCTCTACAGACTAACATCTGAGCAAAGAGGTTTGTTAATGGATAGTTTAACTTGTTGATCCATGAGAGCGGAGGTCGGTCGACAATCCATGAGACCATATTGAGCCAAAATGTCCAGTGTGTATTTTCTCTCTCTCTCTCTCTCTCTCTCTCTCTCTCTCTCGGTTTACTCCCAAATTCGGTTTCAAACTTTTAATTCTCTCTCTTATCTTCTCTCTCTCTCTCACTCTCTCTCTGATTTATCCATAGTCTCGGTTTTCTCTCATGTTCTGTTTTACTCTTTAAGTCTCTCCCACCCTCTCTCTTTTATCTTTCTATACCTCTTGAATGAGTTCTCTATCTCTCACTGATTTCTCTCTTTCTCACTTTCTCTCATTCTCTCTTTCTCTCTAACTTAGTTTTCTCTCTAACTATCTCTGTGACTTTCTATCAAAATCTGTTTCTTATCCGTTCATTTCTCTCTTTGAATGCCTCTCTCTCTCTCTCTCTCTCTCACACACACACACACACACACACACACACACACACTCTCTCTCGGTTTTCTCTCTCTTTCTCATTCTCTCTGATTTCTACTTTGTTAAATATTGCTCTCTCAGTTTATGTGGATATTCTGTTTCAAACTTTAATTCTCAAATTTTCTCTCTCTCTCTCTCCAATCTTCCTCTCTTTCTCCCTCAATCTCTCTCTCTATTATCTCTCTCACACTCCTTTTCTCTCTCTTTCTCTTGCTCTCTGATTTCTCTCTACTTACAATGTTTCTCTCTCTATCTCTCTCTCTCTCTCTCTCTCTCTCTCTCTCTCTCTCTCTCTCTCTCTCTCTCTCTCTCTCTCTCTCTCTCTCTCTCTCTCTCTCTCTCTCTCTCTCTCTCTCTCTCTCTCGGTTTACTCCCAAATACTGTTTCAAACTTTTAATTCTCTCTCTTATCTCCTCTCTCTCTCTCTCTCTCTCTCTCTCTCTCTCTCTCTCTCTCTCTCTCTCATTTCTCTCTAGTCTCGGTTTTCTCTCAAGTTCAGTTTCACTCTTTATTTCTCTCCCTCCCTCTCTCTTTTATCTTTCTGTACCTCTGACTTCATCTTTGATGGTGTGATCATATAGAACCTGAAATGCTTTTTCAAGTATGTGGGTTAAAAATAAAATTTGCACCACCCTTCAGAGGTGAGAATTTGAAAGCGCTTTTCTACAAGAGAATTAATAAAGTATGAAGGATTAGATTTTCTCTTAAGTTGTTCTTGCGCCTTGCTAGTTGCTTAGTATAGGACAATTAGCTGTTTCTGTTTTGCTGCATGGTTTATTTTGTGAGGTTATTTTGTTTTTGTCATTCCATGTCATAGTTTTACAAAAAGATGTTACTGCTGCTACATGCTCTGAGTATTTTGTGGAGAGTTGTACATAATGTTGTTCCTTATTATGCGGTGGCATGCTTTTTATGCTTAATTTCTTGTTCTATTCACTTTTCCAGCAAGTAATGAGATATTGGTGTTGTCCTTTAGTAATATAGAATGACTTTTCACTCTTTCAAAATGCTGGTAAACAATTTATCATTAGCTATCTGATAATCCTTTTACTGATGTGGGTTATTAGTGCTGCAACATTTTCAAAACCTTGGTCAACATTTTGAGAGCAGATGCCTTAGAATGGATAAAACCTTGACTGTGAGACCATCAAGACCCATATAGTCCTAGAGGGTTTTTTCCCACTATACGAAAGCTGGTCATACCATGGAGAGCGACCACAAAATCAGTCCGACATTAATGTGCGGACTGGCCATGGTGAGGAGATGGGAAGGATGTTGGGTGATGCTTTCATGCACAATGTGGAAGAAGACCATGTTTTGAATGATCCTGGTGATGCAGAAGAACGTAATTTCAAAAGTTACTGGAAGAGGCGAAGAAGCCACTATATGGAGGATGTGAGAAATACTCAAAACTATCTTTCATGGTGCACTTATTCTAGTTAAAGTGTTTGAACAGATGGAGCAATAAATCATTTTCAGATGTTGTTTCCCTTCTTAAAGACGCCCTTCCCCCGGATAATTTGCTTCCACGGAGTTGGTATGAGTCAAAGAAAATGATGGCAGACCTGGGATTTAGTTACGAGAATATCCATGCATGTCCGAACGACTGTATATTATACAGGAATGATTTCAAAGATCTCGATAAGTGTCCAAGATGTGGATCCTCAAGATGGGCAGTCAAGAAAAAAGGGAGAGTGCAAACTGCTTCAAGACCTGCAAAGGTCCTTAGACATTTTCCCTTGGTTCTGAGGTTACTATAGTTGTTTATGTCCAACGTAACATCTGAGTTTATGACATGGCATAGTTCAGCACCTGCAACTGAAACGGGAAAGATGATTCAACCTAAAGATTCAACAGCATGGAAACATTTTGACAGAGTGTATCCATCTTTTAGTTCCGATCACCGGAACATTAGATTGGGTCTTGCAAGTGACGGTTTCAGCCCATTTAGGTTTGGGACAGGGTTGAGCCATAGTACATGGCCAGTAATCATTACTGTCTACAACCTTCCTCCTTGGTTGGCAATGAAACAACCTTATTTTATGATGACTCTTCTTATTAATGGACCGAAGTCCCCAGGAAACGACATTGACGTCGACTTGCAGCCGCTGATTGATGAGTTAAAAATTTTATGGAAATCAGGTGTGATGACTTACGATTCACATACGAGGTCATTCTTTCAAATGCATGTAGTGGTAATGTGGACTATATCAGACTTTCCTGCATAAGGCATGTTCTCTGGTTGGAGTACGAAGGGGTACAAAGCATTTCCCATCTGTCACGTGAACACTGGTTCATCATATCTGTCGCACAGTCGAAAATGTCTTTACATGCGGCACCGAAGGTTTTTACCGAATGATCATCGGTGGCATGTAGATAAGAGGTCGTTTGATGGGACCGACGAACTAGATGGAACCCCCCTTCCCTTGTCGGGTGAAGACATTATGAATAGTCTAGTGGGCATGAAAACGTTGTATTTGGGGTTGACAGTGTTCATTGTCATATCTCATTGGGACGGTAGTTTGAGCAGATCAGTACTTTCCGTTGCATCTCCAGTAGCGTGACTATCCCTCCCATGAGTTGCAAACCTGGTTTAACGTTATCAAAGTAAGAAGTGTTTGTTAATATTTTATTTTCAGCCTTGGGACGTTTAAACTGAGTTTTTTTTTTGTAGGAAAAGTATAAATTTGTGGATGTGGAGGGTGTTGCAGTCACAGATCAAGTGGCCATGGAGGCAATCAAGTCGGTGCTCCAGAAAATAATCAGAGACAACCGAGCCGCATATAAGAAAGAGCACTATGATGGGAAGACTGCCGAACAACTTAAGACTTGTCCCATACATGGTATGAGCCAAGAGGACTAGGTTCTCCTCGTTAAGTATTGGGACAATGTTAAGAGTCATGGTATCGATGAGCAGAAAAGTCGTAATCGATAGAAGTTGAAGACAACGCATACCCTTGGGTCGAAGTCTCTTCCACAATTCTTAGAAGAACAAGTACTTATACGATTTAGTACTGGGAACTCTTCTTATTATCATTTTCAGCCTTGATCACTTACTGTATACATTAATTACGCGTACGGCCAACCCTGATGGCTACACCTTCCTGATGGCATACCTCAAAGCTCACAAGAGGAAGGATGGGACGTATCTAGTTGAAATAACTGCTGAACACTGTGTAAGTTATCGAGTGCTTTATGATCTGTGTTGAATACAACTTCCTCATTATTTAAATTCGTTTTTTCTTGTGCAGGAAGCGGTTCGTCGACAAGCCATTGAAAGTAATGTTGCTTCCTCCAAAGATCCCAGAGACGTGACACCGGTAATGGATACAGTGTTTGGGGGCCACAAAGGTGGTTATGAGAGAGGTGTTGGAACAGGCGCTCGACTGCGTAGAGGTGCCTCTTCTAGCTCTCGTAGTTATGTGGCAATGTCTGAACAGTTGGAGAGGGAGAGACGAGATAAGGAGGCATTGTCCCTGAAGGTAGACACCATGAGCCAATGCATGGAGAGGTTAGAAATGCTACTTTTTGCACAGTCACAACAAGGTAAGAATTGTCTTCAATATTCTACATTATTTTAAATTGATGAGCATAAATATATGTCCCTAATGTTCATGTGTTAACCTTCTGCAGGATCTTTTGGACACGGAGAAACCGACCCACCGCGGCATTGACGATCGTATATGTAATCAATGGCATTGCAAAAATAGCCATTGTAAATTTAGACATTGTAGATCTTTTATGTATATAAATTGTTTTTTTCAGACTTAAAACTTTTTGCTTGTTCTCATTATCGATGTGCCTCTTTTCATTATTGTAAAATTGTACATTGATGAAGTGGAGTGAAAACAGGACAAAGAAAAAAAAACAAAAAACGAAATTTATAAAAAAAGCTTTCGCCGATGGGTGACACCATCGGTGGAAGACAACAAACGTTCCGCCGACGCTCCTACACGTGTCGGCAGAAGGAAAACAGTACCGCCGACGCTCAAAGACGCGTCGTGGGAACTGCTCCGCCGAAGCATAACACTGAACATACTATGCCGACGCCCGTTCACACGTCGGCGGAACTCCGCCGATGCATGAGAACGCGTCGCCTAAAAAGACTATGCTGACACCTATGCACCCGTCAGCTGAAGAGGCTCAGCCGATACGTTCGAGTGCGTCGGCTGAATCCTTTATGCCGACGCGTTCGAGTGCGTCGGCTGAAAGCATTACGCCGACGCGTCCGCAAGCGTCGTCCAAGCTCTTTCCACCGACACACCATTGCGCGTCGGGGGACCTTTTGCGCCGGCGCACTACAGTGCGTCGGAGGAAGTCCTTCCGCCGACGCATTAGTGTCTGTCGGCAGGTTGAGTCACTCCGCCGACTGTCATAGGCGTCGGGCGAACACTTTCATTCACGCAACGGGTTTTTTGTCCTGCGACGGGTGTTTAGGTCAGCAGAGTGGTCCGCCTACGCTCATTCCGACATCGCAGGTCTGCCCGTCGTTGGATATTCCGCCGACGGTTTTCGCCTGTTCCTCCGGCGCGTTTTGCCCGCCGGCGGACATAGTGTTTTTGCTAGTGTATGCTTCAGTCCATACTTCTCTTTGTATTCCCTTACTATAGCCTTCAGTCCATATTCCTTTTCGGGGGGGACCAACCTGTCGAGTTCATGTTCTAGTTCTTGAAGTTTCTTCCGTAGCATTTTCGCCATAATATGGTATCTTCTTGGTTTTACTCTCCGTGTCGATCAGGAGAAAAATTCCCTTCCTTCATTGGAGTGCCTTATTTTAGTGGTTGCTGAACCTCTGGGGGTTGTTTCACATAGTCTATAAGTGACAATCGATGAGTCATCGCTTTTCATATTCGATGATCAAACAACGTAACTGTAAAGTAACAAATTTAAAATGTTAAAGAACGACTGCTTCATTAGAAAGAAAATTTACTTTCATGATCAGCTTATCTATTTATTTTTTAAGCTGCATTCTAACTAATAGTTAATCGACACATTTAGAATTAAGAGGAAGTATTTAATTTACACTGTATATGAATAGTAGTGGATCAATTGTAAAACTCGTAGGCTTAAGCTCATATATTACGGTATCCCACCATCTTCACAACACAAAATAGGTTAATCAAGCTCAGAGGATTGCTCAAACCATAACTACTCAACGTACGTGATGCTTGGTCATGAATCTTCTCATTCAGTCATATCTCTCTCTCTCTCTCTCTCTCTCTCTCTCTCTCTCTATATATATATATATATATATATATATACACACACACTTCACACTTGAGACTTGTTTCCTTTTCATAACTTTCCAAGATTAATGCATTCTTTGAAAGGAATCTAAGCAGAAACTTGTAAACAATCTAGAGAATGATTTGATTTTTTTCAATGATCTAGGCCTAAATAGCCTTTACAGGATACCAGAAAAGAGAAAAATAAGCCATTGAAACCTAACAACAACAACGTGGTAGTGAACTTGTCAAATGTAGAGCTAACACTTTGAAGAATACCGTTCATTGCTCAAAAACATTTAACTTGTTATTTCCTAAGTACATTGAGCAAAAAGTAACTACAAGAAGTACTTACAATGTTTCCTGTACAAGTTAAATTATATCTAAATTGATAAGTCTTCTTTCCTTGACTGTAAATATCATAGTCACTTTTACGAGTTGATGAGAGTTCACAAGTAAATCCTATAAATGATTGTTCTGCTCTTTCAAGGAAAGTCTTTTGGGAAGTCGAGGTCAAGCCATTAGTTAACGGAATCATGATTCTTTTTTTTTTGTTGTTTTTTTTTTTGTTTGTTTGTTTGTTCAGACCACTGTATAAAAAATCGGACTATACTAGCTAGTTCAACTTGGTTGAATCGAAACTAGAGGTTCTTCTGGTTTATATTAAGACCTGAACTAGTTTTGCGGCAAACCTGTTCGACCTGGCGGGTTGGTCCGGTCAGGCCCAATAAGGTTCGAACTTAAAAACATTTTATTCCAACAATGAAGAGTCTGACCACCAGATTTTAAGGACTTATTGTGATTTATTTTCAAACCTTAAAACATTTTATTCCGGTCTGACCTCTGGAGATTCGAAATGAAAACATTTTTAAAATATAACCTTCAATGGTTGAACCATTGGTCCAACCTAGTGTAACTGGGTTTGATGAAAACCAGTTTACTATGGGCAAAAACATTGGTTGACACCAGTGTTTTAAAAACTGGACCGGATTGACCGGTCTGACCGGTTCAACCAGAACTGGTACTTATTCCGGTTCAACTAGAATCGGTCAATTGAAGTTCATAACTCCTTTTGCCTAAAAACCAGGAACACCCAGCCAGTTGGTCCAGTCTGATAGTATGTCTGTCCGGTTGGATCCGGTCAGGCTTACTGAAAAGGGGAAAGGAGGAAAAAATTTATTGTTGGAATATTCGATCCCAGGACGCCTCTTACAGCATATTCTTAAAACTAAGAGCCTAACCAGCGTACTCTTTTTATGTATTATTATGAATCGTTTGTATTTTAAATATTTACAATATAACCTGAGTCTAAACAGTTCAACCAAAACCGGGCTTAGTGCCGGTTCGACGACTGCATCGGTTTTTAAACCATTGGTTCACATGACGGGCAATTGACTTATATATGAAGAGTTTTCACTCTTTAAGGAAATAAGATTCCAGTGTTTCCCGGCCGGAAAGTGCTGACATGTACAATGCCATGTCAGCCGTGATCTTTCGTCATCGAAAGTCCGTCAACTCTTCCCTCTTGTGGTCCGCCTTTTTTTTCTGGTGCACCTCTACCTTTTCCTAGCGTGACTCTTCCCTCCCATATTCCATTAAGTTTCTCCGCAGTTTCCAAACGATCGATCCAATGGCCGATTGATTTCAGACACCATGAACGGTCGTTGGGTTTATCCACTTCTCCCTCAATCGGTTTTTAGTTTGTTGTGCGAACAGGTAGGCAACGATTCAAATTAACACAAGCATTCAACAGCCGCGCGTCGTCTGTTGAACTAATTGTTAACTTACATGACTATATAATTAAAAACGGATTCCTCTCTCTTCGCTCCTGTGTATGTTCTTGCCATTTAATGCTCAAGGCGCGTGTCTCTCTGTGAGGTATAGATCGATAGCGGAGAACTAGACAAAACTTCTCTCCCTCCCTCCCTCCCTCCCTCTTTCTCACTCTCTCATATGCTAGCTAGATCTCTCTTTTAATAATTTTCAGGAGTAGTACTTGAAAATGGATTCCAACCCGCCTTTGGAGAAAACGTACGAGACAGTACTCCTTAGCAACTCCGGGAAATCAGATGATCAGGCCGGGTGCGTCGCCGTTGTTGACGTTGAGCTGCCTATGATTGACCTCGGTCCGCTGCGGCTCGGTGGGCGGGAGAGCGAGGAGTGCAAGAGGGAGTTAGTAAACGCGTCCAAAGAATGGGGTTTCTTCCAGGTCATTAATCACGGCATCTCCGAGGACCTCTTACACAAAATCTCCCAGCAGCAGATTAAAATGTTTCGTCGACCCTTCGAAACGAAGAAAGAGGACATGAAGCTGCTCTCCAACGCTTACAGTTGGGGATCGCCCGCCGCGACGTCGCTCCACCAGCTCTCTTGGTCCGAAGTTTTTCACATACCCTTGGCAGTGGATGATGATCATCACGACCACCAGACCCTAAACGACGACGACGACGGAAGCACTCTCAGGTACTCATGAGCTCCCTTTTAATTTATACGATTCTAATTTCAGGCCTGATAATTCCTACATTTCCACACGTGCATCTATGCGTGCGCAAGGTTAATTCCAGTACTGTATCAATATGATTGATCATCTCTAGCTAATAGAATTAAATTACTTAAAGAACTAATTAAGATATTGGATATGTTATGCTTCAGTAGTACGTACGTAGAGATATGTATGATCTAAAAATGGTTTTAATTTCAATCGTCATTAATATATATAATTGGTTGCAGATCAACCATAGATGAGTTCGCGGAAGCAGTCTCCAACTTGGCACGGAGATTGGCGAGGATACTGGCAGAGGAATTAGCAGGAGACAAGTCGTCGAGTAGTTTCTTCAAGGATAACGTCTGCTCCACGAGGACGTCTTATCTTCGATTGAACAGATACCCTCCATGTCCAATCTCGTCCCAGGTTTTCGGATTGGTGCCTCACACAGACAGCGATTTCCTCACCATTCTGCGTCAGGACCAAGTTGGAGGGTTGCAGCTGCTCAAAGACGGGAGGTGGGTCACTGTGAAGCCCATACAGAACGCTCTCATCGTCAACATCGGCGATTTGTTTCAGGTACGTATAATACGAATGTATTAGTATGTTACAATTTAAGCATTATTTACAAAAATATTATAGTTCCAAATCCTTTGGTCTTAATTACAAATTTGGTGCCAATATTATATGTATAATATTGAAGCTTCTGATGATCATGTTTTGCAGGCGTGGAGCAATGGTGTCTACAAGAGTGTGCAACACCGAGTGATGACAAACAGCAACGTGGAAAGATTTTCGGTGGCTTACTTCATGTGTCCTTCTTTAGAAACTGTGATAGACAGCTTCCACCAGCCATCCATGTACAGAAAATTCAGCTTCGGGGAGTATAAACAGCAGATCCAGGATGACGTCAAGACGATGGGCTGCAAGATAGGCCTACCAAGATTTCTGAACGAAAGCAAACATGAATCTTAAATAGATAGCAAGCAATAAAGGGGCACTACAAAATCAAAAAGTTATAAGCTAGTTTTCCTTATCAATATATCTATTTTATGTATACGTCTATGCATAATATATATATTATGTAAAAAATGGACGATCGAGTTTTCGGGAGAAAGTACCCGTCTTGCTCACCCGCTTCTCACTGTAACTCAAAAATGTTAAATCAAAGGAAATTGCAAGCTGCACCTCGACCAAGTAGTATGCTATGGGCGTACCTCCTAACGTAGATGCTCCAGCTGGCATCCAGGTCAGAATCCTAGTTAACGTTTTCAAAAAAAAAAATTTTACCCTAAAACCTTAACCCCTAGATCCTAAAACCTTAATCTCTAAACCTTAAAAGCTTATCCTTGAATCTTAAAACCTTATCTAAAACCATAAAATCCTTAATTAACCCAATAATCTACACCTGACTTGGATGCTACCTCTGCATCCACGTCCGCCAGTATACTAGAGAGGTACTGCATGAAGGTGCAGCAATATTATTCTTCCAAAAACTAAAATTTCCTTTTTCATTGATTAATTTATTTTAAAAAATTTCTATCCAAACATATCTGTTATCTATGAGTAGCTCTTTCATCCAAAGAGAGTTTTAGTGTCCAAAAACCTTGGTCAAATGTGCTAAAGGCAGATAAATTAAAAAATTATTAGGGACTAAAAAAACAAATCACATCAAACCACCTATTAACTAAGTTAGACAATAAGAATGGAAAAGATAAACAATAAACCGTACCTACAACTAGGGATAAAATTTAGTGTACCTTTCCGTCTACCATTTTTAATTCCTTTAATTTAGGAGTGGTGATATAAGTACGGTAGCTTTTTACTTCCAAGACTTTACATACTGACGGAAGTCCACTTTGCAGTTGAGGTAAAAGATAAACTCGAAGAAAAATCTGCAAGATTTTAGTTTTTAATAAAATTTTATCTGCTTTCTATGGGTAAACCCTAAATCCTAGATTTTCTCTTACCTAGACCACCAATTATACAGCCACATCATGAAGTAAAACCTCGAAGTACAATCATGAAGCACTGATATCATTTTTCTTAATTTAGTCATACCATGTTTAAAATTTCTGACCATCAAATGGGCCCACTATGCCAAACGCCACTTAATTTTCAACATGTGCCCTCCACATCAGATTATACCAAAAAAAAAAAAGTACGCCAGTGTCAAATTCATAATATTTTAAAGTGTTTCTTAATATTAAATGATTTCACAATCATTTCCATTACTAAGTTAAATCTAAGTGCATCTAACATTAATGCTACTAACAAATTATGTAATTAGTGTTTCCATGGGTAGTGACCCTGGTAGCAAATCCAACTATAAGCCCCACAAAAATAAAGTCAAATCTCATTGCAATTTCATAAGCTAGCTACGTAACATCCAATTATCGCTTTGCCGAAAATGTTAAAAATTATAAGTTGGGCTTCTTATAAGATCATTTATTGTCTTATGCCATTGCGCGCAGTAGTTGCCCAATTAAGTGTTCTCTCGGACCGTTTCATTGAGAAAATAACGCCAGAGGCAGAACCATACGTTTCATGCTTTCACTGCTCTTCCATGATGATTCCACTGCTTATCAGTTGACAGCATTGAAGACTTGAAGTCGATTCATGGGTGTGCAGTTACTCAGTATGCGATACATTGAAAGAAGCCTAGGAAATGGGATTTGATGCTTTCATCTTCCCAATCCAACCCTTCAAGCCATTCTCGATCCGTTCCTTCAATCACCTGCAGTTTGGGTGCAGTCCCTAAACCCAGCGGGAGCCTTTTCAACTTGGGGCATTTAGTTATTCTGATATATTCCAGCGACGGCAACTCGAGAAGTTCACCTCCTCGACAGAAACTCCTTAGATTTGCTAGTCTGTTAAGTATTAGAGTTCTTAACCGAGGGAGTGCTCCCGTCTCCACCTCTCCTGCCCATGTGATCACCTCTTCCATTCGATAGCTTTCTCTTATCTTGAGTTCCTCTAGCAGCCGAAGACTCCTGCTCAATCCTGCCGAAAAAACAACTTTCATGTCGCGGCACTCCTGCAGGCTTATCTTTCGCAAGTTTTGGAAGATCGAAGACCCTCCAGAAGGACTCCTCGGTATCTCACACTCTGAGATTAGGCTTTCTAATTGGTCACATTTGAAGATTTGAAGTCTCATCAACTGCGTCAGTCTTTGAGCTTGAGAGAAGGAGAAGAGCATTTTCAGGCCCTTGCAACGACCCACATATAATTCCTCTAGTATCTGGAGGCTTCCTACTGGGATGGGCTCTTTCCAAATGTTCGATAGCTTTGGTAGCTCTTTCAACTTTAATTTAGTCAATCTTGGGAGAATAGAATGGTTTTCTGCTATCCCCTCTGACTGAAACACTTCCTCAAGCTCAAGGCATTCATTAACTTCGAGACTTTCCAAATTGTTCACTCTGCACACTAAATCACATGACAGAATACAGGCTAGCCACCCACAGCTATTAACGCTGATAACCTTCAAATTTCCGAGGAACCCGAGAGGCAGAGTTCCATCACAGATTTTCTTCAGCTTTTTCATACCATCTAGATAAAGTTCTTTCAAATTCACAAATGTACCTTGCGGAATTTCTTTGAAAAGATAATCAAATTGATGGCTTTCTTTGATCCAGAGACGCTCCACAGAATGTAGCCCGCCGGCATCCAACTGGGAAAGATCCGTAAAACCATCACAAGACACTAGGTAAAGATCTTTGGTTCTTGGGAGCAACCCCTTAACCCAGTTTGGAGTTGGGTATGACATATCCAGACGCAGAGTAGTGGAGGATGCACTTTCCATGTAAGATTTATCTATACAAATGGAAAATTTCTTTAGGTTTCTCCAAGTATTGGAAATACCTTGGGATAAAGATTCGCTATTTGTTGTATGGACGTACAAACTGGTCAAGGAAGACAATGACAAAACCTCAGAGAAAGATGCCAAACCTGGACTTCCTCTTCCGTCCACTTCCCAACAACTAAAGCTGTATCCCATTAATAGTTCTTCCAATCTAGACAACCTTGATAATACGTTCGCGGGAATCCTCTTAAGAAACTTGGTATATGTCAAATTGAGGTGCCTTAGATTGGCCAACCCTCCAATTTCCTCTGGCAACTCATGAATCTTAGACTTTTTCAGGCAAAGTATTTCGAGTTTCTTCAGGCTTCCCAGAAGAGATACATTAGTCAGCAAATAACATCTGTTCAAACAGAGTGTTCTGAGGTTTGTTAGGCATGAAATCGATTTTGGGAGTGAAGAAATTCGAGTGCGGCTAAGATCAAGAACCGCAGTAGATCTCATCCCTTCAAAGAACTTGTCGGGGATTTCCTCCAAGCACGTATTATTTTGTAGAAGCAAGGTCTGGAGTTGAGGGCAGTCTGGATTCTCTGGTAGAGTACTAATTCTGTTGCTCATGAGTGAAATTCTCTTACATCTCTCAAGTTTCTCTCTTGCTCGCCATTCTGTGAAACCAAGACTTCTCAATCCAGCTTTTACCAGAAATCCATGCTCCTCCCTAGATGAGATTGACACTGCCACATCTCTCACAACATCATGCATCCTTACGAACCCTTCTCTTTCACCATCCAACAGCAAGCAGGAAGCCTTCAGTTTGTCAACAAGGCTATACACTCTGCAAGAGGTTTCTTCCAAAGTGTCCATATCTTGAAAGAGCCCTTCCCCCATCAAATATATTCTCAGTGCATTGAGACTGACGTTATAGTCCCCGGGAAATAAGCAACAGAACAAGAAAAGCAGCTTCGTTTCATCTCCTTCTAGGTTATCAAAACTCAGCATCAGAGAGAGGAATACCTTGGAATGCATACCTTCAATGTTTGTTGGGATTGATCTTCGTAGCTGTAATGAAGCATTAGACCATACGAACTGGTCCTTATTACTCAGGGCTCTGCCGAGGGTGACAACTGCAAGAGGCAGACCACCACACTCTTTGGCAACATTCCTGGCCACTGTACGAATTTCTGGAGAATCAACAATATCACCAGCTTTTTTTCTGAACAACTTCCATGAATCTTCTTCGGACAAAACATCCACTGCAATCTTTACTCGGCTTTCCATCACAGTACACACATCCATGCTGCGCGTGGTTAGTATAATTTTACACCCGCCGTGTTCCTCTGGAGATGGAATTCCCAAATCCATCAATTCCAGTCTTTCCCAAATGTCATCCAAAATTATGAGGATCCCCTTTTCCTTCTTCAACCTGGCTGCTAACTTACTTGCTCTTAACGATTCACTCTCTTCCGGGAGCTTGAGGCCTAATTTCTCTGCGATTTCCCTCTGAATCTGTTTCGAGTCTGGTTTTTCGGACACAGTCACCATTACGACCTCCTCATAAATCTTGTCCGTCTTAACCCGTTTTGCAACTTCCTTGATCAAGCTCGTTTTGCCCACACCCCCCATTCCATACACCCCAATTATATGGGTATTGGGATCGTTTAGAGCGTCGAAAACTTGGGACATGGCCAACTTTGTGGACGCAAAAACCTCGAAATCATTCATGGGTCTGTTTTCTATGCACAAGGGAAGCAAATCATGTGAAATCTTACTAAAATTACCTTTCTCCTGGAGGTCCTTGACAACCAGTACGCACGACATTGCTCTTTTACTAAGTTTGTACCGTTGCTTCCAATTGGGAAACCATCCGCAGAGGCAGTAATCATGCTCCACTGCCGCTTGATTCATTCTCCTCTGCTCCGACCCGACATCCTCTGCTCTCTGCAACCACTCTTGAACTTCCTGAGTGGGTTCTGCTAGTCTCCTACTAGCCTCATCCAACTGCACCAGAACATCGTTTCTCCTTCTCTCTAGATAGTTAGCTTGACTATTGAAGCTTTCGATGTTTTTCGTGTAATGAAAAATGAAATCTGCCCGATGTTTCGCTGCAGCAAATAAGCTTTTGAGCATTTCGGTTACCGGTGAGACGAGAACGTCCATGGCGATGGGAACCGCGAAGCAATCCGGAGCAAGAATGGCAGAGTAATGGTTGTTCGAAAGCAGAAGAGTTAGAGAAGAAAACCACGGAATTAACCAACCAAGCACGAAAAGAAGAGAAAAAAAAGCTGGCCACCGGCCAAGCGTGGCGAAGGTTTTCGCACTGGACAAAGTCAGAAGTCATCAACGTCGTAGATTTATGTCAACGATCATGATCCAACGGTGATAAGAAAATAGCATTTCAGGCCAAGCAAACGAACAAAAGGGCCAATATTGGTCAAACAAACAAACCAAAAAAAAAAAAAAAATAGCAAGCTGGCCACAAGGGTCCATGGAGATGAAATCGATGTCCATGGAGCTTCGAAGAAGGTAAGTAAGAAAGCAAAGTCCCATTGGCATAGTCAAATGTTCCCTTATGTGAACCACTTCTGCTCCGTATGGCCTCAAAGAGCGAAGTTCCATTAGCACGAAGGTTTCATTTTTGAGCTTCATTCTCTATCAAACTCTCCTACTGGAAAACCTTACTTTCAAGAAGAAGGTTGGGGACAAAACATTGCTCTCGCTTGCCAATAGTCTCTCAAAAGAAAAATATCTTTATCCAACCCCAAAATTGCATCTTATCCTGCCGAAAGAGCAATTTTTTCACTGGCTATCGTCGTTCCTTCGATTCTCCCTCCGTGCTGAAGAGGAAGGAAAATAAGTAAAATCAACAGGACAGATAGAGAGAGAGAGATAGAGAGAGAGAGAGAGAGAAACAACAAAAGGGGTTGTTATAAACTGACATGGGTACAAGCAGCTTCCCCTTCCCCAACCTGTGCGCACCTTGGACGGCCTCCAACTCCAGATGGAAACCAAGAAAGGCCTTCTCTCTACCAGCCGATAACGATAGCCAGACTCCCGAGGCCCCCCCGAAGGAGGCCCCAAAATCGAAGACCAGTACCCAGCTGAAACGCTGGTCCCGAGCTCGCGCCATACGCTCCGGCCGAAGATTAGACCGCCCGGTTAACCGGACCGACGAGGCCGCCGCCGCCGCGCCCAAAGAGCTCTGGCCCGTGCTTTCCGGCGAAAGGAGCGACGAGGAGGAAGAAGACGACGGCGGGTCGGCGGCCGGAAAGGCGATCTACATGATCTCCGACGGGACTGGGTGGACGGCGGAGCATACCGTCAACGCGGCGCTGGGACAGTTCGAACACTGCCTCGTCGACCGTGGTTGCGCCGTAAATACCCATCTCTTCTCCGGGGTACGTACGTCATTTCCACTCGCTTATTAGGCAAGGCAAACAATAAACATGCATATAATAAGTAGGCGAATATTCTCTAATCGTGGGCGCCGTGGGGCATACATACATATATACATCAGATCGACGATATGGAACGACTGGTGGAGATAATCAAGCAAGCGGCCCGGGAGGGTGCGCTTCTGCTTTACACCCTGGCGGACCCCACCATGGCCGAGGCAGCAAAGCACGCGTGCCAGCTGTGGGGAGTCCCGTCGGCGGACATCCTCGGCCCGACGACGGAGGCGATCGCGTCCCACCTCGGGGTGTCGCCGTCCGGCATTCCCCGCGGCGCCCCCGGCCGGCAGATCCCCCTCAGCAAGGAGTACTTCAAACGAATAGAAGCGATCGAGTTCACGATCAAGCAAGACGACGGAGCACAGCCGAAGAACCTCTCCCGGGCCGACATCGTCCTCGTCGGCGTCTCTCGCACCGGCAAGACCCCGCTCTCCATCTACCTGTCCCAGAAGGGGTACAAGGTCGCCAACGTCCCGATCGTGATGGGCGTCGACCTGCCGAAGACGCTGTTCGAGGTCGACCAACGCAAGATCTTCGGATTGACGATTAATCCGGCGGCGTTGCAGACGATCAGAGGGGCGAGGGCGGAGAGTTTGGGTTTCAGCGGCGACATGAGAAGCAACTATTCCGACATGGATCATGTGAGACGAGAACTGGAATTCGCCGGTAGGATTTTCGCCCAGAATCCGGTGTGGCCTGTGATTGGTAAGCTGAAAGAAGAGCCGCGTTGTTTTTTCGGTGGAATACTAGCTAATTGTCGTCTACTCGTCCCCATTGCAAAGCAACATTTTTTTCTTCTTATTCTGCTGGTTTTTCTCAACTAACAGAAGTGACCGGAAAAGCAATAGAAGAAACGGCGGCTGTGGTGGTGAGAATGTTTCACGACCGACGGGAAAAGTGCTCAATGCCAAGAATATCAAAGCGTTACTAAGGTAACTACAACTTCTTCCTCAAAAAAATAAATAAATAAATTAATTAATTAATTAATTAAAAAATTAAAAATTAAAAAAAATTCAGCTAAGAATTTTATAGCATGTAAACAAAGTGTATTTCGAAATTACTTTCAATCCAAAACACAGTTGCCTAGATTTATCCTTTAAAATTTAAGATTTTATAAAATAAAAATATTTTATTATTTTTTTAAGTTTTTCCCTGCCGTAGTAGCATTACTTTATTCCTTTTTCTTACACTTTTGAATATTGTTTTGATCTTGGTCTTGATTTCTTATTACAGATTTTCTTATCGGTTTTAATTTGAAAGAGAAGCATCAGTAATTGAAAATAATTGTTGGTTAGACCGGGTTGAACCATTTGTTAATGTTGTTCGTTGATATTCCCCAATGTCTTAAATTTCAATCTTTTAAGAAACATAGAATACGGTTTTATGTTAAAACCATAGGTCGGGGGTTTGAATCCTGCCCCCAGTTGGGCCGGTTCAACTGGAATGGATAGTGAAAAAACAGTATAAATTGGCAAACACTGACTGAAACTGCCTAATTTCCAATGATTATCAAAAAAAAGAGTAAGAACATATAAATTCATTTTTAGTGAGTACTAGGTTCATCCAATTTTAATTTATCACTAAATTGAATGCATTTACATATTTGGTTTAACATTACCCATTCCATATAAGTATTTAATTTGATTTAAATTTATTTTTAATAATAAGAGGTGATGATATTTCTATAAAATATAATACAATCTGTGAATAACGGCCACTTGTTACCGATCGTAGTGGATTTTTGCCCTTTTTCCCCTCTCAAATTGGAACTGTGCACGTAACTTCATCATACTTTTATGATTAGATTTAGAAAAAAAAATGATATAAATACATCCATATTTTTACTCGAAGGTTTTCCATCCGAAAAATGATTTTAGTACTGCTATATTTTCCTATGAGATTTTACATTTTAATATGTTATCCTCCTAACAGCCTAGTTGGCAATCTAGATAAGGTTTAGGATTTAGGCTTACGTATAGAATAGGAAGATAATTCCTACTTTATCTCTTACCTGTACTGCCTACGAGGACCCCTGCCTACGAGGACCCCTGCCTAACGCTGTAAACCCTCACTGTAAAATTTAGCAGCATGACTACTCATTCTATCCTGACATGGCAACTTAATTGGCAGTCCAAGTAAGAGAAAAATTAGGGTTTAAGGTTTACTCATAATATAAAAAGATAATATTTCCAAAAATGCCAAATTTACCACCAAATTTATCTGGTACCTAAATTGTGGAAGCCACATTAGAATGTAAACTCATAGAAAATTTAGGGTTTAGGGTTTACCCATTTTTTCATAGGACTCGTATCACCACTCATACAAAAATAACGGAGTGATGCTAGTTGTACCTAGGCCACAGTAACTATCCAACACGCATGATGTAACCAGCCAATAGGAATACATTCAAAAATAAAATATTTTTTATTCAATAAAATACTAAATTCTAAAGATAAACCCTATGCAACTATGTTTCGAATTGGCGTCATGGAGGTGCTGTGCATCGGTGCAGTGAGCATCTCTCGTTTAATATTTTGAAGTGTTTCATAACTTTAATTGATTTCACAATCATTTCCATTAATAAGTTAAATCTGTTGATTTGGCAGTTTTGGATTGGTTAATTCTCCACCAGGCTTCAAAGCGAGTTGTGTTTGATAAAATAATGCTACTAACAAATTATGCAATTAGTGTTTCTATGGGTAACTGACCCTGGTAGCAAATCCAACTATAAGCCCCACAAAAATAAAGTCAAATCTCATTGCAATTTAATATGCTAGCTAGGTAACATCCAATTATGGCTTTGCCGAAAATGTTAAAAATTACAAGTAATGTCTTGGGCTTCTTATAAGATCAGTTATTGTCTTATGCCATTGCGTGCAGTAGCCCAATTCAGTGTTCTCTGGGGCAATTTCATGAAGAAAATAACGCCAGAGTCAGAACAGTACATTTCAAGCTTTCACTGATCTTCTATGAATCCACTACTTAGCAGTTGACAGCACTGAAGACTTGAAGTCGATTCATGGGTTTGCATATACTCAGTGTTCGATACATTGAAAGAAGCGTCGGAAATGGGATTTGATGCTTTCATCTTCCCAATCCAACCCTTCAAACCATTCCCGATCAGTTCCTTCAATCACCTGCAGTTTGGGTGCAGTACTCAAACCCAGTGGGAGCCTTTTCAACTTGGCGCATCTGCTTATTCTGATACATTCCAGCGACGGCAACTCGAGAAGTTCTCCTCCTCGACAGAAACTCCTTAAATTTGCCAGTCTGTGAAGTATTAGAGTTCTTAACCGAGGGAGTGCTCCCGTCTCCACCTCTCCTTCCCATGTGATCACCTCTTCCATTCGATAGCTTGCTCTTATCTCGAGTTCCTCCAGCTGCTGAAGACTCCTGAACAATCCTGCCGAAAAAACAACTTTCATGTCGTGGCACTTCTTCAGGCTTATCATTCGCAAGTTTTGGAAGATTGAAGACCCTCCAGAAGGACTCCTCGGTATCTCACCCTCTGAGATTAGGCTTTCTAATTGGTCACATTTGATGATTTGAAGTCTCATCAACTGCGTAAGTCTTTCAGCTTGAGAGAAGGAGAAGAGCGTTTTCAGGCCCTTGCAACGACCCAAATATAATTCCTCTAGTATCTGGAGGCTTCCTACTGGGATGGGCTCTTTCCAAATGTTCGATAGCTTTGGTAGCTCTTTCAACTTTAATTTAGTCAATCTTGGGAGAATAGAATGGTTTTCTGCTATCCCCTCTGACTGAAACACTTCCTCAAGCTCAAGGCATTCATTAACTTCGAGACTTTCCAAATTGTTCACTCTGCACACCAAATCACATGACAGAATACTGACTAGCCATCCACATTTATTAACGCTGATAACCTTCAAATTTCCGAGGAACCCGAGAGGCAGAGTTCCATCACAGATTTTCTTCAGCTTTTTCATACCATCTAGATAAAGTTCTTTCAAATTCACAAATGTACCTTGTGGAATTTCTTTGAAAAGATAATCATATTGATGGCTTTCTTTGATCCAGAGACGCTCCACAGAATCTAGCCCGCCTGCATCCAACTGGGAAAGATCTGTAAAACCATCACAAGAGACTAGGTAATGATCTTTGGTTCTTGGGAGCAACCCCTTAACCCAGTTTGGAGTAGGGTATGACATGTCCAGACGCAGAGTAGTGGAGGATGCACTTTCCATGTAAGAGTTATCTATACAAATGGAAAATTTCTTCAGGTTTCTCCAAGTATTGGAAATACCTTGGGATAAAGATTCGCTATTTGTTGCATGGACGTACAAAGTGGTCAAGGAAGACAATGACAAAACCTCAGAGAAAGATGCCAATCCTGGATTTCCTCTTCCCTCCACTTCCCAACAACTAAAGCTGTATCCCATTAATAGTTCTTCCAATCTAGACAACCTTGATAATACGTTCGCGGGAATCCTCTTAAGAAACTTGGTATATGTCAAATTGAGGTGCCTTAGATTGGTCAACCCTCCAATTTCCTCTGGCAACTCATGAATCTTAGACTTTTTCAGGCAAAGTATCTCAAGTTCCTTCAGGCTTCCCAGCAGAGATACATTAGTCAGCAAATCACATCCGTTCAAACACAGAGTTCTGAGGTTTGTTAGGCATGAAATCGATTCTGGGAGTGAAGAAATCCGAGTGCGGCTGAGATCAAGAACCGCAATAGATCTCATCCCTTCAAAGAACTTGTCGGGGATTTCCTTCAAGCACATATTATTTTGTAGAAGCAAGGTCTGGAGTTGAGGACAGTCTGGATTCTCTGGTAGAGTGCTTATTCAGTTGCTCATGAATGAAATTCTCTTACATCTCTCAAATTTCTCTCCTGCTCGCCATTCTGTGAAACCAAGACTTCTCAATCCAGCTTTTACCAGAAATCCATGCTCATCCCTAGATGAGATTGACACTGCCACATCTCTCACAACATCATGCATCCTTACGAACCCTTCTTTTTCGCCATCCAACAGCAAGCAGGAAGCCTTCAGTTTGTCAACAAGGCTATACACTCTGCACGAGATTTCTTCCAAAGTGTCCATATCTTGAAAGAGCCCTTCTCCCATCAAATATATTCTCAGTGCATTGAGACGGACGTTATAGTCCCCCGGAAATAAGCAACAGAACAAGAAAAGCAGCTTCGTTTCATCTCCTTCTAGGTTATCAAAACTCAGCATCAGAGAGAGGAATACCTTGGAATGCATACCTTCAATGTTTGTTGGGATTGATCTTTGTAGCTGTAATAAAGCATTAGACCACACGAACTGGTCCTTATTACTCAGGGCTCTGCCGAGGGTGACAACTGCAAGAGGCAGACCTCCACACTCTTTGGCAACATTCCTGGCCACTGTACGAATTTCTGGAGAATCAACAATATCACCAGCTTTTTTTCTGAACAACTTCCATGAATCTTCTTCGGACAAAACATCCACTGCAATCTTTACTCGGCTTTCCATCACAGTACACACATCCATGCTGCGCGTGGTTAGTATAATTTTACACCCGCCGTGTTCCTCTGGAGATGGAATTCCCAAATCCATCAATTCCAGTCTTTCCCAAATGTCATCCAAAATTATGAGGATCCCCTTTTCCTTCTTCAACCTGGCTGCTAACTTACTTGCTCTTAACGATTCACTCTCTTCCGGGAGCTTGAGGCCTAATTTCTCTGCGATTTCCCTCTGAATCTGTTTCGAGTCTGGTTTTTCGGACACAGTCACCATTACGACCTCCTCATAAATCTTGTCCGTCTTAACCCGTTTTGCAACTTCCTTGATCAAGCTCGTTTTGCCCACACCCCCCATTCCATACACCCCAATTATATGGATATTGGGATCGTTTAGAGCGTCGAAAACTTGGGACATGGCCAACTTTGTGGACGCAAAAACCTCGAAATCATTCATGGGTCTGTTTTCTATGCACGAGGGAAGCAAATCACGTGAAATCTTAATGAAATTACCTTTCTCCTGGAGGTCCTTGACAACCAGTACGTACGACATTGCTCTCTTACTAAGTTTGTACCGTTGCTTCCAATTGGGAAACCATCCGCAGAGGCAGTAATCATGCTCCACTGCCGCTTGATTCATTCTCCTCTGCTCCGACCCGACATCCTCTGCTCTCTGCAACCACTCTTGAACTTCCTGAGTGGGTTCTTCTAGTCTCCTACTAGCCTCATCCAACTGCACCAGAACATCGTTTCTCCTTCTCTCTAGATAGTTTGCTTGACTATTGAAGCTTTCGATGTTTTTCGTGTAATGAAGAATGAAATCTGCCCGATGTTTCGCTGCAGCAAATAAGCTTTTGAGCATTTCGGTTACAGGTGAAACGAGAATGTCCATGGCGTTGGGAACCCGAAGCAATTCCGGAGCAAGAATGGCAGAGCAATGGTTGTTCGAAAGGAGAAGATGAGTTAGAGAAGAAAACATGGGAAACAAGTAATAAGTAACAACCAAGCAAGTGTGAAAAGAACATAAAAAAGAGCAGGCCAGCGGCCCAGCGTGGCGAAGGTTTCGGCACATGGCAAAAGTAAGAAGTCATCAACGTCGCAATTTTAATTCCACAACCATGTTCCAACGGTGAAAAGAACAACCATTGCAAGCTGGCCACAGGCACAAGGGTGCATGGAGATGAAATCGATGTCCATGGAACTTAGAAGAAGATAAGAAAGCAAAGTTGACGGAGACAGAACCAAGAGGTGAGAACCCCAGGACGAGAGCGTAAGTGGTCTCTCAGAGCTTCATTCAAAAATATTCCAAAATGATAAAAAGTCCCCTAACCAAGTTATTTCGAACACTTTAATATGCACCCGGACCCACAAAAAGACAACTAAAGGAAAACACAATAAAAATTAAAACTTAGGTACGTGGCTGGGTTGGACGACGCGCTTCTCAAAAGAACTCGACCCAGTTCTTCAATTTGCACGACGCTACCATCGGAATTGCTGCGCTTCTCAAAGGGCGATGGCCCAAACTTCTCTGCCTTGAATTTCTCGTGCAACACTTTGTAAAACTGGGTCTCACTAACACCGTCTCTGAAAAGAATAATTCTTGCCTAGAGTTTATTGAGTGCTTGCTTGGTTGAAGTCTTCCTTCAATTCTCTTACCATTTCAGAGACGTCTTGAATGATTTCCTGCCGCTTGGACTGTGATCCCATCCTTGAAATGTACTGATTTGCAGCAGGCCAATTCATGCTACCTACAACAGCTCCCATGAAAAATAAGACCAGATTGGCCAGAAATTGACTTACCATTTTGCAAACATTAGAATACAATCAACATTGACTCACATCTCCAGTACTACTTTCAGCTTGGATTTCGTTAAATATATTATTTAATTTATATGTGAGAGCCGTGTCGGCTGCGCCCGAATGACTAATCAATCTGCATATCCTCTTTTACGTCTTGTCCGTTATACAAACGAGAAGTTGAAGATTACTAGTTTCGTAATTTCTTTGCAGCTTTGACTCTAAAAAGGGCATGCATCTTTTTCTCCTTATTCTCTGGATTTCTCCAACTGACAGAGGTGAACAGAAACGGCGGCGGTGGTGGTGAAAATGTTTCGCGACCGACGGGAAAAGTGCTCAATGCCAACAATATCAAAGTGTTACTAAGGTAACTATAACTTCTTCCTCATAAAAATAAATTAATTTAATAAGAAAAATATTTAAAAAAATCTGCTAAGAATTTTATCCCATGTAAACAAAGTGTATTTTGAAATTACCTGATATAAATTAAATGTTCTGCAATTCTTTTATATTCCTTTTCTTTGCACTTTTGAATAGTATTTTGTTCTTGATCTTGATTTCTTATTACAGATTTTCTTATCAGTTTTAATTTGAAAGAGAATCATCAATAATTGAAAGAAAAATGATATCAATACTTTCATGTTTTACTATAAAGTTTTACATCCTGGTGTGGTTGTCTTTCTGGCAGCCTAGTTGGAAGTCATGCGGATGTAAACCCTTGCAGTAATATTTTGAAGTGTTTATATCACCCTAAACCCTAAACCCATATAATAGAAAGAAAATATTTTATTAAAAACAAAATCTTGCTATTTTTATCTCCGAGTTTATCTCTTATCTAGACTGCAATGTCAGTAATACACTAATACTTCACAATACTCTATCACTACTCAATGAGTGCAATATTAGTTGTACAACTTGAAATTAGAATTGAAATCAATATTTTATAACTGGGCTGGCAATCAAACCGGTAGCACATTCTGTTTGGTTGTACCAGGTTAGACTGGGTTGAACTATTGGTTAATGTTCCTAATTGATATTTCCCAAAGTCTTAAATTTCAGTCCTTTAAGAAACTCAGGTAATTGTTAAGTTGCAGGGTTTGAATCCCGCCCGGGTTAAACCAAAACATTTAGTGAAAAAAAATCGTATGCATTGGCAAACACTGATTGAAACACTCTAATTTTCAATAAATTGGCAAAAACAGATTAATAACATATAAATCCAATTTTACTGAGTACTAGGTTCGTCCAATTTTAATTTAACCCTAGATTGAATGCATTTAACATATTTTGTTTAACATTAGCCATTCCATATAAGTGTTTATTTTTATTTAATTTTACTTTTAATAATAAGAGGTGATGATATTTCTATAAAATAATAATACAATATGTGAATAACGGCCACGTGTTACCGATTGGAGTGGGAATTTTGCACTTTTTCCCTCTCAAATTGGGACTGTGCACCTAACTTCATCTAACGTTGATTGTTTAATTTAATTTAGAGTAAAGCTAGATGCTAGCGCACACCTATATGGACGTAAAAAATATTTTTGATTTAGATTAACAAGTGAGTGAGATAGGTACGTGGGCTAAGTGCAATTAGCATTATTCTTTAATTGTTATTACCTGAAAACTGATTTTTAATTGTTATATCAGGTCCAACAAATCATATGTAAAGGCTTAAATCACAAACAATTATGTGATGATATAATAGGACTTATAAAGTTGTTGCATTTATTGGTTCAACCATTAATAAGCCCACGTTAAAATGGGTTAAACCGAAAGGGCAATTAGTCGGGTCTGATGCCCTGTTTAAAACACTGATGAATACACAAGGGAATAGGAATGGATATGACAGCAAACCCTGTTTTGCTCAAGGAGAACCATCAACATTCAACAGATTTTTATCATGTTCCAGCAGCCACATTTATAATTACCTTTCCGTCTTCAATTTCCTGTTCACACCTTAAATTTCCTATTGAGGCTCACCACACACACCAATACAAAACAGGAAAAAGCCAGAGACCGCCATGAAAGTAGGAAAAACAAAAAGGAAAAGAGGGGTTCTGTTTACTTCATATCATGCTCGGATCTACGCTACATTCCATAACATTCTGCTGGCACATGAACGCCACAGCAGGGATTCTCTGAGCGCCATCAGCCTTGAAGATGTAGAAAAAGAGAGAAACAAACAAAGGAAAAGAGTGGGATAAAAAAAAAGAAATCCCCAAGGCAAGTGCTCCACCATTAAGACAATATACATCCAAAAAGCCGCAGTCTGGACACAGCATGTGGAAACATTTTTCTATATATTACTCTCTACATCTAAAAGCTACGGATGATCCTTTGTATTGGTTTTGTAAAGGGGACGGCAAAAGGAATGAAGATTTCTGTAAATTGCATCCTCTGTCTCTGTCTCTGGTCTCTCTCTTGCTCTCTCTTCTCTCCACTAAGTTTTGTTTTTCACTTTTCGGTGCAGACTCCTGAAAAGTGAATTTCAATCCACAACCTGCATGTGTGGAAAACCAGGGATAGCGTGCTGCTCTGGGGAGATTACTGTACAGCTGCCCATAATTTCGTGCTTCCGATCCGTGTGGTCTTCCCTTGTTGGTTTAGTAAATAAGCCAAGTAACTTATATGAGACTAATTATTGCTGAGCTGCTATAGCGTCGTCGCCATTGATCTTCCCCATAGAGAGAGTGAAGTATATGAGTATGATCGTCCCCATGCTCGACCTGGAAAAAAACAATTAGAGAAACCCATGTTTCAGACTGCTCTGAAACGAAAAATGAATGAGAGGCACCCATGACCAAAATGAAAATTAGTGGGGGAAGAAGATTCTGGGTGCGACGCCGAAAGTGAAGGAAGACTTACAGTGTGGCAAAGAGCAAAAGCACCCTCTTTGGGTCAATCCAAGAGGAACGCCTGTTACAGTGTCTCCTGCTCCTGCTGCTTTCCATGTTGGTCACCGGCTCGCTTGCAGTGGTCCCTCCTACTGGAATAACCACCATCTTCTCCGCCGTGCAAACCCCACCACCCAACCCACCTGCTTGTTTCGATGCATTAGAACAAAATAAAAATAAAAAGTCCCATCAAATCGTTTATATGATCCCACTTTGATTGTTTTAAGATCTTTAGCCGTTTTTTCTACTTGACTGACGTACCAAAACTGGTTAGTCGAGATTGAGAATCAAATTCACAGGTCGAGCATTGAAAAAAACAGTGCCGGAAATTAAGAGATGGTAATCAAATTCATTGTCGTTTTTAAACGACTTGTTGCAATCAATAAACCGCCCAGTTTTTATTAGAGTCAGATATCTACAGAGGCAAAGAGGGATATGAATGGCGAAAGACTCGGAGAAAAAAGTGGAACCCGGTTCTGAAATCGGCGGAGTCCGTGAACTGAAACAGGGCACGCGTTGAAACTTTGACAGAATACGTGAAATGCAAAGTTCCGGGTTGAAATCATACCTTTGGTGGGCGAATCATCAGTTTCTCGTTGCTGAAGCTTTCGGTCTCCTCTCTGCGATCCTTTTCGCGAAAGGCTTCTCTGCAACTTTAATTACACGAAATAAGACAACGGAATCATTGCCATATGGAGAGGCGGAAGGTAGTTGCTGCTGTAATGGACTAATTACTCTCGATAAATATGCGGAACCGCTAGCAGAGAATAATTCTTAAATCCATAACACGATTCAGGAAACAGCTTTTGATTTGGGTAATAAAAATACGAGAATTCAAGACACTCTTGTGAAGATCAAATGACTGGAATTGTGAGAAGAGATTTTGAGTCGGTTTGCAGGATGAGGTGAAAACCGTTTTTGGGCTAGATCAATTGGGATTGTGAGTTTTCATAAGAGAAAAGTTATGAATATAATAAAGCAGGAATAGAGATGATTTCTATTGAAAACTTGAGAACATAAAGAAGGAAAAGAGATGATTTCCGGAATCCAAAGCTTGTGAATATTAAAAACTTACACTGTTTAAATCTTTTCCGACTATATGCGAGGACAAGCTCTCCATGTCCAAAACAAAACTGTCGCCTCCATCGGTCGTCTTCACAACAACCTGTTGATCGGCGGCAGCCATTTTGCTGGTGGGTTCGGAGACTCCAAGGCCGAACTCGTAGGAACGATTCAGAGCCCAATCACGACCCTTCATAGAGGAGAAAATAAACAGCAAGTCAGAAGAACGAACGGAAATCACACAGGGGAAAACCGCCCAGTTTGTTTGTTTGTTTGTTTGTTAAACGAACTTATCGAAATTAACAACACCTTCAATCGGTGCCAGAAACGCCAGACTGAGAGTCTCGATGAAACAGTTACATTAATCAAATTCAATTAGACAAGGGAAGGAACAACAAGAACCCCAAAACATCTCATGTTCCGGACTTACCAGTCTCGAGATTTCCGCCATTTTCATTTCGTTCTCCATCGCCGTCGACTTCAAAGATAAATAAGGCGGCTTTTTTCAGAGGCGGGAGCTGTTGGGTAGTTGCAGAAGATGAATACCGGAGCAAAATTAGTCAAAAAGTAGATGAAGGGAAGAGAGAGATCAATTGTCAGGGTCGATTCTATTCAACAGTCCTTGCCCGAAGCTGCTGCGACGAGGACAATTTTCACAAAATTTGGAAAGACCCGAAACTGATTTCTTGTCTTCTCATCAAATCATACCCACCCTTTGTCCCGTGAGAGAAGAATTCCAACCGAACACGGGAATGAATGCGCCTAGAAGAAGGCGAAATGATCCAAGGAATAATATACAGAAGATTAATCCCACTTCAGGCTTACATCATATGACGGAGAGCTTCCAAGAAACTCACGAGCCATTCTGTAGACGAAAGCGAAATCATAAATTTATAGCAATTACCGAGCGGAAACGAAAGAACAGGTGGGTTTAGCGGTTGCGTAAGCGACAGAAATTGTTTCTTCTCAAGGTACGAAACAAATTCTCGACATCTCTATTTATCGCGAGCTATGACTCTTTCCTAATCTTCATTCTATAACAGATTAATAAGAGGCCTTTAATCTCTTTTATTATCTTCATTTAAGAAGAGACCAGCATTAGCAAGACTGGTTAATTTAAGTGCTCTGAATTAGAAACTATAAATTCTTGACTTGTTGTATTGCTTATGTTTGCTGCAGTAGAATATAACGAGCAAAAACGTCTTATTCTCACCTCGATGATTATCAAAAACGACGGCAATTAATGGAATATTTAACGCGTCTTAATCTCACCTCGACGATTATCAAAGTTTCTTGTCAAGTCAGGAGAAAAGAAGGGGAATCGTGATGCTCGTTTGAGATTCTCAGGGAATGGACCTGACAGGTGGTGCTGATACAATAATCCGCCGCGCATGCAACAGTGACACCTATCTGCTGCTCCCCTCTGAAGCTTCCTTTTGGGTCTGCCCGTCGTCCTTTTCGATCCTTTCTCTGCCTCTGTTCACGCGAGGAGGACCACGAGCGAGCGGGGGAGTGGGGAGAAAGAGGGACAACGTCTTATGGGAAGGCCGGCGGTCTCACCCTTTTCAGGACTTTCAGATTCCACTAACGGGAAAAATGTTTGAAGAAAGGTGGAGGTTTTTCTGGGTTAAAGAATTTCTGTTCTGCTTCGTTTTCGTTGTGGGATTGATGGGGGTTTCCGGGGAAGGAATGAAGAAAAGGGTTATTTTTTTATACACGGGAGGCATGTGAAGGGGGGGGAATGGGTGCGGCGCTGATCGTGGTGAATCGCCTCTTTTGCTTCAAATTATCGTGCTTGACAGAGGAAGACCCGAGGAGGATTGGGAGGAAGAAGAGAAAGAGGTTTTGGTTGGGTAATAGTTTATTCGGTGATGAGAATTCTTTCTGGATTTGCAGATTAAACTACTAAACAAATGGGAGTAAGGAGAAAACGTGTTGGAGTACAGTAAGGAGTCACTCTAATGGCCGCTCAATTTTGTTGTTCTTTTGTTTCTGATCAAGTGGACGGAGTTTATTGGAGATAAGATGCAAGGCATTTTCTCATCAAAGTCTACTGAAAAGGTTGGTTAATTCAGCTATTACAGGTTCTGAAATTTATGGAAAAGAAAAGTAAACGGAAACCAGTTCTGAATCTGGCTTAGTCATTGAAATATATGTCAAATTGTGTAAAATCTTCTTTCTAATTACATAGTCGATGTCTCTTTCGTTTTTTCTTTTGGCGCTGTTATAGTCTCTAACATACACTTCAAATTACACGGCTCCCTGCCTGGTTTCTCCTTTTTATCTACAGATTGTTCAAGAGGAAGCATCCCTGAAAGTTCCCCAGAACAAGACAAATTTAATTCCGAGTATGGTTTACGTTGCCCCTGGCCTAGTTTACAGTATCAGAGTCCCGGGCGGAATGTTGGCTTCTAATTCATCTCCAACAATATATGGAAGATTCGCTTCTTTTTCTTCTGTGAGGATTTATGAATGAGTCCGTTGACCTGATTGCCTTGAACGAAACGCCTGTCTGAATAAGCACTCTTGTACTTTCAGAAGAGTTTCCAGCATAGCATGATGGGGAATAATAAAGAGAAAAGAAGAAGAGCTGTTCATAGTTTGCAAAAACAAGATTCCTGTGCTGCCCACAACCTTACAGCATATCAAAAGTAGAAGAAAATAGAAAATTTGATTCAACTCCTTCGGAAGCACGAAAATGAGGTGGGATTCACGAATCCCAGTCAACTTGCTTTTATAAAAGATATTAATTGTTATTCAACTTCGTCTCGAAGAACAGTTTGAAGCTTTTACAGATCACGGCTTCCATGGAAGTACTTTCACATAAAGATCAATGCCTTCTTCACTAACACACATAAATACATTTTTAAGTTTGAACCACTTGATCGATCCACGTAAAGATTCTCTTCAATGTAAAGTTTCTCTTCTACCTTACAGGCAATTTCAAGTTATTAATCTTACTGGGGAGAAGCTTTACTCTTTTTTAACTTCCTGCACTGAATGAGGTTAAAGACAATAATCGCCCATGGCTTCACAATCTATATATCCTTTTATGATGGGTTTCTTAATGAAACCCCACTTCAGTTCTGGCACCAACGCCTTCCCCGCATTCAGAGGTTTTCAAAAACCCGATTCATGCCCAGCCATTTTTGTAAGATTATAATCTGGGCCAGCCTCAGTGCGGAGGTGATGTCACTCTGTTGGATGAGAGGCGGGAGGTCTGTCACACCACCTCGAGTCCCTACCAACTCCATTATGTGGAGATGGAAGATCATTATCAATTATTTTTAGAATTGAAAGCATGATTATCATCTAGGTGAGCGAGAGAGAGAGAGAGAGAGAGAGAGAGAGAGAGAGAGAGAGAGAGAGAGAGAGAGAGAGAGAGAGAGAGAGAGGTGGAGTCGTTCAATGACTGTAGCTATCTTTCCCGTTTTAAAGCATTTATCTGATAATAATCCTTTCTTCTGCAAAACTGAGGAGAATTGCGAATGTCACCTCTCTGACCCCCTTTCTGGGCTCAACAATAATATACATCTCACTGTGAAAGAGTAGGAGATAAGCTTTGTGACATAATGTGCTCTCAACCGCTGACACTTTTCTGCTGGAATGAGGAAAGGTAGGGACTCAGGAACGGCGGCCGGCGAGTTGCTACTATTTTAGTTAGCTGCCTTCAGAAGAGCTAAAAAGAGATGCTTAGGGATGAGGTAACCCACAAGTGAGAGTTATAACCAGTACCAAGGCAAAAGTAAGGATAAGACTTAGCCGCAGATTTGATATAAGCTACAAAGTTACCATAATAAAACTTTCCCGCCACCAATCCAAGTTCTTCTTTTACGGCAAATGTGTGGTAGACACAATGAAAAGAAAAAGAGAGATTCATGCTTTCGAGTCAAAAGTAATACTGAGTTTGTTGCAATTTGAAACTGATACAAGTCTCCAATCACTATACAGCCTGAGAGCAACAGGAGGCCGCCTTGGATGTTATTGTAGTGGGAGCCAACTTCCAGGTATGAAAGAAGAAGATCTCTCGCAATTTTTTATTTTAATATAGACAGATACATCCAAAATATATGATAGATCACAAGACAGCACACTACACCCTGTGGATGTCTTTTTAAGATATGCACACAAGTTTCGATCTCTCTTGAGACCAAGAAATTTTGCGGACGTCGTCCAGTCAATAAAATTTATAAGTATAATCTGAAACTCATAATCGAATACCAGGAAGTTTTGCTCTTCATGATTTAGTTCAAAACAGTAAGCCACATGTCACCTCTGAAGAACTGGAAAATGAAGCAGTGTGATTTTATGATACTACTACAAGCCAAATGGCAAACCTTGTGTCCAGGAATACACTAGATAAGAAAATTTCACAGACTTATCAATGATTGAACGTTTGATGGAGTCGACCTCTCCAGTCTTGCTTTAGTCTAGCACGAAATGATATTTGAAGCAGAAAAAGCAAATCCAGAAAAAGAAAATAACTCTGCTGTTAGGAGTAATGAGGTCATCAGACACATATCTTGACAACAACCAGGAATTCCCTCCCAAATAAAGCGAAAGCAGGGAAACAAATCCAAGGTCTAGAATACATGGACCGACCACAATCGCGGAGAAAGATTCTCCAAGACTGAACATTACATAGAGAAACCACACTCGTGAATGGAGGAGGATTCTCCAATATTGAGCATTACATAACAGCCACAAATGATCCTCCAAATGCAATTACTGAGGCATATAAAAACAGCAAAACAAACTGGATTGCATTAACAAGAACAACATGAAAACTTTTCTTATACTATACTTTTTACATAGAGCAGCGGCAAGGTGCTGGGAAAAAAAATCTTGTCTACAACTGCCTCCTAGAAAGAAAAAATTTACATCAATAATTCTCCAATCATATACTTGTTATTATCTTTCTCGAGAGCAAGAAACGGACAAAATTTTCACGGTCCGTGACTTGTTTAAGATCATTCCACAACATTTTCCTAACACAGAAATGAAGAAAGGATGTTAGACGATGACAAACTTTCTATAGTTGTCATGGATTATCATAAGATGTGGGACTTTGCTGATATTGTGGAAAGTCTATAGTAACCTCACCTTCTTGAAGCCAAGAGAAGATCATATGCAACAAAACTGGTAACAGCTACAAAACCAACAATTTCCCAGCATCCAATATCTGTAATTATGGAGGCTAAAAATAATCATTCAAGTTAACAAAACAGATGGTTATATGCGATGCCAGAAGATAGGAAAGGCTACATACCACCAGCAACAAGTGCACCTAGAACTCCTGCTACCATTGCAATAGCAGGCATTGCTGCCTGCACCTCATTTGAAGCTGGGATGTCATCCTGACAACATAGAACCATAATTCTTACCCAAGCAAAATTGCTACAGGAAAAAACGACAAAAATAAAAATAAAGTGTCTTTTCTGGCATACCTGCATATATGTTAACATATAGAAGCCACATTACAAATTTAAAACCCACATTCTCATATATAAGGTCAAATGAAACCCAATATGTTTACATGACGGGTTGGCTAATAACAAGAATGACTGTGCTTGACAATGAGTGATAGCTATGGAATCAAACTGTTGGAGCAGTGCTTGAATTCCAAAATCTTTCAAGTATTAATATGCACCTACAAGGTAAGCTTGAAGTCGAACTCCATCTTCTTGTTTAGTGAGAGTTGCATCCAATATATTAAGTCCCAGTGCTGTTAAAAAGCATGTTTAATTGACATCTACAGTGACAAGTTGAATCATCCATCATTCTTTTTCTTTCCTTTTTTTTTTTTTGAAACAGTGAGTAAAAGTTAATCATGTAGGAATCATCCATCATTAAAGAAGCAACTTCTCAAAAACTTTACCAATGAGATGTTTACCATATATTAGATTAGAAGCCTAATTTCAATAAGGAAAAGTTAGATTTGTCTAAATTAAGAAAGAGTTGTATAGGTCAGATCCAAGCCGGGCATCAATCAGAGGTTCAAATAATGTACAGACAAAATCGGGGACCTTCCTTTCACAGTAAGACGTCCCATGCTCTGGCAAGTGACCATCTTATGGCGTTCCACATTGAATTGGTAACAACACCAAACTGAGGCGTTTAGACTGATAAGCAGTCTTATTTTTCTTGGTTCACTCTCTTCCTTTCATGCATATACAGAAAACTATTATGCGCTTTCCTAAAAAATAATAAATATAAAATAAATATAATTCAGAGAATACTGCCTAACACCTTAACTGAATAAGGGAATTTCCATTTTTCAAAAAGGTGGAATTTTAAAGAAGAGTCTTCTAGATAAAACTTTGCAGGAACTAATTGTGCTAGAATAAGACTTGGTCATTTGTCACGTCTTGCACTTCTCAAATATCTGAGTTTTTTATTGTATTAAATCTGTTTTAATGCAGTCATATAATATTCTGTTAGAAAAAAATCAACAAGGGGTAGATTAACAAAAAAAAAGGAATATATATCTGCTAATGATGGAAAGAGTACAAGAATTAGCTACTGTGAAGAAACTTAAAATTTTAAAACTTTAAATTCCAAACAAAGAAGGTAAAACGACAGTAGATGAATATATGTCGCTCATTCTTATATGGAGCCAACTAACATCTCCAACATCATCTTGTCCTAACTTAGTTTCAATGCAAAAGTAGATAAGAATTGTTTACTATTTCAGAACAGCTTCTCAGAAGAGAGATCTCAGGATTCTGGACAATCTGTGGAAGAATTAAAGCCATTCCTCTCAGATGTAAAAACTGGATGTGACTAACTATTATATATAATATATCATGCAAAAGATAAAATTGTTTAAAAGGCTGTCAGCCAAAGTAGTCATGTTCCCAATAACGTTATGTTTTTATCAGTTTATGCAAGTTTAGGTTAGTCATATTATTTTTGTCACCATGCACTTGTCGATTTATTGACAAAATATTTAGGTTTCATTCTCATGTTAGTCCTATCATATGCGCTTTCCTTGATCTACTGTAGTTACTATTATGTTTCTTCAGATTCTGTAGTTCATCTCCTGTTCAAGAAGCCACTTCCTTTCTTATAACTGAACTAAACCTACGAAAATAAGAAACGAAACAGAATCTCGTAGTCTGATTTACTTAAGTAACGAAAACATACCTTTTCCTCAATTGTGGAAGGCAAAATCTCCAGAGGAGCCTCGGATTGTTCTGGTAAAAAGAATCGCCTATCTCCACTGTCATTTACATTGCACAAATCTTTTTCTTCATGTTCTAAGCTGCTAACGTGTGTTCTACCTTTTCCAAAATACAATGCAGCAATATTTTCTGCTTTTCTGCCTCCCATGACGTAAAATTCCCAAACCATTAAAGTCTGAAGCTGCCTAGACCCGACGCTTTTTGTTGAAACTTCGATTGAGGATGGCGGCTCAATAATTCTCGAATCCAAGAATCCAACTAATGCCCGCTCCGCCACCTCAAAACCGCAGCCAAGAGCATCTCTATTCAAAGGCCCTCGATGAAAACTTGGTTCTCGCATGATGGCCAATTTCTCTTTGCCCAACACCCTGGGGCTTGAGGTATAAACTCTTAAATCCACGAGGAACTTCTTCTTCAAATTGTAAATATCCACATCTCGATAATCCTTACTCGAATCGAAACGATATCTAATAAGCGATGAACGAGATGGCAAACTCCCGCGCTCTCGGACTGATTTCAGAGTAAACACCAATGCAGACAACAGTAAGGATAAAAACGCGGTTCCCACAACGAAGTTCCCCGGATATTTAGGATTCGAGGTAACAGAGGGTGCGGTGAGAGAAAATGACAGTAATTTCCCCGGCGAGGTAGCTGATATTCGAGAGCTGTTTGAGATGGCGGGTCTGGAAGCGACGACATGGCGTTGTGCGAAATGGGTTTGATCTGTTTTGAGGTCCTTCAAAGAAGGACATTGGAACGAGAAGTGAGTGCTCGAGCATATGAGAGAAGCCATGCGAACTGTCGAGTTGAACAGGAGGAGGAAACCATGAACCACCCCGAATTGCCGCCATCAATCTTATTGTTAACCTCCCAATTTTGGCTAACTGGGTTCGTCTTTTATTACTTTCGGTAACCTATCTAGCGGTACTTGGTCCTTTTACTAAGGGTTTTATAACACTTAAATGCCTAAAATAGTTACTTACGAAGGAGTAATTAATTTTAAATAAGAAAATACTAGCTGCACTGCGCCCACCATCCCATCTCAAAAAGAGTTGCCTAGGGTTTATCTTTAGGGTTTAAATTTTATAAAACAAAAAATATTTTTTTATCTTCTAAAGTGTTTCAGATTGGTTGGTACGATCTAATGGCTAATGCTTAAGCTAGTATTGCTATTTTAAATATAATAAAAATAAAAATAAACATAATTAGGTAAAAAAAAGTCTTGAGGTTATAATGGGTGATGATATCTTCGGAATAGTAATGCCTTCTAATTCGTGATATGAGTACAACTATATTTTAGTGTGAAGGTTTACCGTGTGACATGGCATTCTTGTTTGAAGTAAGAGATAAAGTAGGATCTATCATTCTATTTTATGTGTAACTCTAAACCCTAAACCCTAAACCCTGGATAATTGCCTAGTCTGCTTGGAGAACAGCCATATCATGACGTAAAGCCTCACAGTGTAATAATACGAGTATTTGTTAAGATAAATAGAAAATTCTCTTTCTTCTTGTGCAAAGTAACAAAATAATTGACTAATAAAATGATTCCAAATCAGCCCGGTTGGAATTGGAAAGAAATTACACATTGAAAAGTAACAAAATAAGGTTAGCCCGCTCTCAGCGGCCCACAAATAGCACAATATGGCGCTAGCTCTTAAACAGCGGACCCTTTCGGCTCCTTTTTTTTCTTTCTTTCTTTGATCCGGAACTAGATGTGTTTCTTGCTTGCTTGCTTGCAAAACTTAGATTCTAATAATGCTTTAAATTTTAATGCTAGAAACCATTTGTGGCTGATTTGAGTCTATTTGATTAATCACGGATTTCCTTGTGTTACATTGTGCAATTTCAAGATGGGTTTAGTTAAGTCCTTACCCCTTCCATGTCATTAAAATTTTGGTTTTATGGACAAGTGTCACTTAAAGAAGGGGATTAGGTTGGGAGGAACATTGCTGTGATGGGTCAACTCTGCAGACAAATTATGCTAAAAAGCGAACAATTGCACTAGATCTGCTGCCTTCTCTATCACAATGTGTAAGCCAGATCAGAGTAGTTGACACTTGAACGAGGCGGCGGTTTTGATTTGTAATTAATATATAAAAATCAGAAGTTCTGAATTAACCACCACCACTGCTCAATTGCACATGCATCTATCTCATCTCACCGTTAATTAAAATCACAAGCTCAAGTTCTGGTGTGCTAAATTTAAGAGAGATGATCAATTTATCATTTATTAGTACTTACCTACCTTGTTTCAGGATTCAAAAGCTTGTGAATAACAAACATCATTTAATGGGATCTGCTTGAGCTTTCATGCATATACCCATCAGCTGATTACGCCAGGGTTTCCAAGTCTTATATATATATATATATATATATATATATAATGTTATAAGTGTAAATTTATTTATGCTAGTACTATATGCAGTAACAGCTCGCAAGTCGTTAGTCTGATCTTCATGCCCAGCTTCCTACCTACCGAGGAGATATATTTAAACTCAATTAACGGATTCATTTCTTTAATAGTTCTTAATTCCTAAGGATTTAGATATCTGCGGGAATGTGTGTGACAGTCTTGCAGAAGCTAATAAGCAAGTATAATTGGACTTGTCCTAGTTAATTTCCCTGTTAGATGTTCTCAATTCCAGAAGCTAATATTTAGCAAGTATAATGGAACTTGGATCATGATCACACTGAGATATATATGATACAAAACAACCACAAGATGGACCGGTCCAGAGCCGCCTCTTGCCTGTTTTTTTTTCTTTATCTCTGTAAGGTCAACTCTAGAAACTTGGTGGCATGCTTGGATGAGTTGTTCTCTTCTCCCCAGTAGTACAGACTACAGACTACCCACGTCCTCGCCACCATCAATATCGGTTCGGCGAAATATTGAATTCGTTTCTATTTCCCTGACAAATCACCAAAAGAAACCGTGTGCTGTGTTCTTATTCTAATTCTAATTCTAATCGGCGTTGTTGTGCTTATCGTTCAGGCCTTTAATCTCGCTTTTGAGCGCCTCCCTCCATGATTATTGCCTTTTGAAGCTTACGGAAGCTTGGGAAAAGGTACAAAAACAGAATTCATCAGAGTGAGAATATTAATTCAGAGACATATACGCACCCAAGTCAACTTTCCAGAGTCAGCTTAACTCGATTATACAATATCGCAAGCAACTGTTTGATGAGAAATATTTTAGAGCAATTCGTGGGTATATATAGCATGGTTTCTCTCGTACAGTTTCGTCTCCAAGCAACCATCTCTCCAGCATTGTTAGTTTTTCCCAACAAGGATGTCTGTATTATTTGCCAATATGGGGTGGCTTTGCTTCAAGCTCTGGTTCGTGTCAGCAATGGTGCTTTTCCTTGCGGAGGGTTCCCAGGCGCAGGGACTAAAGGTTGGTTTTTACAGCAAGACATGCCCCAACGTGGAGAAGATAGTGAGGAAGACAACTGAAAGCTTCCTTTCCCGGGCACCTTCCCTAGCTGCACCTCTCCTCAGAATGCATTTTCACGACTGTTTCGTTCGGGTACTAATTTGTTTTGATATTAATATTGTTCACACTTCATTTCATGATTGTAATTAATCTGCATGAGTACTACTTACTTTCTTCGATTTGTTTTCACTTTTCACGTTGAATTGAAGTGTTATCGTATCATATGTATATATATCTAAAAATGATATGAGCTGGTTGAATGTTACTTGTGCAGGGTTGTGATGGGTCGGTGCTTTTGAATTCTACCCAGAACAATCAAGCCGAGAAGGCTGCCATACCAAATTTGAGCCTTCGTGGGTTCCAAGTCATTGATGCAGCCAAGGAAGCCGTGGAGAAAGCCTGCCCAGGGAAGGTTTCCTGTGCTGATATCCTCGCTTTGGTTGCCAGAGATTCAGTTTACCTGGTAATTAAGAAGCCATAATCACAAGATTTAACTTGCTAATATAATAATTATTATAAATCATTACCAGATCCTACATATATAGATATATATAAATATATATATATATATATATATAAATAATTAATGCACTTATAATAATATTATTCTGGTAATTAATTCGCTGTTTCAGATCAAGGGACCCTTGTGGCAAGTTCCTACAGGACGGAGAGATGGCCGAGTGTCTCTCATGTCCGAAGCTCTTACAAACCTTCCGCCTCCATTTTTCAACATCACCCAGTTGAAAGCATCGTGGTCGCAGAAGGGCCTCAGCGTGAAGGACTTGGCAGTTCTCTCAGGTAAAATTATTTAATTACAAATACCTAATCACTAATTTCCTCTATATCCAAATGATCCCAATTAACGTAGTAATAACATTATTGCGTACATGTCATGTGTGAGCGTACTCATATATGTTGTGTTCTCGAACACATGATCAGGTGGCCACACCATCGGCTTCTCCCACTGTCCGGGTTTCTCCAACCGTCTCTACAACTTCACGGGAAAGGGCGACACAGACCCGAGCATGGATCCCAACTACATCGCGCAGCTGAGAAGGAAATGCAGTCCCGGGGACACCACCACCATCGCGGAGCTCGACCCAGGGAGTTTCAGGACCTTTGACATCTCGTACTACAGGTACATCTCCAAGAGAAGAGGTCTTCTCCAGTCCGACGCAGCTCTCCTCAACGATAAAGAGACCAACGATTACCTCCAGAGCCAGCTCAACTCTCCTTCCCCCACCTTCTTTAAAGATTTCGGAGTGTCCATGGTCAACATGGGCAACATTGGAGTTCTTACGGGCACCGCCGGTGAAATCAGGAAGCATTGTGCTGTCGTCAACTAGAATTTAAAAGTACGTACATGATGATACGCAAAATTTGAAGCTGAAGACTATTGAGTATTAGCACTTCTGCTGGAAGCATACAACAATTCGTGGAAGGAATAATGCATGAATGTGTGAACAAGCAACTGTGTTTACCTTTGCGAGCTCATTGCATTTTGAAGTAACTTTTTCTTTTTCTTTTTTATTGTTGTTTCTATTTCAATCTTAGACACTATGGATATACATGTTGATATTTAAGTCGTCATAAATAAGAATGAGTAATATAACTTATAAGTCAATTTTTACCAGTATAACTGTAAAAAAGTTATAAGTAAATATGGACATATTCTAAACATCAACAATGAAATGATCTAATTTGTATTAAGCTTCATGAATGATCAAGTAGATATAGACTTGTACATGAAAAGATTACATGATATATAATTATATTTTAATGCCACAAGTTTGAGTTTTGTACTGATCTTAACTCTGCCTTCACATTTGGTCAGATATTGCAATGAGTGGTGATATGAGTATTGCAAAGTAATATTACTGTGAGGGTTTACATCCTGACGTGGCATCCACGTTACAGTCCAAGTAAGAGATAAATTAGGAGATAAAATCTGTAAGTTTTTATTTTTTTAATAAAATATAATCTTCCTATACTATGGTTAAACCCTAATTAAACCTTAAATTTGCTCTTACTTGGACCACCAACTACGTTGCCACGTCATGATGTAAAACTCCAAAGTAAAATCAAACAATACTGAAATCATTTTTCTATTGCATACTAGTAGCTATCTCGTCTTTATTGATTTCTATAAGTTAAAATGTTAAATCAATGTGGTCATAGTGAGTAATAATTTTTTATCCAGATATGGTCATTTATTTGCATGAGATTAATAATTTTTTTAAACAATGAAGATTATTAATTCTAATGGTAATTATTTCTTTGATTTTTGCCAACTACTTCTTTGTTAACTATTTTGTCAATGTGTCATTTCTTAGTTTAATACTGTTCAGAATTATTTAAAAAATAGTGATTATTTGTTTCTTTTTCCAGCTATTTCTTCATTATCCTATAAATGTCAAAGTCTATGATGCTAAATGGAGGAAAACAATATTAATTTTCCTGATTTTTTATGAACGAGGGAATAGTACAGAGCTTCAAATGATCAGATAGTTCCAGAAAAAAATGAATATAGAAATTGGAATCAAGTTAACGCAACTGGGCCTTACATTAATTATTTGCTTCTTCATTTAAAATAATACCAACCTGTCCCTGATCGTATCTCCGAATGATATATGAAAATTATGCATAAATTTGCAGATCAGTAATGGAAGAAGCCAGCAGTGGGTCTCATTAATTATTTCATGTAATATGATCTGCTGGGAGATTGAGAAGTAGCGAATTAGAGATACAAATTGAAGTAAAACCTGGAATATACATATTTTATTCCCAAATCACAGCGGGGTGGTGGCGCAGTTGGCTAGCGCGTAGGTCTCATAGCTTCTGAGTGATCCTGAGGTCGGGAGTTCGAGCCTCTCTCACCCCATGCCTTTTTTTTTTCTTGGTTATTCGGGAACTTTTTGTAGACAACCAGGCTAAGTTTTATTTGAAGGCTATCATCAATCAATGGATTCCGACCGAGCACTGTGAAGCAGGTCAGAGCAGGACGTTCTTCTTTTAATATGTAGACAACCCATGACCAGCTTCAATGACATCTGCTTTAACACGCAATGGCATGCCCAGTTTCTGTTTATCCTATCATTTGAACCTAACGAACCGCGCGATTATCAAAATTTGTATCATCTCCATCTTCGCACATCAGTCGGTATTATTCAACTTCAATTCCACTTCATCCTCCTTCTTCGTTACGTTAAAAACCTCGTGCTCTGGTCGATATGGTTATCTAAAATAATGGGCCATTTCATATTTCCATCATTCAGAATGAATTCAACAGCTCATCGCTGTGATATATATCTCTTCGTTTCAATTATATATATTAATTGCTACATTGCCGTCCGAACGCGTGGTCTCAACTTATCCATAAACCGAGAGACTCGCCGGATATTATTGCCCAGTCTTCTTTATTTGTTTCTTAATTAAGTGGATAACTGAGAAGCGGTGGTAATTAATAATCTCAAATGTGATCGAGGAGGAGGAGGAGGAGGAGGAGGAGGAGGAGGAGCATAGCAGGAGGGAACATGCACCCATGCGACAGATTAACGAATTTTCGTCACGAACAGAGACTGATATCATTAAAAATACGCGTAGAGGATGACGTGAAGAAAATGATTTCAGAACTGTTAATTTTTACATGAGCAATCGGTCTTCTATCTTAACCCCACGGAAGAAAAAGAAGATATATATGAACTGTTAAAACTCTTGGCGTGTGACGACTCTCGTTCTTCGGCTGACCTACCCATCTTCTATATCTAACCTGCTCCCCACTTTTCCATTGTTTCCTTTATTATAAAACTTCGTTTTCCATGCAGAACGAAACCAATTATTGGGTATTGAACGACCTCCTGTTTTTTTTTTTTTTTTTTTTTTTTTTTGTCGTTTCATCAAGTGTTTCAATGAGTGAATTGATAGAGTTTTGTGATGGATTGTAGTGTTCTGCTTTCTTATTTACTCTGTCGGACGACTGTTACAACATGTTGGCGCCAGAAAAGGTTAAAGTGTACAAGGTAGAAAATTTCTTTCTCTTCTTCTTTTCTTCTCTTTTAATTATTCTTCATTCTTTAACGCACAAAGGGATTTGACGGTTTTTGCTTTGAGTGGTGATTCGTGCACTTAACCGGTGCCCGACTCGTGCACTGGTCCTCTCACAAACGATTAAACTATCATATTTCTCGGATTTCGAAAAATATGATAATTTAATCGTATCTGAGAGGACCAGTGCACGAGTCGGGCACTGGTTAAGTGCACGAATCATTATTCTTTTGCTTTATAGCTGGTGCCCGGCAGATCCTAAACTTATTACTTTTAAACGTCGGTTTCATTAATTTAGGCGGAAATCATATTCTAATGCCTGCAGGCGACATCACAGAGATAGTAACCCACGAACTGAAACTATCCAAGTCAATGATCCTAACACGTTGTAAGCCTGTACAGTGTCGGTGACTCATGTTTTGTAAATCAAATCGATCTCTTCATGCATACGTGTAATATGAGATGAGAGAGAGAGAGAGAGAGAGAGAGAGAGAGAGAGAGAGAGAGAGAGAGAGAGAGAGAGAGAGAGAGAGAGAGAGAGAGAGAGAGAGAGAGAGAGAGAGAGAGAGAGAGAGAGAGAGAGAGAGAGAGAGAGAGAGAGAGAGAGAGAGAGAGAGAGAGAGAGAGAGAGGACCACTTCGGAAATAATAATAAAAAAAAAGGATCGTAGTATTGAATAAGACACTGGAATGAATCTTCTTTATCTACTGAAGAGGCGGCTTTTCTACAGATTCGAACGCAAAGAAGTTTTACTGTAACGTGATTTTGAGGCACACTGGATCAACCACCATTCACGATATCTTGAAGGCAAAGGAATGGACAAGGTAATACGGCCCGGTCTCTTACTTTAATTCAATCAATGTCGCAAAAGGGCCCCAGAGGCTCTTCAGCAAAGCAAAGTACTTTCAGTAGAGACCAGCTAGGTGGTTCGGTAGGCACCCCAAATAATTGTTCCAGATGTGTCTCCGGACTAATTGCACCGTGAATGATTCTGATCAAGAAGAAGAGAATGAGGGGGTAGTTAAGCAACAAAATCATTTCAAATTCCCCAATGCAATAACAAAAATTCGAAAAGAAAAACAGACCCAACAAACCTGACTCACCAATTTTTTAAGACCATGCGGGAGTCATATGCATTGATCCTTTAGAGCTACTCTCACCCACTAAAACAAAGTCGCCCTGATTTCAAATATTACTTTTGTTTCGTCTTATTCAGGACTGTTCTAACTAATCCCAGCTCCCATCGTTTGTCTTTTGTTAAATATACCAGGGTTAAACTGTTAAAGCACATGATTACACTCTGGAGCTTAGAAACTAAGAGTACTTTATTCCCCCAGTCATTTTCAGAATCAGATAATTGAAAACGGCTATAAATTAGTTCGATACTTCAGGCTCTTCCAGCAGCGGAAAAAGTAACTAGCAGTAGAGGGAAAGAGCGGTTCTCCTTTGGGGAAAAAAGAAAGAAACGATGGGGAAGATGGGTTCTGATAAGGTTGTGATCTTCTGTTTTCTTGGTCTGTTGGGTATTGCTCAGGGGCAACTGAAGATAGGATTTTACGACGAGAGCTGCCCAAATGCGGAGAAGATAGTGCTAGACTATGTGAAGAAGCATATACCAAATGCTCCAACTCTGGCAGCCCCGCTTCTGAGAATGCACTTCCATGACTGCTTTGTCAGGGTCAGTTTCCTCTGCTTTTCTCTGTTTCCTCTGTTTTACTTCAACTTCTTGGCCTCATATAGACTGGATCGTGGCTTCTTCTACAGGGTTGCGACGGCTCTGTTTTGATTAATTCCACTTCAAGTAACACAGCTGAGAAGGCAGCTCCTCCCAATCTGACTCTCAGAGGCTTCGACTTCATTGATAGAATAAAAGCCTTACTGGAAAAGGAGTGCCCAGGAGTTGTTTCTTGTGCAGACGTCCTCAGTTTAGTCGCAAGAGACGCGGTTGTTGTCATTGTAAGAATGCTTTCATGTTCGATACCAATTATTACAGGCTCGTCTACTTTCCAGAAATTTCACCCAATGAAGAGGCTTCTAGTTCGATCCAATTACCATTTTTCAGTATTTTTTTTATCAATATGTGTCGTTGCTGGAGAGATATCTGAAGCTGAGACCCCTTTTGTTCCTCTGAAAAACAGGGTGGACCGTCATGGAAGGTACCTACAGGACGTCGAGATGGAACCATTTCTAATTCCACCGAAGCCTTAAACAACATCCCTCCCCCCACTTCCAATTTTACTCGTCTTCAATCAAGCTTCAGCAGTAAAGGGCTTGATGTCAAGGACCTGGTTCTCTTATCTGGTAAGCTTTTCATCAAAAACATTTACGTTTCAGATCAAGGCAGCCTTTGGAATGGGAAGCTCAATTCTCCGTTTTTTTTTATACATCCCAGGGGCTCATACCATTGGAATCGGGCACTGCTCATCTTTCACCGAGCGGCTCTACAATTTCACCGGCAGAGGTGACCAGGACCCATCTCTGGACAGCGAGTATGCCGACAATCTTAAGAAGAACAAGTGCAAATTCCAAAACGATAACATTACATTTGTGGAAATGGATCCCGGCAGCTTTCGAACATTCGACTTAAGCTACTACTCTCTGCTGGTTAAGAGGCGGGGTCTGTTCCAGTCGGACTCTGCTCTCACCAAGAACAGCAACTCGTTGTCTTTCGTCAACCAGCTCCTAAACGGCCCGCTCTCGAAATTCTTCGAAGAGTTTGCTCTGTCAATGGAGAAGATGGGTCGCATTGATGTGAAGACAGGATCCCAGGGGGAGATCAGAAAGAGCTGTGCCGTGGTAAACAGTTAGTCAGATCTCGGTGTTTAGATTTTCTTGTGGGTGTAATTTTTTTCTCCCCCGACCCGGTTGTTTGTTCATTTTGAGCGAGTGCAGTTTGGTTCTCCGTAGTGGTATCTGAACTGCAAGAATAATTTCGCTGAGAAATTATTTATCTAGTCTTCAGGAAAGCAAGAGATACACACCAGAGTGGAAGGATAATAAGTGAAATTCTCTAGCAGGTGTGAAATCAATGTAGTTCTATATAGTCGATTACATCCTCAAAAAAAAAAAAGAAAGAAAGAAAATAATCAAATATGTATCTTTTGTATTTTGCCCTTAATCGGTGCGTCTTGTTTACTTTCCTGCAATTCAAATCGTATTTGTATTTTGTCCTCAATGTCGCCTCTTGTTCACTTTCCTGCAATTCAATCTGATTTCTCCTTGCTGTCCTGTTAAAATACCCACGTTTCCCAGCTTAATCATGGCCTTGGAGAAATTCTTCCTGAAAGTCTTTGGCCTCCTGGCATACTTCTCTGCTAAAGTGCTTGCGACCTGGGAGAAAGCGAGCTGTTGATCCAGCTGCAGCACTGCTTTCCCATTAAGCACTCCATGGTAAAACGAATTGTCTAGAGCAAAAGGGGACGAAGATGTCTGATCGATAAAAATTTTGGGGTCCGCGCTAATGTTAACGATTGGAGCTATGGGTCTCGGACAGCTCTTCTGCAAGCTGGCCAGAAGACGACGGTCCATGTCGGGGTCCGCCAGTCCAGTACCCATGAAATTATATAGCCTGTCCGTGAAGAATCCGCAGTGACAGAACCCAACAGCGTGAGCACCTGAAAATGCAGGGGATAAGACAGCAGAATGATTCACGGTTGCTACTTCATCAATATGTTGATGTAAATAGATAGGACTGAAGAGAGAAAAATAGATTGTAGTGCTTACCCAGTAATGTGGTGAGGTCCTCCAAATTGAGGTTAATTGCTTGGAAGGATCTGAGAACAGAAGTAAGGGGGAAGGAAGGGCTGGGCATGCGAGCTTCTGCGATGGTCGACACAGTCCCATCTCTCCTGCCTGTAGGCAGAGCATACGAGGCTCCTCCAGACAAAGCCACTCCATCTCGAGTTGCCAATGCTAGTATATCAGCACAGGAGACGACCCCTCTGCATTTTTTCTCCAGTTCTGTTTTGATCTCATCGATCAGCTCGAATCCCCTGAGACTCAGATTCGGGGGAGCTTCCTTCTCTGCAACATTTTCATCAGTGCTGTCTAAAAGAATAGAGGCATCACATCCCTTCAACAAAATCACCAAGGAGTCGTCAAAGTTACCTCCGGATAATGGAATTCTGTCTGAAAAAGAGAATTGCTCTAAGGAGGAAAAAAATAAAAAATAAAAAACGTTTTGGATAAATGAGGCAACGAATTACACTTGCGTAACGCAGAGGAAAAGAATGGAGTGACCACTCAAGTTTAAAGTGAATACTCGTTAAACATCAGATTAAAGCAGCTGCAGATAAGAAGATGAAACCAAATGCTCCTGGGAGGAAATCCCATTCTGTCTTATAATCCCCAAATAAGACTTGAAATGAGAAGTTCAGAAAACTTACTCTGATGAAGCAGTCGTGAAAATGCAAGCGAAGTAAACCAGCCGCTATGGATGGATCTCTTCTGAAATTCCTTTCCACAATTCGTCTGACCACAATTTCTGCTTGCGGACAAGAGCTACTATAAAAATGGATTGCCAGAGAGCGAGCTCCATCTACTAGTAAAACCAATAAGAGAGCAAGTCTGATTAAAACTGCCATTGGAGAAGAAGAATCTTTCTCTGTTGAGTGGTGCGAACCCAGTTTTGAAGTTTTGCTTGCGTAAGAACAGAACACTTCTAAGCCCACTCTTCCCACACACCCCCTTTTAATTTCTGCTTGGGTCAGAATCGCTTGAAATCCACTTCAATACTTCTCAAGAATCAAGGCTTCGAAGTCTGTAATTTGAGCGCACATGAGCTGCACGCTGTAATGCACTTCATAGCATGTGCTTTTACGAGGCAGAGGTTGAGTTTCTGTGGAAAGTGGCCCTCTTTTCCATGAAAACAGTGTCCATCGGTTTCTCTCTTTGTTAAATTCAACTAATCCCAAAGAAACAAAGCTCATCTAATAAAATTTAGGCCTGGAAGGAGCGTTGGTTACAGTTGTATATTGAGCAATAAACAACTCACTTTCAAAAGCTGACATTGTTCGATGAAGCAGCCATCAGATCCGAGATCAGTCTGGGTGATATTTCCTTTTTTTGTTTTCACTAAAAAGAAGTCAAAGTCGAAACTCCTTGAGCCTGCCGATGGTAACCCTGAAAGAATCAAATAATATTTCACTGCAAATTTATATATAAACTACGTTGCTGAGATTAAGAAACTCATCACGTACGGCATCACTAGTAAAGATAGCTTCAGTACTGTTCACGCACCCAGCTGTGTCAATCGGGAAGTCAAACCTAGGCGTCGGTGGAGACGGCGCTTTGTCTAATCTCATTTGGACACTCACTGGTGTGAACTAATTAGCAGAATTACTACGAATTACATCATGCACCGAGAATCAGAAACCCAGATTGTAGGATATTCCCCCAATATTATTGCTGCAACTAATTGCAACTAATTGCAACTAACCCAGGTTGGACACTAATTGCACTGATCCTCTTAATTCTGGTTCTGCTTCGTCCTGTAATGCCACGTTTGGCTTCAAGCGATCTACATTATTAATTAAACGGACGTTTTTCTAATTAAGAACAGCTAATTAATGCGAAAGTCGATCGTTCTTTGCTTCAAATTAACAATTGTCGATCCGACTCGCGCGGTACACTTCACCAGTTCTTGCAGATGAAGAAATGGACTCTCTCCCTGTCCACTCGCGGCCTCACCCAAATCTGATTCCCTATCCCTCATGTACTCTCTCTCTCTCCCTCTCTAGTCTCTCAATTGCATGCCATGACTTGCCGGGCAAAAATATTCTTGCTGCCCTGCTCCTTCGAAAGTTGAAACTTTAATATCTGTATTATTCGAAAGCTCGGCTTGAAGCTATTCTCCCATGCAGACGTCGTCCCTTCTCTTTACTGTTCCTCGGCAAGGAATCTAGCTCGTGTAAGTTTCTGCAAGCTTCCAACCTACAACGTCTTCATATTTTGCCTTCGAATTTCAAAAGAAGAAAAGTATATATATATATATATATATATATCTGCTGAATTCAGCTGCATTCTTCTTCTGAAAGGAAACGTTAAAAGAACAGAAAAGAACTAAAAGTGGAAGATGAATAATCAAACCTTTGCGTGAGACCAGAGTACATATATACGTGCAGTACCACTCGAAGTTCTTAAGCAGCCTAAACTAAGCACTGCGTTGTTGTTCTATATGAATAGGGCGTTTTGCCTGATGGTGTCAAGTACTAATATTATATATATCTGGGCTTGAGGTTGCACTAATTTTGTACTCGATCTAATAATTCTTTCAATTCTTATAACTCATGATCATATTATTCTTTCCTTTCTCCACGTAATTAAGAACCCAGAGGTATTCCTCTTACGTACGTAGAGCTGATACCTTAGCCTGGCCGCCAACATCTTCCCTGATGAATAAATAATGCGCCCCGTTTGTGTGTTCGATGGACGATCGGTCTAAACCAAATTGTAGTACTCGCAGGCAACGCTCGATCGCCGGGAAATGGCTAATTCCCTGACGGACATACCGCTGGAAGCTCCTCTGGATCAAAATCAGAACAATACTACTAATCGACCCATCAAACGCCACCGCACGGTAAGATACTACGCTCACCGCGTGAAGGAGAGCCTCACCACCCGTGTCTCCAAAGTAGTCTGTTCCGTATTTCTCACTCTCCTCCTCATCGCCGGCATCATCACCTTCGTCCTCTGGCTCAGTCTCCGGCCACACCGTCCTCGCTTCCACGTCCAGTCTTTCTCTTTCACGGCACTCACCCAGGAAACCGGGTTTCAGAACGCCCAAATCACCTTCGACGTCTCCGACAGGAACCCGAACCAGAACGTGGGGATATACTACGACTCCATGGAAGGGACGGTGTCTTACCGGGATAAAGCAGTCGGCGGCACGCCGTTGCTGTTCCCTTTCTACCAGCCACCAAAGAACACGACCATGATTCACGGGTTGCTCAATGCAACTGGGTCGAGTAATCTGACGGTGACCGACCTGCTGTGGACGCAGTTCATGGCGGACCGCGCCGCCGGGCACGTGGATTTCTTGTTGGAGTTGACGGCGACGATTCGGTTTAGGATTTCTTCGTGGGGCACCAAGCGTCACCGGATGCACGCCAGCTGCCCACTCGGGGTAGGGGTTGATGGCCAGATTCTTCCAGTCTCCAAGAACAAGAGATGTTCCATGTACTTCGCTTGATCAAGTGGCTAACTGCTTCCATGCACCAATAATCAGTTCTCGTGCATGACTATTCCGATCCTCGTACGTTTCTTCTTTATGTTTGCTCTAATTTCGTATACATTGTTTCCCTCTCCCTTTTCCTGTAACAGTACTACTTCGGCTTCTGATCATAAATTTTTGAGTTTTGAGAAGCTAGCAAGTGTAGTGATCTCCAGAGATTATTTCCGTCTCTTTAATTAGATATATAAAGATCGAATATGGGATTGAATTGTTCTTTGAGAGAAGGAACGTACCGTATGCTATATTCTATACATTGAGCTGATCTAGTCACAATTCATGTAGTGAAAGATGACTCACTTGAAAAGAGAAGTTTTTCCTGTCTGATTTGCTGCAGCAATTATAACGCGTCTCAGCCGTGTGCACCGAACTCGCTGCCGAAAGAGCTTTTCTGAAGCTTTTCCTAAAGTCATCCTTGTTTCAAGACTCCAAGCTATCCAACATGAATGAACAGAAAAGCAAAAAGCAAAGGAAAAGCAGAGAAGTAAAGCATTTAGGCATCTATAACTAATTAATTAAGAAAGCAAACCAGCACACTAATTCCCTCCGTGCGACTGCCTCCATTATTCTCTCATGCGAATCGCTTATTAAAAACCCAAGTGCTATATATAGCTAGTTTGATGAATTCGATCGTGGGTACGATCCTAATTCTTCGGAACGATGTGGGCAGGCAGTCGGCGAGTTCTCGTGTGGCTTGTCGAAGTTGCACTCCTCTTGGGCCTCATCGGTCTTCTGTTATGGCACATCCTGACTCCCAAGAAACCAAATTACGCTCTGGTGGATTTGGAGATTCCGGCCCTGAGTACTAACCGGAGCACCACCCACGTCGGTGGCGGCCGCAAGAGCGCCGACACGATCTCCCTCGAATTAGAAATCCAGAACCCGAACAAGAAAATCGGTATTTACTACGAAACGACAAATGTTACGCTGTTTTACGGCGACGCCAGTGTCGGACCGATCGTCATCGGCCCTTTCTACCAGAACCGCGGGGAGATACGAAGAGAGAAGCTGTCGGTGAAGGCGGAGAAGAAGTTCTGGAGAGCGATTTCCCGGGGGGTTTCGAACGGGACGACGACAGTGAAATATTTAAGGGTGGGTGTTACGACGTTCCTCAGATACCGGACATTGGGAGTGAAGAGCAAGCGTCAGAAGCTGGAAGCCGAGGCCTGTGTTCCAGTCGGATTGGACGGTAAGATTTCCGGCGTCGTCGGGGTGAGAGAAAAGCGGATTAAGCTACATAATGGGCCGTTACCGGCTTGAAAAAACTTTCGCGTCACTCGTCACACTCGTCACACTCGTCACACTCGTCACACTCGTCACACTCGTCACACTCGTCACACGTCACACTCGTCACACTCGTCACTCGTCACACTCGTCACTCGTCACACTCGTCACTCGTCACTCGTCACTCGTCACTCGTCACTCGTCACTCGACATCATGTACAATACTGAGGTCAAGCAGGATGATAGACTTGACTCGACGGTCAAGACAAGGGTAGAAACGACAATTTCACAACTTCGTTTCTTTTCTTCCGAGCGTGACTAGTCAACGACGGTCTGGTACCTCTTCTTCTTTCTCAGCCTTGAGAGCTCGATCAATTATCTCTGTAAGGATCTCGACCTTCGTCGATGATGCCTTAAACCCAGGACCAGAGCACTTCTTCTTTTCCGAGTACTGCAACTTTTAGCTCCGGAAGGGAAAACCCTGGGACCAGAACGATGTCCCAATGCGGTGGATTCTGTCGATGGTGCATCGGGTTCCACTTCACTCTGGGCCTCACCGCCCTCTTTCTCTGGCTCTCTCTGCGTCCAACCAAACCCGGGCTGTCCATCCAGAGATTCAACGTTCCAGCCCTCAGCCGAACGCCCGGCTCCGCAAATTTCACCGTACCCCCCAACAACGCTACCATCGATTTCGCAATCCACCTCAAGAACCGCAACAAGAACAAGGGAGTCCACTACGGAGACCTCAACCTCACCCTCCTCTACTTGCTTCCCAACCACACGGAGATCCCCGCCGGTAACCTCACCGTCCCCGGCTTCTATCAGGGCTTCGACAAGAAGAAGCAAATTGGGGAGACGCTTCAGCCCAACGGGACGCGGATCTGGAAAGCTATCTTCGAACAAGTCTCCGCCGGCGCCGCCGCTGGGAAGGCCAAGTTTAAGGTGACGGTGGCGACGAGGGTGAGGTATAAGATCCTCGCCTGGAAGACCAAGCGTAAAAGATTGACGCTCGACGCAGAAGTCCAAGTCGACGAGCGAGGGCAGAAGGCATCCGCGCCTCTCGTTTTCCCCACTGCAGCTTTGCCGGCGCTTTCAATTGTCATTACCAGTCTTCTCTTCTTGGGGTGGTAGCCGGAAACGGGAAATGCTGGGCAATTTCTTTCTAAAATGTTCTTTTCCTTTTCTGCGTGTCGGGATTCCGTTTGACATCATGATTCAGTATTATTGGCACTTCGAGCAAAGATTCGTAACCTGTATCTGCTGCCACTTGTGGGTAGAGCTTCTCATCTGTCTCCTTGTTTCGTAGCTAGAGATTTCAACCTCCAGGCGATCGAGGGAAATTTTTTTACCGACAAAAGTGTTCTCTTGCTCGCCAATAGGGAACAAGAGAAGCATTCACAAAAACACCGAAAACATCTGAATCTTATTGCTGCGAATCTAAATATCATCGTGTCCTGCAGATGGGGAAGTCATTGCCTCGAGAGGACGTGTAATTCCAATCTATCGAATGAGAGATGGAGAGAGTGAATCTGACGCTGTTTACAGATTCGAATAGCATATAATGAGAATTTGGAATCTTCCTGTAAATTTTACCGAGCTATTGGTTCAACACAAGATGGGTCACTTCTGTTTACAAATTAGTTCCATCCGACCATTAGCCTTTGGCGGATCATGTTTTGAGAATTAGTACCCCAACAAGAGCTGCGAAACCTCCAAGCAATTCCCTGATTTTCGATTGTACTTTATGACAATTGAGACATTAAGAGAACATCCTTCCATATCCGCGGCTCTTCCAGATCCTTCAAGCTACGTCTGGCAGTGGCAGGCTCCATACAGTATACACTAACTACTCTACAGGTCACACTTTGCCTGGATTCATACCTGTCCTACCATGGAGCGACCTTTGTGTTTTAGTTTTACCATTGGAATCAATACAGTGTTTCCAGTAACCCATCAATAAGCCCAAACTCCAAAGCCTGAACAAAACAACAGTTATGACCATTACATTGATTGACCATTACATTGATTGACCATTACATTGATTAAGCGCATAGGAAGAAAGAGTATGATACCAAGAAGAATAAAAACATATTATATAAACACAAGGAATATAAAATTTCCATATACTACGGCTCCTCTAGTTCTCTAGTTCTCCATGCTTAAAAGAAGACAAACAATAGGATACCTCGACTGCTGAGAAGAAGCAATCCCGTTCAGTGTACTGCTGCACTCTTTCAAGTGGTTGCCCAGTAAAAGCCGCATACATTCTATCGATTTTCTGTTTTCAGGAGATAAATGTAAAGGTAAACCACGAGGACTTTGCTTTTGATTGAAATTTCTGTAACAAAAATTGGTAGATAGTGAACATATCATTGCACGTATGTATCAAGGGGAGTGAGCAAGTTACATGACGAGCTTGAACAGCTTCATTCACTTGGCGCCTTACATCCTCAACATGACCCTATACAACCACTTAAAGAAACATTCATCAGATGACCATTTTGTACAAGAGAAGGGTACAATTCATAATAAAAAACAATTTTACCATAACGAATTTGCAATAATTCAAATCGTACCCCACAACCACTCTGAGGTTGATGCACCATGATGCGAGAATTTGGCATCGCATAGCGCATTCCCTTTTCTCCTCCAGCTAGAAGAAGTGCCCCCTGGCTTGCCGCTAAACCAAAACACACCGTTCCCACTTTTGGCTTTATCTGCACATTGCAGCATAAATTACATCCATAAGAACGATAAATGGAGCATGAAATCAGATACAAACTCTAATAACTTTTTCATTTTTCCATCTCTTTAAAGCAATTGGGTACCTCACTTAATTTTCAAATATAATTTATCCATCTAATTAGTCTATCAACCTCAATATTGACTTCCAAACATGTATTCATCTTTCCTCCTTGTATTTCTCTTCGTCTGCAGAAGCTGTATATTTGCCTCAATGTGATCAATGATTTTTCATTCTTTTTCATTCCGAGACTGCTTGAGAAATTATTATTGTTTAACTTTATAAACTGTCAAACCAAAATTTCATATTCAAAAATTATCTTTCTGTAAGAGCATACCATGTTAATAGTTCTAAAGATGTATAACAACAGAAAGATTAATTACGACTAGCAACAGATTTTAAGATGATTTTACAGTGTCCCATCACAAAAATAGATTATATGGAATTTGAACCAAATACTAGATGCAAGTCATATAAAAATAGAATGGATTGCTTAAAAATTTAACCCACTTACCCAAGACATGCAATCATAAATTGCCAAGATAGAATATGTGCTGCCACCAGGACAGTTAATGTACATCTGTTGAGACATATCATATGCACATATAAGTCTATACTTGAATGTCCAGCCTTATATATATATCAAGAAGAATGAGACAAGAACATGCCAGAATATCTGCTTCTTCATCAAGAGCTGCTAGCGTCAAAAGCTGCGTTATAACTCGTTGAGCAACTTGAGAGTTAACAGGTTGTCCTATAAAGATTATACGATTGCGAAATAGAAGAGATGAAAGATCTAAAGGTCCAGCAGGAGTCATCACAGCTGGCATTATAGGTGGGTTCCCTTTCTTCGCTTGTATAACTCCACTGTGCAAGTAAACAATTTGAGGCAATCAGAAACATTGACAGTTTATGGCATGAGATTTCATAGATATGTACCCGTATAGAAGTTTCTGGGTGAATCAAATTTTGGAGAACTATCTCAAAAGAATAATGAAGAGAAAAAATTATAAGTGCAAATGCTCAAAAAACTTTTGAGAACGAAAAATGAAACTGCTTTTAACTTTTTCCTCTGTTTCAAACATTTCAAAATGTTCAATTCAACTTTTAGTAATAATAGACAATAACAGTGATATCTAAAAAGCATCAAACAGGGACTGCAAAGAACAGTTTCAGCAACATTGACAATGAAGCTAAACGCATAATCCATAAATAAAAAAAAAGAAAAGGAAAAAGCAGTATTTGAGGACCTGAATTTGTTAGAGTGCAAAATCTGTGGATCAAGATTTAAAGAAAGGTCTGGGCTTTTGCTGGACGACCCTGCCAAAGATATATAGTCAGGCTTAAGCGATGAAATGTATGATGAAGGTAACAATCATTTGGTGCTGTTCGTATACTAGTCGTATAAAATTGTGGCAACGAGTGTGATGATAACCCAAAATAATGTATGGACTCTACAGTGTTTCTATATATGCTTAGAGCATTCAGAAGCATTGCAAAAGAGGTCCGTTTTCCCAAATGAACATAAAAAACGCGAGATAGCTACCCAATGCCCGTAAAGGGTAAAATTAGTTTAAAAAAACTTATGCAACACGACAAGAAGGAACTGAAGAACTTACCAGAGTAATTGGGCGAAGTAGAAAGCACGGATTTTACAACTGCCCTGAACAAAGGGAAAAAAGGAAAAGGAAGAAAAACCATCAGTATTCTCGAGATAAGAATCCAGAAGATCAGAGTAGATGACTTCGGGATAATGAGCCAATTGGATACGGACACTGGTCGTACCTTCCCGGAGTTAATGATACAGAATTCCGGTTGGAACACCACGTAGGTAAATTAACCGCCGACATCACCACGGAAGACACCATCCTACTGGAAAGATTTTGCAAAGACGAAAATCGCGAATCAGACAATAGTCCGCAAATTCGGTACAAATGGAGTAATAAGAAGAAAAGGAAGTAAAGAAACATTCTAAATTCTCAGAGATGACAGAAAAAATCAGGAGGCATTACAAGAGACTTACCCGCTGGGCGCTGAGTTCGAATGGGGAGAGTCGTGAAGGAAGAGATTAGGTATATCGCACAAAAGCCCAAACTGTAAAAGGGGCAAGCTCGAGAGGACGGTCCACTCGACGAGTCTGGTTACTAAATTACGACTTATTTACGTGAGACAATACTAAAGAAGAGTCCGCTGAGTGTAATACGGAAAATATAAAAATGAATGGACCAGGGACTAAAAAAAATTGATTTGGTAATCAGGGCGGCTACCTATGGATGTATAATATTCTAAGTTGAATATGATAAAATATTTATTCTGTTTATTCATTATTTATTCAATTATAAGTTTTACAAAAAATAACCGGGTAAATAATTGAATTAATAACCAGAAATGATAGAAACTTTATGAAATAATTAAAACATAAAATATTAATTTTAATTAGACGCAAAAGCATCCGAGTATTTCATGTAATTCTAAAATATAATGGAATTATAAAATACAATGTGACTCATGTACCAACTACTTGCATACACTATACAATAGAAAATATAAAACAATAAAAATACTAGGACTGGGCAATGCCGTGAGATAAGTTAAAATCAAAAGTTTGAGGAGGATGATGAACTTTTAGCCTTGGAATTTCTAGACACTGACTGAGACGTTTGATCGGACGATGACTCCGAGTCGGTAACGGTGACAATGTGCTCAGGACTGAGCGCAAGAAACTGTAGATATCTCGGCGCCGGAGGCATATTCACCTCCAAAATACCCTCCAAAATTTTGACGATCTGACCCATCGAGGGTCTGTCTTCCTCATCGTCCTGAATACACCAACACGCTATTCTGCAAAGTCTGCTCAGCTCCATCGGATCAGCTTCACCTTGCAATCGACTGTCTAATAAGCTGAAGACCTCACCTTGGACGATTCGGTCGGCAGCCCACTTTGGGAAGAACTGAATCTTCCCGTCCTCCCCTTGTTCGACGTTCCTCCTACCTGATATGATTTCGAATAGCATCATCCCGTAGCTGTAAACATCGGCTTTTGGGGTGATAGCCAGGCCTGAAATCCATTCCGGAGCGAGGTACCCCCTGGTCCCTCTCATGGTGGTCAGAACCCGACTGAACTCTCTGCCCAACAGCTTCGCTAATCCGAAATCGGCTACCTTGGGACAAAAGGCGGCGTCGAGCAGTATGTTCTCTGGTTTGATGTCGCAGTGGATGATGCAGTCTCTGCATTCCTCGTGGAGATAGGCCAAACCCCTTGCAACCCCAAGTGCGATCCGGTGTCTCCTCTCCCAGACCAGAGTACTCTCGGAGTTTCTGTTAAAGAGATGAGAATCTAGGGAACCATTTGACATGTAGTCGTAAACCAGCAGTCTTTGGCTGCCCTCGGAGCAGAATCCGCGAAGCCTGGCGAGGTTGAGGTGTTGGATGGTGCCGACTGTGCTCACTTCCGCTCGGAATTGCTTCTCTCCTTGAGCTACACCTTCAAGTTTCTTTACTGCCACGATGCTTGTATTGAGTAAAGTCCCTCTGAAAACAGAACCGAAGCTTCCACCTCCCAGCCTTTCTGAGAAATTTTTGGTGATGGTCTGCAAGTGCCTGTAACTGAATGACACCAGGGAACCGGAGCCGGATTCGAACTCATGGAGAAGCTTTCTTCTTCGAATTCGACGACGCACCATAAACACAATACTAAAAAGAGCTACAATCCCTGCAACTACGGAACCCACGATTGCCCCAATTACAAGTAATCCTCCGCTGCCAGTACTGTCCCTAGACGTACTCACATCCGAGCCTGCAAGACGGAGATAGATATCTGTTGCTCCAGGACCACCTTCTTGGAGGTTCTGCAAATTCAGTAAATCCCCTTTCCATACAGAACACCCGTTAGAAAAAGAATAAGCGGTACACGAACAGTTGCGCCGGCAAGCGGATTCGCATTCCTCTCGGCTCCCTGCCGGCAAGGACTGAACATTGGTAGGGTATCTCATGGCGGTCGGCAAAGAAAATCCATCTTTGTCGTCACAATTCAGAGGGGTTTCTCTCATACACCCACCGGACCAGTCGCTCAAATTCCAATCTCCGGGAGACCTGGGTCGGAAGCCTTGGGCGCAGCTGCAAGTGGGCAAGCCGTCGGCGTTACAGGTACCGAAAGGTCCGCAGAGGGAATAAACATCGCACTGCGATCTGGGTTGGGACCAAAACACGTTCCATTGCTGGCTGCTCTCGAACCAGGTGAACTGCTTGATCTGACCGGTTAAGTCCATCACGAACCTGGTAATGATCGAGGTGTTGTAGACAGAGTAGGTGAAGTAATTGCCCCTGCTCGTGGATTCATAGCTGAAGTTGTAGATATAACTGGTTCGCATCTCCGGCACTTCATCGAAGATCTGGGTATTGGGATTCCACTTCCCGCTTGTCCAATACCTGTTGGTCCTGTTCCAGCGAATGAGATATTGGCTGGTTCCATCTCGGTCCAGCTCGAGGGAGAAAGGCCCTGGAGCCGGGTCTTCTGCGCTTCTCCAGGATATCAGAAGTTGATCTTCTCCAGTGACTTTGTTCAGACCCAGCCAGCCGCCTGGAAGCCAAGTATCAGTCGGATGATCAAAGCTCTGCCAGAAAATTTGGGTTGAACGATTCGATGATCTGTTGTCCCTTAAGACTAAATTCCCGGTATCCATTAGCTCCACCTCGGTAGAATTTGCGACGAGTGAGGAAGAATTGGTTGACCAAACTACTCGTTTCGATCCATCGAGGACGACCAGATTGCCGTCGTCTGCTATCCTCGCTTCCGGCGAGTCATCGTCGGGGAGTGGCGAGTCTCTGTTTGCCACCCAAACCGCCGTCTGTTTTGATACCTTCTTGTACCAAATCGCCAGGTAGTACTTTGGCGAAGGACCGGGTTTGAAGAAGCCCAATTCGAAGTTGCCGCCTTTCGAAGTCAAGGTCTGTTTTCCGGGGAGAGTCTCGCCGGGACTCAACGTCCCAGCTGCTGAAGAAGCATGAGAACGTCTCGACAAAAACAGGAAGAGAAGGAAACGAAAGCAGAGGAACGAACAGGCTTTCGTTTTGCCCACCATCTGTATCTTTTCCCCTGCGAAGAAATTCAGGTTTCTGTCTTGAGTCAGACGAGCATATGAAGGTACGTAGGCAAAAACGCCGAAAAGCGAGTTATAAACATATGTAAACGTAAGAAAACCGAAAGATTGCAGAAGCGAGTTGGACGGTCTAGACCACACCAGCAAATAATTGCTGTGACTTTGAAAAGTTCAAGAGGAGCAAAATTGATGTTTAACAATCCCACGATAACAAAATCATATCTGACAATTCTTTTGGTCATGACTCTGGCATGGAATTCCAGAGTTTGATAGCGAGGGAGGAGGTCTAATCCGGAGGTCCGGTCAAGAAGCTCCTTATCGACAAGTCCAGTCAAGAGGTAATGGAGGGCATTATTCCAAAACGTCAAAGCCTTGCTTTTAAAAACACGTGAGAAGTACTAGGTAAAACACGTACTAGGTAGCTTTCACATCAGTACAGAAACACGTGAGAAGTACTAGGTAAAACACGTACTAGGTAGCTTTCACATCAGTACAGAATGTTGATCTGATCTGAAAATAGTAATAGAATCAGTGGTGGTGGTCGAGAGAGAGAGAGAGAGAGAGAGAGAGAGAGAGAGAGAGAGAGAGAGAGAGAGAGAGAGAGAGAGAGAGAGAGAGAGAGAGAGAGAGAGAGAGAGAGAGAGAGAGAGAGAGAGAGAGAGAGAGAGAGAGAGAGAGAGAGAGAGAGAGAGAATCCTTTTGGTTTTCTCGGTCTTGAGGTGATCAGTTTTTAGCTTTGCATTGGTAAAAAACCTCCGTCCACCAACGGGCAAAAGGTGCCGGCGGAACAAGAACACCCGTCGGCGGAATCGTTTCCCCCGACGATTGATAACGCGTCGGCGGAAAGGATTCCCCCAACACGTGACGCTGCGTCGTCCGAACCGATTCCTCTGACGCCTGATAACACGTCGGAGAAGTCGATTCTGTCGACGCATGCGTGTGTGTTGGCGGAATAGGTCCCCTGAAGCGTTTCTGTGCGTCGGTGAAATTGGAATGGATTCCACCGACGCGTTTCAGTGCGTCGGTAGAAGCGGAAATGGTATCCGCCAACGTGTACTTGTGCGTCGACGTGTTCCCCCGACACCTCTTGGTGCATCGGCGGAAGTGGAGATTTTGCGTCATCGTTATGTATCCCTGGACGCGTGCCATTTTGTGCGTCGGGGGAAAGGGTTCGGCCGACGATTCACCCGTCGGGGGAAGTTTTTTATAGTTATTTTTTTTAATTTTTATTTTTCCTGTTTAATTCAATGATCCTGCAGAATGATATTTAAATGACAATGATCACACCACAATTTCACACCACAATTTATTCACACCACAATGATCACACCACAATTTAAAGTACATATACACAATGTAAAAATTTAACAGTTTACAATGTAAACATTTAGCAGTTTACAATGTAAACATTTAGCAGTTTACAATGTAAACATTTAGCAGTTTACAATGTAAACATTTAACAGTTTACAATGTAAACATTTACATTTAACAATTACAATGTAAAAGAATACATAAACATTGCACAATTACAATATCTTCAATGACGTTGTTTCCTCCGTTGTTCGAAGATCTTGCAAAAGGTTAATACATCAACATTTAGAGACATTACTGAAAACAATATTTACCTTTGTTGTGACTGTGCAAGAAGCAACATTTCTAACCTCTCCATGCGTTGGCTCATAGCGTATACCTTATGGGACAATGCCTCCTTATTTCGTCTCTCCCTCTCCAATTGTTCAGACAAGGCCACATAACTACGAGAGCTTGAAGAGGCACCTCTACGCAGTCGAGCACCTGTTCCAACTCCTCGCTCATAACCACCTTTATGGCCCCCAAACACTATATCCAATACGGGTGTCACGTCTCTGGGATCCTTGAAGGTAGCGACATTACTTTCGAGGGCTTGTTGACGAACCGCTTCATGCACAAGAAAATAATAAATTTAAATAATAATCAAGGAGTACCATTCAACACATATCATAAAGCACTCAATAACTTACATTGTGTTCAGCTGTCATTTCATCTGGATAAGTCCCATCCTTCCTTTGGTGAGCTTTGAGGTATGCCATCAAGAAGGTGCAGCCATTAGGATCGGTCGTACACTGTAATTAATGTCTATTGTAAGTAATCTACGCTGAAAATGAAAATTCAGTTTAAAACATATAAGTACCTGTTCTTCTAAGAATCGGGGAAGAGACTTCTACCCAAAGGTATGTGTTGTCTTCAACTTCTGTCGATTACGACTATTCTGCTCATCGATACGCAGACTCTTAACATTGTCCCAATACTTAACGAGGAGAACCCAGTCCTCTTGGCTCATACATGTATGGGACAAGTCTTAAGTTGTTTTGCAGTCTTCCCATCATAGTACTCTTTCTTATATACGGCTCTGTCGCCTCTGATGATTTTCTGAAGCACCGGCTTGATTGCTTTGTGACTGCAGCACCTTCCTCATCCACAAGGTTATACTTTTCCTGGAAAAAAAAACTTAGTTCAAACGTCCCAAGGCTGAAAATAAAACATTAGCAAACACGACTTACTTTGATAACGTTAAACCAGGTTTGCAGCTCATGGGAGGGATAGTCACGCCACTAGAGATGCAACGGAAAGTACTGGTCTGCTGGAACAACTGTCCCCATGAGAAAGGACAATGAACCATGTCGTTCTGAAATCATCTGCCCATATTTGATTGTTATCGTTATGGCTTATCTGGCAGAAACGAAGACGCTTTAACTTTCCGCTTCATGTGTGGTTGTGATGGCTCATTAGCATCTTCTGTATCTGCCCATTTGGGTCTTTGTGTTTCCATATCTTCCATGGGGATCAGGCCTGCCAAATTGCAAGTTAGAACACAATTTATATAACATAGTGCAATAAGACCATTATACTATAAATTTACCTGAAGAGTGGCTCTCAGGGGATTCGTATTCCGGAAAGAACTCTCTAAACGTACGCATACACTCAGTTATAATTTGAAAGAGCTAAAATTAGATGACATAACTAAAAAAAAAGAATCTATCTTTTGTTAGTACCCATGTCAGGCATCTGTGATGACGATGCTAGTGTAGCCGGAGCCGGAGCTGGTGGAGTCGGAGTCGGGACTGGTGTTGCCTGGGCTGGCGGAGTCAGACTTAGGACTGGTGTTGTTCGGGCTGGCCGAATACACAGGACTTTGACCCTTCCCGGTGATGGTGATGAGGAGTTAATGGGGAGCTTCCTAGGAGGCATATTTACCCTGCAAATTTAAAGAGACAGAGATTGTCAGCTATTTTCACAAAATAAATAAAATTACCTGTTAGAGTCAACACTACAATAATTGTAACCCATCAAACTTACGCAATGTTACATTCAAGTCTGCAGGATCAATTCTTAATCCTGGACCCAGGTCAGTGCGTACCCACAAAACATCATCGGCTTGGTTAAACTCTGTCACGTTTCCGACCCCTGGGTCATGTGCCAACAACATAGCCTCATCTTCTTCGGCCCTTACATCAACTTTAACCAGAGGGATGTTGTATGTGTCCTCAGGTCTCCAACGACACACAACACTCCAAGATGGATCAATAGGGTCTTTTGAATAAAATATTTGTTGAGCTTGAGATGGATAGATGAAGGATTCGTCTTCATATGTGTGCTTTGACGAATTCACTAACGTGTAATCAAGTCCATCAATCACACAACCACTGCCCTTCTTCATATCGAACCATCTACACTTAAATATGCTAATGGGAGTCCATGGCCCAACGTAGACTTCGAGTACCATTTGCAAAACACCGTAAAATATCTCACTTTCCTCCCCCCAGTGGCAATGCCACTATTTTGAGTGGTCCGAATGTCATCGACTTGCTATGTCTCAAAAACTTATAACCATTCCCAAAGAAACCTTTATAAGACTTGGCTTCGCAATTGGGGCCACGCGCAAGATATTGTAGATCTTCTATCGCATCGCCCTCTTGTGGTAAATTTACCACCTACACAATTTAAGGATTAAACACCTTAAGTGTCAACAGAGAGGAGACGTTTTAATGGAAGAAACATCAAAATTCTGTTTTGGGTGATAAACTCACCCGTGATCTAAACCACTGTACGAAATGGTTATGTTGCTCTATCTGTATCCGAGGATCGGTCCATTGGGGGAGTAGCCTTCTCAAGTACTCTCTATGTTCTCTACAACCAAATGTGGAAGAAATTAATTAAGTTGTGGTATATGGGTTTTTTCCATATAATATTTAGTGAAAGGACTAGAATTACTTACAAGAGGTACGGACGAGCCTCCGGAGTTTTGAATAGTAAAAATTGGTGGAGTTGGTATACGTCATCAGTGGTGAGCATATGAGGACATGCTGTCCTTAAAGGTCCTGGTTCATACCTTACCGGTCTAGTAAACTTGGACTCGATACCCTCAACATAACATGCACAAAAAATAATTACTTCTTCAATCAAATATCCTTCTGCAATGGATCCTTCCGGCCGATTTCTGTTACGGATGTAATTCTTTAGTGTGAGTAAGTGATGTTCAATTGGGTTCATCCATCTGTACTGCATTGGCCCTGCCAGTCTGATTTCCGTTGCTAGGTGTATGCTCAGATGAACCATGACGTCAAAAAACGAAGGTGGAAATATTCTCTCTAACTTACACAAGATGAATGGAATGGTTGCCTCAAGTTTATGCACGTTATCCACATCAATCACTTTGAACACAACTCCCTAAAGTAAGCTGAAAACTCATTCAATACTTTGCACACTGGCATTAAAATTGTTTTCCTCAACGCTAATGGAAGGAGTTGTTGCATGAGAACATGAAAATCATGACTCTTGAGGCCCACCATTTTCCTTGCTTTGACTTGTACTTGGTTTGAGACATTTGAACTGAAACCTGACGGGAGCTTTAATTCCTTCAAAACACGTAGAAACCGTGTTTTTCATCCTTTGTCAAACTGTATGCTTCATGAGGAATTACTACCTTCCCAACAACGTTTTTTGATGGCCTCAGATGGAGTTGTTTCCATATGTTAAGAGTCTGCAAGTCTAATCTAGACTTCAGATTATCCTTTGACTTTCCATCCTTTTCCAAAATCGTATTCAGAATACTATCGCATACATTCTTTTCGATATGCATGACATCTAAGTTGTGGCGAATGAGTAGACTGCTCCAGTATAGAAGTTCAAAAAATACTCTCTTCTTCTTCTATCCTTCTGGCAAAGTGTTGGCCTCTGTCTGAATCTCTTTCCCCTTCCCAAACACAGCGTTTTCATGCCCCACCAGACTATTCATAATGTCTTCACTGGACAAGGGATGGGGGGTTCCATCAAGTTTCTCAGTCCCATCAAACGACCTCTTATCCGCCTGCCATCAATGATCATTTGGTAGAAACCTTCGGTGCCGCATGTAAACAGATTTCGACTGTGGGGCAGATATGATAAACTAGTGTTCACGTGACAGGTGGGACATGCTTTGTACCCTTTTGTACTCCAACCAGATAACATGCCATATACAGGAAAGTCTGAGAGAATGAGAAAGAGAGAAATCAGAGAGAATGAGAAAGAGAGAAAACCGAGAGTGAGAGAGAGAGGGAGAGGATTTCAAAGAGAGAGAAGTACAGATAAGTTTCCGATTTTGATAGAAAGTCAGAGAGATAGTTAGAGAGAAAACCAAGTGAGAGAGAGAGAGAAATCCGAGAGAGATAGAGATGAAGTAAGAGGTAGAGAAAGATAAGAGAGATAGAGAGAGAGAGAGAGAGAGAGAGAGAGAGAGAGAGAGATAAGAGAGGAATTCAAAGATTAGACGTCCAAAGAATACTCCCCCATTATAGTAGAGATAAAAATCAGAAAGAAAATAAAGCTTAAAACACATAATATCTACCTCAAACAGTGAAATTTTGTTACCTATAAGAAAATAACGAGTTTCATGAATAAAAAAGGAAACTGAAAACGTACATTATCTAGAAAACTATTCTAAGGTGGCTGAGTTTTTTATTTATGACGACCAAACTTAATTGGAGTTCCACATAAGTGGTGATTACACTAATCAATCCCAATGAACCATGGTCCAATTAACATCAAAAGTATTTAAAAGTAAACATGTAGGACAAGACATCCTCGCACCACGGTCCAAGCATTTCTGTGAAACAGTACTGTTTCAAAATAAAAAATTAAAGCCTAAAACCCATCGACATTTAAAAATCACACCGGTAAACCAGTAACAGACAAGAGATATATTTCAGATCATAAATTACTCGCCCATTACATAGAAAGAGAGAGACAAAGAGAATGTTTGAAACACCAAAAAATAATCTCCTTAACAAAAATCTGAAACAGAATTTGGGAGTAAACCTAGGGAGAAAAATATTCAACTAGAGAGAAATCAGAGAGAAATACAGAGAGAGAGAGAGAGAACCCGAGAGAGAGAACCCGAGAGAGAGAGAGAGAGAGAGAACCCGAGAGAGAGAACCCGAGAGAGAGAGAGAGAGAGAGACCCGAGAGAGAGAGAGAGAGAGAGAGAACCCGAGAGAGAGAGAGAGAGAGAGAGAGAGAGAGAGAGAGAGAGAGAGAGAGAGAGAGAGAGAGAGAGAGAGAGAGAGAGAGAGAGAGAGAGAGAGAGAGAGAGAGAGAGAGAGAGAGAGAGAGAGAGAGAGAGAGAGAGAGAGAGAGAGAGAGAGAGAGAGAGAGAGAGAGAGAGAGAGAGAGAGAGAGAGAGAGAGAGAGAGAGAGAGAGAGAGAGAGAGAGAGAGAGAGAGAGAGAGAGAGAGAGAGAGAGAGAGAGAGAGAGAGAGAGAGAGAGAGAGAGAGAGAGAGAGAGAGAGAGAGAGAGAGAGAGAGAGAGAGAGAGAGAGAGAGAGAGAGAGAGAGAGAGAGAGAGAGAGAGAGAACCCGAGAGAGAACCAGAGAGAGAGAGAGAGAGAGAGAGAGAGAGAGAGAGAGAGAGAGAGAGAGAGAGAGAGAGAGAGAGAGAGAGAGAGGAAGACTTAAGGAGAGGGAATTCAGGGAGAAAACAAAGAGAGAAATCAGAGAGAAACAGTAACTGAATTACAAATTCAACACATAATTACACACCATCGACTTTGAGAGAAACACACTTTACACATCCACCATCGAATATCATTCAACACATAATTACACACCATTGATTTTGAGAGAAACACACTAGTAATTGAATTATAAGAAACATTCAACACATAATTAAATACGATGGAAAAATCATTCAACAAAAACAAAACTGCAACTATACAATCAATGTTTCTAGAACAACCGTCAGCGGAGCATACTTTTCTAGTAGTGTTGGGATCTCTATGTCTGAAAGTTCAGGACCTATCTTTATTTTAAGTTTTGGGCTGTTTTGGACTGATTCTAAATCTCCGGCCAAGAGTGCACATCAAGGAAGATTGGCTGCATTACCTTAGGAGACGCTCGACAATAGGACTTTTCACTAGTGGTTGCCGAACCAGTCTTTAAAGCAGTGGGATATTCTCCACCTCGCAACCTCTTCAAACTGATAAGTTCTTCTCTAATTTGTTTATGGTATCATATGATTTTTATTTCTGGGTATGAGTTTTGATTGTGATGTTATTATGTTTGTGAGTGTTGTGTAACTTTTTGATTCATTGATCTGATTTACGGTTATTATATTCCAACAGTCCTCTCACACCCACCCACCGGATCAGCCAGCAAATGAGTGCTGAGAGCGAAATTGTCTTTCTACAGTCCCTTGATAACAAAAACTATATCTGTCAATTCTTTTGGTCACTGTGGCGTGGAATTCCAGATCGGTTTGATGGCATGGGAAGCGGGAGGTCAAACCCTGAGGTCCGGTCGAGAAGGCCCATATCAGCAAGTTCCAGTCAAGAGGTAAATGGGAGGGCAAGGCGGGTCTGACGTGGGTTCGGCGTGGAGCATGGGACCTATCATGCCTAATGCCAATCATCCATTGTGTTGTATTCACGTCAGACGGATACCTAAAAAGCTAGAAGGTTTCCCGATTGAAGGAAAACTAGTAAGGACAATTTTAAGAGTAATGCTAGCAGCACCCGTAGCAGCAGATGTACAAGCCAATGCAAAAAATTAAAATAATAAAAAATTAATCCGTTATTCTTAAGGTTAAACCCTTGGAACTATGTTTCTAATTGCTGATATATACGTCAGATTGGAACTGTACATAGGTGCTGTTACCATTTTCCAAATTTTAATTAAGGAATGGCGAGAGAGCGAGGGAGGGTCACTGACCATGAAAAGTCTAATTCAGCGTGTATGAGGAATTTTTTAATAGACCGATCGAGAATATAATTAATTAATGAATTGCTTTTTGAGATGTCATGGGCATAGACAATTAAGTAGCGTCTGAGGGAGAGAGACAAGAACAGAAAGTAGATAAGATTGACATTTAAGTTGCGGAAGATGGAGTCAAGGAATAGATCGTACTGCTGTGTGTATATATTTCAGTTTCTACCAATCACAAGTCACAACAAGAGAACGAATATGTTTCAATTAGCTAGTCACAAGCTCAAGGCCACCAAGAGAATTAACTAGGCCCTAGCTTCAAATTTTTGCGTGAATAACCCCAGCAAAATTGAATAGAGTATTTAGTGGGCACTTCATATATTATAGGCAGCTGCATGGAATTATTCCCGTAGGTGGTTTTCACTATATACATGTACAAATCTCGAGGGAGTAGAAGGATGAGCCTGACCTACAGGCACTATATATATTAAAGCCCAGCCTCAAGAACAAATTAATAAAGTGATTCGGAAAATATTTGTAGCCTATATATGTTTATTCCTGTCTCCCATAGAAACAACTCAACAATTAGCTCGGTTGACAAATTATTTATATATATGAAAAAATTAGTATTTTGAAAATTTGGGTTGCATGAAATGGTCAAGTCTTAAACAACATGATGGGTAAGACATCTTCCAAAAATATGTCTCCCTGTCCCGCGCGCATAAGAAAGAATAAGTAGAGGTACTACAGAAGAAGAAACATATTTACACTCACATAGAAAACACTTGGTTGTCTAAATGTCATATACTAGTAGAAATGTGGGTTTTACAGGCGGTTGTTTGTAAATAACCGCCGGTAAAACCAGATAAATTTCCTAGCAATTTTTACTGTCGGTAAGTTTTACTTTTCGGAAACTTATCGGCGATAAAAATCAAGTTGCGCCCCTGGATAATACAGTTCCGAAAAATTGGTATGAGTCAAAAAGATTAATGGCAGACTTGGGGTTAGATTGTAAGAAAATTCATGCATGCCGTAATGATTGCATACTGTATAGAAATAAAAATAGAGATTTAGACAGCTGCCCAAGGTGTAAGGCATCAAGATGGACTGAGAAAAAGAGTAGTGGGAAGAGAAATCATTTGAAACCAGCAAAGGTTGTCGGACATTTTCCGTTATTTCCAAGACTACAAAGGTTGTTTATGTCCGAGAAAACAACATTATTGATGACATGGCATGGGTCAGCTCCAGTGGATGTAGAAGGGAAAATGAGTCATCCTAGGGACTCTGTGGCATGGAAACACTTCGACGTAGAACATCCGTCTTTCAATGCCGATCCACAGAATCTTAGACTTGGATTGGCTAGCGATGGTTTTAGTACTTTTAAGGTTGGAACTAGTTCGAGCCGTAGTATATGGCCTGTCATCATTTCCATTTACAATTTGCCCCCTTGGTTTGCAATGAAAGAGAGTTATTTTATCATGACATGATATTTAAATCACACTGACTTGTAGTTCATAAAATTTGTATCTGCATGAAATTGATCATTTCATATGTGTTGACTAAATTTACAGCTTTTCGTTTTGTTATGCACAAGGTAAACAAAACGGTTAAAAGAAGCAAATAGTTGGGTTTGGAGAGGCCACACCTATCTTAATTTCAACTAAAGAATGATTTAAACAAACTATTTTGAACATGCTGGTATGTTTAGTTTAGTTTGGGTTGATTAAATTCGTGCTTAAAATATGAATTAACTAGAACCTTTGCTCAATTGGTTTTACTTATATGAAATTAAGGGGGAGTCCAGCTAATGAACTTTTCTTTGTCAACCTATCAAGATTATAACACCAGATCTAAATTTTAGTAATTACATTTTTAGCCTAGGGATTGGGAGTGAAAAGCGACAAGTAAATTGTATATAGTAGATAAATAGTTCTTTGTTTTATTTTTCAAGTTTTTACCAATCTCCCATAAACCATGTAAGATTTATGTATTCCTATTAAAATAAATCTTAAATGTTAAGCCCAAAACTCCTTGGGGGTCAAACTTTTCTTACCTATACTTTGTTGTGAATTATTTTCGGGGTTAAGAATTGATTTAATTTTGTGGCAGCAACGACATGTCATCAAAATTTTGGTGCCGTTGCCGGGGAGAATTGTTTGCTTAACTTTAAGAATACTTGTTTTAGTTGTAAAGCTATTTTTTGCTGTTTGATTAAAATATTTTCTTCTTTTGTACAGTGAATGAGACTGCGAAGTGGGAGGATAGTTGGTGAAGCATTTGAAGTTGAAGGCTTCCGAGGTATAGAAGAACTTTTTGAATAGGAAGAGGAGCCATAACAAGATCAAAGAGAATTCGTGGCTGACCAAGTAATGGCTGATCAAACTCTTAAGTAACTTTCTTAGCCCAATCTTGATGATCAACCTCTGAGTATAGTTCTTCCTGAATTAGAACGTCCTCTCAAGCTTAATTCATGTTTTCTTAACTTGCTTCCTAAATTCTATGGATGTGCAGGTGAGGAACCCCATAGACATTTAAAAGCATTTTTAGTTGTATGTTCCACCATGCGACCTGAAGGAATTGAAGAAGAACAAGTGAAATTACGTGCTTTTCCTTTTTCGTTGCAGGATTTAGCAAAGGATTGGCTTTATTATCTTGCTCCTGGATCTATTACTACTTGGACTGATTTGCAAAAGGCTTTTCTTGAGAAGTTTTTTCCTGCTAGTAGAATAGGATCCATAAGTAAGGAAATTTGTGGAATTAGGCAAAATCCTAAGGACTCCTTATATGAGTATTGGGAAAGGTTTAAAAGATTGTGTGCTAGTTGTCCCCAACACCAAATCAGTGAGCAATTGTTAATTCAGTATTTTTATGAAGGTCTTTTACCACATGATAGGGGAATGAAAGGTGCTGCTAGTGGAGGTGCTTTAGTGGATAAAACACCCACACAAGCTAGGCAATTGATATCTAACATGGCTCAAAACACTCAACAATTTGGAACAACAAAATGATGTAGGACAAGTTAGGAAGGTGAATGAGATTAATGCTAGTATTGTTCAAGAAACATTGAAAGAGAATGCACAACAAATTGCTAATTTAACTACACTTATGTCAAAGTTAGTTATGAACGGAAATCAGCAACCACGTGCTTGTGGAATTTGTACGGACTTATCTCATTCTACTGATTTGTGTCCCACTTTACAGGTTGAAGACGTCAATGCTATAGGAGGATTCCAAGGTCAATCCCAAAGGAGATATGATCCTTTTTCCAGCACTTATAATGAGGGTTGAAGAAACCATCCCAATTTGAGATATGGTCAAGGTAACTAGAGGCAACCATATTTATCCAATGCACCTCAAACTCAAGCCTCAAACTCATCTTTGGAGGATTTGGTTAAACAACTCACAGCTCAAATTGGTCAGGTACATTCTCATGGTGTTCAATATCAAAAGAAAACTGACACTCATTTGAAGCACCTAGATACCCAAATTGGGCAAATTGCCAACTCATTGAGTAACATTGAAGCTCAACTTTCTAGTAAGCTCCCAGGTCAACCGATCCCAAATCCTAAAGAGAATGCTAAGGCTATAACACTTAGGAGTGGAAAAGAATTAGGGGAACCAAAAGCTAAGGGGAGGGAAACTGAGAAAGAGTTGGAGATAAAATCAAGAGGTCAGGAGAAGAGTGAAACTATCGACAGAAATGGAGATGTTGTGAATTTTGGGAAAGTGGATGTCAGTCCTAGGATTCTCCCTAGTGTGAAAGAACCACCACCTTTTCCTTCTAGGTTTATAAAATCGAAAAAAGAAGTTGCTGACCTGGAAATTTTAGAAACTTTCAGGAAAGTGGAAGTAAATATACCCCTCCTAGATGCTATAAAACAAGTGCCCAGATACGCCAAGTTCTTGAAGGAACTTTGCACCAACAAAAAGCAGTTCAAGAGTACTCAAAAGGTAAGCATGGGGGAGAACATTTCTGCTATGATTCAAACGAAAATTCCCCCAAAATGCAGAGATCCAGGTATGTTTACTATACCGTGCAAGATTGAAAATTTAAAGTTTGAAAGATGCATGTTGGACTTAGGTGCTTCAGTTAATGTTATGCCAAGATCTGTCTATGATTCTTTAAATCATGGACCATTAACTAAAACTGATATTGTGATTTAATTAGCGGACAGATCAAATGCATACCCAATTGGAGTACTTGAAGATGTTTTAGTTCAAGTAAATGAGTTGGTTTTTCCAGCTGATTTTTATGTACTTGACATGGGTGGTGATTCTTCTGATAATGTGCCATTGCTATTGGGACGTCCATTCTTGAAAACTTCGAAGACTAAAATTGATGTTCATGAGGGTAATTTGACCATGGAATTTGATGGTGAAGTAATTAAGTTCAATATCTTTGATGCCATGAGATACCCTAGTGACATTAATAGTGTGTACTCTATTGAGATTGTTGATATTATTGATTTGATTGTGCAACAGGTTTTTGAAATTGAAAATTTGAAAGAGTGGCTCCTGGAATATGAAAGATTGGAATCTTCATTCCAGGATGATATGGCAGCAATACAAACATTGCCCACATTGAGAGTTTTACATATTTCTTCAACTTCTATGGCTTTACCATTATCTTCTTCTAAAATGTTGCCTTCTGTTTTGCAGGCGCCCAAACTGGAACTGAAACCCCTTCCATCTAATCTGAAATATGCCTTCCTTGGTGATGAAAACAGTCTTCCTGTAATTATTTCTAGTTCTTTGGTTTCATCTCAAGAAGAGGAATTGTTGAATGTGTTAAAGGAACACAAGGAGGCTATTGGATGGACTATTGCTGATATTAAAGGTATAAGTCCCACTTTATGTATGCATAGGATACATTTAGAGGATCATGCCAAACCATTCAGAGATGTTCAACGTCGATTGAATCCTCCCATGATGGAGGTTGTGAAAAAAAAATTTTAAAGTGGTTAGATGCAGGGGTAATATACCTTATCTCTGATTCCAAATGGGTAAGTCCTATCAATGTAGTACCCAAGAAGACATGAATGACTGTTATAGAAAATGCAAAAGGGGAATCCGTTCCTACAAGAATTTCCAATGGGTGGAGAGTATGCATTGATTATAGGAAGCTTAACCAAGCTACTAGAAAATTCATGCACGACCTTTTATTGATCAGAAGTTGGACAGGTTTGCAGGGAAATCTTTCTTCTATTTTCTAGATGGATATTCAGGATATATTCAAGTTCCTATAGCTCCTGAAGATCAGGAAAAAACCACCTTTACATACCCATTTGGAACATTTGCATTTAGGAGAATGCCATTTGGACTTTGCAATGCCCCTGGTGCGTTTTAAAGATGCATGATGAGCATATTTTTTGATTTAATTGAGCATAGCAAGGAGGTATTTATGGATGATTTTACTGTTTTTGGTGATTCTTTTAATGATTGTCTCCATAATTTCTCTTGTTTTGAAAAAGTGCATTGAGACTAACCTTGTGTTAAATTTTGAAAAATGTCATTTCATGGTTGAACATGGAGTTGTCCTTGGACATATTGTAAGTGCCAAAGGGTTAGAAGTTGATAAAGCTAAAATAGAAGTGATTAGCTCATTGCCTTATCCAACATATGTTCGTGAAATGAGATCATTTTTAGGGCATGCTGGCTTCTATCGACGTTTTATCAAGGATTTCTCAAAAATTACATTTCCTTTATGTGCCTTACTTGCAAATGATGTTTCTTTTAATTTCAATGATGAGTGTAAAAAGGCTTTTGATGATTTAAAAATCAAGTTAACCACAGCTCCTATTGTTCGATCTCCTGATGGACTTTACGTTTTGAAATTATGTGTGATGCAAGCGACAAAGCAGTGGGTGCTGTGTTGGGCAAAGAAGAGACAAGGAACCTTATATAATTTGTTATGCTTCTAAAACTCGTGATCCTGCCCAATGTAATTACACAGTGACAGAAAAAGAAATGTTTGCTGTTGTGTTTGCTTTAAAGAAGTTTCGTTCTTATTTACTTGGGACGAAGGTAATTGTTTTTTTCTGATCATGCTGCTTTAAAATACTTGTTGAAGAATAAAGAATCAAAGCCTAGATTGCTGAGGTGGATGCTTTTGTTGCAAGAATTTGAGTTAGAAATCAGATATAAGAAAGGGGCTGAGAATTTGGTGGCTGATCACCTCAGTAGGATAGTCCCTAGAGAAGATTGGCCTATGATTTCTGAATTTTTTTTCCAGATGAGCAATTGTATTCTTTAATTTTGGAAACTCCTTGGTATGCTGATATTGTCAATTATTTAGTGACCAGGACTTTTCCCAATGATTTGACACGTGCTCAGAAGGAAAAAATCAAGGCTGACTCTAAATACTATTTTGGGAGGATCCTTACTTATGGAAATCTTGTTTTGATCAGGTAATTAGGAGATGTGTCAATGAATCTGAATTCTTATCTATTCTTACTTTTTGTCACAGTTCTGAAGCTGGAGGACATTTCGGACCAAGAAGGACAACACACAAGGTTCTTGAGGGCGGATTTTATTGGCCTACCTAGAATAGAGATGCATATTTGTTTTGCAAGTCATGTGAAGAGTGCCAAAGATTTGGTAATTTGTCTAGAAAGAATGAGATGCCTCAATCTGGTATGTTATTTTGTGAGATCTTGGATGTGTGAGGTATTGATTTTATGGGACCATTTCCATCTTCGTTTGGTTATACTTACATCATTTTAGCTGTGGATTATGTGTCAAAATGGGTAGAAGCCAAAGCAACGAAGAAGGAAGATGCAAAATCTGTTGTTAAATTTGTAAAGACTAACATCTTTAACAGGTTTGGAGTGCCTAAGGCAATCACTAGTGATCGTGGTACTCATTTCTGTAATAGAACTTTCTGTGCCCTTTTTGAGAAGTACCATGTCACACATCGCACCTCCACTGCATACCATCCTCAGACAAGTGGACAAGCTGAAATTTCGAATAGGGAGATCAAATATATTCTAGCAAAGATGGTCAATCCATCTAGGAGGGATTGAAGTCTTCGTTTGGATGATGCTCTCTAGGCTTATAGGACAGCATTTAAAACTCCTATAGGTATGTCTCCTTATAGGTTGCTATATGGTAAAGCTTGTCACTTGCCAGTTGAGATTGAGTATAAGTCCTATTGGGCAGTGAAGCAATGTAACTTAGATTATGTTCAATCTGGTGTTGAAATAAAGTTACAATTGTAAGAGTTAGAGGAATTAAGGATGGAGGCATATGAGAATGCTAGAATATACAAGGAGAAGACCAAAGCATTTCATGATAAAATGATTACCAGGAAATCCTTTTACATTGGGAAAAAAGTTTTACTCTTCAATTCTAGATTAAAATTATTTCCTGGTAAGCTTCAGTCACGTTGGATTGGTCCCTTTGTTATTACTAATGTTTTTACTCATGGTGCAGTGGAAATTAAGAGCCTTGACACAGGTAAGACTTTCAAAGTGAATGGTCACAGGTTGAAAGAATTTCATGAACCAGCTTCGTTGCAATTTATTGAAGATATCCATTTGGAAGTCCCATCGACAAGAGAAGGGAAGATCTAACCGTAGTTCTTAGATTAATTTTCTTTAAAATTTACTTTCTTTTAGTTTTTTTAGATTTTTTCGTTTTAAGTTTTCCTTTGTTAAATAAAATTTGAATAAGTGCCTACCATGTGCTTACACTTTTTTTAATCCAAGCTTAGGTCTTACATTGGGGACAATGTAAGGTTTAAGTGTGGGGGGAGTGAATATTTGTCCTTTTATTGATTATTTTTACAAAACAAACCTTTGAAGTTTTGCTGATTTTGTTGTTTTTTAAATAGTTTTTGGTTGTATAGCTAAAAGTATGAAACAATTGGTTTGAAAATTTCATAGCATTATTGAATGAATGAACTCTCTACTTGTGACTGGTTGGTATGATGTTTTACTTAGAAATAGGGTGGCTAAGTATGGTAAACAAAAAACAAACAGTGAGATATTTGAGCCTATATGACTGCTACATTAATATCAGTCTCATATTTCTTTTCCTGTGAGATACTTTCATGATTCTGTATCTCTAGAACTTGCATTGATATAATTGTTGGGACTACATTGATAAATGCATCCATGAAGATGATAAAGGCACATAGGAATTTCAACCTCACATAGCCAAATTAGCCTACCCTTGAATATTATGACTTTAGTGAGCCAATTTTGAGCCCTCATGAAACCTTTTCTTGGATTTACTAAACTTACAAAAATGAACCTAAGGCTGAAAAACAAATGTTTCTACCCAATCATAGGTCTAGTAGAGCATTTGGATGTTGTCAAGGATGGGTTAATGTTTCATTTTTCTTGTTATGAGTAAGTGGTGAGGTGAATGGGTATTATGCTTCTAATGTATTCATCATTCCAAGTTTTATGGTCAATATATTCCTCTAGTTACAATTCAATTCAAAAAAAAAAAGAAAAAAAAAGAAGAAAAGATAGAAAAGGGCTCTACAAAAAAATACTAGAGATTTGTGTTTGATGAATGTAATTCATTCTATATTTCATATCATAGAGAAGAAAAGGGAGAAGCAAATGTTGAGTGTTATGCTCTACTAGTTTCTATGATTTAGCTCCACTCTATCCAAAATTCTCCATACCTTTTGTCCCTAGCCCCATTACAACCCAATGAAAGACCTTTTGATTCATGTTATGCATTATTCTAAGTAGTGGAGACAGGATTGACATGCAAGCTTATGGCAGAACAGGTTCATGAAACGAGGTTGAGTGAAACACATAACCCTTTTTAAACACATAAGAGTTGAGTGTTTTACCTTGTGAGGGTTTGCCAACTTGCTTTGCTCTATGTACGAGTGGAAATGATTGCCAATCAGTTATGAGTTATATGAGTTTGTTGTTCAAAAAGTGTTTTGATTTTTTTTATGGTAAATTGTTCATTTTACTTTCAAGCTATACTTCCTATGGACTTTGTTTTAAACCAAAAATGCATGGGTATTGCTTTGTTCGAGGGCGACCAAAGATTAAGTGTGGGGGAATTTGATAAGTGCATATTTTCGCAGATTTTGATCACTTCAACTTAATTAATTTGGTTTCATTTTGGGCATTATTTGAGTTTATTTGCAAAGATTTTTCAATTTTGAGTTCTGAATGGGTCAATTCTATTTTTAATTGATAAAGGTGTGGAATTAGTTGTTTTTTTCATGGATTTACCTATCTTTCGTATTTTGATCCTATCATCTTAGTATGTGATCAGATTCTAAATATTGAAGATGTATTGGAAAGCTAACAAAGAAACCTACAACATTTGTCGTTTGCATTTTCTCAGAATCGGGACGAGTTATGGTCGAAATTGAGCTCAAAGTTGCCGCTTGTTCAAGTGAAAGACCAAAGAAGAAAGCATGAAACATTTAGAAGCCCACATCCAAGAAAGTGCAGCCCAATAATCACCAAGTTGAAATAACTACCAGGACGAATTAATCCAAGAAAGACAGCCCCAATCAAGTAGAAACAAGGGCATAAAATCGAATGACAAAAATGCCCCCTACCTTAAATCGTATTTTCACTCAACTACTGTTATTCAATTCAACCAGGAAAGAGGAAAAAGAAGTGATCAGTTGCAGAAAAAATTGGGGAAACGTGAAAGGCACTTGGAGATCGTGTAGAGGATAAAGAGAGGGCAGTTTTTGTAACTTGGAGATTAAAACAAAGAAGTGGCTGATTAATTTAGTAACTGCTGTATTGAAGAAGGAAAAGAAAAACAGTCCGAAAATCACCTACAAATAGGGGTTTTGTGATATTCTTGAAGCAGAGACTTGGAGCACGAAATTTTCTTTGGAGGGTAGAGAAAGAGGGAGATTTATCTTGCCCTTATCACTCCCTAGCAAGAGAGTGAGAAAGATAATCAAAATTTTGATGACATGTCGTTGCTGCCACGAAATTAAATCAATTCTTAACCTCGGAAATAATTCACAACAAAGTATAGGCAAGAAAGGTTTGATCACAAAACCCCTATTTATTTTTTTGATATATTGTTTTTCAGAATAATGCCGCCTTGGTAAAGGAAAAGACCAGTTGATGAAACACGTCAGACAGGTACAATATTTGAGTTACACTTATGTTGCCTCTTAATTGTTATGACGTCCAGGTTTCTAATTTATGAGATTGTTTTCATTAAGATCCTTGGGATATTAGGAGTTGGTTCTCCAGTTATACATCCCCCCCAGACTCTGATTCACATGGTACGCATGAGCTTGATTAATAAATTGTGTATTCCTTTGGAACAATTGACTAACTCACTTATTTGTGATATATGGTAGGTCCATCACAATTTGTTGAACCGTTAATCGGAATAGAGGACTTGGAGACACAGGATCCAGACCTCGACAATGATGAGAGACTCCCACCAGAGGAGACTGAGCTACATGAAGAACCACCACCGACACAGGCTCGTAGAGGTCCTGCCAAAGCGACCTCACTCATGCCCAATTTAGGGGAGAAACATGTAGTCATGTTAAAAGTGGTCAAATGACCAATGAGAAAGCGGGAAAACATCAATTCCAAAATGGAGAGCTGGTTGAATAAGAAAACCATGTTGGAGAGTACCTTTTAAATAACGCAAAATGCATTCGACTGCAGACCAGTGTATATCAGTTGGTGCTTACTGAAATTGACATGCCTGGTTAACCGTGTACTGAATGTCTGGTCTGGTAAGTGTGAGATATTGAAGAGCACCAACATTAGATCTATATTCAGAAGCATCACCGAGTGGAGTTCCTACAAATTTGGATAGTTTGGAGCCCGGAGAAACTGGAGTCGAAATTGGCTTAACATTTGCAAGACCGAGTTGATACAGTAAATCACTAGAATACTTAGACTGAGAAAGATGAATACCAGCCTTAGTTCAAACCACTTCAATGCCAAGAAAATAATGAAGAGGGCCCAAATCTTTAACAGAGAATTCTGTCTATAAGCAGCGAACAAGAGCAGTAATAGCAGAAGGAGAGCAACCAGTGACAATAATGTCATCAATATAGACCAGAATATAAATCACTGAATCGGCATTGTATCTATATAGAAGAGAGGAATCGGCTTTGGATAAAACAAATCCAAGTTCAATCAGAAAGGATGTCAACCGGTAATACCATGCTCGAGGACTCTGCTTGAGTCCATATAACGATTTCTGAAGAAGACTCACATCGTGTGGATGAGAATCATCAACAAAACCCGGAGGCTGAACCATGTAGACCTCTTCTGCCAATGTGCCATTAAGAAATGCATTGCTGACGTCCAACTGCTTAATAGTCCAATTTTTGCTGACTGCCAGAGTGAGAATCACTCGAATTGTTGCAGGTTTAACAACCGGACTGAATGTTTCAAAATAATCTTGCCCTTCACGTTGATTGAACCCCTTTGCCACTAATCGAGCTTTGTATCTGTCAATACTACCGTCAGGTTTGGTCTTAATACGAAAGACACTTATAACCTATAGCTCGTCTCCCCTGTGGCAAAGAAACAAATCTCCAAGTATGGTTAGATAATAAAGCATTAAATTCGGATTTCATGGCCTCACGCCATTCTGGATGCTTCACAGCATGAGAGTAACAAGTAGGCTCCACGGGTGAAGGAGGAAGAACTGACGGATGATGTGTGGAGACGTGTATTTTGGGTTTAAGGGACCCGGTCATAGTGCGAGTAGTCATAGGATGAGTGGCTAAGGGAGCAGTAGGACGACTAGTCTGGGGAGGTGGCTTAGAAACAGGTAAAGGGGAAAGGGGAGCCAACGAGCACGAAGAGCTGGTCTCGGGTCTAGCAGGAGAAGGAGAAAGTGAAGACGGAATAGTATGTGGGCTGACAGAAGGAGACAGTGAGGGCGGTTGAGCAGAAGAGGCGAAGAGAGGTGAGACAACTCAGGAAGAAGAAGGCAGCGGCAAGAGTTGAATTGGGGAACTCGGAAGAGATGGAGTTGTCGGTGTGGGAAGCAAGGCCGCATTGGAGAATGGAAAAGAAGTTTCGCTAAAGATCACACCGTGACTGATGTACACCTGACCTATAGAAATATCAAGACACCTGTAACCTTTATAATTAGGATGATATCCAATAAAAACACATGGAACTGAACGATCTTCCAACTTATGAGAGGTGTAAGGGCGTAAGTGAGGATAACAAAGACAACCAAAAATACGCATAGAAGAATAATCTGGTGAGCGCCCAAACAAGAGTTCAAAAGGGCTTTTGGAAGACAAAACTGAGGATGGAAGTCGATTTATAAGAAAAGTAGCAGTAGAAAATGCAGAGTCCCAATGTTCCTTAGGCATAGAGGCTTGCGCAAGTAAAGTCATGCCAATAGAGACAATGTGGCGATGCTTGCGCTCAGCAATTCCATTTTGCTGGGGGTTATAGGGGCAGGAGATGCGATGATGAATGCCACAAGAGGCAAACAACTGGTTAAATTGATGATTGACGAATTCAGATCCCCCATCAGATTGAAAGTATTTTTTTTGTGGAAAATAAATTTTCGATAGAGGATTGAAAACGTAGAAACGACGAGTAAACTTCAGATATTGTCTGAAGTAAAAATAACCAAGTAAAGCGACTGAAGTGATCGACAAAAGACACATAATATTTAAATCCGTTCCTTGACGTAATAGGACAAGGTCCCCATACATCTGCTGAGATCGTATGCAAGGGAGATGGTGCGGAAGTAGTGAACTTCGAGAAGGGCAAAGAGACTGATTTTGTAATGCAACAAGCTGGGCAAGATGCCTTTTTATGAAAATCAGAAACTTCAATATTTAAATGTCGGAGTACACTACGCAAAGCAAAACTACCAGGATGTCCTAAACGTTTATGTCAAAAGGAAAAAGGCGACTGAACTTAAAGTAAACAGGTGGGTGAAGCATCATGATCGACGACATAGAGTCCACTTCTATTCCGCCCCTTGAGTAGTATGCGGCCTGTATTGGCTTCCTGTACACAAAAGCCATTAGAATCAAAGGTAATTGTGCAGTTGTGATCAGAAGTGAGTTGAGAAACAGACAACAAATTTTTATGGGAAGAAGGAACGCAGAGGACATTGCGAAGTGAAACAGACTAATTTAATGGAAGAGTACCAACAGAAGAAATCGGCAAACCTGAACCATTCCCAAGGAGCACTTGATCCGAGCCTGTGTAAGGAGTATTCTCAGAAAACTGTGAAGCATCAAAGGCAATGTGATGAGAAGCCCCTGAATCAGTGTACCAGGATGCGTCATGGTGGGGATCTGTCTGTATAGAATAAGCCTGAGGAGAAGTAGAAGTAGGCTGGTATGCTAAGTTAAACCTGTTTCGGCATTGAATGGCCACATGTCCGACTTTTTGACAGATTTGACAAGTCGGACGTTTGGTATTGTCATGACGATCTTGCTGGCCGCGACCTTGGCCACGGTCTGAATTTTGACCACGGCCACGATTGGAGCATCCGCGGCCTCTTTGATTAGGGCGACCTCCTATACCACCTCTAGGGGGCTACATTGGCCGAAGGGGAACCTGTAACATCAAGTTGAGTAAATTGTACCTGCATCTGATGACAATGCTCTTGTGTGAGAAGGAGATTTTGCAAGGAGTCGAAAGAATAAGGTTCATTTCGACTGGTGACAGATTGGGAAAACGACTCAAACTCCTGGCCGAGTCCTGAGCAGATGTAGTGAGTAATAGTTTGATCATCGAGTGGCTGTCCAGATGCTGGGAGATCATCGATAATGCGCTTGACGGAGTCCAGATACGTGGACATGGATAATGACCCTTTACGAAGAGTCTGTTACTAAAAGCGAAGATGATTAAGGCATGACTGAGATGTTGAAGCATATACTGACTTTAATTTCTGCCACTTTGCAGTAGCAGTGGCAAGACCGAGAGTGTGTCCAAGGGCTGCTTCAGATAACGTGGCAACGATCTAGCTTTGGATCGTCTGATCGAGAATAAACCACTGAGAGTACAGTGGATTTGGAATAGAGCCACCAGTCGCATCATCAAGAATGTGTTGTGGAGGAGGAATGGCGGATCTGTCAACCAAACCCATCACTTGTTGACTGTTTAAAATAGGTAACATCTGTTGACGCCACAAGAGATAGTTCTGACGGTCCAAATTTATGGAGACATAGTGAGAAATATTGGACAAAGTCAGATTGAATCGGCCATAAGTAGAGCCGAGATCGAAGGAGAGTCCACGCAGGGAATGCACCATAGTTGCCTCATTGTTGACCATGGACGGAGTAGGGGAAGAGGAAGGGAGCTGATTGGCGGCCATTAGGGAAATGAACAAGGATAAAAGAGAACGAGGGCGTCGAGAAGAAGACCTAGGATGTATGCCTAGGGCTGGCCTGATACCATGTAATGTAAGATTTTCTTCTTATTCATCTCAATAGTATGAGGGGTATATATAAGTACAAGTGTAGGAATTCAAGTATGTTTAGGAGACTGATTCCGAAACTTAACAAAGAAGTAAAATCTGATTTACAACAATTACAATATACATAACACTCTTCCAAAGATAGACTTAGATTAGGATTGGGAGTCCTGAGCACGTGTAGAGTTTGGTGAAAGAGAGTTTTGGTATGAAGGATCTTCTAGAGAATCTGTATCTCTAACAAGCGTCCCTTCAAGAAACTACATCACTGAGGGAGGAAGTGACAGAGTTGAAGCACAAAGACGCTGCCACATAGAGGGAGTTGGCGATTATGAGAGAGCAAATCGCCATTTTGACGAATCGCCATTTTGACGCAATCACATCAACATCAAACTCGTGGTATGTTATTAACTAATTATGACGGGTGATGATAATGAAAATGCCAATCCTGATGGAGAGGGTTGAGTTGGGGACTCAAGAGGATGGAATGGTTGAGTAACAATTTCCTTTGATATTCGATCCTTGTATTGATACATTACTTAGTGTAGTTAAGTTCAATTACGTTGTCGTTCTTTGAATAACCATTAACTCTTGTGCACACGTGTTATTTATTTTTAGTAGATTAATTTGTGCAGCTTTAGTCATCTAAATTTTTGTATTTGTGGAATGAATGATGATGCAATAGGATGTGGAATGAATTATGATGCAACAAGATGTGGAATGAATTATGATGTAACAGGATGTGTAATCTAAACAAGGAAATATATAAAAAAAAACTTTTTTCTAAAATTATCACACATTACCGGCGGTCATCAAAACCGCAAGTAATCGAAACAAATATTCCACCGGCGGTCACAAAAACCGCCGGTAAGCTTATTATAAAATCCACCAGCGGTCATACAAACCGCCGTTACTCTAAAAATCAAATACATAGGCGGTCATAGAAACCGCCGGTAAACTTAAAATATTATAGACCGGTGGTTCGGACCGGCGGTAAATTACCGGCGCAAGATTTGTGCTTTTAGACCGCCGGTAACGGTTTTACCGTTGCTCCGTTTACCGGCGATAAGTTTTTCGCTGGTGAGCCTTTAACAGCCGGTAAAGGTCGTTTTTTGTTGTGATATATATATATATATATATATATATATATATATATATATATATATATATATATATATTCACCATCTAAATTAATGGTATGCTATATGCTCGCTTACATAGGGCATACTTTATGCTATATATATATATATATATATTTTAGAGTGGGATGGGTTCGACAACGAGGGAGGAGATCATGGCCTTGGTGCGGCCATGGGAGAAAGTGTATCCATCCTGGTTGTCTTCGTAGAGAACTTCCATCACCCGGGCAAGATTGACGGGACGAGTGATGAGGTTCGCCCGAAAAGGAGTCGGCTTCATGCACCCTTGGTTGATGTCTTTCCAAGCAACCGTGTAGTATTGCCGGAACAGATCTACCACCTCCTGCTCTGTCAGCCCACGCTCCCTCATGAAGCATTCCACCGTCGATTCTACGTGCCCTCTCTGCTGCTCAAACTGCAATTATATATTAACAATATTAATATACAAATAATTTCTTAAATAAGAACGTTAATCAATTATTTAGTGGAACATGCAATAAATTGATCAATATAATGTTGGAATTAACGTCGGAATATATACATACCTTGCCGGTGACGATGTCGTCAATGAACCTACAGATCTCTGCAGCAGCAATGGTGACCCTGGGCTGGGTTTTGAGCCACTCGAATATGTCACTGGAGACTTCTTCCCCCATTCCGACCATGGAGAGGAGGAAGATGGTTCGGTAGCCACAGCTGGTGAAGGAGACGTTCATGTGCTCTTCCGTCCCTGGCTGATACTGTTTCACATACCAATCTGTTTCCACAAAGAAGGCCTTGCACAGATCCTTCATCTGCAATTCATTCATTAAATAATTAAAATTGCGGATATATAATCAGCTTGCCGTCCTAGCTAGCTAGCTATCTTTACAAAATTAAGGCTTCACGGCCACAAGAAAATAATGTATATACCGCTTCAATCATGTAATCAATTTGGTAGGAGAGTCCATCTGGAGCAATCTCATCGTGAAACTCCTTGGTGTAAACAATCAGCTCGCGGAAAAGGGGTCTCATGTACTCCGGCAACGTCTCTTCTGCCTCAACATCCCATCTGTACGTTATAAGTAGTGCACTTCATGTGTCAGATAAAGATTCCATACTGCTTATCTTGCAAGATTAATCTATCCATGTTATAAATCTACGCCTTAATTAATTAATGTAATTGCAGCAAGATCTAACTAATTATTCATGCAATGTTTACATACCTCTCAACTGCATCGGTGAAGAGCTTGAGTTCATCGTAGACACCATATGCATCATAAGTATCATCAATCAGTGATATGAGGCCTAAGATTTTGGTGGCAAACACCCTTGATCGGGAGTACCGAGGATCAAAAACCACGCTCATGATCCAAAAGTAGCATTCAACAACACGGTTTCTAGCATAGAAGCACTTCTCTGCTAGTTCTTGCTCCTTCCACCATCTGCAATTATTAATGTTGATCGGTAATTAATTTTTAAGTAACAAAGTGAGACTTTAAGCTTGTTCAATCAGTAATATTATATCTACCTCTACAAATATTGATCATCAATTCTATTATTTAATTGGAACTTACTTTGAGATGTCCCTAAGCTCCCTCTGGTGGACAGATTGTACGAGATTGTAATCCAACTTGGCATATTCAAGCAGCAGAGGGTCGCACGCACTGTTGAGCTCTTCGTAGAGTGAGATGAAGAATCTGGCATTCAACCTTGGCAATCGGCGGTGAGTCGGTATTTTGACTGCCCGAGCGACCTGTTTGGCAAGCAAAGAATCCATACTTGCGAGGGCTGATTTCAAGTGGTCCGAAGCAAAAGCCACTGCTTCCTCCAATATGTCTTCCCCTTGCAGGTTAAGGAATGCTGCTTCATGCAAACTAAGCAAACCCTTCACATCCGAAGCCAAGCTCTGCTTGAACGTGCCCTGCTCGTCCAAGAACTTGTTGAAGACATCTGTTGTATATATATACACCATATCCACGAAAGCAATTAGTTATAAATAATTAGTAGAATATAATGTTAAGAAGTACAATTGTGAAACTGCAGGATCAATATTAATTGCAGCTCGGATTGATGATCGTATGAGTATTAATATTTAATACTACTTTTAATTACTTGTGGAAGCCTTGTATCCTCCCTCTCTCAGGACGCGGAATCGGGTGGCTACAGTGTATAAATCATCAACATCAACATTATCGTCATTTGAATTTGTTGTATGAATTCGGTGCAGGGCTTCGTTGATTTCCTTCTCGAATTGATAGTCCAATCCAAGCCTGTTAACAGCGTCCAACAAGTAGATTTCATCTGGGGTTCCCTGAGCGAGTTTCAACATCTCCCTCACTTGCTCTTTCAGAACCTTAGCTCTTTGAGCCAATTGATCCAGCTTCTGCAAGAATGCATATGATTAATTGTACAAGGCTAGGTAGAGATGTAATAATGAGAGAAATAAGTTATAAACAGAACTTCAATAGCACAGAAATACTCGTCAAACAAAAAAAATATAAACGATGGCGATCAATATATACCTCTTCATCTTGAACCAGATCGACAAAGTAATGGCCCCAAGCAGATGGAGGAAACTGAGCCATGGGACGAACTATCTGGCCCTTCTCACCATTCTCGGCCTGAGGGTCGACAGTTTTGGGAGTGACAGAAGGAATGGCAAGAGCCATCTGAACTTGCAATGCAAATAGCTAGTTTGGTTTTTAGAGCTCAAGCTTCGAAGACGACCACAGTTGCAAGACTAAATTGGTATTACTACACCTGCTGGTAAGAGACATGCGGAAAGGCATTTATAGATAGGCCGCCTCTATATCTGGCTTTCCCCCTGAAACATTTAATGCATCGGACGGGGAAGTTACACAGCGTTCAACTTTGAGACTTAATTAATGCGTCGGACGAGGTGAATTTTTCAACCTCAATTAATTAAGCAGGATATATTTTTTGTTTGTTCATTTGTCCATTCTCAGTCATCACCGATGTCTCAACTTTTGGCGTATATGGGGGCTCACAATCGGCCAAGAAGGAGACTTAATCAATTTCTTTGCTTCGTCAAATATCGGAGTCTCTGTTTGTTGTTTTTTACCATTGTGTGCGGAAGGTCGAGACGGATTAAAAGATATATTAGTCGGCACTGCCTCTTTCTTCAATTTTGGAGCCTCCTTATTCCAATATTAGCGCCAGATGTATTTGGCCACGATCAATTTTGACGCGTTTGCTCTTTCCAGCATTGAAATTATTTATATTGCCCACAACCCCCAGCAGCTGATCAGATGAAGATGAGCTCATGCACATGCATCCCCGCTCGCCACATTTGACAGCTGATCCCCTAGTTGAGCCATATTGCATAGAATTATTGTTACAAAATAAAACATATAACAAACACAAGAACTTACGTGGTTATGTATACGTTTTTAGGGGAGGAGAAGGAGAGATCACATTTCCTATCTTGGCCGTCTTTCTTTCTTTAATTTATTATTATTATTTTTGTTTTTTCAAAATCAAGCTTGACACCAGGAACAGCAACTATCTGGTCCCTCCTTACCAACATAATTCGTCACTCGAAGACATGACATCTAACGATGTAATTCAAACCACCTCTCAACGCAAATTAATCCTCTTTTCATCTGAAGATAAAAATAGATCATGCGTTTTTCCTATATATATATATATATATATATATCTTACTGTGTTTATTACATTGTAGCTGAAGCTAACGAAAGCAAAATCTGGTGAATTACCTACTAAACTGTTCTGCAAATAAAATCTGGCGCAATCCACTGTCGTGATGTAAAATTAGAAACCACGAGCTCCAGTGCAAGCCACTCCCACGTGAAATCGTATGTATTATCATGGACTGCTATCTCTCTCTCTCTCTCTCTCTCTCTCTCTCTCTCTCTCTATATATATATATATATATATATATATATATATATATATATGGATATTCCTTTCATTAATTTCTAAGAACAGATCAACAATTGTCCTGATCAGTCAGTTCTTTTCTTGTCTTGCAAGTAATTAAGTGGGTCAAATCCGTGACAACGAACTATCGGCTCGCGTGAATTTTAAGGGTTGTGCACACATAGCTAATTAACTAGCTTCTAAGGAAGAAGAAATTGCATTTAAGAGGATCGAGAGGTTAGTCAATAATCGAGCTCTTGTAGCTAGCGATATATGACTGCTGCCTAACCTATAGTATAACACTGAGATGAATAAGTTGACGGGAGAGCGTGGAACCTCTTGTTGCTTGTCAGCTTAAATCCTGAACATATATAGCGTATACAACATATATAACCTGGTTAATTAATTAATTTATTAGGAGGGTTGGTTAAGCGCAAAGTAACAAACAAACAATCATGCATGTTCTGGATTTTTAATTATATATTTTGGCAACCTTAAACGGGTTAGGCAATAAAAGAAAGGGAAGATAGAGCCTTTTAATTCTAAACTTTTAATTTGGTAAGATATCTTACATCTTTGATTCTAAATTTCTCCGAATTAAGATTGGAACCACAACAAACACATTAACGTGAACCGTTACTTTTTATAACTATATTTCTTTCAAATTAATAAAGAATAATGAATCGCTTGTACATTGTAGAGTTGACCTAGTTCAATCGGAATTTGTCTTTCAGACGGTTCGGTTTGTATGATAACTGAGAAAAAGGGAAAAAACCAGATGATCCGGCTCATTTCTCTTGGTTCGATCGTTGAAATGTTAAACTGATCTAACTGCTTTAACCAGTCTAGGTACCATTGGCTAAAAAAATGGGTTTAATACCTTTAATATTCACCCCTCAATATCTGTAGTTATTCACTCCTCACTACACCGGGTCAACCGCCGATTTAATCCAATTAAACCAGTTTAACCAAAATAAGATGTTTTGCCGGTCCAGTTAGATGAACAAACTATCATCATGTTGATATTGATAAATTTGTCGTGGATGATAGAAAGATAGTGAAGTAATCAATATATCGCCATATTTGATATGAGTCATGTGCCACTGTTGGGAGATCGATATATAAACTCGAACCACATAAATGAGTTATTTTAATATGCCGGTACACTGTATAAGGCAGATAGTTGGGTTAATTATATCAATCAAAATATACACCCAAATAACTCCTACTTATATATAACCTTTCGGCCCAAATGTACACTGCGGTTTCTTGGGTAAATGAGCTTCTCTGCTAACCCTTTCCCCTACCACCGTACCACCTGAAACGTCAATTGTTTCTCCAATAGGAACTAATTTTTTTTCTTTGATATCCTTGTTTCTCTTCTTTGAATTTCGTTTCCAATAGGAGATTGTCAAAAAGGAGAATTAGTGCCCGTTTTCTATCATTTCATGGCGAATCTTCAATAAGTTGACAAATAAAATCTGATTCAATAATATTAATTAACTTCATTCTGTTCACCATAGACCGGTAAAAGATGCTTAATTACAAATGTACTGCTAAAAAGAAGCTTGATTGCACATTATGCATGTAAACATTTTTATTTTACTTTTCAAATACTTGGGGTTTAATGTATTGGGATTGTAAACCTATAATACACCATAAAGATTGCATCAATTTCATGCTACGAGTGTGAATTCGAAAGCATACCTGATTCCATCGAAAAAGACACTCTGATCTAGGGTTTTGCCCTTCCTCCGTAAATTTGTCAAACTGTATGTTCTAATGGGAAGGAAGCGTATGTTTATACTCTGCGTATGGGGACCACAACCATCTCTATATAACTGTCTGAGACAGTTATAAGTATTTCCATTTTTGCCCCTCATCAAATTCGAAATACCACTTATGGTATCTACACATGAAATCTTTCATGGATTGACCAAGACCTGAACTTAGCCTTTTGCTGTGTTCGATCTAGTGTCCAAATCCGTTTGGTTGCTAGTTAGCGTCCACAACAAATATTAGCGCAACACCGCTTTGTTTTAAGTGCAAGAACACTCTCCAATCTCCAAGGCAAGAGTAAATTAGGGATTAGGAAGGAAGGATTCTCCTATTGAAAGAATAGGTGAGTACAAGCTCTTCAACACAACTATTTATAGTACACTTGCCCCAAATATGGGGAGATCTAACAAGTTTAAATGAGTTTATTTGACTTCAAATCTGAACTTGTGCCAACTATTGAGCACGGACCCCATGTGCTTAGCCAACTCATGCACAAGTCTACTCAAGTGCCACCTCATGTGCCATGTCATCTGCATGTCATCATATGCTGCTGGACCCACTATATGTATGTTGCTCCTTCTATAAGTTGCACCATGTGGTCTGGCGTGCACCTTGATGCCTCTATTTGTGTCGGTACTTAAGCCGTGCGTGGCTGCTCCCTTGCGGTTACGTGAGTGGGGATACTGAAACGCAACCCTGCACTTAGGCGCGCGCGTATGCTGCCCCAAACGCCCATCCAGATTTGTTTGATACGCATGCGCATTGGTTTGTGTGTGCATGCTAGTCGATCGGTTGTACATGCGTATGAATGTGTGCATCTACCCTTGCTGTGTTGTCTTGGGCATGCCCGCATTGAAAGCACGTTGTGATTGTGTGCATAGGCAAGTCGCTCCCCGTATCACACTCCCACCACCATAAAGCAGACGTCCTCATCTGCGTGATCCCCTGACTTGTACAGTGTAAGCCCTCATTTTTTGGTACATATAGGTGCTTCCCTTTTGTGTACAGTAGTCTATCGCTGACCCAAAAACACCTTGTTTCACCTATTGTTACAACTTGTTCTAAGCGTTGTGCTGTGGCATCACTCCGCAACCCAATTTGGATTCAATCAAGTATGGAGGTACTAACTTGAGTCACAACAACAACACTTGCTAAGTCAGCTTTGCGGCTGAGTGCATCCGCCACATTGTTGGTCTTCCCAGACATGTACTTTATGTCAAAGTTGAATTCTGTTAGGAAGTCTTGCCAATGTACTTGCCTTGGGTTCAGCTTCTTTTGTGTTAACAGGTAGCTTAAGGCAACGTTGTCCGTCTTCACTATGAACTTGGACCCTAGCAAGTAGTGCCTCCAGGTGCGCAAAAAATGCACAATTATTGTCATCTCCCTCTCTTGAATAGTGTACCGCTGCTTAGTCTCATTTAGCTTCCGACTTTCAAATGCTATAGGATGTCAATCCTGATAAAAAAACACCCCCAACAGTAAATGGATTGCTGAAGTCGGCTAGCTTCAAAACGGGCCCCTCTTCCACAACTTGCTTCAATTTCTCGAATGAAGTGTGACATTTTTCTGTCCAATCCCTCTACTGCTTCTTTTTTAGGGGATCCGTCAATGGCGCTACTATTGCTGAAAATCCTCTGATGAATTTTCAAAAGTAGTTCACCAGGCCGAAGAAACTTCTCAAGCCTCCAACTTTTGTCGGCACGGTCCACTCGGAAATGGCTTGAACTTTCTTCTCGTCCATCCAAATCCTTCCGCTGTCAATCCAATGCCTCAGGAAGGAGACCTCCTCCAATCCGATGGAATATTTCTCCCTCTTTACAAAGTGGGAGTTCTCCCTTTTTACAATTAGAGAGTTCTCCCTAAACACCTTGAAAACCTGCTTTAAGTGTTTTACTTGTTCCTAGGTTTGGGCTCTACACCACAATGTCGTCTAAGTAGGCGACTACAAATTTATCTAGAAAAGGTGAAATTACTTGGTTCATAAGAGTACAGAAAGTGTTTTGGGTGTTGGCTAAGCCAAAGGGCATAACAAGAAAATCATATGACTCAACCCTGGTTACACAAGTGGTCTTTGGCTTATCTCCTTCTGCAATCCTAACTCGGTCGAGGAGCTTGATTCTCCATCCACAGCCCTTCTCCTCCACCAAAGTACAACATCATCGATAAGGAACATAGAAGCAATGCTTACCTTTTGCTCCTCTTCCATGAGTTTGGCTGATTGGAAGTACTGCTCGACTTGCCATAAAACGTTGTTAATGGTTTTGGAGTCTCTTACCCCATTGAAAGGCTTAGGTTCAGGTACCTTCCATTCGTGTTTGCACCTCCATTAGCTATAGCACGTTCCAACAATGCAAGTATCATCGGTAATTTATACATCTAGTTCCCCACCTCATCAAGGTTTGCCCGGAACACCGCCATCGCAGTATGGACGTTTTTCTCCATCGCTTCAACCACTTCTGGACTCCCATCTCCAGAGTTAATGTTCTCACTAACGTGTTCTTTTAATCCCAAATAGTTCGCTTCCACCTTGTCCATTCTATCCTCAAGTGACGAAAAACGAACTTCAATTTTAGACATTCATTCCTTACCTTTGGTTAGAGCGATTTTAGTCTCAAAATTTGTCATTGGATTGATCTTTTGCTCTGATGCCAATTGTCACGCCAATGGATTTACCAAGGCCTGAACTTAGTCTTTTGGAGCGTGAGGCCTAGCCTCCAAGTCCGTCAAGTTGCTAGCCAGTCTCCCCAACAAATATTAGCACAACGTCGCTTTGTTCTAAGTGAAAGAACACCCTCAAATATCCAGGCAAGAACAAATTCGGGATTAGAAGGAAATGATTCTTTTATTGAAAGATAAAGTGTTTAGAAGCTCTTCTACACAGCTATCTATAGTATACTCTTTCCCCATATGTGGGGAGATCTAGCCAAAACCTCTTTGTCTCTAGCTAACTCATTGAAACAAGTTTGAATGAGTTTATTTGATGTCAAACCTCAAATTACTCGTGCGAGCTATTAAGCATCTGCCCTTTGTGCTTTGCCAACTCATGCATGCCACGTCACAAGCCCAGTCAAGTGCCACTTCATGTGCCATGTCATACACAATGTCATCATATGTTGTTGGACCCACTGTATGTATGTTGCTCCTTTTATAAGTTGCACCATGTGGTCTAGGTTGCACCTTGATATCTCTGCACATCGAAGCTTGAGCCGCACGTTGATGAGGATATAGAAGCTACAAGGAATCTTCACACTCAAGATCAAATGAGAGTTTTAATTGGGCCAATAAGAAAGGTCAGAGCAAAGAGATCCAACAAGAGTTAAATAACCACGTCCAATGAGAATCAAAGCCAATTTGAGCTAATAAGACCCATTAACCATGCAAAACTCGTGCACAAAATTAGGGTTTGGAGAATTGATTTGAGGGATTTTTATTATTTTATTAATTGTTTCTTGATTAATGAACTTAAACTATGCAAGTTTTGTATTTAGATGTATTTTGGTCTAAATTCGTTTTGTAAGATTTTTAGGAGTCATATTAGAGTTAGACTAAAAGGTTTACATGTTTTATGACTTTCCCAATATAAAGTCTTTATGCGAAAGGTGTAAGGATAGAATTTTGAACCTATATCAAGTATTCTGCTCGAGTTCTTTTCTAGATTACGAATTTTGAACTTAACAAGCTATTTGGTGGCGTTCAACTTGACTTGTCAAATGGATTTCTCCATCCGCGTTTGTGGCATCTTCACTATACCAAAGTTCTTACTTTGCAAAGAAACAAGTCATGGTTCCATGCATCAGTTTGGTATCAGAGTTTGGGATTATCAAGTGTGTTCATAGTGTCCTTGTTTTATCTAGTCTAGTTCGTTTTTCGTAGTTTCTTTGTTGTTCTTGTCTAGTTCTTGCTCTTTCTGCTACGTTGTTGAGTCTAGATTTGGAATTCAAGTGTTTGTTTAGTTTTTCTAGGAGTTTGTCTATTCTTATTTCATGCAAGTAAAAAAAAATTAAAAAAAAAATTGAATCTTTCTCTTACAGTTCGTTTTTCTCTTTGAGTTTTCTAGTACACTTTCCAAATTCGTGGATTTTAGAGTTTCATATCAATTAGGAATGTTTCACTTCCCTAATTCATGGATTTTGGAGTTTAATATCAATTAGGACTTGCACTTTCCTAATTTTTGGGTTTCAAAGTTAAATTTCAATTAGGACTTGCACTTTCCTAATTAGTGGATTTTGCAGTTTGAGATAAATTAATATTCTTGGACTTTCCTAATTCATGGACACTAGAGTTAGACACCAACTAGGACTCTATTACGCTCTTGGACTTTTTCTTCTCAAGAAAAAAAATAAAAAATAGAAAAGAAAGAAAAAAAGAGAAAAAAAGAAGAAGAAGAACAAAGAGTCCCAAAGGGATCAGGAAGGCTTTGAAACCCTAATCTGGCGACCCACGTTTTGGAAGAAAAGTGGAAGAGCAAAGAGGTCCTAAAAATCAGTGAAACCTTTTCTAGAGTTTCATCTTGTAATACACGATCTATTCTCTTCTTTCTTGTCTTATCTAGCCAAGTTCGCTTGTTTATGGTCTTAGTTTGCTCAATTCACATTTTCCATTGTTTCTGCTCTTATTAAGCCAAATTCTCTTGTTTCTGGTCTTATTCAGCTAATTCACTTGCTTCTGAGTTTGTTTCCCTCAATTCTACTCGTATCCTTGGTTTCTGTTTGTTTTGAGGTCATAGAATTGCTATTTGAACCTTTGATTAGTGTTCAATTCGTTTCAAAAGAACTCAAAGAAGGACAATAGTTGTAACGCAAAAAACAGGAGAGAGAGAGAGAAAATTTAAGTGTAAATACGAGAGAAAATTGAGAGGAGTGTTTTGCATATTTCTTTGTGTATTTTGAACCATCTTTGGAAGGTGTAAGACATGTCTAACTGTTCAGGGAAAAGCACAAACGAAGAGAGTCAACAATCGTCTGTTCTGAATTTGCAATTACAAGCATTAATGAAGGAGATAAATAGATGATGAGGGAAGTGTTGAGTATGCTCGTGAGGGGTTTGATAGAGCTAGAGCTAGAGCTCAACAAGGGCAACCTCAATCAGTTGCTAATGTTCATAGAAGAAACCAGGTGCATAGGAGAGAAGTGGGAGAAGTTGATAATTATGAAAGGGATGGTTTTGCTGATGAGTTTGATAGATTGTCAATCAATAGTCATGAATTTATGAACCTCATAAAAAACAACTTGGGAAGTACCAATATGAAAATCCCAGCCTTACGTGGGAAGAGTGATCCAGAAGCCTTTCTTGAGTGGGAAAAGAAGATGGAGTTGATTTTTGATTGTCAAAACTACTAAGAAAATAAGAAAGTAAGACTTGTTGTTACTGAGTTTACTAGTTATGCTACTGTGTGGTGGTATCAATTGTGTATTAATTGGCAGAGGAAAGGAGAACACTCAATCGAATCATGAGATGAAATGAAAAGGGTTATGAGGCACTGGTTTGTACCAAGCTACTACTGCAGAGATCTCAAGCAGTATAGTGTTCACTAAGGTGTCCAGAGAGTTGATCAGTATTTTAAAGAAATGGAGATGGCCATGATTAAAGCTAATGTATCAGAAGAAGAAGAAAAAGAGAGAAAGAAGTAAAAGAAATAGAAAGAAAACAAGTAGATGAAGGAGAGATTGAGAGAAAAATGCTGTGGTCAAAAGAAAATGAGTGAACAAAAAGATTGTGATGCAATAATTATGAGTGAAGAAGAATCAAGATTTGGGGAGCTGAGAAAGAGTTCAACCAGTGAGAAAATGGTTGAGAAAAAAGAATATTTTGAGAGAAACCAAGAGTGAAAGCAAGAGAAGAAAATGTGTTCCTTTATGATATCTAGTGAGGTCGAGAAGGTGTTTTTGGTACAACACCCAATGATTGTACTTGCGTACAAGGAGTTTCCTTTCAGTACTATCCAACTTGACCCTTCTTTGCCTAGTGCTGTGGTTTATCTTTGCAGGACTTAAACAATGTGTTTCACAAAAGAATACCAGCCGGATTTGAAGACCAATCCTTCTCAAGAGGGGGAGAATGATGAGGATATACAAGTTAAGGAATGTTCACACTTATGATCAAATTAAAGTTTTAATTTAGCCAATAACAAGGGTCTGAGCAAAGAGAACCAGAAGAGTTGAATAACCACGTCCAATGAGCATCAATGCCAAATTGAGAAAGGAAGGCTCATTAACCATGGAAGACTCATGCACGAAATTAGGGTTTTGAGGATTGATTTGAGGGGTTTTTATTATTTTATTAATTGCTTCTTGATTAAGGAACATCAAATAGACAACTTTTGTATTTAGATGTATTTTGGTCTAAATTCGTTTTCTAGGGTTTTAAGAGTCATATTAGAGTTAGACTAAGAGATTTACACATTTTATGACTTTCCCTATATAAAGTCTTTGTGGGAAAGGTATAAGGACAAAATTTTGAACCTAAATCAAGTGTTCTGCTCGAGTTCTCTTCTAAAGTTCTTGAAGTTACGAATTTTGAACTTTTCAAAGTATCTTGGGCGTTCGACTTGACTTATCAAACGGATTCTGCCATCCCCGTTTGTGGCGTCTTCACTATACCAAGGTTCTTGATTTGCTAAGCAACGGGTAGCGGTTCCATGTAATCTTGATTTGCTTGAGTTCTCCTAGTTAGACCTTCAACTATGAAGCCACGTCAGGATGTAAAAGCTTGAAGTAAAATCACGAAGTACTAATATCATTTTTCAAAAAATAAAGCTAAAATCATCAGATGTTTGATACGGAGGATGATGAAATTTTGGCCTTGGAATTTCCTGACCCTAACTTCCTAAGGAAGACATTTGACCGGATGATGACTCCGAGTCAGTAACGGTGACAATGCTCTTGGGATTGAGCGCAAGAATCTGCAGAGACCTCGGCACCTGAGGCATATTCACCTCCAAAATCCCCTCCAAGATTTTGACAACCTGACCCATCGATGGTCTGTCTTCCTCTTCATCCTGAATACACTAACAAGCTATTCCGTAAACTCTGCTCAGCTCCACCGGTTCAGCTTCTCCTTGTAATCGACTGTCTAATAAGTTGAAGTCCTCACCTTCATCGATTTGGTTGGCAACCCACTTTGGGAAGAACTGAATCTTGTGGTCCTCCCCTTGTTCGACGTTCCTCCTACCTGATATGATTTGGAATAGCATCATCCCATAGCTGTAAACATCGGCTTTTGGGGTGATATCCAAGCCTTAAATCCATTCCGGCGCGAGGTACCCCTTTGTCCCTCTCATGGTGGTCAGAACCCCGCTGAATTCTCTGCCCTATGTTAGCTTGATCAAAATGGGTTGCATCTTATTGATGAACAAAGGTAACTTATACACATATTACAATGGTCAAATGACCAAAATACCCTTGATGGGTGAAATGACCAAAATACCCCTACTTTACATATATACATATTTAACATCCCTCCTCGAACTCAAGATGGGGTAAAGGAGCCCAACTGGAGTTTGGAACACAAATACCGAAATCGTGACGAGGTAAGAGATTTGGTAAATAGATCTGAAGTCTGATGTTCGGAGGGAAGATACAGTAAGGTGAGAGTGCTAGTGATACAGTGAAGTCGCACAAAGTGACAATCCACTTCAGTATGTTTGGGTCGCTCATGAAATACATCATTGTGAACAATCTGAAGAGCACTCTTATTGTCACAATGAAGGGGAGTAGCAGAATTCTGAGAGACACCCATATCCTGGAGTAACCAACAAAGCCAGACAAGCTCAGAAGTAGTGTCAGCAAGAGCTCAATATTCAGCCTCAATACTCGAACGCGAAATAGTAGATTGCTTTTTGCTACGCCAGGAAATCAAAGAGTCACCAAAGAAAATGGTATAGCCTGTGGTAGACCGACGATCGGTAACATCCCCAGCCCAATCACCATCAGAATAGGCAGATAAAGTAAGATTGGAAGCAGAGGAAAAGATCAAACCCCTATACAAGCTGCCACGAACATAGCGCAGTATACGTAACACGACTGCATAATGAACAGAGCGAGGAGTAGACATGAACTGACTGACGACATGAACAGTATAACTGATGTCTGGATGTGTAATAGTCAAATAGATCAACCCACCGACTAACTGACGATAGAGAGAAGGATCAGAAAGTAACTCGCCATCTGTGCCTCGAAGCTTAACATTAAGCTCTAAAGGAGTATCACAAGTCTTATTATAAGTAAGACCAGCACGGTTGAGCAAATCAGCTGCATACTGAGCCTGACAAAGACCATAGCCACCAGATAAGGAAAGTACTTAAAGACCAAGAAAATAGCGGAGACGACCAAGATCCTTCATTTCAAAACAAGTACTCAAGTAGGCCTTAAGATCAGAGATGCCTTGCATGTCATCACCAGTGATAACCATATCATCCACATATAATAACAATAGTACAATACCACGAGAGGTCTGATGAGTAAACAATGCAGAATCATGAGAACTCTGACGATAACCAAACTGAACAATCTTCAAGCATAGGGTGGAGAACCAAGCACGGGGTGCTTGCTTCAGCCCATATAGAGCACGACGAAGTTTACATACTTTCCCCGATTGATGAGGAAATCCTGGTGGGGGGTAACATATAAACGTCCTCGGCTAAGTCACCATGCAAAAACGTATTTTTCACATCCATCTGAAATAAAGCCCAACTCCGAGCAGAAGCGATGGCAAGTAACAAACAAACAGAAGTCAATCGAGCAACAGGAGCAAAGGTCTCCTCATAATCAATACCATACTCCTGGGTATAGGCCTTAGCCACAAGACAGGCTTTATATCGATCAACAATTCCATCCGCCTTAGTCTTGATTTTATAAATCCACTTGCAGCCAATTGGAGACTTACCAGGAGGAAGATTAACAAGATCCCAAGTATGAGTCCGGTCCAGAGCTTGTAATTCCTCAGATATAGCTTGCAGCCAAAGAGGGTTAGAGGAAGCCTCGCAATAGGAAGAGGGTTTAGAATCAAAGGAAAGAGTAGAGGAATAACAATGATAATCAAGTAAATGTACCGGAGGTTGACGACGGTGAGAGGGATAGCGAGACTGACCAATAGGATCCTCAGGCGAAGAAGGGGTGGACGAGCGGAGAGGGGAATCCGTATAGGACTCAGGGGCACTAGATGAAGGAGGAGACGTCGGATCCAAGGAAGGTACAGGAGCATCAGGCAGAGAAGGCATTGGGGACAGGGAGTCAGCAGACGGTGAACCAACAACAGAATCAGGCAAAGCAGACATAGAAGAAGAAAAAGGTTCTGGGAAAAGATAAAAAGCAACAGTAGGAGATATATCACAATGCGATTTATGCGAAGGCAATGAGTAAAAAAGAACTTTTTCCCAGAAAGTAACATGTCGTGAAATACGTAATTTTTGAGTCTGAGGATCATAACACCGAAAACCTTTTTGTTGTGTACCATAACCCAAGAAAACACACATGACAGATTTGGCAGATAGTTTATCACGTTCACGAGCAGGAAGTAAAACAAAACAAGTGCAACCAAAGACACGAAGGGAAGAGTAATCCGGAAACGTGCCATATAGACGAGTGAGAGGGGTAGAGCCATTCAAAGCCATAGAAGGTAATCGATTAATAAGATTAATAGAAGTGAAAACAGCCTCACCCCAGAAATGCTTAGGGTTAGAAGAAGACAAAAGAAGAGTACGAGTGGTTTCTACAATGTGGTGGTGCTTACGCTCAGCAACACTATTTTGTTGTGGAGTATAGGGACAAGAAAGTTGTTACAAGGAACCATGGGATCTCAGCAGCAAACGAAATTTTAATTTTTCAAGAAAATTGAGTACGAATCATCGAGGAGAAATCAACATAGATATTGTAAAATTCAAAGCGAGACCGCATAAGATAAACCCATTCAAAACGTGAAAAATCATCGATGAATACAACATACTATCGAGATCCACCTATAGTTGGGACCGAAGAGGGTCCCCAAACATCAGAGTGAACAATATGAAATGGAGCTAAAGAACGCACAACACTGTTATTAAATGGTAAAGCAGTAGGTTTGCCAAGTTTACAACTTACACAGTGCAACAATTCAGAAGAAACATGTCCTAAGTGACCAGTACCAATTAATTTATTCAAAGTAGAGGTAGAGGCATGACCCAAACGACTATGCCACAGTGCAAACTCAGAACTAGCTATCAAACTACAAGTGCGAGGGGAACTAGTACGCAAGGAAATATGCAAAGTATCAAGCTCAAAGAGGCGGCCAACTTTACGTCCTGTCCCAAGAACCTTCCCCGTCGATGGATCCTGTACGTGACTGCCAGAGGAAAAAAATGAAACATGAAGGCCAAGATCACACGGTTGTCCAACAGACAACAGATTCAGTGAAAGACGAGGTACATAAAGAACATCAGGAAAACTGAATCCAGCAGAGGTACTAATAGAACCAGAATATTCAACAGGGAGTGTAGAGCCATCGGCAGTATAAATAGGGGAGAAAGACAAAGGAGAGGAAGAGGATGTAGAAGTAAAAAGAGAAGAATCAAATGTCACATGGTTAGAATCACCAGAATCAATAATCCAAGAACCCTTACCTGAAGTGGCAGACAATGCAGAGACTGAAGAATTACCGTGACCAAGACCACCAAGGGCCTTAATAATCGCCTCCTGGATATGACCAATATTCAGTGAAGGAGTGTAAAGCAGAGGTATACTAGTTGAATCATTGGTGGAGACAGAGGCGGCCGTATTGCGTCGGGCAGAAGGATGAGGCGGACGCCGCTTTGAAAGAGCTGGACAATGATATTTCAGATGCCCATATTCCCTACAATAACGACCTTGTACATGAGTCATGTCACGATGAGGGCCAGGTTTACTGGCTGTAGGTAGAGGACGTCGGGAATCTGCAAGAACAGTGTCGGTATCCCTGATCTGTGAAGTAATGGGTCCCCCAGTGCGACGACGAGTTTCCTTTCCAAGTAACTTTGATAGGGCAGCCTCAACAGAGGGCAAAGGATGCCTATGAAGCATAGAGGACCGAACAAACTCATACGCATCACTGAGTGCCATAAAAAATTGAACCAAGTGATCTTCATCCACATAGGTCTGAAAAATAACGGCAGCAGCATTGCAGACAAACTTCGGAGCTATAGCACCTAACTGATCCCAGAGCAGAGATATCTGAGCATAAAAATCGGAAATGGACTGATCGGGAGTCGGCCGAAGAGATCGGATATCTATCTGTAGCTTGTAATTCTGAGCAAAGTTTGTGCCCTTGTGTTTATGTTCTAAAAATAACCATGCATCTCTCGCATTCTCATATTTCCCAAGCTGCAGACTAAGAGAAGGAGAAACAACACTAGCTAACCATGAAATCACTCGGGAATTATTAACTTCCCAGTCCTCTATAGCTTTGAAATTTGAACCGTCGGCAATTATGGTGGGCATTTTACAGTCACCAGAAGCATATTTCCACAAATTACGGCATCGCAAAAAATTACGCATAAGAGAAGTCCAATGAATATAGTTCATGCTATCCAATTTCACAGGCATAAGGGGAGCATGATCGAATGAAGCCATGAACATAAATAGATTGCACACAATCTCAAATTATAAGGCAAGAACAGAAAAAACCTGATCGGGAATGAGCCTGGACTGCCTCGGTCTGAGCGGGCCCAATTCGGTTTGAGTGGGCCTGGTTCGGTCTGAGCAGGCCCGATTCAGTCTGTGCGGGCCCGGTTCCGTCTGAGCTGGCCCGGTTCGGTCGAGTCGGACCCGGTTCGGTCAGAATGGGCCGGGTCAGTCTGCATGGACCCGACTCGATGTGAGCGAACCTGGGCTGGGTTGGCTCGGTGGAGGGAACCCTAGCTAGGGTTTTATGCGAGAAGACAAAGGGGGAAGATGAAGAGGACGGCGGCACCGGAGGCTGAGCAGGGATTCCAACGTGGCGGCAACTGAACGTCGAGCAGACGGCAACGTGACGGCAGATGGAGTTGGCACGGCGGTGAGACGATGGTGCCGCGGCAGCGACACGGCAGACACAGCGGAGGAGGCACGAAAATGCTCAAAAAAAAACACCAAGATCCTCTTCAAAAACATCCAAAAACACCAAAATCTTCCTTCAATTAGCTTTTGCGGAAGCAAATACCAAAGATCCGACAACAAAGAGAACAAATCGAGTCGGAACGAAGCAAAACAAGGAGAATACGAAGCTCTCTATCCTCGCATCAATTCGGGCTTCCAAAAGACGAAATCGTAGCCTCCATCTGAAATTAGAGGTAGGGCGAAGCTTAAACCAAAGTTCCGAGCCAAAGAAGAAACAAATTGACAAGAAATCGACGCCGGAAGAAGCAAAAAACCAGAGACAGATTTGGGGAAGACGACGAGTCGAGCGAGTTGACTCGGTCTGCCCGTCCGAGTTGATTTGCCCCGAGTTGAGGCCAAGTCGACTCAGCTCTGATACCATGTTAGCTTGATCAAAATGGGTTGCATCTTATTAATGAACTAAGGTACTTATACACATGTTACAATGGTCAAATAACCAAAATACCCTTGATGGGTGAAATGACCAAAATACCCCTACTTTACATATATACATATTAACACCCTAGAGCGTCACTAATCCGAAATAGGCAACTTTGGGACAAAAGGCGGCGTCCAACAGTATGTTCTCCAGTTTGATGTCGCAGTGGATGATGCAGTCTGTGCATTCCTCGTGGAGATAGGCCAAACCCCTCGCAATCCCAAGTGCGATCCGGTGCCTCATCTCCCTGACCAGAGTACTCTACGAGTTTCTGTTAAAGATCGAGATGAGAATCTAGGGAACCATTTGACATGTAGTTGTAAACCAGCAGTCTTCTACAAAATCCAATCCCCTTTCCATACAGAGCACCCGTTAGAAAAAGAGTAAGCGGTACACCAACAGTTGCGCCGGCAAACAGATTCGCATTCGTCTCGGCTCCCCGCCGGCAAGGACTGAACATTGGTAGGGGATCTTATGGCGGTCAGCAAAGAAAACCCATCTTTGTTGTCACAATTCAGAGGGGTTTCTCTCACACACCCACCGGAGTAGTCGTTAAAATTCCAATCTCTGGGAGACCTGGGTAGGAAGCCTTAGGCGCAGCTACAGGTGGGCAAGCCATCGGCGTCACAGGTACCAAAAGGTCCGCAGAGGGAATAAACATTGCAATGCGCTCTGGGTTGGGACCAAAACACGTTTCGCTGCTGGCTGCTCTCGAACCAGGTGAACTTCTTGATCTGACCAGTTAAGTCCATCACGAACCTGGTAATGATCAAGGTGTAGTAGACAGATTAGGTGAAGTAATTTCCCCTGCTCGTGGGTCGCATTTCCTGGACTTTATCCAAGATCTAGGTATTGGGATTCCACTTCCCGCTTGTCCAATACCTGTTGGTCCTGTTCAAGCGAATGAGATATTGGCTGGTTCTATCTCGGTCAAGCTCGAGGGAGAAAGGCCCCGGAGCCGGGTCATTTTCGCTTGTCCAGGATATCAGAAGTTGATCTTCTTCGGGGACTTTTTTCAGACCCAGCCCGCCTGGAAGCCAAGTATCAGTCGGATGATCAAAGCTCTGCCAGAAAATTTGGGTCGAATTATTTGATGATTTGTTGTCCCATAAGACTAAATTCCCGGTATCCATTAGCTCCACTTCCATAGAATTTGCGACGAGTGAGGAAAAATTGGTTGACCAAACTAGTCGTTTCACAGGGATATTAGTGTTAAAGACATAAATATCTCAAAAAAAGTAATTTTTTGGGTTAGTGGAATTGTAGTCAGTTATGACATGGGATTCTCCCTAAATTTAGGAGAGACATTGAATTTTCACTCTGAATGTAATTTGTTGCCTTAAGTGAGAATAATTTGTCACTCTTAAATAGGTGGAATTTTAACTTCTCCTGAATTCCCTCGCCATATTCAACATGAGAAAATAAAATCAGTCTTTATTTGCCCAGAATTTAATGTCAGTTACTTTAAATTTTCCATGAAACATGTCTATCTCTTTGGATTAACCCCCCTAACAAAACTATATCTGACAATTCTTTTGGTCATGACTTGGGAATGGAATTTCGGAGCTTGATTGCGAGGGAGGAGGTCAAAGTCCAGTCAAGAGGTAATGGGGGACATTATGCCGAAACTTCAAAAGTCTTGCTTTTACACGTGAGAAGTACTGGCTAGCTATTTCACACCATTACAGAATGTTGATCTGATCTGAATGTTAACTTACTTGAATTAATACACTAAAAGTGATTCCGAAAATATTTATAGCCTATGTAATTTATTCCCGTATCCCATAATATTCAGACAAATGAAGAAGAGCACAAAGTACTTAATTAAGTCCGAACAAATAGAAACAACTCAACAATTAGGTCGGTTGCCAAATTAGGTATGACAAAGTGTTATGAAAACATGGGTTACATATCAGGGTAAAGTCTTAAATAACATGATGCGTAAAACAACATCTTCCACAATCTGCCGCGCACACAAGAACGAATAAGTAGAGGTACTCGGGAAAGAGAGAGATAGAGGTGCTATTCAGAGTGGGATGGGTTCGACAACGAGGGAAGAGATCATGGCCTTGGTGCGGCCATGGGAGAAAGTGTATCCGTCCTGGTTGTCTTCGTAGAGAACTTCCATCACCCGGGCAAGATTGACGGGACGAGTGATGAGGTTCGCCCGAAAAGGAGTTGGCTTCATGCACCCTTGGTTGATGTCTTTCCAAGCAACAGTGTAGTATTGCCGGAACAGATCTACCACCTCCTGCTCTGTCAGCCCACGCTCCCTCATGAAGCATTCCACCGTCGATTCTACGTGCCCTCTCTGCTGCTCAAACTGCAATTATATATTAACAATATTAATATATAATATATAAATCCCATCGAATTATCTTTAAAAATATAAAATTTCTTAAATTAGAATGTTAATTAATTAATGAATTAATTGTACATGCAAATATATATCTCTCTCTATATATATAGGACATATATAGAATATACATACCTTGCCGGTGACTATGTCGTCAATGAACCTACAGATCTCTGCAGCAGCCATGGTGACCCTGGGTTGGGTTTTGAGCCACTCGAATATATCACTGGAGACTTCTTCCCCCATTCCGACCATGGAGAGGAGGAAGATGGTTCGGTAGCCACAGCTGGTGAAGGAGACGTTCATGTGCTCTTCCGTCCCTGGCTGATACTGTTTCACATACCAATCTGTTTCCACGAAGAAGGCCTTGCACAGATCCTTCATCTGCAATTCATTCATTAAATAATTAAAATTGCGGATATATAATCAGCTTCCCGTCCTAGCTAGCTAGCTATCTTTACAAAATTAAGGGTTCACGGCCACAAGAAAATAATGTATATACCGCTTCAATCATGTAATCAATTTGGTAGGAAAGTCCATCTGGAGCAATCTCATCGTGAAACTCCTTGGTGTAAACAATCAGCTCGCGGAAAAGTGGTCTCATGTACTCCGGCAACGTCTCTTCTGCCTCAACATCCCATCTGTACGTTATAAGTAAAGTAGTGCACTTCATGTGTCAGATAAAGATTCCATACTGCTTATCTTGCAAGATTAATCTATCCATGTTATAAATCTACGTCTTAATTAATTAATGTATTTGCAGCAAGATCTAACTAATTATTCATGCAATGTTTACATACCTCTCAACTGCATCGGTGAAAAGCTTGAGTTCATCGTAGACACCATATGCATCATAAGTATCATCAATCAGTGATATGAGGCCTAAGATTTTGGTGGCAAACACCCTTGATCGGGAGTACCGAGGATCAAAAACCACGCTCATGATCCAAAAGTAGCATTCAACAACACGGTTTCTAGCATAGAAGCACTTCTCTGCTAGTTCTTGCTCCTTCCACCATCTGCAGTTATTAATGTTGATCGGTAATTAATTTTTAAGTAACAAAATGAGACCTTAAGCTTATTCAATCAGTAATATTATATCTACCTCTACAAATATTGATCATCAATTCTATTATTTAATTGCAACTTACTTTGAAATGTCCCTAAGCTCCCTTTGGTGGACAGATTGTACGAGATTGTAATCCAACTTGGCATATTCAAGCAACAGGGGGTCGCAGGCACTGTTGAGCTCTTCATAGAGTGAGATGAAGAATCTGGCATTCAACCTTGGCAACCGGCGGTGAGTCGGTATCTTGACGGCCCGAGCGACCTGTTTGGCAAGCAAAGGATCCATACTTGGGAGGGCTGATTTCAAGTGGTCCGAAGCAAAAGCCACTGCTTCCTCCAATATGTCTTCCCCTTGCAGGTTAAGGAATGCTGCTTCATGCAAACTAAGCAAACCCTTCACATCCGAAGCCAAGCTCTGCTTGAACTTGCCCTGCTCGTCCAAGAACTTGTTGAAGACATCTGTTGTATATATATACACCATATCCACGAAAGCAATTAGTTATGAATTATTAGTTGAATATTATGTTAAGAAGTACAATTGTGAAACTGCAGGATCGATATTAATTGCAGCTGGAATTGAAGATCGTATGAGGATTAATTAACACTACTTTTAACTACCTGTGGAAGCCTTGTATCCTCCCTCTCTCAGGACGCGGAATCGGGTGGCTACAGAGTATAGATCATCAACACCAAAATTATCTTCATTTGAATTTGTAGTATGAATTCGGTGCAGGGCCTCGTCGATTTCCTTATCGAATTGATAGTCCAATCCAAGCCTATAGACAGCGTCCAATAAGTAGATTTCATCTGGGGTTCCCTGAGCGAGTTTCAGCATCTCCCTCACTTGCTCTTTCAGAACCTTAGCTCTTTTAGCCCACTGATCCAGCTTCTGCAAGAACGGTGGTCAAATTATGAGAAAAAACAAATTAAATTATGAACAGGACTTCAATATTAGTACAGAAATACTCGTCAAACAAAGAAGATATAAACGGTGGTGTTCAATATATACCTCTTCATCTTGAACGAGGTCGACAAAGTAATGGCCCCAAGCAGATGGAGGAAACTGAGCCATGGGACGAACTATCTCGCTCTTCTCACCATTCTTACCCTGAGGGTCGACAGTTGTGGGAGTGGCAGAAGGATTGACAAGAGCCATCTGAACTTGCGATGCAAATAGCTAGTTTGGTTCTCAGAGCTCCAGCTTCGAAGACGACCACAGTTGCAAGACTAACTTGGTACTATTACTACACCTGCTGGTAAGAGACTTGGGGAAAAGGTATATATTTATAGATAGGCCGCCTCGAGCTACATCTGGCTTTCCCCCTGAAACATTCAATGCATCGGAGTGGGAAGTTACTCAGCGTTCAACTTTGAGACTTAAGTATGTAGCAGCGTTAGCCAGTAGAAGCAAAAATGCATCCGTTGATTAAAAAAGAGTAAAAGAAAAAGAAAATTCAAGGCAGACGGCTGCGACGACGGCTGCGACGACGGCTGCGACGACGGCTCCACCCAACTCCAAGTTGGCGAGATATTCATAAAGAATGAAATTAAAGTGTACTTTTATCTCACGAGGTAGATTTTTCTACCCCAATAAATTAAGCAGGATATTTATTTTGTTCGTTTGTCCATTCTCAGTCATCCCCGGTGTCTTAACTTTTGTCATGGCCGTTCACAATCAGCTAATTAGAAGAAGACTCGTAGGGTTGCACCGCTTTAATTTCTGATCAGCTTCGTCAAATCTCGGAGTCTCTGTTTGTTGTTATTCAACAAACGTTTTGACGTGTTTTCTGGCGCCTCTTTCTTCAATTCTGGCGAAAACCTCACCATTGTGTGCGAAGGAGACGGATTAAAAGATCATAAATTAGTCGGTACTGCCTCTTTCTTCAATTCTGGCGCCTCGTTCATGTGTCCTTCTCCTCCATACAACACTCCACTGGCGCCAGATGTATTTGCCCACGATTAATTTTGACGTGTTTTCTCTTTCCTGCAGCATTGAAATTATCAATATTGCCCACAACCCAGCAGCTGATCAGATGAAGATGAGCTCATTCATGCATGCATCCCCGCTCGCCACCTTTGAAAGCTGATCCCCTTGAGCCATGCATAGAACTGCTCATCAGCAGCCGAAATATTGTTACGAAATAACACATATTCATACAAGAAAGACAGTATATCGATGCAAAATAAAACAGATAACAAACACAAGAACTTATACATTGTTCTGTTGGTTGTGTGGGCTATATACGTTTTTTAGGCGAGGAGAAGGAGAGATCACATTTCCTATCTTGGCTGCTTTCTTAATTTCTTTAATTTATTATTATTATTTTTGTTTTTTTCAAAATCAAGCTTGACACCAGGAACAGCAACTATCTGCTCCCTCCTAACCAACATATTTCGTCACTGGAATACATGACATCCGTCGACGATGTAATTCAAGCCACGTCTCAACGCAAATTAATCCTCCTTTCATCTGAAGGTAAAAATAGATCATGTACTTTTCCTGTGTTTATGGAATTCAAGCTGAAGCTAACGAAAACAAAATGTAGTGAACTACCAACTAAACAGTTCTGCAAACATCTGATCAGAACATTAAAATTGGGTTAACTAGCTAACTGGTGCAATCCACTGTCGTGATTTAAAATTAGAAACCACAAGCTCCCGTACGTGTAAGCTCCACTCCCACGTGAAATCAGGCCTATAGACTGCTCTATATATGCGTATTTCTTTCCCTCCATGAACAGATCAACAAGTGCCCTGAGTCAATATAACGTGTTTGACAAATTGAAAGCAAGAAAACAAAATGTCTTGATCAAGCAGTTGCTTATTAATTCACCATTTAATCATAAAGAAACACTATTAGTGCTGGTATTAATCGTTCTGCTGCAGCCGCCAATCAAGAACTAATTAAGTCGTAAAGGAAAAAAATCGCCTTTATGCAGTTTATATTCCAGAATGAATTGCTGGATAGGTAGAGTCACATTCTCTTTTGCATGTCCTGCAGTTTACAACTAATTGTCAAGAACTAATTACTCGTCTGACTTCCTGGATTTCGCTTTAAAATGGCCGCTCCAATTCGTTGCTAGGCAGCTTTTTAGTCGACGTCTATCTTTGATTTCATGTAAATTAACAAGCTTACAATAAACCCCACTTTTTTTGTTTTTCCTCTTCTAAGTGAGTTTATTCTTATTCAGCTTTAATTAATATGATTTTGTACTTGTATTGGGAGGAAGCAATTTTACCATCTCACTAAGCTGCCGAGTTCATTGGATTAATTAGCAGATTTGAACCAACTGTACTTTATAACACTGAACTTCATCATTTCCGATGGTATCTCCACCCAATTAATTAATCCTAGTTCAATAATTGATCGCCCTACGATGTTACCATACTTAAGCATATTTTATAAAACATCAATCAATTTTCAATAATAAAGCCTGATTATCCCTCTCTTGCATGCAATATGAAATCCGAAATTCTGCACTTTTATTGTGTGTTTGGTAGGTTCGATGTGAGTTTTAATGGACCTTTCTCGCCATTTCGTCCGATGGGCTTACAAAGGTCTTGCAAATTGTATAATTCAACTCAAATTAATTTTTCGATCCTTTGATATATAGCCCTGTTTCTTTTCTTTGAACTTCATTTTCAACAGCAGATTGTCAAAAAGGAGAATTAGTAGCCGTGTCTATCATTTCACGGCAAAACAAATTTGATTGCACATTACATATGCATGTAAACGTTTTTAACTTTACTTTTGGGAAACTTGGGTTTTATGACATGCATCATTATATACGTCTTAAACAGGAATAGGGCTGACAAGGAGTTCAGAGATCATCTCCTTAGTGCGGCCTCCAGAGAATGTATACCCGTCTTCGTTGTAGACTTTGTACCATATATCTACGACTCGAGCAAGATTCACAGCTTTGCTGAGAATGTACATCGGGAATGGCGTTGGCCGGAGGCAAGCTTCGTTGATGTCCTTCCATCCTACGCCATAATAGTGCTTGAAGAGTTCATGCACCTCCTGCCTCGTCATTCCCTTCTCTTCCATATAACACTCTATGCCAGACACGACATGCCCTCGCTTTTGTTCGAACTGCAGTTCCATTGTTTGCCTCAAAATTGAATATTCTTGTTAAGGAATGTGTTTAGGTTGGGTTTATCAAGTTCAAACTTATTTTACTAGTGCTTACCTCATTGCTGACCAGATCATTAATGAATCGAGAATTCTCAGCTGCAGCCATGATGATTCTTGGTTCGGAACTCCACCATTCGTATGCCTCGATTGAAGCTTCTTTCATGCCTACCATGGTGAGGAGGAAAAGTGCAGGGTAACCACTGCTCCACAAAGACACTATGGCATGCTCCTCTACTGTCGGGGTATAGCGATTGTGATACCACTCTGTTTCAGTGAAGTAAGCTCTGAACAGAACTTGTACCTTTGACACCACAATTTAAGAAAAAGTGTCTCAATCCCATAACTGAACTCATGTCATATGTCCAACTGATCACTTAGCTAAATCTCATATAATATTGTAAATGTCTATATTTATATACCGCTCGCTTCATGTAGCCAATTTGGTAGGAGTATCCTTCCTTCTCGAGCTCCTCTTCAGTTTCCTTGAAAAGTGTTATTAACTCATGGTAAAGAGGCTTTACATACTCTGGCAGCTCATCCATGGCCGCCAGGTCCCACCTGCAAGTGTGTTTGCCAATTTAAACTACGTAATTCAAGAAATCAACTCGATCCTTTAAGCGTGTATGCATTTAAAAATTAAATCCTGTAAGTGTTAACCTCTCTATTACATTTGTATATTGTTTGAGCTCCTCATAAACTCCATATGCATCATAAGTGTCGTCTGTCAATGATATCAAGCACAACGTTTTTGCACCAAATACCCTGGATCGGGAGAGACGGGGTTCTGGAGCTTGACTCATGACCCAAACATAACACTCCACAACCCTGTCTCTTGCGTAAGACAGCTTCTCCACTAACCCTTTCTCCTTCCACCACCTGAAAATTTAAATCAACAGACTGTCTAGTACTGATCCCGTACTGCGACTACAATATGTTCTCTAGCTATAAATTCTTCTTTAATTATACTAATTAATTAGAGAAGGAATTCAATAATTTCTTACGCTGAAACTTCCTTAATCTCTCTTTGGTGAACGGCCTGAACAAGATTGAAGTCCAACTTTGCATATTCCAGTAATATGCGCGCGTTTTCATATATCTTGCCATCGGTGGCAGATTTCATGGACTCGATTATCTCCTCGTACAGAGAGATGAAGTACCTCGCGTTTGTTCTCGGTAATCTCTTGTGGGTGGGTAACTCAAGAGCCCGTTGGACCTGTTTTGCAAGAGGTGGATCGAGAACATTGGGCAGGGAGGACTTGAGGTGCAGGGTTGTGAACTCAATGGCCTCGTCTAAAATGTCTTCTCCCTGTATTCCCAGGAATGCTGCTTCGTACAGACTAAGCAAACCTTTCACATCCTTTGCTAGGCTTTCTTTGAATTTTTTGTCATGCAGCTCGTCCTTGAACTTCTCGAATACAGCTTTACTCAAAATCATGTATACAAAAGAACGTCGTATGCGCAAAGTAAGTATATGACGTGTTTCTTAATAATTAGCTATCTATGTAAAACAAGAGAAGACAAATATTATTGATGAAGATTTTTAGTAATTACCAGCTGATGCCTTGTATCCTCCCTCTCTGAGTACGCGAAATCGAAGGGCCTCAAGGTACAGGTCATCGCCTCGATCGCCATTATATTCATTTACATTATCTTCATTGTATATTCTGTATAGTGCGTCGTCGATCTCATTTTCAAATTGATATCCCAGACCAACTCGTTTGACGACATCAATTAAGCGAATTTCTTGATGAGGATCCCCTTGAGCATTTGTGAATATCATTTTCACCTCCTCTTTGAGCGCTCGAGCTCTCTCAGTCCATTCATCCAGCTTCTGCATGTATTACTCGTATATGTTTACATATGTACACGCATATATATATTAGTCATTCTCTGTATAGCTCTTACACTCACTATGATGCATGCATACATAACTTTGACAAAACGTAGTCGACGAAAAATTAAATATCGAAGTAATTAATAATAAAGAAAATCCTCACCGCTGTGTCTTGAACGTAGTCGACGAAAAAGTGTCCCCATGCAGAAGGCGGAAACTGAGCCACGGGTCGCACGACCTCTGATTTTGCAGCATTAATTTCCGGGGTATCACGCGCGGCCGAGCAAAAAAGAGTAGGAGTAGATAGCGCCATCAGAGATTACAACTGAGTTCTTTCTGCCTGCACAGTTGCCTAATTGAGTACAGCTGCAATTCAATTAAGGAGAACTGAGAATTTATAGGGCCTTATCTAAGGAGATTGTCAGTTCTTAACGCATCTGGTAGAACTTATGAATCACAACGTTTTCCTCATATTACACATATACGCAAGGCAGAATTAATTATGTTTCCATTAACCCTGCGACAATTATAAGTTTCTTTTCAGGTCTTGCAAGTAACAACCAACTATGGCTCGCCTGATTATTAACAAGCTTCTAAGAAAGAAAGGGCAATATTTATGGGGATCGAGTGGTTAATAATCGTACTCTCGTAGCTAGCTAGCGATATATGACTGCTGCCTAACCTATATAGTGTAACACTGTGAGATGAATAAGTTGACGGGAGCGCACGGAACCTCTTGTTGCTTGTCAGTGTAATTAATTCTGAACAGAGAGTATGCAACATATATGGCCTGGTTAATTAATTTATTAGGAGGGTTGGTAAATAAGCGCAGGAACCAACAAACACAATCATGCATGATCTGGGTTTTTACTAAATTTGGCAACCTCAAACGTAAGAACTAGGCAACAAAAGAAAGGCAAGATAGAGCCTTTTAATTCTAAACTTTAAATTTGGTAATATATCTTAGTCTTTGACTCTATCATATGTGTGTGTGTTTTGAATGGCATGAAAGGCAATCCAATATTCTGATCAATTTGGAAGGACTTAAATATTATGTTAACATTTATATCAGGTATAGACTCATCGACGTACGTGAAATATTGGAATTAGTACTTTCTCCAAAATAAGATTGGATCCACAACAATCAGAATAACGTGAAACGTTACTTTTTATAGCTATATTTCAATCAAATATATAAATAATGAATTGGTTGTGCCATCGACAGTGTTTGAAAAAGCTGAACTGACCCGCCAGTTCTAACCTGTTCAATAAGAACCGGTGTTTAAGACACTTCGGTTTGAATGATAACAGAGAAAAAGTAAAATCGGATGACCTAGCCGGTTCTCTTGGTTCAACTATTTACCGTTCTACAATTGTACATCGGGGTTAATTCTCTTGGTTCCATTTATCGTTCTACCGTTTACCATACTACTATTTAATACACGGAACGGAAATGGAAATAGCCCTTGCAAATACGTTTTACCCGTTTACTGGTAAATTTATATATTCACTTGCCTTTAACATAAATTTTTAAATTTTTCTTATTTATAACCATATTATCTTTCCAATAAGTTTTTTTATCACTTATCATAAAAATTATTAGAGTTGAAACTTTTTGGATATAATTTTTATAATTTTCATATTTATTTTTTGTAATCATTGACCCATGGTCTCAGAGATGATACATCATAATTAGGATAATACCTCTTAATGTAAGACTAACAAATATTTCATTTTTTTCTTCCCAATGTCAAATTTTTTAAAGATGTCAAATATTTTTAGAAATGTAAACAATCGTCATGCAAAAATAAATACATTAGAATCTATAATTACATAGTTGTATAAAGATAAACATAATAATATTAGATCTACATATGTATCATGTATAAATAAATGACAACAATCAACATACAAAAGTCTATTTTTATAAAAACGTCTATAACTTATTAACTATATACGAATTCAAATTCAAAAGTCTTGCCCTTGGGGAATGAGATAATTTTCTTCTTATTTCAATTGGCATACATATTTCAAATAATTTGACATTACACCATAACATAATAATTTATGTATAAAATTTTAACCCTAATTCCTAATGGTTTATAAACTTATAAGTAATACCAGTAGATTCATTACTAGTTAATTACTTTTCTAATTAGTTAATATTCTAATTTTGGTTTTTTCCTACATTCCCTAGTCCTTACTCCTTAAGCTACGCATTAGAATTTATATTTTAGATCTTTTCTAGTCAGTTCCTTCTCTAATTAGTTTATTATTCTAAATTTATAATTTTACTTTTAGCTAATTACCCGATTACTCGTAAGAAAAAAAAGGGGTTACATCCCTAAGTTCATTAATTATCAACATGTTGCGTTCAAAGAAAAAAGAAACACCTACTCCCAACCACATAGTCCCCACAATCTCAGAAAAGGAAAAAAAAACACCTACCGGTCCTTTACTTAATAATTATTTCTAAGTGAGACTAGCTTAATCTGATTGGAATTTACAAGTTCCGTTAACCATTAATGACAATCCCACTTGCAGGCGTACCACTTTTCATCAAATAACTCATTCCATGAATTGTGTTAATGAACTATACTCACTGCTAGAAAAGTGTTATCTGCCAACGGTTGGGACATTTTGTGTCGGCGGAGAGGTATTCTGCCGACGGTCTTTTTGACTCATCGGTGGAACAATGCTTAATCCTTCCCACCCGTCGGCGGAACATCCAATGACTTCCGCCGACACACCCTTACACGTGTCGGCGGACACTAAACTGAAGCGCCGACGCACCCTAGTATGAACCCATCGGGGGAACCTTCGATTTTTTCCGCCGACGCACCATTACACGCGTCAACGGACACTAAACTGAAGTGCCGATGCACCCCAGTACGAACCCGTCGGGGGAACCTTCGATTTCGTCCGTCAACGCTTGCAAGGGTGCGTCGGCGGAATGAGAATCTGCCGGCGGACCTGGGCCAGCCGTCGGCCGATTCAACGGGTCTGTAAACCCATGGGCTCCCTCCCGCGCCCTTTCTTCTCCCTCCCTTGCGCCCTTCTTCTCCCTCCCCCGCACCCGTCTTCTCCTTCCCCCGCGGCGTCTTCTCCCACTCCCGCGCCCGTCTTCTCCCTCCCCCGCGCCCGTCTTCTCCGTCCCCTAGCCCGTCTTCTCCCTCCCCTAGCCATGGAAACGGCCTAAAAAGTCTTCGAAACCGAGGGAACCGCGCACCAACAATTTTTTCTTCCTTCATCTTCCTTTTGCCTGTTCCTCCTCCCTCTCTCTCCCTGCGCCATGGCTTCCGCTTCGCTAACAGCGGCAGCTCACACTGTCCGCTCCTCAAATTCTAGGGCGTATGAAAAAGATTATCATTCGAGGTCTCGCTTAAGTCTCCTGTGACTCCAGCCCTCACCCAGTTGCAGATGTATCACCAGGCTCAATGTGAAGGGTCGATCTTCTTCTTACAGATACAAGTAAGCTACCGCTCACGTCAATTTCGTTTTGAACGCTTTGACTCCTATTTTTATTTCTCTGTGGCAGACTTCCTCTGCACGCCTTGCTACCTGATATATAGTCAATTTTCTTATGTGATACATTTGCTTTCTAGGTTTCTTTAATTCTTTGATTTTCCACGTTTTTATACTTTTAATTTTTTTTTTAATATGCTTCAATTGAGTTTGCGACCTTCACCAGTTACTTGTTTTAGGTATAAAATGCTTTCATTATGTACTAGGAGTCTTTTTTCCTCTGTTATCATGCTCTTGCTCATGCTTCCTGCCCTTTAATTTTTCAGTATGAATAAGTGATTGAAACTGAGGCCTTCAAATGGTTTAGTGGCCAGTTTTGAATACATTTTATCATTTGTAACCTCCTGATTGTGGGGGAGTTTTTAGAAATGCTGGTTTTGACTGGTTGTTCAACCCAGTTAGGCCGGTGAGGATGCCAGTTTATGAGATCACAGTTGATGATCTGGGAATTAAAATCCCTGTGGAAATCAAGTCTTTCGCAGTGTAATCAATAGTTCCTGTCTTTACAAGTGTTGTTTTTACGAGTGATGATATTCTTGTCAGTTTAAATAATTAATATATTTTTATCATTTTTAACTAATTTTCTATATTTGTTGTAATATTTTCTCAGCAATAATTCCCAGAATCTAAATCAGTGATTTGAATTGTTTAGATGATCATATGTCCATATTATAATCTATCTGAGGATTAAGAAATTCCCTCTACCATTTCAGTAATTAATTGCTTCTTATATATATGGAAATTGCACGTTCATCTTTCACAATTTGATTCCCTCGATCAACAGATGTACAGAACTGCGAAGGATAGTGATCATAATATTGTTAGAGGCCTTTCTAAGAAAGGTCCAACCCCCGGAAGACGGAACCAGAAGTACTGCAGAAGTACAAGCGTTACAATATTTGATTCTTCGAGTTTCTGCACCTCAACTCCATGGACAAATTGGGAACCGAACTACAGTTACTCGTGTCAAAGGTAATTAAATGTTAACGTTTTTACAGTACGTGGAGCTGTTGCTTTTGAAAGCATAAAATCTCTTCAAGCTGTTTTCAGTACCCATTTCCATGGCAGCGAGGCAACAACAACTCAAACACTGTATGGTGGACAAATTCCTGAATGACACAAAGTTGCATTGTTTATGCATTATTTTAGCTGAAGCTCTAAGAGATTCCTTGCTCCCTATGTTATCTCCCATTTTTCTTAGTCAGGAAAACACATTAATTTTCCATATATAAGATCAGGAAAAAATTATTTAACAGATCTTCATTTTAAAATTTTGCTGCACAAGATATATTATATATAGATTTAGATATATAATATATCTGTACTCAAGACTCAGTATGATGTTGATCGTGCATTTTTAGGTCAGAAGGGAAGGAGCCTGAATGGACACTGAATCTCAGCCAGACTCATCTTGGGAGAGAGAACCTTTGGGGAAGATATGGTGAATATTCCCACTGCAAAGAAGAGATGGAGAGCTATGGAAGTCAGGTAACTTAATTACTTTCATCCTTCCGTGCTTTTATATGGCTTAGTTGATTTTTGGAATTGGAAGGAAGAGATTTAGCCAAAATTGTTAGAACATTTAATTATTTCCACCCTCATGTAAAAATAAAATGAGGTAATAATATACAAACAGATGAAGAGAGGGGTTCATGCAATCTGATATAAGCTGAAATCTTGAAGAAGAATCAATATCTTTTCCTTTCAAAAAAAAAACAAAATGGAAAAAAGAACAAAAAAATGAGATAAATGTTTGAATACAGATCACACTAGTAAGCCCATAGATGAAATCTTCAACATATATAATTTTACTTTGCCCAGATGAAATTTTAGTGGAATATTATTGAACTAGCCAGCATATATATTTTGAATACAGATCACACTTTTAAATTAATATATATGTAATAACAGCCTAGCTAGCTAGCTTAAGTAATGTACGTAGATAATTGGCACAGCATAGAGTAAAATAATTTATTATGCAGTAATCTTGTGTAAAGAAAATGGGTTAATATGATACTTTATATATTCATGCACCTTAGGCTAACCGGAAAAGTTAGTTAAGGAACCGGCCAATAGATTAGAAAGAAAGCATTTCTTTTTAGAAAAAAAAAATGTTATCCTGGAACAATTTTGTAGATGATATCGACCAGGAGGGCAGAGTACTACTTTTAAGCATTTCTTCAGGGTGTTCAAATTCAAATGAGAAGTACTGGTTGCAGTGGTGACATAATATGACGCTAGCAATATAAATATATGTTTCTGGCTGTATTTCAAGTGCCAAAGTTCTGGAATTCTTCCTCTCTTTCCTATTTCGTGGCAGCTGACTCAGATGAGTTCTCTCCAAAGAAAAACCACAGAAGACAACCACAGGAACAGCTGTGAGCTATCTCTGTCATTTGGGAAATGGGAGGTGAATAGAGATGAAAACATGGGAGATACATTATGCAATGCTACTGGTGAATCAGACATTAGTGAAGGAGGAACCTCATTTATGATTGATGATATTACTAGAAGAATGGGAGCTGGAATGACACTCTCGAACTTGTTTTACTCTTCTCAGTTGGAAGATAAGGTAACAGGTGTGCTCCCTCTCTCTCTCACCTCTCTCTCTCTCCTCTCTCTCTCTCCTCTCTCTCTCTCCTCTTTCTCTCTCCTCTCTCTCTCTCTCTCTTCTCTCCTCATTCTTGCTCTCTGCTCTCTCTCTCTCTCTCTCTCTCTCTCTCTCTCTCTCTCTTCTCTCTCTTCTCTCTCTTCTCTCTTCTCTCTCTCTCTCTTCTCTTTCTCTTCTCTCTCTTCTCTCTTCTCAATTAGTTTTTTTTATTTTTTCAAACATTCAGCCCACGCACCTCCAAAATATAATAACATTTATCCATCATAAATAGGAAAACGTTTGTATAAATTAATTAAAAACGTATTATATTATTAATACGTTTTGTAAAACGTTTTTCATTAATTAAAAATGTTACATACATACGTACATACATAATTAGATTTAAAATCACCATGGCAACCATTTTTGGTATTTTCCAATAAATACCACACCTGGTCCCTAACCTCAATTACCTAAAAAATTAGAGCTTAGAAGAACCAGATATTCCGCTACAAATTGGAAGATGGAAAACGGTATTTGTACGTTTTTCCATAATTTATACTTTTTTATTTCATGTTTCATATAGGATAGAAACATGTTAATATTATAAATTCATGAATTATATAGGAATTTCTTACATATAGTATCAGAATGGAATTTGTGATTTTTAGATGTTTTTCTGGGCATGATTTACCTTAATTTTCAATTAATTTCCGATTTTGCTTCATTAGTTTTTTTAAAAATTGGGAATTTTCTGAATCCGGAGACTTTGTCGCTGAAATTTGTTCAATCTGGCAAGATTTTGTCGACGTCCGGCGATGGGACCTTGGACAAATTTGTCGCCGGACCTCGGCCAACTATTCTGCCCTAGTCGCTGGGCGGAATGCATGTTATGAAGCCGTAAAAAGGTTGTCTTATAACTAGGGATGTAAACGGGAGGCGATTGCCCGCTGTACTGTCCGACAGATTATTAAACGAAACAAAACGGAAATAAAATATTATTATCCGTTCACCGTTTTACCATTTTACCGTTTACCATTCTACCGTTTAATAAACGGACGGAAACAGAAATAGATCTTCCGAACCCGTTTTACCCATTTACCATTTAGGTAAGGGTAATATAGTAAATTTATATTTTTAGTTAATTTAACCATAAAATATTTATTTTTATATAAATAACCTTATTATGTTTTTTTATCACTTATTATAAAAATTTGAGTTGCAAAGTCTGGAGTGAATTTGAATATTTTTATATTTTGGCAATTATTAGCAGTCAATATATATTAACTTTCACTCATTGTCACATAAAGTCATAGAATCATACTCATAGACTCATAGTCATAGAGGATGGATCATATATTGTAAATTCATAATTAACTAAATAAGGTAATATTAGTTATCTAAGATTAAAAAAATTTCATTTGTCTTACAAATGTCAAATTTTATACAAATGGCAATTATTTTTATAAATGAAAACAATTGTCATACAAAAATAAACATATTATAATTCATAATAAAAATTATACAAAGATAAACATAGTAATTAACAAATACACGACATTGAGGAGTGCAAATGGTGTTTTGGGTTGGACAATTTTGAATATAAAGTATTAAATGTATTTGAATGTCAATTTTAAGCGTAGGAGATAATTTATATTTTTATTTGATTTTTTTGTTATGTAACTTGTATTTTGAACTCTAGAAAAGTGTTGTATTTGACTGTTTATTAGTAATTTTCTTAATTTTTCCTCTTTTTTTGGATTTTTTGTGACTTTTATATTTTTTTATTATTTACCCGTTATTACCCGATTACCCGGTTTTCCGGTGGGTAATAAACAGGTAAGAATTTCACGGAACTAAACGGATACGGACGCTAACGGGTAAAGGGTTCAAAAATATAAATGGTGGACGGAAACCCATTACCCGTACGATCTATTACCCGTTTACATCCCTACTTATAACCCTATTTCAATTTTTTTCCAATTGATTTTTATTCGTTTTGCGGCTATGGGAAGCCCGAAGAATGGTCGCCAAAGTTGACTGACCTTTTCCGTTGTGTTCGCCGGCCGTATGGACCTCGTGGTTTGGTTCGTTTTTAAGTTTTTCCTGGTCAGGTTCGGCTCATTAAAGAAAGTATAAGAGCCAGACCATTCAGGGTTGGATAGGCTTTGGCCGTACAACTTGCGCTGGGCATTAGTGCGCTCGGGCCACCCATTTAGGTTGAACCTATTCAATAAGTTGTCCATTTAGAAAAATTGAGTCGGGCCGCCCATTTTGGTGAACCTAGGGCGCTACTTGAACCCGTAAGAGGAAAAATGGGCCACCATGGAGTGGGTCAACGAGCCATTTTCCTGAAATTCGGAAAACATTCTTAAATATTCATTAAATATTAGAACTATTCGTGAAAAATAAGTGATAATTCAAAACATTCAGACAAATCGTCTACAAATCTCAGAAAGATTCTGGTTTTAAATTTCATATATTTGTTTATCACCTACTTGTATAATTTGGTAATTATGCTCAAGTTAGTGTATGATTTTATATGAAATATTTATTATACTCATTTTAAGCATGAAATTTTTGTTGTAATATTCATGTCTTAGAAATTAAAATATGATTTACACGAATTTATTATTATTATTACTATTATTATTATTATTATACTCATCTTTAGCATGAATAGGTTGATTATATTTTCATGCTTTATGAATGAAAAACATGATATTCATGAAAATATGTAAATTGCATGATATATAGGCTACTTTTACGCAATTCATTTTTCATTATGAGAATTTGTAAAATTTAGTTAAATTCTCATCATATTAATATTTGAGCATAATATTTAAGATTAGTGCATAAAGTTTTAGCACATAAAGATTCATAAATGTTCAATAAATAATTTTAGATGAACAATTTAGGTTATGAACCACTCACAAACAATCTGTGGTTGACATGAGATGTATGATCCAAGTAAGTTTCACATAGACTGGTTTACACTAGTCTCCCTGGGAACGCTACTCTAAGGAGTTTGGTACTTAATCAACCTTAGCTGAACCCGACTTTCCTGGGAGTATACTTGGTTAATAGTATTATATTACTACATAATTGTTCTTAGGTATTTTGTAGAGCTTGGAACATAAACATCTCCCACAATGTCTTGAGATTATACAAATATAATTTTAGTTGAATAGAGAGTAGCCACACACTACTAAAAAACAAGCTTCCGTCGGTGAGAGAAAATTTTATTCGTCAGCAGAAAACCATTCCGCCAGCAGTTGTGATCGACGCGTCGGTGGAATATCGCAGATCCGACCCAACCGTCGGCGGAATGAAGTCCTGCAGTTGGGCCGGATTTGGATCAGGTTCATATGGGCCCTATAGGCCCACATGAAATTAAGTCCCGATTTGAATTGGGACCTAATTTCCTGTGCTCTGTTACGCGTGTAACGTGCGTAACGGGTTACATCTCTCTCTCTCTCTCTCTCTCTCTCTCTCTCTCTCTCTCTCTCTCTCTCTCTCTCTCTCTCTCTCTCTCTCTCTCTCTCTCTCTCTCTCTCTCTCTCTCTCTCTCTCTCTCTCTCTCTCTCAGCTTTCATCGAAGTCTTCTCCAGCGCGCGAACCACCTCCCTCCGGCGTTCAGCTTCCGGCCACCATCAATTGAAGCATCTCCGGCGTTCTCTCCCCAGCGCACGTTCTCCTCCGGCCGAAGACCAAGCTTCCACAAAACCTTGGGGTTCGAAAACTCAGTATATTTGAAGACTTTCAGGGTGATTTCCAGCGGCCGACCTCGTCGCAATCGACGGAAGCATCTCCCCTCTCGCCACAGGTAAGTTAGTTTCTTGAAATTTTAGAAAAGCTTGTCTTTTTAACCTATTTTATTTTTTTTGGTGTTTCTACACAGGTAAGTTAGTTTCTGGAAATTTTTGGCGATTGAAGTTGGAGGAGATCAGTGTGAAGGAGGAAGTGGAGGCAGAGGAAGTCGTTATAGCTGCCTCTAGTTCTTCTGTTCCGGAAGTAGTGTTGAAGCTGCTGTTCCGAAGGATGCATAACAGTAAGTACTTTAGAAGGGTTGCTCTCTAATTATTGAATTAATTGTTCACTCTGAACTTGGACATTCGAGGTTTGTAAGTCATGCGTTGATGTTCGGAGTTGGTTGACTGGTTCCCTTGTGTTTTTGCACGTAGTTTTGGATATGAAAGCTTTTACTTCTGAACTAAACAAATCTACTGCTTGAAATTCTTGCTACTGATCTGCAATCAATTTCTTCTCTATTGATAGTGAGATCTCTAGTATTTTGGTGTTGCACATATGCTTCTATGTTTTATAAAACCATAATTAGTTAACTTATTTATATGTAGTGGTAATTGGTAACTTATGTCCTGATTTTTTTCCTTTTTTGTCACCTTATTCCTAGGAGGATGACAGGTACAGCCAAAGGACAATCAAAAGGTTGCTGGACAGAGGAGGAGGTATTTAGGTTTATGGTTCACTTTTCTTTTTGAGTTTTTGATTGGTATCTTTTTGAGTTTTATGGTCCACTTTTCAGTGCTTGCATCGTTGGCAGAACGTTCTTAATCCAGAACTAATCTTTCTTCTTTAGTTCATATGATTCTCTGCTGATGTGTTAATCATACGTTACTAGACAAGGAGGAGCCTTGAGAGAGGTGGGGGTCTGGAAAGGTTCTCAATTATTAGTCAGACATACTCATTCAAGTAGTCACTACTATTTTTCAGTTCTTGTTTTACCTATCCATTTTTCTGAAATGAGGTAGATGCTATGCATATGACAGTGGGACTGCAAAAGATTTTGTCCTGACTTGAATCAGAAGATGCTGATATTCGAATCCATGCCGTGAAGGTGATGGCACCAACCATATTCTGTTGCCTGGATATCTTTTAGGTGCAGAATATATTATTTTTCAGTCGTATGTGGTAAAATGTAGCCATGCCAAGTTCTATATTCTGTTATTGGTGAAATGAGTGTAGCTTTATCACTCTATGCTTTTATTTCAGTCAATTAAGAACTAGAGCTAATTATTAATTTTCATTTGACCCCTATTCACTGACCTCATGATTCTTTATTTTTTTCCTTCTATTTCTTCTTAGCGTCTTTTTATCAGATTGATTATGTGAAATCCATTTCTCCATATACGTATCCCATATTTTTCTTTAAAAAAACAAAAAAAAAATCTATATATCTTATGTTAAAGGTAAGAGATAGTCAATAGTTATTGTTTATAGCAGAAGCAAATCAAGAGAAGATTGTTGAAGCTGGTGGCTTGACTTCTCTATTGATGCTTCTTAGAAGCTCAGAAGATGAAACCATACGAAGAGTGGCTGCAGGTGCTATTGCCAACCTGGCTATTAATGGTGAGTACAAAGATTCATAATTACGAAATATATATTCTGTAGTTGTGATTTACATCTTTTTATGTGCAGTGTCCCATTAATTCCACAATTTTGGGATCCTATTAAAATATTTTACTAGCCCTTATTTTTCCATTTTGTAGAAACAAATCGGGAGCTCATTATGGCTCAAGGGGGAATCAGTTTGCGGGGGAATCAGTTTGCTGTCAGTTACTTCTGCTGAGGCTGAGGACCCTCAGACACTCCGAATGGTTGCTGGAGCCATAGCTAATCTATGCAGAAATGGTAAGTTGCATCTTTGATACTCTTTACTGTTCAAATTGTAAGTAGATGTCATCTAGGCGGGTCTCTCTCTCTCTCTCTCTCTCTCTCTCTCTCTCTCTCTCTCTCTCTCTCTCTCTCTCTCTCTCTCTCTCTCTCTCTCTCTCTCTCTCTCTCTCTCTCTCTCTCTCTCTCTCTCTCTCTCTCTCTCTCTCTCTCTCTCTCTCTCTCTCTCTCTCTCTCTCTCTCTCTCTCTCTCTCTCTCTCTCTCTCTCTCTCTCTCTCTCTCTCTCTCTCTCTCTCTCTCTCTCTCTCTCTCTCTCTCTCTCTCTCTCTCTCTCTCTCTCTCTCTCTCTCTCTCTCTCTCTCTTCTTCACGGCGGTAATCTAATTTGTTTTCTATTTTTTCAAACATTCCGCTGGCGGTTGTTTGCGCCGGGGGAAGCGGTTCCGCCGGCGGCCATTTGCCCCGGAGGAAGTGGTTCCGCCAGCGGTCATTTTCGCCTGGGGAAGAGGTTCGGCCTAGTCGGCGGCGGAACCTCCTTGCACTGACGAATGTGCCGACGGAATCAGTTAACTCTGGCGGCGATTGATTTCATCGGCGGACCATTCCGCCGACGCCTCCACCGCCAACGCCTCCACCGCCAACTATGTCGCACCTGCCGCCGGAGCTTCTGCCGGTGGGTTTTGGCTCCTCTGCCGACGAATTCAACCGCCGGTGGAGACTATATTTTTAGTAGTGACATCATCTTTAGTTAACTAAAATTATATATTAATTTAAACTAAATAATCACATAAGGAGACATGAATTGTAATTAATTATACGTAATATGATAAAATTCATTCCACAGGAAGTTTTGTCATATTTATATAATTAATTAGGATAAAATATCAAAGTATTTTCATATTTTACCCATAGGGATTATGAATAGGAATAAAGTTTGGTAGTTTTATAATTCAGGATAGATATTGTACCCATTAAATGAATATCTATCATATAGAAACTTTAGATCTAGTTGAGTAAAAATTTATCCCATAGGCAATTTTTATGATCTTAGATCAAACTTTAAGGCATGTTTCACATTGGTAATACGTGTCATTAAGCTTTGTCAAGCTCATATTCTAACATAAGCCTTTTGGACTTTCTACAGTAACTCAGACTACTAGTTACTCTGATATTCATCTAGATATTCCTCAACTTAGTGGTGATATATATAATGTTTGAAAAGAAAAGATTATTCTTCATTTAGGGTGGATGGACATGGATTATACTATAAGGAATGATGAACCGCCGGTTGTAATTGATCAAAGCACTCATGCTAAAGTTGCACTATATGAGCGATGGGAGAGATCCAATCAACTCTGTGTAATATTTATTAAGACTAAAATTACAACTAGCCTTCGAAGTTCAATCGAGCAGTATGACAAAGTCCAAGATCTGCTTAAAGCCATTGGAGATCAATTCGTCAAATCCGAAAAGTCATTAGCAAACACCCTCATAATGAAATTTTCTTCATTGCATCTCACAAGCGTTAAGGGTGTGCGTGGGCACATTACGAAATTGTTGGACATAGCGGCTCAACTCAAAAAACTTGAGGTAGATATGTTAGTCCTTCCTTGTGCACTTTATTCTGAACACTCTTCCTTCATAATACGAGCTTTTTAAGATCTCTTAGAACACACATAAAAATAAATGGTCTATCAATGAATTAATGACCATGTGTGTTCAAGAAGAAGAGAAGTTTGTCATTGACTTGGGTGAAAGTGTCATGTTGGCTACAACTCGTGGGAAGAACAATGCTCATAAATATAACAAATCTCAAGCTAGCACTTCCAAGTCTTATCAAAAGAGGAAAGGTGAAATACCATTTCAAGCTGATATTAAGAAAGATCCTAAGTGTTTCTTCTATAAAAAGAAGGGACATGCTAAGAAAGATTGTGCAAAATTCAAGACATGGCTTGAGAAGAAAGGTACTCTATCCTCATTTGTTTGTTATTAATCTAATATGGCTAATGTGAATATAAACACCTGGTGGATTGACTCTGAATCTACAATTCACATTGCAAACTCTTTGTAGGGTATGCAAAACTTAAGGAAGCCAATGGGAAGTGAGTTGACCATCTTATCCGGCAACAAGATGGGATCACATGTGGAGGCTATAGGAAATTGCACTTTAATTTTAAGTAGTAGTTATGTTTTGAATTTGGAAAGAACCTTTTATGTTCCAAGTTTATAGAGAAACTTGATTTCAATTTGAAGGCTTGTACCATTCAGATATTCCTTTACTTTTAAAGGCACACCATTCCATTCTCTATTATAATAATGAATGTGTTGGAAATGGTATATTGTCTGATGGTTTTTTCCCTTTTTCCTTACATTCTGATGCCAGTAATAGTTCATTGCATGTTCACACTGGAATTAAGAGGTGTAACATTAAAGAAGACTCCTCTATGTTATGGCATCGGAGATTAAGTCATATCTCCATAGATAGAATTAAGAGGTTAATAAAAGATGGAGTACTTAGTACTCTTGATTATAATAATTTCGAGACTTGCGTAGACTGCATTAAGGGAAAGCAAACAAACAAGTCAAAGAAAGGTACTAATAGAAGTTTTGCCTTATTAGAAATCATACATACTGACATATGTAGTCCAAATTTAGTTAGGTCAGGTCAAAAATATTTTATCACCTTTATAGATGATTATTCACATTATATGAATGTTTATTTGCTTCATAATAAGTGTGAAGCATTGGATGCCTTCAAAACCTTCAAAGCTGAAGTTGAGAACCAATCTGGGAAGAAAATAAAAATAGTGAGATCTGATAGAGGTGGTGAATATTATGGTAGATACTCAGAGTGGACAAGCACTTGGTCCTTTTGCAAAGTTTCTTCAAGCGTATGGGATTGTTCCTCAATACACTATGCCTGGTTCTCCGGACCAGAATGGTGTTACAGAAAGAAGAAATCGAACTCTAAAGGACATGGTGCGAAGTATGCTTAGCAACTCTAAACTTCCTAAATTCTTGTGGACTGAATCACTTAAGATGACTATGTATATATTAAACCAGGTTCCAACCAAGGCTGTCCCAAAGACACTTTTTGAACTTTCTAAAGGTCGGAAATAGAGTTTGCAACATATGCATGTTTGGGATTATCTGTCTGAAGTGAGAATATATAACCCACAAGAAAAGAAGCTAGATCAAAGGACAATCAGTGATCTTTTCGTTGGTTATGCTGAAAAGTCTAAGGGTTACAAATTTTATTGTCCATCACTTACAACTAGGATTGTGGAATCAAGTAACGCTAAGCTTCTTGAGAATGATATGATCAGTGGGAGGGATCAGTTTAGGGATTAATTCCTAATCATGATCATACAGAAAGTTAACCTTCTACATTATCAGATAGATTGGTTATTATTCATAGTACTCCTCAAGTTCAATCAAGTACTGCACAACTAATCATTGAAGTTCCACAAGTTATTGATAACCCTCAAGTTGATCAACTAGTTGAATCACAATCTCCTCAAGGAGAAGGTGGTCCAACATTAAGATAATCTACTCGAGAACGTCGACCAGCTATTCCTAGTGCTTATGTTGTGTATTTATAAGAATCTAACATAGGAACCGAAAATGATCCTGAAACATTTCACAAGCCATGTGTTTTACCTAGTCAAATTTATGGTATGATGTCATGAAGGAAGAAATGAATTCCAAGAAGAGCAAAGGAGTTTGGGACATTGTAGAGTTGCCTAATGGAGCAAAGGCCATTGGCTGTAAATGGGTCTTTAAGACAGAAAGAGACTCATTAGGCAGCATTGAGAGATACAAAGCGAGACTCATTAGTAAGGGGTTCACTCAAAAAGAAAGAATCGACTACACAGAGACATTTTCTCCAATATCTAAGAAAGATTCTCTTCGAATTATTTTGGCATTAGTTGCTCATTTTGACCTTGAGTTACAACAAATGGATGTGAAAACTGCTTTCCTTAATGGTGATCTAGAAGAAGAGGTTTATATGAAATAACCAGAAGGTTTCTCTTCTAGTGATGGTGAGAATTTGGTTTGCAAACTAAAGAAATCCATATACGGTTTATAGCAAGCCTCCCGTAAATGGTATTTGAAATTTCTTTATTCGATTTTGTTGAAAATCCCATGAATCAATGTATATACCAGAAGGTTAGTGGGAGTAAAATTTGTTTTCTTGTTTAATATGTGGATGATATTTTACTTGGAACAATGATACACATGAGGTAAAACATTTTCTCTCTCAAAACTTTGATATAAAAGATATTGGTGAGGCATCTTATGTCATTGGCATTAAGATCCATAGAGACAAACCTCATGGTGTCTTAGGACTGTTACTAGAAACCTATATTAACTAAGTTTTGGAGAGATTTTGGATGAAGGGATATTCACCAAGTGTTGCACCCATTGTGAAGGGGGGTGAGTTCAGCTTGGATCAATGTCCGAAAAATGAACTTGAAATAGAATCCATGAAGGAAATCCCATATGCTTCTGCAATTGGAAGTCTTATGTATGCTCAGGTCTGCACTAGACCTGACGTTGCATTTGATGTTGGGATATTAGGAAGATATCAAAGTAACCCAGGTATAGACCATTGGAGAGCTGCAAAAAAAATGTCATGCGGTACTTTCAAGGAACCAAAGACTACATGCTTATGTATAGACAGACGGACAATTTGGAAGTGATTGGCTATTCAGACTCCGACTTTGCTGGCTATGTTGATTCTCGCAAATCAACATCTGGGTACATATTCATTATGGCCGGTGGAGCTGTTTCATGGAGAAGTGGCAAACAAACTTTGACTGCGACTTCTACTATGGAAGCTGAGTTCGTCTCCTGTTTTGAGGCTACATCACATGGTATATGGCTTAAGAGTTTCATTTCTAGGTTTAAAGTTATGGATTCTATTTGTAGGCCATTGAGAATTTTTCGCAACAACTCAGTTGTTGTCTTTATGGCTAAGAATAATAAGAGCGGGAGTCGAAGTCAACACATCGACATTAAGTTCTTGGCCATAAGAGAACGTGTTGAAGAAAAGAAAGTGGTCATTGAGCACATTAGCACTTAGTTGATGATTGTTGATCCTTTGACTAAAAGCATGCCACTATTGAAATTCAAGGATCATGTAGAAAATATGGGACTTGGTTCCACTTTGTAATTTGTATATACATTCAGTTTATCAAAGAAACTCTTTTGCATTCAGTTATTTCGCATATTCAGGTGCACAACTATATTTTGAGAAATATATTTGGACCAAGAATAAACGTAGGGTTTATTCATGAATTTTGTTACCACATAAGGAACTTCAAAAGAAAAAAACATAGTAATACATAGTAGATATTACTCACACTTAGAGAACATATCTCTATGATTCGAGTGTTTTGTTTCGTATTGAAGTTATGAGTTATGCATCTAGTGGGAGAATGTAATGTTTTTATTTATGAAAAATGTTTTTCATTAATGAAAAATGTTTTACAAAACGTATTAATAATATAATACATTTTTAATTAATTTATAAAAACGTTTTCCTATTTATGATGCATAAATGTTTTTAGATTTTAATTCTAAATTAGTTAGATTTAAAATCACAATGGTATGCTTTATGGTATTTTCCTAAAAATACCACACCTGGTCCCTAAGGTCAATTACCTGAAAAATTAGAGCTTAGAAGATCCAGATATTCCGCAGCAAATTCGAAGATGTTTATACATTTTTCCATAATTTATATTTTTTATTTCATGTAAATTAGAAATATGTTAATTTTAGAAATTCATGAATTATATAGGAATTTTTATAATAATCATGTTTCTCTCTCTCTCTCTCTCTATATATATATATATATATATATATATATATAGGAATTTTTATAATAATCATGTTTCTCTCTCTCTCTCTCTCTCTCTATATATATATATATATATATATATATATATATATATATACACACACACACAAGGAAAGAGAGGGGGAGAGAACTTATCATGTGGACATCGTATAGCCAGGTAATCCATTTCAAGGTAACTTTTTAAACAAAGAAAAAGCTTTAGACTTAAACCTTTATTAAAGTTTTATTATACAATTATCATTTCTAAGATCTCGAGATCTGAATCCAATGGCGTAAATAGAGATATATACAAGTATTTTCTGATACAAGTATTTTTTCTTAAAATGTTGTCGGGCAGCGAATGAGTCAAACATGTTGCTTGCATGACCTGTTGATGGATCATCCAAACGTCCAGTTGTTCATTCTAAGTAATATTTTCACTTAAATTAAGTTAAATATTTTTAAGATTTTTTTACTTATATGAAAGCCCTAATAGTGCATTCATTACAATGTTGTTTTAAAGCTTTGCTAAGATCCTGGCCCAGCTACCCTATGCTGATGGAGTGATTGAGATTCGGGCCATCCAAAACCTGACCAAATTTGGTCAGAGTCCATTTGACCAACCAGATGTGGTTTTTTGGTTAATAAGGACCTAACCTACGAGGACATGATGTAAAAGTGCGTGTTTGTGTGTGCACTACATTGGTACTTATCCTACAGACAATTGCCTATAAAAAATTGTTTCCGTAGGTGATTTAGCAAAGAAGGATCATGCTATACATTTAACCTATTGTACAGATATCAAGATATAAATCCAATGTTTAGAAGAGCCTTATCTACTGGTAATTTTCTACAAATTAATTAAAATGTAAAGATTCCTTTTCTCCGTACCTAACCTAGGCCTTTTTCGTACGGCATTACAATCAAATCTTGAGATGTGTACGTAGTTATACATTTTGTACTGGCCGGTGTTATAAATGTGGTTACGGTTAAGAAAAGATGGGTCAATCCCTTCTTCCCTTACCTTTCATTAGAATCCTGTTGAATTTAAGAGGAGCCAGGCCATAAGGGAAGAAAAGATGAGCTACCCAGAAAGCCGAGCTAACTGAAAGCCGTTCGTAGAGTGCACTACTGTGAAATCCGGACGATGGACGGCAAAGGATACATGATCAGTTATTTATGGTTTTCCGACGTACGGAATCCTCTCGACAAAAATTGTTTGGTTTAAACCCTGCTTCCCTTGGGTCTCCAAATTATGATTCTGCCTCTTTTTATACATTCAATCCTGTATTCAAAGGCACAGGTGTTTACCAAGACCTCATTGGCTTTTTTATAAAGAAAAAAAATACGAGTATACTAATTAAGCCACCCACCGACCGACAAATAACTCGTCTTTGTTTGTGAACTCGACAGCCCAGTGGGTCTTTAACCTCTTTATATATGGATTTTTCCTGGTATCGTAACCACTTTGCGTCATCTAAATTATTTCTCAAATGTTCATCTAAATTATTTTTCTTGGATTATTTTTTCTTAGACTACTGACGATGGCACGTAAAAACTTACAGTTCATATTATTAAGGTCTCAAAACTTGAAAAGATCTGCCATACTTTACTTTTCTGATCTCTACAAAGGCGGCCTACTTAAACCTTTAGAGGTTATAAGTCCCATCCGTTAATTAGCTTAATTTATCTACTTGACTCGAGGCCTGTAGGCGATCATTATTGAGGGTTTCAATGTTTAATATATTGTTAAAATATACACAAAACGCATGCCATACAATAGTAAATAACTTATTTCAGTTAAATTAAACTTAAAAGCAGTATTGACGCAAATTTCGTCATTATTTTTTAACTGATCAGTCCTACAATTTCAGGCATAAGAGGAAACCATATATCTGCAAAACATTTAAAAGATTCTATAAATCAGTAACAATTCCAAATACATTGAATACAGAGCAGCAAACGAGAAGAACCTATGAGAACTTATTACACGCTGAACTTAACAAGCTAGATTTAGATAGGATATTTTATTACTTTATGTGATCAATTAGGAGTGCTAGCTATTATTTTTTAAGGAAAAGTAGTTCTGTTTTATAATAAGGGAGATATAGTAGAAACATGCTGCTTCTAGTGTTCATACCTTATGTGCTAAACTGCACGCGTGCAAAAAAGAAAGATAAAGTCAGTCTCCAAGAGCTGGCACAAAGATTTCTTATTTTATTTTTCTCCGGCCCACATATTGATGTATACAATTAAGTTCATGGAGATGCATTAATAATATTTGATCCTTCAGGTGGTACGGTGGAAGGGGAGAGGGTTAGGAAATCAGAAGCTCATTTACCCAAGAAACTTAGAAATTAATTAACCCCCGTGTAGAATCAGCTCCCATTTACATCCCTTTGAGAACTTGTGTTTCGCACTATTTCTATAGACTTATGTTCTTTAGCCATAACAGAAGGACCCAATTCGTCAGTCTTCTTGGAAGAACTTCCAGCCTTGGTCCCCGCATGGAAAAATGGCCGTACAAATTTTGATTCATGTTTTATAGTGTTACACCCAAAAGAAGAAAATCACAAAAATAAATAATCCTCTTCAATTAATTAAATATAAAAATATACTAGGATTTAAGATTTAGTACATATAGATGAAAGTGTCTAGTTCCCTTAAATTTGTTGATTGTAAGCACAACATAATGAGGAGCATCAATATTGTACGTTTCATCTTTCTTTGTAGTACAGCTGAAATACTGAAGAACATAAGCTTCAAGTAGAAATAGATTAAATGTAATCTATAATATAATATCATTCTTCGAATAAAATCTTGGGTCCCTTTGCCTCAGATTTAGTAAAGAGCCTGCAGGAAGCTCCTGCACGGAGAGCAACGGTTAATCACTTCATTAGATCGAGATTAATTACAGAACGTACAAGGTCTATAATTCTTTGTCCGGACATTAATTAAGGACATCAATTTCTTCTAATTGTGCAGGGATTTAAGGACATCAATTTCTTCTAAAGATACCATGGCATATAGCCTTAAGTTACCAGTACTGCCAACTTTGGGGCTGACGGACTTGCTGTAATTAGAGGCTTCACAGCCTTCCTAACCCTAGGAATTTACCTTGATATTTCTCTTGCATCAACATGATTTTGCACTTGCTTGGCCACAAGAGAACTTTGGACTTCTCTATGTTGTATCTCTCTAGTATCTTAACTTGGGTTCCTTTTTTTTTTTTGTTGTTGTTAAAAGAAGTGGACCATTATAGAAAAAACTAACAATATCAATACAGGTCTTAGGCTTAAAGAATAACAATTAAAAAACCAGTGGCCAAATTTTGGTATCTTCAAAAGGGCCCAGTAAAAGCATTCAATTTTTAGTACAATTAAAAAAATTAACAGATATTTAACTTCCTGACCTAAGCATTTCTATCTACAAGCATCTCCTGCAATGTGGTTGATGGATAATGGAGTTTTGGGACTACAAAATCCTTTGCCATCTCTTTTACTGTTTCTGTTGGTTTCATATTAGGATTAAGATGAGCCATAATTTCAATAGATGCATTACTATACTTCATGAAAAAAAATGTTTCAAGAGTTTTTTTCAATTGAACTTCTCTATTTTTGCTTGCTGAAAAGTTCTCCTAATTGCGCAAGTAATATATTTGTATTGGGTTAAAATTAAAATATGTGAACATTTAATATCTAAAGATTTTGGTTGAATTCTTTAGAATTGTGAAACTTGTGCTCTAAGCAATATTCTTTATACTAATATATGAAATTGATGTAATGCTACCTCGTTTGCGTGATATTGGGCTTGTAATCATGTTAAATTCAAATATGAGTATATATCATGATTGGTTGAAAGTACAAACGGTGCTTATGGGTCAGAGTCTTTCTTTTGGCCATCCACGTCAGCCATCTTGCGGGGAGCTAAACCGGGTTACCTCTCTTCGACCCTCTCTCTCTACTCTTTCTCTCTCCTACTTCCCGTGGCCATATCCTCCCGTCTTCTCGCCTCCCTTCCAGCCGCCGAATCGCGGCCTCCCTACCGCCCCGCGGCCTCCCTACCGCCCCGCGGCCTCCCTACCGTCCCACGGATTCCCTATCGTCCCACGGCCGAATCACGGCCCGCCTCCCATCTCGGCTCCTCCCCCCTCAGCTCCTCCCACCTCGGCTATGGGCCTTTACCTCTTCGCCATCGTGAAAAAGAGCTGCCCTTCCAAGATTTCCTTAAGGACAACATGCTTTAGGGAACTCTTTCTTTACTGGTTGCATTAGCAGACCACATGCCTCACATACTGATTACTTGTCTTGTTCAACTTCCAGCCTTAGAGCAAATGACTAAGGAGCCGTAAATTACCTGGAAACCTCCTTCATCTCTCTTCAACATTGAGGATTTTTCTCATGGCTATGGACACTTTTTTCGAGTCATTTTCTCCCTGGATTTGTTTTTCAATTTTTGTATGAATATGTGATACTATAATCCGGCCATTATATTTCTTTTTACATCGTTTCGAACACTTTATTTGCGCTCTTTGCTCTCCGTTTTTCTGTCTTGCTTCACATTAAAACATCTGAATTGTGGGTATAAATGGTGCCGTCAGTTGTGCAGCAAGGGTAACGTTCAACCTATCGATGATGATTGTTGTAGAAGCCGAGACGGGAGGCTGCGGGACGGGAGGAGCCGAGACGGGAGGCTGCGGGACGGGAGGAGCCGAGACGGGAGGCTGCGGGACGGGAGGAGCCGAGACGGGAGGCTGCGGGACGGGAGGAGCCGAGACGGGAGGCTGCGGGACGGGAGGAGCCGAGACGGGAGGCTGCGGGACGGGAGGAGCCGAGACGGGAGGCTGCGGGACGGGAGGAGCCGAGACGGGAGGCTGCGGGACTGGAGGAGCCGAGACGGGAGGCTGCGGGACGGGAGGAGCCGAGACGGGAGGCTGCGGGAATGGAGGAGCCGAGACGGAGGAGCCGAGATGGGAGGAGCCAAGACGGGAGGAGCCGAGATGGGAGGCTGCAGGAATGGAGGAGCCGAGACAGAGGAGCCGAGATGGGAGGAGCCAAGACGGGAGGAGCCGAGACGGGAGGAGGGGGGACGATTCGGTCGCGGGACGATTCGGTCGCGGGATGGGAGGGGGTGGGACGGGAGGCGGCGGGACGCGGGAGAGGCCGAGACGAGAGGAGCGAAGACGGGGGAGCACGGAGACGGTTGGAAAAAGAGTTCGAAGAGAGACTAAAGAAAGAGAGGGACGTGAGTAAAGAGAAAAGGGGTCGGTGGAACAGAGAAAGGAGAGAGGGTCCAACCCGGTTTAGCTCCCGACAAGACGGCTGACGTGGATAGCCAACTCGGCCATCCACGTAGGTTCCGTGCACTAATCCGGGAGCCGTGCGCTTAGCATTACTCCTTTCTTTTAGTTTTTCTATAAGGTTGACCAGGCACTTGATGAGATCTTATTTTATTTAGAGAAATTCTGAGCAAATCAGGTAAAATGAACTTGATCCTTTTTTATAATAACTTCTTGCTATATAGCCTTTACCTGACAAAGTAAATCACTTAGCCAGGATTAAGTATGGAAATGAGGGTACAGAAAATACAGAAAATAGGGTTCGTAAGTAGAAAATTGTGTGCAGACTGAAGTTTTAGAGACCTCAGTTTCACTGAACTTGTACACCATGGAGAAGACTTATGTGGCCAGATGACGACACAACTACAGACCCTTCCTACAGAATTCGATACACTAAAAGAAAGAGGCTGCAGTGTTGGTTGAGCTGAGGGAGATGAAAGACAGAAGAAAATGGAGCAGCGCCAAGAAAGGAATATGAAAAGGGAGAAGGAGAGTGAGAGAATGTGGATAACCAGTGGAATTAGAGGACGAACCTGATAGTGGGCCATCAACCTAATGATACGCTTGGCATGATGCAGTTATGATACTAGAGAGATACAACATAGAAGTCCAAAGTTCTCTTGTGGCCAAGCAAGTGCAAAATCATGTTGATGCAAGAGAAATATCAAGGTAAATTCCTAGGGTTAGGAAGGCTGTTCAAACTTAGCGGTGATTGTTCAAACTCTATATATGAAAGTTTTTTTTCGGAATATACATGTATTTAGAATTAATGTATTACTTTTGTTGACAATGGATTTGTTTTGTATTAATTTGAAATAGTTAATGTTATAATATTTAATTTTTTCACATATATGTGTTTTTGATAAATGTTTATACACAGGGTATAAGAATAAAATAGGGAAAATAGGGAAAAATTTAAAACCCATTACTTATTGCGTATGGTTTTTGTACCGTAGGCAATAATATACCTCACTGTTGGCAATTATCAATACACAATTTGACATTTAGAATCTCTGTATAAATCGTGGGCAATAAGTTTTGCCTATAGTTTAAAACCGTAGGCAAAGTCTACTTTTCGCTAGTGTTTACCAAACCATTAGCAATAATATTATTTCCTACAGTTGCAACAATTAGCAATAAGTAACGGGTCTTCCCTACAGTTGCAACCGTAGGGAGTATACCCTTCACTTTTGTCCCCAACGTATTCTTGCCGACAGGGAACCGTAGGGAATGTTTTCCCTATGGTTATTTCCCTTTTTCCCTACGGTTTTGAACCATAGGGAAAAGTGACATTTCTACTAGTGTCCCTTTTAGATGCCAGGTGGGCCCAAAAGAAAATTAAATTTACATAGAACCAAATGGACCGAACTTTTACTACCCATCAGTTTGGCTGGAAGTCTGATCTTCTGCTGCGAGGATATTCTTGTTAGCCTCCTTACCAGCCTCAAAATTGGAGTCAAGATCATAGCTACCACTACTTTCTAGAGTACTACATCAAAGAGTCTACCACTACTAATTTCTGGTGTCAAACTACTAACTTTTAGAGTAATGGTATCGATAAAACATGCATGTAGAGAAACAAAATGAAAACTAATAATGAAATAAAAAAAACCGTAAGAATTAGTATTAGCCATGAAAAAAGACCCTAATACGAAATGAACAGACGTTTTCTTAATGGTTGAGCCTTTTCCTATAAGTAAACAATAACATATTCAATAAGAAATCACTGCTTTAATTAGAAATGTTGAACATTTCCATCTAAAAAGCATTGTTTTAGTTAGAAAACCAGTGTTTTTCCTGCTTTTTCCTGAGCAATCAATCCCCATATGCATTTGTGTATCATGACTGCTTCATTGAGTGTCTTTTTGAGTGATATTTAGAGAGGCACGGGGGGAAGATTGTGGATGCCACCCAATTTTTTTTTAAATATATGACAAAATAAAATGCTACATATCAAAGAGGAAGTGTTGTTGGTTTTGGTTACTAAAATGTTTTAAATTTTATTATATATATATATTATTAGTGATTTAAGTCTTTATATATGATTGTATCGAGACCCATTAGAAATATGCTTTAATTCTAGTTAATGTGGTTGAATTACTCCGTGCGTTTTGATAACACTAGTGAAAAATAGTAAGCTCTTTAATAATTAAGTGAAAATAAAAATTTCTTCATTTTTCATTTTATAAAAACATAAATGAACCCTTAAAGGTTTTCTAAGCTCAAAATGTGGACTCACTCGCTAGTTTGATTTCTTTGCTTAGATCTTGTAGGCATCAAGAGAGTCGCTCAATCATCATCGGGGTTCTTTGTGCATGAACCATACATCTAGAACCAATAACACTTTTTTATTTCTCACCAATTTCTCGAGAAGACGCTAAGTGGGTCCAAGACTCTTAGCTCACACCGAGCATTTGTTAGGGAATATTCAATGATAGACCTATTCACCCTTGCACAATCAAATTCTACAACCTTTTTGTAAGCCAGCATAGCGAGGAGTCACCTTGACAAAATAATACAGGAAACAAGGTTGTAACCAGTATATGTCATATATATACATCATGTCTATCATCCGTCGAAGAAATTCTGCAACGTTCTGGCACCAACGACTCCGGATCAGGAGAAAAGATCAGTTCGGAAGTTAAGCGTGCGCCATCATGGTTCAGACCATCAGCGCAAGCCATCATGGTCACTATCAACATTCTGTGCAGCACTGGATCTTTGTTTCTGCTTCAAATTGACACTCCAAACCAATGCGTTTAATCACCTGATTCGAGCAAATTCATTCCCTTTACAACTCAGAAACCTTGCTTGTGATGGATGGATGGATGATAAGCTAAGCAGATGTTCCATATGCCGCATTTGCACGCTTCAATGATGATGATCACGAGAACGATATGTACCACAAAATATTCTCGCATTGGGATGTGGGAAAGGTAATGCGTCAAGGCTTAAATAGTTTCTTATAGATTTTGAATCAAGCATACCCCATCCCCCCCCCGAGATTCCAACCAAACTTTTTAGGGCATCATTCCTGCATTTTGATCCGAAAACCTTTGGCTTAATTAACTGAAAATCAATAAAAATACACTGGAGACTAGAGGACTCTCAAGAAAACGTTATTATGACCATTCTAATTTCAAGAGTTTTTGTGTAATATTTCTCATGAATGTTACCAATTAATTGGATACATTTTAGTGGAGTGTTGGTTTGAATATAGACCAAATTGAATGAATTAAACAGAATATGAAAAAGTGTTTTAAAAACCGAACGACACAAGTCAGTCAAACACAGTTGAATCAAGGTCATTCCAGTTTGGTTTAACACCATTACTGTTTTTTGCCGTAGGAACCATTGAGTTGGTCCAATCTGATCGTAATATTAATTCAGTTGGACCCGGTCTGATTTACTGAAATATACTTGAAAAGGTGACTGTGAGGCAAAAAAAAAAAAAAAAAAAACTGTCTAGAAGTAGATTTGAACTCTAGAACACCTTATTCGAAAGACGAGCAGTCTAACTGGTAAATCTCAAGGATTTTTGTGGTATATAATGAATATAACCTTCAATGGTGAATGTCCAACATGATCTAATCGGGTTTGACCAAAATTGGACTTACTATCGGTGTGATTACCAATGAGGTTTTAAAAAGATTGATGTAAAGTATAATTTCTTCGCTTCAGTTTTTTAACATAAAATTTAAAAAAATTATATCATTAGATATCCAAGTAGAAACTAGTTTAGGGTTTACCCATAGTACAAGAAGATAATATTAAAAATAAAAAAAACAAAATTTTACTAATTTATTCATGAATCCAACTACATATATAGGAATCAAAATATGTAGCACTTTGGAAAGAATTGAGATATGCTGCTCCATGTGTATTGACGTTGCATAAAAAAGTAATGTAAATCTCATGTGTGCCGAGTATAAAGCTAACGCTCGTATTCTTGGGACATGTGATCAGTAGTCCTATTTTGAATGGCAATCTTAATCCTATAAGAAATTTTTTTACTAATTATAAAAAAGAAAATGCTAGTTGCAATTATACTCACCACGTATTTTTCTTACATGTTAATCTAAACTATTGATACCTAGAGTTTATTCTTTATAATAGAGGATTTTATAAAATAAAATATTATTTTTTATATTTTTAAGAACTTAAATTAAAATGTACATATACTAGGTACACCTAACATTAATCTTTGTTGAAAAGAGGTACTAATTAAAACAATCGTAGTAATGAGGTACTTAAGCAGGAGAAGTCATAATTCCTTAGAAAAGAAACATAATCGCATATATAGGACATCTTATTAATTGTCCCCAAAGTAGCGAGCCACAACCCATTGAGGCACGATTCCCGCATTTTGCGAACGTCGTACTGATTCTCGATCGGATAAGACGCCGCTTAATGTTATAGTATGATTAAGTCGCTCGCTTGCTTCCAGACTCCAAAGGAGACGACAGATAACCATAAAGAAGGATAGATGCAGGTCGACGTAAATATATTTATATGGAGCTGTAGGAGACGACAGAATCTTCCCTCGTTTCGAGACAATAATACTAAGAAAATTGGCAAGTTTATCCATTATTGGAGTACTTGAATCATATAAAAAAGACTCAGGGCCGGATGGTGCAATTCCCGGAAACTTCACATGGTGGAGATTCCACGAATATTTGTGAATTTATATTTCAGGTGACGCAAAGTGGGTGCCTTAGCCGGAAAAATCGATACATGCTGGTTAAATCCACTAATGCCGTTTTTATGGGGAATACGTACAGGCAACGTGCGGAAAAGGCCACCGTGCGACGAGTTCATTGAAAAAAAAATGGGAGTTGTTTGTCTGTCGGTAGGTTGCTTAATGTGGTCAGTTCTAATTTTTTAAACAAAACTAAGGTCTTGGTAAACAGCTATGCCTTTAAAGATGGGATTAATTGTAAAAAGAAGATCAATCATAATTGGATAACTAGCTAATTAAGTTGTGTATATAAAATTCTCAAGAGGATTCCTTCTGAACACCATAAATAGCCGATAATGTCCATGACTTCCTACCCATCCATAGCACTACGGAGTTCACAGTATAGCGCACTTCACGAACGGCTCCGGTGCCTCTCTCCCCTCTTTTCTTCAGTTTCCGGCTGCCTCGAAACATGATATATAGTCTCGAGGGCGGCCGACTTCGATGGGAGGGAAAGAGTTCTTAATAAGCAATTCTGGGCGGTTCATCGTTTCTTCCCTCTAGCCCTGGCTTCTTGAAGCTATATAATTATGAAGGGAAAGGGAAGAAGCGATTGGTCTGCTGTTTGCCTTGGGCAGACAATGCTAATTAAGGTTAACTTCCTGCGCCTATCGGTGAGGAAGTAAAGAGGGGAGAGAGCAACCAGAGCCGTATTTGGTGGAAAATATTTGCAGAAGATTATGATCTCGTACCTGCAGCTCGCCTCATCAATTGAACAACAGGTACCTGATATTGTTGATTCTCTCTTCATGCAGTAAATTGAGGTGATCTTTTGAGCAGGAGGAAGGCCGCCGGGATCGGATGGGAGTCTAACATTGAACGTGGCTCACCATTTCATGACTGGTTATGATCAGAGTGGGGTGCAATTAACAAGAGAATCGACGGGTCAGTGCAAACTCTATACGATGGCCACAAGCAGATAATTTCCTTCCGGCATGGCAGCTTCCATTGGGTAGCGGAATTAGCTTGGTCATGCAGAGAAAAAGGGAAGAGTTACTTTCCCTGCACCCTTTGATTACTTTCTTTACTTTCTTGCTGGTAAGATCGTTCCTTTGGAGAAGAAAAACAACAACAACAAAAAAGAAAGAAATTAAGAAAAAAAAATGGGTTTGGGTGTTCCTGACCATCCTGCATGACAAATGGATGGAGAGAGGTTCCCATGTCATGATCAGGAATTGCACCCAAGTTAGAGTACCGTGTTTATGAGAGAAAAAACAGTGCCTTTAATTTATTAACATGAAAATAATGAAAACACTGTTGTACTTTGAAAGGCAGTGTTTTGACCTAGAACAGCTAGCATTACTTTATGAAATAAAGTATTTATTGCGGAAACAAAAAGAGGCAGCGTTTGGCCACCCTCTTTCATAAAGGACTTTTTGAGAGTCCTCTATCGAAAATCTTTGAGCCCTCTCAATGTATTAAAATCTCCTATTTTAAAAGAAATTTATCAGAAAGTAGGTTTATGATTCAAAACAGTTTCTTTGTCCAAAAGAGATATTCTTTTTATCTAAAGGGGAGCTTTTACCCTTTAAAAAGCTTAGCCAAAGACGGCCTAATTAAGCTTTTGCGTTCCAACTAATTTGCCTGGCTTTTAAAGGGTTACAGTCTTACAACGAACAATGTCAATGTAATTATCCCGTGTCCATGCATGTAAGCGTTTCAATTTAGGTAATTTAATGTACCGGTCCTCAATATTCCTTCTCTTCCTTTAAAAGTGTTGCTTACAGGATTTAGTCCTTTAAATCTAAAAGAGTTTAATTACTCTCCGTTATTACAAAAATGATGTCATGGTATTAGGGAATTAATTCCAAAATTATTCATTTAAGATTGGCCTGAGATATTGCTCCATAGCAATTACTTAAATATTCAAATAAAAAATAAAAGACAAAAATAAATAAGTATAATATATAGTAACGATAATAGTAGTAATAAATTGATCATTTAAATAAATGACATCAATATAAATTAATAATGGCATATTATAGGTTGGTGATGACCATCACTTATAATAATTAATGTATATATGATAGTGGTTGCATTTGGAATTATTATGAAACCCAATCTAGTCATATTAGGTTTTGTCATGAATGACACAAGAAAAGATCTCCATGTTTTGAAAATACATCTAGTCATATTAAACGTTCTCATTTACAGTAATGACGCCTTGGTTGTGGATAAGTTAAGCCTTCTTATCAATGAATTATTTTAGGGATGGAGTAAATATATATTGATTACTTATTCATTGGAGAGTGTAGCTATTAGAAACTTCCTGTTGTTATTTTATTAGGATTTCTTCTTAAAATCTCATTGGTCTCCCTTGTTTTTAAAAGAATAGTCTAGAATAAAGACAAGCTGTTGCATGTAAGATACAAGTAATTGAGTCACTAAAGAACAATTGGTCAGATGCTGATCTAATTACCTTTAATTATGGTTGAGACACTCTACTTGGACTGTCCACCCAGAATTTTTGGTAACCGATGGAGTTGATTTGTCCAGAAGCACACTTCAACACAAGTTTTTAGTGAACCGTAGATATGAGTTCAAACAATGTTATCAAATTAATAAGAGTTCATTTGTCCAGTACACACTTAACACAAGTTTTTAGTGAATGCATGGATGTAGATATGAAGTCAAACAATGTTATCAAATTATAATCGATTTGGTTTCTACAGTCACACTTAACACAAATTTTTACTAGAATGGTAGATATGAAGTCAACCAATGTTATCAGATTGTAATAATACCATTAGATACATATCTTACCAAGTGTTCGTGTAGTTAATTACCAAATTTCAGTAAGCCGGCTAGTAAGTTTTTTCTATTGGTATAAAAAAAGGTAAAAACTTTACATGAGGAAAAGAGGTGATCACGTAACACTGGCCCTAGCCAAAAAGTGAACGAGGGAGATATTTATATTCCACACAATTATTCAAGATTAAATTTGCAAAGAGAAACCAAGACTAATAATACCACACCGGCATAAAAAAATATATATGTTCCACATTTTTGTGTACTCCAATATTTGCTTACAAACTATAATATAGGGAATTGGGACAGTTTTCACGTTTTAGCATTGCCCCTATTGCATTATTTATATGCTTGAAACATGGAAAGACAGTAGAATTGAAACTATCCATCAACCATACACTCCAAACACTCACCAGTACACTTATACAGCCAGATGTTACAGTGAAGGTTTACACCACGACGTGGAGTCCACGTTGGCAGTCCAGGTAAGAGATAAAGTCGGATTTATTTTCCTTTTCTTTGGGTAACCAGCCTAAACATAAATCTTATGTAGACTACCAATTACTAGGCTACCAAGAGACAGCCACATTAGGATGTAAAACCTCACAAAAAATATGGAAGTACTGATATCATTTTTCTAAATTAAAACAATGTTATCAAATTATTATACTACCATAGGATACATATCACACCAAGTGTTAATGTAGTTAATTACCAAATTTCAGAAAGAGTACTGCTAGTATGTTTTTTCTATTGGTACAAAAAAAGTAAATACTTTTACAAATACATGAGGAATAGAGGTCGCTATTCAGTAACACTGGTGCCCCTAGCCAAAAAGTGAACGAGGGAGATATTTATATTCCACACAATATATATTCAAGATTAATTTACATAGAGAAACCAAGACTAATAATATCGCACAGGCATAAAAAAATATATATGTTCCACATTTTTGTGTACTCCAATATTTGCTTACAAACTATAATATAGGGAATTGGCATAGTTTTTTCGTTTTAGTATTGCCCCTATTGCATTATTTATATGCTTAAAGCATGGAAAGACAGTAGAACTGAAACTATCCATCAAACATACACTCCAAAGACTCACCAGTACACATATACAGCTAGATGTTACAATGAAGGTTTACACCACAACATGGGGAGTGTGGGATTATGCCTTCCAGCTCTCTGTAAAAATCCTGCATAGTCTCTTTTTAACCTGGAAGAAGCCACCAGTACTGGCCCAAACCAGTCGAACCAGTAGGTATTTTACCTTTGGAAACTTTACTTAAAAAAGCACATTCATCGGCAGTTGAAAACCGCTGGTACAAGCCAAATTACTGCTGTTGTAGCCTATATCGGCGGTAACAGAACCACGGGTGATGACAGCGTGGGAAGATGTTACACCGGCGGGAAAAACCGCCGGTGAAGAAAATTCTTTACCGGCGGTTTTTAAGTTGCTAGTAACAAAATGCTGATCGGTGAACTCTTTTTCGCCGGTAACATTTTTTATGCCGGTGAAAGACTTTTCACTGGACACATATCTTTGTCGGCGGTTTAATAACCATCGGAAAACTCAATATTTTGAAAAAAAACTGAATTAAAAATAAAAAACATATTATTTTCGGCAGTTTAATAATTGTCGGTACATTGCTTTTTTTTAAATTTATTTTTACCTGTTATAACATAAATATTAAATACCATATCATCATAAAATTATAAAACAAAAAAATACAAAACCCGAAATTTATTTTTCAAATTGCAATTATTGTTTACAAACAAAATAAGATGTACCTACATTTACCAAAAGATTATAATGCACTATTGTTAAACATTCAGTACAATTAACATATGCTACAAATTTATGTTAATTAACCATATATATAAAAAATAGTTAATCTGAACTGAATGCACAAAAAATGTTTAATCTGAACTGACTGCTCAAAAAATAGGGCACGAAAATGGATGTTCATATTTATAGGCTCCCAGTTCTGTCTTCCCCATCATCATGGCCTTTGTTACGCTCTTCACTTGTTAACACAATTCAATAAAACAATTAGCTCTCAATGCATAAATTTTATTTCCCTCAATTTTAAACTGAATTAAAGCATAGAATTTCCAGTAGATAAGTCACGTATAACATACCATGATTTTGCTATTGTTGTGTCATTATGGCAATTTGTTCCCTCATAAGTCATCTCTCTATGTGTCACAGCCAGCTCTCTATGTGTCACAGCCAGCTCTCTGTCTCTCTCGGTGTCTTTCTCCTTCACCTGTTGCACTTCCTCCCTCAATGCACCAGTCAACCAACCGGCCTTACCTTGATAAAAACTATGGCCAAACCCCCACATATCTCCCATGTAGTACACCATGTAGGTGATCCAATACAGATCTCAAATCTGCCATATCGTGCGAGTCTGCAATCTGGCGAGAAATGGCCTCATGGCGTAATTGTTCCTGCAAAACACACATAACATAAGAATAATTAGTTAGCTATCTGATATAATAACTTATAAATTTTTTGAATATAGAAACTTACACATTAATTTGTCACACGTGCCATCATTAGGAAACGTATCATACTTCTTCTCATAGGCCCCACGTAACTATGAAACACACAGAAATCTCTCCCTTTTTTCTTCCACTATTTTTAAAAAACACCATTCAATCAATTAATGCAGTGTTCGTGTAGTTATAAAAATTTAAGATAAAATGATAACTACATACCTATTGTTTGTAGTGCCGAGGAAAAGACCTCGTCCCGAGTGTGTGGAGGACCACTTGCTTCGAACGATTGACCTTGTTTTTCTTAGACATATTTTTCACCTTTTCGTCATTCCAAAAGGCCAATAGCTTATCCCACGAATCCTGATTTATATTCGGGAGGGGACTCGTTGCATACTGTTTCGGGCTCTTGCTTCAACATAGTCTGCCTTCAAGTAGTTCTTGTTGTCCCAAATCAGTTTTTAAAATCAGCTTCAGCAACTTTTTCGCGTTGTCATCCGTCAAATTTTGTCCTCTCATCCTCATCCAACTGGGTGTAAATCTCCTGCATTACCACTAAATACAAAAACTTAGATCATTGTGCAAAAACTTGCATATCCCACAAAAAATGAATATTTTAAACTGTTGAGCATACTTACCGACATTGTGTTGAACCAGGTATCAAACTTATTCTTTTGCTTCCACCAATCCTCAAGAAAAACAAAATATTGCTCTTCTCGACAATCAGAACCAACCATTCGTGACAGTATTCCAGCTTCCCTACTAGTCATCTGACCTCCTTTGAAGACCACATGATGTGTGCTGTCCTTGCCGGGCATGACAAAGGGTGCTCTAGTAGGACCTATTCCCAAACGTCTTGTGTTTCTGTGACAAAGATCAAGTCCTATGTCTCCACATCCTCAATGCCGATCAACACGTTCACACATTGTGAGGGGCCTAGTATGACAATTATGATTATTATCACATATATCAAAAAATAATTTGTACCTAATAAATATTACACATATACCTGCTGAATCAGAACTCAAAGGGGATGTATAGCTGGAGAACCAATTCGTAATGTCACAAGAATCTGAAATGACAACACAAACAAAGTTATAAAATACATTGTTAGAAACCAATAACCAAAACAAATATAGCACATCTTGTACCTAATTTAGGCGAATCAGTCACCTTCTCTTTACCCTTATCTTTCTTTGGTGGCATATTTCCTCAAAAAAAATATAACAAAAGCAAATGTTAGTTACTTCAAGAAATATATTGGACAGGTAGACAAGATTTGAGAAAACATACATTGATTTTCACCCAGTTCTTTGGTCAACCCTCACTCCGACACAAAGTTCCCTACGCTCCCAAATAATATCATCATCTCAGAGTTCTGAACCTCGATGGTTCCCACCCTTGGATCTTGGGCCTGTAACACTGCATCATATGCTCTTACACGAGGATGAGCGTCAATTAACTGGACATCATAAGTGTCCATCGGTTTCCAACGACAGGCTACGCTCCAATCAGGTGTAACCAGATCCACCGAATAGAACACATGTTGTGCTTGAGATGGAGGAATGAAAGTTTCATATTCGTAACTTTGTTTGGTGTTGACCTAATGATGTTATTTTCATCAACGATTTGTCCACTTGCCCCCATGTCGTACCAGGTACATGTAAATAGGTGAATCAGCTCGAACCTTCCCATGTATGCACGAAGGATATTCTGCAAAACACCGTAAAGGGTTTCTTCCTCATCGCCTACAGTAGCAATGCCACTTTTTTGAGTTACGTTCTTGTTATCCATCAACTTTGTTAAAACTTGTACCCATGCACAAAAAACACTTTCTGTGAATGGCCATCACACCTAAGACCTTGTGCAAGCCTAGTTAGTTTTCCATCTACTTGCCCACGTTTGAACATATTCCCTACACTTACATGCTATTTGAAAATCATACAAACACACTTTTACACTTACAACCAATGTTTTGAAAACCGAACCAATAATCAAACCGGTGGAGCAGCCGATTCAGGTTGAACCGGTTCAATCGGGTTGAACCGGTGGTTGAATCGGGAGTTGTATGTCATTAAAAATTTGTTTAGGTAAGGAGCCTATCTCGAGAGAGGAGAGAGCCGGCAAGAGAGGAGAGGGCCAGCGAGAGAGGAGAGGGCCAGCGAGAGAGGAGAGGGCCGGCGAGAGAGGAGAGGGCCAGCGAGAGAGGAGAGGGTCGTCGCCGTCAAGAGAGGAGAGAGCCGTCGCCGTCGAGAGAGGAGAGAGCCGTCGCCGTCGAGAGAGGAGAGAGCCGTCGCCGTCGAGAGAGGAGAGAGCCGTCGCCGTCGAGAGAGGAGAGAGCCGTCGCCGTCGAGAGAGGAGAGAGCCGTCGCCGTCGAGAGAGGAGAGAGCCGTGGCTGTCGAGAGAGGAGAGAGCCGTCGCCGTCGAGAGAGGAGAGAGCCGTTTTCTGTTTCATTAAACCCTAAACTTTGCATGGATTTAATTTAAACGGTTCAACCGGTTTCGTCGGTTCAACGGTTCAGCGGTCGAACCAAAAAAACCGGCCGGGTCATCCGGTTTTGAGTCTCTTACCGGCTTTAAAGCAAACCAAACCGCAGAAGCTCCGGTTCCGATTGAACCCGGTCAAACCGGCAGGGTCGGTTCGGTTTTCAAAACATTGCTTACAACCAAATATATTAACAAATTCAGACTTCCATACATTCATAAATGAAAAGAATCGCACATGCTTACAAATCATTCATGAGCATATATACTCCAGTCATTAAAAAAATATGGGGAACAGTCCGACAAACACAAAATACCAATAGATACTTTACCTTGAATGGCCTAAAGATAATTTGAAAAAACGCCTAACGGGAAACCACACCAAAATAGATATTGTATCCAAGCGATCAGCAACTGAAGACACAAAATCAAACCACAAAGAGTCATTATTTAACGCCAACTCTGAAATCTTTAAAACACTATCTATAATAAGTACAAATTGACCTCTTAACATTTTAGGAGTCTTTACAACAATCATCAACTCACATTTTTATGACAATCTCTAACATTTAAGGGCAAATAAGTGCAGATTGATAAGGCAAGTGAATATTTGTTTTGATTAGTTCAAAGAAATTTTCATATTAAAAAATATTAAGGAAACAATTATGAAACAAAAAGGATTCTTGTTGATGTTATTAACAAATCAGTAAGTTAAACAAATCAGTAAGTTAAAAAATCAGTAAGGTTGTACTAGAATATTCATTGATGAGTTCTTTATGTTATAATACACTAGTGGAGTTCAATCTGGTTGGAGCAGGAATAGATAAGCAAACGTAAGAAAACAGAAACCACAAAGTGGGAGAAAAAAAATGAACTACCACTTTTGGCAACGCCACTAAGGTAGTAACGGGGTTTGGGAGCTAGACTCAAGACCCAAACATAACACTCCACCACCCTATCTCTTGCGTAAGACAGTTTCTCCGCTAACCTTGTGTCCTTCCACCACCTGAAACATTAATAAATCGACAAACTGTCTAGTGATCCCGTAATGCGATTACAATATGTTCTCTAGCTGGTGATTCTTATTTAATAATACTACTTAATTGAAGAAGGAATTCAATATTTTCCAACATTGAAATTAACTTCCTTAATCTCTCTTTGGTGAACGGCCTGAACTAAGATTGAAGTCCAACTTAGCATATTCCAGTTATGTGCGCGTGTTTTCAAAGGTCTTGCCGTCGATGGCAGATAGTTTCATGTACAGAGATATGAAGTACCTCGCGTTTGTTCTCGGTAATCTCTTCTGGGTGGGTAACTCAAGAGCCCATTGGACCTTGTTTGAGAGAAGTGGATCGAGAATATTGGCCAGAGAGGACTTGAGGTGCAGAGCTATGAAAGCAATGGCCTCGTCTTGGATGTCTTCTCCCTGTATTCAGTGGAATGATGCTTCGTACAGACTAAGCAAACCTTCACATCCTTTGTTAGGCTTTCTTTTAATTTTTTTTCTTGCTCGTCCTTGAACTTCTCGAATACAGCTTAATTTATTCAAAGTAAGTATATGGCGTGTTTCTTAGCAAGCTATATATGTATTACAAGAGAAGACAATTATTGATGAAGATTTTTAGTAATTACCAGCTGATGCCTTGTATCCTAGCTCCCTCTCTGAGTACGCAAAATCGAAGGGCCTCATGGTACAGATCATTTCCTTTATCACCATTGTTTTTATCAACATGATCTGCATTGTATATATATTCTGTATAGTGCGTCTTCGATCTAATTTTCAAATTGATATCCCACACCAACTCGTTTGACGACATCAACCAGGCGAATTTCATGACGAGGATCACCTTGAGCATTTTTTAATATCATTTTCACCTCCTCTTTGAGCGCTAGAGCTCTCTCAGCTGATTCATCCTGCTTCTACACGTATTACTCGTATATATGTGTCCACGCATATGGTAGTCACTATCTGTATAGCTCTTACACTGATCACAATGATACATGCATACAGGAACTTTAGGGTTTGGGGTTCATGATATTGCAAATTGAAAATTAAATATCGAAGCAATTAATAATAAAGAAAATGCTCACCGCTGTGTCTTGAACATAGTCGATGAAAAAGTGTTCCCATGCAGAGGGTGGAAACTGAGCCACGGGTCGCACGATCTCTGATTTTGCAGCATTAATTTCCGGGGTATCATGCGCGGTAGGAGTAGATAGCGCCATCGGAGATTACAACTGAGTTCTTGCTGCCTGCACAGTTGCCTAATTGAGTACAGCTGCAATTCAATTAAGGAGAACTGAAAATTTATAGGGCCTTGTCTAAGGAGATTGTCGGTTCTTAACGCATCTGGTAGAACTTATGAATCACAGCGTTTTCCTCACGAAACACAAGTATACGTACGTTAGGCAGAATTAATGTAAGAGCGTTTCCACAATTTCTAATTCATGATGATCTAGTTTTTTTATTCAATTTATCTGCTCCCTTTGATGTTTTTTTGTACATCCAATGTAGCACATCAACATGATGAATATATTATTTTCAGTTTACTGGACAAAATATGCTTGATATATAGTTAAGAAAATCCTCACCGCTGTCTTGAACGTAGTCGACGAAAAAGTGTCCTCATGCAGAAGGCGGAAACTGAGCCAAGGGTCGCACAACCTCTGATTTTGCAGCATTAATATCCGGGGGATGCCCAGGGGAGCAAAAAAGAGTAGGAGTTGATAGCGCCATCGGAGACTATTGCAACGTAACTGAGTTCTCGCTGCCTGCACAGACCACAGTGGCCTAATTGAATACAACTGCTAGTGATCAATTAATGAGAACAGCTGAGAATTTAATTATAGGGCTTTGTCATGGGGACCACCCTAATGCAAAAGACGTATATTATAAGGATGTTAACTAGTTGACAACGAATACGTAGCATCGCATTGAATATTGCATTGAATAATATTATTGCGGATGGTCATGATCTGATTTACTATATTCCATGATTTCTGTGATCAAAATCTGGCAATAGAGAAGTGTAAACGGGAAGACTGAAGTGGTAATGGGTCGAGTAAATTGGACTAAAACTGACGGTGTATAGACCAGAGGAATGAACAATCATTGCTACCTCTCCAGCTATCGAAGAATTTGAGTTCTAATTTGAGCTTTTTCATCTCTGTTTTAACTCCTTCTCTATTCAACTATTTATCCCATGTGCACCCACTGGAAATCCCTCTTTCTGTTTTTCTTTCTCATATATCCCTCCCTCTCTCTCACCGTATTAATATCTTGAGTGGTAATAACAGTATTGTCAAATTTTACAGTAAGGGTTTACAGGGTGACATGGCATCCTTATTGGCAGTCCAGATAAGAGATAAAGTAGTAACTATCTTTCTATTCTTTAGGTAAGCCTAAACCCTAGACCTTATTTGGACTACCAACTAGGCTGCCAGCAGAACAGCCACATCAGGATGTAAAAACTCACAGTACTGAAATCATTTTTCTATCTTTTTTTATTTTATATTTGATGCATGTACCTCTTAAAAATCTTCGAACAGAATTAAAGTTGATAAGTAAAAGAGTAATACTAGCTGCACCTAGGCTACATTACCTATCTGAAGTACTTACCAACCAATCGAAAAACTTAAAAAAATAAAAAAATATTTTTTATTTTATAAAATCCTAAATTATATAGGAATAACTCTAGGCAGGTGTGTTTTGGAATGGCTGGTTCATCGGATAGGTAGTGCGCATAGGAGTAGCTAGCATTTTCCTAAGTAAAATAGTTTACGCAACAAATAAGTGGGTGTATAAAAAAATCTTATTGTGCCAAATTTAGACACATGTAGTGGTACAAACTAGTGTGGTCCTATTCACTCTTGTGAAGAGCATGAAAGAAACCTAGCTACTTCAATGGAAAGTTGGGTGTCCACAAGCCCAAAATTAGTCTTCTCCATGTGACTTCGTTGGGGACCAAACCACTACTAGCTAGAGATACAAAAAGATATGGCAGATAACCAATTGACAATGAATAGGATGCAGTGAATCGAGTTTTTATTTTTTTTATTTTTATGTTTTTTTATTTTTTTGAAGAGGTTGATTCCACAGTGAATCGAGTGTTGCAAATGGTCGTCCAACTTGCAATGCCTTTCCAGTGATATGCAGGAAATCAACTTGATAAATTAAATCAACTATAGTCATATAGAGTTGTAAAGAGAGCAACAACATAGGTTTATTATTAGAAATGTTGGTAATCACTGGTATTTTTATAAAGACAAGGAATTACAACCTTTGCTTTGGCAGTTAAACACACCTAAACCTACTTGCCAAGTAAATAAATAGTTGATGGAAGTCTCAAAAGTAGAAAATAACCATGCAATAAAATAAACAAAACACAAAGAAACTAGGAGGAGCTCCTTTACTTATGCAAATCAACTAGGTATAACCAACGATTGTTGATGGCTATCCAATGCTAGTGCAATTATTCCACAGTACTTTAGGGCCAATTCAATCAAGCAACCTAATACCAACATGTATAGACAAAATGTAGCAACTAAGGTTATCCCCATTAATATATATATGTACCCTTTACGTCAAATTGTACTAAGTACCCAACTTTATTTACAATTTAGCGAATATATGTACTTAATTACATCTTCACATGCAAATCATAAACAGTACTGAAAGTCAATTAAAAGATTAATCTTTTAAAGTAAACCTTTTATTCACTCTAGGTCATGAGAAGAACCCAAGAAACCATGATTAAACTCACTCTCGCAAAAGATATAAAGTAATAATTGATAAACACTAACCTCACATAAATTGACTCATAATTAATCATATAAACGTTGACCCTGCCCCACAAATAAATAGGACTAATGGGCACATTAAAAGTCAATGGTGAACTTTGCAAGACTCAATACTAATTGAAATTAAAGGACGAAAAAATGGAAACTAAAAACATTGAAGGGACATTTATGCCCCCGAGTTACACTATTTAAATAAATAAATAAAATTAAATCAACAAAATTATCTTCCAATATCCGAAAATCTCTACAAGTCGTAATATTGTCTTACATATTAAAAAAGAGTTTGAAACCATCTCTAGAAAAATGATATCAGCACTTCCATGTTGTGGTTTTACACCATGATGTGGCTGTCCTCAGCCTAGTTGGCAATCCAGATAAGGTTTAGGATTACCCGTAGAATTGGAAGATAGATCTGACTTTATAACTTATCTACAATGAAGCCACATCACAGTGTAAACCTTCACAGTAAAATATGATTGTACGCATATCACCACTCAAAAAAAAAATAAGAACAACAGTCTTCCAATGGGGCACTTTTCTGAAGCTAATAGTCAATGCCGGTTATAGTGGGTAGTCATCCCTTCTATACTTCCGAACCTAAGGAAGAAGCCCGGAAATAGTTTGATAGTTCACTATTTCTACGGTTCAAGTTTAAAGGCAGACAATGAGTACTGTAAATTATGCCCTTCATCTCATCTTTCACCATTTTTTTCCGGTAGTTGCATGCTATGGAGAGAATTAGCTCCTTGATTGATAAGAAAATTTGCTGCCTTTTCAAGATAAAGTGTCTAAGATAAAACAAAGAGAACAACTTGACAACCTATCAAAGACTCTTCATATCCTTGACACTCCTACCATACTTGCCTGCCTCAGTTCAATTCCCAAAGGCCTAAATGCATGGGATATGATGTATCTTAGCTGCAATTGCTCAAGGATTCTTTTAACTAATTTCTCATTTAACTGGTGAACAAATACATTCCGAACTCGAGCAATGACACCTGAGATAGGGTTTACAATTCAAATTTTGGGGGACCGCCTAACAACATCTGAAAAAATAAGTATTGCCCCTAAATTAGAACAAACACTTAAATTAGGACAACTGCTCCACGAACTGTCAAATATGGGATTCTCATGAAGCAGTTGCAAGGGCTCAATCCCCCTTTGAGGTATACTGATGTCCATGAGAGTTCCACTGAAGCAATATCCAAATGATAGAAGTTCCTGACAGTAAACCATAGCTTCTTAAAATATGACATTGAACTGAGCTAATAAAGTTGTCAGTGAGACTAATTAGATAAGCAAGACAGGTGAATTAACCAATTACAGAAGAATATTAATAAGGCACAATAAGGTCCACGACATAATAACAATTCAAACATACTCGAAAGCTGGGCGATGAACTTCATAAAAGAATAAATAAAACGAATTAACACGAAATTTATATCAGGATGTATTACATAATTTTCTTTCTGAGAGGATGCTTTATTTTGCAGATTGCAAAAAAAAAAAACGAAAAAAAAATTGGAACTGTATGGAGGATCAGATTACAAAAGAGGGGTTCTTGCATGGAGGGAGACCCCTTTCTTGACAAGCGAGTCCATAAAGCCATTAGCAATCTTCGGAATATGAGATCAAGTATATATAATGAGAGTATACGGTCAAGAATCTTATGTAAGATGGTTCCATGTCATAAGGACGGTTGTGCTAGCACATATACCAAATTTTAACAGCCTTGGAGTTGCCTTCTACATGCAATTGTCCGGATTATTTGGAAGTGGAGATCCATAAGCTGCGGAGGAGGCCTATGAGTTCAGCTGTAACAGAGTTGGTCACACCCAGAGAACCAGCATAAGAAGCCAGAGCACGGATCTCCTCATTTATGAAAACTACTCCCCACACCTGAAGGCCCTGATTCCCAACAAAGAGCCATCAAAGTTGAACATTATGGAGGTAGGGACTAAGTTGCATGGGTGGGAGGGTGCTGCCGGAGAGCAGCACAACTGATGCCCAGGACCACCTCCTGCCAAGAGTGAGATGGGTTCGTGAAGATGCACTGATTTCTCTCAATCCATATACTCATGTAACATAACCTAAGCAGCAGTTCATCAAGGACATTGCTTGCAAGGGTAGGTGTGTACAAACTCGACCAAGCCATCAAGGGACTGCTGAAAGGCCATAAAGAAGCGAAAAAAGATTGAAAAGCTGGTCCAAATAATGTACCAGAAGGGGCAGGACAGAAGCAGGCGATTAACACACTCCGGGGCCTCATTGTATTAGGGGCAAAAGGAAGAAGGAGGCTGACTCCTCCGCGGCTGAACCCCAATCTTGTAAGAATCATCCTTTTGAGTGCATCCCCAGAGAATTGCTGTTTATGAGGACAGGGTAGCCTCCATGCAATATGAGAAGGGTGGTTTGTTAATGGACCCATTTAAGGCCCTTTTGAATGCATCCCAAGAGAATTGCTGTTTATCAAGTAACACTTGCTATTTTGGAGAAGAGACCAGTAACTTCAGTGGCTTCATCATCAACAAATCTATATCAAAACTAAGACATTTTCAAGTGGGGTTGTAGCAGTAATCTCTGCAGTAGTTCACCTATATTGATGGGCCTAGTATGACAATTACCATTATTACCACATACAGTAAAAAAGACACATTTAACCATATTAAAGTTACACACGTACCTGCTGGATCAGTACTCGTAGGGGATGTATAGCTGGAGAACCAATTCCTAATGTCCCAAGAATCTGAAATGAACAATCACAGACTCTATTAGCTAAATTGGTAAAAACTCACAACAAACATAAGCATAAAACATTTTTGTACCTATTTCAGGCGAGGCAGTCACCTTCTCTTTACCCTTATCTTTCCTTGGCGGCATATTCCTGCAAAATATTATAACAGCATTGAAATTTTAATTACTTCATAAAATTCACTGGTTGGGAAGACAAGATTTTAGGAAACATACATTGGGCATCACCCAATTCTGCTATGTCTTCCCTCACTCCAACACCCAGTTCTCTCCGCTCCGAAATAACATCATCGTCAGAGTTTTCGCTGCTTCGGTTCTCACCCATAGATCCTGAGTCTGTAACACTGCCTCATCCGCTCTTACACGATCATAAGCATCAACTAATGGGACATCGTAAGTGTCCCTTGGTTTCCACCGACATACCACACTCCAATCAGGTGTGGTCAGATCCATCGAATAGAACACTTGTTGTGCTTGAGATAGAAAAATGAAGGGTTCTTCTTCGAAACTTCGTTTGGTTGTGTTAACCAAAGTGAAGTTATTATCATCGGTGACCCGTCCTCCTCCCCCCATACCGTACCATGCACATTGAAATAAATGCACTGGTTCGAATGTGCCCATGTATACACGAAGAATATTTTGCAGAACACTGTAAAAGACTGCTTCCTCATCGCCTACAATAGCAATACAACTATTTTGGGTGACCCGCGTCTCTTCGGTCAACTTTGTTTCAAACTAGAAGCCATTCACAAAAAAACCCTTGTACGAATGGGCATCACACCGTTCGAAAATTCAGGCTGGCACCTGTCAAACTTGCTAGTGTACCGGTACATCCAGCTCCAATCATTGAGATAGTCCATCTTTGTGGCACACCAAAAATACAAACTATAACAAATCAAACCATTTGAAGTAAGATCCTATTCCACACCCTAGAGAAGGTTTCTACTAACAAACTAAACTAAAACTCACCAACAATAACATAACATAAAAACTCAAATTACATTGACTAATAAAACACACCACCACACAAACTAAAATAATATTGACAACTAAACATACAAATTATTGACCTTGAAATGGAACTCTGATATCTGTCTAGTTAAATATTAATCGCACTCGGTTTACTCCCAAATCCAGTTTCAGATTCTAATGATGTTTCTCCCTTTATCTCTCTTTTCTCTCTTTCTCTCTCTTCCTTAAAACTTCCTCTCTCTCTCTATGTGTCTCTCTCTCTCTCCTTTCATCTCTCTCTCTCTCTTTCTCTTTCTCTCTCTTTCTCTCACTCTTTCTCTTTCTCTCTAATATCTGTCTAGTTAAATATTAATCTCACTCGGTTTACTCCCAAATCCAGTATCAGATTCTAATTCTGTTTCTCCCTTTATCTCTCTTATCTCTCTTTCTCTCTCTTCCTTAAATCTTCCTCTCTCTCTCTCTCTCTCTCTCTCTCTCTCTCTCTCTCTCTCTCTCTCTCTCTCTCTCTCTCTCTCTCTCTCTCTCTCTCTCTCTCTCTCTCTCTCTCTCTCTTCCTTAAAACAGCAAATGAATTCTTTTGTCAATATCCAAGTGCACACCATTTTTAGAGAACAAAATAAATAGAATTTTAAGTTACAAAATTCAAGCTTCAAAATCACAATTCGATCAATATATGCATCGGCTCCCACCACAATCTCAGCCAAGCAGCAATGAAACGGAGACGGGGCAATTTAAATCCCCAAAATGTTGCGAAGACCAAAGCGATCCCTTTGCCAATTTAAATCCCCAAAATCCATCTCGTATCATGACAAAAAACAATGAAGAGAAAACATACGCGTAATGAGAAGGGGAACGGCTGCAACACGGCCGAGGGTGAGGATTGTCAGTACAGTGTTCTACCCGCGTAGAGGTTATGTTGTAGAGGAATAGAATGGCATTGTCGGTAGAGAAGGGCAGCGGGAGAGCGAAGGAGCGAGTCGGGAGAGCAAAGGAGCGAGTCGGGAGAGCAGGGGAGCGAAGGAGGGAGCCAAGAGAGCAGGGAAGCGGGAGAGCGAAAGAGGGAGCTGGGACAGCAGGGGAGCTGGAGGGCGAAGGAAGGAGCCGGAGGGCAAAGGAGGTAGCCGGAGGGCAAAGGAGGGAGCCGGATGGCGAAGGACGGAGCCGGAGGACGAAGGAGGGAGCCAGAGGACGAAGGAGGTAGCCGGAGGACGAAGGAGGTAGCCGGGAGAGCGAAGGTGGTCGCCGGGAGAGCGAAGGTGGTCGCTGGGAGAGCGAAGGTGGTCGCCGGGAGAGCGAAGGTGGTTGCCGGGAGAGCGAACGTGGTTGCCGGGAGAGTGAAGGTGGCCTCCGAGAGTCGGGAGAGCGAAGGTGGTCGCCGAGAATCGGGAGAGCGCGCACCGATTTGGCCCTAAGTCCCGGGGGGCGGCTTCGGATCGAATTTCGCCACGACATTTTTTTGTACCGGCGATTTTTTATCAAAATGCTGGTACAGATTTCTCTACCGGCACTTTTTTCAGTTCGCCGGTACAGATTTCTGTACCGGCGGTTATTTAAAGAAAACCCCTAGTGAAGGGGGTTTTTTCGTAATATAAGTGAGATATTATTTGTACTGAGACACCTTCTTTCCGAACGTGGACTTTTACTACATGAGAAGCTGAAAGAGTTCAACAAAAGCTGAAAGAGTTCAACAAATAGTGGTGACAGGTGTGCTCACTTGATTTCTCTCCTCTCTATCTCTCTCATCTCCCTCTCTCTCTCTCAGCTCTCTCATCTCCCTCTCTCTCTCTCTCTCTCATCTCTCTCTCTCATCTCTCTCTCTCTCTCATCTCTCTCCCTCTCATCTCTCCCTCTCATCTCTCTCTCTCTCATCTCTCTCTCTCTCTCTCTCTCTCTCTCTCTCTCTCTCTCTCTCTCTCTCTCTCTCTCTCTCTCTCTCTCTCTCTCTCTCTCTCTCTCTCTCTCTCTCTCTCTCTCTCTCTCTCTCTCTCTCTCTCTCTCTTCTCTCTCTCTTCTCTCTCTCTTCTCTCTCTCTTCTCTCTCTTCTCTCTCTCTTCTCTTCTCCGCAATCTAATTTTTTTTTCAATCATTCCGCCGACACACCCCCAGCGTAGGGATGCGTCGGGGGAATGGATTCCCCCCACGCATCCCTACGTTGGCGGTGCGTTGGGGGAATAGATTCCGCCGACGCTTGAGGTCCGTCGTTGGAAAATTTACTCCACCGACGGCTCTCGGCGTTGGCCGACTATATTCGTTTGCACGATGGGTGTTTTTGTCGAGCGATGGGTTCTTACGTCGGCCGACGACTCCGGCAACGGACATTCCGACGACGTTGCCGTACCCGTCATCGGAATGTCAGCCGACGGGTATTCGTGTTCCTCCGGTGCCTTTTGGCTGCCGGCGGACAGAAGTTTTTTAGCGGTGTTTAATCAGAAAAAAACACTATTAGTTTCGGTATCAATCATTCTGCCGCTGCCGCCAATCAAGAACTAATCCGTAAAAGAAAGAAATCCTATGCAGTTTATATTCCAGAATGAATTGCTTGATCGGTAGAGTCACATTCTAAGCCCAGAAGTTCACTACTCTATTGCATTTGAATATTGTTTGAGCTCCTCATAAACTCCATATGCATCGTAAGTGTCGTCGGTCAATGATATCATGCACAACGTTTTTGCACCAAATATCCTGGATTGGGAGAGAGGGGGTTCTGGAGCTTGACTCATGACCCAAACATAACACTCCACAACCCTGTCTCTTGCGTAAGACAGCTTCTCCACTAACCCTTTCTCCCTCCATCATCTGAAAATTTAAATCAACCCTGTTCTGTAGCTATTAATTCTTCTTTAATTATACTAATTAATTAGAGAAGGAATTCAATATTTTCTTACGCTGAAACTTCCTTAATCTCTCTTTGGTGAACGGCCTGAACAAGATTGAAGTCCAACCTTGCATATTCCAGTAATATGTGCGCGTTTTCATATATCTTGCCATCGGTGGCAGATTTCATGGACTCGATTATCTCCTCGTACAGAGAGATGAAGTACCTCACATTTGTCCTCGGTAATCTCTTGTGGGTGCATGGTAACTCATCAAGAGCCCGTTGAACCTGTTTTGCAAAAAGAGGATGTTAGAAATTTCGTATTTCCCATATGGACATCACACTATTTACAATTGTATTAGCTATTTATACTAATGGGCTTACATTAAGTGATCCAATTTGATAAGCCCATGGACTTCTAAATCGATATGGGCTTTATGAGTGGATACCCATATTGGCCCATCAGGGGATAATGGGTACCCTAATAGACCACTATATAAAGGCTGAAGGTTATGGTTCCCAACACACCAAATCAATCACTCTCTGCTTTCCCATCTGGACTAGAATATTTCAGGCCTTTGGGTACTAAAGGATTTGGATGAGGAAAGCCACAAGCCACTGTTCTATTCTGCTACAGTATCAACCCACGTGCTACTCAGAAGATGGAATCGGATAAGTCTTCATCTCCTTAATTTGATAATCTGATAGGACGGATCTTCGTAGAAATCCATCAAGAGGTATCAGAGCAGGCATCTGATTCGGATTATTAAAGAATCCAGAAGTTCGGCCCACCGGAATTTCGAGTTCGGCCCGTCGGAATTTTGATTTCGGCCCGCCGGAATTTCGATTTCGACCCGCCGGAATTTACGGTTCTGGCCAGATTTCGAGGTCGAAATCTGGAGAGAAGGTGAAGAGGAACGGTCGCCGACCTTCGGCCGACCGTTCCGTACCGATTTCCAGCCATTGTGACGACCGGAAATTCGGCAAAGAAGCCGAGAGGGGCTGCGAAAGCACCCCTCGTTTTTTTCCGTTTTTTCGGCGTTTTTCGTCGCCGTGCGGCGATGGCTACCCCAGAGAATGGTCGTACGTGGCTGGGCGACCATTTCGCCGCAAAATCCGGCCACACCGCTGGCCGGAACGCCGGCGGAAGCTAAGCGGCGCCGGCGGGAGAAACCCTAAGTTTCTCCTGCCGGTTTGTCGTTAAGGAAGAGGATGGTTCGTTTCTTAAAAGAACCAACCCGGTTTAAATTTATTAAACCGGGTTCTCCCCGGTTCATCCTTATGAAAGGATGAACCGAATCGGTTCGGTAAATAAGTTTAAACCGGACCGGTTCAGGGAAAAATACGCAAACCGGACCATTCGATCCGGATTTCGGTTATTTGGATCCGATTTGGAGTTCGATAACCGGACCCGATTAGTGATCCGACTCTGATTAACGGATCCGATTTGAGTTCGAATATTGGACCCGATAGGATCCGACTAAGGGTCCGATGGCGTTTCGATTACCGGATCCGACTAGAGTTCCGACTCCAATTATTGGGTCCGATGGCGTTTCGATTACCGGATCCGACTAGAGTTCCGACTCCAATTATTGGGTCCGATTGTAGTTCGATAACATGATCCGATTAAAGATCCGAATCCGATTAGGATCCATTTACTGATCCGACTCCGGGTCAGACTAAGGTTTCGGCTCCGCTTCCGGTTACGGACCCGACTTCAGATCCGAATCCGGATCCGGATCCGATTACGAAAATTTGGAATTTTTTGAAGAAAATTTAATCATAAATAGAATACAGTTTTCTCTATTTTATGGTATATTTTGGGAATTTTATGAGTTTATCTCGATACCCTATTAATGCAATTTGTTTTCTTGATGGATTTGGATTATTGCATGAGGGGATAAACTGTTAAAGCATGAGGAAATTTTAAATTTCAAGCATGAATTTTGTTTTATGTATGCAATCATGATATTCTTGAAATTCCATATAGTCGGTACCATGGGGCAGTACCAAAAATATTTATATAACTGAATTATGTTCAGTTAGTCTTGTAATTTCAAATTAAATCGATTAAAGCAACACTGTTGCCAAAGTAACCTCTGTTGTCTAAATTGATTTGATTGAAATTACGTATATGCTTAGTGTGAAATTATTTATGCGAACTGTGCTCGGCCCAAAGGAAGACACAGTTTGGCAGAATAATGACATGCATGTGGTGATAAATACGTGATGATTCTAAAGTTTTATTATTCATGCGAATTGTGATCGGCCCAAAGGAAGACACAGTTTGGCAGAATTAAATCATCAGTGTTTGATCATTGGTTGGAGAGTACCACTTACAATTAATTTTCTCTGTCCAAAGACTAGAAATTAATGTTGTACTAGGTATCTTGTATAATGTCCCCATTTGGATTGTTTATTTCATGTCTTGAATATTCTTTGACATGCAAATTTCTGTGAGTATGATTATTTCTTTCGTTCTACAATTCAGTTTATGCTACTACTGCCACGGATTTTTCTACTCAACGCCCTAACATCCCAATGCTAAGTGGGATGAATTTCAAGATCTGGAAAGAGTCTGTTGAGATAATCCTCGGATGTATGGATTTAGACTATGCATTACGGGTAGAGCGACCCATTCCTACTCCAGATAATCTCAATGAGATTAAGATTGAAAGGTGGGACCGGTCTAACCGTTTGTGTGTTATGCTCATGAAACATTCCATTCCGGACTCGTTTCGAAGCTCCCTTAGTGCGACCAATGCACAAGAGTTCCTTTTCCAAATAGAACAATATTTCAAGAAGAATGAGAAGTCAGAGACATGTACTCTTATGAGTCAACTGAATACGATGAGATATAAGGGGAATGGGAACGTGCGAGAATATATTATGCAGATGTCTGATCTTGCGGCGAAACTCACGGCACTCGGCTTACAGATATCAGAGGATTTATTGGTGACCTTAGTTTTGATATCTCTTCCTGCGACTTTTGGTCATTTAGTAGTGAGCTATGGCATCCAAACGGAAAAATGGTCCCAGAACATGCTTATATCTCACTGTGTGCAAGAGGAAGAAAGGCATATCAAAATTAAGACCGAAAGTGCCCATTTCGCCTCAAGCTCTCAGAATAAGAAAGGGAAGCGAGCAAAAGAGACTGTTCAAGGGTTCCCTCAGCAGAAGAAGTTGAAGAAGCCGGAAATTAACTGTTATTTCTGCAAGAAGACAGGACACATGAAGAAAGATTGTCCTAAGTATGCCACCTGGCGCATAAAGAAGGGTAAGCTTCTTACTCTAGTTTATTCTGAAGTTAATTTAGCTTTTGTACCACAAGATACATGGTGGGTAGATTCTGGTGCTACTACTCACATAAGCATGACTATGCAGGATTGCCTGTGGAGCCGATCTCCAAGTGATGCTGAAAGATTCATCTTTGTGGGAGATGGCAATAAAGTTGCAGTTGAAGCAATAGGAACTTTTAGATTACAGTTAAACACTGGATTTTATTTGGATTTGTTTGAGACTTTTGTTGTACCGTCTTTTAGACGGAATCTTATATATATTTCAACTTTGGACAAATCAGGATTTTCTTGTTCATTTGAAAATAGTAAAGTTAGTCTCTCCCTAAATTCAAATATTGTAGGTTCTGGTCGTTTAATTGATAATATATATATGTTTGACATTATAAGTTCATATAATGCTATCACAAAACAAGCTCTCGTGGTACGGGTTTAAAAATTAAATGAGAATTCCGCCATTTTATGGCACAAGCGTTTAGGCCATATCTCTAAACAGAGAATTCAAAAGCTTGTGTCGGATGAAATTCTAGAACCTTTGGATTTGTCAGACTTTCAAGTCTGCATTGAATGCATCAAAGGCAAACAAACTAATTCAAGAAGATTAGGTGCTAATAGAGCTAAGGAAGTCTTAGAACTAATACATACTGATATATGTGGTCCTTTCCCTACGGCATCTTGGAATGGACAACAATATTTCATTACGTTCATAGACGACTACTCTTGATATGGCTACCACTATCTTATACATGAGAAGTCTCAATCCTTGGACGTTTTCAAGTCTTTCAAAGCTGAAGTTGAACTTCAACTTGGAAAGAAAATTAAGGTTGTCAAATCCGATCGTGGTGGTGAATACTACAGTAGATATGATGGATCAGGAGAGCAACGTCCAGGACCCTTCGCACTTTTCCTCAATGAGTGTGGAATTGTTCCACAATACACTATGCCGGGAAAACCCAACATGAATGGTGTTGCAGAACGACGAAACCGCACTCTTAAGGATATGGTGAGAAGTATGATTAGTCATTCTTCCTTGCCTGAGTCTCTTTGGGGAGAAGCTTTAAAGACTGCAGTTTATATCCTCAATAAAGTACCAAGCAAGGCAGTTACCAAAACCCCTTACGAGCTTTGGACTGGGAAAAAGCCCAGCATGAGGCACTTGCACATTTGGGGTTGTCCAGTTGAGGCACGACCTTATCGTCCTCATGAAAAAAACTAGACTCCAGAACGGTAAGCTGCTATTTTGTTGGTTATATTGAACGCTCTCGAGGATTTAAATTTTATGATCTCACATTACAGTCATTTTTTGAAACGGGAAATGCGAGATTTTTTGAGGATGTTGAGTTTGGGGGAGAAGAAAATATAAGGAATGTCGTCTTTGAAGAAGAATTTGTTATTGAAGGTGATCAGGTATTGATACCCCTCACTGTTCTTGACATTGATCCTATAGAAGACAACATTAATATTCCTCCTCAAGCACCACTTATAGAACAACCTCAACAACCTCAAGAAGTGCCATTAAGGAGATCCACAAGAGAGAGGAGAAGTGCGATTTCTGATGATTATATCGTATTTCTCCAAAAACATGAGGATGGCATAGGTTTAACAGATGATGATCCAATCAACTTCTATCAAGCTATGCATAGTTCTGTCTCTCATAAATGGATTGATGCCATGAAGGATGAGTTGAAGTCTATGAAAGACAATGACGTTTGGGATCTTGTCGAATTACCTGAAGGAAAGAAACGTATTTGTTGTAAATGGATATTTAAAACCAAAAGGGATTCAAAGGGTAATATCGAAAGATATAAGGCTCGTCTAGTCGCTAAAGGCTTTACTCAAAGGGAAGGCATTTATTACAAAGAAACTTTCTCTCCAGTATCGTCGAAAGATTCTTTGAGAATAATAATGGCACTAGTAGCTCATTTTGATTTAGAGCTACAACAGATGGATGTTAAATGTGCGTTTCTTAATGGAGACATTGAAGAAACAATTTACATGGCTCAACTAGAAAATTTTGTGTCGGGTGATCCAAAATCTATGGTTTGTAAACTAAAGAAATCCATCTATGGTCTCAAACAATCTTCCCATCAATGGTATCACAAGTTTCATCAAATCATCACCTCGTCTGGTTTTGAGGCAAATGTTGTTGATGACTGTGTATATCGCAAGTTCAGTGGGAGCAAATACATTTTTCTGGTTTTATATGTCGATGATATTCTACTTGCTAGCATCGATATAGGCTTATTGCACGAAACCAAGAGATTTCTAACAAAGAATTTCGAGATGAAAGATCTTGGTGACGCCTCTTTTGTATTAGGAATTCAGATACTAAGAGATCGTTCTCTAGGTATCCTTGGATTATCACAAAAGAGCTATATCGATAAAGTGTTAAGTAGATTCGGCATGAAAGATAGTAAACCAGGTGATACTCCTGTTGCAAAAGGAGATAAATTTAGTCTCAAACAGTGTCCATACAATGATCTTGAAACGAAGGAGATGCAAAAGATTCCCTATGCATCAGTAGTAGGGAGTCTGATGTATGCTCAAGTTTGTACACGTCCTGACATAGCATTTATCGTAGGAGTTTTGGGCAGATATATGAGTAATCCAGGCATGCAGCATTGGAAGGCAGCAAAGAGTGTGATGCGCTATTTGAAGAGAACGACAGAATACATACTCACTTATCGGAGGTCTGACAGTTTAGAGATCATCGGGTACTCTGACTCCGATTTTGCGGGATGCCAAGACAGCAGGCGCCCACTTCAGGTTACATCTATATGTTGGCGGAGGAGCTATCTCTTGGAAGTCTGCTAAACAAACTCTTATAGCTTCTTCGACCATGGCTGCGGAGTTCATTGCTTGTTTTGAGGCATCAAATCATGGGATATGGCTGTGAAACCTTGTCACAAATTTACGAGTAGTAGATGGTATTGAAAGACCATTGAAGATTTATTGTGACAATAACTCAGCAGTGATTTATTCCAACAACAACAGAAGCTCAACGAAGTCGAAGTTCATCGACTTCAAGTTTCTAGTTGTTAAGGAAAGAGTTCAGGAGAAACAGATTTCTATAGAACAAATAGGGACAAGCTCTATGCTTGCTGATCCACTAACCAAGGGTTTAACACCTAAGGTTTTTCATGAGCATACTGCTCATATGGGTGTTGTTTATGATTATACCTTGGTTTAGTGGGAGTAATTTTTTGTTCTATGTAATATTTTAAACATTGTAATGTTTGATTATCTGCAGAATAAAGTTCATGATTTATGATTCTGTTTTTTGAACTTGTATATGCAATATTTGAATTGCATATAAGGATTTTTTTTATTGATCTCATTAAAGAATAAAGAAGGACCAGTTGGAAATAGACATGTTTGAGATCACATTACATGTAATTTCCATGCTGCTCATCCATATTTGATCTATGTCATTCCGTATATCGGTATAGTGATCATTGGGGTTTAGTCATGATTATTAATATGACAAAAGCTGCAGTGGTTCAATTACTAATATATGAAATGGACCAGATTGTATTAAAACAGAAATCCATAGATAAATAGCATACGGATGCAAGCCTAAGGAATTTGAAATGCAATTGATTTTCGGGTAGTATTATGTCCAGTGGGAGATTGTTAGAAATTTCGTATTTCGCATATGGACATCACACTATTTACAATTGTATTAGCTATTTATACTAATGGGCTTACATTAAGTGATCCAACTTGATAAGCACGTGGACTTCTAAATCGATATGGGCTTTATGAGTGGATACCCATATTGGCCCATCAGGGGATAACGGGTACCCTGATGGACCACTATATAAAGGCTGAAGGTTATGGTTCCCAACACACCAAATCAATCACTCTCTGCTTTCCCATCTGGACTAGAGAATTTCAGGCCTTTGGGCACTAAAGGATTTGGTTGAGGATAGCCACAAGCCACTGTTCTATTCTGCTACAGTATCAACCCACGTGCTACTCAGAAGATGGAATCGGGTAAGTCTTCATCTCCTTAATTTGATAATCTGATAGGACGGATCTTCGTAGAAATCCATCAGATGATCGAGAGTATTGGGGAGGGAGGACTTGAGGTGCACAGTTGTGAAGGCAATGGTCTCGTCTAGGATGTCTTCTCCCTGTATTCCCAGGAATGTGGCTTCATACAGACTAAGCAAACCTTTCACGGACTTTGTTAGGCTTCCTTTGAATTTTTTTCCTTGCTCGTCCTTGAACTTCTCGAATACTGCTTTACTCAAAACCATGCATAGAAAAGAACGTACGCTCAGAGTAATTATAATTTATGAATTACAAGAGAAGACAATTATTTTTGAAGATTTTTTGTAATTACCAGCTGATGCCTTGTATCCTCCCTCTCTGAGTACGCGAAATCGAAGGGCTTCATGGTACAGATCATCGCCTTCGGTACCCATTTTTTTGTCAATATGATCTGCATTGTATATTCTGTATAGTGCGTCTTCAATTTCATTTTCAAATTGATATTCCACACCAACTTGTTTGACGACATCAACCAAGCGAATTTCATGACGAGTATCCCCTTGAGCATTCGTGAATATCATTTTCACCTCCTCTTTGAGCAATCGAGCTCTTTCGACCCTGTGATGACTGCGTCGGTAGAACTTATACTGATGCTTCCAACCGCCGGTAGAGAAAAATCTTCACCGGCGATTAAACTCACCACCTGTTTAAAAATACTGGTAGAAAAGACTTATTTCGACGGTTCCACACCGGGGTAGACCGTCGGCGCAATGTTTAGTTAGCCTTTTAACCGGCGGTGTTATCCGCATAAAGCCGCCGGAAATGAGTTATTTTAAAAAAAAATTATTTTTTTTTGTATATTTGTTTTCCCTGATTAAACAAATATAGCATATATGAAACTCAAAATCACTGATCTGCACTATAATTACATAACTCATATTCATTACATATATGAAACTCAGAGTTGAAACTCAAAATTCATTACATATAAAAAAATTATGTTGTAAATACATAATTCTAATGTTCAGTAAAATTCTAAACTGAATGCACAAATAATCCAAGTCCCAAAATAAGCTTAACTGAGACTCCCAGCTCAGTCTTCCCCTTCAACATGGCCTCTCTCATGCTCTTTGCCTAATAACACAAATGAAAACAACAATTACATCTTACGCAATAAATTATGTTGCCCTTAATTTAAAAAACTAATATTAAGTCAAATATAACATGGATTTTGTTGTTGTTGTGTCAGTATGGCAATTTGCTCCCTCATAATTGCCATATCCCTCTGAGTAGCGGCCAACTCTCTGTCTCTCTCGGCGTCTTTCTCCTTCAACTGTTCCACTTCCTCTCTCAATGCATCAGTCTCTTGTTGGGACGCCGACTTGTGCAAACGACCGACTTTACCTCGATAGAAACCGTGGCCAAACCCCCTCTCGTTTCCCCCATGATGTCCACCGTGCAGGTGATCCTATACATGCCTCAAATCCGAAGGATCACGTGAGTCCGCAACCTGGCGAGCAATTGCCTCCCGCCGTAATTGTTCCTACAAAAAAGACATAACTAGTTAGCTTTCAAATAGAATGACTAAAGGAATTTTTTGAGTGTAGAAACTTACACATTTGTCATGTGTGCCATCATTAGGAAAAGTTCCATCCTTCTTCACATGAGCCCCCACATAACCATGAAAGACACTAAAATTTCTCCCTTTTTTCTTCCTTTATTTTTTAAAAACACCTAACAATTAGTTGCTACATCAAAGTGTAATGATAATAATCTGAGCTAAATTGGTAACTACTTACCTATTGTTCATAATGCTGAGGAAAAGACCTCGTCCCAAGCATGTGAAGGACCACTTGCTTCGAACAATTGACCTTGTTCTTCTTAGACATCTGTTGTACCTTTTCGTCATTCCAATAGGCCAATAGCTTATCCTATGAGTCCTGGCCTATGGTCGGGATGGGACTCAATGCATACTGATCCGGGCTCTTACCGTCGACATAGTCTGCCTTCAGGTAGTTCCTATTGTCCCTAATCAATTTTTGGAGAATTGGCTTCAGGAACTTTTTTGCATCCTCATCTGTCAGCTTTGTTTTCCCATCATCGTCCAACCATGTATAAATCTCTTGCATTACAAGTAGAATGGCAAAATCATTGTACATTACAAGTTTGCATATCGCACAACAAATTAATATTTTAAACTATAAAGCATACATACGTATTGACATAGCGTTAAACCAAGTATCAAACTTATGTCGTTGCTTCCGCCAATTATCATGGAAAACGAAATATTGTTCTTCACGACAATCAGAACCAACCATGCATGACAATTTTCCCTCTTCCCTGTTAGTCATCTGACCTTCTTTGAAGACCACTTTATGTGTGCTGCCCTATTCAGGCATGAGGGAGGTCGCTCTAGTAGGACCTCTTCCCGCATCTCTTGGTGGCAATTGTGGTTCTTCAAGCTAACTATCCTCTAGTGGGAGTGTTTCATCATTATCAAAGTTGGGATCCTGTGTTTCCCTGACAAACGTCGAGTCCTGCGTCTCCACATCCTCAGGCTGGATATGGACCCCTCAATATCTGTAGCTATTTACCCCGCATTAACCCAGTTTGATCCGCCGGTTGAACCCAATTAAATTGGTTCAACCAAAATCAGATGTTTTGCCGGTTCGATGACGATTCGTTTTTTAAAAAATAGCCATCAGCTTAATCCCTTCACAATTGAACGACGTTGTTAGTAAACGGACTGACTCAACGTGGCCCTCGACTCCCCTCCATTTTCCGTCTGAGAAAATAATTAAAGCCCACCCATAAATATAAATCTCTTCATAACATCCTGTTGATGTTGACAATTTTGACGTGCATTATTGAAAGGAACAGTGAAGTAATGAATATATAGCGTAATTTGATAAGAGTCATGTGCCAGAGTTGAGAGATCGATATTATATATAAACACGTACCACCTGAACGAGTTATTTTTCTCAAGAAAAAAATGAAAGAGAAGAAAGAAGCAGAGAAGAGAAGAACTAATATGCTGGTACAGTACTCTTTAAGGCAGATAGCTGGGTTAATTATATCCATCAAAATATTCACCCAAATAATTCCTACATATATATTAACCTTTCGGCCCAATTGACACTGGTTTCTAAGTTTCTTGGGTAAATGAGCTTCTGATCTCCTAACCCTTTCCCCTTCCACCGTACCACCTGAAGAATCAAATATTATTGCATCTTCATGAACTTAATTGTATACATTAATCTGGGAGAAAAAGGAAATAAGGAGTCTTTGTGCCAACTCCTTGGAGGCTGACTTCATCTTTCTTTTTTGCGCGCATGCAATTTAGCTTAATGAACAAGGTAAATTGGGTAATAAACTTGCATGGTTCAAATTTTTACTCATTAGAGTTATCTTGGCCTTTGGTCAGACTAAATATCTCAGCTCCCGGTGCAGTTGTCTACATGGACAAATACAATTAATGCTAGTAGAGCGCAGATGTACCACGTAATTGTAAGAAAAATCTTGCAATGCGTGACAAACTAAAGGAGGTTTACATCAACGGGTTCAAATTAAACTACTAAATTAAATCGCTGCCCAAATCTCTGCCACTAGGAATTCAGAAGTGAGAACGGTTAATTTTAACGTTACTATCTATAGGAACATTTCGTAGCAAGCACCAACTTATTTTCTCCACAATTATGTTAGTAACAAATCTCATATCGAGTGGGAAATGCTAGCAATTAGTTAAAGTTACTTTTATAGAAATGTTATTATGAGATTGACTAATAGACCTCATAAATGATTAATTATTCTAGGATGAAACCTACGTCAATCTTCAACAAGGTACCAATAAGCAGGTTGTGTTTGTAAGTCAAGGCCCAATTGCACTTCCCAATTTAATTACTAGTTAGTTGTTGTTTATGATCCATTTATTCAGACTGTACGCACCGTTTGAGTTTAATCTCCATCTTAAACCAGCTAGTAATTGGAAACTTGGATGGGGAATATGGAGTGGAAAAAACTTCAAAGTAAATGCTACGAAAAGCTAATGTAAGTAACTTGTTAAGTAATAGCTAGCTCTCCTAATTGATCACATAACGTAATAAAATATCCTCTATATATCTAGCTAGTTAAGTTCTGCGTGTAATAAGTTCTTATAGGCTCCTGATCTCGTTTGCTGCTCTGTACCAGAATGTTCCCATTATCAAAAAAGGCAAAAGTGACCGCTACAGGTAGATGGTGGATTATCAAAGGAAGAGGATCCCTGACCTGCAAAAAAACAAAATGATTGAGAATTTGATAATAACAATTTTTCCGAAATTTAATAAGAAAATCACCGATCCAGTGTGACAGATTGAAACCATAAAAGTGTAGGCAAGCCTCAAAATAAATAAAAATAAAATAAAAGTACAAAATAAAACTCTCAGTTTGATAGCAGTCTTGATACGTGAAACATTTTTAACAGTATCAATTTTTACATTAGAGATTTGGTAAACAATTTCTGGCGTCTCAGTAAAAAATAACCATCGAAAAAAACAAACCTCTGGTGGGTGAACAATGATTTCTTGACCATCTTCTCCACCTAAGGCACACTCCGGCCTTCCGAATGTAGAAAGTGCAGCCAAAGCTGCAATATTAGCAGCATCAACAGAATTAGAAAGTGAAAAATAATTTGAGAGAAAACCAGTAGACTTTCAATTTTTTGTGTCTTATGGAATCTTCCCAATATGGGGTATATATACAATTTTGGTTTTGGTAGGTGAGTTCAAGGTAGGTGAGTCTAAGTCTAAGGTAGGTGAGTCTAAGTTAGGTGAGTCCAAGGTAGACTCGCTTACCTAGTCCAACTTGGTAAACTCACCTACCTAGTCCAACCGGGTAGGCTCACCTACCTAGTCCAACTTGGTAGGTTCACCTACCTACAAAAATACAATGTTCTATACATACGAAAATACAATTTTCTATACATTCAAAAATACAGCTTTCTATACTCCCCCTCAAGTTGACGCATAGATGTTTATCATACCCAACTTGTCAACTGAGCAGTCAAACACTTTATGAGGTACTCCTTTAGTAAGAATATCAGCTAATTGCTCCTCTGAAGTTACAAATGGAAAATTAATAATTTTCCTGTCAAAATTTTCTTTAATGAAGTGACGGTCAATCTCCACGTGCTTTATTCGATCATGTTGAACTGGATTGTGTGAAATCTGAATAGCAGTTGTATTATCACAATGTAAATCCATAGGTTTTTTAAGCTTGAAACCCAATTCATTCAAAACATTACGGATCCATAACATCTCACAAACTCCTTGTGCCATACCTCGAAATTCAGCTTCTGTGCTTGATCTAGCAACAACCTTTTGTTTCTTACTACGCCAAATACAAGGTTCCCACCAACAAATGTGAAGTACCCTCATGAAGAGCGTCTATCAGTTTTATCACCAGCCCAATCAGCATCTGTATATCCAACAACTTTTAGAACATCATTCTTCTTAAACAATAAACCTTTACCAGACGCCATCTTCAAATACTTCAAGATATGAAAGACTGCATCCATATGTTCTTCACTAGGACAATGCATAAACTGACTAACAATACTCATAGCAAAAACAATATCAGGTCTAATATGAGAAAGGTAAATTAACCTTCCAACAAGACGTTGATACGTCCCTTTGTCAGTAGGAACTTTGCCAGGAAATATAGCAAGCCCATGATTCATCTCAATAGGTGTCTCTATTGGTTTGCAGTCCAACATCCATGTTTCAGCAAGCAAATCAAAAACATATTTTCTTTGTGAGAGTGAAATCCCCTTTTACAACCTCGCAACATTAATACCCAAAAAGTATTTGAGTTGCCTGAGATCATTCATTTCAAATTCCTTCAACAAATACTTTTGCAAATCAATTATTTCTTCCGGATCATCCCCTGTAACAATCATGTCATCAACATACACAATTAGAATTGTAATCTTACCATTCTTGTATTTGATAAATAAGGTATGGTCAGAATTTCTTTGTTTATACCCAAAAACTCTCATGGACTTTGAAAATATTCCAAACCAAGCTCTCGGAGACGGTTTTAGGCCATACAACGACTTCTTCAATTTACACACCGTACCAGCGTCTCTTAGGTTATTTTTCACACCTAGAGGCATATCCATATACACTTCTTTCTCCAAATTTTCATTGAGAAAAACATTCTTTACATCAAGTTGGTATAAGGGCCAATTTTTATTAGCTGCAGTGAAATTAGAATTTGGACAGTATTGATCTTTGCCACAGGTGTGAAAGTTTCCTCATAATCAATACTATGACGTTGTGTGTACCCTTTGGCAACTAATCTTGCCTTGTATCTCTCAATAGTTTCATCTGCATTAAACTTCACATTAAACACCCAACAACATCCTACAGTTTTCTTTCCACCAGGTTTGTATACTACCTCCCATGTGACATTTCTGTGAAGAGCTGCTAATTCTTCATTCATTGTTGTTCTCCATTTTGGATCCTTCAATGCGTCTTGTATGTTATTGTGGGCTTTGATGTCTGGTTCATAGTGTTTTCTAGGAATTCCCTTTGTAACTCTTTGGGACTTTCTAGGCTTAACACTTTCTAATACATAAGACTCATTAGAGATTAGAGGTACCTGAGGTGGATCATTCTGGGTGAGATCTTCAGTTGCTAATGTAAAAGGGGGATTGCCACACGTGCAAATTGTTTCAGATACTCATTGGTCATTTGTCTGCCCATTAGAAATATTTCTTTCTTGAGACAAATCATATTCTGCTGCCTCAGGAACTTCAAATTGTTCTTCCAAGTGTTCCAGTTCATCAAAAACATCACAATCATCAATAAAACAATAATTCTGCCATTCACTACTGTTCTCCCTTTGAAGGGAAGACGGTGAAACTCCCTTTGAGCGATATGGTTCAGATTCATGAAATGAGACATCAAGAGATATATGCATTATACCAGTGAGTGGGTCATAACACCAGTACCCCTTCTTGAACTCCGCATAGCTAACAAAAATATATTTCTTCCAACGAGGATCAAGTTTGCTTCTTTGTGGTTTTGGTATGTGGACATAAGTTGTATACCCAAACACTTGGGGCTCCAAATTAGGCATAGATGGGATGGACAACATTGTATGAAGCTTCTGATGAGGATTCTGGAACGCAATTACTCGTGGAGTACGGTTGATAACATATGCTGCTGATTTCACTGCTTCACCCCAATATGATCAGGATACGTTCATGGCAAACAAGGAAGCACGAACAACTTCCAACAACTGTCTGTTTTTGCGTTCTGCTAAACCATTTTGTTGAGGAGTACCAAAATTTGAATTTTGATGACGAATTCCATTGGACCTGAAAACTCATGCATCTGGATATTTACGAACTCTCCACCATTGTCAGATCGAAAAACTCTAATGGATTGTTGGTACTGAGTCGCCACCATTTTGTAAAAATTAGTAAACACTCCGAATACATCACTTTTATTTTTCAGTAATAACACCCACGTCATGCGAGTACTATCATCAATAAAACTGACATAATACTAAGCACCAGAAAATGAAAGAAATTTGGCTGGACCCCAAACATCCGAGTGAATTTTCACAAAAGGAATAGTACACCTAATAATACTTGGTGAATATGAACTATGATGGCTCTTGGCCAGTTCACAAATATCACAATGAAACTCTGAATCACTAACAATTGAAAACAAATGAGGTTGCAACTTCTTAAGATAACTAAAAGATAGATGTCGAAAGCGATGATGCCATAACCATACGACTTCTTTTGCATTATCGACCCTAGTGACCAGATTAGCTTGCCCCAAAAAATTTGAACATTTTTTCCTTTCTGTCAAATTCAAGTAATACAATTTACCCCTTCTAACACCATAACCAAGAATCTGTCGAGTCAGAATGTCTTGAAAAGTATAGAAAGATGGATAGAATGTCACAGTACATGTTAGTGTTAAAATAATTTGAGAGATAAACAATAGGTTATAAGCTAGTGATGGAACAACTAAGACAAATTCAAGAGTTAGGGTATTAGATGAAGCAATAGAACCTTCTCTGCTAACCAGAGTTGGAGTACCATCACCAGTAGAGACAATATTTGTAGGGGAAGCTCGAAGACTTTTAACAAGGTTAGGGTCATTTGTCATATGATCGGATGCACCTGAATCAATTATCCATGTACTATTCAAAATAACTTTGTCATGCATACCTGATTGTGCAACATTAGCAGAAGCACCTTCTTGATGTTCATTCCCAACAATACAAATGGCAGCTTTGTTTATATTCTTTCATGGCTTCTTTGTGAAGTCTCACCAATCACGGTAGCCAATCACTTCATAACATCTCTCCTTGCTATGGCCTAATTCTCCACAAAAATTGCACTTCTTATTAGCACATGGATTTGACTTACCTGTAGGACGACGAGGAGTATTCATTGCCTTGCTCTAAACGGTCAAAACAGAGGATTCCGTAGGTACAGATCTCCCCATGGCTTGTTTCTTAGATTCCACCTAGCGGATGTAAGCATCTATTCTGAATCTAATCCACTCAGGAACATATGAACATGCAATCGTGACATCATTGAAATTTCATGGACTACAGCTGCAACATCCCTATTCTAGGAGGTTATCCTTTGATCAATCTCCTGGAACATCGCCACCAATTCGTTGTAGCATGTAGGAATTGGTAGACCACTTTGTTTTGCTACAAAACACTTCTTGTTCAATTCAAAAATTCAAGTTTCGTCTGAATCATCATTAAAAGTCTTCTCCACAGCCTCCCATATATTTTTTGCAGTTGGAAGACGAATATATCTGTTCATAAGAGAAGTTTCCATGGAGTCAATAAGCCAACTTTTTACCTTTTCATTGTCAGTGGCCCAACTTTCATATCCTGGAGAATTAATATGTGGTTCAACCTTTGTGCCGGTCAAATAACCAATCTTCCCTCGTGCTCCAATGCGCATTTGCATGAGAGGAGCCCACATGGTGTAATTAGATTCATCCAAAGAAATAGTTTTTAGAAACGCAGAATTGTCTTGCTGGCTGTAGTGGTGACAATGATTGAACTTCTGGTGCAGTGGGATTTTCAAGAGGGAAGGGCCTTCCGTCGACGGCAACGAGGTCAGAGGACTTCAACATCGGAAAGGCAGTCGGAATGCAGAGGAGTGCCGGAACATGCGCCGAGAATCTTCGAATGGACTGGGTTTTCGGACCCCAAGGGTTTGTAGAAGCTGGGTCTTCGGCCGGAGGAGAACATGCGCCGGGAATAGGCGGTCGGAGGTGCTTCGACGACTTTCGGCCGGAAGAGAACGACATATTAGGGCGGTAGCGGGACTTCAACGAATTTCGTCGAGTTTCAAGGCGAGAGCAGGATTAGGGAGAGGGCATGAGTGTTCATAACCGCGGATCAAATTTATTACCACCGGCGGATAACATTCCATCCATTGGTGGAATGCCTTTTTGTAGTAGTCTTGAAAAGAGTCGCTTAATCATCAGTTTTCTCAGTGGATGAACCATCTAGAACCAATATATAACATTTTTTTATTTCTCACCAATTCCACAAGAAGACGATTAGTGGGTTCAAGACTCTTAACTCACACTGAGCATTTGTTATGGATTCAATGATAGACCTAGTCACCCTCGCACGGTCAAATTCATGCGACACATAAATCCAGACTCTTAGATCAAATTCTACAGCCTCTTTGTAAGCCAGCTTAGCGAGGAGTCAGCCTGAGGCTGCAAAAATATGGGGGACAGTTTCAGATCGTTGCTGCCATGTTAACCAGTATATCTGGTATATATACATCATGTCTGTCATCCTTCAAAGAAACCATGCAACGTTCTGGCACCAAGACTCTGGATCAGGAGAAAAGATCAGTTCCGGAGCTAAGCGCGCGCCATCATGGTACATACCATCATCGCAGCCATCATGGTAAGTATCAAACATTCTGCACAGTACTGGATCTTTGTTTCTGCTTCAAATTGATACTCCCAGCCGATGCGTTTAATCACCTGATTCGAGCAAATTCATTTCCTTTACAAATCACAAATCTAGCTTGTGGTGGATGGATGGATGATGAGCTGAGCAAATGTTCCTTATGCCGCATTTGCACGCTTCAATGATGATGGATGGGATGGCCGAGCACTCGGCCGGACGGACGCCTTTTAAGGACGCGTTTCAGAAATACCTGAGTCGGGCCTCCATGGAATGGAAGAAATAATCACGAGAATGATATGTGCCACAAAATATTCTCACATTGGGAGGTGGGAAAGGCAGCGGCATCAATGCGTCATGGCTTAAGTAGTTTCTTATAGATATTGAATCAAGCATTTTTCCCCCGGATTCCAACCAAACTTTTGTTTTTAGGGCATCATTCCTACATTTTGATCCGAAAACCTTTGGCCTAATTAACTGAAAATCAATAAAAATACACAAGAGACAAGAGAAGGTCGACTCTCAAGAAAACGTTATAATGACCATTCTAATTTCAAGATTTTTTGTGTAATATTTCTCAGGAATATTACCAATTAATTTGATACATTTTAGTGGCGTCTTGGTTTAAATGTAGACCAAATGTGAGGAATGAATAAAACAAAATATGAAGAAGTGTTTTAAAAACCGAACGGCACCAGTCAGCCCAACCCAGTTGAACCAAGGTTATCCCAGTTTGGTTTAACACCATAACCATTTTTTTACCGTACGACCCGTCGAGTTGGTCCAATATGATCGCAAAATTAATTCGGTTGGACCCGGTCTGATTTACTGAAATGTACTTGAAAAGGGGAACGTGAGGCAAAACAAATTGTCTTGAGGTAGATTTGAACTCTAGAACACCTTATTCGAAAGAGGAGCAGCCTAACTAGTGAATCTCAAGGATTTTTGTGATATATAATGAATATAACCTTCGATGGTGAACGTCCAACATGATCTAATCGGGTTTGACCCACTACTAGAAATACTGTCTCCGCCGGCAGTCAAATTCGCAGAAGGAGAAGCCAAAACCCACAGGCGGGTGAGACATCGTCGGCGGTGGAGGCGTCGGCGGTGGAGGCGTCAGCGGAATGGTTCCGCCGACGAAATCAACCGCCGATGGAGATTTCCGATTCCGCCGGCGGTTGAGTCCATATTTCGTCAGCGGAATGACCTTCCGCCGGTGGACGGAGCATTCATCGGCGGAAGGAGGTTCCTCCAACGACTAGGCCTCCGCTGGCAAAACCTCTTCTCCCGGAAAAAATGACCGCCAGCGGAACCTCTTCCCCCCGGCGCAAACAACTTTGAAAAAATAAAAAAATTAGATTACTGAGGAGAGAGAGAGAGAGAGAGAGAGAGAGAGAGAGAGAGAGAGAGAGAGAGAGAGAGAGAGAGAGAGAGAGAGAGAGAGAGAGAGAGAGAGAGAGAGAGAGAGAGAGAGAGAGAGAGAGAGAGAGAGAGAGAGAGAGAGAGAGAGAGAGAGAGAGAGAGAGAGAGAGAGAGAGAGAGAGAGAGAGAGAGAGAGAGAGAGAGAGAGAGAGAGATCCTAGGACTAATACGATTATCTCATTTCCTCCATTAATCCGTTGTTAAAACAGTAGCAGCCGAGAGCCGCACAAATTGAGGCAGCAAATTACAGCCCTGTGACACACCGTGCAGGTGATCCAACACAGATCTCAAATCTACCATATCGTTCGAGTCAGCAATCAGACGAGAAATGGCTTCATGGCGTAATTGCTCCTACAAAACATACATAACATAGAATAATTAGTTAGCTTTCTGATATAATAACTTATAAGTTTTTTGAATATATAAACTTACACATTTTTCACGCGTGCCATCATTAGGAAACGTCTCATCCTTCTTCACATGGGACCCCACGTAACCATGAAACACACAAAAATCTCTTCCTTTTTCGTGTAGTTATAAAAATTTAAGATAAAATGAAAACTACATACCTATTGTTCGTAGTGCCGAGGAAAAGACCTCGTCCAGAGCATGTGGAGGACCAATTGCTTCGAACAATTGACCTTGTTTTTCTTACACAAATTTTTCACCTTTTCGTCTTTCCAATATGCCAATAATTTATCCCACGAATCCTTATTTATGGTCGGAAGGGGACTCGTTGCATATTGTTCATGGCTCTTGCCTTCAACATAGTCTACCTTCAATTAGTTCTTGTTGTCCCAAACCAATTTTTGGAGAATCGGCTTCAACAAATTTTCTCATTGTCATCCGTCAACTTTGTCTTATTATTGTCATCCAACCAGGTGTAAATCACCTGCATTACAACTAGATACAAAAAATTAGATCATCGTGCAACAAACTTGCATATCCCACAATGGTTATGATCTAATTTACTTAAATTCCATGATTTCTGCGATCAAAATCTGGCAACATAGAACTGTAAATAGGAAGACTGAAGTGGTAATGGGGTGGAGTAACTTGGACTAAAACTAACTGTGTATAGAGCAAAGGAATGAACAATCATCGCTAGCTCTCCAGCTATCGAAGAATTTGAGTTCTAAATTTGACCTTTTTCATCTTTGTTTTCTCCTTTTCTATTCAATTGTTCATCCCTTGTGCTCCCACTGGAAATTCTGTCTTCCTTTCTCATATACCCCTCCCTCTCTCTTCCCGTATTAATATCTTCTTTCATTTTTTTATTTGATGCACTACTTTTTAAAAATCATCTAACAAAATTAAAGTTGACTAGTAAAAGAGTAATGCTAGCTGCACCAAGGCGCAATACCTATCAAAGTACGTACCAACCAATCGAAAAACTTAAAAAAATAAAAAAATATTTTTATATTTTATAAAATCTTAAATTTTATAGGATAAACTCTAGGGAGTTGTGTTTCAAATTGGCCGGTGCGTCGGATAAGTAATGTACATAGGTGCAACTAGCATTTTCCTAAGTAAAATGGATTACGCAACAAATAAGTGGGTGTATAAAAAATCTTATTGTGCCAAATTTAGACACATGCAATGGTACAAAATTAGTCTTCTCAATGTGACTACGATGGGGGCCAAACCACTACTAGAGATACAAAAAGATATGGCTGATAACCAGTTGACAATGAATAGCTCAGAGTGAATCGAGTGTTTTTTTCTAGAGGTTGATTCCACAGTGAATCGAGTGTTGCAAAGGGCCATCCAACTTGCAATACCTTTCCAGTGATATGCAGAAAACCAATTTGATAAATTAAATCAACTATAGTCATATAGAGTTGTAAAGAGAACAACAACTTAGGTTTATTATTAGAAATGTATGTAATAACTTGTCATAATAATTTGCATAAAGACAACGAATTCCAACCTTTGCTTTGGCCGTTAAACACGCCGAAACCTACTTGCCAAGTAAATAAATAGAAGTGTCAAAAGTAGAAAATAACCACGCAAAAAATAAACAAAACATTAAAAAAACGAGGAGTTCCTCTACTTGTGCAAATCAACTAGGTATAACCAACGATCGTTGATAGCTATCCAATGCCCATGCAATTATTCCACAGTACTTTAGGGCCAATTCGAACAAGCAACCTAAAATACCTACATGTATAGACGAAATGTAGCATCTAAGGTACCCTTTACGTCAAATTGTACTGAGTACCCAACTTTTATTTACAATTTAGCGAATATATGTTCTTAATTGCATCTTCACATGCAAGTCATAAACAGTACCGAAAAGTCAATCAAAAGAATAATCTTTTAAAGTAAACCTTTGATTCACTCTAGGTTATGAGAAGAACCCAAGAAACCATGATTAAACTCACACTAGCAAAAGATATGAAGTAATAATTGATAAAAAAAAATACACATACGAAATTGATTCACTAACCTCACATAAATTGACTCATAAATTTGGCAGTACTATGGACACATTAAAAGTAAATAGTGAACTTTGCAAGACTCAAAACTAATTGAAATTAAGTACAAAAAAAAAAGAAACTAAAAACATAGAAGGGACATTTCTCCCCCGAGTTACACTAATTAAACAAATAAAAAAACTAAATCAACAAAATTATCTTCCAATATCCAAAAATCCCTACAAGTTGTAATATTGTCTTATATATAAAAAAAGAGTAGTGATATGCGTACTGCCAAATTTTACTCTGAGAGTTTACAGTGTGAGATGGCATCCTCATTGGCAGTCCAGGTAAGATAAAGTTGGAACTATCTTCCTATTTTATAGGTAAGCCTAAACCCTAGACCTTATCTGGACTGCCAACAAGGCTGCCAAGTCATCAAGATGTAAAAACACAGTAAATTATAGCAGTACTGATATCATTTTTCATAAATAAAGAGTTTGATACTATCTCTAAAAAAATAATATTTGTACTTCCATGTGGTTTTACATCCTGATGTGGATGTCCTCAACCTAGTTGGCAATCCAGATAAGGTTTAGGATTACCCATAGAATAGGAAGATAGATCTGACTTTATATCTTACCTGGACAACCAACAAAGACGCCACATCAGTGTAAACCTTTACAGTAAAATACAACTACACGCATATCACCACTAAAAATAAAATAACAACAGTTTTCCAATGGGGCACTTTTCAGCAGCTAATTGTCAATGCCGGTTATAGTGGGTAGACCTCACTTCTATACTACCCTACCCAAGCAGCCTGGAAATAGCTTGATAGTTCACTACTACTACAGTTCAAGTTTAGAGGCAGACAATGAGTACGTAAATTATTCCCTTCATCTCATCTTTTCACCATTCTTTTTCCGTTAGTTGCAAGGTATGGAGAGAATTAGCTCCTTGATTGATAAGAAAAGTTGCTGCCTTTTCAAGATAGAGAGTCTAAGATAAAATAAAGAGAGCAACTTGACAACCTATCAAAGACTCTTCGTATCCTTGACATTCATACCATACTTGCATGGGATATGATGTATCTTAGCTGCAATTGCTCAAGGATTATTTTTACTAATTTCTCATTTAACTGGTAACAAATACATTCCGAACTCAAGCAATGGCACCTGATATAGGGTTTACAATTCAAATTTTGGGGGACCACCTAACAACATGTGAAAAAATAAGTATTGCCCCTAAATTAGAACAAACTCTTAAATTAGGACAACTGCTCCACGAACTGTCAAATATAGGATTCTCATGAAGAAGTTGCAAGGGTTCAATCCCCCTTTGAAGTATACCGATGTCCATGAGAGTTCCACTGCAGCAACATCCAAACGATAGAAGTTCCTGACAGTAAACCATAGCTTCTTAAAATATGACACAGAACTGAGCTAATAAATTTGTCAGTGAGGCTAATTAGATAAGCAAGACAGGTGAATTAACCAATTCCAGAATAATACCAATAAGGCACAATAAGGTCCACGGCATAACAACAATTCAAACATACTCGAAAGCTGGAGGATGAACTTCATAAAAGAATATATAAAACGAATTCACACGAAATTTGTATCAAGATATATTACATAATTTTCTTTCTAAGAGGATGCTTTATTACCCTGATAGCAAAAAAAAATAGGAACTGTATAGGGGATTAGATTACAAAAGAGGGGTTCTTGCATGGAGGGAGACCCCTTTCTTGACAAGAGTCCATAAGGCCATTAGCAATCTTCGGAATATGAGATCAAGTATATATAATGGGAGTGTACAGTCAAGTATCTCATGTAAGATGGTTCCATGTCATAAGGACGGTTGTCCTAGCCTATATACCAAATTTTAACAGCCTTGGAGTTGCCTTCTACATGCAATTGTCCGGATTATCTGGAAGTGGAGATCCATAATCCAAGGAGGAGGCTTATGAGTTCAGCTGTAACAGGGTTGGTCACACCCAGGGAACCAGCATAAGAAGCCAGAGCACAGATCTCTTCATTTATGAAACTACTCCCCACACCTGAAGCCCCTTTTTCCCAACAAAGAGCCATCAAAGTTGAGCATTATGTGGCATAAGGGACGTAGGGACTAAGTGCTTAGCATGGGTGGGAAGGGTGCTGCCGGAGAGCAGCACAATTGATGCCCAGGACCACCTCCTGCCAAGAGTGAGATGGGTTCGTGAAGATGCACTGATTTCTCTCGATCCATATACTCATGTAACGTAGCCTGAGCAGCAGTTCATCAAGGACATTGCTTGCTAGGGTAGGTGTGTACAAACTCGACCAAGCCATCAAGGGGCTGCAGAATGGCCATGAAGAAGCGAAAAAAGATTGAAAAGTTGGTCCAAATAATGTACCAGAAGGGGCAGGACAGAAGCAGGTGATTAACACACTCCGGGACCTTATTGTATTAGGGGCAAAAGGAAGAAGGGAGGCTGACTCCTCCACGGCTGAACCCCAATCTTGTAAGAATCATCCTTTTGAGTGCATACCAAGAGCATTGCTGTTTATGAGGACAGGGTAGCCTCCATGCAATATGAGAAGGGTGGTTTGTTAATGGACCCATTTAAGGCCCATCACAGGTGATGGTGTCAGGGATCTGGTATCAAGTAACACTTGCTATTTTGGAGAAGCGACCAGTAACTTCAGTGGCTTCATCATCAACCAATCTATATCAAAATTAAGACATTTTCAAGTGGGATTGTAGCAGTAATCTCTGCAGTAACGCTAGTCGGATTGGTAGCCAGGAGGTCAAGACCTGGATAGAACAACCTTCAGAAGACCAGAAGTTATTCAATAAAACTGATACTGCAGCAATATTCAGCATGGAAGGGTATGTTGTTAGAGAAGAGGAGCATGGCTCAGCAATGCGGTGCCATTGGGAGAATGTCTCCAATGGCTTCAGCAATATTCAGTGCGGCCTCGCTTTTTGTGACTAGCCCCTTCCATGTAAGATTACCACCTATATTCATCTGCCAAATCCATTTAAAGGGTGATTTATTGAATGCATCAATCTTCCAAATAGCTTGCACACCCCCATCCTTAGGTTAACTTTTAACATACCTCCTCTCATTTCACTATATGAATTTTATCTGCTTCAGAGGCATCCCTCCAGAGAAACCTTGCATCAAACTCTCAATCTTAGCACAGCAGGAGTCGGGCAGTGTCATGGAGGGGTAACAGGCAGGAATTCCAGCCAAGGATGATTAGATAATTGTGCAGTGTAGAATGGAGATATAATAGGTCAAATTTCCAAGCAATGATGACTGGATGAGTGTGAAATAGCGAACTCGTATAATAGCTTACTCCTCCAATCACATCAGAGTTGCACCTTCTTGATTACTTGATTCTAAAGGGGTTTTACAATTCTGTTAGGGTAAAAATGAAGGCCAAGGTAGCTGGCAGGTAGTTGACCCGTGCAGCATCTGAACGTACAATCAAAATCTTCCAGCTGGTGTTGATCAACATGGAATTAATTGATGGCTGATTTCTGCCAGTAGATATACGTAGAAGCAACTTTCAAGAGATGGAAGGTGCATTATATCTTCCTGATCAGGTCAAGAGTACCCTCACCATTTAGCATCATGTCAGCTGCAAATTTAACAATGGGAGCATTGATTCAGCCATCTTAAAAATAGGCTGCAGAAAATTGGCTCGTAAAGCTTTCTTGAACAGTTACATAAGACCCTCTCGCACTGTATTGAAGAGCAAATGGGAGACAGGATCACCTTGTCTCAGCCATCAAGTTGGTTCAATGTACTTGCAAGCACAGCCATTAATAAGGAATTGAGTAACTTGTTGAACAAATGCAAGAAATTATTCAATGTCTGCAACTTTGACCAAACCCAAGCTTCAACATATGGAGTTAAGAAAGGTCTAGTTGACCTTGTTAATTGCCTTTTGAAGTTTCATTTCAGCATGATCCCGGGCTCATGTTCAATTTGCGGGGCATCGAAATTAGAGATGTTCTCCACACATTGCTTCTTGGGGACTAGGGTAGTAAAGGAGGCCCCGAATTGTTACATGTTACTTCCCCATGGTAAAAGTCATCATCCAACATGGTCTGTGATCTTAGTTTAACAACAGGCCAACAAGCATACTAAAATTCCCCTTTGAATCCATCTGGTTCTAATGGTTCGTCCATAGGCATGCACTGTGATGCTTAATAAATTTCCTCCTCCATGAAGGGAGAGTTGAGAAGGAGCTCTTGCTTGGGCTGAGCCAGGTGTCAAACCACCCTCCTGAGTAGGCCTTGAGGGGTTCTGTTCACTAAACAATCTGATGAATAACTAAAACTAAGTTGGTAATCGTAAATCTATCAGAAATTAACTCCCCACACAGCAATGAAGAATTAATCCATTAGATTGCCACCTAGTGGAAGCAAGAGCATGGAAGAAATGGTGTGAGCATCCCCTTCTTTCAGCTATTTATAGTAAGTTGTTCACTTCCATTTGATTCTATTAATTAATAATGGATTATAATTCAGCAGATCCAGAAACCCCATCCCAACCCAACCTTCTGACTCTTAGACCCGTCTCCACTAAAAATTTGATCAGGTTTGAAAGCCCAACCTCATCTCTGCCTCAGTACCCCACCCCGTCACCCCATCCTTGCCCAACTCTCATGCCCAACCCATCTATCCCTGAACCGTCTCCAAACCAACCAAACCGGGTCGCTCACTAGTTTTCGAACTCTTCTAAGAAAGTAATGGCTGTATTCTTCCCCGCAGGCCGGGCTTCGGACGTGTTTGGAGGAACTCGAATCTGACCTGAACCACAGCCATCCCATCTGGGTTTTTTTACTGCCATGTCCCCAACTAAGGCACTGTTCCTGCATTTTATGGCGTGGGTCGGGTCAGCTTGGGTCCCGTGAAACCTAACCAGATGCCACCCCAAAACCTGATGGGAATGGGGGTTCGCTCGACGTCCCAGTTCAACCGGTCCCATGAGACCGAACCAAGAAGTTCAAGGAAGCGCTGAATAGCCTAATTTGGGGGCTTCAACAAGAAGAGATGGACTTGTATACTAGGGGTTTGTTTTAAGGCAATGTGCAACCGAAGCTTGTATACATTATTCCAGCTGGTGATGTGATTGAAGCAACAAGTTGTTGATCGATACTAATTTATTTTCGTGGTTCAAGACTCTTTGTCGATTAATTGGGTTTTTCCTTGTATTCTGGGGCCCGTTTGAGTTAAATACGGCCCATACATATGTAGTATTGGGCTGCGCTTATGTTTTTATAATTAATTAGTCACACAAGTGTTTTGGTAGCCTGTTTATGTTAAGATTTTTAGGGAGTACAAGATTACATCGTAAACCTCTATTTAAGGGGGTCTTGGAAGAAATAAAGCTTTTGGTTGCTGGTTAAACTTGGTGTTATTGTGTTAGGCCCCAAGTGAGGTTCACGTACGTTAGGCGGGGGAAACAGAGGAAGGAAGCTGCTGAGGTGTCACTAACTTATCCCAGTCAGAATGGGTTGGCTGATGTGTAAGTACAGGTCTGGGGAGTGAGTTAGCTGACGTGTCTATGTACAGGAATATAGAGAGCAGGGTACGAGTTAGGGATGGAGGGGAAATAGTGTGTAATTCAGAGCTTGCTCTGGGGAGAGAACCAAGCCTCTCGAAAGCTTGGAGAAATCTCTGATTGTTCATAGGCAATTCCACAGAAATCGAATAGGGAGATTCAGACTCAAAATTCTTCCACCATTTTCCAGAATTGCATTATTTTAACTTTGCTTTTGCAGGCCAGAGCGTATCAAAGTGGTATCGAGCAGGTACGTGCACGAAGAATGGCCAGGAATGTCGGTCAAAGAATGGATCAGGTCAAGAAGTACTTGGAACAATGCAGAAAGAACTCCAGCGAGTAGAAGGGACACTGAAAGAGGAGCTGCAAAGTTTTAGCCATCGCATTGACCAGTTTTTGAAAATTCAAGAAGAGTCAATCCGTGGGGGATCGTCGTCTGTGGAGAAGATGAAAGACCCTGCAATTTCCGGGCCTTCCATAGTGGGCAAAACGCCAGGTGAAGGGAACTTTGTCGGATTTGGAAGTCGCCGTGACTTTAGGCTTCGGAAACTTGAGATGCCCGTATTCGACGGGACCAATCCGGACGGGTGGATCTTGAAGGCCGAACGATACTTCAGTCTAAATCGTCTCAGCAACGACGAACGTCTAGAAGCTGCCGTCATTGCTTTCGAAGGGGACGCCCTTCTCTAGTACCAGTGGGAAAGCAAAAAAATGTCGATGGTGCTATGGGAAGAGATGAAGCTGAGGATACTTAAGCAATTCCGACCTTCGTATGCGGGAAACCTTCACGAGCAATGGCTCGGACTGGTCCAGGACGGCAGCGTACGGGAGTTTCGCCGGAAATTTATCGAGCTTGCGGCGCCTCTCGAGAACGTGTCGGATGAAGTTGCCCTAGGAACATTCATAAACGGGCTTAAGCCTGTTATTCGGGCAGAATTGCGGATCCACGAACCCGCCAACCTTACCCGGGCCATGGAGCTGGCCCAAAGGATAGAGGAGAAACTTAACTTGGTGCGGGCCCCACGGGACAGCTCAGCGTCTTCTTTCCCTCGCCCGAACGGGACGCGCAGCTCGACTCCACCCTCCGTCACGGAGCCACCAAGAACACCGTCAAGCTCCAGCGCCTCCACCGCGCTGGCTTCCGGCGAGGTTCGTCGCTGTCGATCTAGAGGCTCGAAAAGCGAGAGAGCGCGGGCTTTGCTATCGATCGACGACAAATGGTCTCCGGGGCACCGTTGCAGCGTCGCGAACTCAGTGTTTTGCTTGCCGGAGACGATGAAGAGAGGGGTTCCGACCGGACGATATCGATAGAGGAAACAGAGCCCGAATTAGAAGCTCCAGCGACGGATTCCATAGTAGAGGTCTCGCTCCAGTCCATCGCAGGTCTAACCTCGCCGAGAACAATGAAGATTCGAGGACGGATTCGGGATCAGGAAGTCGTGACATTAGTTGATCCGGGAGCCACGCATAATTTCATTTCCTTGGAGCTGGTGCGCAAGTTGGATATACCATTGACTCAAACAGGTGCGTTTGCTGTAACAGTGGGTACCGGAGATTCGGTGACAGGGGAAGGGATTTGCCGCGGTCTTACTCTGCATCTTCAAGGGTTAGACGTAGTGGACGATTTTTTGCCATTGCAATTGGGGAGCTCGGATGTGATTTTGGGCATCCAATGGCTAGAAACGTTGGGCACAATGCATATTAATTGGAAGACACAGGTTCTGAAATTCATGCTGAGATCGACTGCAGTCACCTTAAGAGGTGATCCATCGCTGGGAAAAACGTTGGTTTCCTTAAAATCTATGCTGAAGACCATACGACAAGAGGGGACTGGAGTGCTGGTTGAACTCAGCCAGCTGGAAGGCTCCAGTACTGGAAATTGGGAGGAACCTGCATTCTTGCAGAAGCTATTGGCCGAGTATGACAAGGTTTTCCAGATGCCGAGCGGCCTCCCGCCAATTCGAGGGCATGAGCATGCTATCGTCTTACGTGAAGGCTGCCCTCCCATTAGTGTCCGTCCCTACAGGTACCCTCACATCCAAAAAAATGAAATTGAGAAATTAATCAGTGAAATGTTGATGGCCGGAATTATACGTGTCAGTCAGAGTCCATTCTCCAGTCCAAATGTTGCTTGTTAAAAAGAAAGATGGGTCGTGGCGATTTTGTGTTGACTATAGAGCCCTCAACAAGGCAACTATTCCCCACAAATATCCGATTCCGGTGATTGAGGAGCTTTTAGACAAGTTGTATGGAGCACAGGTCTTTTCCAAACTGGATTTAAAAGCGGGGTATCATCAAATCCGCGTACGGGAGGAAGATATTCCCAAGACGGCCTTCCAAACACACGATGGTCATTATGAATTTCTGGTTATGCCGTTTGGACTCACGAACGCACCGGCGACATTTCAATCATTGATGAATGAGGTTTTCCGCCCTTTGTTACGGAAATCAGTCTTAGTATTTTTTGACGATGTGCTGATTTATAGTCCATCCGAAGAGGTCCACCATCAACATTTGACAGAGGTCTTGCAGATATTACAGCAGCATCAATTGTTTGTTAATCGGAAGAAGTGTGAATGGGCTAAGAGTGAAATGACCTACTTGGGATATGTTATCTCGGGCCGCGGGGTAGCAGCTGACCCCACAAAAATTCAAGCCATGGTGGATTGGCCACAACCAGGCTGCTTGAAGGAACTAAGGGGATTTTTGGGCCTCACTGGGTACTACCGCAAGTTTGTGGCCGGATATGCTAGTATTGCTTTTCCATTGACCTCACAGCTTAAGAAAGACCGGTTTGGTTGGAACGAGGAGGCTGAGCGAGCTTTCACCGAATTGAAGCAAGCCATGACCCGGGTTCCCGTGTTAGTCATGCCAGATTTTACTCAGCCTTTCATAGTTGAAACCGATGCATCTGGGTTTGGACTAGGAGCGGTGTTGATTCAAGGCATGCGACCGATCGCCTTCTACAGTCAAACCTTGGGACCTCGAGCTCAGCTGAAGTCCATTTATGAGAAAGAGTTGATGGCAATTGTGTTCGCCGTGCTAAAATGGCGCCATTACCTTCTCGGTCGGAAATTTGTAGTCCGCACGGACCAACAGAGCTTGAAATTTTTATGGGAACAGCGGGTGGTAGGCACCGAGTATCAGAGGTGGATCACGAAATTGATGGGATATAATTTTGAGATTCAATACCGTAGTGGGGCAAGCAATCGCGTGGCCAATGCATTATCTCGTATATCGGGGCCAGTGGCTTGTTCGACATTAGCTGTGCCACAATGGCAGCATTGGGAGCACCTTCACACGGAGCTGTTGGCGGATGAATTCCTTACACGGTTACGGGCTGACATCACGACAGGCACTCAGACACGTGGGGTTTTCAGTTGAGAACGGAATCCTTTTTTATAAGGGGCGCCTGGTGGTACCACGAAACTCTAAGCTTATTCCTAAAATTCTTGAGGAATTTCATTGTTCTCCGGTGGGAGGACATGCCGGAGAGACCAAGACGTTACAGCGCTTGTTAGCTGAGGTGTATTGGGTGGGAATGCGCCAAGATGTGGTTGATTTTGTGCGCACATGTGTGGTGTGTCAACAGAACAAGTATTTGGCCAGGACACCAGCGGGGTTGCTTCAGCCTATTCCCTTGCCAGCACGGGTGTGGGATGAGGTCACTATGGATTTCATTGAGGGTTTACCCCGATCTGAGAGGCTTGACTCTATCCTTGTGGTAGTGGACCGGCTGAGTAAATATGCTCATTTCATCGGCTTGCGCCATCCGTTTTCCGCAATGTCGGTGGCCAGCACCTTCACTAGAGAAGTCGTCAAACTCCATGGGATACCTCAAGTGATCATTTCAGATCGAGATAGAGTTTTCATGAGCCATTTCTGGAGGGAGCTTTTCAAGCTCCAAGGCACTTCCTTGCAGCGTAGCACGGCCTATCACCCCCAATCAGACGGGCAGACCGAGGTCGTGAACAGGGGCCTGGAGACCTACTTACGTTGTTTCGCGTCAGGACAGCCACGTTCTTGGGCCAGGTGGCTTGCATGGGCAGAATATTGTTATAACACTTCCACTCACTCAGCCACTAAATGCACCCCCTTTCGTGCATTATATGGACGCGACCCTCCTGTTCTCATTCGCTACGAGCACGGCTCGGCTCTCGTTTCAGCTGTTGATCAGCAGCTATCTGACCGTAATGCCATCTTGGATGATTTACGGATGAATCTTCTACGTGCCCAGCAGAGAATGAAGATTCAAGCTGATGCCAAACGTCGGGATGAGGAGTTCTCGGTGGGGGATATGGTGTTTCTGAAGTTGCGCCCTTATAGGCAACGTTCACTTGCACATCGTCGCTTTGAGAAGCTGGCCGCTCGATTCTATGGACCGTACAAGATTTTACAGCGGGTGGGGCAAGTTGCTTATAAACTGGAATTGCCGCCTTCATCCTCCATTCACCCGGTATTTCATGTGTCCCAGCTTCGCCGGGCTTATGGGGCATCCCACTCTTCAGCTGACTTACCCCCTCAGCTAAATGCTGAACTAGAGCTCGTGGTGGAGCCGGAAACCGTGTTGGCTGTTCGACCTAAGCCACATGGCAAAGCGGGGGAGATGGAAGTGCTGCTGAAGTGGAAGACTCTTTCGGAATTTGAAGCCACATGGGAGGATTTTTACGGTATTCAGAACCAATTTCCTGAATTTCACCTTGCGGACAAGGTGAAAGTTTGGGCGGGGGGTAATGTTAGGCCCCAAGTGAGGTTCACGTACGTTAGGCGGGGGAAACAGAGGAAGGAAGCTGCTGAGGTGTCACTAACTTATCCCAGTCAGAATGGGTTGGCTGATGTGTAAGTACAGGTCTGGGGAGTGAGTTAGCTGACGTGTCTATGTACAGGAATATAGAGAGCAGGGTACGAGTTAGGGATGGAGGGGAAATAGTGTGTAATTCAGAGCTTGCTCTGGGGAGAGAACCAAGCCTCTCGAAAGCTTGGAGAAATCTCTGATTGTTCATAGGCAATTCCACAGAAATCGAATAGGGAGATTCAGACTCAAAATTCTTCCACCATTTTCCAGAATTGCATTATTTTAACTTTGCTTTTTGCAGGCCAGAGCGTATCATATTGACTTCTCTTGGTTCTTAAGGACTATTGAGTTAACAAAAAGCTATCTCATGCCTTCTAAAAGCCTAAATTATGTAGAGACAATCCATGAGCCAGCTTTGTTATTAGTCTCGGAGTTTGCTGTCTGGGGTTCATAAGAAAACGTAGAAAAATTATAAAAATAAAATGTTTGACCTGACCGGGTTTAGCAATTAAACCGCTAACTGGTGTGACCCGGCGGGTCAGCTTGAAGCAAGGTGAGAAAATGAATCAGAACAGGGAAAATTGGAATCAACTGGTCAAAACAGGAACACAAGAGCAGAACAGAAGAGGAAGGGGAGAGGAAGAAAGGAGGAAGAGGAAAGAAGAGAAGAGGAAAGAAGAGGAAGAGGTGACAAAGAGAAGAGTACGGGAACAGGAAGAGAAGAGGAACAGAAGAGGGGAAGAGAAAAGGAAAGAGAAGGAAAGAAGGGGAAGGAAGAGAAGGCAAAATAATCTGTCATCTGCCCCACTGTTGCTACGAGGAGGAGGACACATTCCTCCACCTCCCCTATTTTTCTTCAAAACACGGATTGGAGGGGAATAGAGGCATAGCCCCATGGCTTTCCCACTTATGGCCGATTTGGGAAAGGGCCCTGGCTCCACACAAACGGACGCCAGCTCCACAGGAAGGGATGCCAGCTTCGCACGAAGGGACGCCAGCTTCGCACGAAGGGACGCCAGCTCCACACAAAGGGACGCAAGCTCCCGTTCCCCCACCTGCCAAAGATGGGAGAATTAGGACGATTCCCTTTCCGCCCTCTTCTCCTGCCAAGCACATGAAGCAGTTCAACTAGTGGTTAAATTTGCCTAAACCACCTTTGGACATTTCCAAGTCAGCACCCAAATCTGGTCTCATAACATTGTTCTTTACTACTAGTCTGCTACTTGTTTTGAAAGTTCTAACAGTCTGCTACTTTTTTTGAAAGTTCTAACAGTCTGCTACTTTTTTTGAAAGTTCTAACAGTCTGCTACTTGCAAAGCTAAAAATTTCCACCAACTAGCAATGGTAATTTGGCATGGAGAACTCAAATGTTGACGTCAAAGAACAAAAAGTAGAAAAACTTCCATCATCATCAAGTAGAATGAGAAATTACTTAATATCGATAAGTAAATTAAAACAGGGTATTAAAATACTATAAAACAAAAATTGGAGTTACACTGTAACAACTTAATCAAAGGCGCATTAGTAATAGACCATCCTGTACCTGCAAAAATTCCAACAGTGGTCAGGTTGGAGAGGACCATCGTCTCATAAATGAAGTATTCAGTTAAGAAATGCACAAAGGCATAAATGAACGATAAAAATGTTGCACTGTAAAGCGGCTTGTTCTCCAGGTTAAATGCACACAGATAGCAGAGAGTGCATGTCAAAAGTGTCCAAACTCCAAATGTCCTTCCATGAACTTCAGTCACTGCAGCAGCAACCAGGATATGCACTTTTATAAATAGCAATAAAATGAATAGCTCCTAATAGAAAAGCAAAGCCAAATCAATGATTACCATATTATTCAAAACTAGATCTTTTAACAAGAACATAACAAGCATTAAAATATTGTCAAGATTTTTTTTTTTTAAGAGATTGTTTTCAATTCATTGAGAATCAAAATTCAAGTGCCATAGGAGGGTTTGGTGGGTCTCTCACCTCAAGGTGAACCCCTTCCCTAGCAAGGCTATCAGCAAGAGAGTTTGCTGAATTAGGTACATGGTTTCATACCAATTGATGCTACTTCCCAGGGTCCATATATCTCTAAAATAGACCTCAAGTCTCTATGGTGGGAGTGATGTTTTCTTGCACCAGTAAATTACATTTAAACAGTCTTCTTCGATTTCTAGGCTGCCTTCAACTTATTAGCAAATAATTACATCCCGTAGCATTGTTACGATTTCAACTTCAACCGAGTCAGTATTAGGCAGAGGACCTGCAAAGGATAGTATGATCCTTCATGATTCCTGAAAACTCCCCCTATACCGGAAGGGCCAGGGTTGCCCTTGGAAGAACCATCCAGGGTTTAAACCAGTATATGTTTAAACCAGAAAGTGCATTTTTTGCATCAGTTGCAAATTGAAAAAATGAGTCATTTAACCACGTCATGTGTGCATCTACAGGAATCTTACAATCTTCAATATTGCATAAGTCAACACAAGGAAAGGCAGAGTAAGTGGTTGACATGAAAGATCACTTTTAAAAAGAAAATGTTGAGCTGCAAAAAAATGAAATAGACATGACTAGAGGAATAGCCCACTTACTCATGGAGTTAGAGAAGACAGCCATCCGTAATGCCCATATGTCAAAGAATCCAAACCAGACAGCAGCTAGGCGAAGTGAGCCGACTAACAGTAACCACCACCCAAGAGCCCTCATTTTAAACTTCCACTCTTTTATAATGTGATTTATTGCTGAAGGAAATTAACAAAAATCAAAAAGCTAAGAAAGAATCACCGGAAGTACAATTTGCCCGTGTAAGGAAATCAAATGTTAAGGTAAAAACTCAGCATATATCATCTCAAACACTGAACAGATTTCCAAATATACATGATAAGAATTAAAGAAAAAGATGGAGAGAGAAGGTAATAAAAGAAAATTTGGAAAGGCAAGGTCAGAGCCCTCTTCCATAAGAAGGTTAACTAACTTAAGTTGAAAACATCATATATATATATAAACACCACCTAAAAAATTAAGTTACAGATCAATAGCTAAGCTTAAAATAATGAACACCAGTAATGAATTGATACTTAATAATTATTTTATTTGACTGGATTGTACTAAGTGTTTCTCTCCCATGGCTTGTCTTAGTTTAGTCTGCACTTTGTTAACATTGGCTGTGAACATGGATGGCCTATTTTTCACTTAGATGCTAAAATACTTTCTAATAGGGTGATATGAAAGGACAAGGGGTACAGGCAATCACCTCCTAGGTTTTGTTTCTCAGGGGAGTGTACAATGTGTAACTTGAGAAGGCAATCTAAGGTATTAAACAAAGTCCCTAGACTTTTTTTAACAAGTTTAGCTAGATGTTTTTAGCCTTTGAATTTGCCAAGTACAATTCAGATAACTTAATATTTATTCTTAGGCAGTCAACAAGGACGTTTGTTCTTAATGTTCTATGTAGTTGATATTCTTTTTTTTTTTTTGAAAACAATGTGAATGATATTCTTACTAATAGAGATGACTAAAGGGATATTGGATGAGAAATCTCATATTATCATTTTCAAACTAAGAATTCTGGGAGATTGACATTTATTGGCAATAGAAGTAGATACGGAAAAGGTATAGTTGTACTTGTCCAAAAGGATATATATGTTGGATTTACTTGGGGAAAGCGACTGCAAGGAACAGAGCCAATAGAAAGTCTCCTACGCTAACGTTTTGGATGGACGTTTTTAGTTTCGATCTGAACTTCTGCTTACAATCATTATATGTAAGGTGCTAATGAGCAGATATGAATTGGCCGAATAAATCATGCTACGGGCTCTTTTTTTATTAAAAAAATAGCTAAGTATCAAGCTCATCAATTGTGAAAGTTACAGAAGCTACAAATCACAGAACGCGAATAAAAGTAGAGAAGAAAGAGAGAATCAACAGGAGCACAAGAATCTAGGATTAAAACCCAAGAATCATTAATGACTTTGGAGCAACAAAGAAGAGAAGTAGAAAAATAAATAATGGCGGATGCCCTCTTACCTGCAAATCCAAAGCCACCAAGCCGTTGTTTGTCTCTGTCAGCACTCAACAAAGTCCAGCTAAAACAAACCAACTCGCACTTTACGTCTCTGAGGCGGTTCAAATGAGATCCAAACGAGATCCAAATCAAATGAGATCCAATCCAAATGAGATCCAATCCAAACGAGATCCAAACGAGATCCAAACGAGATCCAATCCAAACGAGATCCAAACGAGATCCAAACGAGATCCAAAAGAGATCCAAGCGAGATCCAAACGAGATCCAAACGAGATCCAAACGAGGTCCAAACACGAGGTCCAAACACGAGGTCCAAACACGAGGTCCAAACACGAGGTGTTCAAAGCAAGGAGCAGTGTATCGGGAATCCGATACATATAGGAGGCTCAAAATTTGCGACAGATCGGTAACATCTCAGCGACAGATCAGCAACATCTCAGCGATAGATCAGCAACATCTCAGCGACAAATTGTCAACATCTCAGCGACAGATCAGCAACATCTCAGCGATAGATCAGCAACATCTCAGCGACAAATTGTCAACATCTCGGCGACAGATCGGCAACAGATCGGCGACAGATCGGCAACAGATCGGCAACAAATCGGCAACAGATCGGCAACAGATCGGCAACAGATCGGCAACAGATCGGCAACAGATCGGCAACAGATCGGCAACAGATCGGCGATAGATCGGCAACAGATCGGCGATAGATTGGCAACAGATCGGCGATAGATCGGCGACAAATCAATGATAGATCAGCAACATCTTGGTCACAGATTGGCAAGAGAGGAATGAAATTTTGAAATTTTGAGCCTCCTATATGTATCGGATTCCCGATACGCTGCTCCTTGCTTTGAACACCTCATGTTTGGACCTCGTTTGGAACTCGTTTAGATCATGTTTGGATCTTGTTTGGATCTCGTTTCAATCTCGTTTCAATCTAGTTTCGATCTTGTTTCGATCTCGTTTGAACCGCCTCAGAGACGTAAGGTGTGAGTTGGTTTGTTTTAGCTGGACTTTGTTGAATGCCGACAGAGACAAACAACGGCTTGGTGGCTTTGGATTTGCAGGTAAGAGGGCACCTGTCATCATTTATTTCTCTACTTCTCTCCTTTGTTGCTCCAAAGTCATTAATGATTCTTGGGTTTTATTCCTAGTTTCTCGTGCTCCTGTTGATTTTCTCTTTCTTCTCTACTTTTATTCGTGTTCTGTGATTTGTAGCTTCCGTGCTGCTAAGACGTAATTATCCTATGAATTGTAACTTTCACAATTGATGAGTTTGATACTTAGTTTATTTTTTAATAAAAAAAGAGCTTGTAGCTTGATTTATTCGGCCAATTCATATCTGTGGCTGAACGCATGATTCTGTAAAAAATTTTCAAAATACGACTGGGTTCTAAGACTACCCAGTAAAAAAAATCAACATCTGGCGAAGTAGAGAGAGAAGTCTAGTCCTTGGGTTGTGTTATTATATTCCCTGCTGGAAGCACAAAATTACTACAGCTCAGTTCAACTCTAGCGAGACAAAGAGAGATCTGAAACCAGCAGCAACACCTCGACGTGAAACAGGAACGCAGCAGAAAGACAATGAAGAACTATAAGAAAAACAGCGAGAAGCAAAAAACTAACCTTCACGGGAAAAATATCAAAAGCTCCAAAGGGGCTTCAATGGCGACACATAGCCTGGCATCTGCCGTAACGCGAATCCTAATCCCGACTACGAACGAAGGGGGAGAGTGTTTGGGGAACAGCACAGATAAATTTAACCGAGGTTGCTTTCAATCCGATCTAGTTAGGGATGTCCGCAGTAGCTAAGGATTTCGCTTTCAGCTAGGGATATCCGCAGTAGCGAAAGGATTTCGCTTTCAGCTAGGGATATCCGCAGTAGCGAAAGGATTTCGCTTTCAGCTAGGGATATCCGCAGTAGCGAAAGGATTTCGCTTTCAGCTAGGGATATCCGCAGTAGCGAAAGGATTTCGCTTTCAGCTTGGGATGTCCGCAAAAGTGGAGTTCGGCTTCGGCTAGGGCTGAAAATGAAAACATGTCGGGCGCGCGTGTAGGAAAGAAAGAAGAAATTTTATTTTTTTCGCGTCACCCTTCGTTTTGGTATATAACCCTTGGAATGAAGGGATTTGCTTGCGTTTTAAAAATCGAACTGTCCGCCTCTGGATTCAATTGGAACCGAGGATTTGAATAGTTCGATTTATTCAAAAACCCAGAAATGGTAAAAATCGATTGAATAAGTTGGTTTTAGAGGTTCAACCGCTAAACCGTGAATTAGATCAGACCGGTTGCTTTTTAGTATTTTTGAAAGATTTTATATTTTTAAACTTATTTTTTATATAAAAAATCTTATTATAAATTTTTTAATAAGACAACTTGGTAGAACAACCGATTGAACCACGCGGTTGAACTAGAGTCGAAAGCTCCACCGGTTCGATTTTTAAACACTGGTTTTTACCAAGGGTGGAAGGGGACCGAAGTTTTTCCTAGTGACCTTAAGTGACAGTAGGAAAAAGTCATTTTTGCCCTACAATTGTCCTAGGCGGTAGTGACCCATCCCATGTACCAATTAATCTAAATTTGATGCATATAGTTTATCTTTTAGAATATAGAATTTTATAAAATACAAATATATTTTTTATATTTTTAAGGGTTTAAATTGGTTGTACGTGAAATAGGTATTATGCATAAGTGCAACTAGCATTACTTATATTTTTAAGTTGGATATATGGAAGCTCAAAATAATCCATTCGAATGTTTTGGTTGAAGCTTCTTTCATGTATAGAGGAGGAAAGTCGACACCACTAATGTTTTAGATTAGTATGATATTGTCTAGTTTGGATCCAAACCCGGTGGTATGGATTTACTCTTTGTTCTACCCAAAAGGCCTAATATCAATGGAGACTTTATCTTCTCGTATAAACCCTAACACTCCTCACTTCTAACCAATGGAGCACTTTATTTGCACACCCAACACAAAGTTATTGATAAACCATAGCAAATCAATGACACTCTTATGTGCTCCTCTATTCGCAGTTTGTAGTGATTATTATACCACTTTGCTTCACTGAAGTAAGCTCTACAAAGATCTCGTATATTTAACACAATAAATCAAGAAAACTTATTATATCAATCCCACGACCAAACCTATCTCATAGCCAACTTATGCCATTATTATTAACTCACTTATCTTTTCCGGAACTTACAGGAAATCTTTTGTAAACATTTTCAAAAGAATTAGGGATAGTAATATGGATAATTGAACTTTTTATAACTTTGTTACAAGATTACCAGGTGACATAACTCAAGATTTTATTGCAATGCAGTAAAAGAGCCTCACTCGTAGGTTAGGAAGGGAGAAAAGGAATCTTTACGTTTTGATTTGTAGAAAATTACCTCTAGGTAAGGCTTGTCTAAAACATTGGATTTATATCTTGATATATATACGATGGGATAGATGTATAGCATGACCCTTCTTTGCAAAATCGCCTATGGAAAAAAAAAGGCAATTATCTATAGGATAAGTACCAAAATTTTAGTGTACACACAACCACACGCATATATATTTACATATTCTTTGCGTTTATATATATATATATATATAATAAATCGTAATGAATTCTCTTATTCATTCATGTCCTAATTGGTTAGGTCCTTCTTAACCAAAAAAGCACATCTGATTGGCCAAATGGACTGAGACCAAATCCAGGTTTTGGATAGCCCGAATCTCGATCACTCCATCAGCATGGGCTGGGCCAGGTTCTATAGCAAAGTTTTACAACTACATCTGTAACGAATGCACTAAATAATTTTAGGGCTTTCACATAAGTAAAAGATCATAAAAATATTTAACTTAATTAAGAGAAAATATTACTTATTAGAATGAAGAACTGGACTTTGGCTGCGTTCGGCTATGCTCTTTGATAAAGGATTCCATAAGAAAGACTATTTGAAAGAGTTTTATTTGAAAAAGAAATCTTTAGAAAAGAAGATCGTGTTTGGTTAAATTCATTGAAATAACGACAAATAACCATTTATATATATAAATTTTTTTACTATGATACCCTTGTATGTAATTAATAAGAATTATAAATTTGTAATAATCATAAAATAAAAATATTACATTCTATAACTATATATATTAATATTTATAAATAAAATAAGCAATTAAAAGAAGTCTTAATATTTTTTTAAATGAAAAAAGTTGGAAAAACTGAAACAATCACTTCATTAAAGGATTTCCTTAATAATGTATGGAGAAACGTGATGAAAACTATTACACGGAGAGAGAATAAATTTGAAGGATATAGATGCTATTATTGAGAATAATTTTGGACATATATGTAATTGAGCTTTTCCAAAGCTATGATTTCTCCTCTTACAAAACGAAACTTGCATCATATAGATGACGTATCCAAACATGTTTTTAAATTTTGAAGATGTTTTTTCTTCGGAAAAGGAGCTTTTACTCCCCTAGAAGCTTAGCCAAATGGGCCAACAAGTTAGACTCATTTGAGGCCCGACAACATCTCAAGAAAAATTACTTGTATCAGGAATTACTATTATGTATCTATTTACACCATTGGATTCAAATCTGGAGATATTAGCAACGATATTTGTATAATGAAACTTCAATAAAGTGTTTTCCTTCTTTAGAAAGCTACCTGTAAATGCATGGATTACCTCTATGATGTATACAGGATAAGTTCTCTCCCACTCTCCCTCTCTCCCTCTGTGTGTGTGTGGCTGTGTAGAGAGAGAGAGAGAGAGAGAGAGAGAGAGAGAGAGAGAGAGAGAGAGAGAGAGAGAGAGAGAGAGAGAGAGAGAGAGAGAGAGAGAGAGAGAGAGAGAGAGAGAGAGAGAGAGAGAGAGAGAGAGAGAGAGAGAGAGAGAGAGAGAGAGAGAGAGAGAGAGAGAGAGAGAGAGAGAGAGAGAGAGAGAGAGAGAGAGAGAGAGAGAGAGAGAGAGAGAGAGAGAGAGAGAGAGAGAGAGTAATATGACTATTATAAACACTTAAATGGAGAAGGAAGATAATATAAAAAAAAAGGGATATATTTTCTTCCATAAGTAGACTAGCTCGATCCGCCATACTTGGCTACGCTCGTCTTGATTCCACCCTTGACCCTTGATTCTCATCTTTGGCCGCTGATCTCTTCCATAAGTTGCATTGAATGGCCACATGGTCGACTTTTTGACAAATTTGACAAGTCGGGCGTTTGGTATTGTCAGGACGATCTTGCTGGCCGCGACCTTGTCCACGGTCTGAATTTTGACCACGGTCACGATTGGAGCGTCTGTGGCCTCTCTGATTAGGGCGACCTTCTCTACCACCTCTAGCGGCTACATTGGCCGAAGGGGAACCAGCAACATCAAGTTGAGTAAATTGTACCTGCATCTGATGACGATGCTCCTGTGTGAGAAGGAAATTCTGCAAGGAGTTGAAAGAATAAGGCTCATCTCGACTGGTGACAGACTGGGAAAACGACTCAAACTCCTGGCCGAGTCCTGACCATATGTAGTGAGTAATAGTTTGATCATCGAGTGGATGTCCAAATGCTGAGAGATCATCGATAATGCGCTTGACGGAGTTCAGATATCACACCAAGTGTTAATGTAGTTAATTACCAAATTTCTGAAAATCAGCTAGTAAGTTTTTTCTATTGGTATAAAAAAAAGTAAATACTTTTACCGATACATGAGGAATAGAGGTCACTATTTAGTAACGTTGGCGCCCCTAGCCAAAAAGTGAACGAGGGAGATATTTATATTCCACACAATATATATTCAAGATTAATTTACATAGAGAAACCAAGACTAATAATAACACAGCGGCCTCAAAAAATATATATGTTCCACATTTTTGTGTACTCTAATATCTGCTTACAAACTTTAATATTGGGAATTGGGACAATTTCACATTTTAGTATTGCCCCTATTGCATTATTTATAGGCTTGAAACATGGAAAGACAGTAGAACTGAAACTATCCGTCAAACAAACACTCCAAACACTGACCAATACACGTATACAACCAGATTTTACAGTGAAGGTTTACACCACGACGTGGAGTCCTCGTTTGCAGGTAAGAGATAAAATCGGATTTATTTTTGTATTCTTTGGGTAACCAACCCTAAACCTTATGTGGACTACCAATTACTAGGCTACCAGGAGATGCACATCAAGATTTAAAACCTCATATAAAACATGAAAGTACTGACATCATTTTTCTAAATTAAAATAAGTAAAAGTAACCACAACATAGGTGGAGGGGAGGCTAGGCCCTCCTCCTACCTCCACCTATTTGAGGCCAGGGGAGTGTGGGATTCTTCCCCCTTCCAGGTCTTTGCAAACCCTGCTTTGTCTCTTTTTAGCCCGGAAAAAGCCACCAGTACAAGTCCAAACTAATCGAACAACAGGTATTTTACCTTTGGAAAATGCTAGCATTACTCTTTACCTTATAGTGTAGTTTATCAAATATTTTTTGTACTTTTGGCACATGGTCTTCAACGATTGGTATTTTTCAGGCGACAGCGGCAGATTACACCACTAGGAATAGAAAATGTAGATTCTCTTAGGCTTATGAAGAGGTGTAGAAGCCCAAATCAAGCGTTGCCCAATCAAAAGGCGGCCAGAAGATAGCTCTCTCAAATTGGGCCGGTTTAAACCGTACCGGTCAGAGCCCAACCTTTAATGACGGGCCGACCGTTTTGACGAAGGACGAGGCTCTAAAGTCCAGCGACGTTCAATGCTTCGGAAGACGTAGAGGCGGAGGACCTCAGAGGGCACCTGGGATTATAGAGAGCTCTGCAGTCTTATTCCTGACAATCCATTACGGAAGCACTGCATTTCTTAGTCCCCAACCTGCTAGACTGCCAAAGTTAAATTCGTTTGATCGTACTACCGAAAGCCCGCGGAGTGCTCGAGGCCAATAACACTAAGTGAAACTCGACTAATATTCTCCGCCATTTCATCTTTGGCAGTAATGGCGGTTGTGGTTAAAAAACTCTCAATAACTGGTCAGTCTACTAAGGCCTTTGGTTTTCTCCTGTGGAAGTTGCGATCGGATGAAGGGTTCGCTTCTTGGAGGCCTCAGTGGCCTTTGTCGGAGTCCTCGAAAACGTTTTGCTCCGGAGCTGAAGCCTCGAATGCTGGTAAGTTTTTCTCACATATTTTAGTGCATATCTTTTACTTAGCCACCTGTGAACTGGTCCATAAAAAAAGTGGTGAATATATGTTAACCATAGTCTTACGGTTGCGAATCTTACATCACATATTCAGTTAATAGCATAATTTTTGCTTAGTGCTCCGCTGTAAAACATGCGTCACTTAGCTACGTTAATGTAGAAAGAGATTTGGGAATCGCTGTTACAAACACTGCCTTTTGACAGAATCATCGCGCTGGAAGAGACGCCCACTTCAGCCGAGTCTGTTTCTCTTCTTTGTCCTCGATTACTAAAAAGGTGTAGCCGACGTGATTCCTAACTTGGGTTACGCCAAGATTATCTTGTTTTATATGTGTCACTGTTATTGAACAAAAAGACTAGTTCAGATTCTGCCAAGCACGTTATCTAAAACATTCTTTCAAATGGTTATCTTGTTTTACCTTTCCATTCAAAAATATATTATCCTTTATATTGGTAATTAAGCTAATCAATGGTCAAGATATATATGCCAGTACAAAGTGCAATAGGAGCTTCCTTGCTAGTGTATATATGTTTTCGTCTATATATCTTTTCTGAAGCTCCTCTATCTTTGAGTATAATTTTGGCTGAAATGATTAATGAATTGTACAGATATCAGGGTTTCTATCCCCTATATTACTTTCGGTGTTTACAAATTGGATTTGAATTTACATGATCTTTCTGATACTTTATCTTATGCATTCTCTTTTAAACTCCAGAATCACTGAATGACAATGCAATAGATTCTTCCCAGTTTGCAAAGTGGCATAATGGTGGTGGCGTGTACCATAAATCAGCAACTGTGGACCGTACTGCCGTCATAGAAATTGGAGCAGTCGTTAATGAAAAAGCTGTACTTGGGGCAAATGTTCATCTTCAGTCCGGAGCTGTCATAGGACCTTCATGTTCCATTGGGCAATCAACTAACATAGGGTAACTTTTTTGTCTCTTTAATGATAAATCAGTTATGTTTGATATCTGTTACTTTTTGTGTCATTTAGCTGGATGGCATTTATTTCAAACTTGTATAGGCTACCCAATTTTTTCAACGAAGAGCCTAGATTAGCCGGTTACTGATAGAAGAAGATATTATGATGTTGCCAGGATGTTGTAGAGAGTACATTGGTGGAGCTTCTCCCTTTTTTTTTCTTAAAAAATCAGTTATGTATTTCTATCTTCCTTTTGCAGTGCCAATGATTTGAACATCTGGTAGTACAGATGGATAATCTAACTTGATTATAGTTGTACAATTCCTTTGGAAAAAATCACGAGACAATTCCTTTGGAGGGGTACTAGCGATGACTTTAAATTTCACCAAGTGAATTGAGACGAAGTTTATACACCGAAGAATCAAGGAGGATTGGGAATAAGGAGACTAAGGCCATATAACCAAGCCTTTTTATTGAAATGGTGTTGGAGGTTAAATCAGCCCAATCCCCCGCTGTGGGCCACTCTCCTACGACCAAAGTTGGCAATATCAGCCTCTGAGTGGGTAATGGGGTGGCATCCAAGCTACTCATTGTCCCCTATATGGAAACAAATTCATAACTTTGGGAGCAATTCCGGAAAATGGTGAGGTTTCTCCTAGGGAAGGGAGACAAAACGGATCTTTGGAATGATACGTGGCTGGAAGATAGACCTATTCGCCAATCTTTCCCAAGATTGCATAGAGTTGCCACAAACTCAGATTGCACACTCAACACACTCCTGCAGAATAGAAGTGGTAATTGCTTTGATTGGAGCAGTCAGTTCAAAAGAGAATTAAGGGACAATGAAGCCACCGAACTATCCCAATTAGAACATCTTCTAACTAAATATTTCTTTGACACCTAGAGTGAGGATAGAATCGTATGGAAGCATAGTTCGAATGGAGATTTCACGGTTAAGGTCACCTACATGGCATTAGAGAGCTTGGAGCAAAGAGAAACCCACCTAGCTAGGTGGGGGTGGAAGTTGCCCTGCCCCTCGAAAGCAAAAATTTTTATGTGGAGAGCACTGCACCAGAAATAACTGACTAGAGAAAGTCTGGAAAGAAGAGGAATGACCCTCCCCTCAACAACATGTCCACTATGTAATCATGTTTCTGAATCGTGCGGGCATGTCTTAGTGTAGTGTCCTGTCGCCCAACAAATTTGGATCCACTTTTGGTCTATGTTTAGGTTTGATAACCTAACTCTTACCTTTCAAAACCTACTAGATATCATCGAACAATGGAAAAATCTCAAGCTAAACAAGAAAGGAAAAATCATGCTCGGGACTTGCATTTCTTTTATTTCATGGTGTCTCTGGCAAGAGAGGAATAACAGGGTGTTCACAGCCAAAGAAACAGAGGTTAGTCAGCTTAGGGAACTTATTTTCAGAAGAATTCTCTATTGGCTCAGCACCCTTACCGAATTCCATGACCTAAATGGTATTAGTCTCAGAGCTTCATGGGATTGTGTAGCAAAACTCCCATCCCCCCAAGCTGAAGCTCAAGCCGCCCAATGGATTCCACCCCCGAATGGCCACACAAAACTAAATGTGGATGGGTCATCCAGTGGTAACCCTGGTCCAGCAGGTTTTGGTGGAGCCTTTCGAGACCACAATGGACAAATCACTCTAACCCATGCAAGACCTTTGCCAAATACTGATTCAGTTGAAGCTGAAACAGTTGCAATACTACAAGGCCCGAAAATCTTTTAGGAAAGACTAAAATGGAGAACTGCTAGTGGAAGGAGATTGCCTAAAAGTCATATGCTGGTGCAACAAAGACTCTCAGTCCCCATGAGGGTACTAGTTTACTGTAGGGAAATCTGGTCCATAGGGCAAACCCCATTTTGTACATGGGCACATATCCCCAGATCTGCAAACTATGTTGCAGACTCTCTAGCTAGAGAAGGAGTCACGCTTCCCCACCTGGAAGTGAAGGATCCACCGTAGGATTTGGAATATCAGAATTGTAACAAAGAATTTTGAATGAATGAAATTCAAGTCAACTTCTTCTTCAAAAAAAATTATCTTATATTCTGTATTCTCTGGAGGGGGGTTTTTTAAAGTTGGGATTCAACCTCTAATTTCAATTTTCTCTGGCCTTTCAACCTCCTACTTATTAGAGGATTAACTCCAATACTATTAAATTTTCTGATTATACTTTTGTTTTTTTTTTGCAGTTACAATGCTGTGTTAACTAACTGCTCAGTAGGCAAGTCATGTATCATCCACAGTGGAGTATGCATTGGTCAAGATGGTGATTTTGAATCTTATGAAGCTTATTTCTAATATTTTGCTCAGTCATGGTAACTGCTTATAATATGAAGTTAATATTGGATGTTTGATCACAGAGAAGGTTGTAGGTGAACCGGGAGTTTATTCCCATTATAATATACAATACTAAATCTGCACCTTTTCTATTGATTTTGTTCTAATATTTCGTGTTGTTCTTGGGAAACTGAAAAGAGGCAGTCGTTTAGAGCCTGGCAAAGGAATTGTACAAGGTTGAGGCAAAGCTCAAGGCTAAAAATTACAACAAGAAATCTAAAGCTATGGCCAGACAACAAATAAGGTGAAAAAGCTAATTTGATGGGGAGGGACAAGCCGAAATCGAAGTGTTAATGAGTTATTCTTTTAGTGAGCCAATCTACCAAATTATTTGCCTCATGAGGAAGCGTGATTCCATCTAATATGTCTGAAACTTTTGATGCCTTCATCTCTTCAATGTACTTGAGTGAAGCCTATGGGAGGAGGGGTCTTGTTCCCTGATTCCAGAGAGATGATCGTTGCAGAGTCCCCTTTGACAACTAGCAGAGGAGAAAAACAAGGTGTACAGCTGGAGTCCCAATGCAATAGTGTCTTTAGCTCATAGTTTTTAGAGTCACAATGTCTGAAAGAAACGACAAGAAGAACTATTCCTACGTGATCCCTAACCATTCTCCCTCTTGTGAGCTACCATCAAAATTGAGCTTGTGCCAGCTCTTTGATGGGAGGTGACATTGAGATAGGTTGCACAATATTTTGAGGGGCTACTTGGATGACAGATTGCTAACTTCTCCTAATGAATGTTCTCTGAATGTTTGTTATGCCCTTCAACTTACTAGCCCCAAAATTGAGTAACGTTCATGAACTTTTCAGTGGCTCCTCCCAAGATGTGGACTTGCTTCCAAAGATTTTTCTACTGTACCCATGCTAAATGCTCCATGAAAATCTTCATATTTAGTATAGCCCAGAAGGTTTTGTCAATTTTTCCCATGGAATTGTTTAGAAGATCACTGAAGAAAGAGATATGGGGAAGCGCCCAACTTTTTGTCAAGTGTGTAAGATTTCATTAATGAACAGTTTCGTGTAATTTATAGCGAAGGTTTCAGGTGAGCCTAAGATAGTATGTCTAAAATTATCCAAGTGTAAGCGGGCATAGTTGGTGTCATTTTTACATAAACCTGTCTGAGGTCTCGGTCTAAAATGTTGTTCTCATGAAGTTCTGTTATTGTTATCAACATATAAGAGTTGCAATGGGGTGAAGAGTTACGGTTCCTTCTAGTGTCAGAACAGTTCGGTGTCTAGGTTTGATTGATATCCTCTTCTGGAGCGAATTGCTAAAATCTGTACACTTGGAAGGACCACCAATCGTTTTAGATCAACATATCATTTTCCTATTATAGGTAAAAAAGATAACAATTACGATTCTTTGTCAAAAAATAACAATGCTAAAAAGATGATGATAACGATTACAATGATGCTGATGATGATGATGATTGTTGTTTTTTTTTTTTTTTTTGAGGAAATTGTTTTCATTGATTTCATTGATTTCCAATACTTGTACAGATAATTCTTTGTTTTATGAAGGCTTTATGGTGGTTCCCTCACCTCAAAACGAGGGAGGGAGACCCCTTGCTTTGCCCAGTTATAGAACTGCTTACACTTGGATAATTTTAGACCAGGTCAATCCAATAGGGCTAAACATGTCACCGGTCTTTGAAGCACTAGGTGATTTCATTATACTGCTTTGTCCTGGAGCTAATCAGAGGCCAAACATTCTTTTTGTTGTGCTTTTAACTTAAGATGATGTGGAAGGAAGACCTGCAATGCTGATAGTTGTGCTTGAGAGTATCTTTCATTTTGTTGCTCACCTGTTCAGTTCACCCTGATATGTTTCTTAACAGGGTTTGGATTTTTTGTTGATGAGCAAGGGAACCTAATAAAGAAGCCTCAAGTTGGGTGATCTTCTTCTTATTTACCTCATAAGAAATTTGTTTTCTATTGCCACGTCTCTGAAAGAAAGGCAAAAGTTCCATCCTTTAGTTTGAAGAAAATACATGAATAGCTGATTACAATTTCAGCATAAATGTTAAGCTGCATATTATAAGCCAAATGCGTAAAATATAGTTCAAGAGGTTTTGCTCCATATCTCAGGCCCTTTATAAGAATGCATTTCATTATTTGATTGAGCCTCTTGTATGTCAGCTTTTTTATTAGATCTCATCAATCAAGTTTATTCTTTCCCTGAAATCATGTAAACTTTATCAAACAACTAAAAGAAACTAAGCTAAGAGGGGGAAACCGTAAAAACAAGATGCTGGGACTTGGAGAGAATCCCTCTTCAGCAAAGTTTACTGGATATACCATTCCTGAGCTAAGCACATGGAACGAGGAAATCTGCAGAGATTCACAAATGAAACTGAAGACCCAGAGAATTGAACTTTACGTTTGCACCTGCCTAGAGTCTCCCTCAAATATCAGCTGCTGATTAACAAAGTGTTGCCAAGAAATTTAAGTCTTGGAAGCACTGATCTCTTTTGGATAATGTTTGGAATCAATAATATAAACCTGCCAAGTCTATGCAACTTCTCCACTACCCATGGATCTAGTATTACCTAGGAAACTTTCATCAAAGTTCAACTGGGTGTTACCCACCAAACGGTGTTATCAAGGTATTATAATGGGATAATTGTGATAAATAGGACCAAGAGCCAGAGGCCAAGCTGCAGCTGAAATGCCTTGAAAGTCATTTTTAATACCAAGACTGGAATTGAAGCATTCATGAAACACTCAATAATAGCCTAAGATAATTCTGCAAGTAAATTTCCCTGGGTTCCTATCAAAACGCCTATATAATTAAATCCTGGTACGAGGAAGGATACAGAAATTACTCAAGTATTATACAGAGTGCTATTTGTTGAAAGTTTTCTGCTCTATGGTTTGTTGGGTCCTGTGGAATGAGAGGAATTGACAATGTTAGCCATGTCAATGCTCTTCCTACAGGTTGGTGGAGAAGCTTGAGTCTATACAACTTTTGGGGCCCATGGAAGATTAAAGAGATCGCTTGAGTTATCCTTTGTGGAGGCCGGTCCTTTTTCATCGAACTTTCTGGCCTCCCATAGATCAGCTTTACCCCTTACCCCCTCATTGGGCTTCATGCAGCTTAATTTTGATGCTAACTCCATAGGTAAAAGGCTTAATCTTAGTGGTAACTCCATTATTCCTAGTTGCAGCAGTGTGTTCCAGTAATTCCTAGTTATCATCTGATCACTAGTCATTGAATGGGAATCCTCTCTAATAATAAGGTGGGGCTGGAATCATAGCTTGGACACTCAAGTCAGTTTTATGAAATCTTAGATCAACTATTGTAGTTTATTATCAAGTAATTCAGCCCATAGGGATGTGCATAAACAGGCTAGAAAGGGATCTCTCGCCAACATCTTCTTGTTTTATCACGCTTAGCTGTCATTTTCTCCTTTTCCTTCAAAAAAAAAAATATCCTCTGTTTACTCCATATTTTTATTGGTACAGTATTATATCTCTGTAGCTGAGGACTATTAACTTTATTGAGTCCTTTTTGGGGATGAAAAAGCCTGCAAGTGCAATTATTGTGCACCAAACTTATGTAATATAAGCCTCTTTACCATCAACAAATGATCTTGATTATAAGTTCTACTTTTTATTGATAACAATGACAAGAAGATGTTGTTTCCATGGCAGACATTGCTTGCAAGGATAGGAAATTTCGTGGAAATAGGTGCTAACACATGCATAGACAGGGGCAGGTGAGTATGAGTTTCCACAGAGTGGTTGCTCCATATTCAGAAGTTTATGAGGAAATTTCCTCATTAGGCAGTTATCCTTGTTTCTAAATAAAGAGCTCAACTACTATACACCTTGATGGACACAGCAATTATATTCTATTCGATGGCATAAAAAATGACGGTTTAGCCATATTCTGAAATATCCAAAAAACTGAGACAGGCTGTGGATAGTACTGATCAGTTGGTTAGGATGGTATGATATTATTTGATAGGACTACGTGGTTAGTGACAGTTGTTTCTCAACAAGCTAGAATCCTCCACGAGATTTTGGCCTGTTTGAATTTATGAAAGACTATTTGCATAGTAGGTCTTACATATAACTGAGTGTTTCATCGTGCTTACTTTATTTGTTTTTTCTTTTGCAGCTGGAGAGATACTGTTGTTGGGGACCATTGCAAGATAGATAACTTAGTGCAGGTAGGTTCACCATTGGGGGACTATTGCCCTAAATCCTGAACCCTATTTACATTCTGATGGTCCCAACCTCACAACTTTAGTGGCTATAACAGTCAAGCTACTCTGGGCAAAAGCAGAAGAACACGGCTTGAATGTATCATCCCTTCATTGGGGTCTTGGTTTAGGCTTGTAAAATTTCGGTTTGTTTAATAATTGTAGCAGGTGCATAGGAAGGAGCAAATTGGTGAGATTTTGACATGCTAATGTTGGAGTGGGAAAAAGTCACACACTGATAATAGTTAAGCAATATCATTAGGCTGTCAGTCAAGTATGGAACTCCCTAGTGGCATGTCACTTTGGGATGGAACTGGACTCATCTGTGTTGAGTGAGAAAAAGGTCCACATCGAAAAGATTTAATGTTATAAGGGGTTGGCAACCAAGTGGCTAGTCATTTTGAGTGAGAAAAGGTCACACATTGCAAAGAATTAAAGAATGTTGTTAGGTGTAAAGCTGAGCATAGCTCAGTGGTAACACTGAGGGTTGTGTTGCGGGAGGTCTCGAGTTCGAGTTTCCTGGAGTACGATGAATTAGGCTATTGTAGCCAATTGTACTATAATCCAGTCTAAATGAAATATCAATATCAATATCTTCAAAAAAAAAAAAAAAAGAGAGTATTGTTAGGTTGAGAAGTAGGCCTCTGAGCGGCTAATCATTTTAGGATGGAACTGGATTCGTCCATTGTGTTGTTGATCCTAAACCATCTGAACTTTCTGCCTAATCCTAGACTTTGAATCGAAAAGGTTGGTTGGTGCTGTTCCAGGGAAGATCAATTATGATACCACTAAAGAGGTGATGCTAGTGGTCATTGTATGACATAGAATGCCTTTATACAAGTGTTTGATCAGAAGAAACAAATAGGAGACAAACGAGTTGTGTTAGTTGTCTCAGTGCTCTGAGTAGCCTCAATCAATCCTGTTTATTTGGTTTTTATTTTCAACCATTCTGTCTTCTTGTGATTTTCTCAAAAGAAATTTCAATCTTCTTGCAATCACTAGTAAAAGTTTTAAATGGATAAGTTTTTCCCCACAAACTGATTATGGACCATGTTGGCTGACTACAGTTGTCATTATGCAGATTGGTCACAATGTGGTCATTGGGACGGGGTGCATGCTTTGTGGGCAAGTTGGCATTGCAGGTTCAGCAACGTACGTGCCTTGGATACTGACCTCCAAGTTGGTAATAACTATGGAATTGGTGATCCAGATTTTCATTTTGTTGGCGTAGGTTGGGCGATTATGTCATTTTGGGAGGAAGAGTAGCTGTACGGGATCATGTATCAATTGCATCAAAGGTGCGTTTTGTCATAAGACGGTGGTTTGAAACTTTCAGTGCCTCTGTTCTATAAAGCTTGGAACGTCTAAATCGCCATATTTTCAGGTTCGTCTGGCCGGAAATAGCTGTGTCACCAAAGACATAACTCAGTCAGGCGACTATGGCGGTTTTCCTGCGGTATGAATATCTACAAACGTTCGTTAGGTGTATTATGAATTTGAAGATATGGTGTTAAATGTCTAAATGTTCGTATATTTATCAATGTATGGAAGGTACCAATAAAACAGTGGCGCAAGCAAATCGCTGCTCTCCAAAGAACTTCAAAAGATGTTTCTCAGACTTGAATCGACGCAAGACGAGGGTAGATGTGTTGATAATGCCAGTACACTGTTTATGGAGGCACCCAACAAGCACAGCATTTGCCTCGGTTATCTGTTCACCTAGTGTTTGCAAAAGTAGTAGATTTTGAGACTGAAGTGTCTATCTTGCTATCTTCTTTTTTAATTTGTTGTTTCATTGCATAACATCTTTTGCTTTACATTTTTTTTTCTTCTAATATTCGCTTCCCAAAGAACTAATCCACGCAAGTTGTAGTAATGAAAAGGGGGAGTAGTTTGTTTAATAGTAAAAAGTAAAAACTCTAGAATATTGATAACATAATAAATATATAGGGTACTAATATTATAAAGAACATTGTTGTTTTCTAGAACAGCTAACAACTTATGTTTAACCTCTTTTAAAGCATGAATACCGCTACTCCAATCTCGAGATGAAAATCCAGGGACCAAAAAAGTTCATTTGTGTCTATATATTTGTAAAACTTTTGAAAATTGTCGAAACATGAAAGTAATTTTTTATATGTCAGAATTTATGCAAATGATTATTTGGAATCATTTGAATTTTTTCCGATAGGTAATGCTAAAATATGAGTAATGTTATAGTGGATGCCCTCAGCCACATTCTGACTTGGAAGGCTTACGTGGCCATCCACAGAAGCTGACGAAGCATGAAAAAGCCGAATCGGTCCCCCACCCTTTAACATTCTCCCTCTTTCCTCCCGCCGGAGTCTCTCTCCCTCCCTGTCTCTCTCCCTCCCTCCCTCCCTCGTCTATCTCCTGCCCTCGTCTCTCCCGCTCCTAGTCGCACGGCCACCACAGCCACCACAGCCCCCCCGGCCACCACGGCCCCCCCGGTCACCCACGGCCACCCACGGCCACCACGGCGCGAGACAGAGGGAGAGGGCGGGCGGACGCGAGACGGAGGGAGAGGGCGGGCGGACGCGAGACGGAGGGAGAGGGCGGGCGGACGCGAGACGGAGGGAGAGGGCTGGCAGACACGAGACGGAGGGAGAGATCGGGCGGGCGGGGGACAGAGGGTGAGGGCGGGCGGGAGAAGGAGGGCGAGGGCGGGTGGGAGAGGGGCGAGGGCGGGCAGGAGACGGAGGGCGAGGGCGGGCAGGAGACGGAGGGCGAGGCGGGCAGGAGACGGAGGGCGAGGGCGGGCAGGAGACGGAGGGCGAGGGCGGGAGGGAGGGAGAGGGCGGGCGGGAGAGGGTGGGCGGGGGGGCGGGCAGGAGCGGGCGAGCGGGAGGGAGCGGGCGGGCGGGAGGGCGGGCAGGCCGGAGGGAGCGGGCGGGAGGGAGCGGGCCAGAGGGAGGGCCGGCGAGAGGGGAGGGTCGGCGGGAGGGATTCGCCGGAGAGATCCCCGGTGGGAGAGAGGGAGAAAGAGGGAGGAGGGCGGGCGAGAGGAAAAAAGAGAATTTTAGAAAAGGCGAATGCTTAGTCGGCTTGTGACATGAATGGCTACTTAAGCCTTCCACGTCGGAATGTGGGTGAGGGAATATACATAGGGCGGATCAAAATGAGGAGGAAAATGCACAGTAAATTGGATATAGCATATTGCATCCTTAAGAGAAGTTAATAGTAAGAAAAATGTGCATTTTAAGTGTGGGTCCCATGACTACACGAGGAAAGTTGCATGCATATAGCATTACTCTATTAGTCAAGATCAACTTTTTCTTTTTTTTCTACAAAATATACGCACGGCCGCCCAGCCCTTGCTTTCATCCGCTCAGGTCCTGATATCTGAGAGGCGGAGGGAAGAGAGTGTGAGCCGCCGCTATTGTGGAGATGGAGAAGACGAGCCTCCGCCTCATCTCGACCTCCATTATCAAGCCAAGTCCCGAGCAAGAAAACAAGCCACGAATAGCTCTCACGCCATGGGATGTCCCGATGTTGTCCGCTCACTACATCCAAAAGGGTCTTCTCTTCACGAACCTCCCGGACTCCCTCGTCGACATCCTCAAGCTCTCTCTTTCCCGTGCTCTGGGCATCTTCTTCCCCCTCGCCGGCCGCCTCGTCACCGAATCGGACGACGACGACGCCTCCTACATCTCCATCGACTGCAACGGTGCCGGAGCGGAGTTCGTACACGCAGCTGCCGACGACATCTCCGTCGACGACGTTCTCTCTCCGGTCGATGTGCCTCCCATCGTCCAGTCTCTCTTCCCCCTCAACGAAGCAATCAACCACGACGGCCACTTTCTCCCGCTTCTCGCCGTACAACTCACCGAACTGAGAGACGGGCACTTCGTCGGCTGCTCCTTCAATCACGCCGTTGCCGACGGTTCTGGGTTCTGGCACTTCTTCACCAGCTGGGCAGAAATCGCCAGAAACGAGAACATATCTCGCCCTCCCATCACTCAACGCTGGTTCGTTCACGGTAGCTCCGAATTAGTCCGACTCCCTTTCAAGGACGTTAATCCCCACCTGCAAAGGTTCTCGCTTCCGCCCCTCAGAGACAGATTCTTCCATTTCTCGCGGCAATCGGTGACGAGACTCAAGGCCAGAGCAATCGAAGAAGCAGCAGCAGCAGAGAAAACCCAAAACGGAATCTCCTCTTTCCAAGCCTTGTCCGCCTTAACCTGGCGCGCCATGGTCCGCGCTTTGGGCCTGCCGCGGCACGAGAAGACGACCTACAAATTCTCCATCGACGTGAGATCGAGACTGGACCCACCTCTCTCCCGCGACTACTTCGGGAACGCGCTCGGCATGGTGACGGCGACGGCGACCGTGGGCGAACTTCTCGACAAAGCCCTGGGGTGGGCGGCGGCGCTGATCCACGACAACGTCGCGGGCCACACGGACGCGGTGGTCCGCGGCGCGCTTGATGCGTGGTCGAAGTCGCCGAGGATCCACCGCACGGGCGACTTCGACGGCCGGAGCATCCTGACCGGGAGCTCGCCGAGGTTTGACGTGTACGGCGTGGATTTCGGGTGGGGGAGGGCCGCGGCCGTACGGTCCGGCATCGACAACAAGTTCTCCGGCAAAATAACGGCGTTCCCGGGGAAAGAAGGGATCGGGTCCGTCTTCTTCGAGATCTGTCTCCCGTCCGCCGCAATGACCGCTCTCGAGTCCGACGCCGAGTTCGTCCAGTTCTTCGATCGTTAATTTAACTCCTGTTTTGCTCTAAGAAAGTACTCCTGCGAGACACACTGTTAACATGCTCCAAAGTTGAATCCACCATTATCTATTCAGTACGGCTAATCAAACTATCATCGAGACGAGAAATCCGCTATCATCGCTTGTACCTAACGTCGAAACTATTGTCATCCAACCTCTGCTTCTTCGTCTTTCGAATGACTGATATTTATGAAAACTACGGCAACACAGACGAAACTCCGATCGACTCAACCACGTAAACTGCAATGCCCTGATCAAATAATCCATTGCCATAACAAAAATCAACCACATAGAGAAAGCCACGTTTAAGAAGATTATTTTTCATTTGCTTTCCAGACACGGCGTGGTCTATATACAGACACCACGTGGATGACAAAAATCTTCGGAAGAATGATGTTATGGTGCCACGCTGCGATATACAGACTTTTGGGTTCTGGCCTTCAGAGCGGAATATGGTGGTAAACATGAAAGCGATTTGTTATGCGCACGACAAGAAAGCCGACGCCACCGGATTTGACCCTACCTGAGACTTGACTCGGCACCGTTGGTTTATACTCGGATCAGATTATTATGGGAAAAGTGCGTCTGATTTGCTTTTTAGCTCACTGGGTCGTCGCTGAAACCATGATTGCGCCTTTGGGTGAACACGGCAGACGACACTCGTGGCCAACCCTCAAATCACTCACAACTTCCTAGTCCTTCCCGAATTTATCTGTAACTTTTACAATGCCCAGATCGAGTCTCAATTTCCCGGTAAGATATTATGCAGCAAGTTGAAAACTTTAACAATGAAAAACGGAAATGTAGTTTTTGTTTTAGTTAGTCTTTACCAAAGCTTCGTGAAAATACCAACTATATATCTTGTTCTGTAATTTTTTAGGGCCCATAACCTCCTACCCACTTTCCTCTTCTATATAGATGAGAAAGAAAATAAAAATCCAATGCCTTCAGAGTTTTAAAGTATCTGAGAATTCATTCTGCAAGGGAAGTCAATTGCAACTTTCAACGTAAGGTGCTCCGAAGCCATGGACAGGAAGGAGGGAGCTTATTAGGAAATGATTTCAGGCTAGTATCCGGACACAGTTATGCTCCCTCTAAATCAAACGGTTGAATGTTGCTCTCTTTTGAATATTGACCTTGAAGGATCCGTTTTTGCACATCTTACTTCTTTCCTGCCAGATAAATCCCAGCTACGATAGCAGCACTTGCCAAACCCACGGATGTTAGGACCTTAATGGAAGAAACACCTGGCCTCCTTCCAGGAATTTCCATTAGATCCTTCATCTGAAAATGTTAACCAATCAGCCTCCGAGACAAACCATGGACAAATGGAAATATATGCAAGACTCAGAAAACCCAACGAGGGCGAGGGCGAGGGCGAGGGAGAGGGAGATAAAGTAGGTCTTGTCACGAATCACTTCTAAATGAGAAGTATATAACAACGACTCTCACCTGCACAGGCTGCTGCCAGTGCTTCTTAATTCCCACTAAATGCCCCTTGCCAACAACGGCAACAACTGAAGAATGCTCTTTGGCAACTTCTAGTAGTTTGGAAGACATGTACCTGAATATCGACAGCAAAGACTAGTATATCAGAAATGAAGGTGTCAGTGTGTGTAGTAAAACCAATTTTCATCAGATCAGTGGCTCAATGCAAGTTTAAAAGGCAGTACTACACACATATCTCGCTCATGAAGAAGAGTCTCCATCAGCGTGGGGAATGCCTTGCTCATCTCTTGAATCACCAAAGTCAGCATATCCACATCATCCATTTCCTTTAGCTGCAAGAAAAACACAATCACACTTGAATGATAGCAACATATCTTTTTACAAACAGATAATTTCTTCCATTTACCAAAGAATTTCAGAATTTGACTTGACCACCACATCTAAATGGCTAAAATCAATATTTGTAGGGATTATGATTTGTTTATTTGCAGAGATTGAACTTGATTCCTTGCTTTAAAAACCTCACAATAGTTACTAACAAATATGACACAAGCTTATCTTTTGATTGCTTGGTGGAGATTGAACTTCAAACCTCAAAACAGTCACTAACAAAACTAAGTAAGACAACACTGTCAAGACCACAAGGTGGAAAATCATAGTCAAGTTACTTGTTGAAAGATTGTCCAACACGAAAATTCTCAAGCAAGACTAAATTCATGACAGAAAAGAAACTATCCATTGCAGAAAGCAAGCAAATAATAGAGTGAAGCAGGACTCCCCTCATGTATCAGACACATGAATCTACATAAGCTCAATAATACACATGACCTCTCCCACATGTTATATGTTATATGTCTCTCAACCCTAAGTGGCATATCAGCCAACTCAATAAAGAGCTCACTTCCACAAAACCAACAAGCTCAAAGAAGCTCATAGTGGAAAAAGAAAGCAACTGATATTTCATAAGATGAGAAAGACTTAAAAAAGATGAAATAGTAAATATATGAATAATTCAACTAAAATATCCTCATATCCAAGAGTAGGAAGTACAGAAACAAAAAATCACTTTTCTATGTTATGGTGAGATTTTTTCAAGTATAAATAGAAAAAATTACACAAAACATAGACTTCAGTGATAAAAGAAGTTGGGGCTAGACAAACGCAGCTTACCAATTTATTTAGTTCATCAGGACTGGGTAAGAATAAGGCTTGAAAAAACATTGAGTAAAGAAATTTTGCTTTGTGCCACAGAGGCATTTTCGCCCAGGTCCTTCGCAGCGTAATCTATATCAGTTCATCAAGAATAACACTAGTTATGACATAATAGGTCCTCTCCTTGAAAGAAAGAGAGAAGCAAAAGAGCTGGTACAAGATAATGAAAATATACAAAAAAAAAAAATTAAAAAAGCCCATCAAATCTTACATGAACAGCCCTGTCACCCAATATAACCTTTGCCCTATAACTCATTGCTTCTTCAAATGCCACACGAAACTCAGCACCAGGAAGGACTTCAAGCTTACTCGCAACCTACACAATAGAAAACAGAATAAAATGGGATGAGAAAGATAAGCAGAACAGCTGAATTTCTAAACATAATGTAATTAAACAAATAAGGAAAGACAACATAATCAAGAACTTTATATAACAACGAGCAAGGAGTAATACCTTGGCAAGAAACCAGCTGTAGAGAATTCCAAATGCATTCATTCTTCTTTTCTTCCACATATTTATCATCTCATTCATGGTTGGCACCTGTGGAGGTACATTATAAGAGCCAAAAAAATCATAAAGGTATATTATGTCTAAATCATATCATCATTCAACAAATAATTTTTTTTAAATGATGAAACTTTTATTAATGGTAAATTCAACAAATAAAATAAGTAGACATTTGAGCCAATATATAACAATGTAGTTCATCAAGGTTAGACAAATCAATTAAATGCATGGATACTAGATCAAAAGGTCAGTTTAAAGCTACATAGCTTCTTATGTCAAACACTCAGAATAGCCATATAATCAAAACTGAAAAGTGACACCAAGTTATACCTCTAGTTTTTGAGGGTTCAAAATCGCCACCCGATTTGGGCATAATTCCAAAAAGACAACCTTCATTAACATTAGGAAGTTCATCAGTGCACCCTCAACTTGTAGCACGTACAGGGAGAATGAAAATTAAAGCAGGCCTCTAACCTGCAGACTCAACCATGAATTAATGGGTTTGTGAGAGTTTCATAGAGGGAAGCACCTGTGGTTTCAAGTATCTGATGACAGCTTGAACTTCTCGACAGGATTCCTGCAATCATGTTGACAAAATAAAACACAATTAAATCTTACAACATTTCAGCTAAGGAATCTCCTGGCAGGACGTCATTAATGAGAAGATAGTCCATAACCATCACACCACCTAAGAAACCACAACCACAATATCACACACTAAGTGATGAGGCTTCCTAGTCAAGAAATGGATCCTTAGTGACAGAAGTAAATTTACAATGCTACAACTTAGGGATATTCTGACTGGACCTCCATAATGAGGAGATTGTCCATAGCCATCACACCGTCAAAGAACCCACAACCATAATGTCACGCTAAGTGATGAAGCTTCTAGTTCAAAAAATGGTCCCTTAGTGACAGAAGACTATCTTTGACTATCTTTGCCCCTTCCCTGCACCTCATTTTATCCACTCATAATAACATAAACAAGAAAGTTTACTTCCCAAATAATTTGTCGATATAAAACAGCACATATGCCCTAGGACACTAGAGACTTGATAATTAAATTTCAACGCTCAACTATGTTAGTCCTCGAAACCAAGCCAAATGTTATCTCTCAATCAGCTCAAAAGAAGGAAATGTGGTATAAGTACCCTCCCCAGATATTCAGTTTTGGAACACATGACACCAATAACTCACCCATTTTAAAGCTAAAGTAAGATAGACTACATGCCTAAATCTGAACCAGAGATTAGAGGTCAAAATACATTAGACTGCATACCTAAATCTGAACCAGAGATTAAAAGTCAACATACAAGTAAATAAACAAAAAAGAGATGCACCAGATTGATGCGGAACGAATTGCTTTCCCACAAGCAATAGGGGGAAATACAAAAACATAATGATATAAAAAACAACACAATTGGTGCTAGAAGTGCTCATTTTTAAATGTGCTGACTGATTCCAACATGCTCGATTTCTCACAGGGAATGAAGAAGCTGCTAGAATTTACATTAAGATCATAAATCTAAAGAACGAAAGATTATTTTCCCATGCGATGGAGGGAGGAGAGCATAATTGAGTAACTGACATTTCCCGGGACATGTAAATTTTCTCCAAGAATTTCAAAAACACGTCAATCCAAATACCTTGGAAACATGAGCAGTCCCGACCAAATAGACGTCACAAGAACCGCCTTCAGCCGATGATTCGCACTCCAGCAACACCACACTCCTCGACAGCTCCTCCGGAAGAACTCTCTTCCTATCGTTCCCATCAAAACCGTCAGAATTACCAGTAGCAGAGTAATCATCGGTGGAAGGGCCAAAATCAGTAGCACCGTTCACGTTCTCAGAAACACAAACAGTGGGGTTCTGCTCTGATGCATCGACATCGATTCCGCTGGGTCCATGATCAGGTTTTGTGCCATCGACAGAAGCATCAAATTGGGGTGGAAGATCATTCCTAATGAAATTTTCAGCACCCGGTGGATCAACTCCCACGGGCTCCATCGCCAAGAGAACTTTCGCGTTGTTCAAGCTAGAAGACGCGGTAGAATAACTCAAATTCTTGCAGCGAAAGGCAGCAATTTCACTTGGGAAGAAAGAAATGCGTGCACGAGTCCCGGCCGCGGCGGCGACGTGAATCTGGCGCCGGATTCTGGGGGCGGAGATGGTCGAGTCAGCCGAGTTGAAAAGGTTCAGTACACGAATCAGACGACTCATCAATGGCTATATTAGGCTACCTCTCGCGTCTTCGTTTCTGAAGACCCTCAAACTTGGATGTGCTTGTCATTAGACTGTGACGTTAGTCCGTTACACGATGGGGATGAACGATTTGTAGCCGTAGGAGACAGGCGGTTCGGCTGATGTGTGTATCGGACTTGGATACGTATTTGTCTGAAGTGGGCGTGTCGGATTTATGCACGTATCGGGCAGCTTCTTTTTATGATTTTATCTCGGCGGTCCTAACTCCCAGGGCTTGTGCTGTGGAAAAATCTCCCGAGAGGGTCCGCTACGAAATATTTACTTTAAGCTCTCTTAAAGACCTTATCTCCTTCAGCGGAGCAGATTCAATGGCTACTTCTCTCCCCTTTCTCGCCCACCCGAAGCCTCTCTCCCGTCTTCCTCCATTTCGCCGAAACAATTACCAGATCCTGTCCGCTTCTAACGTTAATCCGAACTCGGGCATTAATACAACTCCCCAACCAGACCGCTTCGAGCTGGAAAAGCGGCGAAAATCAGAGATCCTCCGGGAACAGAGATCCCCTTCCACTCTGGACAAACCAGAGCCGCCTAACTTCGAAATCGGATGGAAACGGACGAAGGAAATTAAATTGACGAAGCCGAAAGGATTCGTCATTGCGGACTTCTTGGAGAAGCTGGAAGGTCTCATTGGATCGGGAGCGTTTGGTTCGACGGAGCTGTTGGTGAAGACCGGCGAAATCGTGGCGGAGAGGGCGAGGGAAGAAGCCGAGGTTCTCAGAGAAGGGGGCGAAGTGGAGGATAGATTGATCACCGAGCTTTTCAGAGTGTTGAGACTGATGGAGATGGATTTGGAGATGGTGAAGGCTGCCGTCAAGGAAGAGACATTGCAGGAGCGGCTGGAGACCGCCAAATCTCGCTGCAGGCAAGCTATTCTTGTAGCCAACTCGTTTTGAATTTTAATGGAGGGTGAGAATTTTGTGGAAGACGCAGAAAAGATTTAGCTGAAATGCAACATGATGGGAGTCTCGTGCTCGGTTTAGCACCTTTGTTTGGATCAAAAGAGCAACTCTTTTATTTTAAAAGGAATATCTAGTAAGTTGAGAAGTGCATGGAATTTAACAACAATTTCATGGATCGAATTCGGTTCACAATTTAGAGAACTGCTACAATGACACGATCCCTCATCAAAGCATCTTTCCAATTTCCATGATTGGAAAGAATTAATCTCAGAATTCAGCCGCTTTGGTAAATATAATAAAGACGATAATTTGATAAAATATCGTCTATTGTAGAGTTATATTAGAAAATGACCAATTTTTATTAATTAATTATACTCACTTGTATAATAACTGAGTGGCCTTTTGGCTCTCTTGACCAAATTAAAAAAAGAATCCTAGACATAGTGCAATACTCTATTATCACTTGCTTCACATTCTTAAATCGGATTTAGAGACTTATTATTTATAAGTAATGCTAGACGTACTCAGTGGATGCACTACATGTTAATCTAAGCTTTTAAAAATATTAATTTTTTTTATAAAATTATATTTTCTAGAAAATAAACTCTAGACATCAATGATTTAAATTAACAAGTGCGTGCAACTAACATTATTCATTATTTATTGTCCGTCTTTCTATACCTCACCAGCCTGGGTAAGACCAACGCAAAATAAGGATTTAAGGACAGCGATTCCCAGTCGGCTATACAGCCTATATTTCAAAATACGTGACCAATTTGATGTCCCGCGCAGCGCTCCCGGGTTATCAGTTCAGGTCTGAGAAACTCAGCGTTGGTACGCAAGAATGCCAGTCAAGAAGTTAGCTTCACTCTCTTCCGTCTTCGCATCTGTAGCGAAAAAGGATTCCAGGAAACCTGCCGATGTTGCAGCTTCCGAGATCGTTTCCACAACAAAGTTGTTTCCGCCCCCCGATTCCATCACTTCTGCAGAACCGACTCGAGCTTCGAAGAAAGCTTCAAAGCAATTGCGCGGGGATTTGACTGAGCCAGAATTAAGCTCTTCGTCATCGGAGAAATCGAGTCTTGTTACCGGTATCCTCTCTTGTAAAATGCATGAAAAATAGGTGAATGATTTTGCTCGTAGAAATAGCGTTTGAGGAACCCTTTCTTTTGTTAAGTTGTTCTGGATACTTGCGCTCTTTCCATTGCAGATGGTTCAAACGTTTCAGCAAAACAGATATTAAAGGAGATGGCGTCTATCCTATGTCGTAAGTCATCCGTCCATTTTTTAGATTGCATTATGCTTTCATTTTCGAGGCTTTTTTTTTTTTTTGCTTAAATTTTCTCTTGTGTCCGTCTATCTCGTTGCTGTCGATCAAGCGGTTGTTTTATGATTCCATTTATTCTCTTGCTAGTGCGCTACAGAAAATCTGAGAGTAGTTTGCTTCTAGCAGATTATGTTTATGTAGCTTGGTGATTCAATCAGGAACCTCCTATAGTCTGAAATCTGAAATCTTGCTTTTGTGGTCTCTGAGTTTATTTATCTTCGTACATCTGCTATATGAAGATATTGATCCGTCCACCATGTCAAACTGTTGGATAGGGTTTGTTCTTTAGCATTTCCTTCAGAGTTTTGAGAATGTTTTTTCTGTCCATTCAGGAGACTACCAAATTGATCTTCTATATTTCAGTCTTTTTAATATTGCATCTGGTATGCAGAAAAAGGCTGACTTCCTTATGTGAAATGTTACATTGTCAGGTAGCCAAGTGTCAGCATCATCCAACTTACCTTCATCTGATTTATCTACTTGTGGGAAGCCATATAATAATGTGTCTGACAATGTTTTGGACATTCAGTTCTCAGCGGGGTCTACCATCTCCGCATCAGAGCGGCGAAAAGAATCATTGCGGGAAAGGAAACGAAAGTGGATCTTCAAAAATGCACAGAATCGCCGGTTTGAGCGTTTGGTAAGAATGTGTGCACAAAAACTTGGCACAGATGCTACTATCGACTTTTATGCTAAATTAGGTAGAGAAACTGGCGTGAAGGAGTACAATGCTTTGATAAAAGTTTGCATAGAGAAGGCAAGGAAGAGTCCAAATGAAGAAGAATCGCTAGATCAAATTTACAAGGCTTTCCAACTCTTTAAATCGATGAAAGAAAAGGGATTTCCTTTGGAGGAAGATACTTATGGTCCATTTCTTATGTTTTTAGTTGATATGTCAATGGAGCAAGAATTCCATTTATTTAAGGAGTTAATTCAGGATGATAAGGGAGATTCTATATCCAGATTAGGGTACTATGAGATGCTGCTATGGATCCATGTGAAAAATGAAGATAAAATCAGGGAACTCTGTAGTTCCATCAATGTTGTTGGGGAGAACAATGGTTATGGCCTAGCTGGTATGTATGTGGTATCCATTATAATTGCGCTTCCTATTAAATTAATAATATATGGTGAATTTTATTTTGAAAATACTTCATCAAAATTTTATGGTATTGACCCATTACAAATAATCTTTCATATTTTAATGAAAACTGGTGGATTTGGCCTCTGTGTGTGTGTTTCCTAATAGCTGGAATTTATGATGTTCCTTTTTTTGGGGTTTGTCAGAGAGCTTTTTGCTGGCCTTCTGTGAAAATGATCGAGACAAAGATATTTTGAAAATGTTAGAGAGAGTAGATATGACTAAAATGTCATCAAAAAAATCCATAGCATGTGTATTCAGATCCATGGGAAAATTTCTGATGGAAGACAAAGCTCAAGAACTTATTATGGCATTAAAAAAGTCAGGTAAATGCTTGCAGTTAGGTTAAAGCAAAATCTATGATATATTCTGCATTTTTTTTGGCTCAAACCTAGTTCTTACTCTCTTCACTAAATTCATTTGCTTCCTTTGCTTAGTACAGAACTTGTGAGAGAGGATACCTCATCATTCATCTTTGAATATGCCAGTAATATTCCAAATTTAGTGGTGAGGATTTACACTATAATTACTTGCATTTTCCACCTTGTAAAACATATCTGTGGAGACAGTATTTAATCACTGGCTATTGAGATCTTTAGGTCTTTAGTGCAATTGGACTATTGATTAAATTAGATGTTTCATTTAAAGATAAAAATCGTGCATGCTTAATAACATTCTGCTCATGGTGCAAACCTCTAAAAAAAATTAGAAATGGCATTTAAAAAAGTTTAGGTGTTTGATTCTTATCATGTATGATTTAGGCATTTTTATTGAGAACTTTGGCGGCACTATTCTAATGATTGTTGACTAATTGACAAGAGATAGATTAAGAAATTACTAGAGTTAAGCTTGGAAAATAACCTAAAGAGGCAACCTAGTGACAGAATGGAATCTAATCCAGGGGAAGACGAGATATCTGAATTTGACTTCGTCTACTATTAATCAGGTTTGGATACTAAAGCAAGAATAAATAAAACTGTTAAAGTAAGAGATACAATAAAGATATACTTATTAATTCTCAAGATTAGTCAATCTTTTTTTTCAAATGTCAGAATATAATTACATGTTTCTCTCTGGTGGCTGATTTAAAAAATATTAAAGATAAGTGTAATTTGAAGATGTTTGGAATTTGGTTATGTACTGGATCTTCTCGTTCTAGTTCTGATCTGGAAAGAAATACAGACCAAAGTTGAAAGCTGGAGTTCTGGTCACCAAAGAGTGGAAACACCCTCTTTCAAGAGTCAGCCAATGAGTCTGTTGCACATAGTGTGGCTGTGATGTGATCGCCCTAAAACATAGAGAGGAGAGTTCAACATATATGTGCTTATACTTCTAAAATGGGGCGTTTCCATTTATAAATCAAGTGACTACTGAATCTTCTTTTTCCTAGAAATGTTGATACTCATGCACATGTACCTCTTACTTCTAGGGCAAGACCTCCCACTTTAAACTCTGAGCCAACATCCAATCTTCTTTGATTATTAATAGTGCTGCAAATTATGTAAAGGCAAATATTCTCCTGGAAAGCCTTTAATTCTGCCTCCAAAGAGTTACCACAACCTTTGGCTGGAAAATGTGCAGCGGAAAATATGGTCTCTGATGATGGTAGAGGCATTGGTATTGTGAAAGAACCCACGAATCTGCTAAGCTATTGGCAGTAGGAATATGAGACGAATGACTAATTTTACAGCCGGACTCTGAATTTTCACTAGAAGTAGACCAATGACACCAAGGAAGAGATCCCTGATAACTCTGTTGAATCACCATATTGGAATCTCCTTTGAGATGAAGTTTGCTGGAAAATCTGTTGTTCAAAATGTGGAGTCCATGGCAGAGAGCTTGAAATTTTGTTGTTGTAGAGTCACTTTTAACAGGGTGCTTCTTGGTATGCTGTTATGAGATATCTGCCACTTTGCTCTAGAGTAAGATCTGTAACTGAATAGCTCTTTTAGGTGAGAAATTAGAAGGCCGTGTCAGGTGGATGGACTGGAGCGATTAAATGAAAGAATAATGCTAGTTGCACTTATCCCACACACCTATCCCACACACCTATCCTACACACTTGTTAATCTAAACCATTGATGCCTAGGGTTTATCCTCTAGAAAATAGGATTTTATTAAAAAAATTATTTTTTCATATTTTTAAGGGCTTAGATTAACATATACGTCGGATAGGTGCATCCACTAGGTGCGTCTAGCATTACTCTAAATTAAATAGCATTTGTCCATAATACAGGCATTATGTCAATGCTCCAGAAAGATAATTGTTACAAGAGAAGATAGACCTTTATGCATTAGCACATGAAAAGGCTACAAAATAGAGATCATTGCTGGATAGGGTCACCATCACAACCATCACGTAAACTGAAATTGTATCATGTTTATCACTTGTTCACATTTTCCTTTCCTGGAAGTTTGACAGATCATGCCTACTTTTGCACATTGAAGGTTGAAGAAGTCATTTCTAAATTCAAATATTTACATGAGAAGCTTGAAGTGCAATCCAGTATTGCAGCATATGAGAATCTCATTATGTATTGTTGTCGTTTATTAAAGGTAAGCTCTGGTGTCCTGAAGAGTAAAGGTTTTTATTCAGATGAATTATTCATCATACTTTAAAATTATCAGGACTGAGATGCAATAACACTTAGACAAAGAGGTTCTTATTCTATTTAATGAAGTTGTTAGCGCTCAACCCTCTAATATAATATTTTTTCAGGTCCACGAAGCCCTTGATGTAGTAGATTCAATGTGTGAATCTGGTTTGGCCCTTTCAGTTGATACTTTCAACCCTATTTTACGTGCAAGTGAGGAGAGCTGTGATGTTGATTTGGTAAGCTTCATTCTTGGGGTCTTCCTTTTTATTTCTACAAGGAACTGAAATCTTTGTTTGATGTGTACTTCTTAAAACTTCCTTGACTGCACTAGACACTTGTCATGAGAAAACCGCTTTGTCCCAATTACAATGTGGTTTTATTTAGGATAATGCTAGCTGCACCTATGCGTAGTACCTATCCCACATACATATTAATCTAAGCCCTTAAAAATATAAAAAATATGATTTTATATTCTAAAGGATAAACCCTAGGCATCAATGGTTTAGATTAACATGTACGTGAGATAGGTACTGTGCATAGGTGCAACTAGCATTTTCCTTTTATTTGTTGTGGCTCAAATGGGCAAAAGATTACAGCAACAAACAAGGTTACATGAAGCTAGGGGGCGATAGCAACAATATGTTGCTCTTGAGTCCTTTGCTTAACCAACTCATCTGCCTGACCATTGCTACTTCGTAATACATGATTCCAACTAATAACAATAAAAGAAAGGTCTCTAATCTCATCAATAATACAACGCATTCTCAAAGGAGGCCTGAGATCATTCTTGCACTATTGAATCAGCACTTGGTAGTCGCCTTCAATATGGAGTGCTCCAACAAAATGATACTTGAGAAAGCACTTGAGTCCATGACATAAACTCCGAGCTTCGGCAATTGTGGAATCAGTAATACCTAGTGGTCCAGAATATGTAAGTAGGATATCTCTAGTTGAGTTCTTGACCAGACCCCCAACACCAACAAGTCCTGGGTTTCCAAAGGATGACTCAAAATTTAGCTTGTAGGAGTTCGGTGGTGGAGGAAGTCATCCAATGTTTTTGGCTTGTTTACCATTCCCCTCCCTTGCATGTGCATTTCAAGAATTCCATATTCTATAGGTCAGTCCAAGAGCTGGCTTTATTCTGAAAAATTCGATTGTTCAGAGTCAAGGGTAGTTTAGTAATTTTACTAAACTTCAGTTAGTTATTATTTGTTTATTGTTTAGTTTACTTGCTGTTCAAGCCATGAATGGCATCATTGTAATTTTGTATTTTCGGATTCTATTAATACATTTTTTAGGGTTGTAGATCATGACGACCTTACGACCTCTTTCTCTCCTTCTCTCTTCCCCTTCTTCTTATCTCTGCACTTTTCTCTCATCTTTTATCTTCCTTCACCAAATCTCACATATAGGTCAGTCCAAGAGCTGGCTTTATTCTGGAAAATTCGATTGCTCTTTTCCTTCCAAATCATCCATGTAATATATCCCATGCAACAAGAAATCATAAGTTTTCTTTTACCTCCAAGACCAAGGGAACCAATGAGAGCAGTAATACTATATAGGTCACGAAGAATAGGTAAAATAAGCCCGAACCTATTAAGGAAAAAGTTCCAAACTCTCCAACTAAAAGGGCAGTGAACCACGATATGATTGACTCATTTTCAGCATCTTGAATCTGAATCCCATCCTCATCAACAAATCTCTAGTAGGTAGTCTACCTCTCAAACAACACCACCCAAAGAAAATTTGTTTTCTAGGACCCGATAGTGACCAGGCCACATCAGCCAAGTGAGGTTGGTGGCCTCGATTTGTTAAACAAGAATATGCTGAACTTACCATATGGAGTCCTCTGGAGTGAGGCTTCCATCCTGTCTAATAGGTAAAGTCTTGGGAATTTTTCTACCAATGTAGTATCACCAATCCTAATGCAATAGAAAACCAATCTCTTAAAAAAAAATGTAGTATCACCAATCCACCTATCAGTCCAGAAACGAGTTCTATTGCCAATGTCTGGTAGTAGAAATACATGTTGAGCAAAGGAAGGAAACATCTAAATAATTTTCTTCCATATTGAAGAAAGTCTCCCATGTCTTGGGCTTCAAACCACCACTTCCTTGACCTGCTGTCCAATACCTTAACTAGAATTTTCATCCAAGTAGATTCCCCACATGTATTCAGCTTCCACAACCATTTAGCCAGTAGAGCCTCATTCATGTATCTTATCTTTCTGATTCCCAACCCTTCGTCCTCTTTGTCTTAACAAACATCATCCCATTTGATGAGATGAAATTTTTATCGCTCCGAAGTACCCGACCATAGAAAGTTCTTCATAGTTCTTTCAATATTATTTACCACAGAAATAGGGTAATGCAAGAAGGAAACGTGATAGGTGGGAATGCCTAATAAACTAGCTTTGATTAAAGTAAGTCTACCCGCTTTTGTGAGTAGTCTCCCTTGCCATGTACCCAACCTGAGGTTCAGCTTCTCAATGATTGGGTTACATAAATTCCTTGTTGCCCATTCATTGAAGAGGGGTAATCCAAGATAAGTACTAGGAAGAGATCCAATTTTACAACGCAACATGTCAGCCATATCATTCATCACTGCTTGATTAATGGAAAAACCATAGATTGCAGACTTGGACCAGTTTATTTTCAATCCGGATGTGATTTCAAACAGCATCAATATGCACTTTACAACTCTAAATTGCTCAATTATGCCCTTACAAAAAAGGATAGTGTCATCAGCAAATGGCACAAGCGGTGCTTGAAGGCAGTCCCTATCAATCATGGGTTCCATCCAACCTTCATCCAAAGCCATATTCAACATGAATCTCAGACCCTCACCTGCAATAGTAAAGAGCATGGGAGACAACGGATCACCTTGTCTTAACCCCCTTGTAGGTTTACTATACCCATGAGCACCGCCATTAATCAGGATGGAATATCTAGCTAAAGAAATGCATGGCCATATCCAATTCCTCCATCTCCAACCAAAGCCCAGTTGCTTCATCATGGATTTCAGATAATTTCATGAAATCTTATCAAATGCTTTCTCAAAATCTAGCTTTAGAATAAACCCTGACTCCTTTGACTGTTGACAGATATGAATAATCTTGTGGACATTCATTGCAACATCAAGAATAGCCCTTCCTTTAATGAAAGTGTGCTGTTTTGCATGATTTATGTGCCCCAAAACATTTTGTAGCCTTGCTGCCAACAATCTAGCAATAATTTTATAAGTACTACTCGTTGGACTTATAGGCCTGCAGGCGGTAATCTGCTCCGCACAATGTTTCTTGGGAACTAAGGGAATGAAAGTAGCCCCAAAAGTAGAGCTAGTGAGGCCAAATTGGTGGAAATGCTGGACTTGTTGAATAATGTCATTCTCGATAATAGGCCAGCAAACATTAAAGAACTCACCATTGTATCCATCTGGGCCCGGAGCCTTGTCCTTGGGAAGAAATTTTCCTGCCGCAACAATTTCTTCGATGGTAAATGGTCTCTCAAGCTCATCAGCCCCATCAGGTGTGAGCCAATGACAACATATGCCACGAAGAGAGGAGATATGATTGTTGTCAGTAGTGATTTCTCCATTGATTGTAAGAGAGGAGATATGATTGTTGCTCCTCCTATGAGATGCAATTGCAACATCTTTTGAATTTCTTATATTTTGGTTTTGTTGCAAAGAGCAACGCATAAGCTTCTGGATGCTTTATATCCTATAATAAGGATATTTATTTATTTTTAAATATGCATGTGCTTAGTGGCCAAGATTGACAAGAACAAATATCAAGGCCACAATAGTTACAATTTCTTTAAGGTTAGTATTGCTCTTTGTAGTATTCCATGTATCTGTAAAAAAAGTGGGGTCGTGAAAGTCTGTATCATGATTATATTGGGGAAGAAGCAAGGGGGCAGTAATAATGTGGTTAGCCGTGTGAGAGGAGACACGCAAGAGACTAATATACCCACCGGGCATTCAAATTGGATGGTGGAAATGCATTTATGCAGTAAGTCCAGCATGAAGTCAAATTTTAACTTATAATTATGAGCAACAAAAACCTTCCTATAATATTTGAAAAAAGAACAAAGACCTTCCTTTAAATTTTAACCTATATTGTATCATTAGACTTACTATCAATAAAAGCTTCACCATTTCAGAAAAAAACGGACCTTCCCTCAAATTACGAAAGAGGATAAAGATTTATCTATGACAGTCCCATAAAGGACCTGCAGGTTTGCAGATGACTTGTATGACAAACAGTTTTATGCAAATACTGGAGGAATGACACTTCAGCCTTTCTTGCTTTCATTAAATATGAGATTTCATTTATTTATCTGAAATGTACTAAAAATATTCAGATATTCATGGGGGCGGCTTTTTATTTCTAAACCTGCACTTGTTCAAGGGCTGACCTATGATGCTTATTCTATTACATTATTTCATTAGTAGTGTGTGCTTTTTGACTTCTATGCTCTCCACTAGTGGAGATCTGCTTAGTGGAGGCTTTTTTCTCAAACTATTGTTTTTACTCACTTGTACTTTATGAAAAAGGTTCGTCCAATTTACTCTGTGATGCGGCGCCACAATTTGATACCAACAGGTGAAACTGTCAAGAATATGATATCTTTACTTGTGAAGATGAAAGATGTAAGTCTATGTACTATTCCATTTGTGAATTTCCATCCTTGCATGAATCTTCGTAATCTTTTGGTAGCATATATAAATTGTTTATTGTTACATAGACTATCCTTTTACCTTATAAGTGAGTTGACATGCACAAAATGTATTTCTTGATTTCTTTGACAAAAGAATGTTTTTCTTGATAAAAAGTGAAAAGCTAATACTTGTTTAATGTGTTAGTGTAGCTTAATGGAATGAGAATGTGTAGTGCTAATTCTATGGCTGATAAGCTGACTTGTCATAGCATGAATCTTCTGGCTCCTCTTGGTGATGCAGCTTTACCTTTTGATGTTCATTGACTTTTCTTTCTGTACAATTGCAGTGAATGTGGTTTATTTACCTTTTTTTTTAAAAAAAAATATCATTCTCTTATTACAATTTCTTAGCATAAAAAGAGCTCTATGAAAATGATCTAGCTTTTTTTTTTTTGAGGAAAATGATGGATATTCTTGAAATTCTGGTGGCCATATGGATATTTCTTTTGCTACAGATGGCATCTTCTGTACTCGGTCACTTTATTCATTTACTCAAGTATTTTCTGTTTCTAGGATTATGATTGGGTGTATTTGTTTGGTATATGACCTTGCTCTTACACCTGGCCGTGAAGTATAATTGTGTTTTTTTTTTTTGAAAGCTCATGAAGTATAAATTTTGGGATGAGAAAAGGGCCCTTGTCCAACTTATTTAGCGACTAGGTCATCCTTGGTTTTACTGGGCCTATTGAGAACTATAGGTGTTGGTTTTACCAACAAAACTCTTGCCTATCATTTACTAAATGGAATAAAAATCATACCCAGTTAAATATTCCATTAATTATATATATTTACCATCTTTCTTACATTAAACATAATGGAATCAAGTAATACTTATTCTATATCTGACCTTAATTACTGTTTAAGACTAAAGGGACATTAGAGTCAATTTAACTTATAACATATAAAATTTCTTAGTTCTTGTTCTCTTTCATCTCTTTCCCTTCAACATGATAGGTTTCAAGCTTCCTCCGACTGAGGGACCTTGAAACTGCTCTGATATTCTTCATAGTTTTACTATCTTTTATAATTAGTACGAATACTTTCTTTCAAATCAAGCTCTTCAAATCACAACGCTCTGAGTTGGTTCTGTCCAATAGCAAATGGTCCTTGTCTTATAACGCAGCATTGCTCTTGGATCTTTGTCTTGCTTTGAGGTAGTCTCTTTATCTGCTTCAAGATACATGCCTTGCAAAGTTTCTAGATTCATAATTCTTTTTCATCTGCGACTTCCTTTTTCCCTCACTTTTCTCTGTCAACCCTCTAAAACTTCTTCTAGAAATCATAAAGCATATGAACCTTGATTTGTATACATTTATTATTTTCAATGTGAAGATTTTCAATCTCTTATGAAAATCTTATTTTTAAAATCTCTGAATTAAAAAAATATCTTTTCTTTTATGATCTATTCATATCAGCTACTGTATTCTATGTTCTGCTCAGTTCCTTGACTCTGTGGATACCATTGTTATACTTTTAATGGATAGTTTAACTAAATGGTCTCATTCATCTGTTACTGTAAACATCTTTCAACAATGACAATCTGTTTGACTCAGTATTCCTGTTTCTGCTTGATTTTCTTTTGACATTTGCTAATGATACCCATGTCGGACAACCATTATGGTTATGACATAATGAAAAGGATCATGCAAACTTGAGATGGCAGCTGCAATATAAATTCTTAGAAACATGGATGGCTCTGTGAATACACCAAATAATCGAAATATAATTACTTGAATGTGGTTGATTTCAGTTTTGGTTCAGCTTCCAATTAACTAGCTAATTTTGCTGCGCGTCAACTAATAATAGATTTTCCACCATTAAAAAAGAAAAAAAAATCCAACTATCTGGGAGGATACCCTGTCGAACCTCTTGTTGTGACTTATCTTCCTTGTCTCAAGGATATGTATTTTACAAATTATCACAAATTCAAGTTATTAATATTAACAAGGATTTTATATTCTAAATCTGATTAATTTTATTTAAATTTTTTATTGCTGATAATAAACGTTATTTTTAATTAATGATATGTTTTATTCTGTTTGTGCAGTTTGAAGGTGCATATAACATGCTAAAAGATGTGGAAGAGATGGATGTAAAGCCAACATCAAATATGTATAATGCTATAATGGCTGGATTTTTTAGGGAGGCAAGTGATTGTTGTTTGTGTGAAGATTGCACATTTTAGTTTTTTGACAATTTTGTGCTGTTTAAAATAGTCTTGAAATTTGAGAACATAAATTATGCTATTTGTGAATAGAAGAGACTAATGCCTTTGAAGTGTACCGGGTCTATTTGTGATAAAATTATATTTTCTGTGCAGAAAAATATTTATGGTGGTCTGATGGTTCTTAAACAAATGGAACGTGCAGAACTTAAACCTGATTCTGAGACTTTCAGCTATTTATTGTGTAATTGTGAAAATGAAGATGATATTGATAAGGTGTGTTGCTTGTTTATGAGAGCAGTTTTCGTCATACTACTGCTCTTTACAGGGTCTTTTTTTTTTCAGTCAAGTTTTTGAGAAGGTTATCAGAGGATTATGACAGTCTTGTTGTTCACGTAGTTCTTTTATCTTTTGTTTTGGCATTCCAATTAACAACCTAAAGCACCACATATGTTACCTGTTTGTAGTATATGGAAGATATCAGACAAGTTGGAGTACCAGTAACAAAGCATATTTACATGTCTCTAATAAATGCTTATGCAAATATGGGGAAGTTTGACAAGGCAAAACAGGTACACATGGTACAAATTCATTAAAGGTTACTTTTTGCTATTGGAAGATATTCTAAGCTAATGTACCTGGTTATATACCTGCAAGTCGTGTTACTCTAGATTTCTCATAATTTAATATGTTATCGTAGGTACTTTTGAATCCAGACATTCCAATTAAAAGTGTCAACGAGATAAACAGTGTACTTGCATCAGCTCTTGCATTCAATGGGGAAATCCTGGAGGCTCTGAAAATATATGAGGAAGTCAAACAAGCTGGCTGCCAACTCGAGCCTAAGGCTATAGTCCGCTTAATTGTATGTCCTACTAAATTTTATTTGTTTCGCATGAAGATAACGATGATAACTTTTTTTTTTCTTTCTTATGACAGGAGTACCTTCGGTCTGAAGGGCAATTGGAGAAGTTGCTTGAGCTGCTAGAAGGATTGAAGGATTCAAGCTACTGGTTTGATGGTTGTACAAGAGTTGTCCTCTACTGTGTTAGATATAAACATCTGAGGTTGTTGATTTTGTTCTCTTTATGTTGGCTAATAATGGTTGCTTTTCCTTTCTGCTCTTTTCACGTGTTTCTTGTTTTTTTTTGGCTCAGCTGCACTGTTGACTTGCTCAAGCAACTCCAGGAGAAGGACAAATCATCAACATGTTATGTTTTTGATATGGTATACATCAACTCTAAACCCAACTTTGAAGTCATAAAAAGCTTTTGGCTTGTGTCACTTATAATACAAATTCTTCATGAAAACCTGGTTTGCTGACCTACTGGGTCGACCTGAAGTCCACTGTGGGCAGATGGGTTGGAAGGTAAGATTTTCCCATTTTGGTTTTGGGTGAGTCGCCTCCAACCCGGCCTGAGTCTGGAGGGTTGTCCTATCCAACTTGGCTGACCTGGCCTGGGTTTCGACAAACCCAAGTTGTGTCATGTGACCTTGATGAAAACTAGAATGCCCATTTGCATGCATTAAGAACGTTTGAATTGCACCAAGTCATTATATGATATGACATAGGGTAGAGAACTTTTCTTTTGATGAGGGCCTTAACCACTGCAGAATCTACCTTTGCATATAGGAAAATGAAGTTTATATAGGAGAGCGGAAGTTCTTATTACCCTAATGTCATTGTCGTGTTAAAAGACAATCTCGTTTTCTAGAGGCCTCTCCAAACCTGGTGTATAGGTTGGCAACCAATCTGTCTTCCTTTCTGATTGTCTAGTTCACCCACCAATATCAATGACATCTTCTGTTATTGGCTGTTCCTGCTATTAAAATTACAAAAATATGCCCAATCAAGGTACAACATTCACTAAAACTGCTCAGTATCTCAAAATATTATCTGATTGTTTAGTCTACCTCTGGTACTCTGTTCTCATAGTACTCCCTTATTTTTGCCACCCTCATGGTTTGTCAATTAAATTCTGGACCATCAGGCATCTGCTTAACTAATGCCAATTTAGTAACTCTCTTGTAGGTTTTTGCATTTCTCTTTAACAGCATGTGTATCGCATAACATTCATTATAGTAATTTTTAAGTCTATAAGAAATATATTCCTTTTGTAAAGTAATTAATGTCATCATTTTAAATGATGAACCTATAAAATTGGTTCGTTGTGTACAACAATCTCAAGGAACTGCATCCTTCCTAGTGCTCTCAGTACTTTCTGTTCTTGTATGCTCTTTTTGAAATTTTACCTTCCTAGAGCTCTTATTCATTGTGCTACTTGTTCTTGTATTTTTTTCTTTCAAATTTGTCCTTCCAACATCTGCTAAATTGCTAGTCTACTAAAAATCTTGTAGATTTTTGCTCCTCTTTTTCAGCATGTTTATCACTTAACGTTCATTATGCTAGTCTTAATCTAAATAAAATCTGTTCCTTCCATAAAGTCTCATTCTTACCCTGTTTAAATGATAACTGCCTGGCAACACCCACACCCACACATCCCAGAGAAAAAAAAAATGACAACAGAGGCTGTTCACAACAGCGAGTCAGGCCCTCACAAGTCTTACATTTTCCCGTTTTTGTTTTATATGATCATATTGACATAATGTGGATGTTGAAGCCCTTGGTTATCAAGGGTCGTGTCCATCCTAAGTCAATTCATGTCCTCTCTAGATTGTGATCCTAGATTGATTTAAAGCTTATAGCTGCTGCAAACACATGGTTCCAAGTTGCTCTAGTGCTAGTCATGAATATGCCAATGACTCACCTCCGTTTTATGTGATGTTTTGTAAAATTTTGCATCAGATTTATGCTGAAGTCCTGGAGAGAGAACCGGTTGATTTGGACATAGCCTTGAACTTGCTGCAGATTATGAAGGATGAGCTCAAACTTCAACCTTCCCGCACTAGTCTTGATTTTCTCCTCAGTGCGTGTGTAAGTGTGAAAGATCCCCATCATGCGTGGCAAATTTGGGGAGAGTATGAGAAAGCTGGTCTTCCAAAGAACATTCTGACCCACTTGAGGTTCGTAAAAGTGTTTTTCTGCATAGCTTTTGGGACTTATTCTGTTCAAACCATACGTTATCTAACTTATAATGTTTATCTTGTACAGCATGTACCAGGTAATGTTGGCCTCAGGGGAACAAAAATCTGCCGCAGATATACTGAGGAAAATCTCAAGAGATGATCCTGATGTTCGCCACATTATTAAAGCATGTCAATCAACTTTCAGTAAAACTACTGTGAGGAAAAAATTAAATAAACAGTCTGTCCAGGCTTGAACATATTAGTAAATGTTATATTGTGCTTGGGGTCTTTGCCAACAGTTTGCTCAAGGCAATAAGATTGCAGTAACTACAGACGTAAGCCACTGTGCCGGATGGTCATATGGGATTGCTTACAACGTCATTAATGAGAACTCACTGCAAATAGCCCAGCGAACTTACTGTCCCTGACCAATGGTTGGCTATCTGCATAAATTATTCACCGCACCCGCTATTGTTCCAGGTATTTGCATAGACCTATAAATCCATATCAATCGCACTAGCATAGATACGAAAAAATCCGGATCGGACGCATCTGGACGCATCTATGTACATCCAGGAAGGTCACAGTGGAAGTGATATATTAATCCAGGTGAATCGTTCTTTGACATTAACCCAAATAATCATAGTAAAATCTATTAAAATTGGTAAGCGCAGGGTGAAAGCCCTCGGCACGATAATTCCAATCAATTGGGCGGGGCGACCAGATTACCTTGGTTTGGTACCTTGGACTCGTACGTGGAGTCTTAGCTGGCATTATACGAGATGGAAAGTTAGTTGTTTTAGATTATTCATCCAGAAATTCTCCCTTTTTCCGCTGTCCATTGCTGCTTTTACTATCCCCTTCCCTGCGACTACGAGCTTTTCTCGTTTCTCCGTCCATGTTTTGAAAACTAAACCAGCCTGGCTGGTTTAACAGGTTGCACCGGAATTGGAAGTTATTCAGGTTCTTACAAATGTCAAAACCGAACTGTGGTCTAATTCATGCACCAAGAGAGCACATAACCTAAGTCTTTCTGAAAAAATAAAAAATTAATATATCTCATCTTTCTATTGTAAGGTGAAACTATGGTTTAACCATTGTGTAATCTGGTCTAGCCGATTCAAAACATTGTTCTCTATTGCTTCTTTGACCTTGGCAGTTATTTCCTTGCTTGTCTGTGACTACTACTTTTCTCCAGTTTCTATTGCTGCTTCCAACGTCGCTTTGTACTTAATTTTCGTCCATTTCTATTACGAGTTTTCGCTCTCCTTTGCAATTGGTTTTTCTCTCCTCTTCGTAGCCTATATCTAGGCAACAGTCGCACTTCTCGTGCAGCAGAGAGAGAAAAACAAAAAAGAAATAAAAAACATCATCCATTTTGGCGCAGCAGAAACCAAAAAATGGGAAAGCATTGGCTAGTTGAGTTCGCCGACGAGCTCGACGGAACCTCATTATTTCCCTTTGGCTTCCAGCCACTGTGGGGAGCTCGAGATGGAGGGCCGTAAGTTTCGCCCAATTCAAGCATAATCACCTGACGTGATATGCCAAGTCTAAGTCCACGTCAGGGTGTACCAGTCGCAGGTGCACCGAGGAGTTACATATAGCATTGTTCTATTGTTCTTGTAAGATGTAGACGATCGTTTGCAGCCCAAAAAAATGGAAACAGTGGCCTTTTATTTGTTTAATAGAGTGCACGCGGGACAGCCTTGTTTGATTATGCGAGAGACAAATGTTGCAATCTAACCCGGACCTCTTCATCTGACTGAACACACTAGAAAGCCAAGTGAAATCAGCAAAGAAATGGCATCCACTTCAACCATATTCATGTGAACAATAATATTAAAAATGCAGGCATCCGCACTACCAGCGGCTGTTAAAGAAGCACGTATTTACAGAGTTTCCTGCAACTAACTGGCTTAGACGAGAAGAAATGGAAAATTGTCTTACTCCACGAGGCATTTGTGCAGGGGACAAGTAGCTGGCAAACTCATGCATGAGATCAGGAGGAGAGCCTTTTACTCCGTTTCTTTGCTGTCTTAGCAAGAGCATCACAAATCTCCCTCTTGCGCTTGGAGTTTTCTTGGCCCTTGATAGCAGTTGTGTTTGCCTGAGCTTCCAGTGCAGACCTTACAAAAAATTTCAGTCTCCACAACGTGGATTCACTCTGTACAATGACCCGATAAACCAAAGTTACTAAATGCATTGACAAGCTCATATGCATCCAACTTCCTCAAAGCATCCCTTTTCAAGTAATAGACAACAAGTTTCGTAGAAGTTCTTCAAAGATGCAACTCATTTTTTTCAAGTTACTGAAAAAATTAGGAAAAAAACTGCAATTGACATCCGTTTTGGAAAAAGACTGCTTCAAATTACAGGGACTTTTATGTATGCAGATGTTTATGTGATATAGTACTAACCTGAGCATCCATGTCAAGATCAACCTCCTCTGCCGTAGCTTGAAAGTTTGGATTTCTTTGGGCAATAATTTCAAGTGCTTTGTTTAGATCTTCTGGTGATAATCGGCCGAGGCCGGATCCGAGCTTTCTTTTCTCTTCTGTGGTCATTTTTCTGCATAGAACGTTCACATCTGTGAGCCGCCAATATATATATATATATATTTTTTTTTTTTGAAAGTTGGTATTTCTCTAATCTAATTCCATGCCCCTAGGGAGTCTTGAACCCAAGACCTCCCGCTACAAACCCCCCCATGTGACCACTGAGCTATGCTCAAGTTCACAGCCGCAAATATTATCGTTACTAAAAATTTGATTTAATCCCTGCTACAGATGAGCCTTTTCTGCTGAGATGATGCGACCATACAGAAATCCAGCTTGACAATCATAAATGCAGTAAATAATTAGCCACAACTTTGACCCTAAATATGTGGAATAATTTCCTAGAGATCATCAGGATTTTAGAGTCGAAAGGTTCCAAGAAGCTTATCACACAGTTTAAAACCTTATAAAGTATCAAAGCAATGAAGAAAATACAACCAAGGTGAGTAAGAAAAAAGTAAAAATTTGACAAGAATGTACAAGTCTTTGAAAAGCCTTCAATTGTACTAATTCTTCACAGACAAAGCAAACTGAGATGGTCAGCAGTTTCTTGAAGCCACTTGTATAGCCTGAAGATAAAAGAGGGAGGGGGCAACAATGGCAACAATCCTGATAGATTTATCAACTATATATTTTCTTTTGAGCAGTACAAGAACAACAAAATTAATCAAAAAAAATTGAGAACCATTTTCTTAGTAATGAAGTTGCATCTCGAATTACCTGCACCTCTGAACAATCATTTCTCTAAGCTCCTCTAAATGGGAATCAAGGTCACAAAGCTGTGAAGATCAAAGAACAAGCTTGTAAGGAGATACCCACAATAGTTCTATAACGGTAATTCAACAAACAATTTTTTCTACAATACGGAGCCACTTGTATGGACAGACATACGGAGCCGCTATTGAAGGAAGTCTAGAACAACGAAAGCTCATGGTTTATGTAAGCAAGCAGTATCCTATGCCTGCTTACTGCCAATAAAAATGGCCCAGTATACATTTTGACTATCCTATGCTTTCATATGAAAACATGTCCAGAAGAAGATACCTCTAAACTTGTATCTCTGGCCAATTTAGCTGTGGAAGTTTCTTGTGCAAGCTGCTTTCCTGCTTGTGCTTCTGCCTCCTCTTCTTTAAGCCTTGTTTCCTGTCAGTCAACATCACCAACTTGTAAAAAAGTCCATCCATATATGCCAACCTGTACTGGATTGAAGTGAATCCAAGATATAACCTCTACAGGGATGCAGCTAGAATAAACTTGCCCACTAATATATCAAACTAGATGACAAGACTTCCAATAATATGAGATGGACAAAACCATTCCAACCAATATTTAAAGGACAATTAAGAAAACTGTGGGTGAATTCTAAATTCACCTCAAGGTGTGATACAAGCATGTTGGAGTCTCCCGGAACAAAGCCATTGCTCATTTCCATAAAGAAGGTAGAATTATCTTCAGAAATTACAAATTTTGTTTGGTACAGTAGGAAGGCATGCACGCCAAAAGAAACATCAGTGGAAGTAACAATTGTAACAGATTTACAATGTAGAACGTTATTCGGGAAAAGAAAAAATTAGCACAGAACCAAATAGAAAGAAATTGTAACAGGCTACCTCTTCAATAACTTTAGGTAATAGTTGAAGCCACTTGTCTTTGAACTTTGATAGCACCGTTTCAGCCATGACATAAACATCGCTTTTCTCATCATTATATGTCATTGCATTTTTAAAAACTAGTTGCACATCAGCAAATGCTTCACGGACATTCTTGTATCCTGTACCATTTGATTCCAATGTTGCTGTGATATGTTTGTGTATTGTACTGAAATCCATTGGCTTTTCAATAACCTGATATGCATCCCACAAATGCGTATAGAAATCATACCACTGAAACAGGGCTGTTATGAACCACAACTGTTTCCTAGTATACATTAATCATGACCATAACAGATTTTTCAGTCTAACATTGATCTTAGGGGAAAAAAAACCCTGAAAAACACAGATGATTGATGAAATATGATGTAATAAAACCTAGAAAGACACTTTTTACCTCATAATAATCATGTAAGCCAAGACCTTCTACATCTACTGGTTCCATAAAGGGCCAGGCCCATTTGTGTACTTTAATCTGGTCAAGAAAGATGAAGGTCATAAGGAAATGCATACAAACATGTTGCTTCCTCTAGAATAGAAGAAGGGATGAGGGTATCCAAATTGATAACTGCTCTATTTCAAGAGTTCAACAAATAAATAAATACTAAGAAAGAACACAAACAAAAATTTTCTGATCCTAATAAGCAACACAAATGTTTTATATCGAAATACTTGCAAAAAATAAGTCCACAGTCGATGCCTGGTTCAATATTGACTCAAATTTACGCATCAGCTCTTGCATTCTCTTCACAGCAGCAGCTTCCCTAAGAGCTGGATCTTGTGGTAGCTTCTTACCAGTCGCTATCTGTTTTTCCTTTTCTCTCTCTTTCACAACCGAACTACCTTTAAAGTTGTTTGATTGTTTTTTAGTGATGGATGAATAAAACTGAGAGATTTCATTGACTCTCTGCTCAAGCTGCAAGTCAAATAACAATATATTAGGCATCTATCACTCAAGGGAAACTCCTCAACAAATGCATCGGAACTTTGGTAATCAAAATCCAAAGCTTTGTTGCTTAACATCCATAATAGTTATAATGCTTGTTGATCACAAAATGTTGCTGTCAAGTGCGACTGAAAATTATTTCACGAAGCACAAATACAAAAGAGACCCACTCACGGTGCCGAAGAGACCATCAAGTTTGTGATATCGCTCACTTTTTTACTTGTTTTACAAAAGGCTCGTTGTGACAGGCATGAGAAGGAATGACTTAAGTATCTTGATGAAAAAACTCGAAACGAATTATTATTTCAGAAGAATAATTAAAAGTATTGAACTACTACCTCGTCCACCTTGTTCACCATTTCGTCGAATTGCTGTTTGAAAATTTCAACCTCTTTACTCTCATCCGTTACACCATCCATCGTGCCGAAAATCATCTTACAAGCCATAATTTCTAGAAGGCCCAATTAAACATGCCAGATAAAAAAGCGAAAAAAGCTAAAAACTAATTTCAAACAGCAGAAAGTCGGGAGAAAACTGACAGTCACTATAGGGAAGCAGCAGAGGATCGAACGAAAAGGAAAACAGTCAAGAAGAAGAGAGAAGAGAAAACAGAAGCTATGGAGAAGAAAGACAGTCCCGGTAAGAGAAGAGTAGAGAGGAGAGAGGAAAACAGGAGAAAGAAAAAGGAGCGCCAAGAGGTACAAGAGGAAATAAAGAAATCTTTCGCCTCAATCTGCCGGATCTTCAGTCGATGTCTCTTGCGGTTGCAGCAGCTTTTGGGAAGAGGGAGGCTACTGCTATCAAAGTATAAGATTTTCTCTTATAAACGTAAGTTATGGCTACCGCTGTCGAACAACATTAAAGTTTTAATCTGAGAATTCCGCGAGGTCTATAATAATTTGCATTAATAAAAGTATGTAATCATCGTGTTCTGATTAAAGTAAACTTAAAAGGGACATTAATATATTAATTTAATGCTGAAAATTTCCTGTTTCCATTAAAAAAAAATGGGAGTATAAATTCTCTTTGAATCTCCTGCTCCTCACAAGTCCTGAATTACTCTTCAGATTTTATGGTCGGGTAATTTCTGATAAAGAGCTTGTTGTGAACTACATGTATCTTCTACTTTTATTTTTTCCTTCTATTTCATTTATATTGTAGCAGCACAGTTCTTACGTTGTTTATAAGTATATCATTAATGCTTTCTATATCCTAGTCTTTTAGCTTGTTTGATAAGCCCAATTTGCACGAATTTCTGTGGGGTATTTCATGCCTCCCAACTTGATAGGCTCAAGAGCAGATTGGAACCTCAACGGCTTTTATATCCATTGATAATGCCAGCAAGTAACATAGTATGAAAGAGAGGTTCGTTTTCTGTCCTTGAAGAAGCGTAAGAATGATTTTTAATACTGTACCGAATCTGTAAATATGTAAATGAGCACTGTCATCCTACTTACTCCAAGATGGTAATCCTCCACAATATAAAAACAGAACCGTAGCATGGCCTCGTAATGGATTTCTTTGCATCTGTTGTTAACATGCTTCCAACTCTTTTTAACTGATCCAAAGAAATGCAATCAATTGAGGCATTGCATCCAATCCACCCAGAACAGGCCAGTTTCCCATCCTTTCCTTCAAATTAACTTATTATTCAAACTGAAACTGGGCACACAAAAGAAAAAAGGGAAACACAGCAGACATATATAACCATCCAGCAAAATGGATGCGCAATTGATATAAAGATTCTAATAGTAAAGCATCAAACCTTTATGCCATCATTTTCAGCATTCTAACTTCCGAGTTAAATATATTTAATGTACATAAGATAAAGACATTAAAGGTTAAATTCTACATCAGTCTGCAGATTGTACAGCTGCCTCAAGCATCTCACTGTGGATGCCTTTCTCAGCCGCTTCCTCATCATCTCCAGGATGCTGCAAAATGGGAGGCACAGGAAAGATATTAAAATAGTAGAAAAGGAAGCAGACATTGAAACAGATTAATAGTTGCGACAATTGAAACTGCCTAGAAGAGGAGGGAGGGATGGAGAAATCCCACGTATTAATATTTTTGTAATTCCATCATCTCTGAGATTGACATATTCTTTTGTATAATCGACCCCTTGGTGAAAGCCTATTATAAAAACTCAGGAAAACCACGTTTTTCTAGATCATGAGGTTTTCTAAATGATAATGCACCATGCTCTCCCTCTGTGGAGTAGCTAGTACTTGGCATGTTGTTGACTTTTTTTTTCTTCTTTTTTTTTTTTTGAGAAAAACACTTTTTTAACCCAACCACTATGTCCCTAAGGAGAGTTGAACACAAGACCTCCCGTTACAAACTCCCCCATGTGACCAACTGAGATCTGCTCAGGTTTACATCAGAAGTGCACATCAGAAAATTTCCAGGAAAGTTACCTAGTTTTCCTTCTTCAGTAATTCCGTGGCTGACCCTAAATCTTTTCTTGTGAGGAGAAGCTTGCTTCTGCACTCCATTCCCTGGACTCATTCCCATCACTCCGTTAGGTTCCCCATCACTAACAATATTAACACTTGAGTCTTCTTCATTTAGTCCATTCTCTGAAGCATCCAAACTGAAGCGGTCACCCAACCTTTCAAAACGAGCTTGTGATCTGTAGAGTTTATAAAATAAAAAAACGCACTTAAAAAACCAATCAATAGGATTATCTAAACAAAAACCGAATTTATCATCTAATTTCCATGTATAACATATCAAATTCTTGTGAGAAAATAAGAAAGATTCTCTAGACAAGGATGGTGGCAAACTATTGCTCTCCAATCTCATGTTGTTGCACCTAGATTAGTGAAGCTTGTTTCTCTCTTACTTCCTTTCCTAATGATTAGAAAACTACTTCTCAAAAAGAAAAAAAAATGTCTGTCTGAGCTATATATTACTAAATGAAGGTCTGACAGGCAATTTGGTCGTTTTGCATATAGGTTGTTATGTAATTTAGCGTTCCCCTCTTAAATTTATTAGAAGTACGTTGCAGTTAATAGTATGACGTATCTATAATTTGAAACAGCAAGCATATGTTACATATGAAAGCAGTATATGTGGACGTGAGAGCAGTATATCTGAACGTGTGATCCTCATTTCAGTAATTGGAGACAGTAAGTATATGGCAATTATCAGAGTGGTATATCTTGAAGTACTAGTTATGTTAAATATATAATAGATCATGTTAAGGGTCAAGTTTGGACCCTCAATGAAACTTCCTGCAATTGCCACAGGAGAATTCCTCCTCTGCTTAACATTTGGTTGTTCATTCTCTCTTTCTTATCTACCTTTTCCGCACAAACACAGAAGACCTTTAAGTACAATCTCTCCCATTAACCCCTCACCAACCACTCTCAGATGTGGCTATAGTTCAAGCAGTTAAAACAAACAAACAAAAAAATACGGCTTTTGTATGCAGAAGTTGGAAGTAGAACAGACCACATAAAAATATATGAGTAGAGACCAACCTTTTTAATTGTTCTTGTGCACGGGAATAACGTTTCTGAGCTTTGATGATTTTCAGGATTTTTGAGGTGATCCTGCATAAGTTTAAAGAAATAAGTAGTTTTATCTTCTGCCTGATTCTCTAAGGACAATAACAACTTTTTTCTGTAAGTGAACATTTTAAATACCTTCTACCGTCTTCTCGCTCTTTGTTCAATTGAAGTTCAAGCTCTTCAATTCTAGATTTAAGACTTTCTGCCTCCTGTGCCTTCTCCTCAAGGGCAGTCTGTCAAAAACTCAACACACAAAAAACTTCAATAAATGATCCCCCATGCTTGAGAACAGAACTAAAAAAATAGTCAGGCTAACTGGTTCAGCTAGTGCACCAGCCTAGTTGAAAGCTGTCATGTTCATTGAGATTATTTACTTATAATTACAACATTAGAAGTTAAAAGTAGCCTTTCTGCACACTGTACATTTCCAGAAAAAAAAAAAAGAAATCCAAAAAGAAAAGCCTATAAACAAGAGTTTTTTAAATGAACAGAAAAATTGGCCATGCCAATTCAATTTGAACAGCATCCTACTCCAAGGCAGCCGTATTGCAATGGTTTTTCCACTTTCAAGTTCAATATTATGAGATAAAAAATGGCATTAATGAAACCTCAACTCAAAACATATCCAAGAGAAAGAGATGAGTACAAAAAGAGCATACAATATACCGTAAGGAACTGATAACTTACAAAAACAACCTACAATACACCATAAGGAAATGATAAGAATTAATTTTCATTGCGGTATACATTGTAACATTAAAGCAAAATACCAGTAATTGACACGGACAGAAACAAAAGTGGAGCCAGAGCAACAAAGTACCGGCCACTACCCAGTCCACAACCTTCACACCTCCCCTCCCAAAAAAAAAAATAAAGTAAATAAAATAAATAACTGATAATCATTCAAAGATATGAAACATGTCCCAGAGACTTAATATATGTACCATATTTGAAAGACCAAAAGGAAACTCACCTCCAGATGACATTTGTGGTCCTCTAGCATCTTTAAATGTAATTGTGCTTGCTCTAGCTGCAACTGATTCCATGAAGATGATAAAATTAGGCAAAGAGGCTTAAAAACCTAAAACCTGCAATCGCCTGTGTTCTAAACGACAATCATCAGCTACATTTAACTTGTGTGCTTGAAATGCTGAACATGTGACATAAATTAAAACCTGCTCTTCTTGAACATTTTTGTCATCATAGGATGAGACTCTTCCTTCTCTAACATGATCATCAGCACCATCTGAAGCCCTATGACTCCCAGAAGCATCACTTTGTCCATCTGCAATGGGCCTCTTTCTATCCCGTCTCTCGCTGCAACTAAAACCATAAATATCAGAAGGTAAAATTGGTATAACATTCACACTTACTTTTTGGAAACAAAGGTTGTTTATAACAAGTGTGTGTGTGCGTATTTGCAGGTACATATAAACAACAAAACCAAAGCGGCTCATTGGTGTATAATGCAGATGTTAAGCCTAATACAGAGTAAGTCCAACACCTATACTTTACAGTGGTACCATAAAGGCTTAGGACCCATACTGAGCACCTAAAAACCTGAGTATATCGTCCAATACAGTTCTCATTGGATGACACGGAAAGAGTGAACTACACCTAGAACATGTAAAAAATCCAAAAATATAGACAAAGTAAGAAATATTATTATGTTTTTTTTAAATAAATATTTTGGAATGACAAAAATTGTTTATTAATAAAACTCATGAATAGATCATTGTAACTTTAACATAGTGAAATAAAAGTAAAATGCATCAATGTCATGTTGAGGATATAACCTTGATTCGACCAAGCTTTTTCTTTAATTTAACACTATATCAATTTAAGACACTTAAACAAGCTAAAGTCTTTAATTATTTAAGATATCACCATTTGACCATCCTTTTGAAATTATAGAATTAGTGACATATAGCAAGTCTAAATTAAAAACCATTAAAATTCTCTTAGATCCAACTTGTATAATTAATTGGGAAAAATAAAAGAGGTATTACCGGTTAGAAGCACTTCATAAAACATCATTTTGATAGTTATAAATAATGTTTTATTTTATGACATCTATGTTGGCAGGAAAACCCTCATATTTCTCAATGATTTGCTGAATCAAAAGAGGCATCCAAGACAAGTTTAACGGTTAGGGTAGAAAAGGTCAACTTTCCCCAAAACAATTGGAACTTGACCAATAACAATAATATTCAGCCAATTCACAGGTCAATTTAGGCAAACTTGCTATTTGAAACCTCAAGTACTTCCAATACAATAATTTGTTGCAAACTCACCACTAAAAATAGCATATAAAAGAATATGTTAACAATCATTTCAAAAGAAAATGTCAATAATACCTTCGTCTTTCTGGTGATCTCGAATGGCTGGTTCCTGAAAATAGATTTATAATGGAAGAAAACCACTCAGAAATGAGAAGGAGACAATCTGAAGAACATTAACAAGTTACAGTTCACATGGAATGTCACACAACATTAAGTGCAAGAGAAGAAGGACCTTCGGTTACATATAAGAACAGAAATCTTCAAAACAGCCAGCTAGGATATGGAAATAAAGGTAAAGCATTGCCAAATAGCAAGGAAATTGTCTGACCATGAAATGCATGTCGCCGTTTCCCTGGGGAATATCTTCTGGCAGGAGAATGTCTTCTTAGCCTTTCCCGTAGATCATTTCCACGGTAATCCCGTCGGGCTGAACAAAAGTATACGAATACAAACTTTTATCTCAGATGTAAGAATTTCCTCATCCAGAGTCTTAGATCACATCTAAATAGACAGGTTACAACCATATATACAGTTGATCTTACCATATACCTGAGCAATATGTGAAACATTACTATCACTAGAAATATATTCCTCCTTGTGAACCCAAAAGGGCCAAGAAAGTTAGCATAGAAATGTTTTGCTCCTTGTGGACCCACAAAGGGCCAAGAGAGTTAGCATCCTCGTAAATTAACAAATAAGATTATGATCATATTCAAGCCTATGGCACCAAGAAAGTCCATAGATGAAAGAAGTGAGAATAGATTGGAGCTGGCTTGACTGCCTTGTTCAGTGATGAGAAGAATAATATAATCTGATATGTAACGATCTGTCGATGATGCCATATTTGATAAAATAACCAACTGCCCTTTCAGTCCAAGACTTCAGTCAGAGATGAACAGACCAAGAGATAGTAAGCAGAAATAATTATCGGACCATGGAATCCAGTTGCCAGAGTGCTTGATAGTAACACGAGAAAAGAAAAAGGAATACTGTGTGCTCCCAATATCCAAATAAGGCAACTACCATAAAAGACACTAGAACATTTCCCTTGAAGTGTTGATATCACAAACGATTAACAACTTAGACTTGTCAGATTTGACGCAATCAAGTCATGCCTGTATTGCCGCCACGAGACTAGTTAATATTGTTGCAGACTACATGGATCCCCTGTACAATAGCTTTATCCAGAAACTAAACATAAGTTCGCACAGTTCCAGCAACTGAATGGAGGAAAATAAAATACTAAAAAAACTAGCTTCTTAATTTTCGATCTGCAGGCAAAATAATGAAAGATGTCAAAATAAGCACAATATATCAAGAGATAAAGAAAATTAAACCCTTATGATAGACCCAACTACTGCACCTGAAAATGCATTTAATAAACAGAGAGCAAACATGAGACGGTATGATCTCACTAAACTGCATCCCAAGAAAAAGAAAGGATGCCAACCCTAGGCACATTTGCATCAGGTAGCTCAAATGATTAAGTGGTGCTTCAGTACTTTTTTTTGAAATGTAGGTGCTTCAGTACTTGACTGAAACAATTTATACTGAGCATTTTATATGAAAGCAGATCCAACATTGTCCATTCCTAGACCATCTGTAAAGGAATACAATTAATATTGTATCAATGAATCTCTCCCACTTGTTCATTTCTCGTCCAAGACTCTGCAGTCAACAGTTCACCACCATTGCCACTGACTCAATACCATCACCTCTTTATAACAGAAAAGAAAGCTGTCTAACTAACACAATTCCTTCGTCACCAAATCAATAATTGCAGAATTTTTTCCAAAATATTTGGCAGAGATACGTTTCTCTCTTATAGCATTTCTCTAAATCACAAAAGTTGCAAACAACCAAGAAAGATAAACACCATTTTTTTCTGCGCATAGCAAAAGTTTAGATCCACCGACTAAAATATTGAGTTTCAAAACAAGAAATTTGACAAACACTTATTAGTGGAAGCAAAAATTAGTCCCGGCACTATAGGGTTACACTGGCCCAATGACCAACAGTCCCATTGCCCACAAACTATGATCATTTTTACATTTTATTTGTAAAAAAAACTAACCTGGCCTACGTCCAATATGTCCAACACAGATTGATACACAGACCCAAAGACAAGAAAAAAAGAACAAAAAAACAGCTACAAAGAGACGCATCCAACATCCTCGAAACCCCAGATTTCAGAACGTAGTTTCCAGTCCAAAAATCAGAAGAAGCAACGTGATAAACTCTTGAAGATGAGCAAAAATTTACATTCCAAGCGGTCTCCCTAAGTCCAAAGAAGAACTTACGGTAGAAAGGACCTCCAAAGCGGCGAAGCTCCGCTTCCCCATGCGCGAACGAGCAGGTCTGACGACTGCATCGACCTCTCTGGTAGAGAATACACAGTTTCGTCTTGTACAGCTTCCGTTCCATCACCGTAAACGAAACCGTCTGAAGATTCGATCTTCAAACTCCAACACTCAGCCGCGACGATTTTTATCTAAATACCACAGATTGAAACTGCACAAGAAACTGAGGACGCTATCGCGATAACTACAGTAGGAGATGCTCAGCGGAGAGACGGCAGACGCGACGAGGTACAAATGTTTGTGGCAAGTTTAGCTTCCTTATTTAGCTGCCCTTCCCTGAAGTTTAGCAAGTTTGGCACAGTACACTTTAGAGTTTAGACTTTTAATAAAAGATCAAAAGCATATACAGAAAAATGCAAAATGATAACATTCTTTAATCCAAATAGCCAGTTACTTAGATTTAAGACGTCCATTATTCATTTTTAGCAAAATACAGTCATTAGAGTAGGCTATTTGCATGGGACCGACAAACCCAAACTGTCCAAAAATATAATAGTTTTCAGAAAAGATGAGCAGAATTAACCCACAGCCCTAGCGAATAATTACATATAAATTAATATAATACTAAATTTAATTATTAATTATGAATAGGTCTTTTCACAGGCCTTTACGTGTGCATTGTGCAATATGGAACGTTATAAATGTATAACACCATAAAAGCAAACTCTAAATTCTCTTACCATAGGAGAATGGCATAAATATAACTTGACTTCACTACTTTTAAGATAATTGCATACTCAAAAGTTCTATATTTAAAGCATCAAACACGAGCCATAATTATTTCAACTTTCAAGTTTATTTTAAATTTATTTAAAATTGAAAAATGATTTCAGTACTACCATATTTTATTGTGAGTTTTTACATCCTGATGTCTTCTTGGCAACCTAGTTGGTGCTCCGGATAAAGTTTAAGGTTTAGGGTTACAAAATAAGAAGATAGTTCCTACTTTATCTCTTAATTGGACTACTCAGGTCACACAGTAAACCCTCGCTTTAAAATAAATTTGGTAGTAAGCATATCACTACTTTTATATTTTTAAATGCTACATAGAAAAATGGATGTGTATTGTATACCACTAAGAGGACTTGCAGGCGTGTTTTATAATTACATGATTTTAAATCTTTGAGAGCTTGCATTAGCATGTATTGTACCCAAATTACCAATTAATATTTATAATTATAGAAGGAAAATTAATTTAAGTACAATGAGTTTTTATTGTGAGCTTTTACATCTTGATATGGCTATCCTATTAGCAGCCTAGTTAATAGTCTAGATAAGGTTAGGAATTAGGTTTACCTAAAAAATAAGTAAATAGTTCTTAATTTATCTCTTTATCTTATGGCCAACCATGTCACGCTGTAAACTAGTAAAATTTGGTAGTACCGTTATGACCACTCTTATAGAAAAGAAAAGACTGGTAATATGTATAAAGAAAAATAATATCAGTACTTTTAGAGTAATGCTATATGCACTTTCAAAGTGCTGGTCCTCAGCCACATTCTTACGTGGATGGCTTATGTGGCCATCCACGTAATCCGCTGAATCAGCATCCCAAAACCGACCCGAGCCTGCCCTCTCCCTCCCTCTTCCCTCCCGCCCGCCCTCTCCCTCCCTCTCGCACCTGCCCGCCGCCCGTTCCTGCTCCGTCGCCGAATGCGTCTCCGTCTCCGTCACCGACGACTTTATGCACGCGATTCCGACTGCTCCGCCGCATGCCACGGTGACCCCCACCGAATCCCCTTCCCCGGTCGTGTCGTCGAGCGGGGTCCCCTCGGCGCCGGAGGGAGAAGACCCCCGTCCGGTGAGGGTATTTCTGATGACGCTGGTGGAGCAGACGGACCGGCATCCGGTGCCGCCCCAAGAAGAAGAAGAAGAAGAAGAAGAAGAAGAAGAAGAAGAAGAAGAAGAAGAAGAAGAAGAAGAAGAAGAAGAAGAAGAAGAAGAAGAAGAAGAAGAAGAAGAAGAAGAAGAAGCGGCGGCGGGGTTTCCTTCTCCGAGAGTGGCGGCGACGGAGGAGGAACGGGCGGCGGCGACGGAGGAGGGACGGGCGGCGGGCAGGTGCGAGAGGAGAGGGAGGGAGAGGGCGGGCGGGAGGGAAGAGGGAGGGAGAGGGCCGGCGGGGGGGAGAGGGCGGGCTCGAGTCGATTTTGGGATGCTGATTCAGCGGATTACGTGGATGGCCACATAAGCCATCCACGTAAGAATGTGGCTGAGGACTAGCACTTTGAAAGTGCATATAGCATTACTCTTTGATATTTTACTGTAAAGTTTTATATATTGACGTGGCAGTCCTCCTTATAGCCTAGTTTGCATTGTAGGTAAGGTATACTGTTTAGACTACCCACGACGAAGCCACGTTATTGTTTAAAAACTCAGTGGTCATAATATATATATCACTATTAAATTATAGAACTGTTTCATACCGTAAAAACTTATAATTCACAGTACGCATATCACTACTCTATGTATAAATTATTTATAGAACTGCACAAGGCGTTTTTACGCTCGCTAATTTGTCGGGGCCGCGGAGGGTGGAATTCGCGGGCGTCTTTCCGGGATGGCAAAGACGGCGGTGGGTTGTGAACCGGTGGTTGGCTCGCTGACGGCGTCGAAGAAGAGAGACTACAAAGTAACAAACAGACTCCAAGAAGGCAAACGCCCTCTCTATGCGATCGGCTTTAATTTCATCGATGCCCGGTATTTTAACGTCTTTGCCACAGTCGGCGGGAATCGGGTTACTACTCCTCTCCGCCCTCTTTTCTTTTTTCCTTGTATCAGAGAAGTAGAACGAATTTTGGTTTCGTTTGGAGGAAAGCGATTTCGATGTTGGGTACTAGTTGATGCTGTTTCTCTATTGCCTATCCTTGTTTATTTTGTGCGAGTAAAGGCCTGTGCTTTTTATTTATTTTTTATCTCAGGTCACCGTCTACCATTGTCTTGAAGGAGGCGTTATCGGTGTTTTGCAAGCCTATGTCGATGAAGATGTGAGAAAAATTCTCTCATTTGACGCACTATCGTTGCTTTGAGTACTCTTGTGATGACCTGACGCTGTGTTGGTTTTGAATGCCTTGTGTAGCTCAGAAGGACGAGTCATTCTACACAGTTAGCTGGGCGTGCAATGTCGATGGGGCTCCATTCGTTGTTGCAGGAGGAATGAATGGTATTATCCGGGTTATTGATGCTGGTAGTGAAAAGATACATAAGGTTACTTCTTTGTTTGTGTTGATGCACCTTTTTCTTGTTGCTTCTAAGTGCAATTTCCTTTCAAAGCAATTTCTTTCGTTTTTCTCGTCAAAGTTTATGTTGTCATACGACATGGTAGATCTGTAATGAACCGGCTTCCAAATGCCTTCTACAAGAGGCTATTGCCTCATCGACAGTGCATCATTGCACTCTTATACTAGTTGAGAGCTGTGGGCCATAAAGAAGAACCAGACCTCTATTAGGGATTAATTTTCCTTAGTTTAGTACAGTGATAAGTAGTTGAACACAAGCACAGGTCTATATTTCTCTTTTAATTACTAGAATGAATGTTATTATTGGCAGAGTTATGTTGGCCATGGGGAGTCAATAAATGAAATCAGGACTCAACCGTTGAAGCCTTCTCTGATAGTCTCTGCAAGTAAGGTACTGGAATTAACTTATCATCGTGGGATTAAGCATTTCTTTCAACCTTTGTTTTGATATTTTTGAATTATGTACTTTTAATTGAATAAGATTTTTGACTGATGAGTTTTTGAACAGGATGAATCTGTTCGGTTGTGGAATGTGCATACAGGCGTTTGCATACTTGTATTTGCCGGGGCGGGTGGCCATCGGAATGAAGTTCTGAGTGTGGTTAGTATTCATAATGCATCATCGTTCTGTTGTCTTTTAAATAATTAAACTGCTAACAGTTGAAAGAATCCTGGTTATACAGGATTTCCACCCTTCTGACATATATCGTATTGCTAGTTGTGGCATGGATAATACTGTTAAGATTTGGTCAATGAAAGGTAATGCATGTTTAATGTGGATACATTTATTTTGCATGTATTTTACCCTTACCCGATTCTAGTTGATAGAATACGTTTCACAGCGTCTTTGTCTTGCAATTCTTCTTTTGAATGGTCTCTATCTGCAATTCTTCTGTAGTTCTTATCATGCTCATCATTTTCGTATGGACATTCCGTGTCTCAATTAGAATATAGTTCTATTATATTCCAGGATACAATAAAGTTCTTTTTTGTCCAGTTAATGACAGTTTTAGAGGTCAGCAATATTTTGCTTCAAAACTACATGATCACATTTAGCTAAGCACACCACATTGTTTCCTGTAAGAGTACTTATTTAATTGTATATGCTCACTTGCAGAATTCTGGAAATATGTTGAGAAATCTTTCACGTGGACTGACCTTCCATCAAAATTTCCCACTAAATATGTGCAGTTTCCTGTAAGTATCAGGCATTTTTTTGCATGAATAAAGGTGATTTTTTAATGAAGTTCATCTTGGCTTCGTTTGGTCTTCAGGTTTTTATAGCTTCAGTCCATTCAAACTACATTGATTGTAACAGATGGCTTGGGGATTTTGTATTATCAAAGGTAAACTATGTGAATCTATAGATGCCACTGATTACGTCCTGCCTTTTGAAATGTGTGCTAAGAAAAACACTTAGGTGCTAATTTACAACATGGTATAAGATGATTATTAAAGAAGTAGCATTCACTAAAACCTTATGCATTGCAGAGTGTTGACAATGAAATTGTGTTGTGGGAGCCCAAAACAAAAGAGCAAAGCCCTGGTGAGGTGAGTTTCCCTGTTTTCTGTTATCCTCTCGTACAAATAATAAAAAATTGTGTTTCATCTACTCTTGGAATCTATTAATCATTATTATGTTTTTTTTTTCTCTTTTAGGGTGTAGTTGACATACTTCAGAAGTACCCGGTGCCAGAATGTGATATTTGGTTCATCAAGTTTTCTTGTGATTTTCACTTTAATACAACAGCAATAGGTAATTTGTTTTGGAACTGTTGAGATCAATCTGATATTGCAAGGATATGACTGATTGGCTTTTTGTGAGAATGTAAGTTTCGTATCCTGGGGCACTTTGAGTTGTTATAGCTTGACATTTTTCAGGAAATAGAGAAGGCAAGATATACGTATGGGAACTTCAATCTAGTCCTCCAGTCCTTATTGCCAGGTCTGCCCATGCTCAGACTGCTTCCTATTTTATTTATTTGTCTATTGTTTTAAGGGATACAAACATAACTGTTGATCTGGTGTAGAAGCACTTGAATTGAATCTTGTCCACTGCTGCTCAATCTTTTTTTTTTTTTTGCTCAAACTGTTTTTTTTTTCCTATTTTTCTTAATGTCAGGCTATCCCATGTTCACTGCAAATCACCCATTAGACAAACAGCTATGTCTTTTGATGGAAGGTATTACTTTATGATCTAGTTCAGTCAGTTTACATTGATGAACTGTAGATCCTATTAAAGGCACGTGTTTATGATGACTATCTTGTAATATGCTTGACTAGATGAACTCAAACCCATCAATATATTGATTTCTTGCAGTACCATACTCAGCTGCTGTGAAGATGGCACAATTTGGCGGTGGGATGCAACCACTTAGCTTTTTATGTACCTGAGAAGTCTAGTTTGCATGTTACTCCTCACAGACGTCGCTGTTACTAGATGCTTGTGATATTCATTGTGAGGTAAAATTGTTATTTGTACTTCCAACACGAAATCTATGCACGAAACTTTATAATTTATGAAGGTCATCCACGCAATCCGAAAATGCCCATGTTACTGATTTCCATCTCAAATGATGCAATTTACTCAGTCGATATTCAGGTCATTATTATTGCTGTCATCCGAGTTCTTGTTGCCGCATGGCAGTGATGGATTTACGGTGAGAGCAAATCTTTTTTTTTTCTCGTATAAATAGATGTCATCTTCATGTTTTGCGAGGCGACGATGAATAAAAATAGAGTAATGCTAGACGCACCTAGCGGACACACCTATCCGACGTATATGTTAATTTACGCCTTTAAAAATATGAAAAAATAATTTTTTTTATAAAATCCTATTTTCTAGAGGATAAACCCTAGGCATCAATGGCTTAGATTAACATGTGCGTCCGCCAGGTGCAACTAGCATTATTCCTTTATTCTCATGTTACAAAGACGTATGATGAAGAAACATTGAACTTAGCCGTATCGGTTCCTGCTAATTGTGCCTCTCCATCTCATTCTGGATTGGATTTGATATTCCCCCTTTATTCCATAGAGTAATGCTACGCGTACTGTTAATGTACGCCTATTGGGCACTTTCAGTGATGTGGATGTCATAGATGGCATCCATGTCATAATCCACTAATGATGTACACAATCGGCATACTACACATCATTTTTTTCTATTCCACAACGCATGAGTTTGTTGCGTCTAAGCACTAGAGGGATAGATTTGAACAAGAAAAATGATTTCAGTACCAAGTTTTTACTATGAGTTTTTACATCTTGATGTGGTTGTCCTACTGGCAACCGAGTTGGTAATCCAAATAAAGTCTAAGGTTTAGGCTTACTTAAAGAATAGGTAAATGGTTCCTACTTTATCTCTTATCTGGATTGCCAATGAGGATGCGATGTCACACTGTAAACCCCTACGGTAAAATTTGACAGTACGATTATCACCACTCTTTAAACAAACCATCATCTTTCAAATGTTTTGGTCATATTTTACTGCAAGGGTTTACAGTGTGACCTGGCATCCTCATTGGCAGTCCAGATAAGAGATAAAGTATCTATCTTCCTATTTTTTATAAGCTACCCTAACCCTTATCTTGATTGCCAACTAGGCTGTCACAGCCACATCACCAAATAAAGCCTCACAGTGAAATATGATAGTACTATCATTTTTCTATAAGAAACTAGTGGATCTACAGCAAGATACTTAGTGCAGTTCATGTTTGGTACAACACTTGTGGGACAGCAAATTGTAAACTCAGATTAAACATAAATATTTGTTAATGATACTACAAATAAGCCAGCAAAACGCTCAACATTTAATACACGAGCTTAATTTATTGATATCTCGATGTATTTATATTTCTATTATAATTATATATACAAAAATGAATGGCCAAATATATAGTGGGGAACTCTTAAAACCCCCGGTTTTTCCAGATTCAAATGTCAAAAATCACATCTGAGTCCGTAATGTTGTCAGCAAGATCTGCATGCTCTCAAGCTTCTGGTAGAGTTCTTTCAATTCAGAAAGTGGTAAAGAATTTCGTGGGCCATCTAATTCTTTAATAAGTGCCGAACACTTAGCTTGTGAATCAGAAACAGTAGCTTCAAGAGAAGAAACGGTTGCCTCCATTCCTGGTATTGGGCTGTGACCAACAAAACTTGTTATTGGTGTGCATCCTAAACTGCTAGCACTGCTTCGCCTGCTGAGTTTTTCTGGTGAGAAAATTCTATCAATGCCATCAGTCCCTACAAAATGAAATAGGCATACATAAGATGTTGTTTGGAGGCGGACCGTATTTTCAAATTTTTATAGTTTTTGATCAGTCAATAATCAGGAATTATTATATGAAATGATTATCTCAATTAAGCTAAGAATTCCACTACAGAAGAAATTCTAACATTGCCATGATTATCGACTGTAAATTGCAACAGATACATGTATGCTTCAACTTTCAATGGGTAAAGTTTAAGGAGGATGTTTCTATTATTAGATCCAGGACAAATTCAGGTGTTTGCCACCGGCATGGCTTGCTGCGATGAAAAACTACCACATCTGTTTCCTATCTAACCAGAATATAAATCATGTATCATATTTCAAAGTGCTGAGAAAGAAGGTTTGAAATGTACCAAGATTACTAAGCTGATCTAAGGCAGCTTGGCCAATGGATCTGTCGAGCTTAAGAACCCGGAGAATTCCAGCAGCAATTCTGCCCATAGAGTCAACTTCAGACTTGCACAAAACAGAAAGGTGTTCAAGTTCCTTCTTGGTTGCTACCGCCTCAATCTGTACGGAAAAGAACCATCAGATAGATAACTATAATGAGTCGATTTGAATTGATTAAAAAACCAACAATAACAAACAGTATCTTACTGGCTGTTTAACCGAAAATTTCAACTTCTCTATGGCCCACTTATCCATTTCGAGCGTCTCCTCGTCCTCTACTAAAACCATCTGGGCTTCGAGATTTACCCCACCAGAAGCACCAACAACTCCATTTGTCTTTCCAATAGAAGCAGTTCGATGTATTTTGTTAGACACATGAGGCTTCAAGGCCTGCAACCCCTCCACACTAACCTGCAACTTTCTCAAACCAGCTTATATTAATACAAAATTAAGACAATAACAAGCCAAAAAAAACTAACAACAACAGGCTTTTTGTATCCAAATCCATGAAGTATCGTACAGTACGAAAACAGTTGTTTCCACACAACATGAATACGCACACACACATACCCCATGAACACGCGCGCACACCATGAACACACACACACACACCATGAACACACACACACACACACCATGAACACACACACGCACACCATGAACACACACACGCACACCATGAACACACACACGCACACCAGGAACACAACCCAAAAAAAGGCAACCATTTGTCAAAGTGCAAAATTGTTTCATAAGCAATTTTTTATAGTATCTTTAAATGAACATAATGCATAAAACTCACCATGATATTTTCTACAGGATACTTTTGTATACTGTACAGCTTTCCTGCGTTACTTGACTCAATTTTGGGATTATTTTTTGCTCTCACTTGCAAGCTCTGGAATGTAGTGTGCCAGCTCCTCTCTTCTCTACTAACATTATTAACATTTTTGGAGCACCATCCTTCATCAATTTCTTGAGCACCTTCCAGGGCAAACAACCAATCTCTTAATTCTATTGATATGTCCACGTCATCTGGCTTCCCTAGGTCCCAAAGCCCACCGCCCACCCCATCTTCATGTTCACCATCTAAAATCACAAACACATTAAATTAAATAACTTTTGATGATGATTACAGGAATAATAAAGGCTTAAGAAACAAACAAGGAATGCAATCCACTCAAAGATAGAACTAGAACATTACTGTGAATACTCTCTTCCTGATCAGAGTCTCGCATAGGCAATCTCATTAAAAGCTTTGACAATGGCCCATTGGATAAATTCTTCAACCCCTTTGATAGAGCCTCACCAGGTCCACCATCTTTCCCAAGTATGCCAAACCTATGGAGCAGAGCTTCTGTGTAGTTCATTCCGCCACCCAGACGAACACCGGCCACCCTAGCTGTCACACTCAGGGTATGACACTCCTTGTCTTGTGCATGATAAGGCATCACATGAACAGAGCTTATATTCAGAAATGGAAATGTGCACCCATCGTCAATCCAAAAAACACCTCTCATTTGGGGACACCCATTAGACTTTTCGGTAAGGCTTTCATGTCCTGCAAGAGGAACTGCAGCATCCACACAATCAACCCAAACACTTTCCCAATGCAAAGAAGACGAGATGGCAATGGCCCCACCAAGAGTTCTATGAGTAACCTTAACAAATAAATTATCCCCACCAAACAGAACCAGGGGCATCCCTTGAAAATCCACGGGAGAGGGCTCCAAAAATTTAAGACGGAGCTCATTAACAGCTAGGCTCACTGCTGTATCGCTGGGCACCTTCTCCATAAGACTCCCTTTGTTTGGTTCTCTGCTTTTCTGTTTGCTACTCCCAACCTTCGCTATCTTTTCACAAACTCTACCAAGATAAGTATAGAAGTCCAAAACAAAGAAAAGCTGCTGAGCAGATGTATTGGATAAGAACTTCTGGCAAGCAACTCCAATGCGAACTAGACCACCTGGAGGTGGAACAGTTGTGAGTGGGCTCCCATCTGAAGTTGCCACAGCTGTCTCAAAGCATGCATTATGCAGCTCAACACAACTCCATAATCCTACAGACCAATCAGGGAAGCTTTTGGGGTCCACTAAACTGCTAGATGTTTCTAGGGAGAGACCTATATGAGAAGCTCTAGCTAACCATTTCTTTTGACTTGAGTCAACTGGCTGACCTTCCCAGAAGCTAAAACAAGCAGGGTCCTTCTCCAATTTAAGCAGCAGGAATTTTATAGCAGGAGACTCAGATATGAAGAGGTTTTCAACATGAAGTCTAGCTCCGGCAAAGGGGCTTTCGGAATGATTCTCATTACCATTTCCCGTGTTAATGTTTAATTTTGTATGATCCATAGGAACTGTGAGATCAAACTCCTTGAGAGTAAATACGAGGGATTTAATTGAAAAGTCCGGTAAAACCGCACCAGGATTAACAACTACTCCATCAGCTAAAAAGGATGAAATTCTCAAGCAGGACTCTTCCTGAAGATTAATCTGAAAAAATAGAAGGAATCAATAAGTAACAGACTGCAAGTACGTGCAAGAGCAGCAGAAAGGCCTAAATTGGCATGTACCGTAAGAGGCTGACAATCAATGACAGTTTCTGAAGCCAAAGATGGAGGAAGCGGTGAAGGCTTGATTTGGAGAGCATGAAGGGAGATTAAAGGCACACCACCATTCACTTTCCAGCACTTATCTTCCAGCGGATAAATCGGAGGACAAAAATTTTTACCTGTTCCATATAAATGTAAAATTTATAATTGGTGAGAAACAGGACTCCTGTTACAAACAGTATAGCCATAAAGAACAATGTTCTCAACAAAAAGTAGGTGAGATCATTAGATATACCAAACTCAGGAAGGTTTGGATGTTCTCCAAAAACAGCCTGCATTGACGGTTGCACTAGAGTACAAGGAGGACGAGAAAAGGTGTCTCTGCAATCCAATGATCACTTTAGCAAGAACCCAATTCTGTGAAACTAAAATAGTAAGAGCTAATGAGAAGGCTGCTCTTGTGCTACTGAAGAAGTGGATTTTTACCTCAAGAACAATCCAGCGACAGAGAGACGAGTTAAATTCTTAGTAATTTCTCCATCTGATACACTTGCCTGGAACAAAATACTATTAGAAAAGATAACAAAATAAACTACAGCAAGCTATTTAAAAAAAAAAGAAAAAGAAAGAAAGAAAGAAAGAAAGAAAGAACACTAAAGAAAAGATTGATAGACAAGGCAAAGTGTTAACCACAGAAACAAAAGACAGATGGAAGTATCGATATGGATCATGCGTTGTCCATTACCCGGGAAAAAAAGAGTGACTGCATCAAAAGATCCAGCTGAAACTCTGCAGTAATTTAAAGTTATTGATGACAATAAATTCATTTGATTAATAGTTGTTAGAAAGATAATCAACCTAGAAGGAAGCACTCCACTTGATTAATTAACAAATCGTACTACTGACCAGAATCTTTTATGCATAGGAATATATGGTCAATGATGATGGACACAAGAGAACGTCCTGCCGCCTCAGTACACTGCATCAGTTAATTCATATAAACATGCAGAGAAGTCACTCTAGGAAGATTTTAAAGAGAAAAAGGCAGAAATTTAGCAATAGAAAATGGTACTATTTCTCACAATTCCCACACAAAAAAACAAATGAAGTCTTAAAAAGACAAATCATGCACCTGTTGAGCCTTTGGGTCAACATCTCCTCTATTCAGGCAAACATACAGCCCAGTTAAAAAGCGGAGTAAAGCTCGTAAACCTAGGAACATTCATGGATAATACTCATCACATACAGCTCTTGCAGGTTGTTTTAGTTCGACAAATTAAAAATAAGGTTTCTATTACCTGGCTCGCTCAATGCTGGACAAACAGCTTCCGTAACATGTAACTGAACCTCAAGCCCCAACGGGTTGTTTAGTTCAGTTCTTTGCACAGTTATCTAAGAATGAACAAAAATCAAATCAAAATCTATTATACCAAAGAACTTTCAAAAAGAAATCTATTATACCAAAGGAAAGATGATGAAAGAACACACCTACTAAAAAAAGAAAGAATATATTTAAAACAAAATATAGTTCGACGTTTCATATTTACTAAAGAAGTTAGTAACATTACATTAGCCTGCCCTGAGATTCCTTCAAGAAATCGTTCACCACCGAAAAACACCCGCTTAGCTCCGTCATCATCCCGCTTCTTCTCACCAGTTCCAGAGCTGGTCAAATGTGCATCGGTGAACATATCTGGATGAGGTAAGAGATCGACAGATAATGATGCCCATTCAAGTTTCTGAGGCCACAGAAAACAGTATAGTGTTATCAAGATGCTATGAAGCATGACAAAAAAGAGTAAATATACAAACTTCAGGTAGGGAAAGAGTAGTGGTAGGGCATAACTTTTAGCAGATTATGACAGGGTATTTCTTTATCCTGCTTTCTTTCAAAGTGGCATGATCAATTAACATATCAGTAAGGATCACATCACAAAAAAAAATATCTCCATATTAATATTTGTCTCTGGTGCTTCAGAAAGGTCTGAAGACCAAGAACAAAATTCTCTCCAATGACCTTTTCAGGAAATTAAAAAAATAAATAAATGAGGAACCACTCATATGCAAACAGTCATTAATAAAGCCAACTCTCATAGTAGTTGAATATATGAACTATTACGGAAATAAGGTTTCAGATGGAAAATCAAAGACTAAGGCGATTACCTTGAAAACATAGATGTTCTTTTTGTTGCTGGAAAAAACCCTTGCTTCTTTAAGATTGACAACCTTTTTCAAATAAAATAATTCACATAAATATAAATACTTTCGAGAATCACATAAATTTTAATTTACAAATAGCTTCCCAGCAATTATACATTATATCAAAGATCATCATGTTGTACCTCCCACTTCTCATTAGTTGTGTAAAGTAAAAGGTTGCGTATTGTGACTGAAGCTAATGGTGATGCCCTGCTCATACAGGAAAATTAAGAATCAGGACGACATCCACCTCGTGCATTTCAGGGGAAGCTTTCATAAGAAAAACTCTCAAAGCCAACATAGAAGTCATTAACTTTATTTTAAAACGCAAACAATGTCTCACATTATGGGCATCCTATTTTCCAAGAAACCCAGCCAGATAACATCTTGGCAGTATAATGTAACTTTTGGTAAATGGCATATAACCTTTAAACTATACAGCATTGCAACTGAAAAGTACAATGTAGAATACATCTTGGCCAGAGCCATTTTAGATTTCAAGGGTGGGCCCTATGTCCAGTTCTGCTTTAGAAACAACAGATTTAGCTGGGAGGTCAGCTGCTGAGTTTGCTGACCAGGAAAATACATTCAACAGGCAGATTGACCAGAAGCTTAAACTTTATCAAATTCATGGCAAATTAACATGCAATTCTTAGGTGAAACAGCAAGTAGTAAGTCGAGTTACTCGTATAACCATAAGTCCTACAGGATGCCAGAGTTTTAATTTTTCCATAGAATACTGTGTACACACACAAACACACCCAAACACACACATTCGTATAGAATGAGAGAGAGAGAGAGAGAGAGAGAGAGAGAGAGAGAGAAACATTAGAATGGATTCATGTAAGCATTTGTAGACAAATGACATTAGACGTGCATTGAATAACTGGTGCAACCAGTCAACTCCACCTCCGTGGAGATTCCTTGTGTTAATTAGGGAAATTTGGAACCTAGGCATAACTACAAATTGCAAATGGAACCACGTTCCAAGGTCGGCTAATTCTTTAGCTGACAGCCTGGCAAGGGAGGGTGTATCCCTGCCTCATCTTGAAATCAGATCACTCCTGACTCAGATTGTAATACTGTACCAGCCTGACTTTCTGGCTAATATGAAATGAAAACCAATCTCTTCAAAAAACAAATAATAATAACTAAACTAAACAAGGGAATTTGGAGAATATTTGCATAGTCCACAAAAGGCAAGCAGACAAAATAACCATATGTGGAATTGGGTTACAATGTTGCCTATCCATGCTGTTAAGCACCTCCCTTAGAGTCCCAAATTGAAAAACTAAATTAAATACAGAATTTGAGACTCTTTCATGGTCCACAACAAACAGGCAGACAAAATAAGCATATGCTAGGTTACCACGTTGCCCCTCCGTGCTGTTGAGCTCCTCCCCGAGTTTCAAGCAAAAGATTGACAGTACCCACTTCTAAAGTCATTCCATCTGCAATCTGACATCTCAACAAGAAGATTCAATCACTCAGAGGAAAGAACCGAGAAATATCTGAAAATATTTGAGAAACAAAAGAAAGCAGTTTCAATGAGTAGCATTCCTATCCTATGGCTCTCTTGTCAATCTACTTACATATTGGGAAAGCATAATACCAGATAGTTATGAATTTCCAAACTATGATCCTGATTTTACCTTATACAATTTTCCAAAGAGTAAACAATGGCTGCTATATATGGCTATAGTTCCACCTATGTTTTAGATTGAAACGAGATAATACTGAGGAGAAAAAAGGAAATTGATTCTCCGTCTGCATTTTGATTGAGAAACATGAAAAAAAAAAAAAAAAGGTGACAGAGTCAAACACACAATTTGATGTCGATCATACCTTATCTGCAAAGCCATAACCACTGCCTTTTCCAGAGCTTGTTGATGATTGGTTACTAAAAGTTGAGTCAAAAGAAGAAGATACATCAGATGTTGATAGGTAAAGGAAACAATTCGACAAAAGACTATGACGAACTAGTTTGTGACACGTTTTTTAAGGCTTAACAAATTTGACAATACCTATTTGAGTTCCAGCTAGCATCCTTATCAGATTTTTCTTCCAGAACCAAATCCAGTCTGTCGATTTGAACAACAATTGGCTCCACTTGTACATTCGAAACATAAGGGAGCTGAGGCACAGAGAAAGAGATATGATTATAGCGTTTATAGATTAGTGATCATCCTACTCTTATTTGTTCATTGACATTAAAAGTACTTCGTCATTCAAAAACAGCTAACGGAGAACGCAAAACCGACCAAGATCACATGCATAAAAAATAACGAAAATGATGGTGAATGAGAGCGGCACAAAAATACAATCTCTAGCTTCAGATTTCCAGCATTCTCTCAATTTTTTTCCAGAGAATTATTTATCAGCTACAGAAATGTCCAAAATGTAACCTAAAAGTGAACAGTTGACATTTAATTTACTAAAGAAAAAGCGAAAAAAAAAAACATGACTCGTTAGATTACCTTTATCTCCAATTTCCCAACCTTAGCCGTAGCAACGTTGAGTGCAGGAGGCAATCCCAGACTGGCATGCAGTGCATCTCCGTTAATGTCTAAAAACAATACAAAAAGACAAAGAGTAAGCGTGCATTTTCTCCAATTCTATTCAATTCCCGCAAAAACTCACTAACAAAAAATCAAAACATGAATCTTTTCCCAGAGTACATTGACGTACCGAGATTGGAGAGCTGGACAGTCCGTCCCTGGAGTTTAAACTGATCTCTAGAGAAGGATCTGAGCCAGTACTTGAGCGTGTACTCCAACGCTCGAGCAAGTATCGATTCCATCCTCGTCTAGTCTCAGGAAAACGCCTTATAAATCTCTCATTAATCTCCGGTGAGCTCCCGCGAAGCAATCCGGGAAAGGACCTAACAGAGAGGAACCCGAGATGGGAAAAAAAGGCGCCTTTCGCATTTTCTGTTGCTTGGCTCACTGGCGTCGTCGGCTACGTCCACCCTCCCGGAATCTCATTTCGGTGGGCACTTCGCGTGCGTCGGTTAGCACTCCGGACCCGCACATGTCGCACGAGCGCTACGAGTCGCGTGCCCGAGTCCGAGCGTTTGACGACGCGACCCGGAATCGGATGAATATAGACAAAATCCAAAAGCCGATCCCTACAGTCTTTTCATCCGCTCGATAAAGACGGGTCCGGGTCTTGACCCGGAGTAGTTGTTCCTTAACGTCAAAAGCAGGCACACATTTCAGTGCATGCAGCTTCGCTCTTCACGAGCATCCCAGGGGCAACTAATCGAACCTGGTCACTGACTCGGTGAGTCAGTCAAGTTTAGTTAAACATACCTACAATAAACTCGGTGAGTATCGTAACCATTCCGTCTCGGTCGGTGATGGCTTGTCCGGGTCGGAGAAAGACGAAAAAGCGAAGCAAAAAGCATGTGGATTGTGGGTCCCTCCAATATTTATTTAACGCATATTATTGGCTGACGCAGCCGAAAGACCCAGCCCGTCCACACCGCAAAGGCCCTTACGTGGCGAATGAACAGGGGATCGTAATCAAGACCATGTTAATTCCGTGCAGAACTCTTAGAGTAAAAAATGTAAAGATGTTTATAAGAGAAAACCAGAAGAAATTTAATATATTTTAATTTATGACACATAATTCAGATTCCTTAAAACATATTTTATATATTGTTGAAATATTAAATATGGAGAGTAGATATAAATTAGTAGAAGATATAACAAGGTAATCGACAGCTGCAACCTGCCGTACCGTAGCATTGATTACGTATCTTATTCGATCGAATAAGACTAAAGAAAGGGATGTTTCTAAAAATTTTAGCCGTAATTAAGCTTTTACTTTAATCAAGGTTTACGACCTCAATCAGAATTCAGAGTTAAATACGGGTACAAGTTGGACTAGGTTAGACAAGCTGCCATTTAATAAAAAGAAATAGCTCTCTCGAACTCGTTTTACCGATTACCATTTAAATAAGGGTAATATAATAAATTTATATATCTACTTAGTTTTATCATAATTTTTTTATTTTTCATGTCTATAACCTTATTAAAGCAAGTGCAAATGCTTGTTTGGAGTCTAGATAATTTTGAATATTAGTATATCAAATGTATTTAAATATCAATTATCAAGTGCAATGGACATATTGTATATTTGAATTTGATTTTTACGTTATTAAATTTTGTAACTTGTGTTGAAATTATTAGAAAAAATGTTATTTCTATTTCTACTCTTTGATTGTATTTCATTCAGAAATAATTTTCCTTAATTTTCTCCTTTTAGGGGTTTTTTGAATTTTTCGATAAATTATTTATATTTTTTGTAATTTCCCCGTTTATTACCCTTTTATTACTTTTTTATTACCCGATTATCAATCGAAAAATTTGGTAATAAACGAAAATAAAATTAAATTAAATTAAATGGAAACAAATGGTAAATGGGTAAAAGTCATTAAAGAGAAACGATAAACAAAAGACCCTTACCCATGTCGTTTATTACCCATTTACATCCCTAGTTACACACGAGAATCAATTATTCAACTATTAAGTAACTTCATAAATTTAGGCTGAAAGAAATAAAATATTACAAGAATCATAATTGATTGAGGATAACTAAAATATACAAGGTACAACATTTGAAGAGTTTTATGAGGGCAAGTCTCTTGGAGAAGACTCTTTTTCAAGATCTAGAGTTTTGTAACACCATGAAATTAAGCACATTGCTCCCTGCTCGTACTGGTGGTTAGTTCCTTCTTTAATTTGTTGGTTAGAGTTTTGGTAATGAGTTTTAAGTTCCCGATAAGACTGATGTAGTCTTGGACGTTCTCTACACCTTTTTTGGGCATCAGATCAATGATAGATGCCTTGAAACTCTTCTGAGTTATTCCCCTCTCGCAAAAACTCTCCAGTGAAAGATTTCACCCTTGAAACTCTTCTGAGTTTTTCTGTCTTAAAATTTGCTTACAAGGACAATGCCTTCTTGTATAGCCCCGCCAAGAGAGAGGGGCCTATAGAATCAGGTATATATATTCTTGTATTTGTGTTTGATCCAAGGAAGGTATTTATGGTTATGAACCAGAGTATATGCCTTACTGCTCAATCTCCAACCACCACCCACTTTCCAGCCGTCCAATCCATGTCACGTTACTCCATATTTCATCACCCTCCCACCCCAAGTATTCATAAATATCTTTTTCCATTCAAGCACTGCTGCACAGATAATTCTCTGCCCTGTGTTTATACTGTGGTTTTCCCGTTTGGTTTTCGTTGGTGAACGAAAGAGATCGAATTGGTGGTCCGTCGAGACGGGGGGACCTCTAACGTAACGAATCGGTGGTTTTCCCCACAAATTTTCACAAGAAACAGAAGACGCCATCGTCACGAAAATGTTTTCGGTCATGTGGCCGATGCATCTCTCAAAGACGTAACGACGATCACGAGTCCACCAAGTGGCACCTCTTGGCAGATGACACCTGCCCGCTCCGTCTTCTCGGTGTCTCCTCCTCGAAGATAAAGATCTCGTTTGTTTTTAATGTACAGTTTCGAAATGTACCCGGATCAAATTTTATTCGCATTCGTATATTACTAAATCGAATTCCGTTTCTTCCGTCTTCGGGTCCGGACTCTGGATCGTCGGCGCCATTCTCGTCCGTGGTTTCTAATTTCTCCCTTTCGATAAAAAGTAAAACGAACCGTTCGCTTCCGCGGTTTCATTCTCGACGTACTGCCGCGATTCGTCGTTCTCGTCGAAACCATTTCGGTTCAGTTGGGAATCAGTTCGATTCATCTCCAAAACGGGAAAGTTTCAATCATTTTAATGGCGTCGATGATCCGGACACAGAGTCCCCAATCTCTCTTCCCCCTTTTTGCAGCCTCGGCCAGTACTGAGATAAAGGCGTCCTTGTGTTCCAGTTTCAGTCCACATGCGTCGAGGGTTTGTTTGTTTTATTTGGTTTTTCCGATTTCTGGGGCGGAATTCGGAGCTCGGATTTTCTAAATCGTTGTGTTTGTATCAGTTATCAGTTGCAATTAACCCACTTGCGCTTAGCCACAGTTAATACTTTTGGAAAAACATGGAAACTTGGAATGGAAGAAAAAAGAAGAAAGAAGAAGAAAGAAGAAAGAAGAAGAAAGAAGAAGGAGAGAGGGAGAAGCAAAGTGTCTCACTTCAATGAAAACAAATTAGCTGACTTAAATACCGATAACTATTAAGTATTAATAACTCTCTCTTTTTATCCCGGGCCCACTCGAGTGTCCGTATCGCGAGATATTGGGTCACGATATATCGTGAGACTTGAACAGGAAGAACGAGAGATTGAGGAGATATCGTAAGCAATAATTTACGACCGTCAGACTTCCTCGGATTCTCTACGTCTCGACAACTCAACCGAAGGATACAACATTTCTGTTGTTTTTGGAATTTAGTCCCCTGCGAGGTTTTATTTGGGAAACGCCCCCGGTATTAAGTTTTTTTGCTATTACGTGGAGGCCCTCTGGCTGCAGGTGGTAAAATCTTTGACGCGTAGAGCTGCTCTGTTCAAAACGTAAACGCCCGCAGGCAGATCAAAAGGGAGGAGAGACGTGAGGGGAGGTGTTTGTTTTTTTATCGGTTTTATTCCGTGGGTTTCATTATCCGATCGCAAAAGCGATCGTTTCTTTCGCCGGACTGGATCTGTTGCCTCAGTGTTGGCTTTGAAATCCCTTTCGTATGGCTCCTGAGAAGGATCGGTTTTGATTTTTTGTTTTTGCGCCAGGAGAGAAAGGCGGAAAAAAAAGAGAGCTGGAAAGCTTTAGGGAGTGATTCTTGGCTCGTGTTTGTTTTAGGGTTCTGAAAATTGGAAGCAATTCGAAGAGTTGTGGAAACGTTAAAGGGAAAACTGTGTAAAGCTGGTATTGGTTATTGTTTATTCTTTGTTGGCTAGGATTGAAGTAGGAAGACGAGGAAAAAGAATTTCTTTTCGAATTTATTTGGGGAAATTATAAAGACCGAGTATTACTTTATTCTTTTTATCTGTCGAACAGCTCTTCTTTTTCTGTTTTATAAGTAATTTCATCGGGAAGGAGGCGAGTAGTTATCTTTAACAGTTGTTGTTGTTGTTGTTGTTGATATTATTGCTGGTGGTGTTCAATTTGTATTCCGAGGAATTCGACGGCCGAAGTTTTGAGGAAACGGGAAGAGAGCATTACTGGGATTTGTTTGGATTTGAATTTTCATAAGCTTCTAATCTAACTCGATTTCTTCAATTCTTCATGGAAAAATTGGTGACTTGAAATTATTTGAAGGCGGGCTGTTCCTTGTCTTCCGTGGAGCTTGACTGGAGCAGCCTGAGGTTATGATTAGGAGAGAGTTTGGACAAGCAGGCGTTATTTCATTTCGCGTTTCCGCCGTTTCTTGGGACTGGGGATATGAGAAACGATGGGGCAAAACCTCAGGGAGGCGTTCTGCGGTCGTCTTCGGCCGGCCGTAGTAACGGTTTCTTACCGACATCTATTCGGAACTATCTGAAGATCGTCTCATTTGGTGCGTCTAGCGTTGCTTCCACAGTTCGGTCTGTTTCTGCATCCGTAGCATCTTCAATCTCTGATCGGGACGGTGATATCAGTAGAGACCAGGTAACTCGGACGCGCACTTTTTCCTTTTCGGCCGCGCACAATTTATTTTAAAATGGTTTGACATGCAACAGCCAATCATCTATGTTCAAAATTGCGAAGTAGTTCAACAGTTATGTCCTGCAATGGGGGCTCCAAAATACAACGGTGGGCGTGATGGACAAATCTGAACCTAGAGAGTACTTATTTTTATCGTATTGCCGATGAGCGCAGGAGTCTGTTTGCAAAATGGAGAGGAGCCTTTTTTCCGGAGTCGTTTCTGTTCCCGTGGAATGTTTCTGCCGTGAAGTTAAAATTTGATCTTACCAAATTTGGTAAATAGATCATGATATGAAGATGGTTACTCTGGATCTTTAAGCACCTTTTGGCTGATTCTAAGCAGTGGATAGCTTGAACGTTGTACTAATGAGAAATCCTGATGGTCTGGGCTGTAGAAACATAATTTAATGCACATGGTCTTGACTTCAAACTGTTGGATAGGCATTAGCTACTTTCTTCTTAAGGTCTGCACAGACAATTACTTAAGTCCAGACTTCCCCTGAGATTTCATCTGTGAAGACCACCTTCTTTCCCTTGTTGTCATAGAGGCAAGGCCACATTCAACTCTTTATGGTGCATGGATATGGCTAGCCATGTACTTAATTAATCAGTTAAAAGAAAATCTCAAATCTACACTGCTATTTTACGTAGGTTCCGATGTTAGCCTATTTATAACCTGTCTCTGGAAAGTCTGGCAGATCACCATTTTCAGATTGAGAATGCTTGATGGAAGGGAGTATTGTTAGGAATGGTAGCTATTACCTTCTCAAGGCATTTTCTGTGCACAGACATATTCCAATCTTCACAAGGGTGCTAATTTTATGAGAAATTTTGTTTTTCAAAGTATTGTATGATTTGCTCTATGCACTTGCTGTAGATTTAATTAGTTGCGTTGAACACGACTTCGCTGCTAGTTTTCATGGATAAAGATATTTTAAACTTCTGCATATCAAGAATATTGAAAGGGAAGAACAAACGTATTATTGAGAACAATGATATATCTTGATGATTTTACTATTGCCCTGAGAAGTCTTTTAGTCTTTTACTAACTGTTCGTAACCAAACTTGTGAAAAGGTTCATTGGGCTGGCTTTGATAAGTTGGAGTGTGAAGGAGAGACTGTTCGGCAAGTTCTGCTGCTTGGTTACAGATCTGGTTTTCAAGTATGGGATGTTGAGGAGGCCAATGATGTGCGCGAGCTCGTGTCCAGGCATGATGGACCTGTTTCTTTTCTGCAAATGCAAAAGAAGCCACTTATACAAAAAAAATCAGCAGATAAGTTTGTAGATGTTCGCCCACTGCTGGTTGTTGCTGGAGACAGTACTCCTGGAGGCAGTTGCCTTCAAGATGGATTTGGTTCTCCATGTAATGGGAATACAAACTTCTCCCATGAGTTGGGAAATGGCGATTTTGTGCCAACAGTTGTACGGTTCTATTCTCTCAAGTCACATTCCTATGTTCACATCTTAAAGTTCAGAACCCCCGTTTATTCTATAAGGTGCAGTTCACGAGTTGTAGCTATTTCACAAGCTGCTCAGGTATGTATTTCTTGCAGCGCTCCTGTGAGGTTGATTAATATAAAAGTTACACATTGTGTTGTTGAGCTAGACACTTAATGTGATTCTTTTCCTTTTGCTTTTTTTTTTTCCCTCCTAAATGTAGATTTTATTTGACAAACCAAGTCCGAGGTCAAGGCAAAAAAATAAATGAATAGACACAGAATGACACGTCTTTAATTGCATCTTGTTACTGGTGAGGTGACTCAGTGCTGATGTGCTGTGTTGATTATTACTATTTTCACCTTGTCTTAGTTTTTTTTAGAAAGGTTAAATTTGTTGGGGGAAAAGCTTTAGAACAAAATTACAGCACGGTAAAACTGGAGCGGGCTCATTACAATGAGAAATTAAGGAAAACACTTTGTTTAGGCTTTCTATTCCGAGCAAGGCGAATTAGGCGAAAGCTGAAGAACAGAACTACAGCAAGCTACACAAGAAGTGAACTGATTACAACAAGAAAGTGAAGGGAAAACCCTTGTTTAGCCAATGAATAGGCTGACCAAGGAGCATGATGCAAGCAAACATGGCTGATACATCAACGATTTCATGGAAGCTCCACTCAATGATCATGCTAGAGTTGCTTTCTATGTAAAGCCTGCCCTCAACAGTGTTCCATAAAATGATGAGTCCTTTGTGGAAGGCATGAAGTTTGGCACTTACTAGTTTTAACTTGACTTAGGCATGATGGCTTGCAAAAGTGGGTTGTATTTGGGGGACGCCACAATCAGAAATTTACTCTTTTGCTCTCATAAATGCAATTTACTGCTGGTTAGTCTCTGGATTTGCCAGCCAGATGTTAACTGTTGCTGTCACAAATATCTACTTGCTGGTTAGTCTCTGTATGTGCCAGCTAGATTTTTTACTGTTTTTGCTACGGAAATTACAACTGACCGCCGAGCAGATTAAGGATATTTTCTCACAAAAACTTCTCACAAATTACGCATAATATTACCTTAAGAAAAATTTCTTGGATTTTGTGGTGGACAAGGCGTCTTGGAAATCTGAGGCACCATAGCTGAAGCTGATTATTCATTAAAAAGTGGCTGATACTTTTTTCTTTTCTTACCGCCCTTAATGTTTGAAGTCCTTTCCCTTGTGAGACTTGAACCGAAGACCACAAACTAGAAACACAAGATATTTTCTGTAACGTCTCAATATTGGAACCTAGAGCCCGAGACCTGATGCAGAAACCCACACACATTCCTTTTTCTTATTGTGCAACTGTTTGACTTCGATTATTCTCTTATTTTCTGGAAAGTTTCTATGATAAGCTCGACGTTGTAATTTTTGCAGATACATTGCTTGGATGCTGCGACATTGGAGAAAGAATATACAATTCTTACTCATCCTATAGTCTTGGGATCACCTGGTTCTGGAGGTATAGGCTATGGACCATTAGCAGTAGGTGAGCGATGGTTGGCTTATAGTGGGAGTCCTGTAGCTGTTTCGAACACTGGTCGCGTCAGTCCACAGCATTTGATGCGCGCAATGACATTTTCCTCTCCATCAAATGGAAGCTTGGTTGCACATTATGCCAAGGAATCAAGCAAGCAGCTTGCTGCTGGCATTGTGACCCTTGGAGATATGGGATATAGAAAGTTATCTAGGTACTGCTCAGAGCTGTTACCTGATGGCAGTGTTTCTCCCAGGATGGGCAACTCCGGCTGGAAACCTAGTGCGATTACGAATGGGCACTTGCCAGATATGGATGATGTTGGAATGGTGTGGTACCTAAACTTCTTGACTTGCCAATGTTCTCGTAGCATTTGTTTTCATTTTTTGTAAACAAATCTTAAAATTCCATTCCACAAGATCTTAAAATTTCAAAAAAATTTGTGTACGTGAGTAATAATGTTGAATGAATTAAGCAATGACCATGCTTCTGTAATTGTCACATGGTTGCAGAAGTGTGTGGTCGTGTATATTATATCAAAGGGTTGATGTACTTGCTTCTTTCTTTCTGTCTTATTTGGTGAAATTCTTTCTTTCTTTGTCGTATTCGTGTTTGATTTCATTCTTTAATTGAATTGTCTGTCAACGTTGCCAGGTCATTGTCAGGGACATTGTTTCCAAGTCTGTAGTTGCTCAGTTCAGGGCTCACACAAGTCATATTTCAGCATTATGCTTTGATCCAAGTGGCACACTTTTGGTGACAGCTTCAGTTCAAGGTCATAACATTAATGTGTTCCAAATCATGCCTTCCCCTCTGGGGGATTCTTCTGAGTTTGATCCAAGTGGATCTTATGTTCATTTGTACAGGCTGCAACGTGGACTGACAAATGCGGTATTGGCCTTTTCGCTCTCTTTCTCCTTCTACATTCATTCTTTGTCACCCGCACTAACACTTAAAATAAGACAAGGTGTCTGTGCTTGTCTGTGCGGTTAATACTACTTGCCGCGTGCAGGTTATACAGGACATCAGTTTCAGTGACGATAGCCAGTGGATAATGATCAGTTCTTCACGGGGAACAAGCCATTTATTTTCACTTTCCTCTTCGGGAGGGAGTTTTCCCAATGGTGGGCCTTGGTTTGCCTATAGCAGCTTAGGGTCAGGTTCTGATTTTCAATCTGTCCGTTGGCCGCCTCGTTTGGCTTCATCAAAGCTTAATAACCAGAATTTTCGTCCTGCAGCACCTCCTGTTACACTGTCTGTTGTTAGCAGGATAAAAAATGGAAGTAACGGGTGGCGTGGAACTGTAACAGGTGCAGCGACAGCTGCTACTGGAAGGGCAAGTGCTCTTTCTGGGGCAATTGCGTCGGCCTTCCATAACAGCAAGGGTTTTGAAATGTATTCTGGAAGTTCGTCTATGAGGATGAAGCAGCATCTTCTTGTGTTCTCCCCTTCTGGTTCCATAATACAGTATGTACTGCGCCTATCACCCGAATTTGAATCTGGAGCTGATATTTCCGGGTTGGGGACTGCCTCCTATGGAGCAGCACCTGATGATGATGTGAGATTAGTTGTCGAGGCTGTTCAGAAATGGGATATTTGCCAAAGAAAGGCTAGGAGGGATCGGGAGGACAATATTGATATTTATGGTGAACATGGGGTTGGTGATAACGGGAAGCTTTTTTTGAAAGGGAGTCGGAAAGGTACTTCTGTCCATCCTACAAACAGTGGAAGTGTTATAAGTGCAAAGCAGAGTGTGGAAGAGAAACACCATTTGTATATTTCTGAGGCAGAACTGCAGATGCATCCACCTTGGATCCCTTTATGGGCAAAATCTGAGGTATTAATCTTCATGAAAATGATCGGTTTAAGTCACGTCAAAGTTTGAACCAGCATTCATCTGTAAAGGTAAATAGCCTCTATATTCATAGTTGTTCATTTAATTTGGTTTTGTAAAATTGGCAGATATATTTTCATGTGATGATGATCGATGATAACAAGATCTGGCATGAAGATGAAAGTGGGGGTGAAGTAGAAATTGAAAAGCTGCAAACACGCGCGGTTGAAGCTAGGAGAAAGGATTTGATACCAGTTTCTGACTATGCTGAAACGCCTAAATTGCAACAGTCAAGGTGCATTTCATTGTCTATCATATAAATCTGTTTGACTCTTTGTCGTTGTTTCTTTGAGGGTGCTAATGCCTTTGGCTTTAAAACATTTTTGCCTGAAAATCTCAGTTGTTTCTTTGAGGGCGCCAAATGTTAGTCATTATATTGGTGAACTTGAGTAGTAGCTCAGTGGTCACATGGAGGAGTTTGTAACAGGAGTTCTTAGCTTCAAGTCTTATTAGAGGCACAGGGTATTGGTATTTTTTTTTAAATAACGCATTTCTGAAAAAAGCAAAGTTCTTGCAATAGATTCACTCCTGACAGGCAATGGAGCAATAAAAGAAAGTCAAATTACAACCACCAACTGCTTCATCTGGAGCCAGCCTATTTTTAACTTTTGTTGAGAAGATGTGCAAGTGTTTTCGAAAGTTTTGATTAATCTTTCTTTTCTTTTTCTTTGAATATTGTTTATATGCAGACATAACTAGATGTTGAACCTTGGTGATACTGGAATCACATAACAACATAATTGGATGACCCTATCCAGTCGAGATAGATTGTACTTAAGTTTTGTAAGACATGGACAACGAATACTGCAAAGCTTCTGTTAACATCGTAATTTGTGTACTAATTTTTATTTGGATTACTCGAGCCATTGTTACCCGTATATAGAACTGTGGATATATGTTTCTGTGTAGCTTTGTTCTCCATAAAATTTCTTAGTAGATAACTTAAAAACCTATTATTATGTCCATCATTTTTTTTATGTAAATCAGGCTGCCTGCTTCTGCTGATGGCAACGGAAATCTGCCCCCGGTGCATCAGAAGTCTTTTGTCTTAGAAGACTGGACAACTGCTGGTAGAAGCAGCTGTGGCACTCTTGATGGAATGCCTGATGGTAGTGCAGCAGCCGAAGAAAATGGTTGGGGAGGTTTACATCTCTCACCCCAATTGATAGAGGGCTTTGTAAATAGCGGGGACAGCCCAAACCCGAAGACTCAGCTCGAGCATGTAAATAACATAGAAAGCCCTGAGGGCCTGCTCGAGATTGTAAATAGGAGAGAGCATCTGAAGACGGAGACCCACTTTGAAGCTGAAGATAACATACTGGATTGAGGTAAATGCTTCAGCTAATGCTCCTCGAATTTAATTATTAAAACGTCAAGTATTTCCGATATATTTTTTTTCAGCTGAATCGGCTAACAAAGAATGTTACTACACTAGCAGTATATTTATTATTCGTACGTTTTCGTTCCCTATATTGACCCTTCTCCACTAAACATGCAGGTGTGCTTGCGCCTATTCTTTTATTCTACCATGGAGGCTCTTATTAACCAATATTTGTAAAAGGTGGGTGGGAAATGAAATGTTATGAGCGCGATGAGAGGCTGATTGACTGTAAGGCGGAAGTGTGGATATTGTGGTGTTGGGATTCCATTTCTGGGTGGTGTTGTAAATAACAGATTCTTGATTATATATTCAATAATTTCCTGTAATGTGTAAATACTGATAGAAAATGAGGATAGCCTCATTGCTTCTACAGAAATGGATAAACTCTCTTGTGACCATTTGCAGGGTGCTTGCTTCTTGGCAGGGTTTTCTCACACATAACAGTAAAATGAACTAGAGCCTTTCCTTTTCTCCTCCTGCGGGCCTGTGGCCAGGTAAGGCGACCAAGTGTTTTTTTGTCACCGTTTTGTTTCTGGGGTGGACGGGTGGAGTGTGTGGACCAATGGTCCATTAGAGGCCAGAGAATCCAAGCCGATAACGTTGAACAGGCGCATTTCCCACCACCGAAAGCATTGTCTGCTTCTCTTTTTGTTTGTTTACCGAGAGGGGGCATGGTGGCGAGGGTAGATGCTGAACGGAGGCGGAGACGAGGAGAGCGAGGCGACGACGCCGCGAGTGGTGACGGTGCTGTCTCAGGTGCTGGAGCGACGGGTGAATCGGAACGACCGACTGGTGGAGTCCAACTCGGTGGTGACAGGGAAAGGGCTAAGCGTCTTCCATGGGGTGCGAGCGCCGAACATCAGCGTCGCCAAGTATCTGGAGAGGATTTACCGGTACACTAACTGTAGTCCCTCCTGCTTCGTGGTAGGTTTCGTGTACATAGACAAGCTACTCCACCGTCACCCGGATTCTCTGCTCGTCTCCCTCAATGTTCACAGGCTGCTCGTTACTAGCGTCATGGTCGCATCCAAGGTTCTCGACGACGAGTAAGACCGCTATCTATCTTCCTCTCTCGTTTTCGTATTTACAGCGAATTATTTCGAATTTCAAATTTGAACAGAGGAGTACCCCTCCCTGATCTCTCTTGCTTCTCAAAATTCTGTTAAACTGAGCCACTCAGGGAATTTTTTGGGTTTTTACCATATGAACAGTATTTTGCATTCGATTATATTCCCCCACCCCCCAAAGAATATTCTGAGACTCTCAAGCAGAGAATCTTTTGAAATTTCATCAAGCTCTGGTATGAGTGTCCCTGAAATAGCCCATTCTGGGAGAAGAAAACGTCTGAAATAGTTCAACTTCAGGACCTGTCTCCTTCTGTTCCAAAGTTTTATATTTTCCCCCTCTAATTGGGTTTCTGGTAGCCTTACAGGCATTACAATAACTCATTTTACGCGAGGGTAGGGGGAGTGACTAATTCGGAGCTGAACAAGCTCGAGTTGGAGCTCCTATGCACGCTGGATTTTGGTGTCACGGTGACCTCCCGCGTATTCGATAGCTACTGCTTGCATTTAGAGAAGGAGCTACTCTGTAGCGGAAGCGGCCGGAGAATCGAGAGATCGCCACCCAGTCCCTCTCACGACGAGACCCAACACCCCGGCGAGGAGTCTTTGTTGCGACTGTCATCATGAGGCTCATCACCCTCCCATCCTGTAAATTAGCGTCGCCGATGTTCTTGTTTCATCATTCTCTAAAATCATAGAGGCTTGCCCTTCTGAATCAAAGGAAATAAAGGACATCTCTCTGGAGGTAATTGGAAATGATCAAATCTTGGATTAATCCTCGAAGAATCTTAAATACTAACTGACGGGTGCTGATAAACTTTTTTGGCAAATGGCTTGATATTCAAGCATTAATCCTACAAGTTTTCTTTACGTTACGCAAGACAAAATCATGAATTTCTCCATTCTCGTAATCGAGCACCACCAGTGGGGTGCGTTCTAGATGGCTTCGTAATTAATTACAAACTAAAATGGAAATTTAAAAGCTAACCTCATTGATGAGCGAGGAGAATGGGGGCAGGTAAGAGATATATTGTGCACAAAAGTTTGATATATAACAAAATTTACAATATAACATAAATGATATTGGTCCAAATAAATAGACAGAAAAAAAAAATCAATTGGAGGTTATTTATGTCGAAAAAAACGAGAAAAGAGTTTCCAAATCAAAACGAGGAGAGAATTAAGACTTCAAAAAAATAGAGCTACAATTCGCTGGGAGAATATTTTCCACGCTGCTACATTTTGCACGACGGTCTTTATTGACAGGGCGTCTCACGTGAGTGGCGACTCCGCCGCCGGGTTCTAATCTCTAAAAGTCTCCTTCTTTCTGCTCCGTCTTGGAGGAGTAAACCAGCGGATCCCTCAAACCGATATCCTCCTAAAAAATGTCAATTTCCTGACATTTAGGGTTTTTCTACACATTTCTCGCTTCAGTGACGTAACCATGGCCGATGCTTCCAAAGAGGAGCTGGTTCAGCTCCTAAAAAGGATTGGCGCTTATCTCACGGTTAAGATGGCTAACATTTTCACTATTTCCTCCAATCAACAGGTTTCGTCTTCCACTTCTCCCTGTTTCTACCTCTTTTCCGAATTATGCAAATTTCTTGATGGTTCATGTTTGTCACTCTTTTTCGACGTATGCAAATCTTGTTGTTCTATTTAGCGAATTGAGGTTAAATCAGTTGTGAGGGGCAATTCAAGATCGATATGTTCGAAGCGGTTGTATCTGGAGCACCTTATATATGTAGCAGGGCTTACTCCGATCTTGCGAATAAAGTCGCAATCGTTGTTTCTATAAAAAACGCTCGTGTCGTCTCCTCATTCCTTGAGCAAGAATTTTTTTTTCAGAGACTTCAAGATATGCAGTAGTGTTAGAGACTTTAGTAAAATTCGACTTCTAGGTGTTTAGTGGATTGTTATTTTAAGAATTAGTTTCGTTTTAGATCATTTATTTTAAGGCGAAGAAACTGTTTCGTTCATAGGATGTCCGTTTGTATTGGTTTTTTTTTTTTCCATGCCTCGGCATATGTAAAACTTTCCAATTTCTGGAGTAGGTTTTTTCTTTTTGAAGTTCACTTGTGCAGTCCCTTGGTTTCATACTTACCGGCGTACTTTATTATGTACGTAATGGGCTAGAGGGCTTTCAGTCTGGCACCACCGCCTGTTACCTTTTATCAAACTGGTTGCACTTTTTTTCGTATGTCTTATGTTACTCGTCATCTTATTTGTACTAATGCCAATGATTCAGTGCTGGTTCTTTTATTTTCTTATTTGTACCGTTATCACGGATTTCATTCATAGTTTTCACGGACTTGTTTCCCTTCTAACTTTGTTCATCGTCCTAGACCTGTTCTTAAGTTAGTTTCTATCATGGCTTGTCAGATAGGGCCTGATCAGCACTTGGTGAGGTATGAGGATAAGGAGCTTTAGTTTTATTTTGCGAAGAGTAAAATTAAAATTCAAAAGAAGACGAAAATGGACAAAACAAAAAGACTTGCCCATCCCATGGCAGAGGAAAAGGAGAAATTTTTATCTTTCCACAGTTGATTCAAGTCTTTCCTAATTTTCTTGAACAGAGAGTCTAATATTCTATGAATTTTTCCATAGTCCAGCGGATAAAAGACTTTTAGCTCATGGGAAGTGTCATTCCTTATAATTTAGGTGCATATATCATGCCATTAGGTCCCCAGGATTGGTCTCATGCATTATGAACTACCTCATTGTAACCTGTTGAGCCTGGCTTTTTTGGACATTTGTCTATATTTTTATTAAGTACCTCCTGAGGAGGGGTTTTCCAGATCATACTAGAAATTTTATTACTTTGTAATTTTGGCAATCAACAGCAAATTTTTTTGAAGAAGGCCCTTTCAAATTCTGAAGCAATAGTATATCTCGGGGCTATAGAAGGTTGGTGAATACAGACATTGACAACCCACTGAACCAATTTTTGAATTCCATAAATATCTTTGGTTTTTAATTCGATTCTCCAAATGCGTACCTGGGACTGCAGATCTCCTGTGTAGGTTGCTATATCTGTTCAAGGCTAGCAAGTTCGAGCCATAGACTACCTAAGCATACACCATGAATAACAATCTTATTCAGGAAATGAGATCAAATCTCAGAGAAAAACACAGTGAGGAAAACTAAAGATAATATCTTTGGAGTCTCTGCACAAAAATGGATCATAATGCTCTTCCTCTTCTATTCAAGATTATCGCAGGTTGAAAACTTTTCCCAGGTGAATACCAAAGGACGAAGCTGATTTTTGAAGGCTAATTGGATCCTAAATCTTTTCAATTTCCAGATTGTAGGTCGGTTTGAAAACAAAATCATGTATTACAACTTAATTTTAATTGCAGTTAAGTAGTTAATCCTGGACCTGTGGGAGAGGGGTGGTAACATCTTGGAAATGTTATATTTGACCAGTTGGGTTCATGGGAAAAACTGAAGCAGTGGATCCAGGGATGTGAGCTTTTTCAGGAGGCATTTATATCTATGTTCAACACTTTACAGACCCTTTTATACACTTTTGGCCTTTTCAGTTTGTGCTTCTCGCCTTCGGCATTTTGTTTCATTAGATGACTCAATTCTCTGCAGTAATTAGTGTTAATTGATATATATCCTCGGATCGGCTAATCATCTTGCTGATTATTGATCTAGATATGGTGTATTTGTAACTTGGGCCTTTCACTCAATGGTCACATGGGGGGTTGTATTGTGAGTCCTTGGGTTCAAGGTTTCTCTAGGGGTAAAACAGTTGTCGATCTAATCAATACTAAAACAAAATCTGGTGTTTTTCAACATTTTATTATAGCTGATTATTTGTTAAGAATTTTTCTCTCCCACTTAATAAAGCTACCACCTTTCGAAAAAATCATTTTTGGGTTACCTTTTCCTCAGCCAGCAAGTGAACTGACTGATTGTTAAGGCCTTTGAGGAGTTGATCCACCTCCAGAAAATCTTTTTGAAGAACATTTGATTATGACTTCAAAATTGGGCTAGAGTAGCAGTGGAAATTAAACGAGCTCATACAGCTAAAAATGGAGGAATATTCACTTTTAAACAAGTAAAGAAAAAAATGTAGGAAACTAAAGCCCGAGGTTCCATAAAAACTATCTTTCGGCCAGGCACAAACAGCTTCCCTATTTGGGCTGTAAAATTGATGTCCTAAACTAAATTTTATCAGTATCATTCCACATATTGATTTGTAATCACACCAGAGGCGTCACAGTTGCCATTCATTTATCTTATATATTGCATAAATTGGTAATGAATAGCTTTTGTAAAGATAGAGGCTTGGCTATGTAGGCATCATTTAGTTGCCACTTCACTCGAAAGTATCAGAGCATTGTTTCCATAACCTTGGCCTTATTGACATTTTGGTGAAGAAGATCCTCTTGAAATATCAGAGGTAACAGAAAATATCGGAAGACTTAACAACACCAATGTGGGTGTATATATCGACCTCTGAGAGGAATACTTCATTTGAGCATTATGTTGAGATAAAAGGGTAAAAGAAGGTATAAAAGATAAAAAAGAGTGCCAGCTAAGAAAGCTAAAATCAGATTGTATACTGCAAGACAGAGAGCTTAAATATCAAAAAAAGAAAAAAAAGAAAAGAAGCAATGAGTATTCCTAATTAAATAGGTAAGATTACAAAATTCTTCTGAATGCCGAGAGATTTTTGGTAAGGAAAAACAGATGAACTGAAACAACAGAGCACCCACTAGGCATTATCGGAGAAAGTTATAATATGAGGCTGACAAGAAAGTGATACCATGTAACTGCCTCATCGCCAATGTGAAGAAAATTCTGGTTGAGATAGCATGGTGAGAGGCAGCTCGTCTGGCCCATGAGATCACCATGTTTTAAGTTTCTTTAGCAATAATGGGGGCAGAAAAGTGCATGCGTAGAGAATGTGTCACGTAAGAAGGCAAGAATGTCTGCTGTGGTGTAAACTTTGTTTCTTTCATAGGGCTATAATAAGAAGGATAACATGGCCATACCTGCCAATGGGGTGGGGCTGGCCAAACTCTGTGCACAGAACCAAGTTGGTTGCTCATTGAATCCATCAGACATATCCACCGATCTTGGACTTCTCTGTGGTAAACTACTTCTGCTCAGCTAACCAATAACCCAGATGTAACTTCAGAATCAGGTATCTTAGCTTTTGTTTCTATCACATCCTCAATGGTATGACTGTCATAGTAGCACACACTTCTGACATTGTAAGAGATACACTTAAGGTCCAGAATTTTCAGTATAGTACTGTGCGTTACCTGTGAAAACACTTGCTTAATAAATAGCTAATAAGCTTCACACATGCACTTTTTTCCTGAAATGTTAATATTGAAAAAAAGGAATTATGCCAATGAAGATGATATACTGAAAATACTTTCTATTTTTGTAAATTTCATTTTTACTTGCCTACTGTAATATGGAGAATATTTTTAAACTTTACTGTTTACTTTATTAAAAATGTTTAAAAAGTCAACATAGCTACCATACCATCCCATCTACATTTACATTGTGCAATAATGATAGTAGTCTTGGACAATTAAAACACCATCACGTGATCTAGCTAGGCTGAATGAATGTTTGCAAAATGACTGACAATATTTGCTTATTGCTTTTTTTAAATAATTAGTTAATGCGCTTTATCTTATTTATACTTTTAAGTTGACAGAGTCGCCTGAAATCTTTAATTGTCTTGCCGATGTCAGTTACCTTCTTTTGATGAGGTCTTAAATCTGGGAAGTTTGCCGACACTGTCGATGCATAGACTGTTAAAATCCTGTAACTATTTCGTTTTGCTTTCGTTCTGTGCTTGTGTATGAGCTTTTTTTGTATTGATATTTAGATGGTTTGGCGTGCATATTGATCTATACTAATGATAGTTTCCAATAGTATGATACATATCCGTGTGACTGCTTTTAAAATTGAAGACTTCCAATTCATATCTATTTTTGGTGCATGAGCTTGTCCACATGCATTGTTCTGTGTCACAAAGTGTGATTCCTGAGCTTTAAATTGAAGTACTTGCCTGTGTGTTTGTGATTTTATATCCTGGTTTGTGTTGGCTAGGTGTCTATTAACTTGAATGAAGGAACTATTTCAATCACTGAGAACGTAATTGCAAGTTTGTGACTTAACATCATTTACTTGGACACTTTCTGGATCTTCCTTTTCATTCTTTTAATTGTAATTATCATCTGATCTATTTAGAAAAAAAAAGACGACCTTTGATAAAGTGTAACATGAGCTGTATATAAATTTTTGCCTTTGGATATCTAGTCAAATGGGGAGTCCTCATTATTCTATTTTTGTCTCAGAATTATCGTTCTATTTGGGCTGTTGCGGGCCTTGCAATGGCTATTGTTTTTACATGGAAGCTATTGAAAACTCCAACTGAGCGCCAAAGAAGACCTCCCAAGCTTCAAGGCTCTACAGATTCTTCTAGTGCCAGTTCTCAACCTAATGCACCTAATCAATCCCCTGGGATTGGTTCATCCTCAGAGGATTCCAAAGCACAGAATGTAATTGACGAGTTCTTCCAGCCAGTAAAGGTACACTTTTTAGCTCTTTAAGCATGCAGTTTTATTTTTACCATTGCATTGAGATTGATCGTTGTGTCAATTTTCGCAGCCAACTCTTGGTCAATTGGTGAGGCAGAAATTGGGGGAAGGAAGGAAGGTCTTGTCATATGCTTAAGTTTTTCTTCTTCCTCTTCTTCTTTTTCATCTCTCATTTTGTCAAACTACCCTTTCAATGAAAAAACCTCTCATTCTGTTTATTTTTTTGAATATGTATCCTGAATAAAATAATAGCTTTAGAGAACTCTCCCTAAATATCCTTATTTATTTCAGTAGGCAACTCTGCACATGCTTTGGTTTGCCGTTATATGGGGAATCACTTGCCCTGAAGGAGTTACTCTCTGGGCATTTGGTTAGTTAATTAAACTAATTGCCAATATTTTTCCATGAATTCAGGAGGAGAACAGACTTTTGCAACACTTTTATTATTATTATTATTATTATTATTATTTTTTGGAAAGTTGGTATTCCTATTCCCATGCCCGTAAGGAGACTTGAACCCAAGACTTCCCATTACAAACCCCCTATGTGGCCACTGAGCTATGCTCAAGTTCACAAATTGCGACGCTTCTTACAAGCAGCTTTGGCATATTTCAAATTTTTACTCAGTGACATTACCCTTCTTGGTATCCTTGTGTGTTCATAAAACAAACTACTATAGCAGTAAAAGACGAGGTTCTCTCAATTCTAAAAAGAACCATGGTTTTCTGGTTTGGACTCAGGAATTGATTTGGATACTCGAAAATCTGAGTGACATTGGGTCAACCCTCTGACTTGGCCCGACTCGGCCCGAGTCTGAGGGGACTTGTTCCTTGATAGAAGGGGTAAGCATGGCCCCTCGATTCAACTTGGCAAGTTCAAAGTCCGACTTAAATCAGCTAGTCATATCCGACTCCCCTAATCACAAAAATACAATATTTAGAACCATTGCCATTCAAACATGAAAGGATATTCTCTGATTTAGATGATATACTCAAAATCCTATCGTGGGAAAAGAATTTTTGTATGCATCTTAAAATTATAGTTGTGAACAGGTCTATCCAGTATTTTTGTTTTCTAAAAGAACTGGATTTATTTACTTTTGGTGGAATGGCATGCGTATGTTGACGTCATCATCTCACAGTTACAATGTTACTGGGAATTGTTGATTTGTAGGTCACATGCCAGTTGGTTGGTGTGATCCTTGAGGAGAGTACTCCTGAGGAAGTTCAGGTCAGTGGAACAGATTTTTTATTTTTTGATGGTGTAGTTCAACAAGCTTGACTTCAGGAATGATACATGTGATATCCTTGGACAGAAACAAGTGACTGTGAGGTCCTCTGTGCTGGAAGTATTGTTGGAGATTACAAAATATTGTGATCTTTATCTCATGGAAAGAGTTATTGATGATGAAAGTGAGGTAAGCTTTTGTTTAGTTTTTATAGTGCAATGATTTGTTCAACTAATTTATTATCATCCATGATTTCTTTTCGTGATATCTGTAAAAATGAGCTGACTCTTTTTCAAAATGACCATCCACTTAAGAAGCCTATTACTCAATCTTACGACCCATTAACTTTTGTACCAATTTTTAATATGGGTCTTTTTCCCAATCAACGCTCTTCATGTCCAGGCTAACATATAACGACCCTGAGACGTACCCCCAACCTTCTAATAGAGCACACCACACAAATAATCATGAAACCCACATCACATAGTTTGGAAAGTAAAAATTGGAATTCAGCAAATGTGCTTAAACCGCCTCTGATACCAGTTAAGGCTGAGCTGGCCATCCTCAAATACTTGACACCAAGAAGCAATGTTATCCTAACTGAGGACAGGCTGGTCTACCCCGGTTGAACTGGAAACAGAGGTTTTCCCAGTTATTACAGATACAGAGCTGATTTGTCATAAAACTGTAAACACAACTTGTTGGTCTGGCCCAAACTAAAATTGGTTCAGTCTAGCTGATCCTGTTTGCTAATATAGGAATTAAAAAGTCTTTATGTTGGTGATGGAATTTGAATATGACCAGTTCCCTACTCGAGCGAATCTCTTACCATTCTATCTCATAAATCTCATCTTTTTGTTTAAATGGAAGAAGAATATAATGTAAGCTAACATCTCACTGTAGTTCAACAAACTTGTCTAACCTGGTCTAACCAGGTCTAACCAGGTTTAACCAAATTAACCGTATTACTGGTTTGATGCTCGGTTCGGTTTTCAAAATACCGCTTAGGAAAGTTATTTGCTAATGCATTAATTTTTCTATAGAAATTTTCCACTTAACTACAGTTTACAAGTTGTCCGATGTGAAGTTATGTATAGAATATGTTTGCACATGTGTCATGTATCAGATGGGAAAAATTTCAATGAAATATTTTACTACATATATCTATAAGATTCCAGTAAACAATTCATCAAATTAGTGTCTAAATTGGTTTATCTTGAATTGCTATTATGAGCTTGTCATTTATTAGATAAAGTGGTGTTGTAGGAGAAGATTCTTTCAGCTCTGGAGAATGCTGGGGTTTTCACGTCTGGTGGTTTGGTTAAGGATAAGGTATAATGAACTATTGACATTTAAAGTGTAGATGGTGCACTTCAGTCCTACCAGCTTAATAATCAAAACATGTTTAGGTTTGTATCCTGAAATGCATGCAACACTGTCTGACCATTATTGGAGTCATCTTGCTGGATGATTTGAAGTCCTAATTGCACAATACCTTTATGTTCTAATGTTTTATTTGGATGCTTACATATTGGCATTGGCTTGGCACATATTATTTTTCATCTGTTTATAGTCGTGTGCATGGTTAATGCTCTCCTAGTTGTTGACAGCCTTGGTCATAAGAATCTTCAATCGTTCTGGCTAATGCTCTTTTTTCTATTATCCCTTTTTCCCAGGGTGTCTGATGACTCATCTTTCTTTCTATATTTTTGGTATACATTTAGTTCGCAATTCTGTGTATTTCAGAGGTATTGCCACAATTTACTCTGTTCCCTATGCTTGCTTGATCACCAAGATATGGCCTTTACATATATTGTACGGTGGTTTCAGTTATCGATTTGCTACAGTGATTATTTGTGAGGCAAAACCTTTGAGATGTGGTTGAAAAAATTGTTGAACTTCGACATTGAGTGATGATATTGAACTATATGAGTCCTGTCTAGGTGTGGCTCAGAAACGTGGTATTTGTTAACCTTTTTTATTTGTTTGGCGGTAGTTCACTAAATCAGGACCCTAGGTGCTTTTATGATGTTTGATGTGTCAATAACTAACATTTTTTCCGCTTTTACTGCTTGGGATTCTTAGCCACACTAACTCTTCTCGGAGCCTAAAGCTAGTTAATATTATGGAAGTTGTGAGCTACATTTTGGACTCTTTTAATGATGTGCTGCTGTTCTACTTCCACAGGTCCTGTTTTGCAGCAAAGAAAATGGACGCTCATCCTTCGTTCGACAGTTGGAACCTGATTGGCATATCGATACAAACCCTGAAATCATATATCAGTTGGCAGTATGTAGTGTCACCATTACTACATGTTAATTGTGATAATTGCCTTGCTACATCGTCTCATGAGTATATGCAGAGGTCTGCTTCTATTCTATTCTGTACTTTGCTGGCTGACTGGTATTTATGTGGCTTCTCAGCGGTTCATCAAGTATCAACTCCATATCTCTCCAATCAGAACTGAACGTGTTGCTCCAAATGTATACAGCTCTGGAAGCTTGGAGCAGTTCTTTGGATGCACAGATTGAAGTTAGCTTTGTAAGTAAGCATGCTATAACAACTCTCATGCCTTAAACTAGTTACTCTTGTTTGTTACATTTGTATACCTTTCAAGCCATAAGAAATTCGTATAAACATTACTTAGGAAAAAACATCTACATTACATCAATTATAAGGAACTTGTATTAACTTACTTTTCTTGGTAAGGAATAAGTAAAGATTCCGTCTCAAGCAGGTATCCTTGGTTCCTGCAGATACAATATACTTCCTTCTTTTGATTTACCATTGATACAGCCTTTTTGATTTACCATGGATGCAGCCCTTTTTGATTTACCATGGATGCAGCCCTTTTTGATTTACCATGGATGCAGCCCTTTTTGATTTACCATGGATGCAGCCCTTTTTGATTTACCATGGATGCAGCCCTTTTTGATTTACCATGGATGCAGCCCTTTTTGATTTACCATGGATGCAGCCCTTTTTGATTTACCATGGATGCAGCCCTTTTTGATTTACCATCGATGCCGCCTTTCATCTATGGAGTCCTATGACTGCTTGCTTTTTCGTGAAAGCATTGGATATGCATCTACTAAAGCTGCTTAGGAGGGGCAGTATGATCGTTGTATTTTACCTTGTTGAAAATGCAAGTACACTGAAATTTTTGAGGTGATTCGCCTGGACATCTAGATGTAGCGAAATACCAGTCTTCCATATTAAACTTCCATATTAAACTCGAGCATATATTTAGGTCTGTCTCAACAAACCCTGCATTAAGTATCAATTCAAATCGCATTTGTAATTTGGATCAGATAACATTTATCAGTTCTTCATTAATAATAGTGTTGTATTCTTACATGTTTTACTGTTGATTGTGTTATCTGCGCTGATATGTTGCAACAATTTCAAAACCAAGAGATGATTCTTGGTTTTAGTTTAAAAATGGTCTTCAATTGGTGATGTGTACAAAGGTAGTAAACCTTGTTTTATTATTTTTATCTGACAAGAGGCGAATTGCTATACGCAGAAAAGGAGAATTGTTTTCTTGACCGAGGCCAAGGAGGTCGAACTGTGTCCAGTTACTTTAATTGCGTTGTGATGTCGGTTTTTCTTGCTTTACTCGGAAAAGGAGAATTGTTTTCTTGGCCGAGGCCAAGGAGGTCGAACTGTGTCCAGTTACGTTAATTGCGTTGTGATGTCGGTTTTTCTTACTTCTACAGTCCCGGCCTATTGTTCTTGCGGTGAACAACACAACAGTTTTTCCTTGTTACCTACTCAAGGAGAAATTTGAGAATTGCATTGTTTCTGCACTGAAAGCTTGCCCAGCGGACTGTGACTGGAAGATATTGACGACACCAACTTTGAAAGTCTGGATTTCTATATGACGCATCAAGTTACAATTAGGCATCGATCCTTCTGAAGCCTTGCGGTTTGTCCTGTAACTGGTATATGAGTAGAAACATTCAAAGATTTTAATCGCTTTATTTGTGAACAATATTTGGCGTCTGCACATAAAGATGCCGGGAGTGGAACTATTATAATACCGCCATTTGAGGATATAAATTAACAATTGGCCTGGAATATTTAAGCAATTTAGTCCGAAGAAAAGAGAACGGAATTAGAAGATGGTAAGGGGTAACTTGTGAATCTGGTTGAGAGATGCAAAGCCTTCAAGGCTTATCAAAGCATGTCATATCGAGCTCTTCGGTCGCGTTATATTAGCTCACGTGAAGGTATGGTGACTAGGGATGTTAATAAACGGTACGGGTAATGGGTTTCTGTTTACCGTTTATTTTTTGGAACCCTTTACTCGTTACCGTCCGTATCCGTTTAGTTCCGTGAAAGTCTTACCCATTTATTACCCGCCGAGTAAACCGGGTAAACGGGTAATAAACGGGTAAATAGTAAAAAATATTAAAATCACCAAAAAAATTAGAATATTAATTAATTAGAGAGTTAGAGAGTTAGAGAGGGAGGGAAAAACTTAGAATATTAATTAATTAGAGAGGTAAGTAACTAGTAATTAAAATTAATGATATTCCTTATAACTTATTAAAATTTTAGAGTATATGACTTGATATGAATGTCTTGAAAGGAATGTCTATCCTAATTTGTTATGGGCCAAAATTGAATTATCAATTATGTAAGCTTATTGAAATAAGATGAAATTATCTTGTGTATTTGTTAATTACTATGTTTATCTTTGTATAATTTTTTATCATAAATTATAATATATTTATTTTTGTATGACAATTGTTTATATTTATAAAAATAATTGTTATTTGTATAAAATTTGACATTAGTAAGAAAAATGAAAATATTTTAATCTTAAATTACTAATACTACCTTATGTAGTTAATTATGAATTTATATGATCTATCCTCTATGACTATTAAAATTTGAGTGTATGACTATGATTCGATGACTCATTGACTTTATCAGACAATGAGTTAAAGTCAATATATATTAATTTTTAATAATAGCCAAAATATAAAAATATTCAAATTCTTTCTAAAGTTTTCAACTCTTCAAAATTTTATAATAAGTGATAAAAAAACATAATAAGGTTATTTATATAAAAAATAAATATTTTATGATTAAATTAAGTAAATATATAAATTTACTATATTACCCTTACTTAAATGGTAAACGGATAAAACGGGTTAGGAAGAACTATTTCCGTTTCCGTCCGTTTATTAAACGGTAGAGCGGGTAAACGGTAAAATGGTAAACGGATAATAATATTTTATTTCCATTTTATTCTGTTTATTAATCGGTCGGATGGTAGAACGGGTAATCGGCTCCTGTTTACATCCCTAATGGTGACAATGGAATGCTGTGGATCGGGGGCAACGGACCTCGAAAGTTAAAACTTAACTTTCAATTATTCTAAATTCACCAACAAAATCAGGGATGAGAGAAGAAATGAAAACTAAGCAAATATATGATGATTGATCCTTAAAGATTAAGAAATTTAAATATGATTAAAGGCGCATCTTAATCCTGAACAACAGATTACACAAAGCAAAACGCGGCTTTCTTGAGGACATGTCTCAGAAGGCTTCGATTCTTCCACTTCAATCAGTAGCATGACAGCAGAGTATCTGACCAATTGATTCTTGCTACTGTTAGTTGGTCGGGCACGCATGTTAACGATCTTCTAGGCACTTGAGTGCATGGACCCCCAAAAATTTAAGGTTTCTTCTTCAATACATTTTGTGCATTTGCATACAAAGCCATAGTCTGCGAGTAGAGCTTGCCTTGCTTCATATGGAAGGTCCTCGTCAATATAAGAAATCATTATCTGGAAACTCTCGTTGGTTAGAGACATCAATAGGCTCAAAGAAAAAACTGCGTGAAATTTGAACTATTACCTCTTCTCCTTCGGAGATAGGTCTCGTAGCAGTTATTACTGCTTGGCCATCCCTATCCTGCAATGGAAATATTGTATTTTCACTATTAGTATTCATTAATTCAAGTGGTAGGTGTAAATCTGGTAAAGAAGCAACAGGAAACTGCCAAGATACACGACAAAAACTGTAACGAATCTGTTCTATTGGAATGCTATGAATAATACCTCATCTCTTTTGAAAGCTTTGGCATTTGGACTGCAAGAATGATTCATACAGCTTTGAATAGGAAAAAATGCAGTACCTACCACGAGAGTTACATGAGTTAGACAAGGGCAACAAGGAAAATGTATAGATAATGAACACTACCCTGCATTTTTCTCTTCATGAACAAGGGATTTTAAAAAGAAAAAGTTGAAGCATAAAAATCTTTCATGCCATTGAAACTGTGAAGACACTATTTTCAGGTGCAACTACTAGTGGATTTGATGTAGTCACTGACGTATTATAAACTGTACCTTGACAGCAAATAGAGTAATCATCTCCCAGGGCATCCAAGAAAGGTCTTGTGATTCTGTCAACTTCTTCCTAAAGGGAAAAAGTAACTAGTTCTGAAATATAATGGTAAAAAAAGTATTAAATTATTGAAAAAATATGGGAATATAACGACTTCCAACCTTTTCAGGACGTGGAAGATCATCAATGAATAAAAAGTAATCCTCCACCGGAGATGCCACCACTAAGTCCCTACCCATGGCAACGCATGTTAGCCAAATCATAGTTGTCAAGGTCAAACCAGTAAGAACAATGTAAATACTTACAGATTATTTAGCTCAAACATGCCAATAACATGTCCATAAATCTCAAGCGAGAATACTTTGGCTAAGTCAAGGTGACAAAAACTTGAAAAAACGCTTACAATGAAACAAATGATCGTTGTAAGTATTAAAGTTGGATACTGGGTGCACAATCCTTGTCAAAGATAGCTCTCTTGAGAAGCTGCAGAGACTGGAAATTTAATGGGATGTGAGGATGCCATATGAAGAAGGAAAAGGCAGTTGAACTCCCAGATTAACGTCAAGATTTGAAACTGGACACAAGATTAGGACTGCGATGATAGAAGACTTAACAAAATAACAAAAAAATGGAGCATATTTATATGCCAAGGCAGCAGGAAGCATCTTGTGAGGCACCAGAAAAAGTAACGACTTATAGGCATGAAGACAAATCACATTGGCAAGACAAACAGATAAAAATATACAGATACAAAATATTGGATTATCAAACAGAAATAAATATATGTAAATTTTTAAGAAAAAATTGTTAATAAGGCTGCAAAGGTGTCGCATTGGAACTTGTGTTACCTTAAAAGCCAATTCTCTTATCTGAATTCTAAAGGACGTCTCATTCTCAGGACCTACATCATCTGGGAGCGAAATGCATTCCCACCACCTATAAGATGACTCCAATGAATGGACATGACAGTAAAGAAGAAACAAGACTAACAAAGATGCAAAATAACTTCAGTAAGACTTGGAAAGTCTGCCAGCCAATTTAGTTATTTTCAGTAACTAGGTAAATTTTAGTTTGTAAACCAAACACTAAGAAGTGAAAGTAAGCATCAAAAAAATTTCACAGTCAAATTTGATTTTTCACAATTAGGAAAGATTGTGCCACAAAGAAAGTAAACTACCTTCTCTTAAATGCCACTGATATTGGTTTCCAAGCCTCCAAAAGCAATGAAAAGCTAGACCAATCTACACCATTTGACTTGTTAAGCTGTTTCTGGTCATGAAGATGAGATAACTTCAACTTCTTGTGCTTCAAAACGGTGGATGAAATCACCTACATGTTTAAACCCAGAATGACAAACATATGTATTGATGAATTGCCATTTGAATCATGATTCATATTTGCCTACTGAAGCACACTGAGTTACTAATGCATACTTTATAAAAAATCACACTTTTTATTCATTCTGAGAGGGTTAAAACAGAACATTAAAAAATCAAGATTTAGTAAAATATGGACTGAGTTTGAAAATTTATTACTTCTAGGTTTTACATTAAACATGCTACACCTTCTTACCCAAACGTCTCCATGCAGCATTGAACCAAACACACAATTCACGGTTTTATACAAATTTATATCAGGTTTTACAGAAACGGAATCAGGACCTGATTGGAGCAGCACAACCCTAATCCATAACTGGACTAGAGGAAGGTCAGAGGGCACTCAGCAAAACAGAATGGCTGAGTCTCAGCCTCCAAACAGACCCTTGCCTGTCAAACCCTGGTCAACCCGGATAAGTCACATGCCAGCCCAAATGAATCTAAGGTTGACCAGGATGAGTCCGAGGTCGACAAGCAGGATAGAAACCCATGTTTTTGGCATGCACACACATGAAGGAGGCGAAGGAAATTACCAATTTAAGAATCACAATCATTCAACTTTCTTAAATGCCATTAGATGACTTTATACAAAGTATGGTAGATGATGATGTCAAAATTTTCCATGTCCAATCCCTTGAAAACTAAATGAGGTAGTATCAAACCTGTAGTTGTGAATTAATTTTCAGAATCACACTTTTTCAAGAGAAATGAGTAAGAAAACTGTATTAAAAAGGCCAAAACTTTCTTTTGAGGTACTTCAACTTCTAGAGAACCACCTCACTCTTTGAGGGTTTACCATAAGAAATTTTTTACAATGCGTTTTCAGAAAAAAAAATCACAACTGTCAAGAGTGAACTATAAATGCTTATGAGAAGAGAGGTTTATTATTTTAACAAGATTGAAGCAATAACATATCTGGCTTCGCTGTGTTCAAATCAAGCTATAGCTCACATTTGATACGATAAACACATTGTAGGATGTAACATGGTGGACCACTAACTGTTGGAATTACCACATTCAATGGACAGCAGGGAGAGAGGCCAAAAAACATACCTTGGCAGCAAGGAGGAAAATATCATTAGTTCCTGAAAAGGATTTAACAAATATAGTTAAATTTAAGCCCGGAAGCAGAATCATAATGGGCTAAAAACAACTAAAGTTTGAGTGATATCAACTACTGAGTAGTACTGACTATCTAAGTGGTTTAAAGTTTGGAGTTATCTACTACCATTTGAATGTTCAACAAACTTAAGAAGTGCCTTTCGCCGAGAGTGATCCTGCTTCTCCCCCGTACACAGTAAAGAATGAGATGTTTCCCAGTCAGCCTCTGCACAAGAGATGCTATGAAAGGATGGACATTTCAGTATCATGCAGAAACATAATTATTGAAGTATGTACCATCACTTTCATAGGAGTATCAAAGAGTGCCTAAATTATAACAGAAGACATGAAATAAGAATCTTGTACTGGTTTCGTTGAGTCAAATCTTTCAAACAGATATGTACTGATATGTTCCACACTAAATTAGTTCAGTGGAGGAAGTACAGGGAGTAAATTAGTTACTGAACCTGCAGTAGTGTTCTTCTTCACACCCACCAGGACAAGAGATCACTGAAGGCAATGTAAATTTTTTAGAGCAAGGTAAAACCAGGCGGCCATCCATTAATGACTTAATAACGTCATTAGGCAGAATAAGCTTATCTTTCATATCAGTATCAACACATGCCCCTGAGTCCTTGTCTTCATTATCTGATCTTCCACGCGAACAGCTCTCTCCAGAAGCATGGGAGAATGTCTGGTTCGGATGACTATTTTCTTCGGTTGGATCTAATCCTAAGCTTTCAAAGTACAGCTTCCTGCCAATTTGGAGTTCTATGGAGCCAATGAAGCGAAAGCAATGGCTACAAACTAGACAATCCATCTATAAAAGAAGGGTAAGGTCAATACAGACGGCAGAATACACTATCATGCAAAATCAGCAATGTCAAGCAAACATCGTCCTTACTTTATTTGAACTATGCTGAGCACCAACGAGCATTTGGTCTTTCAAAACTAACTCTCCTTCATCGAATACCTTGTTTGCATGGACTCCTGTAATCTCCATTTCAGATTTTGAGCCCGAACCGGCGGGAGATTTGAGCAAGAAAATCTAGAATCATTAGAAAATAAGAAAAGAATTACCCTTCCCATGTTGTCCTCTGTGTTCTACTCTGAGCGAACAACATTTCCTTGTTCTCAGAAGCTGTTCAAAATACTCCTGAATGAAAATGCACGAGGTTTAGACATAAAAGCGAAGCACCATGAATACTGCTCTACTTTGAGTGACTGAAACTTCCTTGCTGGTAATGTCCGATCAAACATAAATGTTCCTACTACTAAGAGGTACACATCTACCTGCACAGCTTGAGGCGATAGAGGTGCCAGAAGGGCCGCTATCTCATCGGAGTACTCAAAATCAATCGGGCAGTCGACTCCCATCTCTTCTAGACACCTCGCCGGAAATTGAAACGTTGACAGAAAAAGACTGAAAGAGCAGAGCTTTTGGGGGATTTAGCAGTCAGAACTCGGCAGGCAAGCCGCGACCTAAAAGTAGCAGTGTTAGGGGCACGACGAAGCCAGAGCAATGGCGCACAGACGTAAACGGGTAACAAACGGAAGGCTCTTCCGTTTACCGTTCGTTCCCAATTAGTTCTTCGTTGTAGTTTAAGAAAAATGATATAGTACTTTCTAGATTTTACTCGGAGGTATAAGGCTGCTTCCATAAAAAAAAATCTAGGGTTTAATTTAAAGTTTACCAATAAAATAGATAAATAATATTTTATTAAAAAATAAAATTTTTTAGATTTTATCTCCAAATTTATTCTTACCTAGACAATGGTACGAAGGATGTAAAGTCTTTGAAGTAAAAAGCGAAAAAATATAGGGTTTAAGGTTTACCCATACAATAAGTAAATAATATTTTATTTAAGAGTGATGATATGTGTAGTGTGATTTTTTATTGTGAGTTTTTACAATGTGACGTGGCGTCCTCATTAGCAGTTCAGGTAAGAGATAAAATAGGAAATATCTTCCTATTCTATTGGGAAGCCTAAACTTTAGACTGCCAAGAGGACAGCCACATCAGGATGTAAAACCTCACTGTGAAATATCAAAGTACCGATTTCATTTTTCTTTATTTAAAAAATAAAATTTTACAGATTTTACCTCCGAGTTTATCTCTTGGACTATAATGTGGATGAGATGTAAAGTTTTGGAAGTAAAAAGTTGCAGTACTTATATCAACGCTCTTAGTTTAATACCCGTTTTTTGGATTGATAAGGTAATAAATGAATAATAATAGATAATAAATGGGTAATTACAGAAAATATAAAAATTTATCATAAATATTCAAAAAATAAAACTAAAAAAATAAAAAAGTATGTCTAAAAATATCAAATGAAATACAGTGCAATAATGGATCCAAGTTTCCAACATATTTTTTTCCAGAGTTTTAACACACATAATTGGGTAAAACAAGTTTGGAAAATTTTTTTTGTTTATGTGCAGTTTACTAAACAGTAGAACAAAAAAAGGGTAAAAAGGTAATAAAAATAATATTTTATTCTTGTTTTGTTCAGTTAAATAATCGGTAAAACGGGTAATTGGATACCATTTATATCCCTAGGACATGCAACTAACTGCAACCGTACATAGACAAACGCAGATTGTTTAGTTTAAGTTTTCATCTGATCCGAACCAACCTTGAACTATGTACTAACCTTGAATCATACAACTTGAGGGAGGATAAACTAACAATAGAGAAACGGACCAAAGGAAGAACACTATTTGAATTTAATAAAGCTTTAAGTTCGAATGGGATATAGGCGGTTTGGATTAAAATGAGTTTGAATTCAACATTAGATAAGATACCTTTGTATTTGATTTCTAAATAGGAAAATAGGATAAAATCTTTTTTAGGAGTTTTTATGTCTTTTAATAGATTTGACGGTGTATTTTTAGATTTAAACATCTGGAACTTGTAGCTTCGAGGAACTGATCTAATGACTATATAAAAGAATAATAGAATAATTCAAAAAATTATCACATGAAATAGAAATAACAGAAGAGACGGTATTTTTCGACTCAGTTGCAGTGTGACAAGTCTCTGGGACAGAAACTTGCATCTCGCATTAATGCAAAACCTCATATGTGAAGTGAATCCCATCCGGGGCTATTTTGGGTTACAGAGAATGACAATTAAGAGGAAGGATCGATGTGTTAAGTTTATAGAGCTCGTATGTTCATATCCATATTAGTGTATTATATACACGAGAACTTGTGTGCTGTGATGAAACAGTATATAATGTCTTGTAATAAACTGCAACTCAATGTAAAATATCCTCTAGTTGGTAAAATATGCGCCAGCTTAGCTCTTCGAGTCTAAAAGACCTTTTTTTGGATTAAAAGGTTTATGTGAAAAAAAAAAAAACGTGTTTAGGTGCATTATTTTTTTGATAAGTTTCTCTTTAAAAGGAGAGATTTTAGTAAAAGTAAGGATACTTTCAAAAACTTATTTTAAAAAATCTCTAAGAACCTAGCCTATAAGGCGCTTTTCAATTCGGAATAGTACAAATTACCAAGACAAGATCTGAAATATCTCGTACGTGGGTGAATAGATTCTTGTTGTTTGCTGAAAGAAGATAATTAACATTTTCATGTTTAGGTCAATCTATTGACACGATTCAATCAAAATTTACGAATCTACATCTCTCTCGGAATTGGAACATACCCCATCACTTCCCTCATCATTCAATAACATGAAGGTCATGTATAAGGGTGCCTACATATATATATGGTGCTAAGAACAACTGTAGCAGATATTACTATTGCATAAGGGTGATACTTTGGGCCAGTCTAAAACTGGCGTCCAATGCAGGAGGTCACCACAATGAGACTTCGCATTCACAAGTTCCTGAGGGGTATCCTCCATCTAAGTTGCAGAAATCTGATGGCCATCAGCAGATTTCTGCTTCTGGAGACATCTCCAGAGGGTTGTATGATATATTGTAAATCTCCTATCACAGAGGAGCACTATGTTGGCAAACCGAGGTACTTTGGCAGAGCTAATGGAATCCTCAACGACTCGAGCACGAACAAGATGTTGCCTAAATTTAAGCGACCTTTTTTAGGTGCATTCTGGTTTGAAGATAAGGAACCCAACGGAGATTAGTTTAATAATGTGCAGTCTATGGAACAAAAATTTGAGTGGTTTTGTTTAAGTGGTGAAGCTTGAGTGGGTTACACACTGTAGCATTTTCTTCGGGAAAAACAAAGAGAAACTATTTGTGTTGGTGTGCATCGTAAGATATAAATTTGGACAAATTTGATATACTTGCACTTGCGCCTCCGAGCTCGTCAAGACTCAGAAACAAAAGTATCCTTTTTTCATATCCTCTTGTAGCTCACCCTTGATTATGGATCCTTACAAGGTATAGCTTCTGGGTTTAGCTCGTTTACCCGAGTGATTCTTACTCAGTTTTTCTTTTCTGCAACTTATTGGTTAGAATTTAATGCAAGACTTTTTTTGCATTTGTTGAGTCATAACAGATCATGAAAGTGATTAGAGTTCGTTAATATGTTTTTTTATCATTGATTTTAATGGAACAGTCTCTGTTCTTTGTGTCTAAATCATTGTGGGTTGATCGTACAAATTAATTCTTGGGTTCATTGAAGTATTGTTTCTATTGCAATCATCTAAGTGGGACCACTTGCTTTTCATAGATTTTTTTTTTAAATTTAAATTTTTGGAGAGTTCTGTTTTTTCTTAGTATTTATGGGTTTCCTGTGCTAAGAATTCTTGAAACTCAAAGCAGAACATTCCTTCAAGCGCTTTCAATACATCTTTCTACACTATGAACTCTGGTGCGCCTGTTTGGAACAACGACAACTCTCTTACGGTTGGATCGCGAGGTACTGTTACCATCTACATAATACATGAGAGATGCTAAAATGAACTGTTTCCAGGATTGATTTGCTGATTTTTATATGTGTGGAGCTCTAGTACTTTTCTCTATTTCAGGTTCAAAACCTGAATTTTGATAACGCTACTCTGGACTACTTGAAATCTTCTGATTTTTCCATCTGAAAAATCAGAAAGGCTAACAAATTTTTTATGCTTCAACTTTTTGGTGGCAGGACCCATCCTCCTTGAGGATTACCAACTTGTGGAGAAAATTGCACAGTTTGACAGGGAGCGAATACCAGAGCGCGTTGTTCATGCCAGGGGAGCCAGTGCCAAGGGTTTCTTTGAAGTCACCCATGATGTTTCCCACCTCACATTTGCCGATTTCCTCCGGGCCCCAGGTGTTCAAACCCCCGTTATTGTTCGCTTTTCTACTGTTATCCATGAACGTGGTAGCCCAGAGACCTTGAGAGACCCCCGTGGTTTTGCTGTAAAATTTTACACCAGAGAGGTATTGACTTGAAATGAAGTCTTCTCTTTTCGTTTATGTAGCTGAGTTATAAATCCTCTTTAATTCAGAGATGTCATATTTGTTGGATGTTGTTCAGTTTGTGAGAGCTACAATACTTGGCAGTTATCATTAGCGTGCTCGTTTGCTTTGCATTTATGACCAATTTTTGTCTTTCTTTGTTGCTTAAAGGGAAACTTCGATCTTGTTGGAAACAACTTCCCCGTCTTCTTTGTTCGTGATGGAATGAAGTTCCCTGACATGGTCCATGCCCTCAAGCCAAATCCCAAGTCCCACATCCAAGAAAACTGGAGGATCCTTGATTTCTTTTCACACCATCCTGAGAGCCTTCATATGTTTACCTTCCTCTTTGATGATGTGGGTATCCCACTTGACTATAGGCACATGGATGGATTTGGTGTCAACACCTACAGTCTCATCAACAGAGAAGGAAAGGCCCATTATGTGAAATTTCACTGGAAACCAACTTGTGGAGTTAAGAGTTTATTGGACGATGAGGCTGTGGTTGTTGGAGGAACCAATCACAGCCATGCAACTAAAGATCTTTATGACTCAATTGCTGCTGGAAAGTATCCCGAGTGGGAACTTTTCATTCAAACAATTGATCCAGACCATGAAGAACAGTTTGATTTTGATCCGCTGGATGTTACAAAAATTTGGCCTGAGGACATCGTTCCTCTTCAACCAGTTGGTCGGTTAGTCCTGAACAAGAACATTGATAACTTCTTCATTGAAAACGAGCAGTTGGCATTCTGTCCAGCCATCATCGTTCCCGGCATTTACTACTCGGATGATAAGTTGCTCCAGACTAGGCTTTTCTCGTATGCTGACACCCAAAGGTACCGGCTTGGACCAAATTATTTGATGCTCCCCGCAAATGCACCAAAAGCAGCACACCACAACAACCATCATGATGGCTTGATGAACTTCATGCTTAGGGACGAGGAGGTAATTATCGTTTTTTGTTGATTCTGATGCTATGCAGAATACTTGATTCCATGCTGTGGAGCCATGCATTAATTTTGTTATTTGTTGCCCAGGTGAACTATTTCCCTTCAAGATTTGATTCTGTTCAACATGCTCAGAGATATCCAATTCCATCCAGAATTTTCACAGGAAAGCGGGATAGGGTGAGCTTCTGCAAATTTTCACTCATTTGTGCCCAATTTTACTTCTCAACAAACTTCTTCATAAAAAATTCTTGCTTAAATTCATTTGTGACACATCACTAACTTCGTGTTTTAAATAGTTGTAGGTCGTGATTGAGAAGGAAAACAATTTCAAGCAGCCTGGAGAGAGATACCGTTCTTGGACTCCAGACAGGTAAATTTATGCTTATTGACTAAATTGCCTATTTCCTCGCCATTGATGGAACAGAGCATAGATGGAGATTGTTGGCTATCTAACTCTCATGTTGTTTTGACCATTATTCCATTTCTAGGCAAGAACGGTTCATCCGCAGATGGGTTGAAGCCCTTTCTGAACCAAGGGTTACTCATGAAATTCGCAACATCTGGATCTCATACTGGTCTGAAGTGAGTTCTGCCTCCCTCCCTCCCTCTCATCTGGATCTGTCTGTTTCTAATTCTCTCTCTGTCACTAATTTTCTCTCTCTGTCACTAATTCTCTCTCTCTCTCTCTTATTTTCTCTCTCTCTCTCTCTCTCTCTCTCTCTCTCTCTCTCTCTCTCTCTCTCTCTCTCTCTCTCTCTCTCTCTCTCTCTCTCTCTCTCTCTCTCTCTCTCTCTCTCTCTCTCTCTCTCTCTCTCTCTCTCTCTCTCTCTCTCTCTCTCTCTCTCTCTCTCTCTCTCTCTCTCTCTCTCTCTCTCTCTCTCTCTCTCTCTCTCTCTCTCTCTCTCTCTCTCTCTCTCTCTCTCTCTCTCTCTCTCTCTCTCTCCCTCTCTCTCTCTCTCTCTGTGGGTCTACTTTGTGATTCAGAGTTTGCTTACAACTATAAATAATTCTTCAACTGGTATGTGACATGCCTGTCCTGTTTCGTTTTGCCTCTGTTGCAGTCTGACAAGTCTCTGGGAGAGAAGCTTGCAAACCGCCTTAATATTCATCACATGTAAAGCAAAGGTTATTCTGGATTCATTTCGAGTTTCAGAGATGGAAGTCGAAGCTATTGATGCGTATTAATGTTGTAGAATGCTCATTTGTGCAAAAGGTCGCCTACTTGTATAGTATGTGGAGACTTGTGTGCTGTAACGAGCTAAATGAAGTAATGTAATAAACTGCAACTCCTACGGATCATTCTGTATTTAGTAATTTGAGTGGAATTTTCGTACTTTGTCAACTGCACTCTCCTCTCTTTTCTCTTCTTTTTTGTTCCAGGGAATGCTATTGTTTTCGTATGATTGCAGCCACTGCTTGTGATCATTTTCATATGTGAAATCACCCTTTAGTCTTAAGATTCCATTATAAAACATGTTCCTTTTGTTTCTATTCCGTCAATTCTTCATCATGACAAATGAAAACATAGGCAATCGCAAGAGATAATTGTTATCATATACAAAAACAATGAACTTTAACTATCTTATTTATAAGAGTGGCTCATCAACATCAGAAGGCCTGTTCATTGTATTGGTTGATATCAAGATCATGGTTTTTTATGTTTGACCAAGCCTACTCTTCACAGCTGATCCCATTATTTCCAGCAGCATTATTAAAACCAATCTGATCCATCCAATTTGACTTAAATCCGAATATTTCTTAGGTAGCATTTGAATTATCAGCTATTCCTATGGGTTGGACCAAAAAATTTGATTTTGTTGGTTTAAATCATGAAAGTTAGAATGATTAAATGAGACTTAGGATCATAATACATTTTGGTTCAATCACCGGTTATACAAGGCAAAGGTTTTGATTAAATAAGACTTATATGTTCTCAATATAATGTATACATAATTGAAGAACTGAAAAAGAAAATTTTCTGTTTTTTCATTCAGATAAATTTAACTTTTTTTATCTTCAACGAGGTTATATTTCTTTTCCTTTTGTTAAATTGTATGTTTGTATTAAGGCTCCTCGATCCGTGCCTCCAACGAGGTTTCAACTCAAGAACTTTTATATATCCTCTCATAAGACGACTGTTCTAAAGCTCAAGTCTAATTAATATGCTTTTCTAAAACATGTTTTTATTAGAAACATTAATTAAAGTATTTTTGAGCATTTGGTTCACTGAAAATATTTCTTGACCTTCTTGCGAGGGAGGGAGTCTCCCTAAGCCAGCTACGGCTTACAGAAACTCTTACCAACCAGCCAAAGTAAAGAAAGTAACACGGTATTAAACCCACCTGCAATGGAATCGAACTCTTCAAAAAAATAATATTTCTTGACAAACATTCTGGTCCATGCCTGGTAATGTTACATCAGTCTTTTTTATAGTCAGTTTAATTTGGTTTCCTCTAAATGGCTCCGACCAGGATTTACAGATTCATGGAGAAAAGAAAGGAAAAAAAGGATAAGAGTAAAGAGAGATGAGGAGGAATCCGAACCTATTTCTAAAGTAAAGAACATGATACCACAAACTCTTCTCAAGGAGAGATAAGGATTCGCATGATGAGATTATAACTAGTTGTTAAAATTATTATATAACCAAAAGAAAAAAAAACGTCTAAGTGATCACTGCCTACCTCTCTCCAGGTTGGCAGCCGTTTGATTGACTTGTTGATTCAAACATCTTATTTACTGCATTCAGTTTGGGTTTTTTCTGCGAATTCCCTTAGTATGCATTCAGTTTCAGTTTTTCCTCAAATTCCCCTACCATATAGCATTCAGTTTGAGTTTTTGTTTGAATTCCATTGCTATAGCCTTCAATTTGAGTTTTTTGTTCGAATTCCCTTACTATAGCCATTCGTTTGAGTTTTTCTTAGAATTACCTTACTATAGCCTTCAGTTTGTGTTTTTGTTCAACTTCCCTTACTTTAGCCTTCATTTTGAGTTTTTATTCGAATTCCCTTACTATAGCTTTCAGTTTTGATTTTTCTTTGAATTCCTTAAGGATAGCCTTAAGTGTAAGTTTTTTTTCTCGAATTACCTACCTATAGCCTTCAATTTAAGTTTTTTTGTTCGAGTTCCATTACTATAGCCTTTAACTTGAGTTTTTATTTTTTTCTGAATTCCCTTTAAACATCCTTCAGTTTTAGTTTTGTTCCAATTTTGTTATCGTAGCCTTCACTTCAGTTTATTCGTTTAATTCTCTTACTATTGCCTTCACTTTGAGTTTTCTTAAACTTCCCTCACTGTGGCCTTCACTTTGAGGTTTTCTTCGACTTCCCTTGCAATCCCCTTTAGTTTTGAGTTTTTTTGATTGAATTTCCTTAATATATCCTTCAGTTTGAGTTTTTGTTCCAATTCCCTTACTAGTTTTTGTTTGAATTCCCTTATTATTGCCTCAAGTTTGAGTTTTTCTTCGAATTTCCTTACTATACTCTTCATTTTGACTTTTTCTTCGAATTCACTAACAATAGCTTTCCATTTGAGTGTTTATTCATATTCCCCCACAATTGCCGTCAATTTACATTTTTGTTCACATTCCTTAACTATACCCTTCAGTTTGAGTTGTTGCTCGAATTTCCTTACTATACCCTTCAGTTAGAGTTTTTGTTTTAAACCCTTTATTATAACCCTTAGTTTGAGTTTTTGTTTAAAATTCCTAACTATAACCTTCAGTTTAAATTTCTTTACTATAGCCTTCAGTTTGAGTTTTTCTTCAAATTCCTTTACTATAGCCTTCAGTTTGAGTTATTGTTTGAATTCCCTCATAAAGGCCTTTAGTTTGAGTTTTTGTTCAAAATTCCTTATTATAGCTACCAATTTGAGTTTTTGTTAGAATTCCCCCTTGTCATGGCTTTCAGTTTGAGTTTTTGTTCGAATTCCCATAGCCTTAAGTTTGAGTTTTTTTTTGGATTCTCTTACTATAGCCTTCCGGTTTAAATTTTGTTCGAATTCCCTAACTATACCCTTCACTTTGAGTTTTTCATTGAATTCACTTAATATAGCCTTTAGTTTAAATTTTTCTTCGAATTCCTTTACTATAACCTTCAATTCGAGTTTTTGGTTCAAATTTCCTTATTATACCCTTTAGTTTGAGTCTTTGTTCGAATTCTCTTAATATAGCCATCAAGTTGAGTTTTGTTTGAATTCACTTACTATTTACCCTTTAGTTTGAGTTTTTGTTTAATTTCCCTTACTGAAACCTTCAGTTTGAGTTTAGTCTTCAGTTTGAGTTTATTCTTCAGTTTGAGTTTTTCTTTGTATTCCCTTTCTTAAGTCGTCAGTTTATGTTTATCTTCGAATTCCATTTTTATAGCTCTAAGTCTGACTTCTTGTTCTAATTCCCTTGCTATACCCTTCAGTCTGAGTTGTTTTTTTTAATTCCCGTACTTTAGCTTTCAGTTTGGGTTTTTCTTCCAATTCTCTTTTTGTAGCTTTAAGTTTGATTTTTTCTCCAAATTCCTTTACTACGGCCTTCAGTTTGAGTTTTTGTTCGAATTCCTTAATTAATGCTTTCAGTTTGGGGTTACTATCGCCTTTAGTTTAAGTTTTTTGTTGAATTTCTTTACTTTAGCATTCAATTTGAGTATTTTTTGTCAATTCCTTTACTATAGCCATCTGTTTGAGTATTTTTTGTCAATTCCTTTATAGCCTTCAGTTTGAGTTTTTCTTTGAATTCCCTTACTATGACATTTTGTTTGAGTTTTTCTTCAAATTGTTTTACAATAGAATTTAGTTGGAGTTCGAATTCCTTTACTATAGTCTTGAGGTTGAGTTTTCTGTTTGAATTCCTTGCAATATGTACCCTCCAATATGAGTTTCTGGTCGGTATACATTACCATACCCATCAGCTTGAATTTTTGCTTGAATTTCTTTAATATCCTTAACATAGCTTTCAGTTTGAGTTTTACGTCAAATTCCCTTACTATAGCTTTCTGTTTAAGTTTTTCTTTTAATTCCCCTACTCTACCCTTCAATTTGAGTTTTTCTTTAAATTCTGTTACTATAATCTTCAACTTATACAGGTATTATCAACACCACAAAAATGAAACATATACCCTGAGTCCATGCAGCGAATATGCCAACTGCTGATATCAAACACAAAAAGACAATCAGACAATACTAATAAAAAAAGTGACAAATTCATCAATATAAAAAAATGAATAAGAATTATTAATCATAAATATTATTTTAAATGAAGAAAAATAATTTAAAATTTTTAGAAAGATTTAAGGATATAAGTGAAAACCTCAAATTCATAAGAGGTTTGGGATACATCCAATCGTCACCAGTATTCTTCAACTTACCCCACATATATAGTTGTCCTCCTGCTGAAAAAATGGCCATTTTTACACTGAAAGAAGAAATGTACAGAACAACAGAATTTCAAGTGCCAAGAATGTGGTAGGGTACAACATTAATTAAAAAATGTAACATAATTTTATCTGGAAATCAAAATTTAAGTTCAGTTTACTAACCATTTCTGAATCTTCAATATGTTTTACATAGACTCTGGAAAGACACACCGGCATCCACCTTGCAGGCTCTGTTAAACAGAATACCCTTCTTTTCTAAAGCCTCAAAAGAAGATAATGAGAGCTAAAACTGGTTCTTTCGTCACTATTTTTTCAACTTTGAAAATTCTTGTCTTTGGAGCACTGTTACATACCCTAGACCTACAAAGGGATGGGCCAACAGCCAATGAAGCTTAAATTTTAGAGATCTACATAGGGCTTTCAACACCTAACTACACATTTCTGCCTGGACCCATTGCGGGTGTAATTATCTAAGCACATGAACAGACACACGGCTGATCAGCTGCCAATAAATTTAGTGAGCCAATGTCTTACCTGTATAAGTTTTGAACGAATAAAATGCTATTGGAAACTCATATATATGACCACTCTTTTTCAAAAAATAAATTAGAAAAGGTTTTTCACTCGTTGTATTTGGATTAAATTAGGTGTTTTAAAATGGAAAATTAAAGATTTAAGAGACATATAAGTATAACTCATAAGTCTATATTAGTTAGGTGTACCTAATATTTTATTTGATTAATTAATGTAGAACTTCAACTTAATGACTTCTAATTATTTGACATTTATTAGTCATTCTATTAATATATATACACATAACTACAGGTGTCTATTTTTTTTCAGATAAAAATTCCATAAAAATCTAATGTAAAGATAGAAAATAAAATAACATTCTCATAAATATCACAACTTAAGGAGCAAAGTCTTTACATGAACATACCAATTTTACCATAATTTTAAAGATTTAATTAAATTTTTATAAAACTATTAGTAAAAAAGATACTCCTCGACTAACCCACTTTAGAAGTCTAAAAGCCCATTCCTTTGATAAAAGTGCAAATATTTCGTTGAAATTCAAACTTGAACTAATAGATCTCTTTTTCAAAGAGGAGAAATCAATACTTGCGAATGCATTAAAAAGCCTTTTAAAGGAAGAACTTTTCACGGAATATATCATAGAAATCATTTATCAAAGCACATTCAAATGATGTTTATAAGGGTTACATCACTCTGTTAGTTCTAAACAAAATAAGAGGAGAAGATAGTGACTACAAAACCAAGGAGCTGATAGAGAACATAGTTACAGAATGAAAAATTTTCCGTTATTCATAATTAAAAAGAAAACAAATATTACTGAAGGAAGAAACAGACCATATGGGGAGTTGCATGCCGTCCCTCAGGTCCTCATAAAAATGGTCATATCCATATTTATATGACTACATTCTATACATTAAATATAAAAAGTACCCTCAAACAAGGGCTGCCTTTTTATATCTTGTTTCATATTTATGTAAGTGCTTCATTCTTAATTAGGGTTTTTATTTACTGGAAACGAAAAAAAACTTTTTCTTGTCTATGCATATTTTGGTAGATCCTTAATCCGATGTATCACTAATTAAAGCATGATATATGCATTCTACGCATTAATGTACACACACACACATATATATATATATATATGCCATATTTTTCTTCTTCATAATAATTAGAAGTTAGGTGATCATATTCGAATCTATTGAGCCGGTAAAGCAGGATCCAAATTCTATGTCAGGATATTCGGGCATCCGACAACGGGGTTAGGTTTCGTTCCGTCGTCGGTCGTTCTGAAGTAGATGGAAGAACAGCACGCACAATATTCATGATTCGGAATCGGGAACTATTGACTCAAAACTCAGATCTTAGCGGCTGTACTCGGTGAGTCAGAAATCTAATTATAACGTGGACTACGCAAGCAGGCAAGCTTTCGTTAATCATCCCTTTCGCACGTCCCGGAGTTTGGGCGGGCGGATCGGTCACAATCCGATTCCCACCCCGCGACTTTTATGATCAGATAGTTTTATATATATTTTAAGAGTAACATTTAGCATGTCATTTTCGGATTCGGATCCGCTGTTTCGTCAATCCGAAACAAAGGAATCCCTCTCGGTATATTACTTGATTTGCAGGCAAAACAAGAGCCCAACCGATCATATCTACCCCCTGTGAACGCACATGCAGTCGTCACTGCTGCAGCTTCTTCAAATCCAAGCCAAAGCAGCTCGTGCATAAACAAGAGTTTTATTCTCCTCGATCCTTTCCCACCAAATTAATCGTCTCTTTCTGATCTCAGTTCCATGTCCCTCTCACAACAACCTTTCCTCTGCAGACACCAGAAAAACTGCGAACATTAGCCTAAGCACCAAGCAAAGGTAGGTGTGAAGATAACAAAAATACGCCCCTTTCAAGCTTCATTTCCCGTTTCTGCAATCCCCACGCGCGCTTTTGTTTGTGCTTCTTTTTCTACGGATCGATCCCGGAATGGAATAAGTCAGTCTGGGGAAACTAACCGTCCCTAGGAGTGAGTACTGAATAATCCTGAATTAATTCGTCTCGCGCGGCGCCTGATCTGGAGTGAGAATGCAGCTCCATATATCCCCGAGCTTGAGGCACGTCACGGTTTTTCCTGGAAAGGGCGTCAGGGACTTCATTAAAGTGAAGGTCGGATCACGCAGGGTCTCGTACCGGACGGTGTTCTATTCGCTCCTCTTCTTGACGTTTCTCCTCAGGTTTGTCTTCGTCTTGACCGCCATGGACACAATCGACGGAGAGACCAGGTGTTCTTCAATAGGTACATTAATTCGTATATATATATATATACTACTGCCTTTGTCTCTCTCTCTCTCTCTCTATTTATATATGTTTCTCCTTATCTAGCTCCAATATTAATTCTAAGTAATCCTGATCACTGAGGTATAAGCACTATTGAACATACCATGTTGTTAAAAGTTTTCATGGCTTTTCGATCAAGTATATATATGTAAAATATATATTCACCAATATTGCAATCGGATGATATAGGTTGTGTTGGAAAAAGGTTAGGACCCAGGATCTTTGGAAGAAGAGTACTTGATTCCACAGTAAGTCTGCAATTAATAAATACTCCAGAATATTTCGCTGCTGCATTTTCGTTAGTAATTATTGTGTATACTACGTACATTTTCTACTATTTTTTCTTTGAGAATTAACGTCGACGCATTATATATCGTAATTATCAGAAGGTTCCGGAGGAGATATATCGGATTTTGGAGGAAGGTGAGGCTGAAACAAGTAGTATTGGAACCCAGCAGGTTCCGCAATCGTTAGAAGAATTTGTAGCAGAAATGAAAAGCAACAGATCTGACGCTACAACCTTTGCTACGAGGCTCAAAGCCATGGTACTATACGTACTTCATTAATATATAAATACTTTCTTAATTTGGTTGATTTAGTTAATTTTCTTTTAACATAATATATATTTTCTGTTCTCTGAGAACATTAATTTTGTATTTCGTCGTTTATATATATACAGGTCTCTCTATTGGAGCAGAAGACGAGAACGGCAAAGATCCAGGAATACCTGTACAGGCACGTAGCATCAAGCAGCATCCCGAAGCAGCTCCACTGCCTCGCCCTGAGGCTCGCTGATGAGCACTCGACGAATGCCGGCGCCCGCCTGCAGCTCCCATCGCCGGAACTCGTCCCGGCTCTCGTCGACAACTCGTACTACCACTTCGTCCTCGCCTCCGACAACATTCTCGCCGCCTCCGTCGTCGCCGCCTCCCTCGTACGCAACTCGTTGCAGCCCCACAAGGTGGTGCTGCACCTTATAACAGACAGGAAAACATACGCGCCCATGCAGGCCTGGTTCTCTCTCAACCCGTTAGCCCCGGCCGTCCTGGAAGTGAAGGCGTTGCACCATTTCGACTGGTTCGCCAAAGGAAAGGTCCCCGTCCTCGAAGCCATGGAGAAAGACCAGAGGCTCCGGTCACAGTTCCGTGGTGGGTCCTCCGCCATCGTCTCCAACACGAGCGAGAAGCCTTACGTCGTCGCTTCCAAACTACAAGCCATGAGTCCCAAGTATAATTCCGTCATGAACCACATTCGCATCCACTTACCAGAGGTGAGGATATATCTTAGATCAAGTGCTCAAAGTACTTCACGAGGACCCATTTTCGTTCTGATGATTAATTTGGGTCTTTTTGAATGTTGCTGCATGCAGCTGTTCCCAAGCTTACAGAAGGTTGTATTTCTTGACGACGACATCGTCGTCCAAAGCGATCTCTCGCCACTGTGGGAAATAGATCTTGAAGGGAAAGTTAATGGCGCGGTGGAGACATGCAGAGGCCAGGACAAGTTCGTCATGTCGAAGCGATTCAAGACCTACTTGAACTTCTCTCATCCATTGATAGCCAAGAATTTCGAGCCTGAACAGTGTGCATGGGCGTACGGGATGAATATTTTCGATCTGGACGCCTGGAGGAGGACGAACATCAGCCTCACCTACCATCACTGGCTTCAAATGGTAAGAGCATAATAATATTGCATTAATAGTACAGCTTCAATAATCTTCTGATCTGCATGCAATATTTAGTTGAATTAATTTCATGGGTCGAAATTAATTAGCTTCTTTGGCATTCGTGCAATATATATTGCAGAACTTGAAATCGGATTTGAGCCTGTGGCAGCTGGGGACTCTGCCTCCGGGGTTGATCGCTTTCCACGGCCATATTCATATCATCGATTCGTTCTGGCACATGTTGGGGCTCGGCTACCAGGACAACACGACAGTGGCAGAAGCTGAAAAGGCCGCGGTTATACATTTCAATGGCCGAGCGAAACCATGGCTGGATATTGCGTTTCCCCATATCCGATCTCTGTGGTCCAAGTACGTCGACTCCTCGAATAAATTCATCAAGGCTTGCCATATAAACGTTTCGTAATCAGATCGAGGAAGCCTATTGTGGTTGAAGGAGACGGTCGTGTATGCATGACTGACTTCATCGGAGCCAGATCATATGTATAGTGGAACTGCAACTTGATCTTCACTACCTGATCATGTACGTCACCTGTCATGGTTTTTTATGGAATTTACTGGAGAAAAGAGAGAAGCAGCGAGGACCACCGGAGCTCTTTGACAAATTATTTTAAATTTTTTGTAGCACGTACGTTTGTGCTAAATAGGAAATCTATCGCTGCTTAATTAATTTCCCACAATGTCGATTGATTAAACTTGCTCTCCTTAATTCTTGTCTTGCGCGTATTCACTTTATAAAGGCAAATAATTGTAACTGTATTTCCTACTCCCAAGCATGGTTAATACTCAATATATAGCGTTAATTGATTGTAAAAATGGGGCTTTACAAATTTTGGGCTTGATGATTCTTTTCAATTAAGAGTAATAGATGTGCTGAATTAGAGTAAATGGCTCGTATAGCATTTATATAAAATTATGGGTTAACGATGCAAGTGTTTGCACTTGGATATTATACATATGAAAAAGACAAGAAAAAATAATAATTTACAATTTAATTTTTATTTAAATTTGATTTTTTTTTTACCAATTGATCCTTTTATATGCCATTAGAACAGTATTTTCTATTCCTTGTAGATAAAGAGAAAAATAGCAACAAATTTAAAACTATATATCAGCTTCACCAGATTTTCTTGTATTTGCTATTAATTTGTTAAACTATTTATTTTTATTACTTTCTATGAAAAATGTTGAATATATTTTAAACCTTCACAAGAGCTACAGCACTCTAGCGCTAGTTATCAAACGGGCACATTTATCTGGAAATTAGTCCCCCAATTGATTTATATTTATTCAATTATTACAAGTGTCAAGGGATCGATTCAAATTAATGTTGGTTAATAAAAGTGAAGAAAAAAGAAAGAAAGACTATATATATGTAAATCATCGAAAAAGTAAAATCAAGCGTTCACTGAGATTATTAACTTCCAGGAAGTGCTACGTACAACACAAAAATCAACCAGATCCAGCATGAGAATCGCTTGGGCCAAAACCTGATCATCCCACAAATTAGAAAAACCCATACATATATAATGTATATACTCCCACAGACCGGGCAGTTTGTTTTAGATACACATAATATTGCAAAGAGTGGTGATATGCTTACTACCAATTAAGTTTCACTTTGGGGTTTACAGTGTGATATGGCGTCCTTGTTGGCAGTCCAAGTAAGAGATAAAGTGGAAAATATCTTCCTATTCTATAGGTGAACCTAAACCATAACGTTGGACTGCCGACTAACCTTATGTGAACTGGCAAGTAGGCTACTACGAGGATAGCCACATCGGGCTGTAAAAACTCACAGTACTAAAATCATTTTGTTATTGCAAAACATTCAACTAAAACGTTTAACATAGAAAATTAGTACCCACTTTATTTTGATCAGCTGCTGATCAATTGAAACGCTACAAAAGGAAGAGATAATATATATAAACTCACTAGGTAAAATCGAGGTCTGTAGTCTTGTGGCCGAGCTTCAGGAAGAATATGCTTTTCGCAGTATTGCTTGGCAAACTCAACTCGAACTTCCCCTGCAACAAGGGAAGGGATCATAATGAATGAATATATACACCCCATCACGTCTACATACATCGGAGCTTGGTGAATAAATGAACTACGTACTGCGCGCTGTTCCACCTGGTCCATATTTACAAGGTAATCGTGCTCGCCGCGTCTCCTCCTATCTGCACTCCTACCGTTCTCTCGATCGATCACCTGCAAATCAGGTGAGTGCTCAGTCAATTAATAACAAATTAAACTTGAAGGACCAACGTTCCACTACGTTGAAGAAGAGTTTCTCCTAAATATTCAGAATACAGCGCGGAGAGATCGATGGATCAGAAACGGACTTTCAATTTCTCAAGTTTCTCCTAATTAAGCGGCACTCAGTGGGAAGTGATATAAGGATAGAGTAGGTGGAAGAAACTTTTTGGGAGAGACGACGTTGAAGAGGAGTTTGAGCTCGAGGGAGAACGAATCAAACTGTTGAAACGGCAGGGTTGAAGACCGCAAATGCTGAATATAAATATATGTAGATTGATCAATGTAAGATAGATTTGACGAGGCTGAGCAAGAAAGACTGATCAGGGTGGGTATAGTGCTGGGGCCGAGTGGCAGTCTAATTCAAACCCAAACAGCCGCACTAACGTATCTGCATGCAGCAGCTGTCCTGGGAACAAGGCCACCACTAATGAATGCACCATATATTAACAGATCAGAAGAACTTAATTTCCGAACACTCCAGTCCAACCTTTCTTCCAATTCGATAAGAGACGTTTTGATCAGTGGCTGGTTCATATTAATCAGGTAAAGAAATTAAGGCACTACTAATTTTCAAAATGGAAATCAGCGCTCAGAGTTGTCCATATAGCACAGTGTACTGAGTTTTTAGAAAGCACAAATATTTTTCTGTAAGTGAAGACAAACTAGCTAGGTAATGACGGGTTTTATTTTATTATATTTATTTTATTTTTAAAATAGACATGATGATTCAGCTCCTCGAAAAACATCTTTTATGTATTAAAGGAGAAGGCATTAATGCAGATTTGTCGGATTTGCCTGGTTTCCTCCTATACTTCTTTTATAAAAAAGCAAATCTTAGTTCATAGCTTTCACATTATTTATGCTCAGTGACATGAGGACCCATTTGGGCAAAAGCTAGTGACAGTAAGTATCTGATGTCCGATTAATATTGAGATGTACTTGATCTGCCGCCTTTCTCCTTATAATAATCCTACTGCCGCCGAAACCGTCTCCACTCATGCATGCGTCAGTGGAATCTAAGTTCAATTGGCTACTCCATCGATCTGCGCCACCATTATAAATACGGATCGTCCATCGTCTGCCTATATACTCACACTCACACCGCGAAGTGTACGTCGACGACGCACACACCGGCCTAGTAGTATCCAACGTTTGTGTTTCATTTTCGACACAAAAATCAGTCAGAAATATGCCTAATAATTTCGAACTCGAGATTGGCGGCGGCTATACGATAGTGATTCCCGACCGAATCAACATCGGGAGCCGTGGCCTTTTTATTCCCATCCCCCACAGACGCATTCTCTATTCTTTCATTCGCGGTGTAATCCTTCTTTTCATCGCCTTAGCTCTAGCATACAGAAATAATTTCCGGGTGATACCAAAGAGAAGTTTCACCGTAGCCGGAGACGGAAGTGGTGACTTCACCACCGTCTCGGCGGCCGTGGCAGCTGCCCCCGACCACGCGCGATCCTTCTTCCGCATATACATCAAAGCGGGTATATATGCGGAGCGTGTAAAGGTGGGCAAAGCGAAGACCCACATAGAACTCATCGGTGATGGGGTAAGGAGGACCTTCATCACATTCAATCTCAGCCAAGCGGAGCTCAACAGGACTTACAGCGCCGCTACCGTATGTAAGTGCATTAATTCCTTTGCATTAGTTAGTTTTGCTTATATATAATTAATTAAGCGCTAGCTCCTCTCGTCGTTCTTAATAATTGGGGCACGTACGTCGCTGAAAATAATATTTTTGCAGATGTGAGAGGTGATGATTTCTTAGCCCGAGACATCACCTTCATCAACAATGCGGGACCCGATCGAGGAGGGACACCGGCGTTCACCAGCGAAGGCAACCGAACGGTACTTTACCGGTGTAAATTTATAGCTTACTGGGCTGCTGTCTACGCAAGGTTCGGGTACCAGTTCTACCGGGACTGCGAGATTTATGGCACCGCCAATATCATCTTTGGGAGCGCCAGAGCTGCAGTCTTCCAGAGTTGCACCATTTTTGTTTGGGAGCCTCTCTCCGGGGAAAGCTCAATCACCATTACCGCCCACGCGCGATCGTGGAGGAAGGAGCCGAGTGCATTTTCCCTCCAAAATTGCACGATTACGACGGACCCCGGAGTTAGGCGGTCGGCGAGAGGAACTCTACGTGAATACCTCGGCGTCGCGTGGCCGCCATCCTCCGCGACAGTGGTGATGCAGTCCTTCCTGGATGAAGTGATCCATCCCCATGGTTGGCTGCAGTACTACAACGGACCATCTGGGTACTACGGCGAGTACGACAACCGTGGTCCGGGGGCAAAGAGACTACACAGTACTCTCGGACACTCCACCATTAACAATATTACTGCCCAAGGTGCCCAGAACTTCACTGTTGCAGCACTGCTCCATGGGGATGAATGGTTGCCTCGTACTGGGATCACATACACGGCTGGATTGATATAAACTGTAACTCATGTAATTATATTGCGTTGGGTACGTAGCAAAGTATATATTCAAGCAAGTTACATAGATGGGAGTACAAATTAATATTAAGACTTTATTAATTGATCTTTACAGACCAAAAAAAGAATTTATACCCAAAAAATAGACGGTGCATAGAATGAAGGATTCTTCCCACTCCACAAATATTGTCAATTTAATATCCGTGTCGCCTACGAGTTATATATATCGACCTAAAGAATATAATTTATGGAGATTAATATACTTTCTTGAACTGTAGCTTCTCTTTATTAACCGGATTGTAAGTGCGACTAATTAAGACCGTGGCTAGCTCCATGAATCGCTTGACCATATACATATACTAACTCTGAAGAAAACTTCTGGGTTAGTTACTATCATCTACGGAAAGTGGTAATTAATCACTAAATAATTCTCCGCTTCCTCGGTTTCCACATGCATGTGAATGGAATCTTTCTAAATTAAGCATGTGGTAATTAATCACTAAATAATTCTCCGCTTCCTCGGTTTCCACATGCATGTGAATGGAATCTTTCTAAATTAAGCATCATAATTAAGCATATATAACAAACTGGACATAAAGTGCTATATTCAAAGTTATGCGTCGTAGTCTGGGCCCTGGCTCCTTAGAGTCAATCACCTTACCTAATGTTTGGGTTATAATGACATGCGCTGAAGATCTTTTTTGAACCATTTTCTTATGGGGTCGATGTTTGGGTTGAGGCTGAAATAAATAGTATATATATTTAAATTCACTATTTTGGGAGAGTCATTTATAATTCTATAATGGGGAAAATTGGAAATAACCACCTCTTTCCCGAGGAAGAAGGGGAAGAAGTCACCACCCTGTATTGGCCGTATGGCGGGGTCGTACCCAATGTTTTAAAAACCGAACCGGTCATCGAACTGGTGGAACATTCAATTCTGGTTCAATCGGTGGTTGAACAGGGTATGAGTTGTATCTCATTTAAAAATCATAATAAGATTTTTATATTAAAAAAAGTTTATAAGTACAAAAACCACTAAAAGTGCTAAAAAGCATCATCTAAAAGAAAGTATAATGTTTAAAAATCAAATATAATTAACAAAACCGGTTCATCACTTTTCCAATTTGGTTCATATCTAAAGTAAATTTAAAATGGTTTAGGTAGACCGGTTCACCCGGTTCAGTCAGTTTTCCGATTCAGCAGTTGAACTACTAAAACCGGCCGGGTCATCTAGTTTTAACCTTTTAAGGGTTTTTAAGTAAACCAAACCATTCGAAGCCTTGGTTCTAGTTGAACCCGATCGAACTGGCCGGTTCGGCTCAGTTTTTAAAACACTGGTTGTTCCCACCCACCCCAGTCGCCCCATAAGAGTTAGCTTCCACCACAGAACATCCACTGAATTGCGTTTGTCTACTCCCATCATATCTTCTGTAAGAGACATCTATCACCCAAAAAAGGCACCCCCCACCCCATGGTTGCTACTCAACAACATATGCCTAAAACTCCCAAAAACTCGGGAAGATGATGAAAGATGGTCCGCCGCAGAGGAACAAAGCGTCAACGGTGCCACCCACCCACCGGAACGCCACCTCGCAACGTCTAAAATTTGAAAAGGCACATGTCAAGTCCGAAAAGATCCGTCTAACAAGGCGTGGCAGAAGACGAAAGGAGCATGAAAAAGGTAGAAGCGGAATGGGCGGCAGGTATGACTCATTTCCTAACTCTTTGGCTACGGTCCGCCTATTATCAGATTGGTATTATATTTTGGAGTCTCCTATTAAATTGTGATAACCAGGTAACTTATATTCAGATAGTCACACAAAGGAGCAGGCTTAGTGCTTATTCTTGGGTGATTAGGAAAATGGTTAGTCTCTTGTCTACATAGAAAGGCGAGAATAATCACAAGGGACCTCGGCTCCACACGAACGCAGCTGGAAAAATTAATTGCAACAAACCATCTTAGAGATGAAGAGGCGATATGGGGGAAGCTTGAGTCCTCTGGAAATTATTTGGGGGACCCCAAAATTGATATGTTGCAATACGAACCCCCAGGGACAAAGCACAAAAGAGTTTCATACAGACGCTCACCCTCGTCGGCCTCCTCCACCGCTCTTCTCCCCACAAAAGTCTTTCTATCAGTCCCTCACACGATCTCCCTCCCACCCATCCCGTCTCCCCCCTCTCCTCTTGTATGGATCCCGACTATGTACAAACGGCACTGGTTCCGGCCATGCCACCACAACCCTCGGAGCTAGAAGTGATCCCATTGAAAATGGCGGCAACGCCGCTGAATTTCGGTACCCTCTATAAACTTCAAGATACCCAAGAACTGAAGAAAGCAACCTCACCCGATCCAGAAAGCCAGTTTTCCTCCACAACGGATAACCTCCACCAAGTCACTATCTCAAAGGAGCATACTGAAAAAAGACTTGCACATGTCTAAAACTCCCTAGTGGGCATTTTCTTTGTTCGGGTCCCGGGCTCTCTAGGATCCATAGCTACAACCACTACTAGAAACAAACCGTCCGCCGACGGTTGTTTTAGTCGGCGGAGAAGCCGAAAACCGCCGGTGGAAAGACCGGCGGCGGTTGAGACTTCGTCGACGGCCAGGACGTCGACGGAAGCATTATGCTGACGACAATAACCGCCGACGGAAAAAACAATTCCGCTGGCTGTCAAAAAACAACTTCGACGGCGGAAACGAATTCCGCAGATGTTTCGAACGTTCGCCGGTGGAATTCGTTTCCCTAGACGAATTCAGAGTCATAGGTGGAAGACTCTCCGGCGACGAATTAGCTTCGTCGGCGTAATTCGCAGACGCTGTTTTTTGCGTCGGCGGAAAAAACATCGACCGCTGGCGAAAATTTTCCGCCGACGAAATTATTGACCGTCGTTGGATGAAGCTGTTTTTTCGGTTTTTTCCAGCGACAGTTTAAACCGCTGGGAGAGTGAAATTTAATTTAAGTTTTTTTTGTTTTTTTGTATTTTGACCCGTAACCCGTGATAATTAAATACAATCAATTACCAAAAAAAATAGACTGTCATAATTAATTTTGATTTGCACATCAAAATGTTTACATTACAAAATATTATACGTAACAAAAAAAAAAAATTATAGTATAGATGTCTACTGTCATTTCAAACAAAGAGAAATGTACAGTACGTGCTATCAGGTGTGTGACCGATTGCTACCCTGTAGGTTAGAAGACCCTGCAAATGAACATTAATTCATCATAAGTGTAATGAAATATATAAAATTAGTAATTAATTATGTATTTAAATAATACTAACCTGTAGGCGACTGGAGAGAGGCTCGCCACTGGTTCAGTTCTTGCAACTGAGACTGCACAATCAACAGCTGGTTCTTCATTGATTCTTTGTCTTGCCTTTCCTGTTACAGTTGTTCCTCTAGAGCTAAGTACTCTGGTGCTGTCGTAACCACACCCCTACGCGGCGACGCACCAGTCCCAAGTCCTCTCTCGTAACCTCCGTGATGGCCCCCAAACACCTTATCTATGATAGGTGTCAAATCCGCGGGGTTCGCCGAGTTGTGGACCTGTAGCTCAGTTGCGGTCTGGACAAGCTCCTCTTGCATAACAAACAAAACCTAATCAAATCATGCACTTGGTATTTGAAGAAAATGTCAGGAACCTGATAACTTACACAAAATGCAGTTGTCTCCTCATCAGGATATGTCCCATCTTTCCTCTTGTGTGCATTCAGGAAAGATCTCAGAAACACGAAGTTTGCACCTTCTGCTTGCTGCTGCATAAAATTTAGTTTCCTAAAATTAGTATTGTGCAATGTATAAATTGAAGAATTGAGAAGGCAGAGCTTTAGTCAACTCAATACATACCTCTTCTTCCAAAAAACGAGCAAGAGACTTACACCCAAGCGTGTGAGTCGTCTTCAAACACTCTCGGTTCACCTTGTTCTTTACATCTCACCCGGACTCCCGTACCCCATCCCAATATTTCACTAGCAGTGTCCAGTTTTCAGGAGCCATACCTGGAATCGGACAGTCTGCTAGCTGCTCTGGGGTCTTCCCATCGTAGTATTGCTTCTTATAGAGAGTACGGTTGTCTCGTATAATTTTCTGCACAATCGGCTGTAGAGCTTTCATTGCAACGGCTGTAGTCACGGGCTGATCCTCCTCATTAACAAACTTGTATCTTACCTAAAAAAAAAAACTTATGTTAGTTCTTACGACTGCTACAAGAAACAAATAGGTAGTTGTTAGTCTTACATTGATTTCTGTGAACCAATTTTTAAATGCATTCGGGCCGAGCTCACGCCACTGCAGATGTAGTGGGAAATGTAATTGACCCCGAATTTGTGTTCCAAGGAGAAAGGACAAGTCATGCTGTGCGGATGACACCATCTGTCCATTCTTGATTATGATCTTTGCCTCTTTCTCGGGCATGAATGACGTCGCCCTCACCTTACGCTTGACACGTGGTAGCTGAGGCTGTGAATCCTCAATCCCATCGACAGTCCAATCTGGAGGCTGGGTCTCCATGTCATCCATTGGGACCGACTCTACATCAAATGCCCACTTAGTCAACATTAAAATGTCATTTTAATAAGCAGTATGCATGTAATTGTACCTGAAACACCAGTACTCTCCGGGGATTGGTAAGAGGGGAACTCCCTAAACTTGCGCCTCGCTTCTTATAAAATTAAATTAATGAAACAAAAATTAAATAAAGTAAAATTATAAAAATGTATTAGGAAATAGAGTTAATGAACCTCTCTCGTACCGAAAGATGGCAGCGCTGATGAAGACGGAAGCTCTGAGGGAGGGTCAACTGCAAGAGCCGGGGCCGATGTTGAAGGGGCTGCAGGAGTCAACCCCGACGGAGAGGGGGCTGCTGTAGCCCTGGCTGATGTCGCCGCCCGGGCGCGTTTGTGCCTAAGTGACACAATGTCCGCCTTCGGTAGCATAATTATCCTGGAAAAAATAACTGAATTAGAGAGAGAAAAAGAGAACATAAGATTTATAATTATATGTAGCAGATTTATTTACAGATTTCAATAGATTAAACATACTCAATCATCCAAACCGTCACAATTGATCCTTAATCCAGGACCAAGGACACGACGCATCCATGTAACATTATCTTCACTATTGATGTTTGCTGCGTCTCCAACTCCTGCATCTTGCGCCAATAGTAATGCCTCATCTTCTTGTGCCCTCAAACCTTCCTCATTTAAGGGGATGTCGTAGGTGTCTCCGGGTCTCCAACGACACACAACGCTCCAACAAGGTTGAATTGGGTCTTTTGAATAAAAGACCTGTTGTGCTTGACCTGGGAAGATGAAAGGCTCATCTTCATATGCCTGTCTCGTTGTGTTTACCAACGTGAAGTCTAGCCCGTCCATGAAGCAACCTGTGCCGTTCTTCATGTCGTACCATTTGCAGTTGAATAGGTGCACAGGTGTCCATGATCCAATATAAACTTCTATGACCAGCTGCAAGACACCATAAATTATCTCATCTCTTATCCCCACTGTTGCAATGCCACTATTTTGTGTGGTTCGATTCAGGTCAACGGCCTCCGTGTCGAACTTGTAACAATTGCCAAAATATCCCTGGTACAACATAGCATCACGAGATGGACCACGGGCAAGGTTCCTTAATTCGATGCAAACGTAATATTGACACTTCTATATTCTGGGTAAACAACTTACTCGTTTTCTAAACCATTGTACTAATTGGTTGTGCAGCTCTGTTTGTATTCGATGTTCAGTCCACTGGGGGTGTAACCCTCTTAAGTGGTCTTTATGTTCCCTTCAAAGAACCCAAATACAATGATTAAGAGGAAATTCAATTTATGGATGAAACATATAAAAAAACAATTAATTACACTTGCAACAAGTACGGCTGAGTCTCTGGAGTATTGAACAACAAAAAACGATGGAGCTGGTACGCCTCCTCAGTGGTTAGCAGAAATGGGCGAGCAGCCCCCAACGGCCCATCCTCGTATCGTACTGACCTTGTAACTTTTGATTCCATCTCATCAACATAACGTGCGCAAAAAGTTGTCACTTCTTCCATCAAGTACCCCTCTGCAATAGATCCCTCTGGCCGATTCTTTTTACGAATATAATTCTTCAATGTAAGCAAATTGCGTTCAATTGGGTACATCCATCTATAATGAACCGGTCCAGCTAATCTTACTTCAGATGCCAAGTGTAGTGTTACATGAATCATAATGTCAAAGAATGCCGGTGGGAAGATGCTCTCTAGTTTGCACAGGATATATGGAATACCTGATTGTGTGTCCTCTATCTTCCTTACATCAATCACCTTAGAACACAATTCTCTGAAATATGCGCACAATTCATTTATTATTTTGACAACGGGCTTAGCCATTGATTTTCTCACCGCCAACGAAAGGAGCTGGTGCATATAAACATGGTAATCATGGCTCTTAAGACCAATCAATTTCCTCGCTTTGACTTGTACTTGACTGGAGATTTTTGAAGAAAACCCCGTTGGAAGTTTCAATTCCTTCAACACACTGAGGAACCTTGTTTTTTCTTCCTTCGTCAAACTGTATGAAGTATGAGGAATGATTACCTTACCATTAACCTTTTCCGAAGGTCTGGGGTGGAGTGGTTTCCTTATGTTGAGACTTTGCATATCCAACCTCGATTTTATATTACCTTTTGACTTCCCATCTTTCTCCAGAATGGTATTCAAAATACTTTTACATACATTTTTCTCGATATGAATTACGTCGTAATTATGTCGGATGAGCAGAGTACTCTAGTATGGGAGCTTAAAAAAATGCTCTTCTTCTTCCACCCTTCTGGCAAATATCGGGTTTCTGCTCATTGTCCTTTTCCAAACACAATATTTTGTACTCCTTCGCATAAATCCATGATCTCAATTCCTGACATACATGTGGGTGTACCATCACGTTCCTCTGTCCCATCAAACGATTTTTTATCGGCCCTCAATGGGTGATCCTCTGGTAGAAACCTCCGATGACGCAAGTAAACACATTTTCTACTATGCCACAGATATAACGAAGCAGTGTTTACGTGACAAGTAGGGCATGCATTGTAACCTTTTGTACTCCGCCCAGACAACATGGCATATGCAGGAAAGTCTGATATTGTCCAAAGGACTGCTGCACGCATTTGAAAAAAACTTTTGGTTTGCGCATCATAAGTCTTCACACCAAATTCCCATAAAACTTTCAGCTCATCTATCAACGGCTGCAAGAAAATATCTATATCATTTCCTAGCGACTTCGGACCGTCAATAAGAAGGGTCATCACAAAATAGCTCTGCTTCATAGCCAACCAAGGGGGCAGGTTATATATGGTAACAATGACTGGTCATGTGCTGCGGCTTGCCCCAGACCCAATCTTTAATGGTCTAAAACCGTCGCTCTCAAGACCAAGTCTGACATTCCGTATGTCTGAACTGAATGATGGATGCATTGAATCAAAGTGTTTGCATGCGATCGAATCCCTATGGTGAATCATTTTTCCTTCTTCAGTAGGTGGAGCCGAACTATGCCACGTCATCAGCTCCGATGTCTTAGTGGACATGAATAACTCTTGCAACCTCGGAATCAGAGGAAAGTGTCTAAGGATCTTCGCCGGCCTTGCAGTACTTGAATGCTTACTCTTTTTTTATAGACCATCTCGACTGACCACATCTTGGGCACGCATCTAAATCTTTATATTCATTCCCGAATAGCAAGCAGTCGTTTGGACATGCATGAATTTTTTCATATTTCCATCCCAAGTCACTCATCATTTTCTTGGACTCATACCAACTGCATGAAGCAAATTATCTGATGGAAGAGTGTCCTTCAGAAGTGAAGGAAGATCCGAAAAAGATTTGTTCCTCCATCTATTCAAACACTTCAATTAGAATAAATGAACCATAAACAATAGTTTGGAGTGTTTATGACATCCTTCGTAACGTGGTTTTCTGGCCTCATTCAGTAGGTGTTAAAATTTGTGAAATTTTGGATCCTCTGGATCGTTCCCCATATTGGCATCCTCCAAATTTTGTACGAAAGCATCGCGCAACATTGTTGCCATCTCTTCGTCGTGACCAATTTCCACAGGAACGTCGATTTCACGACGTTCAGGCAGTTCCCCATGATGTCTCCAGATTTCATACATTGGGACAAATCCATTCAGGACAATGTGGGTCATGATGGTCGCACAATCAAGAAACTTGCTGTTCTCACATTCTCAACATGGACAGCGTATAATACCATTTTTCCTGCACCCCCAATTGCTGTTTTGCATAATCTATAAAGAAACAGACTCCACCCACAAATTTTGGATTAATTCGAGTTGGCTTGGACTTGTACTCATACATCCATTTCTTGTCCGTAAAACAGTCCATCTACACGACAATTGTTGAAGACGGACTACACAACAAATAAATAAGTGTTTAGTACTTTTAGGAGTCAACAAATATCTCACAACCTAGACTTTATCTAAACCATTGCCCCTATGCATCCTACGGACGTGTCAACCATTTGTGCATAAAGAGAGGAGACATAGCAACTAAGGGTAGAAAAAGGATAAAGGATTAAACAAAGAATATATTCAGACCTCACTTGGAAAAGTAGGTTGGGTTTCCCCCTTACTCCACGATATGGGAGAAGAATTGGGGAAAAATCAGTTGCAAGGGCATTTTGGGTTTCTCTAAATCCAACCAAATGGTTCAGTAACCTTTTCAAAGCTACTATAAAAAGAAAATTCCTTAATTCCATGGAGTATTCTTTACTATTGCTTATCTTCATAACCCAAAAGTATAATTTATGAACATGCTAATTTGCTAAATTCCCTTATAAAAAAATTGTTAATTTCTTTAATTTTTTTAGCATTTTCCACAAAAAGAAAGATAGAACTGGTCATGAGAGAATAATATTAGGATGGGAATGAGAAAAGGACGGGATTTCAACCCAGATGAGTTCTTTTTTTTTCAGGTTCTTAGTTCAATTTTGGGGATTCAAAAACGATCCATGCCCACCAGAAGCAACCTTCTCCTCCCATGCTAGAGCGTTTGGTAATGAATAAAACGCAAGTGCACATGTATTATTCTTATATTTAATCCTGTTCATGACATCAGAAGTTAAACCATCCGTTCAATGGAAACCAGCCAGTTTAAAATCTAAAAAAGTTTAAAATATTAGTTTATCAAAATGCAACACCAGATGGTATACAAATCAGCTGAACTACTAAAAAGATTAAATGCAGGAACGGGTCTTAAAGGTTCAATCATCCCAAGCTATGTAACAAGAGATTATTACATATCTGCTTGCTAACCACTCCTCATACAAGTCTATTATAAAAACTAGGATAAATGAAGCTTGTAAATATACTCTGGCGAAACATGCATTCAATTATTATTCAGGTCATTTTGACGATATAATTGGCAAATTTATAAAAAGTATAATTCTGCAATAGTTGAGCACTTGACAAAAAATATGATCCAATATATTATGAAAAACAGTTTATTAGTCATTTCAGCAATTTCAATGTTTTATTTTAACTCACAAACAGTTTCTCTCTTATCTTCCTCCTTCTCTCCAGCAGTTAACGGCAACTGTTTCAGAGGCTTTATTTGGCCATGGCAAGAATAGTACTTAGTTGAAAGCAATGCCCATTTTCTACATTCTCTTTCAAACAAGTCTAGGTCACATATAAGTAATTCCATTTTCATAGTAATCATATGCCTATAATAGCTTTTATTCTCGGAGCTTTTAACCAGCTGAAAAACTTAAAAATGTATAAGAATGGGTTACATACTATAAGACCAAGGCGCCTGGTCTGGTCAGTTGTCTTCAATGGATCTTTTGGATCTGCAGAGTAAGAAGTTCAAACATTGGTAACAGACCCGCATGTACAAAGTAGAATTATCGTCAATATGTAGTAAAGACTATGTAGGGATTGCACTAGGTAGAGGAGATCAAGCTAGCCATAATAAAGAGAAAGCCCTAGCGGCAAAAGAAGTCATATGGATCTGAGTTTTAACTTTCCTTATATCCCAGTTCATGCCAACGATAGATGATAGAGAGAATGAGAAATCAGAGAATGGAGAAATACTAAAGAAACCGAGAGTGAGAGAGAGAAATTCAGAGAGATAGAGATCAAGTCAGAGGTAGAGAAAGATTAGAGAGATAGAGGGAGGGAGAGAATCAAAGAGTGAAATACAATTTGAGACAAAACCCAGACTAGAGATTCCGCCGACGATGTGAGTTCAACCGTCGGTGGAATGAAACTCCGCCGACGACAAAAATTCGTTTCGTCGGCGGAGTCTTGTGTTCTTGTAGTGTACCCTGCAGAATCTACTGAGAAAGCCAGGCCTTCCAGAACCAACTGTGGCTATTTACACACTTAACAGGGGTTACGACTCCGTAGGGAGTCTTACTTGCACCTCTTCAGATGACACTGCGATTTCCATGTTGGACACATACCTATTCACAGAGCTCCCCTCTAGGTCCGCCTGTTGCGCCTTCCTTTCAACCTATTCCCCAGCGAAGCTCTCTGCAGGGCTGTTCACCCCCTTTCCCGCTACATCTGCATGGACTCAGAGACGGCTCTAAACCCATAAAGCTGCACATACGCCAGGGGCAAGGTCTTAGTCAACCTTGAAGAGGAAGACCGAAATGGGACTACTATAGACATCCCAGGAGCAAGTTTTTTCCTTCCATTCATTACTGAAGGCAGACCAAAAATTTGTATGTTATGCAAAAGATGGAGACATAGTATGGCTGAATATCGTGGCAGATCACATGGAAGAAACGCGGCCCCAGCAGACCCGATAGCCCCGCGGGACCACGACGGCCCAGACCAGGGGAAAGAATGGTCCCTGGTTCAGTGCAGACAAACAGCAAGGTTGGGAAAGATCCAAATCCAGTCTCAGACTCGGAAAAGTCAAAAAGACGAAGGAACTGAGAGGAGGAAACTTGACTGCCTCCTTGAATAGGTGGCCGATTCGGAGGAGGTAAACAGAAACCCGCCCATGAAACACCACCTGAAGGCAAAGAGGCTTGCGGCAGAACAAATCACATGATCCCTTAAAGGCGATGAACAACCCGCATAAGGTCCCCCGCACTGCTATAGAAGCACCAGCATCCTCGTCGCAAGGTAAGAATTCTATGACCCCTCAGTTGTTTTTTTATGTCACTAATATTGGTATGGAACATCCAAGGGAAACACAGCCCCTCGGCCAAATACGCACTCGCCCCAGTTTTGCAATCCTGGTCTCCAGAGATCATCTTGCTGTTGGAAACAAAATCAGCCAACCCTGATTCTTCTCCGACTTTTAAGTGGTTGGAGGCCACGTACCCCTCCTCCTACATGGTTCCTTCTCTGGGCCTTAGTGGAGGACAGTGAATTTTATGGAAAAATAATGTACATATAGATGTACAACATTCCTCCCATCACCTAATTCAGTGTAAAGGTAGTGGTTTGTCTACCTACCACCTTAGTGGAAACGCTGGGCTAGTGCTTTAGAGGAGCTTAAAAATTTAGCATTTTCCCAATCTGAACCACTAATGATTGTTGGGGATTTTAATGCCACTGTCGTACAGTGAGAAATATTCATCCCATGGGAACACTCTAGAATAAATGGACTTTCAACTCCATCACGGATGGGGGCTGGAATGACATAGGATATAAAGGTAGCAAATTTTCATGGTCTAACGGCAGATCCAGTGACAAACTAGTAATGGCTAGGCTAGATAGGGCCTTGGTGAATAGCGCATGGCTTAGTACATGGGGAGGCTCTAACCTACAGGTTCTTCCTATAATTAGGTCAGATCACGGCCCCCCTACTCATTTCCCCTTACACAGCAACGGTCAAGATCTCTAGACCCTTGCCCCTCAGGATCACCTTCCAGTTAGGTTCCAAAAAATTGCGGAAAATCTGACCCAGTGGAACAGAAGCACATTCGGAAACTTTTCATAAGAATATGAGAGCCACGGTCAACAGCCTGGCCGAAACACAAATAAACATGCAAGTAAAATCGAGCTCTTCTTAGCCGAGAAAAGGAGCTTCAACATAAACTCATGAAGTTATTAAAACACATGCATACATTACAGCAGGCTAGGCAAAATATATTCAATGATGGGGATAAAAACACTAGATTTTTTCATTCCTTCGTTAAAGGTAGAGCCCAAATCAATAAAATTCAATAAATAGAATCACCCTCATGCATCCAACTCACCACGGATGAGGACATAAGAGGTGAAGCTTATAATTTCTTTGCGAATCTCTACTCCCAACAATCAAACAAGGGTCCTCACCATTTCAAGCTAACAAAAAACTATCTGAAAGAGATAGGACTACCCTCCTGGCCCCAGTCACAATGAGAGAAATTAGATCAGCTTTATTCTCTATGGATTCTTATATAAGACACACGGATCAGATGACCTACAACCCATCTTTTTTAAACATCACTAGCCACTTATTGAAGACGACCTACTAAAAAATATTCAAACCATTTTCCACTTGGGAAAAATGATAAATGATCTTAATAGAACCTACATTGTCCTTACACAAAAAAAAAAAAGAACAGCGAAAGACTTTTGGGGATTTTAGACCCATTAGACTTTGCAATGTAGCTTATAGAAATTTTACTACAGTTCTGGCCTCTAGGCTCACTACAATTATTCCAAAAATAGCATCTGCCACCCAAGCTGCCTTCGTGAAGGGAAGACACTCATGAGATCCTAAAAACTTTTCAGCTGAAAAGAAAGAAATTTTCTTTGTTTGGAGCTAAGATATACCTCTAAAAAGCCTTCGACAGTATCTTGGGACTTTATCAGTCACACTTTGGAAGGCTTCGACTTTCCTATCCAATGGAGAGATTTAATCCACTCTTGCATTAGTACCACGACCTATCAAGTGTTAATAAATGGGTACTCAACAGATCCCATTACCCCAAAATGTGGAGTCAGACAGGGGGAACCCTTATCTTCTACACTATTCATTCTAACCATGGAGTTACTCTCAGCAAAATTACTGGAAGGATCCCTTCAGCAGAAAATACAGCCATGGTGTCCAATTGAGAACATGCCTATAGCATGCAACCTTTGTTATGTCGATGATACCCTATTGATAGGAAAGGCGGACTCCCTAACGGCCTGTTGAGACGTACAGGTAGTCATGGACAAGGAGAAGACATGTACAACAACTCAACCTAGTTCTAGGTCTCCTAATGGGATACTATGATGTAAATAGACTTAGAATTAGAGTAGGAGTTTAAAATGTAACTCTATAAATAGAGTACATGTAATGATTTACATTAAGGCGAAAATTCAATACATTCTTTGAATTAATCCATTCTTCTTCTTCTTCTCGTCCAAAATATCATAATTCTACTTGGTATCAAAGCGGGATAGAAGTTGAAAGAAATAGCTGTTCGTTGCCTCCACTGAGAATCGTCGTCAAGAGCTTAAAAGAAGCTCTGGTCATCGAAGAAAGCTTGGTTTCTCGCCGAAATTTTGATTGTTGGCCTCTCAGTTTCACGCCGAACTCGCCGAAGTCCTCCGTCGCGCTGCTGCCTTCATCGTGAATCCGCCTCCGTCGCGCCGCCACCGCTGCATCACCTTGTCTGAGCAAGTGCCGAAACAACTCTTAGGGTTTCATTCCCTAAGATTATTTCTATTTAGGTAGCCCAACCACCCTGACCCAATCGGTCGACTTCTCTCGATTTGAGTTCGCCGGTCCGACTAGAACCGACTTGACCCGGTTTTTTCGAAAAGAAAAAAAAGCCAAAACAAGAGTTGTGATGGCTGGCATTGAAATGAAGCCAGTACCTGAATAGGACAAGGAAGATTCATTTGGGAAGATCTCTGGTGACAAATTCAACGACAAAAATTATCTTTAGTGGGCCTAGGCAGCAGAAATTCACAATGGAGCAAGAAAGAAATCCAAATTATTTATGAAAAACCTCCTGAACGTAAAATTGAAACTTGGAACGCTGGTAACCAGATAGTCATGTCATGGATTTTGGCGAGTCTTGAGAGTCATATCACTTCAGTGGTTATTTACCTCGACAATGCTTTTGAGATGTGGAGCAAACTGCGAAATAGGTACTCTCAACAAAATAAGATGTCTTGAGTTTATGACTTATATGCAAATTTTTCAGTCTTAAGCGTGAAGGAAAAAGCCTTGTGGACATTGTGGGAGAATTTGAGGTTGCCATTCAAGAAATCAAAATTTTGCATCCTTTTACCCGAGATGAGACCATGATGAGAAGACAGAGAGAAGAGGTTATTATTGCCCACTTTCTTCATGCTATAGGACCTGAATATGAGCCTATTTGAGCACAAACCCTTGCACGGACAGAAAATCCCACATGGGAAGATGTGTATGGTTGTCTTATGAGAGCAGGACCAGTAGCGCCAAACAATAGTTCTGTAAACCAGTCAGAGTCATCTGCAATGGTTGTATAGGGAGGTAAGAAAAATACAACGAAAGGTTCTGAGATAGGAGGAGGCCGTGAAAAAAACAAAGATCATTTTAATCCATGGCCTCACTGATGGTTGAGAAATCACCCACCTGAACGCTGCTGGAAGAAATATGGAAGGCCTACTCAGGCCAAACAAAATGAACAGTCTACTTGGGCCAACCAAGCCACTCAAAATGACACTCAGATTCAGTTGATCACTCTAAAAATAGAGTTAAAAAACTTGATGAACCGTGTCGGTCAGCTTGCATCTACATCTTCAAAACCTACAACAACTCTAGCCAATTCGGGTAATTCTGCACTACATGTTCAAAAGCGAACACCTACTTGGGTCATAGACTCTGGAGCCTCTACACACATGACAGGTACTCCTTCCTTATTATCGACAGTTCATTATCATTCACATCTTGGTTATGTATCCATTGCCAATGGTTCTCGGTCTCAGGTCACTGGAGTTGGTACCTTATCTTTTTCCAGTACAATTGCTCTTAATAGTGTTCTTGTTGCCCCATATTTTCCGATCAATCTACTTTTCGTTAAATATTATTCCTTTCTTACCGTTGTATTTTTCAAGACCTGAAGACATGAGTGACAATTGGTACGGGAATTGAGAAAGGTGGTGTTACGTTCTAGAGCAGCTTCAAAATTCAGTTGCTTGTCTATCTCTCTCACCAATGGAGTGGCACACTCGTCTGGGTCACCCAAATAAGGGTAAACTTCTTCGAATGGTTCCTTCATTACCTAGAGGGTTTGAGATTAATTGTGGAACATGCCAACTCGGTAAGCAACACAAAGTCTCTTTTCCCTCAAGAGGTAGTATATTTGCGTCTTCTCTTTTTCAATTAGTTCATTCAGATGTCTGGAGTCCTTGTCTAGTTTCTAGTTTAAATGGTTATCGTTATTTTGTGTCTTTTATTGATGTTTTCAATCGTGTTTGTTGGGTCTACCTCATGAAGAAAAAATCTGAGGTCTGTAGTATTTTTCAGAAATTCTATGATAACATAAAAACTCAGTTTAGTTGCTCTATTCAAATTTTACTAAGTGTCAATGGTAAAGAGTATGTTTCCACTGAGCTTCTCTCTTTTTATGCTGACAAAGGCATTCTCCATCAGTTTTCATGTCCATATACACCACATCAAAATGGATTCGCATAATGCAAAAACAGACACTTGTTAGACACCATACGATCTTTGTTATTCCATATGTCTGTTCCTCACTACCTTTGTTGTGATGCATTATTAACAGCATGCTTGTTCATCAATTGAATGCCATCTTTTTCCTTAGAAGGACGAGTGCCACTCCAAGTCTTGTCTCCCAGATCTCCTATGTACTCGGTGTCAGAGGCTCTGTCTAGACCTGAGTGGCAGCAGGCTATGTTAGATGAGATGCAAGCACTTGAGGACCAACATACTTGGGATTTATGCAATGCCCCATCAGGTGCGAAAATTGTTGGCTGCAGGTGGGTATACACAGTAAAATACAATACAAAAGACGAAGTTGCACGATTTAAAACACGCCTTGTGGCTAAAGTCTACACTCAGACCCTTGGGATCGATTGTAGTGAGACTTTCTCTCCTGTTGCACATTTAAATTCTTTTCGGATCTTATTATCTTTTGCAGTTAACAGGAGATGGTCTCTACACCATTTGGATGTAAAGAATATTTTCTTATATGGAGATCTCCAAGAGGAGGTATCAATGGACCAACCTCCCGGGTTCGTTGCTCAGGGGGAGATACGCAAGATGTGTAAATTACGCAAGTCATTGTATGGATTAAAACAAAGTCCGAGCATGGTTCAAAAAGTTGAGTTAGGTAATGTTCTCGTTTGGTTTCCACCGTAGTGGATCTGATCAGTCAATTTTTATTCTGAGACGACAATGTAGGATAGTTATTGTGTTGGTATATGTGGATGATATTATTATCTCTGGAGATGACTATGCTAGCATAATAGAAGTCAAAAAATATCTTGCATCAAAGTTTCACACTAAGAACTTTGGTTTTTTGATATATTTTAAATTGGGCACTGAAGTAGCACGAAGTGCTACTGGTTTATTGTTGACCCAAAGGAAATATGTGTTAGACATGTTAACAGAGACAAGTTTATTAGGCACGAGGCTTGTAGACATTTCCATGGATGAAAATTGCTCTTTACTCAACACAAATTCTCCAGCGCTAGAGGATAAGGCACTCTATAGAAGACTGATTGGAAAGTTATTATACACAACAGCCACAAGGCCAGATATTATGTTTGCTGTCGGTTTAGTGAGTAAATTCATGGAAGAACCACAAACAATTCACCTTGAATCCATTTATAGAATTCTTAGGTATTTAAAGAAGTCACCAGGTAAAGGAATTCTATTTCGTAACAATGGGCATACAAATATAAGGGGAGCCTCGGATGCAGACTATGCAGGGTCCAAAACTGACAGAAAATCAACCAATGGTTACTGTGTGTTTGTGGGTGGAAATCTTGTGACATGGAAGAGCAAGAAATAGTCTGTTGTAGCAAGATCAAGTGCTGAAGCAGAATACCGAGCTATGGCTCACACTACTTGTGAACTTATGTGGGTTAAGTCTCTAGTCACTGAGTTTGGTTTAGAAGTAAAAATGCCTATGCCAATGGAGTGTGATAATAAAGCTGCAACCTTCATTGCCAACAATCCAATTTTTCAAGAGCGAACCGAACACATTAAAGTAGACTGCCACTTTATTCGAGAACAGGTGATGTCTAGAACTATCTCTACACCGTTTGTAAGAAGTGAAGACCAAAAGGCTGATATGTTTACCAAAGCTCTGGTAGGAATCAGATTTGAAATCCTATGCAACAAGTTGGGAGTACATGATATATATAGCCCCAACTTGAGGGGGAGTGTTGTGGCGTACTAGAGTCATGGACAAGGAGAAGACATGTACAACAACTCAACCTAGTTCTTGGTCTCCAAATGGGATACTAAGATGTAAATAGACTTAGAATTAGAGTAGGAGATTAATATGTAACTCTATAAATAGAGTACATGTACAGATTTACATTAAGGCGAAATTCAACACATTCTATGAATTAATCCATTCTTCTTCATCTTCTCGTCCAAAGTACCCTAATTCTACACTGCTCACACCATCATGAATATTCTGAAAGATTATGCTGATTTTTCGGGTCAGAACATTAACCCACAGAAGTCATCAATCTTCTTTTCAACAACAGCCTTTTACACATACTGAATTGCTAGGTTCCTACCTCGGTATTGTAGTCCCAAAATCAAGACTCACTAGGGAAACTTATGACCCCCTTTGGGCTTGTGGCAAAACATCTGTGAATCTCACAGAGATGGTGGTTTAGGGATAAGAAGCGTTCAGAGTTTGGGTACTGCTTTCCAAACAAAACTGCTCTGGCGCATCTACTCAAACTTTGAAGCTTAAATATGGGTAGAACCCTCTCACATCTAAGGGAAAGAATAGACAAGACAACTCCTTGGCCTGGAAACAGGTCTCAAAGCACATTGACACTTTCCTAGAAAACACTAAACATCAAATATCAAAGGCAAATAACACCTCACTCTGGTTTGACAATTGAATTTGGGAATTAGATAAACCCCTAATCGACTTGCCTAGACTTAAGAGTGGCCCTCAGGACCCTAGAGTTACATTTGATTACATCATAAAGGGAGACAATAGATGGAATGAAAACCGTGTTAGAGAGCTTTGGCCCTCTAACATAGCTTAGAAAAGAATAGAAACACCAATTGAAAACACAGAAATAGCCTCATTAATTTGGCCTCCTTCCCCTGGTAGCTCTTACTCAATTAAGTCTGCATATCATGTGATGCATTGGCAGGACAAGGAAAAAAAAGCAGACTCAACAGAGAGGCCCTATGGATCCCCTCTGGCACGACATCAGGAAAATTAAGACAATACCAAAACAGAAAACTTTCTAGTGGTTACTCATGAAGGATAGGATTCCAACGACTGATCTCTTGATTAGCAGAGGTTTACATGTGAATCTCATATGTGTTATGTGTGGTAGGGAGTTGGAATCTCCAGCCCATTTCCATATGAGTTGCACATTAACGAGGGCAGTATGGGAGTTGATAAAACATGAATCAGTTTAAACTCCAAATGAAACCACGATTAAGTCTTTCTTAAGGAAAGCCTTTTCCTCCCCACACATGAAACTCCTCCCTAGAGCTCATGTTTATGTAGCCACTGCACTTTGGGAGATCTGGTGTGCTAGAAACAAGAGAATCTTCGAGAATAAAAATTTCACACCACATGAGTGTGCAAATAGAGTTCTAAGCGTGGCACAACAGATTGTGAAGCGTAAGGATGTACCCAAAAAAAACCAAAGGGAAGGAAAAAAAATACATGTTTGGATGAATAGTGTGCCACTTTTTTTGAAAGACTATTACCTAAACAACTCTCTTCGGGAATGTCTAAGCCCAAACCTCATTTTTTCGGATAACTGTAATATTTTGGACTCCATAGACTTCATAAATTTATTACCACAGCTGAACTGCTCCACAGGGCCTACCACATGAATGAACTATCTTCTCTGGTTTAGGATAAAAAAAATATTTTGCATTGAGTAATGCTATATGCACTTTATTGCGTAAGCACTTTGTGCACTTCCTACTCACTGTAGCGGTGGGACATTAAAATATTTCTGGTGTAGGTCCCACCGCTATAGTGAGAGGGAAAGTGCACAAAGTGCATGCACCGTAAAGTGCATATAGCATTTTTCTTTTGAATTTGTACTCTATGCAGTCACTTTTTTCAGGTCAATGATGTTGTCGGATTATAATTTCATTTATTTACATCTTCATACATCTAAAAATTCGTCTCAAATTTTGAAGCTTACATCTCGGGTTTCTTGCTGCCCCTTTATCTAACAGGAAAAGTTTACTTGACTCTATTGATAGTATATTATTATATACAATCCAATAAGGATTATTTACCTACAATAAAGTTCAAAATTTTATAACTCAAAATAAAAATAATTCAATTTAGTACCGACCATAGTGAATTTCAATGTTTTAGAAACCTAACGGGTTATTGAACCGGTAGTAAGTATGATTATAGACGAACCTGGTTAGTTCGGGTTGGACCATTGGTTCAACTCAGAAATGTTATATTGTAAATATTTAAACAACGATTTAGAATAAATCACAAAAAATCTTTGATATCCGCTAGTTTGGTTGTGGCTTTTAAACTTGATCAGCTCCAATCGGACTGATTTACAATCAGACCAGACCAACCTGTCTGGTACCAGAGAGAGAGAGAGAGAGAGAGAGAGAGAGAGAGAGAGAGGGAGGGAGAGAGAGAGAGAGAGAGAGAGAGAGAGAGAGAGAGAGAGAGAGAGAGAGAGAGAGAGAGAGAGAGAGAGAGAGAGAGAGAGAGAGAGAGAGAGAGAGAGAGAGAGAGAGAGAGAGAGAGAGAGAGAGAGAGAGAGAGAGAGAGAGAGAGAGAGAGAGAGAGAGAGAGAGAGAGAGAGAGAGAGAGAGAGAGAGAGAGAGAGAGAGAGAGAGAGAGAGAGAGGAAGACATAAGGAGAGGGAATTCAGGGAGAAAACAAAGAGAGACAAAGCAAAGAGAAACAGTCACTGAATTACAAATTCAACACATGATTACAAACCATTGATTTTGAGAGAAACACACTACACACATCCACCATCGAATATCATTCAACACATAATTACACACCCACGATTCAACAAGGAAACACACTAGTGACTGAATTATAAGAATCATTCAACCCATAATTAAATACCATGGAAAAATCATTCAACAAAAACAAAAATGCAATTATACAATCAACAACTATATATCAAATAACTGAAGATAAAAACTTTAATCAAGAATTAATTCTAATAGATGCTACTCAATAATTAAAACAACACTTACTGTAATGGAAAAGGTACTTGCTACCGTTCTGCAGTGGCTTTCGGGGACCGTAACCAGTCTCTGATTTTCGCCCGACGGTTGCCTTCTCTTGCTAGTGGTCAACAGAGGGTTTGAGGAAGGAGAAACTGCAGTTCAGAAGGAGGCAATGAGAAAAATGGAGGGTTGTGAGAATAATGAGGAAGGGGGAAAAGGGGAAAAGCGAAAATGGGGAAGCAACTGAAAAATAATAGAACCTAAAAAAATTACCTGCGGCGAAGGGGAAGAGCCTTCCGTCGACGGCGAGGAAGTCAGGGGGGTTCAATGTCGGGTGGCTGGCCGGAACGCCTAGCACGCCGGCGGAAATTGCCCCGAGTGGCTTCGAAAGAACAGGGTTTTGAAACTCGCGAGATATGTCGAAGTTGGGAGTTCGGCCGGAGGAGTGTGTGCGACCCCGAGAAGAGGAAAATGGAGAACTTTCCGGCGGAATGCCGGGGGAACGTCGGGGGATCGCTTTGTTTTCGTGCCCTCGTTTTTGTCAACGAGTTTCGACGATTTTTGTCGAAAGAAACCGATTTAGGGCCTACACTATCTTCCCGTTACGCGCATCACGTGCGTCACGCGCGCTCGCGTTATGCGCGTAACGCTGCACGGGAAGTTTGGTCCAATACTCCGAAAATCCGCCGATGGGTTATTAATAACCTTCGTCAGAAAGGAACTCCGTCGACGGATACATTTCAACCCGTGGGCGGTGCTAACTTTTCTAGTAGTGGGTACACCGGTTTTGGAGGCAAAACGATTATGACCTTAAACCGAACCCGAGTAAGTTTCGGTGCGGGTTCAACTGGGTCAGACTGGTCGGTCCAGTTTTTTAAACGGTAAAAATCTCTTCTTTTTCTGTTTTTTTCAGTTGATAAGCGGAAAATATCAAATTTAAAGTCGTTGACTAGATGCCGAGGACAGCTAATTAAGTACGTAACTAACATCGTCTGACAGTGACACGTGTATGAAATTAGCATTGAAATTTAATGAGAATTCGCCAAACTTACTGCAAACTCTTCTGCATGTGTGATAGTTTTGCATCGGTTTCTCCTCCTGTGAAGAAACGTCGGGTGGGGGGAGACTATATATACATCTGCCATATACATAGTTACATTGTGGTTTTCCTGCGCGAGACTGAAGAGATAGGAAGTGTAGATAGATGGGTAGCAGTGTGGGATACAAATTGGTTTTGCTCCTCCTCCTCGTCGTCCATGTCCGGTGCTGCTACACAGACACAATCGGGTTGGACGCCGTTGAAGTGCCACAGGAAGTCGATAAAGTCTGCAAACGTGCCGTGCAAGATTTCGACGATGACATTTACGATTTCTGCGTTCACGTCTTGCTCATAGACAAGCGAACGCCGACTGCTAATCTCACATTGCTCGGCTACATCAGCTTAGATTCGGAATTTTACAATGTTTCTCTCACGTACGAATTTATCAAGATGGTGCGCCAAAATGCTACCGGAGACAAGACTTGTTACAATATATGTCTTCAGTTCTACGACATCATATTCCAAGCCATTAAATATGGCAAAGAGGCTCTCTCAGAGAAGGATTACGAGAAGATGTTCTATATGATTCTTGCCATAACTCCGTGTGTTAACAGCTGCAATGACTGCTTCGACCATTCTTCACCCTTCAAAGAACGCAACTTTCACGTCAGACGCATACAGATGATCATCCTCGCCGTCGCGAGACTGCTCTTAGGCCATCCTTATAATAATATGCACTAAATAAATTATTGATCCCTGTTCTGAAATAACATATTGTACTACTCGTTCTTTCTCATCAATCAATGCTAGCTCTGAGCCTGCTCTTGGATACATGAGTTGCTAAACTTGATTCTCGTCTTCCCATATTCTTGCTTCTCTCAAGGAGGGAGACTAAACAATTTTCTTTTGTCGGGTTATTCCTTAATTAGGAGACTTAATTGCGAAAACAGGGCCTTACAAATTTTGGGTTTGATGATCCGTTTCAATTAAGAGTTTAAGAGTTATAAATGTGCTGAGTTCAATTTCCTAGCTTAAATTAAATGGCTTGTACTTATCTGAAATTGTGGGTTAAAGGCGCATGTGCATGTTTGCCACTTGGAAACAATCTGTGAGAAAAAGTACGTACAAGTAAAAAATAATTAATTACTTTTTATTGAGATCTTCAAACAAAATGTAATTTCTACCCAACAGATCCTTTTGTGTCACAAGAAACGTATTATTTTCTATTCTTAGTAAATGAAGATAACAAATAAAACAAGTACCATCAAATTCGTTAAACTATTTCTTTTTATTATTCCTTTCTGTGACAAATTTTAATATATTTTAGACCATCACAAGAACTACAATATTATACTCTAGTTATCAAACGGACACATTTATTTGGAAGATGGAAAAAATATTATACTCTTTAGAAACATATGTGCAAAAACAGTTGATGTGAGTAAGTTTAATAGTCAAGAAGCGGCAATACCATTTATTCTTCGCAAGATGGAAATGATTTTTCTGCTATCCTTCTTTGATGCCATGGTCCACTTGACTGCTGATTTAGCTATGGAAGTCAAATTATGTGGACCGGTTCAATATAGGTGGATGTACCCAATTGAACGATATTTGTTTACATTGGATAATTAAATTTGTAACAAGTCCCAACCTGAGGGATCTATTGTAGAAGGGTACCTAATGGAAGAAGTAACCACTTTTTGTTCAAGATATATCCATGGAATGGACTCTAAAATAAATAGGTCAGTCCGTTACGTTGAAGGTCCTCTTGGGGCAGCACGTCCACATTTCATATCTTCTGAGGAGTCACACTGGATACACAGGTTCATCTTGTTGAACTATCCGTAGATCAACCCATTCTTGATGTAAGTACATATTTCACTTTGTTTCACTTTTGTAAATCAACATAAAAAATTTCAACACATATATTGTACTCTTTGTATTTCTAAGAAACATAAAGAATACTTGAGAAGTTTGTAACCTTAGTGGCCCGATGCTCGAGTACAACGGGAGCAACATATGGGTTTTGTCCAATGGTTCAAAGTTCATGTAAGTGTTTCATAGGGGATAGATGGTGTTCTTCCTGTTTTTAAGTTCATTATGACTCATTCCTGCGTATTATTCAGGTGGGGGAACGTGCAAGTGTGGGCAAGTAGATGGAAAACTTACTACGCTTGCACAGGGGCCGAGTTGTGATGCTTATTCATACAAAGGGTTCTTTGTGAATGGGTACAAGTTTGAATCAAATTCGATTGACACTAAGCGGGTCACTCAAAATAGAGGTATTGCCACTGTGGGTGAGGAGGAAGAAATCTTTTACGGCGTCCTTCAAACTGTCCTTCGTGTATATTTTGGCACATTCGAACCAATGCACCTGTTTAAATGTGTTTGGTACGATATGGGTGTAAGTGGGAGGGTGATTAACAAAAATAACTTTACTTTGGTCAACACAATCAAACGAAGTTACGAAGATGAACCTTTCATTTTCCCATCGCAAGCATAACATGTGTTCTATTCGGTGGATCCACTCACACCTAAGTAGAGTGTGGTTTGTCGTTGGAAACCGAGGGATACTTCTGAAGTCCCACTAGTCGACCCTCATGCTCGTGCAACATTAGGCGAGGTAGTGTTATAGGCCTAAGATAAAGCACAAGGACCTGTAGAACCAGTGAACCCTGACAATGATGTTGTGTGGGTTCGTAGAGAACTTGGTGTAGGATTGAGGGTTGACATGGAAGAACTAAGAGAAAATCAATGTGTGTTTTTTCAAATCATACGATACCCATTGCAAATAGTTTTTTATGTATCTAACAGTTTTTTTGTTATATTGTTTTGCATAAAATGCCGCCCAGGAAAGATAAAGGTAAAAAGAAGGTTAATGAACCGCGAGAAATAGGTACAAGATTTGAGTTCCACTCGTGTTTCCTCTTTATTTTTTTGTGATGTAGTTAATAATTTTATTTGTGTTATCATTTCAGATCCTTCGGATCTAACGACCTGGTTCTCTAGTTATCCATTCCTCCCGATCATTGATTCAAGAGGTATGTGTGCTATGCTTCATAATATTTTGCTTTTTAACGTATTTTTTAAATGTATTTTATTGTGATACATTGTAGGTCTATCACAATGTATCGAACCATCAATCGACATAGAGGACATGGAGACACATGATCCACACCTCAACGATGATGAAACACCCACCAGAGGAAACGGAAGTACTTGAAGAACCTCTAATATTGCATCAGGATGTTTTGGTGAGAGCGATATCCATCAGCAAACAGAGACTCTACTGACATTGGTTCACAGTCGGCCGAGAGACTCCGCCGATGGCAAATTATCGTCGGCGGAATGTCCTTCTGCCGATGAAACTTTCATCCACTGACGGAATTCCTGATTCAACCGCCGGTGGAGATGGAAATTTCGGTTGGTGGTTTTTGTCGCCAGAACCATTCTGCCATGCCTCACACGCTGAAGATGGATCACCCACCGGCGGGTTCGTACTTCTTCGCCAGCGATATTAATCGCCGGCGGAATACGGTTTTTTAGTAGTGCTAGTAACATATGCATAAAGAGGAATCAACTTCTCTTCTCATGATTGCTAGTTCCATGAATTTGTTAAAAACATCTCATGCAATAGCCAACTTAATTACCATATACACTTTTATTAATCCACTACCATCCTCTACGTACGTGCATCCAATATAATCCACCTAAACTTATAAGTTATCTTCATCTTAAGAAGCTAATAACCGGAAAAACCTTGCGAGGCTGTGCGGGCCCTCTTTTGAATAAACTGCAGGTTGAGAAAAAACGACGTCATTGGTGGAACAATATCGCTGAACGTCTGCCTAACGAAGGACGACATTAATATAAGGCTTTCATTTTCTTGAATACATATTATTAGAATTTTAGACTTCGTTTATTTGACTTGCTTTATTAGTTCATTAACCTATTGGTCATGTTATAAATATGGTCTTTGTACTAATAGAACGTGCCCGATCGACTTTTCAGGCCGTGACGCAGTCTCTTCAATCCATATATATATACTTCGTTCCATGGAAGACGCCATTTCCTTGGCGTCGAAGAAACACGAAATCTTCCACGTGGAAACTCTCATCCCCTCCAAGCCAAAAGCGCACGCTTTTAGCATGGTTCCGCAAAACTCAATACCAGCTAACGGTCCAGATATTTTCGGAAGAACTCAAAACAACCTCGGCCCAACAGTTGGCACAACGGCTCCACCCACCCCGGATCGAGACGCGTGTCGCTTTCTAACGTCACTTGAAATTCTTGTGGCTCCTCTCCGTTTTTAAAACTCCCGCTTTTCTGGCTCAGCAGCACACGTGGCAAAAAAGACCGCAACGGCGACGCCGTGGATGACTGCCACGTCATCCGGGCTCCGCCTCCCATCAACTTCCGGCCAGTCCAAACTCTCCTTTTTCCAACTTCATATGATCCGGCGAATTAATGGAGATGATAGAGCACAGAGAGTACTACTGCGAGTTATTTAACTACGATTGAATGAGTTTAGTTTGGTTTAGTTCGTTTTTTCTAAGTAGTTTCCGTTTGATGTTTTCGAGCTTTGATTAATCAGTACCGATGAAATGAAGATTCGGTACTCGATCGAAGACGACTCTCGCTTGAACGAAAATGGATAACTTATGCGATTTGTGTGGAGTTCACTCCGCAGTAGTGTACTGTGCAGCTGATAGAGCCCGTCTCTGTGTCTCGTGCGACAACTACATCCACTCTGCGAATGCAATCTCGCGTCGCCATACGAGGGCGCTTTTGTGTGATCGCTGTGGGTTTCCCTCCGCGATTGTACGGTGTGTGGACGAGAAGATCTCTCTGTGTCAGAGCTGCGATTTGAATGGCAGTGGATGCAGGGACATGGGGCACAGGAGGGAACAAGTGACATGTTACTCGGGCTGTCCTTTCGAAGAGCTCTCTCAAATCAGGAATTGCATCCCTGATATTTCGTCTTTTGGTGAGCCGGGTTTTGGGAGGAATTCGTCTAGGTTGAATGTGAACGGCGGTGTTAGTTGTATTAATCTGAAAGGGAGCAATGGGAGTTTTAACGAGTTGGGATATGGTAGAAGCTTGGAAGCTTGGAAGGGTGCTTCTTCTCTGACGCCAAAATCCAAAGCAGCAGTACCTTACGATGGGAATCAACAGATGTATTATCACAAGGATTACAACGGAACCGAGGTAATTTGCTTTGGTCCATCTAGCACGAGCAATGAATTCATCGAATCGGTATCCAATTAATGTTGCTAGAAACTGAATTATACGCATTCTGGTGGCTTGAACGATGCATATATAATTTGATGATCAAAGTATTTCTTCTACCACGGCCAGATAATATTGATGAATTCATTATTCCTACTCGTGGAAGAATTTGTGTGTAGAATCTTCAGAAATATTGAAAAAAGACACCTTCTTTAGCTGCTGTATTTAGACGCTCTGTTTTTTTTTTTTTTTGAAAAATATTCATGAATCTTGCACAATTTTTCCTATTATGATATATAATTTGATCTTACTGGTTCTCTTACTAATTGTTTTTTCTCTTATTTATGTTGGTTTTTGCGTTGTTTGTGGGATAAACGGATTCTTTTAATTGTTACTTGCAGCATCTTCGCTGTCCTCAGCTCAACGATGTGGGAGTTGTTGATGTGGATGATCTCTGCGATGGCTTCAATATGAATGCAGTTACGTTGAATTTTAAAAAAGTAGATCAAATGCTTGGCTGTTCTTCAAGTCAATCAAACTATCTTTTTGAGGATGCGAGAGGCTTACTTGTAGAGAAAAATGCAGATTCGACTGGCCCAAATGACAGTCCTTTCGAGGTTTGAGGTTTACCCCAAATCATGATTTCCTTCTTCAACTTCTCTCTACTCTTCATATTGCCCACAATCTTCTTTCCGCAATAATTATGGGACTTCTATCTCTCTACTCATTAAGGATGCTTCAGATCCTTGACTAACGTATTGAAAGGAATCCTCTTAGCTGAAAATGAAGTAGCCTATCTGTTTTTGCGATTTACTGAAAATAACTGCTACTGCTTCTTTCGTTCAGATATCATGGGGCCAACAGGATTGCTTTTCACTCCAATCTTCTCATGTTGTGGGGACGACTGCTGGTTCAGCTCAAGCTGCCACCAGTGGAAGGGAGCAGACCGTATTAAATTCCTGTGGCAACAGAACCATGAACATGAGTAGTGCTGCAGACTCCCAAGATAGTGGACTGTCGCCAATCCTAATCACTGGCGAATCATCATGGGACTCAAACCTGGAGAATTCTTGCCCTCAAGCAAGGGACAAAGCGAAGATGAGATACAAGGAGAAAAGGAAAACAAGAACGTAAACAACTTTAAACTTTACTTCTGTCATTGATTTTTGAGTGAGTTCATTTGGACAATATCTGAGAGCATAGTTGGACAAATTGATTATATACTCGTACAGAAGTAATTCCAACATGTGGATTCGTGTGCTTAGTTCTCTAGGATTCACTTCTAGGTGGTATTTGTCACTTGAATTAGTTTTCAAAGATTGGCCTTGTATCCATTTTTTCATACAATCAAACTTTACTGATATGCTACTTCCATTGATTACAGCTAAATTATGCTTCAGAAAGTTTCTATTTTGCACTCCTCACGAAGGCTCTATCTATTAATTATAGGTTTGAGAAACAAATACGATATGCTTCTCGCAAAGTGAGAGCAGATACCAGAAAGAGAGTAAAAGGTAGGTTTGTGAAGACCGGTGAGGCATACGATTACGACCCTCTTGTAGCAAGAGATTCTTGAGCCTACCAAAAGCAAAGGTATCTAAATATCAATTCTACCAGATGTTTGGAACTTTTCATAACTACACATTTATGTCTCCGGTGTTCAAAGATCAGTATTTGGAACTGTTCATAGCTACACATTTATGTCTCCAGTGTTCAAAGATCACTCAAGCTGTTGTCCAAATATCAAAGAGGAACTCTTCCTGTTGGAACAATTCATTCGAATTGCATTAGGAAAAAAAAGGTGAAATTGAATATGTAAAGCAATAAAGAAAATTGAACACATTTAAATTGCTATAAAACATGTACTTGAAGATGCACAACTCATTTCTTCATCTACTTATGTTAATCTTTCTAAATTACTAACTAACTTAAAGTAAGAAAGAGTTACCGGAACCTTTTGTGTCTATTTCCTTCAACAAGTCATGAAGGAAATGCAGTTTTTGGATAAATATCTTGCATCAGGGTAGCCATGGGCTTCTCATCACACTATCGAGATTAATTCACCATCAACTGCAACCCATGCAAGATCCGTCGTTGAAGTTGGTTATGGAGTGGTTTGGATTTGTCATGATGCATTTGATTGAGATCCTGTAAACTTATAGTGTTTGTGTAATTGCATGCCCTTATCATGCAATCGGTAGGATATTTCTACTCTCAGTATTTGATGCTTAGAACCATATTTTGCCTACCTCTCCAGGACAGCAATATCTAGGGCTATATTGCTTCCTGTTTGGGACATAGAACCATTGCCTAATACAAAATGCTTGTTTGCAAATTATTAACCCCACAAGGATGTCAACATTGAGATTAAGGATATTACACAAAGACCTCTCTGTTCTGCTTATTTCTCTTTGACTTTTCATTTTGAATTTCAGGATTCCAATTGATCATCAGAATTTTCAGAAGCTCCTATTTGCTTGAAGACTTCTCAGTTAGACATCACATCCATGAGTAGGTGATCCTGCGAAGATTCTGTTCCATCAATTCATAGAGAAATTGCTGAGCTTTTGTTGTCCATTTCAAGTATTTTTAAGTGTAAATAATTCCTTCCTTTTCTCCATTCCAAGGTTCATCTTTGTTTTCTTGCTTGTTCCTGGTCAATCTCTAACTAAACCACTTCCCTGTTCATTAAATTTAGACTTTACATATTCTTTCAAAATATTCAAATTATTTTAAATAGGTCTGCCGATACGCAGGTACTGTAAATTATAATATCCTGACAACCATTGGTCAGATTGATAATAAGGATCAGGTATCAGTCTATATTGTGGCATCTTATTTTGCTATTCTGGTTGTTTTATAAGGCGAACAGAGAAAGGGGAATGAATATGTCATATAACCAGCAAGCTACATAAGCCATTCTTTGTTCTCTGTTTACACAGCAGTTCTACTTACTTGCTGACAATTCTGCTTCCTTCAGACTTCTACGTTTCACAAATAAATGATTTTTTCAGAAAATTTGCAACATTTATATCTTAATTCAACGATTTACACATGAATTTTATGATTACAAGCAAAATTAATAAGAATCCCTCTGTGTTTGCGTTTCATAAGCTGGCTTGGTCTGTACAGTAGGTTTCCTTATGTAAGCTGGCTTCTGCCAAGCCAGTTTTTGTCATCACACTGGATACTTGATGTGATTCACATGCTCTCATGAACAGTGTTGTGTATGAGGATTCTTCTGTGTCGAATTTTTTATTTTTTTTATTTTTTTATTTTTCGATATATTCATAACAGGGTTACATGAATACATGATTCATAATTCATCCTGCTGAAACATGGGCGGGTAGTGGAACACCATGATCAGCTTGCAGCTTAAGACCGAAACAAATCAAAACCAATCACCTGTTTTGCCAGTAGATTCTCGTTTCCCATACCCAGAATTTTGAACTCTCAAATTAAATGGGGAAGAAGTGTGATATGTGTATTATTGTGAGAGCTATTGCAGCCGTTGTAGAGTCCTGCAATATTACTGACTGCTTAAATCTACACAAGCAACCATTGTAAAAGACTGATACTAGGTTTTCAAGTAATTTAAACAGCACCACCTATGGCCACTCAAAGATTCAACCCTGAAATGCAGTAATTACCTTTTGGGGGACTTTAGAACATACGACTCCTTCACTGGAACAACCACAAACTGATCTATTTGGAGAAATAGTCAAGCACAGCAAAGACACGATCTGTGGAGAAAGAGGAAGTTTCGATTTTTTTTTTCTTGCAAAAGTTCGACGCAAATAAAACGCCAAAGCAGTGGAAGAGGCTCGAATTAATCTTACCTTAAGCCTTGAGGGCGTATCCTCACGATCGAGGAATTCCGATTTCTGAGTCTCTTGCTGCGGAAAACATAATGACCGGAATTTTGATTTGTAAAGTTGACCAGAGGTCGTGACATTAGAAAAAGATAATCGATCTGCGCTTGTTACTGACTTTTTCTCTTAAATTATAAAATCAATTAATTCAAATATTAATATACCTACAAGATATATGATACTCAATACTCATGCTCTGTCATGCGTTCTTTCTCCCTTTATTTTTTATATAAAACGCTTTTTACATTAATTACAAAATATTTCGCATTTTTTTATAACCAGCTTTATACGGTAAGAGTCGTAAGACCGTAAGAGTCCTCCTCAAGCCTATACGTAAAAGATCAAAGAAGGGTTTAAATTAAAGTTTAAGAATTAATATAGATAAAAACAGGAATTTAACATGATTATTACATTCGTAATGCATCAGGCGGACTCCGGTCTTTGGCAAGACCTAATGTCTCAAGTAAAAGGATAAGATCCCCGTCGCGTGTACGTCTTCTTCCTATTTTGCCCCTTCATTTTCACCCAAAGATGGCAGTTTTCGTCCATTGCAAGCCTGCAACTTCCTCGTTACTGAAACCCCTTCTGATCCTCTCTTCTCTTCTATTCTTCTACTTCCTCTTCGTATCCAATCCATGCAGCCGTTTTCCTACAGTCAATGTAAGCCGCAAGCGTACGGAAGCCCCGACTTCCCTCCACCACATCGTGTTCGGCATCGCCGCCTCCGCTCGTTCCTGGCCCCGTCGCAGCGATTACGTTCGCCTCTGGTGGGAGCCCGGTCTCACGCGCGGTTTTGTGTTCCTTGACCGTATACCCGATCCATTCCCGAAACACGGCCTCCCCCCTATTCGTATCTCCAATGATACCTCCCGGTTCCCCTACACCTTCCCGCACGGCTTGCGCTCTGCTATCCGCGTCGCCCGGATTGTTGAGGAGATCGTCCGATTCGACCTTCCGGACGTCCGATGGATTGTTCTTGGTGATGATGATACGGTTTTTGTGCCGTACAATCTGGTTAAAGTTTTATCCAAGTATGATCATAGAGACTGGTTTTACATTGGGGCTAATTCGGAGAGCGTGGAGCAAAATTTGAAGTATTCGTTTGATATGGCATTTGGTGGCGGGGGGTTTGCTATTAGTTATCCCCTGGCCAGGTCCTTGACGAACGTTATGGATTCCTGCCTGATTCGGTATGCACATTTGTATGGTAGTGACGCAAGGGTTTATGCGTGCTTGGCGGAGCTTGGGGTGGGCCTGACTAGAGAGCCGGGCTTCCATCAGGTGGTTGTTTTATTTTATTAATAATTTTTTTCTTAAGCAAGTGGACATGCTAGATTGTTTGAAACGTAAATATTGGAAATTGAAGTTTCGAGATGATTCATGTTGTATTTTGGAGAAAGCAGAGACATTTTTGTTTAGATATGGAGTGCAGAACTGAGAAACCATGCTATTCTTGATCCGTCTCACGGACATGTTAGTCTTTTCACGTCTTTTTAATTTGATATGCAATTAGTATGGTTCCTTTTCATTATTCATTCAGTCCTGCTTAGAATTTTGAGGGGCATATGCTTGAGAAGTAGGGACTTCCTTGGCTTTTATGGTGCCCTTTTCGCCATTTTCATCATTATATATGCATTGCTTATAACCTTGCGTTGTAATGGTAGAAAAATGGAAGCAACAAGGTGAATTTTCATCCCCATTTATTGTATGCTAATCTCATATTGTTACTTTGTTCTTTAACTGTATCGTTTTTTAGAAATTTGTATCTTCTACATATGCACTAACTCTTTAATGTTGACCTATTTGATGTGTACATGGAGTTGCATTATTTGAATCACTTGAGCTGTGTTTGTCTCTTTCTGGTTTACTGTTCATTAGTTTGCTTTTCCTGTTGGTCTTGTTATCCTTTAGTTTACTTATTTTAGCCGAAACTCAGCTGTTAGTTATGTGTTCATTTCTCCTGTGGCCTTACCAGGTTGATGTCCGTGGAGATATATATGGGATGCTGTCATCCCATCCATTGGCTCCTTTGGTTTCTCTCCATCATTTGGACAATGTGGACCCTGTCTTCCCTAATATGAACCGTATAGAGGCTTTGCAACATCTGTTCAGAGCAATAGAAGCGGATCCTCCTCAGATTTTGCAGCAAACTGTTTGCTATGACCATTTAAATTCCCTGACAATTTCCGTTTCAATGGGCTACTCTGTTCAAGTCTATGAAGGGAATATACTTCTTCCTGATCTTCTCCCATTGCAGAAGAGCTTTACTCCTTGGAAGAGGGGTCGAGATATTTCTTCAAGTCAATATATGTTTAATTCAAGGGACTTTCCTTCTAACCCCTGTTTGCGTCCCACAGCCTTCTTTCTGGAAAGAGTGTTTTCTAACCTTACTGTAACTCACAGCAATTATAAAAGACATAACACTATAAATTGCCTGCAAAGCAACAGCTCCAGAATCGAACTCGAATATGTTGAAGTTTCATCACAGAAGTTAGTATTTGATGACAAAAAGGTACTTCGTTATGCATTGATTTGAGCTTTTGGTGTTGTCTTAATTCAAGTTTCTGTGGAAACTTATGTTTTTGAGAAAGCATGGCTCTGTTAGTTTTTCCTAAAAGTGGGATTCATCTTGAACTTTTGGTGTAGTTGGCTTGAAACTGTGGGTTATTAAGGCTTTGGTAAAGGTAAAAATTTGCTGACTATTGTTGTGCCAATTCTGGGAAACTGTTAATCTGCTGTCATTCTCAAAATATATATATATATATTAATAAATAAAAAATAAAGAATAAAAAGTGCTGTTAAGGACCAGAACACTTGAACAAAGTTTAACATTTCTCGTTCTTTTGAGTTGCGCTAAAATGCCATTTTTTCTGTCATCTGAGATCAACAACTCGTGAAGCTTGATTACTATTCTTCCAAAATATTTGCCTAGCTGCCAGCTCAAAAGTAATTAAAAATCAAATAAGAGTCTGACACAAGATTATTTTTTTTTCTCAATTACAGGCCCAAAGGCGCCGCTGCTGTGATGTTTTAAAGGCTACATCTCTTGAACTTTTGAAAGTTCGTACTAGACAATGCAAGGATGAAGAACTAATATCTATGTATCAGTAGGTACCTTCTTTGTATATGCCATTTCTTTAAGGAACTTTTTCATTTTACCAGGAGAGGGACAAAGAGTATCAGATTGATGAACTCAGTTTCTGCTGTATGGTATTTTCTTATCACTGAATCATTTTCCTCTTCCGCATTGTGGAGCAGAAGATATTGTGTATTTGTATCAAATAGTGTTTGTCCATAAAATTTCTTATACATGTATATTTGTATTCACTCGTATCAATCATGCAGTGGATAGTATCAAGGGAAAAAAATATTTTGCTTCTGTTTATTTGACTAGCAATGCCATTCATCTGGCTAGAAATTTGATGGGCATAAATATGTTTTCTTGGAGAATATTGATCGATATGAATATCTATTGATGCATGGAGAATAAGGTTCTATGTTTCTTCTTAACTGTTTGTAATAGCATTTGGCAGTTGACACCCGAATGGTGTTGTAAATGAAGTGAACCCAGTTGTATCATACGAACTCCTTTTGTTGGGATATTCCTTAACTTTTCCTAAGCTTTCGGTGTTTACAAAAGATTTCTGATCTTGTTGTATGATATATAGCTTCCAAGTCAAGTAATCTCTCTCGTCTTTTCTTTTGACAATTTTATCTTTTTGGGCTGCATTAGAAACCTCCAGAATCTGTGGAGCAGAAGATATTGTGTATTTGTACCAAATAGTGTTTGATCTTTATCAAAAATATTTGGAATTTACCTAAAGATTCATGCTTAAAAGATTCAGATCCCTCTTAGTGATTTTCGACGGAGTTATCTTGCGATCCAATGGTCCTGCCAATGTAAGCCAGCGGATGATCTATCTTTGGGATTTTCTTAGGCCTTATAGAAATCAAGAAATCAGCAGGGATGGATCTCACATGATTTGGAAATTGCTGCAAGAACTTCTTCCACCGTTCATTGCAATATATGATTTTATAACAAACTATCTTGAGCATGACCTTTTGTTCTTTCTCCCATTTATAACAAACTCTCTGGATTTCGTTTTTAATTACGTTTGGAACAAATTAAACTCATGAAAAAGCTATTTTAGATTTTAGATAGTCTTTGAGAAGCGTTTGTTTATGCTCTTTGATAGGATTATCTTGGGAAAAACTTACTTTTGAAGCTAACTAAAATTTCCTCTTTGATTTTAAGATTAATTTATTTTAAAGAACATATTCAAACAAAACCTTCGGAGTTCTTTATGCACTCGTGTAGTCATCAGTTGTTTATCCACTCGTTTAGTCATCAGTTTATGTACTCATTTAGTCATCAGTTGTTATGCACTCGTTTAGTTATCAGTTGTTTATGCACTCGTTTTGTCATCAGATGTTTATGCACTCGTTTTGTCATCAGTTGTTTATGCACTCGTGTTGTCATCAGTTGTTTATGCACTCGTTTAGTCATCAGTTGTTTATGCACTGGTCTAATAAGAGGGGCGTGGTGGACCTACCGATCATGTAAATGGTTAATAAATTAAATGGAGTAAATTATTCTAATTACCATTTTTTATTATCAGAACTTATCCTGTGTCTGTTCTGTCCGATTATTTTTCAAGTCATTTTGTCCGATTATTAAAAATTGTCGATTTTTCCAATGGGTAATAATGGTAAATAATCTGAAAATAATAATATTTTCAATTTTTAAAAAATTAGGAGAAATATTATTAAAATAAATGAAAATTACAATAAAAAATACAATGCAACATTATTTCGTTAGTATTTAATAATAATCGGGTAAAATGGGTAGAGTTGTGTAACTCAATGTTTTAAAAGCCAACTGGAAGTAAGTCTGATTATACCGGGTTGAATAAATGGTTCAATTGGTTAAGGTTAAATTGTAAATATTTAAAATGTAATTTCTATCAAATCGGACTAGCCCATCGGTTGGACCCAGTTTTTAGGCAAAAATAGTTATGACCTTCGACCGAATCGGTATAGGTACCGATTCCGGTTGAATTGGGTCGGACTAACTGGTTTTTAAAATACTGGTGTAACTAATAAATTTTACTATATTACAATTATTACCCTTATTCCTAAGATAATCCGGTTAAACGGGTTCTAAAGGTAGCATTTGGCAATGCTTCTCTGTGGTTGAAACAGCTTGTCGGATTGAAAAGAGGCTCTGCGCCAGGATTTTGTGTATGGATACAAACATGCCACCGTGAAGCTCGCTTTGTTAGAGCTATTTTAGCTTACTTTGGAAGAGCCACAAAACGAAGCTCTTCGTTTTCGTCTCTATCGTGGAGTCAATCAGACACAAAAATAATGACATTAAAATTCATGCTTCTTTTTCTTATTTCCAATTATACCCTAAAAGAAATCTAACTTCACCCTTCGAAATGTTCCTATCTAGCGTGTTTTTTTTTGCCCACTTCGTCTCTAATTATTCCAACTATTTGTCATCCAAAAATAATTAATTTATTAATATATTATTTTTATAATTAATAATTTATTACTTAGTTATTGTAGTTAATTTGATAAAATTTTTAGCTCTAAACTATTTTTAGTTTTATTGTATTAAATATAGTTTTTTTATTATTATTATTATTATTATTATTATTTATATATAAGAATATTATTTTCTTTCTACATTTAAAAACAGGTTTTTGTATTTTTGTTGCCAAAAGTAATTGATGGCTTCTCTATTTGTTAAAGTTCCTTCCATGAATGTAACCAAACATAATTTCATTTTTTTTAAAGAGTTCTTTTTCAAAGCAAACTCTTTTAAAGAGTTAATATATATAAAAAAGAGTAATGTTAGACACACAAATCCAACTTATATGTTAATTTAAGCCCTTAAAAATATAAAAAATATTATTTTTTTTATAAAAGCTTATTTTCTAGAGGATAAACCGAAGGCATCAATAGTTTAGATTAACATGTGCATGGGATAGGTGTGTGGGGTAAGTGCAACTAGCATTATTCTTAAAACCCTTCATCAAAGAGCATTCCAAAGTGCCAAAGAGCTATTTCCATTTCCAGTCGAAAGAGCGGGTAATCGATAGGTACCTAGGTATGTGAGAAGGCAAACTTTCAAGTAAATTTTATTAACTATGAACATGTACATATATTAGTTATATTTTGAACTAACATATATTAGTTATATTTTGAACTAGCATATACTAGTTATATTTTGAACTAAGTTTAGTAAAAATTCTAACTGGGAAAAATTTCTATGTAGACATAGTCTACATGATGCATAAAATGAATGCCTTGGAGGATCTTCAATGAGATCTTTTCGCAAGGTAACCGGTTTTTGAGAATTTATTGCCACCGACTGACCTTGACTCCGAGTATGGGAGTCATCCGAGGACCGAGAAACTTTGGGAGGGGTGACTAATATTGACGCTGATCTCCGTCGAACAAATTAATTACATTACTGGCATCTCCGACGACGAAATGTCTTATAAGTCGAGCAGATTCCACTCAGAAGAACTAAGATTTCTCTGTACGTCGTTCTTCTTCTCTTCCTAGCCTCGTGGGGTTCACAATTTACTGTGTTGTGTTCTCTTTCCATTAGCGAACCAGTCAGAGTTCCAACGCTTCATAATTAAACTTGTAACATCTCGTACCGGTAACGCGTTTAGGACTGATCACAACGCGGATGGACACAGGTCGTCTGAATTTTCCCGCACTGAGAAGACTTGAGCATTCATCCATCCTCTACAAAACGGGAACTTCCTGACTTGTGAGTTTCATCGTTCATAACTATGCAAAGCAGCACATCGATCGAAAGTCATTTCTGATCAATATTATTGCCATGGCGAGAACAAGGGTTCTTGTTTTTCCACTATTACTAATTGCTGTTCTCATGCTCCAGAGCGATCTCGCTCATGCCACCGAAACCGGAACCTGCTTTTGCTCACCAGCAAACTACTCCAGAAACAGCGCATTTGGAGAAAATCTCAGTGCCCTCCTTCTGCCGATAAAGGGCCAACACTTTTCTCTCAAAATTATAATCAGCCTCCCACTTCTGCGCCTACTTCTCGTGCCGGTGGCTTAGATCAGAAGCTATCAGTGAAACCGCTTTTTGTACTGATTTTTCGTTTAGTAATTGTTTTCTTGTATGGCGGGCGGGTCTGATTTTTCATTTAAAATATTGCTTCTTAATTCATTATTACGGTCACCATGCTGATATAAAAGCACTGGATTCGTTGCCTACTGCTAGCTTTTAATTTAGCTAAATTGTTTAAGGGTGTAATGGGTTTGGCGAGGGCCCCACTGGTCTTTGATGGCTGAGCACTGTTTTCTTTTTCCCGGATACATTTAGGCACTATATACCCGTTCCGAAGTCGCAAGAACAAGAGCAGCCAGAAAGCAGGTTTGTAATTAATTAGGCTTTTGTGCTATCTACAATGACCTCTCTATTCAGTGGGAGAGATCTTGATAAAATAAACTAATTTGCATTAATAAATGTCACCATATCTTTCCCCCAAGGAAAAGTGATATTAATTGGAGGTTAGCCGGTGTCTGTCCGTGCACGATCTCTTTCCGGCCTCTAAAGATTGAATGGTGGGACCCACACCATGAATATTTTAATATCTTACGCTTAGAGGGGGAGTGCTGCTCTACATGGATATAGCATTACTCTTATATTAAAACTCTTAATTCATCTTTGCAGTCGCTTTATCATAAGTTTTTGTGCCCCTTCTTTCATTGTTTCCTTTTACAACACCTTTTGGTCACCATGAGAATCTCCATGAATCCAATGGTGTGCTGAAATCTTTTCACCATTAATTGGTCCTGTCAATTCACCATTAAATTGTAAATATTTAAAATGTAATTTCTATCAAATCGGACTAGCCCATCGGTTGGACCCAGTTTTTAGGCAAAAATAGTTATGACCTTCGACCGAATCGGTATAGGTACCGATTCCGGTTGAATTGGGTCGGACTAACTGGTTTTTAAAATACTGGTGTAACTAATAAATTTTACTATATTACAATTATTACCCTTATTCCTAAGATAATCCGGTTAAACGGGTTCTAAAGGTAGCATTTGGCAATGCTTCTCTGTGGTTGAAACAGCTTGTCGGATTGAAAAGAGGCTCTGCGCCAGGATTTTGTGTATGGATACAAACATGCCACCGTGAAGCTCGCTTTGTTAGAGCTATTTTAGCTTACTTTGGAAGAGCCACAAAACGAAGCTCTTCGTTTTCGTCTCTATCGTGGAGTCAATCAGACACAAAAATAATGACATTAAAATTCATGCTTCTTTTTCTTATTTCCAATTATACCCTAAAAGAAATCTAACTTCACCCTTCGAAATGTTCCTATCTAGCGTGTTTTTTTTTGCCCACTTCGTCTCTAATTATTCCAACTATTTGTCATCCAAAAATAATTAATTTATTAATATATTATTTTTATAATTAATAATTTATTACTTAGTTATTGTAGTTAATTTGATAAAATTTTTAGCTCTAAACTATTTTTAGTTTTATTGTATTAAATATAGTTTTTTATTATTATTATTATTATTATTATTTATATATAAGAATATTATTTTCTTTCTACATTTAAAAACAGGTTTTGTATTTTTGTTGCCAAAAGTAATTGATGGCTTCTCTATTTGTTAAAGTTCCTTCCATGAATGTAACCAAACATAATTTCATTTTTTTAAAGAGTTCTTTTCAAAGCAAACTCTTTTAAAGAGTTAATATATATAAAAAAGAGTAATGTTAGACACACAAATCCAACTTATATGTTAATTTAAGCCCTTAAAAATATAAAAATATTATTTTTTTATAAAAGCTTATTTTCTAGAGGATAAACCAAGGCATCAATAGTTTAGATTAACATGTGCATGGGATAGGTGTGTGGGGTAAGTGCAACTAGCATTATTCTTAAAACCCTTCATCAAAGAGCATTCCAAAGTGCCAAAGAGCTATTTCCATTTCCAGTCGAAAGAGCGGGTAATCGATAGGTACCTAGGTATGTGAGAAGGCAAACTTTCAAGTAAATTTTATTAACTATGAACATGTACATATATTAGTTATATTTTGAACTAACATATATTAGTTATATTTTGAACTAGCATATACTAGTTATATTTTGAACTAAGTTTAGTAAAAATTCTAACTGGGAAAAATTTCTATGTAGACATAGTCTACATGATGCATAAAATGAATGCCTTGGAGGATCTTCAATGAGATCTTTTCGCAAGGTAACCGGTTTTTGAGAATTTATTGCCACCGACTGACCTTGACTCCGAGTATGGGAGTCATCCGAGGACCGAGAAACTTTGGGAGGGTGACTAATATTGACGCTGATCTCCGTCGAACAAATTAATTACATTACTGGCATCTCCGACGACGAAATGTCTTATAAGTCGAGCAGATTCCACTCAGAAGAACTAAGATTTCTCTGTACGTCGTTCTTCTTCTCTTCCTAGCCTCGTGGGGTTCACAATTTACTGTGTTGTGTTCTCTTTCCATTAGCGAACCAGTCAGAGTTCCAACGCTTCATAATTAAACTTGTAACATCTCGTACCGGTAACGCGTTTAGGACTGATCACAACGCGGATGGACACAGGTCGTCTGAATTTTCCCGCACTGAGAAGACTTGAGCATTCATCCATCCTCTACAAAACGGGAACTTCCTGACTTGTGAGTTTCATCGTTCATAACTATGCAAAGCAGCACATCGATCGAAAGTCATTTCTGATCAATATTATTGCCATGGCGAGAACAAGGGTTCTTGTTTTTCCACTATTACTAATTGCTGTTCTCATGCTCCAGAGCGATCTCGCTCATGCCACCGAAACCGGAACCTGCTTTTGCTCACCAGCAAACTACTCCAGAAACAGCGCATTTGGAGAAAATCTCAGTGCCCTCCTTCTGCCGATAAAGGGCCAACACTTTTCTCTCAAAATTATAATCAGCCTCCCACTTCTGCGCCTACTTCTCGTGCCGGTGGCTTAGATCAGAAGCTATCAGTGAAACCGCTTTTTGTACTGATTTTTCGTTTAGTAATTGTTTTCTTGTATGGCGGGCGGGTCTGATTTTTCATTTAAAATATTGCTTCTTAATTCATTATTACGGTCACCATGCTGATATAAAAGCACTGGATTCGTTGCCTACTGCTAGCTTTTAATTTAGCTAAATTGTTTAAGGGTGTAATGGGTTTGGCGAGGGCCCCACTGGTCTTTGATGGCTGAGCACTGTTTTCTTTTTCCCGGATACATTTAGGCACTATATACCCGTTCCGAAGTCGCAAGAACAAGAGCAGCCAGAAAGCAGGTTTGTAATTAATTAGGCTTTTGTGCTATCTACAATGACCTCTCTATTCAGTGGGAGAGATCTTGATAAAATAAACTAATTTGCATTAATAAATGTCACCATATCTTTCCCCCAAGGAAAAGTGATATTAATTGGAGGTTAGCCGGTGTCTGTCCGTGCACGATCTCTTTCCGGCCTCTAAAGATTGAATGGTGGGACCCACACCATGAATATTTTAATATCTTACGCTTAGAGGGGGAGTGCTGCTCTACATGGATATAGCATTACTCTTATATTAAAACTCTTAATTCATCTTTGCAGTCGCTTTATCATAAGTTTTGTGCCCCTTCTTTCATTGTTTCCTTTTACAACACCTTTTGGTCACCATGAGAATCTCCATGAATCCAATGGTGTGCTGAAATCTTTTCACCATTAATTGGTCCTGTCAATTCACCATTAAATTGTAAATATTTAAAATGTAATTTCTATCAAATCGGACTAGCCCATCGGTTGGACCCAGTTTTTAGGCAAAAATAGTTATGACCTTCGACCGAATCGGTATAGGTACCGATTCCGGTTGAATTGGGTCGGACTAACTGGTTTTTAAAATACTGGTGTAACTAATAAATTTTACTATATTACAATTATTACCCTTATTCCTAAGATAATCCGGTTAAACGGGTTCTAAAGGTAGCATTTGGCAATGCTTCTCTGTGGTTGAAACAGCTTGTCGGATTGAAAAGAGGCTCTGCGCCAGGATTTTGTGTATGGATACAAACATGCCACCGTGAAGCTCGCTTTGTTAGAGCTATTTTAGCTTACTTTGGAAGAGCCACAAAACGAAGCTCTTCGTTTTCGTCTCTATCGTGGAGTCAATCAGACACAAAAATAATGACATTAAAATTCATGCTTCTTTTTCTTATTTCCAATTATACCCTAAAAGAAATCTAACTTCACCCTTCGAAATGTTCCTATCTAGCGTGTTTTTTTTTGCCCACTTCGTCTCTAATTATTCCAACTATTTGTCATCCAAAAATAATTAATTTATTAATATATTATTTTTATAATTAATAATTTATTACTTAGTTATTGTAGTTAATTTGATAAAATTTTTAGCTCTAAACTATTTTTAGTTTTATTGTATTAAATATAGTTTTTTATTATTATTATTATTATTATTATTTATATATAAGAATATTATTTTCTTTCTACATTTAAAAACAGGTTTTTGTATTTTTGTTGCCAAAAGTAATTGATGGCTTCTCTATTTGTTAAAGTTCCTTCCATGAATGTAACCAAACATAATTTCATTTTTTTAAAGAGTTCTTTTTCAAAGCAAACTCTTTTAAAGAGTTAATATATATAAAAAAGAGTAATGTTAGACACACAAATCCAACTTATATGTTAATTTAAGCCCTTAAAAATATAAAAAATATTATTTTTTTTATAAAAGCTTATTTTCTAGAGGATAAACCGAAGGCATCAATAGTTTAGATTAACATGTGCATGGGATAGGTGTGTGGGGTAAGTGCAACTAGCATTATTCTTAAAACCCTTCATCAAAGAGCATTCCAAAGTGCCAAAGAGCTATTTCCATTTCCAGTCGAAAGAGCGGGTAATCGATAGGTACCTAGGTATGTGAGAAGGCAAACTTTCAAGTAAATTTTATTAACTATGAACATGTACATATATTAGTTATATTTTGAACTAACATATATTAGTTATATTTTGAACTAGCATATACTAGTTATATTTTGAACTAAGTTTAGTAAAAATTCTAACTGGGAAAAATTTCTATGTAGACATAGTCTACATGATGCATAAAATGAATGCCTTGGAGGATCTTCAATGAGATCTTTTCGCAAGGTAACCGGTTTTTGAGAATTTATTGCCACCGACTGACCTTGACTCCGAGTATGGGAGTCATCCGAGGACCGAGAAACTTTGGGGAGGGTGACTAATATTGACGCTGATCTCCGTCGAACAAATTAATTACATTACTGGCATCTCCGACGACGAAATGTCTTATAAGTCGAGCAGATTCCACTCAGAAGAACTAAGATTTCTCTGTACGTCGTTCTTCTTCTCTTCCTAGCCTCGTGGGGTTCACAATTTACTGTGTTGTGTTCTCTTTCCATTAGCGAACCAGTCAGAGTTCCAACGCTTCATAATTAAACTTGTAACATCTCGTACCGGTAACGCGTTTAGGACTGATCACAACGCGGATGGACACAGGTCGTCTGAATTTTCCCGCACTGAGAAGACTTGAGCATTCATCCATCCTCTACAAAACGGGAACTTCCTGACTTGTGAGTTTCATCGTTCATAACTATGCAAAGCAGCACATCGATCGAAAGTCATTTCTGATCAATATTATTGCCATGGCGAGAACAAGGGTTCTTGTTTTTCCACTATTACTAATTGCTGTTCTCATGCTCCAGAGCGATCTCGCTCATGCCACCGAAACCGGAACCTGCTTTTGCTCACCAGCAAACTACTCCAGAAACAGCGCATTTGGAGAAAATCTCAGTGCCCTCCTTCTGCCGATAAAGGGCCAACACTTTTCTCTCAAAATTATAATCAGCCTCCCACTTCTGCGCCTACTTCTCGTGCCGGTGGCTTAGATCAGAAGCTATCAGTGAAACCGCTTTTGTACTGATTTTCGTTTAGTAATTGTTTTCTTGTATGGCGGGCGGGTCTGATTTTTCATTTAAAATATTGCTTCTTAATTCATTATTACGGTCACCATGCTGATATAAAAGCACTGGATTCGTTGCCTACTGCTAGCTTTTAATTTAGCTAAATTGTTTAAGGGTGTAATGGGTTTGGCGAGGGCCCCACTGGTCTTTGATGGCTGAGCACTGTTTTCTTTTCCCGGATACATTTAGGCACTATATACCCGTTCCGAAGTCGCAAGAACAAGAGCAGCCAGAAAGCAGGTTTGTAATTAATTAGGCTTTTGTGCTATCTACAATGACCTCTCTATTCAGTGGGAGAGATCTTGATAAAATAAACTAATTTGCATTAATAAATGTCACCATATCTTTCCCCCAAGGAAAAGTGATATTAATTGGAGGTTAGCCGGTGTCTGTCCGTGCACGATCTCTTTCCGGCCTCTAAAGATTGAATGGTGGGACCCACACCATGAATATTTTAATATCTTACGCTTAGAGGGGGAGTGCTGCTCTACATGGATATAGCATTACTCTTATATTAAAACTCTTAATTCATCTTTGCAGTCGCTTTATCATAAGTTTTTGTGCCCCTTCTTTCATTGTTTCCTTTTACAACACCTTTTGGTCACCATGAGAATCTCCATGAATCCAATGGTGTGCTGAAATCTTTTCACCATTAATTGGTCCTGTCAATTCACCATTAAATTGTAAATATTTAAAATGTAATTTCTATCAAATCGGACTAGCCCATCGGTTGGACCCAGTTTTTAGGCAAAAATAGTTATGACCTTCGACCGAATCGGTATAGGTACCGATTCCGGTTGAATTGGGTCGGACTAACTGGTTTTTAAAATACTGGTGTAACTAATAAATTTTACTATATTACAATTATTACCCTTATTCCTAAGATAATCCGGTTAAACGGGTTCTAAAGGTAGCATTTGGCAATGCTTCTCTGTGGTTGAAACAGCTTGTCGGATTGAAAAGAGGCTCTGCGCCAGGATTTTGTGTATGGATACAAACATGCCACCGTGAAGCTCGCTTTGTTAGAGCTATTTTAGCTTACTTTGGAAGAGCCACAAAACGAAGCTCTTCGTTTTCGTCTCTATCGTGGAGTCAATCAGACACAAAAATAATGACATTAAAATTCATGCTTCTTTTTCTTATTTCCAATTATACCCTAAAAGAAATCTAACTTCACCCTTCGAAATGTTCCTATCTAGCGTGTTTTTTTGCCCACTTCGTCTCTAATTATTCCAACTATTTGTCATCCAAAAATAATTAATTTATTAATATATTATTTTTATAATTAATAATTTATTACTTAGTTATTGTAGTTAATTTGATAAAATTTTTAGCTCTAAACTATTTTTAGTTTTATTGTATTAAATATAGTTTTTTATTATTATTATTATTATTATTATTTATATATAAGAATATTATTTTCTTTCTACATTTAAAAACAGGTTTTTGTATTTTTGTTGCCAAAAGTAATTGATGGCTTCTCTATTTGTTAAAGTTCCTTCCATGAATGTAACCAAACATAATTTCATTTTTTTAAAGAGTTCTTTTTCAAAGCAAACTCTTTTAAAGAGTTAATATATATAAAAAAGAGTAATGTTAGACACACAAATCCAACTTATATGTTAATTTAAGCCCTTAAAAATATAAAAAATATTATTTTTTTTATAAAAGCTTATTTTCTAGAGGATAAACCAAGGCATCAATAGTTTAGATTAACATGTGCATGGGATAGGTGTGTGGGGTAAGTGCAACTAGCATTATTCTTAAAACCCTTCATCAAAGAGCATTCCAAAGTGCCAAAGAGCTATTTCCATTTCCAGTCGAAAGAGCGGGTAATCGATAGGTACCTAGGTATGTGAGAAGGCAAACTTTCAAGTAAATTTTATTAACTATGAACATGTACATATATTAGTTATATTTTGAACTAACATATATTAGTTATATTTTGAACTAGCATATACTAGTTATATTTTGAACTAAGTTTAGTAAAAATTCTAACTGGGAAAAATTTCTATGTAGACATAGTCTACATGATGCATAAAATGAATGCCTTGGAGGATCTTCAATGAGATCTTTTCGCAAGGTAACCGGTTTTGAGAATTTATTGCCACCGACTGACCTTGACTCCGAGTATGGGAGTCATCCGAGGACCGAGAAACTTTGGGGAGGGTGACTAATATTGACGCTGATCTCCGTCGAACAAATTAATTACATTACTGGCATCTCCGACGACGAAATGTCTTATAAGTCGAGCAGATTCCACTCAGAAGAACTAAGATTTCTCTGTACGTCGTTCTTCTTCTCTTCCTAGCCTCGTGGGGTTCACAATTTACTGTGTTGTGTTCTCTTTCCATTAGCGAACCAGTCAGAGTTCCAACGCTTCATAATTAAACTTGTAACATCTCGTACCGGTAACGCGTTTAGGACTGATCACAACGCGGATGGACACAGGTCGTCTGAATTTTCCCGCACTGAGAAGACTTGAGCATTCATCCATCCTCTACAAAACGGGAACTTCCTGACTTGTGAGTTTCATCGTTCATAACTATGCAAAGCAGCACATCGATCGAAAGTCATTTCTGATCAATATTATTGCCATGGCGAGAACAAGGGTTCTTGTTTTTCCACTATTACTAATTGCTGTTCTCATGCTCCAGAGCGATCTCGCTCATGCCACCGAAACCGGAACCTGCTTTTGCTCACCAGCAAACTACTCCAGAAACAGCGCATTTGGAGAAAATCTCAGTGCCCTCCTTCTGCCGATAAAGGGCCAACACTTTTCTCTCAAAATTATAATCAGCCTCCCACTTCTGCGCCTACTTCTCGTGCCGGTGGCTTAGATCAGAAGCTATCAGTGAAACCGCTTTTGTACTGATTTTTCGTTTAGTAATTGTTTTCTTGTATGGCGGGCGGGTCTGATTTTTCATTTAAAATATTGCTTCTTAATTCATTATTACGGTCACCATGCTGATATAAAAGCACTGGATTCGTTGCCTACTGCTAGCTTTTAATTTAGCTAAATTGTTTAAGGGTGTAATGGGTTTGGCGAGGGCCCCACTGGTCTTTGATGGCTGAGCACTGTTTTCTTTTTCCCGGATACATTTAGGCACTATATACCCGTTCCGAAGTCGCAAGAACAAGAGCAGCCAGAAAGCAGGTTTGTAATTAATTAGGCTTTTGTGCTATCTACAATGACCTCTCTATTCAGTGGGAGAGATCTTGATAAAATAAACTAATTTGCATTAATAAATGTCACCATATCTTTCCCCCAAGGAAAAGTGATATTAATTGGAGGTTAGCCGGTGTCTGTCCGTGCACGATCTCTTTCCGGCCTCTAAAGATTGAATGGTGGGACCCACACCATGAATATTTTAATATCTTACGCTTAGAGGGGGAGTGCTGCTCTACATGGATATAGCATTACTCTTATATTAAAACTCTTAATTCATCTTTGCAGTCGCTTTATCATAAGTTTTGTGCCCCTTCTTTCATTGTTTCCTTTTACAACACCTTTTGGTCACCATGAGAATCTCCATGAATCCAATGGTGTGCTGAAATCTTTTCACCATTAATTGGTCCTGTCAATTCACCATTAAATTGTAAATATTTAAAATGTAATTTCTATCAAATCGGACTAGCCCATCGGTTGGACCCAGTTTTTAGGCAAAATAGTTATGACCTTCGACCGAATCGGTATAGGTACCGATTCCGGTTGAATTGGGTCGGACTAACTGGTTTTAAAATACTGGTGTAACTAATAAATTTTACTATATTACAATTATTACCCTTATTCCTAAGATAATCCGGTTAAACGGGTTCTAAAGGTAGCATTTGGCAATGCTTCTCTGTGGTTGAAACAGCTTGTCGGATTGAAAAGAGGCTCTGCGCCAGGATTTTGTGTATGGATACAAACATGCCACCGTGAAGCTCGCTTTGTTAGAGCTATTTTAGCTTACTTTGGAAGAGCCACAAAACGAAGCTCTTCGTTTTCGTCTCTATCGTGGAGTCAATCAGACACAAAAATAATGACATTAAAATTCATGCTTCTTTTTCTTATTTCCAATTATACCCTAAAAGAAATCTAACTTCACCCTTCGAAATGTTCCTATCTAGCGTGTTTTTTTTTGCCCACTTCGTCTCTAATTATTCCAACTATTTGTCATCCAAAAATAATTAATTTATTAATATATTATTTTTATAATTAATAATTTATTACTTAGTTATTGTAGTTAATTTGATAAAATTTTTAGCTCTAAACTATTTTTAGTTTTATTGTATTAAATATAGTTTTTTTATTATTATTATTATTATTATTATTTATATATAAGAATATTATTTTCTTTCTACATTTAAAAACAGGTTTTTGTATTTTTGTTGCCAAAAGTAATTGATGGCTTCTCTATTTGTTAAAGTTCCTTCCATGAATGTAACCAAACATAATTTCATTTTTTTAAAGAGTTCTTTTTCAAAGCAAACTCTTTTAAAGAGTTAATATATATAAAAAAGAGTAATGTTAGACACACAAATCCAACTTATATGTTAATTTAAGCCCTTAAAAATATAAAAAATATTATTTTTTTTATAAAAGCTTATTTTCTAGAGGATAAACCGAAGGCATCAATAGTTTAGATTAACATGTGCATGGGATAGGTGTGTGGGGTAAGTGCAACTAGCATTATTCTTAAAACCCTTCATCAAAGAGCATTCCAAAGTGCCAAAGAGCTATTTCCATTTCCAGTCGAAAGAGCGGGTAATCGATAGGTACCTAGGTATGTGAGAAGGCAAACTTTCAAGTAAATTTTATTAACTATGAACATGTACATATATTAGTTATATTTTGAACTAACATATATTAGTTATATTTTGAACTAGCATATACTAGTTATATTTTGAACTAAGTTTAGTAAAAATTCTAACTGGGAAAAATTTCTATGTAGACATAGTCTACATGATGCATAAAATGAATGCCTTGGAGGATCTTCAATGAGATCTTTTCGCAAGGTAACCGGTTTTTGAGAATTTATTGCCACCGACTGACCTTGACTCCGAGTATGGGAGTCATCCGAGGACCGAGAAACTTTGGGGAGGGTGACTAATATTGACGCTGATCTCCGTCGAACAAATTAATTACATTACTGGCATCTCCGACGACGAAATGTCTTATAAGTCGAGCAGATTCCACTCAGAAGAACTAAGATTTCTCTGTACGTCGTTCTTCTTCTCTTCCTAGCCTCGTGGGGTTCACAATTTACTGTGTTGTGTTCTCTTTCCATTAGCGAACCAGTCAGAGTTCCAACGCTTCATAATTAAACTTGTAACATCTCGTACCGGTAACGCGTTTAGGACTGATCACAACGCGGATGGACACAGGTCGTCTGAATTTTCCCGCACTGAGAAGACTTGAGCATTCATCCATCCTCTACAAAACGGGAACTTCCTGACTTGTGAGTTTCATCGTTCATAACTATGCAAAGCAGCACATCGATCGAAAGTCATTTCTGATCAATATTATTGCCATGGCGAGAACAAGGGTTCTTGTTTTCCCACTATTACTAATTGCTGTTCTCATGCTCCAGAGCGATCTCGCTCATGCACCGAAACCGGAACCTGCTTTTGCTCACCAGCAAACTACTCCAGAAACAGCGCATTTGGAGAAAATCTCAGTGCCCTCCTTCTGCCGATAAAGGGCCAACACTTTTCTCTCAAAATTATAATCAGCCTCCCACTTCTGCGCCTACTTCTCGTGCCGGTGGCTTAGATCAGAAGCTATCAGTGAAACCGCTTTTTGTACTGATTTTTCGTTTAGTAATTGTTTTCTTGTATGGCGGGCGGGTCTGATTTTCATTTAAAATATTGCTTCTTAATTCATTATTACGGTCACCATGCTGATATAAAAGCACTGGATTCGTTGCCTACTGCTAGCTTTTAATTTAGCTAAATTGTTTAAGGGTGTAATGGGTTTGGCGAGGGCCCCACTGGTCTTTGATGGCTGAGCACTGTTTTCTTTTTCCCGGATACATTTAGGCACTATATACCCGTTCCGAAGTCGCAAGAACAAGAGCAGCCAGAAAGCAGGTTTGTAATTAATTAGGCTTTTGTGCTATCTACAATGACCTCTCTATTCAGTGGGAGAGATCTTGATAAAATAAACTAATTTGCATTAATAAATGTCACCATATCTTTCCCCAAGGAAAAGTGATATTAATTGAGGTTAGCCGGTGTCTGTCCGTGCACGATCTCTTTCCGGCCTCTAAAGATTGAATGGTGGGACCCACACCATGAATATTTTAATATCTTACGCTTAGAGGGGGAGTGCTGCTCTACATGGATATAGCATTACTCTTATATTAAAACTCTTAATTCATCTTTGCAGTCGCTTTATCATAAGTTTTTGTGCCCCTTCTTTCATTGTTTCCTTTTACAACACCTTTTGGTCACCATGAGAATCTCCATGAATCCAATGGTGTGCTGAAATCTTTTCACCATTAATTGGTCCTGTCAATTCACCATTAAATTGTAAATATTTAAAATGTAATTTCTATCAAATCGGACTAGCCCATCGGTTGGACCCAGTTTTTAGGCAAAATAGTTATGACCTTCGACCGAATCGGTATAGGTACCGATTCCGGTTGAATTGGGTCGGACTAACTGGTTTTAAAAATACTGGTGTAACTAATAAATTTTACTATATTACAATTATTACCCTTATTCCTAAGATAATCCGGTTAAACGGGTTCTAAAGGTAGCATTTGGCAATGCTTCTCTGTGGTTGAAACAGCTTGTCGGATTGAAAAGAGGCTCTGCGCCAGGATTTTGTGTATGGATACAAACATGCCACCGTGAAGCTCGCTTTGTTAGAGCTATTTTAGCTTACTTTGGAAGAGCCACAAAACGAAGCTCTTCGTTTTCGTCTCTATCGTGGAGTCAATCAGACACAAAAATAATGACATTAAAATTCATGCTTCTTTTTCTTATTTCCAATTATACCCTAAAAGAAATCTAACTTCACCCTTCGAAATGTTCCTATCTAGCGTGTTTTTTTTTGCCCACTTCGTCTCTAATTATTCCAACTATTTGTCATCCAAAAATAATTAATTTATTAATATATTATTTTTATAATTAATAATTTATTACTTAGTTATTGTAGTTAATTTGATAAAATTTTTAGCTCTAAACTATTTTTAGTTTTATTGTATTAAATATAGTTTTTTTATATTATTATTATTATTATTATTATTTATATATAAGAATATTATTTTCTTTCTACATTTAAAAACAGGTTTTTATTTTTTTTGCCAAAAGTAATTGATGGCTTCTCTATTTGTTAAAGTTCCTTCCATGAATGTAACCAAACATAATTTCATTTTTTTAAAGAGTTCTTTTCAAAGCAAACTCTTTTAAAGAGTTAATATATATAAAAAAGAGTAATGTTAGACACACAAATCCAACTTATATGTTAATTTAAGCCCTTAAAAATATAAAAATATTATTTTTTTTTTAAAAAGCTTATTTTCTAGAGGATAAACCGAAGGCATCAATAGTTTAGATTAACATGTGCATGGGATAGGTGTGTGGGGTAAGTGCAACTAGCATTATTCTTAAAACCCTTCATCAAAGAGCATTCCAAAGTGCCAAAGAGCTATTTCCATTTCCAGTCGAAAGAGCGGGTAATCGATAGGTACCTAGGTATGTGAGAAGGCAAACTTTCAAGTAAATTTTATTAACTATGAACATGTACATATATTAGTTATATTTTGAACTAACATATATTAGTTATATTTTGAACTAGCATATACTAGTTATATTTTGAACTAAGTTTAGTAAAAATTCTAACTGGGAAAAATTTCTATGTAGACATAGTCTACATGATGCATAAAATGAATGCCTTGGAGGATCTTCAATGAGATCTTTTCGCAAGGTAACCGGTTTTTGAGAATTTATTGCCACCGACTGACCTTGACTCCGAGTATGGGAGTCATCCGAGGACCGAGAAACTTTGGGAGGGTGACTAATATTGACGCTGATCTCCGTCGAACAAATTAATTACATTACTGGCATCTCCGACGACGAAATGTCTTATAAGTCGAGCAGATTCCACTCAGAAGAACTAAGATTTCTCTGTACGTCGTTCTTCTTCTCTTCCTAGCCTCGTGGGGTTCACAATTTACTGTGTTGTGTTCTCTTTCCATTAGCGAACCAGTCAGAGTTCCAACGCTTCATAATTAAACTTGTAACATCTCGTACCGGTAACGCGTTTAGGACTGATCACAACGCGGATGGACACAGGTCGTCTGAATTTTCCCGCACTGAGAAGACTTGAGCATTCATCCATCCTCTACAAAACGGGAACTTCCTGACTTGTGAGTTTCATCGTTCATAACTATGCAAAGCAGCACATCGATCGAAAGTCATTTCTGATCAATATTATTGCCATGGCGAGAACAAGGGTTCTTGTTTTTCCACTATTACTAATTGCTGTTCTCATGCTCCAGAGCGATCTCGCTCATGCCACCGAAACCGGAACCTGCTTTTGCTCACCAGCAAACTACTCCAGAAACAGCGCATTTGGAGAAAATCTCAGTGCCCTCCTTCTGCCGATAAAGGGCCAACACTTTTCTCTCAAAATTATAATCAGCCTCCCACTTCTGCGCCTACTTCTCGTGCCGGTGGCTTAGATCAGAAGCTATCAGTGAAACCGCTTTTTGTACTGATTTTTCGTTTAGTAATTGTTTTCTTGTATGGCGGGCGGGTCTGATTTTTCATTTAAAATATTGCTTCTTAATTCATTATTACGGTCACCATGCTGATATAAAAGCACTGGATTCGTTGCCTACTGCTAGCTTTTAATTTAGCTAAATTGTTTAAGGGTGTAATGGGTTTGGCGAGGGCCCCACTGGTCTTTGATGGCTGAGCACTGTTTTCTTTTCCCGGATACATTTAGGCACTATATACCCGTTCCGAAGTCGCAAGAACAAGAGCAGCCAGAAAGCAGGTTTGTAATTAATTAGGCTTTTGTGCTATCTACAATGACCTCTCTATTCAGTGGGAGAGATCTTGATAAAATAAACTAATTTGCATTAATAAATGTCACATATCTTTCCCCAAGGAAAAGTGATATTAATTGGAGGTTAGCCGGTGTCTGTCCGTGCACGATCTCTTTCCGGCCTCTAAAGATTGAATGGTGGGACCCACACCATGAATATTTTAATATCTTACGCTTAGAGGGGGAGTGCTGCTCTACATGGATATAGCATTACTCTTATATTAAAACTCTTAATTCATCTTTGCAGTCGCTTTATCATAAGTTTTTGTGCCCCTTCTTTCATTGTTTCCTTTTACAACACCTTTTGGTCACCATGAGAATCTCCATGAATCCAATGGTGTGCTGAAATCTTTTCACCATTAATTGGTCCTGTCATGTTGCACATCTGGGTTCTCCAAATTAATCTTTCTTTTTTTATTTTCTCTCTTTTTTCGCATTTCTGTTGTTAGGTCTGCATGTGACGCTGACGGACATGCCTCCCTCGAACATCTGGGTTCTCCGACAACGGATTTTCTTATAAGTGGACTAGATTCTACACCTCGAACTGCCCAAACCGAACTTAGAAAAACTTAAGACATCTTCGTCGTTTCCTTCTCTTGCTTCCTAGCTAGCCTCGTAAGATTCACAATTTACTGTGTTGTTTTTCTTTTTCAAGTGGTGAACTCCTCAGAGCTCCAGCGCTTCAAATTAGACTTACATATACAAAAGCGTCTACTGATAATGTGGATGGTATCATCCTACATTGAGAAACTTCAGAATTCATCCATCTTCCATAAAAATGAGGCTTTACTGATCAACGTTTCTCTCATATATGCCACCAAAACCGGACCTGGCTACTTAATGTTCTTCTTTCACTACTAATTGTTGTTCTTATTTTTCTCACGCAACCAAATCCGGAACCTAGTTATGTTCACCGGGCAGCAAAATGGTTGAGAAAAGGCACATTTGAAGAAAAACCTCGATGACCGCCTCCTTCTGGCAACAGATTGGGGACCTACACTCTGATCCTCTCCTAACACTTGTGCGCCTTTTCTGCTGCCAGTATCATAGAGAAGCAACTGTACAGCTTCAGGGTCGTCTTCCCTCGCTCTTTAACTTTTCTGATGATTGTCTTTAGCTATTAGTGAATCACTGTTTGTACCGATTTCTCATTTAGTAATTGTTTTCTTGTATATTAATTATGGCGCCTCAGGTCACCAATGGAATGGTACTGAATGCGATTAAATTGCTTCTTAATTCATTTCTCCGGTCACCATGCTGATACAAAAGCATCCACGTCTTATATTGAATTCAAACTGGCGAACGAAAGCATTGGATTCGTTGCATACAGCTAGCTTTTCATTTATCTAAATTGTTTAAGAGTATGATGGGTTTAGCGAAAGTCCTACTGCTATTTTTTAAAAATAATTCTGGCTGCACCTAGCGGACGCTCCTATCCGACCTACATATACGTCCGATAGGTGCGTCTAGCATTACTATATTTTTAATGGTTGATCAGCAGTTTTTTTTCTAGAGAACACACTCTCACGTGTTGATTCCATGTAAAGATGAGTACGAATCTCTGTATCCCGAAATGATAACCGAAGTAGGAAGTCCGGATTAATCTCTAACACTATGTAACTATTCCGGAGTTTCAATTAGAATAAAAGCTGCTAGAAAGCAGCTTTGTTAAAGAGGTTTCCGTGCTATCTACAATGACCTCTCTTTCAATGGAAGAGATCTTGATTATATAAACAAACTTGCATTAATGAAAGTCGCCATAACTTTCCGCCATAAAAACGTGATAACTAGCGGGGGCCGGTGTCTGTTCTTGTTCTTTCCAGCTTTTAAAGGTGTTGCTGTCGGTTGAGTGCGTTTATATTAAAACTCCTAATATATCTTCGCAGTAGCTTTACTCATCAAGCTTTTCTTCCCCAGCTTCTATCATTCTTTCCATTGACAGCACCTTTGGCAGCCATGAGATTCGCCACGAGTACAACGGGGATCCGGAATTTTTTTCACCATTGGTTGTCGTGTCATGTTGCGCATCTGCTTTCTCAGTATCTCTGTTTTTCAAATCTAACGGCCCAATGTGGCCAGTGGTTAGGTTTTATGTCAATTTCCAAGAATCTAATCATTAAGCAATGAGTCTATGAACCAGATCAAGAATGTAGTCTTGGCTCTTCCATATCTTTTTCAGACTTCCAGTGCGAATAATCAGGACTTGAGGAGCCATGGAGTGTGATATCCTCACCAAACTAACGCAGTTTCTCATCTTGATCTTCTCTCTCATCAAGTTTTATGGCTCTTGCACTGGGCATTCTCTGTATCACCAATGTGAAGATAGTGGCAAGCCCCAAACCGGTAGCGCCTTCCAGGCCAATCGCGGCCATCTTCTTTCATCTCTTTCTGCTAACTGCAACAGAACCGGCTTTTATAACACCACAGCAGGAGAAGCGCAGGATCGGCTGTATGGCCTTGTCCTCTGCAAAGGAGATGTCACAGCGAGAGAGTGCCAAGAGTGTACAGACGCTGCCACTGAATCCATCACAAGGCTCTGCCCGGAGAGCAACGCTGCTAGCATCTGTTATGAAGATTGTCAATTACGCTACTCGAATCGCAATTTCTTCTCTGTCGTCGATCTATCTTTCAAGGATTACCTCTGGAACCAAGAAGAAGTCTCGAATCCGGAGGTATTTAATAAAGTTTTGAGGGAGATGATGAACAATCTTTCTTCTGCGGCCGCTTATAATGCTTCCAGCCGCATGTTTGCGACCGGAGAAGCTCAGCTTAACGGAACCCAGAAGTTGTATGGGATGGTTCAGTGCACCCGAGACTTGTCTGGAAACGACTGCAAGCGGTGCCTGCAAAGAGCTGCTGCAGATATTAAAAAGTGTTGTGATGGGAAGAAAGGGGGAAGAGTCCTGGGGGAAAGTTGCAATTTGAGATACGAACTGTACCCTTTCTTTCGTCAATCTTCATCCTCTGCTGGGCCTCTGTCTAATTCAACAAATATCAGAGGTAGGTGGTGATTCTGCCTCTCAACTCTTTCTTTCTTCGATCTTTACATTAAGCGGCTTAACTCTGTCTGGAACCATATATAAAAAGTTCTGGGTTGGTTTGCTTGCTGCCTCTTGATTTTGCAGGGAAAAGAGGAAGGACTACTCGTTTGATTGTGTTTATTCCCTCAATCGCAATTGCATTAGTGGCAGTCTCTGCTATAGTGTTCTATATTCTGTGGAGAAAACAGAGGAGAAGAATCACTAATAAACCACTGGGTATGGATAAATAGCCGTTTCTTACTAGAATCGACTAAAACAGAGTTTAATTGATAGAAGAGCCAATTTAATGAATAACAAAAAAACAGAGATAGCGTATGACGAAAAGTATTCCAGACTGATATTATTTGTTTCTTCCTTGTAGAAAGGCTAGAGAGCAGTTTCCATTCTCTGCATGAAAGTATGGGTTCTAAGCTATTTGATTTTGATACGATTCGAGTGGCTACTGATAACTTCTCCGATGCTAATAAACTTGGCCGAGGTGGGTTTGGTATCGTTTACAAGGTACAGGGACTCGTCTCAATTCCATGATTTACGTAGGTCAAGATTATACCATTTGCTCTTAGTTTGAGCTCTATCGAGTCATTCAAAAATTAGAGTTACCTGATCTCGTATATTAACAGGGGAAGCTCGTGGATGGAGAAGAGGTAGCAGTAAAGAGGCTATCGAAGAATTCTAGGCAAGGAGTAGAGGAGTTCAAAAATGAGGTGCTGCTTATCGCGAAGCTTCAGCACAGGAATCTTGTAAGGCTCTTAGGTTGCTGCTTGGCAGAGCAGGAGAAGCTCCTGGTGTACGAGTATGTACCCAACAAAAGTCTTGACTACTTTCTCTTTGGTAGGTTCCATTGATTAAAGCTCTGTTTTCTCTTTAATATTCACTGTATAAGCGGGCGGCTTTCAATATGCAATTGTTTCATATGTGGAGGATGTGTGCAGACCCAGTACGGCGGGCTTCCTTGGACTGGGAGAATCGTTACAAAATAATCGAAGGGATCGCTCGAGGTCTTCTCTACCTTCACGAAGATTCCCGGCTAAGGATTATTCATCGAGATCTGAAAACCAGCAACGTCTTGTTGGACGGGGAGATGAAGCCCAAAATCTCTGATTTTGGCATGGCAAGGATTTTCGGAGGGGATCAAACTTTAGGAAACACCAACAGAATAGCAGGAACATTGTATGTTCTGTAACGAAATTGGAGTTTTTTTTTTTGTTTTTTTGCTTGCTTGGTTTGTTTTGCTTCTTAATTCACAAACCCAGAAACGCACTGTACTGATAGAATATTGTGATCTGTGCAGCGGGTACATGTCTCCAGAGTACGCCATGCGCGGGGAGTTCTCCGTGAAATCGGACGTCTTCAGCTACGGGGTCGTTCTTCTGGAGATGGTCACCGGTAGGAAGAACAGCAGTTCCTATCAGTTGTCGGAACGGGTCGTCGACCTGCTAAGTCATGTGAGTTTTCCGATCCCTCTCGATACTCTTCGGCTACAACATTCTTGAACTCGCTCATCATCTCGACAATGTTGGGCATTTCAATTCAGACATGGAAACTCTGGAAGGAGGGGAAAGCGCTGGAGCTGATAGATTCGGCCATGGCGGTGTTGAGCCGGCCGTCGAGCCAAGCGCTGATGAGGTGCATCCACATTGGGTTGCTATGCGTCCAAGAAGACCCAGAAGAGAGACCCACCATGTCATCGGTTGTTGTCATGCTCAGCAGCGACTCCATGAGCCTCCCTCTGCCTTCTCCACCTCCCTTGTTCGCAGCTAGTAGATCAGAGGCGGACAAGTACTCTTCCACCCGCTTGGATTCACAAATCACGGAGTCAACTAGGGGTTCGGGTACTGAATCTGTCTCATACTCTGCAAATGAAGTGCTAGTCACCAACACAGATACTTAATTTAGGGCCATAAAGAGGACATTTCAGTACATGAAACAGTCTGATTTTTTAACAGAAGATTATTATAATTACCTAAACTATTACCTAAATACAATACAATATACGGATTTTGACAATTAATTCTTTGACCAGTTTCTCTTTTCACATGTTATAATGTTCCTAATTACTACTGTAGTTCAATAGGGTTCACTAGTAAAAATGTGCCCTCCGCCGACGGGTGGATAATAACACGTCGGCGGAGAGGCCTTCCGCCGACGGGTTTTACGACACATCGGCGGAACAACACATAATAAATTACACCCGTCGGCGGGATAACTAAACACTTCCGCCGACGCCTCCTCAGACGCGTCGGCGGACAAAGCACAGAAGCACCGACGCGCTGCATTTCCAATCCGTCGGTGGAACCAAAGATCGCTTCCACCGACGCCTGTAAACGCGCGTCGGGGGATTCTGAACTCAAACGCCGACGCAGTTTTGTTTTCACCCGTCGGGGAAAGTTTGTTTTCGTCCGCGCGATCACATCCGCGTCGGCCGGCGGACTCAGAGAGCGCCCGACGCATCATTTGTCGTAGACCCGTCGGGGGAATAGAATGAAGCTTCCCCCGACGGGCCTTTGCATGCGTCGGCGGTTATTTCTCTTGGGACTTTTTCTCCGCCGACGGGTTGAAATATTCCGTCCCTACTTCCTGCGCAGCGTTACGCGCGTAACGGGAAGACAGGGTTACTGAAATTTAAACCCTTTACTTCGACGGAAGCCGTTGAAACGCGTCGACGGAATCGAGCGCGCGAAATCAATCTCGGCCTTCCCCGGCGTTCCCCGGCGTGCCCCCGCCGGAAATTTCTCGACTTTCTTCGTCTCGGCGTCTCGCGTAGTCCTCCGGCCGAAGGTCCTACTTCGACGTCGCGCGCGGGCTTCAAACCGCGTTCTTCCGAAGCCAAAAACCCCGTTTTGCGGTGGCGCGCGTGCTCGGCGTTCCGGCCAGCCACTGTGCGTCGAACCAAGCTAGCTGTTAGTTCCTCTCCCGCCGGCAACAGTTTGTTTTTCTTCGCCGCAGGTAAGTTTATTTTGGTTCCGTAAACTTTCATTTGCTTCCCTTTTCCTTCTTCGTCATTATTCTCACTAGTTTCTCTTATTTTGGTTCCATAAATTTTCGCCTTCCTCTAGCCTGTTGACAACCAACGTGAGGCAATCGTTGGGCGAAAATCAGAGACAGAGCACGGTCCCGAAAGCCGCTGTAGAACAGTAACGAGTAAGTTTTAAATTGTCGTTAGTGTTGTTTTAATTACTGAGAAGCATGTATTAGAAATAATTCTCTGTTAAGGTTCGTCTCGTGGATTGATAAAAACTCATGGATTGTATTAAAGATATATTGTTTTTGGAGAATGATTTTTGCATGGTGTTGCAATCATGGGTTGAATGATGATGGGATGTGTTTCTGTGAAAATCAATGGTGGATGTGTCTTTGTCTCTCTTTGGTTGCTTCCTGAATTCCCTCTCTATCTCTCACTCTCTTACTGTTTACCCTCAAAATCTGTTTTAAACTTCTAATTCTCTCTTCTTTTCTCTCTCTCTCTCTCTCTCTCTCTCTCTCTCTCTGAATTAAAATTCTATTTTTAATTCTTACATCTCTATCCTATTCTCTCTTAACCTCTCTCTTTTTCTCTTTCTCTCTCCCTCTGAATTGAACTTCTGATTTGAACTCTTCTACCTCTCTCTTTTTCTCTTACTCTCTCTCTCTGATTTAGAATTCTGTTTTAAACTCTTCCAATCTCCCTCTTATTTTTTCTCTCTCTCTCTCTCTCTCTCTCTCTCTCTGATTTAAGAATCTGTTTTAAAGTATTACATCTCTCTCTTATTTTCTCCCTCTCTTGCTCTCTGAATGTAAATTCTGTTTTACACTCTTAAAGTCTCTCTCTTTTTTCTCTCTCCCCCTCTCTTGGTCTCTCTCTCTCCGAGTTACAATTCTGTTTCAAAATGGGCTACTTCTCTCTTTTTTTCACTCTCTCTCTCTCTCTCTCTCTCTCTCTCTCTCTGAATTAAAATTCCGTTTTTTAAATCTTACATCTCTATCTTATTCTCTCTTTATCTCTCTCTCTTTCTCTCTCCCTCTGAATTGAACTTGTGATTTAAACTCCTTAACCTCTCTCTCTTTTTCTCTTTCTCTCTCCCTCTGAATTGAACTTCTGATTTGAACTCTTTAACCTCTCTTTTTCTCTTACTCTCTCTCTCTCTGATTTAGAATTCTGTTTTAAACTCTTCCAATCTCCCTCTTATTTTCTCTCTCTCTCTCTCTCTCTCTCTCTCTCTCTCTCTCTGATTTAAGAATCTGTTTTAAACTATTACATCTCTCTCTTATTTTCTCCCTCTCTTGCTCTCTGAATGTAAATTCTGTTTTACACTCTTAAAGTCTCTCTCTTTTTTCTCTCTCCCCCTCTCTTGGTCTCTCTCTCTCTCCGAGTTATAATTCTGTTTCAAAATGGGCTACTTCTCTTTTTTTTTTTCACTCTCTCTCTCTCTCTCTCTGAATTAAAATTCCGTTTTTTAAATCTTACATCTCTATCTTATTCTCTCTTTATCTCTCTCCCGGTGTGCAAAGTTTTGCATGAGTTTTCTGCTTACTTCAGGGAGCTGTGTTCCAAAGTGATTGATGTGCAAAACATGGAAAAACTTGAGGCAACCATCCCATTAATCTTGTGCAAGTTAGAGAGAATATTTCCGCCTTCGTTCTTTGACGTCATGGTCCATCTGAGTATACACCTAGCAACAGAGGTCAGATCGGCGGGGCCGGTGCAATCTGATGGATGTACCCAATTGAACGTCACTTGCTTACATTGAAGAATTACATCCGCAATAGAACTCGGCCAGAGGGATCCATTGCAGAAGGTTTGATGGAAGAACTACTTTCTGTGCACGTTATGTACAGGGGATATAGTCCAAGATTAGTAGATCGGTGAGGTATGAGCCAGGACCTTTAGGGGCAGCGCATCCTCATATTCTCACTCCTGATGAGTTATATCAGCTCCACCGGTTTTTACTATTCAACACTCCAGAGGCTCATCCGTACCTATTGTAAGTAGTTCCAGTCCTCTAACTAAATATTATACTGTCTACAACCAATTCACTACTATTTAATTAATCTCTTCCACATTTGGTTGTAGGGAACATAGAGACCACTTAAGAAGGTTGCACCCCCAATGGACTGATCATCGGATACAGACTGAACAACACTTACATTTTGTGCAGTGGTTCAGAACACGGGTGAGTTTATCCCCCAAAGCAGTAATTTGATGTGCTTCCATTAAAGCGTTTTCGCTCTGTTGACACCTAATCATCAAATTGTGTAGGTGATAAATTTACCGCATCACGGCGATGCGATAGAAGATGTACAATATCTTGCTCGGGGCCCCAATTCCGAAACCAAGTCGTATAAAGGTTTTTTTGGGAATGGTTACAAGTTTGAGACAGAGCAAGTTGATGGAAATCGGACCACTCAAAATAGTGGTATTGCCACTGTGGGGGAAGAAAGTGAGGTTTTTTACGGTGTTCTGCAGCAGGTACTCGAAGTCTTCGTTGGGCCTTGGACTCCCATCAGCATATTTAAGTGCAGATGGTTCGATATGAAGAAGGGCACTGGTTCTATTAATGATGGGTTGGATTACACATTAGTGAATTTGTCAAGGCAGACGTATGAAGACGATCCCTTCATCTATCCATCTCAAGCCCAACAGGTATTTTATTCGGAAGACGGGACACATACGACATTCCTCTAGGGCCCGTCGATGTGAGGTCCAAAGAAGACGAGGCCATCTTGTTGGCACAAGACAAAGGGATCGGAGACGTCACAACATTGACCCAAGTTGATGATGTTTTGTGGGTACGCACTGACCTGGGTCCTGGATTAAGAATTGATCCTGCAGATTTGAATGTAACATAGCGTAAGTTTGATATCTCTCTGTTTTATTGTAGTGTGGTTCGTAATAGCTAATTTTATTTATTTTGTGAAGAAAGCTGATAATTATAGTCTCTTTAAATTTGCAGGGTAAATATGCCACCGAGGAAGCATCCGATTGACTCCTCATCACCGTCACCAGCTAGGGTCAAAGTTCAGGCAGTTCGGCCAGCCCGAACAACAACAAGAGTCCTGAGTCCGACTCGGCCTGCCCGGGCCACTCCAGTTCCGACTCCGACAGCACCGGCTTCTGCTCCAGCTACAGTAGCATCATGCTTGCAGATGCCAGACATGGGTACTAACATAAACCCAATTTTTTTGTTTTAGAAAGTTTGTGTTCTAATTTTTGCTCTTTCATATTATAGATGAGTGTAATCGTAAGTTTAGGGAGTTCTTTCTAGAATACGAATCACTTGAGAGCTATTCTTCAGGTAAATTTGAAGTGTAATGATATTTTTGTAGTGTGTTATATGAATTGGGTTCTAAATTGCAAATTGGCAGGCCCGATCCCTATGGAAGACATGGAGATAAAGACCCGATCAAGCGAAAAGAAGATGTTGCTGAACCATCAAATCCAGCGTGGGAAGCGAAAAGTTAAAGCATCTTCGTTTCTGCCTGATAATCCTTGGACGGTCATTATCAGAGATGGCCAGATGGTTGCAGGCTGACAGTCTTCATTGTCATATCTGATGGGGACGGTAGTGCGGGCCGATCAGTATTTTTTCCGTTGCATCTCCACCGGCGTGATTATCCCCCATGAGCTGCAGACCTGGTTTAACGTTATCAAAGTAAGTGCTGCTAGTTAATTATTTATTTTCAAACGTGTGATGGTTAAACCGACTCTTTTTTTTTTTTTTTTCAAAAGTATAACTTTGTGGATGGTGAGGGAGCTCCAGTCCGCGAGCAAGAGGCCATGGAGGCTATCAAGCCCGTGCTCGAAAAATCATTAGAGATAACCGAGCGGCATATAAGAAAGAGCACTATGATGGGAAGACTGACGAGCAATTGAAGACTTGTCCCATACCTGGTATGAGCCAAGAGGACTGGGTTCTCCTCGTGAAGTATTGGGACAATGTCAGGAGTCAGGGTATCAATGAGCAGAATAGTCGTAATCGACAGAAGCTCAAGACAACGCATACCCTTGGGTCTAAGTCTCTTCCCCTATTCTTAGAGGAACATGTATTTATATGATTACCTTCTGGGAACTCTTCTTATTTTTATTTTCTCTCTCTTTTTGCTTACTGCGTACATTAATTACAGCGTACGTCTGACCCTGAGGCTACACTTTCCTGATGGCATACCTCAAAGCTCATCAGAGGAAGGATGGGACGTATCCAGATGAAATAACTGCTGAACACTGTGTAAGTTATATAGTTTTGTTTTATGATCTGTGTTGAATACAACTTCTAGACCTATTTAATTCATTAATTTCACTATGCAGGAAGCGGTGCGCTGTGCTGCCTTTGAAAGTAACGTTGCTCACTCCAAGGATCCCAGAGAGGTGACACCGGTAATAGATACAGTGTTTGGGGGCCACAAAGGTGGCTACGAGAGAGGGGTTGGTACAGGCGCTCGACTGCGTAGAGGTGCCTCTTCCAGCTCTCGTAGTTATGTGGCATTGGCTGAACAGTTGGAGAGGGAGAGACGGGATAAGGAGGCATTGTCCCAGCAGGTACAAGCCATGAGCGCACGCATGGAGAGGCTGGAAATGTTACTTCTTGCTCAGTCACAGCAAGGTAAGAATTGTCTTCAGTATTCTACATTATTTTAAATTGATGAGCATAAATATATATCTCTAATTTTCTACGTGTTAAGCTTCTGCAGGGTCTTCTGGCCGTGGAGAGTCCCACCCGCCGCAACATTGACGATCGTATTATTTTGGAGGTCAGTAATAGCATCTTCTGACTCTTGCTGTTCAGTTTGCGCTGAGATGTTGGTGGGAGAAGTAATATACTTCTATTTTGGTTCTCAGGTTGTTGTGGGAGCTGACCTCAGATTTGTGGAAGAAGCCACCGTTGCCAGTTTTGTAATGGATGGAAACGGGGCGTCGAGATCACTTCCTCTTTGTCTTTAGTAGACTTGTACTTCTTTATGTAGATTTACACATTGTAGATATTTTCATTGGATTTATGGTGTAGACACTGTATATCTTTATGTATATAGAACTTTTTTTTTGCATACGTGAGCTTAACTGTTTATGTTTTTCTTTTCATTATTGTAAAATTGTGTGTAGTGATGAAGAAAACAGGTCAAAGGAAAAAAAAAGAAAAATCAACTTAAAAAGAAAAACCTTCCGCCGACGGGTTGAACCCGTCGGCGGAACAAAGGAATCCTCTGCCGACGCGCTCACACGCGTCGTATGACCCGTTCCACCGACGCCTCAAGAACGCGTCGGCGTTTGTAGTGCGCACACGTCGGCGTAGAACTTCAGCCGACGGTTCAAGAAGCGTCGGCTGCGTTTAGACGACGCGCAAAAGTGTGTTGGGTGAACAATGTTGGCCGACGCCCGTAGACGCGTCGGCTGACCTCCGGCGACGCGTCATCACGCGTCGGGGGAAATCCGACGATGCTCGGTAACGCGTCGGTAATAAGCCTTCGCCGACGCGTCTTATGAGTCGTCCAAGAGGGTTCCACCGATGCAACGTCATGCGCCGGTAGACTATTTCCACCGACGCACTATTGGCCCGTCGTGGGAATCATTTCGCCGACGCTTTGAGATCCGTCGCGGTAATCTTTCCCCCGACGCGCCTTCGTCTGTCGTCGAATTGTTTACTTCGCCGACGGCAGGACGCGTCGGCGGACAATATTCTATCGCACAACGGGTTTTTTGGTTACGCGACGGGTTGATGCGTCGGGTGACTCATCCGGCGACGGATGTTACGACGACGTGACATAACCCGTCGTCGGATTTCCGCCGATGGGCTTTCATGTTCTGCCTGTGCGTTTTGGCCCGTCGGCGGATGTCTCTTTTTTGCTAGTGGTTAGGGGTGTAAATGAGTTATAATCAGAACAGATAAGGCTATTCCTTTTATGTTCAGTTTATTGGAAATTCTACATTTACCGTTTAGCAAAACTTTTAACCGTTTACCGTTTTGTTTATTATTTTCTTTATTGAAATTTCAACCGTTTTACAAATAAATCAAATAAAATACCATTACAAAGTTACAATATAACATTTTTTCTCAGCATTTTAATACAAGTTACACCATATAAAAGTCAAATATAATATCCATTATTAGTTTAAATGAGTAAATAAATTTACTATATTAACCTTATTTAATTGATAATTGGTAAAATAGTAATTCAAAAGTAATATGTTATTCCGTTTTTTTGTTATGTTTAATAATTAGCAGAGGGAGAAGAGACAAGTAGCTATGAACATGTAAGGCAGACCTTGCCCCCACCAAATAATGTCCGGGGCCGTTTTGGTGTTTCTCGCCGCTCTTTTTTCATCGCTCTCGCCATCGGAAACCCCTCATGTACTCACCGGCCCCGTGGGCTTCGGACCCCTCTTCTTAACGTAACTTGGAAGAGAGAAATTTCGTGATTAATGACATGCAAGATTAAAACTGATTAAAATGGTTTAAAATGTCTTCCCACAGTTTTGATCCATTTAAGTTTAACGAGGCTGTAATTCAGAAACAGTCACTAGATTAATGGAGGGAACTTGGCGCGGTGTACGAGTAGATTGGGAGGAGTTTTCGTTGGGATGGACATTACTACGTCTTGGGACCCTACCAAAGCTCGGCCTCGTCGTCGACCCAAGCCATAATGCTGGTGGTGGAGAAGGAGCTGGTAGACGGATGAGCTGAGTACCGAGTAAGAGAACAACCGTAGACATGGAGGGCCTATTCGTTGGATCTTCCTGCACACACAGCAATCCCAAGTGAGTACATCTCAAAGCTTCTTTTCTCTGGCTTGAGTGATATGTTTGATCGATCAACTCAGAAGCCCTTTCTTCAGTCCAATGTTTCCATATCTGTAAGTAAGTAATAAACACAGGGGCATTTCAGCATAATTATTTAGCAAAGAAAGAACGTTATAATTTGCTTTTAACACTCACGTGGTCTAACAGGTTGTTTGCAGCTTCATCTTCAAGAGCAAAATGAGAATGCTTTCGGCCAGTTACTATCTCCAAAACCAAAACTCCAAAGCTGAACACATCAGATTTAGAAGAGAACTGCCCTTGCATCAAATACTCTGGGGCCATATATCCACTGCATGAAAAAAATGTATATTGAAGGAATGTTACCCTACTAAGTTCCAGCAAGAGCTAATTAAACAAGTTCAATTTATAAGTTCGAACTAAATTTGAATAATTAACTGTCTGGAGCTCCGTATACTACGAATTGAAGCAGAGTATCCAGCAAAATCGTTAACATGATGATACATATGTTGAAGGAATATTGTGTACTTACTAAGTTCCTGCAATACTATTTGTGTTGCCTTCTGTCTCGTCTTCCTGGACCAGCTTGGCCAAACCAAAATCTGAAATTTTGGGGTTCATGTTTTTATCCAACAAGACATTGCCTGGTTTCATGTCAAGATGAACGACTCGTAACCGAGAATCCTCATGGAGATAAAGAAGCCCTCTAGCAATTCCACCAATGATCTTGCTTCGTGTATCCCAGTCCAGTTGTACTCCACCTCGAGTACGATCTGATGAAGCAAAATATTATCGAAATGGAGACGGCTGAATGACAAATTAAAATGTCGAAAAAATATTACAGAATGAATCCAGAACTGTTTTAGACGTCTAAAGATATATGAATTATGTCTGAATCCAACTTCTCAATATTGTGTATAGTGTAGTAATTAACAACTTAATTTGGAGGAGATCAGCGACACACCGAAAAGGAATTTGTCGAGGCTAGAGTTGGGAACGTATTCATAAACCAGAAGCTTCTCCTCCTCTTGTATGCAACATCCAAAGAGTCTTACAAGGTTTCTATGCTGGAGCTTGGCAACCAAAGCAACCTCGTTTCTGAGTTCTGCTATGCCTTGGCTTGAACTCGTCAAGCCTCTTCACCGCTATTTCCTGTCCGTTCGGTAGTTTCCCCTGCAAATATAGAAATTAACTCATTGATTGATAACCCCGCAGGCGGCGGCCTATTGAATCAAAAAAGCCACATTGTACGTATGGAATGAACAAAATTAGATTCTTAATGTTATGTTGGAATAGGACAGATGAAGATTTATATATGCAAGATGGCCGAGACCTTGTAAACAGGGCCAAACCCGCCTCTTCCGAGTTTATTTACAGGAGAGAAATCATCGGTTGCCGCTCTCAGTGTACTCAAGTCAAACAACAGAAACGACTCCGAGCTTCTAATTTCTCCTTCATCACCATCAGCTGAAAAATTTGACACGACTAAATATTACAAATCAGCATGCAGCTAACTAATGAATAAAGTGAGTCAATGAAGAGCACTAAAAATGATTAAGTACTGGCACATTACATTGTCCAGAAAGCTTTCTCCTTTTCAACTTTCTTGATCTGGTTAAGAATGCGGCCGTAATCAAGGCTACGGCACCTCCTGTAACGCCAGCAAAAATTACTAGAGCCCTTTCTCTTGTGTTCTTTCTCTTGCCTGCTTCAACGAATTAAATGGCATATTAATCGGTTATTAGACTCTCTTCACTTGATTTTTATGAAGCTATATATTGTATTGACACATAAAATTCTTAATAGACAATCACACAATATTATTTGGTAATTGAAATTTGTTAATAGTGATCAGTCATTAGACTCCTAACCATCAATTTAATTGTCTTCATACATGTTAACAATTGTCACTAAATGAAAATTGCCTCACCAATACTAGCCAATAATAATTAGCCCTAAACCTCCTAAATAATCAATTAAGAAAGAGTTCTAATTAATCTCTCCGCCACAGAACCAACCCTTACCATAACATAACGTCCGGCCGAATTTTCTTTTAAATATTAATCAAGCATAACGTCCCAGTCTCACCTTTCGACTTTCCCGAATCCCAACAAATTCGTCGTTCGAACTATTTAATTAATAAACCATATGAGCAAGTGATTAAAGAAACCAGTAAAATAATCCATCAGAGCATATAAAAATCTCCAATCATCCCCAGTCGGCGTACCTTCGCGTTTGGCTCTTCGCGGATCACAAAAAAGATAAAGCTCGTGTCTCAAATTACAGTCCCCGCCCAGAATTCGGCCACCGACCTTGCCGTCGCAGCAATTCCTCAGATCAAAAATCTGTTCCTGGAGACATCTGAAGCAGTTCCCCCCGGACAGGGTCGGCGTGCACTGAACGAGACCATAAATCTTCGAGGACCCATTCAAATCCACGGCTTTGGTGGCGAATCTGCCGGGATCGGCGGCGGCAGCAGAAGCGAGGTCGTTCATCATCTGTACCAGCACAATATAGAACGGATCTGGGTCTACGATGTTCTCGTTACTACCCAGTAGGAATTTGGCCGAATCGTCCACGGTAGAGAAGAAATTCTGGTTCGAGTAACGCAGACGGCACTCGTCGTACCATGCGCTCACTGCTCTGCTCGTGGGACAGAGCTGCTTGATTTCACGAGAACCGTTCTGGAGACATCCTCTGCAGGCGTCGACGGCGATGTCTCCTCGACAGAGAACCAATCCGTAAACTTGTTCCCCTCCGATTCCTCTGGTCTCGTTCCCGAAACCCGACGAAGAGGAGTTGGAAACGAGGGAAGGGAGAAGTTGATCAAGATTGGTCGCGAAGGTACTGTTGGCAGAGTAGTTCCCGGAGTCGGGACAAGTGTAGTAGAGAGGGGCGCCGGAAGTGAGAAAATTAGTGAGTGTGATGAGCAGAGATGGAATTAGCAAGAGCAGAGGATGATTACAAGGGTTTGAGTACTCTACCCGGAGCAACATCTGTTCCTGAAACAGAGAGAACCCAGAATCGTTTGCTATTTTCCCCCTCTTGAGAACTTTAATAGCGTTCCTTTGAATATTCTAACAGTACTACTGAGGAAGGCGAGGTCAGTTGCTAAGTTTGACACTAGTGGTGGACCTCTGGTCCAAATCTTCTTACCAAAAAATAAAAGAATAATGTTATACATACAATACTATTTCTGTACATTTTGAATACACACCTCAGTAAAAGTATGGTATTAAAATATTCTTCTCGAGGATCCGGTACCCAAAATGTATGCAAAGAATAATGTACGCCTAGCAAAAAACAAAATGGAGCGAAAGTAATGTAACTTCATCGCTTAATATAATTATCATTCACGATTGACACTGGTCTGAAAAAATAAAAATCCAGTGTGCAGCATGTGCAGCACTGCTGTCGGGGCAGTTTGTGAGGGTGACGTCGCAAAGGAGAAGAAGAAGAAAAGAAAATGAAGCAATTAGGCTAGCACAAACCCCTTAAACTCCAACATCTGCGGCTTCACCATCTGATCAATCAATTATTATTATTTTTTTGTTTTTATCCTATGGGACAGAATCATTGTATTCAGAATCGATAAATTTGGGCTAAGTATTTGCAAAACCTGTTTATGCGAATATTGTTTGTGGATGAAGGAGCAGATATTTGAGACAAGCATTACGAAACGAGCCTTCAGCAAAATCTGATCGAGTAAAGCGCGAAGGGCGACTTTTCGACCGGTCGGTCACTGGCGCGTTGCCCACGGCGGCTTTGAATGCTTTGACTTTTCTATTGCCTTGGTATTTTCCACGGTCGAAGGCGACTGGAGTGATGGAAAACGTTTTGGTTGGATCAACATTGCTTCTTTCGTCTGCGTTATTCTCATATTGGAGTGTCTTTTTTTTTTTTTTGGAGTAATGCTAAATGCACCTATGCCACTATACCTATCCAACGTATCAGTCAATGCAACAAGTATTTTCTATTGTTTTTATAAATTAATAAAACTTTATTAACTACAAATTGGAATTAATGAGCCTTCAGAACATCACTTCTCTTCTTGAATCAGCTTGACTACATGTTCATGTGAGACGAGCTGAAGTGTGAAGTTAATAACGGTAAAAAAGAAGAGTGTGAAATACAAAAAAAAAAAAGGATCACCATATCTGATTCCCGTAGTTGTAATTCCCCTCTCTGGCTAAAATAACCTACAGAAAAATTTTACCCGTTGCAATTAACATGCCTTACACATGCAGACTAAAAGTCACAATAAAAACAGCGCCTAGGAGTCGGCAGATAATTAAGCAACACTGAGTAGTAGTGGCAGTACTACTGATGGCAGCGGCGGCAGCTGGTGGAAGAAGGGATCGGTGGGACTTGTCTCGATAAGAAATTATACAGTAAAATGATAAATAATAAAATTTGTATTTTAAAAACCGAACCGACCCGGCCGGGTCGACCGGGTCAACCGAAACATTTTCCACCAAATAGATAAGAAAACTTTTTACGGCAAGCACTCCCGTACGCGTGTTGGACTCACAGCACCAGCGAAGACTAGAATTATACTCAATTAGCAGCCGACGACTCCCAAGTCCAAATTTCCACGCAAAATTAATCTTCTCTACACATAATTAATTTTTCTTGTAATTAAATAGTCATTAGACTCATTACTATTTTTAATTTTAGTTTACTCTTTACTTTAAAACTTTTTTATATTAAAATAATAAATTATTCATTAAATTTAAACTCTTTTGGATTGAATTAGGGAAATTAAAACAAATATTTCTGGCTTTGGGATTTGACACTTTGCAAAGAATTAAGCTTAGTTTGGTATGTCTCTTTCTCAGAAGAAATTAAACAGGCAGCACTTTCGCATTACTTCTGGTTCTCTTTTCTGAGAGAGAGAGAGAGAGAGAGAGAGAGAGAGAGAGAGAGAGAGAGAGAGAGAGAGAGAGAGAGAGAGAGAGAGAGAGAGAGAGAGAGAGAGAGAGAGAGAGCAGAGAGAGAGAGAGAGAGAGAGAGAGAGAGAGAGAGAGAGAGAGAGATGCAGAGAGAGAGAGAGAGAGAGAGCAGAGAGAGAGAGAGAGAGCATGCAGAGAGAGAGAGAGAGAGAGCATGCAGAGAGAGAGAAAGAGCATGCAGAGAGAGAGAGAGAGCATGCAGAGAGAGAGAGCATGCAGAGAGAGAGAGAGAGAGCATGCAGAGAGAGAGAGAGAGCATGCAGAGAGAGAGAGAGAGAGCATGCAGAGAGAGAGCATGCAAAGAGAGAGAGAGAAGGGCTAGCCCTTCTCTACCTCTCTTTCTCAATAGTTCTCGCCGCCCTTCCATCATGGTTATATACTAGCCGCCATTGGAAACCACTCATGTACTATACCCAGCCACCCGTGGGCCACCACTCTCGTTTGCCAAATCCACCGGCCCAGAGGACTTCGGACCCCACTTTTTGACGTAAAAATCGAAGAGAGAAATTTCGTGATTAATGCACAGGAAAGATTGAAACTAATTAAAATGGTTAAATATGTATTCCCAATGTTTTGAATATTTTGATCCATTTAAGTTTTAACGTGGCTCTAATTCGGAAACAGACACTAGATTAATGGAGGTAACTTGGCGCGGTGTACGAGTAGATTGGGAGGAGTACCCGTTGGGATGGACATTAGGACGTCGTCTAGGGACCCTCCCAAAGCTCGGCCCTGTCGTCGTCCCTAGCCATAATGCTGGTGGTGGAGAAGGAGCTGGTATGCTGATAAGCTGACTGCTGAGTAGGAGAACAACAGTGGACATGGAGGGTCTTTCCATTGGATCTTCCTGCACACACAGCAATCCCAAGTGAATGCATCTCAAAGCTTCTTTTCTCCGGCTTGAGTGATATGTTTGATCGATCAACTCAGAAACCCTTTCTTCAGTCCAATGTTTCCATATCTGTAAGTAATTAAATAGCACAGGGGCCTGAATCATTAATTTGATCAGCATATATAATTAGCAACGAATGAACAGTATAATATGTTTTAAATTTGTCGATGGAACATTAATTGCACTCACGTGGTCTAACAGGTTGATGTCAGCTTCATCTTCAGCGAAATGAGAATGCTTTCGGCCAGTTACTATCTCCAAAACCAAAACTCCAAAGCTGAACACATCAGATTTGGAGGAGAACTGCCCCTGCATCAAATACTCTGGGGCCATATATCCACTGCATGCAAAAAAATAATGATCAAGGAATGTGAACTAAGTTCCAGAAAGAGCTTAAACTATTAGTTCAATTAAAGTTTGAACTTTGAACTGTGAACTGAAGCAGAGCATTTAGCAAAATCATTAACATGATATACATTTATTGAATAAATGTGAACTTACTAAGTTCCTGCGATGCGATTTGTGTTGCCTTCTGTCTCGTCTTCCCGGACCAGCTTGGCCAAACCAAAATCCGAAATTTTGGGGTTCATGTTTTTATCCAACAAGACATTGCCTGGTTTCAGGTCAAGATGAACGACTCGTAACCGAGAATCCTCGTGGAGATAAAGAAGCCCTCTAGCAATTCCCCCAATGATCTTGCTTCGAGTATCCCAGTCCAGTTGTACTCCACCTCGAGTACGATCTGATGAAGCAAAATATTATTGAAATGGAGACGGCTAAATGGCAAATTAAAATGTCGAAACAATATTACAGAATGAATCCAGAACTGTTTTAGACGTCTAAAGATATATGAATTATATCTGAATCCAACTTCTCAATATTGTGTAAAGTGTAGTAATTAACAAGTTAATTTGGAGGAGATCAGTGACACACCGAAAAGTAATTTGTCGAGGCTAGAGTTGGGAACGTATTCATAAACCAGAAGCTTCTCCTCCTCTTGTATGCAACATCCAAAGAGTCTTACAAGGTTTCTATGCTGGAGCTTGGCAACCAAAGCAACCTCGTTTCTGAGTTCTGCTATGCCTTGGCTTGAACTCGTCAAGAGCCTCTTCACCGCTATTTCCTGTCCGTCCGGTAGTTTCCCCTGCAAATATACGTATGGAATGAACGAAATTAGATTCTAAATGTATGGTCGGAATTAGGACAGATGAGAAGTTATATATATATATATGCAAGACGCCGAGACCTTGTAAACAGGGCCAAACCCGCCTCTTCCGAGTTTATTTACAGGAGAGAAATCATCCGTTGCCGCTCTCAGGGTACTCAAGTCAAACAACAGAAACGACTCCGAGCTTCTAATTTCTCCTTCATCACCATAAGCTGAAATTTTTGACACGACTAAATATTACAAATCAGCAGCTAACCAATCGAGTGAGTCAGGGAAGAGCACTTAAAATTAAGTGGCATTACGTTGTAAAGAAAAACTGGAGTTACGAAAGAGGTCAAAGACAACTCTCATTATTTTTTGTTTCAAAGAACACTATCATATTTTATTGTAATGCTTATCTCCTCTTCTCCAGTATCAAGGAATTAAGGAATGAGGTCAACCAGGTTAGTACTGCAGGAAGATACTGCAATTATGCTATAAGTAGCAGAGCAACGTCACTCTCAATATTCTGCAGTCCGTAACTCTCTGAGTAGAAATTCTGTATTGTTCTTCTGATCAATCAAGAAATATAAATCGATCTAGAAAATCTGTAACTGACCTGGCAAATTGTTCCATTTTTTCCGTCTTCTCGTTAAGTAGATACAGAGGACGAAGCTGATGCCTGCGGCCAAAGCAATCGCAGATATGGCGACAATAGTTGCCGTTATTTTCGTATTGCTACCTGCAGCAGCGACAAAAAAAAAAAAAAAACAACAACCGCAATTAAGTTCTTACTGAGCAGACCACCTATGGGAGCTCGTCAAGTAATCAGGCTGCGTAAAAATGTCGAAGTATTAGAATTTGTTCCAGAAGAAAGAACATTAAGAGAGCTAACCTCCTCCAGTAGAAGCTGAATTGGGAGGAGAGGAAGGCAAAGCAGGTGGTGATGGTGGTGGAAGGCTAGAAGCGGGATCAAAGGGTCTGAGTTCATATCTTATACTACATGAAGTTAAATATATCTGCGCACCGATCTTGTTTTCGCAACAAATAGGTATAAAAGAAACAGTTTGAGAGAGGCAAGAAGAGCAGGCGTTGGGTGGTAAATCTCCGGTACACTGGGCCAGGCCGTATAACTGCGAGAAATCATTATAGCTCGTTCTCCCCCAAGCCAATCTTGAGGAGTTAGCAGCAGCCTCCTCTGAGAGATTTCTCATCAAACTACTCAACTGCCTGTTAAACAGAACAGGCCGGGTAGTGTTTGTCTGATCCACCAAATATACAATGAGGGTATCATCGGATTTGGAGAAGAAGTTCTGGTCGGAGTAGCGTATGATGCAGCTGTAGTAACGTATTGTAGCGCTTCTCTTGTTGGGGCAAAGTTGGCCCGCATCCGAGATCGCTTTGTAGAGGCACACAATACAAGAGTTGTAATTCGCCGCGGACATGCACTGGGCGTAGCCATAGATGCGATCCAGGCCGGTGCCGACGCTGGTATTGTAGTAGGTGTTTTGAGCGCCGTTTGGTGGCAGAGAAGGGAGGAGGTGTTTGAGATTGGACTCGTATTGGCTGCCGGAAGTGTAGTTCTCCGAATTTGCTGGGCAATTTGTGAGAAACTGGTCTTCTTGTGCTCTAGCAACCAATGTCACGGATAGGAACAAGAAAAGGCTAAGGAGGAGTACCGCCATCATCTTTCTTTGTGTGCGGTGAGGACGAAGATGATGTTTGGGAGTGAACGGATATCTCAGCCTTCCGAATTATTTCCGATCCCCAGACTGCATTGTATCGCAGGCAGGGCGACTTTTCGTCGTCTACCCGAACCTTTTCTACAAGTAAATTGGGAAGCTTTGAATTTTTCAAAATTCTGCGGACAGACTAGCAATAGAAGGTTCCATGAAAGCCAGTAATGAAGATTGCGCTATCCCGATTAGAAAGAACAAGATACCAACCTCTTTGAAAAATTCTGTTTGGGATGAAATGATATCTCGGCCATCCGGATTAATTCTGATCCCCGGACTAGTACCAGTCAGAGAGGACGACTACCGCAGGCATGAAGGACTTTTCGTCGTCTTCCCGAACCTTTTCCCCCAAGCAGATATGAAAACTTTTTACGGCAAGCACTCCCGTACACGAACACGCTCCCCTGTTGGTTGAGGTCAGCACAAATTACGCTCTAATCGTAGATACCTGATCTGAGACGCTGAAACATCGTCCATGGCGATTGCTTGGGCTGTGGAAGTTTCCCTCGATCCTCTTGCAGTCGACAAGCGTGACTCTCAAAGGAGTGAAGACAAGAGTAGATAGAAACATGAACAATTCGTCCATTCCATTGATGATGGACGCGTTCAACGGTTACAGGAGCGACGGCCAGAGTGTCACCGCGCGTCGTGGCGCTGTCCAGATAGGGACAGGATAAATGGAAAATATCGAATCAAAGGTTTTTTGAGAACCTCTAATATTAAGGGAAAAAATTTCTATCTAAAACCAGATATGATCAGAAAAATTGCATCATGAGTTGTGTCTAGTACATGAAATTTAAAAATGTAACCACAACACATGCATGGTCTAGTACTGAAACTGCTTAGCTGAATTTAACAGCAGCGATGGAATCTGATTCTGAAACTGCCTCTTTAATTCACTGTTAAATTTCCGATCGATTATCATAAAAATCGGTCGCAGCCATATGAACAAAAATGATACCATTGTTTGTATTACCGATTTCTCCTCCGCATGCAACTTAATTCCCAGAAATTAATTTCCCGCGAGGACGAGGCCACTTCCATCGCCATCCACTTAACGTCACCATAATTTTCTCCCGAGCCTGTGGACAGAATTGCTTCTGGCTTTCTATTTTTTATTCCGCGTGTTGAACGACCTTGACTCACAGCACCTGCGAAGACTGGAAGTCTACTACCATAAGCAGCCGTGCCGACAACCCCAAAGTCCAAATTTCCACGCAAAATTAATCTCTACACAGAATTGATTTTACTTCTAATTAAATAGTCATAACTATTTATGTTTTTAGTTTACTCTTTACTTTATAATTTTTATATATTAAAATAATAAATTATTTATTAAATTTAAATTCTTTTGCATCGAATAAGGGAAATTAAGGCAAATTTTTTTCTGGCTTGGGATTTGGCACGTACGTTGCAGTTTAGGGAACCACCGAGCGACAGATCGCATCTGCATATATCTTAGAAACTCTATTATTTATTCTTTTTTTTTTTGCCACCCCTGGAAAGCCATGTTAACTGCATAAATTAAGAAAAGGCCAGCAAAAACCAGGGAGAACAGAGAAGAAAGAAAGTGGAGAGAGGAGATATGAGGATACAATTAGCTGTAGAGAAGAATATGAAGTGGAGGGCATGCATAGTAGCCTGTCGTTAAACGTAACTCTTCGTTTAATTTGGATGAATCTGGCAGGGGTTCTGGTTCTGATGGGAGAGAGGGAGTAGAAGATGAGGGAAGTTAGGCCTTCTTAATTCTTATGGTTTTGCCATTTCAGCCTCTCAGTTGCAGAACAAAATCAAATAAATAATAATAATAAAAAAACAAAGACGCAAAAATGAATAAAAGGTCCATAGAATTAAGCTTTGTTTGGTAATAAAAAAACAAAGACACAAAAATCAAAAGAATAAAAAGTGCAAATTAAAGAATTAAGCTTTGTTTGGTATATGCTTCTTTCGCAGTAGAAACAGGCAGCACTTTAGCTTTACTTTTGGTTCTCTTTTTTTCACAGTACAAATAGGCAGCGGAAAGCCTTGAGAGGTTTTCTCACTGTCTAATTTAACAGATTAATTTGTGCGGAAGGAATTAGACTATATATGGAGTAGCTAGACATATATGTCTTCCTTTACTCTAGAATTATTTGTAGATTTTCAATTTTTGTTGATGATCATTCCACAATTTATTGTTGCAAATTATAGTCTGATTAATTAAGCAGTTATAGCTTCACCGAGAGAGAGAGAGTTTGAAGCCCTTATTCTCTCCCTCTTTCTCAATATTTCTCTGGCCTGTCTGCCTCATTCCCTTTTTGGTGCTTTTTATTATTATCGAATAATAAAGTTTCATTAACTGATCGGAATGGGCCGTTTTTAACAATATCACTTCTCTTCTTGAATCTTGAGTGTATGTTCATGAGATGACCTGAAGTGCAAAGTTAATTGATAACGTACGCTAAAAAAAAAATGAGAGAAGTGAAAAACAAAAGAAGCCCCCTCTCTGGCTAAAATAACCAATCTAAATTACAAATGGGTTTACATTAATCCCATTTATTACACGACGAAATTAATTACGTGCCTTAGAAATACAAAATAAAAGTCATAAACAAAACTGCGCTGGGAGTCGGCAGATAAGCAATACTCAATTGAGGCAGTGGAGGTGGCCGTGGAGATGACCGCGGTGGCGGCGGTGGCGGCGGTGGCGGCGGTGGCGACGGTGGTGGCGGTGGCGGTGGCGAAGGTGGCGGCGGCGGCGTCTGCACGGGGGAGAAGGGGTCAGTGGAACTTGTTAGAATATGTAAAGTGGGGGGTAGGGGTATTTTCGTCTTTCCACCCTTCAAGGGTATTTTGGTCATTTGACCATTGTAAACATGTGTATAAGAATGATAGCTCATTAATGAGATGTAACCCGTTTTTTGATAAGTGTTACATGGTATCAGAGCCGAGTTAACTCGGACTCCACTCGGCGTGGATTTGTTAGAAAAGGGTTCAACTCGGACGATTAGGCCGAGTCGACTCGGCCGACTCGTCGTCTTCCCCAAATCGAAACCCTCTGGTTTCGATTCTTCTTCCGAGCCGTTTTTGGTCGATTCAGCGCTTGTTTGGCTCGGAAATCTGTTAAAATCTTCGATTTTCTCTCCGATTTTTGGATTGAAGTCCCGATTAGGCTCTTTGGAAGTCCGGATTGATGCGAGCGGAGAGGGCTTCATCTTCTCTTCCGTTTTTTTTTTTTGCTTTGATGCTTCGTTCCGACCAGATTAGCAGCTAATCGTCGTCGGATCTGTGATATTTGCTTCCGCAAAGGCATTTTACCGAAGATTTGAGGTGATTTCGAGAAGAAATTTGGGTGTTCTTCCCCCGTCGTGTCGTTGCCGTTTCGCCGCCGTGTCGCTGCCATTTCACCGCCGCGACGCCGGCGTTTCACCTCCGCGACGCCGGCGTTTCCCCGTCGCGACGTCGCCGTTTCACCGTCGCGACACTGCCGCATCTTCGCCGTTGCTCCGCCTCTGGCCGCCGTCATCTCTCTTGGCCCTCCGTCTCAGCATAAAACCCTAGTTAGGGTTCCTCTCAGCTGGACCAGACCGAGCCGGGTTCGCCCAGACCGAGCCGGGTTCGCCCAGACCGACCCAGGCCCGACCAGACCGAATTGGGCCCCCTCAGACCGAACCGGGCCTGACCCGATCGAACCGGGCCTGCTCAGACCGCCCCCTCCTGGCTCATTCCAGATCAGGTTTTTTTGGTTTCTTTCCTTGCCATTTGAGACTGTGACTGCTTTGTGCTTGAGGCTTTGCTATTTGTTCATCATGTCTTCGTCTAGTGATTATGTTTTACCTGTGCCCGTCAAGTTAGATCGGACTAATTATGTTCATTGGGCTTCCCTTATGCGCAATTTTTTGAAAGGTCGAAATTTATGGAAGTATGTTACTGGTGATTGTCAATTGACTGCTGAATCTACATCTAAAGCCATAGAAGAATGGGACATAAATAATTCTCGGACTATTACATGGTTGGCCATGCTTGTTTAGTCCTCTTCCTTAGCTTAGCGATCGGTAAATTTGAGAATGCTAGGGATGCTTGGTTATTTTAGAAACTCGCCATCGGGGAACAATTTTGCTGAGCAATATAAACTTGAAATGGATATTCGGTCTCTCAAGCAGGCTCGGGTCAATCAATCTCTGATTTTTACAATCAGATGTCTTTATTATGGGATCAGTTAGTTGCTATGAATCCAAAATTTGTTTGCACTGCCGATGCAGAAGTCTTTCATCAACATCTTGAGAGGGTCCATTTGGTTCAGTTCTTAATGGCACTTCGTGATGATTTTGAGTCTATTCGATCATCTATGTTCCACAGAATTCCTTTGCCTTCAGTGGAAGGAGCTGTATCAGAATTAATAGCAGAGGAGACACGTCGTCTTACGGGGGGTCTTATGGGTTCTTCAGTTCGCGATCTTGACACTGTTCTTGCTACATCTCGACGACCTTCTTCCCTTATGGATAACCGGAATAGCACCTCTCGTGACATAACTCAGGTACGCTGTAATTACTGCAGGGAGTATGGGCATATGAAGTTCAGTTGTCCGAAACTCAAGAAGCCTCCACATCCTCGCTCTACACGTCGCACTACAGCTGTTTCTGCTTCTTCTGATTGTTCCACCTGCACAGCTCTGCTTCCGACTCCTCCCCTGACTGCTGTGGATATCCAGGATATGATTAGCAAGGCTCTTGCGGGCCTTGGTCACGGTACTTCCTCCGCTTCTTCATTGTCTGTCACTCCAGGTAATACTTCATGGATAATAGATTCTGGTGCAACAAATCATATGACTTTTGATTCCTCTGTTTTTGTCTCTTCCTCTTCTGGTTTTTCTTCTCCCATATACACTGCTGATGGTTCCAAACTTCTTGTTGAATATACTGGTTCTGTTTGTACTCCTTCTGGTCTTAGTTTTTCCGATGTTCTCTATGTTCCTCGCCTATCTATGAATTTGTTATCTGTTGGTCAATTGTGTGATCTTGGATTTCACGTCTTATTTTCCTCTTCTGGATGTCAGGTACAGGATCCATCAACGGGGAAGGTTCTTGGGACAGGCCGTAAAGTTGGACGGTTGTTTGAAATTGATGTTTTGAATATTCCGTGTGGTGTTATTTCTTCCTTACTTAGTAGTTTGAGTGCTTGTCATAGTTCTGATTTTTCCCTTTGGCATAATCGATTGGGCCCTGTATCTTCATCTACTCTTCGTAAATTGATTAATACAGGCCGGTTAGGGAATGTTTCTTCCGAATTGTTACATTGTGTTAGTTGTAAACTTGGCAAGCATACTGCTTTACCCTTTAATACTTGCTCTGTGCACTCTTTAGCTCCTTTTGATATTGTTCATTCCGATATTTGGGGGCCATCTGTGGTTCCTTCCATGGGCGGATCTTGCTACTATGTTGTGTTTGTTGATGATTACTCTCGTTTTGTTTGGGTTTATTTGTTACGGACTCGTTCTACGTTTTACGAAACTTATCTTGAATTCTCCACTATGATTTGCACACAATTTTCTAAAACTATTAAAGTTTTTCGTTCAGATTCTGGGGGGGAGTTTATATCTCATAAATTTCAAACGTTGCTTAAGTCACATGGTTCTTTGCAACAACTTTCTTGTCCGTATACTCCACAACAAAACGGAGTCGTTGAAAGAAAACATAGACATATTGTTGAAACTGCACGCACTCTTCTTTTGTCATCTTCTGTTCCCAAACAATTCTGGGGTGAAGCGGTTTTGACTTCTGTTTATCTTATCAATCGATTGCCTTCGGTCGTGTTGCAAGGTTCTACACCTTTTCATCGTCTCTATGGTTTGTCCCATGATTATTCTGGTCTTCGTGTCTTTGGTTGCACGTGTTTTGTTTTACTTCCTGCACGTGAACGTGATAAGTTATCTGCTAAATCTGTTATGTGTGTATTTTTGGGCTACGGTATTGAGCAGAAAGGTTTTCGATGCTATGATCCATAAAGTAACAAGTTGCGTATTTCACGTCATGTTACTTTATGGGAAAAATTACCGTTTTACTCTTTACCTTCTCAGAAATCACAGTCTGATCTTTCTCCTCCTGTTATCTTTGATCTTTTTCCGGATGACTTGTCCTCTGTATCTTCTTTATCTGATTCTATTCCAGGTTCACCAGCTGCCACGACCCTGTCTCCTGCGCCTTCTCCGCCTTTGATGCTCTGTGCCATCTCGTCCGACCTGCCTTCGTCTTCTACTTTGCCTCCTAGCTTGACGGTGGACTCCTCCCTTGAGGATCCTGTGGGGCCACCTCGGTATCCGTCTCGTACTCGTCAGCGTCCGGTACGTTTAGATGATTATCATTGTTATTTGTCTGCTCTTATTTCTATTCATGAACCTTCTTCCTATCGAGAGGCTTCTTCTGACCCTCTTTGGCAGCGAGCTATGAGTGAGGAACTACAGGCTTTGGCCAAGGCTCGTACTTGGGATCTTGTTAATCTTCCTCCTGGTAAGTCTACTATTGGTTGTCGGTGGGTTTATAAAGTTAAAACAAAGGCCGATGGCTCTGTTGATCGTTATAAAGCTCGCCTAGTGGCGAAGGGTTATACACAGGAGTATGGTATTGATTATGAAGAGACATTTGCTCCGGTTGCTAGGCTGACATCTCTTCGTCTCTTAATTGCTCTTGCTTCTGTTCGCCATTGGGATTTATTTCAGATGGATGTGAAAAACGCTTTTTTGAATGGTGATTTATCTGAAGATGTTTATATGTTGCCCCCCCCCAGGATTTGAACATCCCTCTGGGCAAGTTTGTAAACTTCGCCGTGCGCTGTATGGTTTGAAACAAGCGCCCCGCGCTTGGTTTTCGACTTTCTGTTCGAAAATAGTGCAGTACGGTTATCGCCAGAGTTCTCATGATTCTGCACTGTTCATTCGTCAGACTTCTCGGGGTATGGTTTTACTCTTGTTATATGTTGATGATATGGTTATTACCGGCGATGATCTGCAGGGCATCGCAGCCCTTAAAAACCATCTCTGCTCTTGTTTTGAGATGAAGGATCTAGGACGATTGCGGTACTTTCTTGGTTTAGAGATTCTCTCACTACGTGATGGTTATGGACTCTCTCAGGTGAAGTATGCTTCTGATTTACTTATTCGGGCCGGTCTTTCAGATAACAAGACATATGATACACCCCTAGAGCTTAATGTTAAGCTGCGCGGCACCGATGGCGAGCTACTCTCTGATGCTACACTTTATCGACAGCTTGTAGGTGGCTTGATTTATTTAACGATTACTCGCCCTGATATCTGTTATGCAGTTCATGTTGTCAGCCAGTTCATGTCTGCTCCTCGGACTGTTCATTATGCTGCCGTATTGCGCATTCTACGTTATGTTCGGGGCAGTCTGTATAGGGGTTTGATATTCTCATCTACTTCGTCTCTTACTTTGTCTGCCTATTCTGATGCTGATTGGGCCGGTGATGTTACTGATCGTCGTTCTACTACCGGCTATTCACTTTTCTTGGGTGATTCTTTGATTTCTTGGCGCAAGAAAAACAGACTCATGTTTCTCGTTCTAGTACTGAGGCTGAATATAGGGCTCTTGCTGACACTACCTCTGAGCTCGTCTGGCTCCGTTGGTTACTTTAGGATATGGGTGTCTCTTTGGATTCTGCTACTCCATTTCATTGTGACAATAAGAGTGCTGTTCAGATTGCTCACAATGATGTGTTTCATGAGCGCACCAAACATATTGAGGTTGATTGCCACTTCATTCGACATCATTGTGTTTCTGGTACTCTCAGACTCTTGTATATACCCTCTGAACATCAGATTGCTGATTTATTTACGAAGTCGCTTACTTCTTCGCGATTTCGATATTTATGTTCCAAACTCCAGCTGTGCTCTTTTAATCCATCTTGAGTTTGAGGGGGGATGTTAGAATATGTAAAATAGGGGGTAGGGGTATTTTCGTCTTTTCACCCTTCAAGGGTATTTTGGTCATTTGACCATTGTAAACATGTGTATAAGTATGATAGCTCATTAATGAGATGTAACCCGTTTTTTGATAAGTGTTACAGAACTCGTCTCGAATCTTATATTGCAACTCGGTAAGTAGACACTCCCACCCGGCTTGCTCTGGCAACAACTCGGTAGGACTGACAAAACCCCCGCCAGACAAGAAGAACACTCATTCACTGGTAAATCTCTGGTACACTGGACCATGCCGTATAAATTGCCTGACGATTCGTTGTAACGCGTGCTCCCCCAAGCCAACCTTGACGAGTTGGAAGCGACCGCGTTTGTGAGATTCTTCATCAGGGTGTCCAGTTGCTCATTGAACACTGCCGGTTCGTTCACCTCTCCCGGACTTAACATGTACACGATGAGGCTACGGTCGGACACAGAGAAGAAATTCTCATCAGAGTAGCGCAAGATGCAGCTGTAATAACGGAGGGTAGCCACTCTTTTATTGGGGCAGAGGCTTGGTAAGTCCGAGATAGCCTTGCTGAGGCAAGCGCTGCAGGCGCTAGCCGTTGCTCCCGACATGCACTGTGCGTAGCCGTAGATGCGATTCGCCGGGGCGCTGCCGACGCTGGCGTTGTAATAGGAGTCTATGTTGCGGACGGCGTTGGTTGCGAGAGATGGAAGGAGGGTATTGAGGTTGGTCTGGTACTGACTCCCGGATGTGTAGTTCTCGCCTTTCGCGGGACAGTTTGTGAGGATCTGATCTTCTTGGGCGCTAGTAACAAACGCCGCATAAAAGAAGAAGAGGACGCAGATGAATCCCGCATAATTGATAAAGGAGACCCGAAGATGGGTCGTCATCGATCGCGGAGGTTGTTGCATCTGATCATCAGCTTGTAAAAAATATGGTGAAGACGATGGAGGAGATATGTAGTGTTTAAGTACCTGCAGCTAGAGGAAAAGAACCTGCAGCGACTCGTAAATGCATCAGGAATGAAGTTTAGAATAAGGACGAAAATTAAGGGTTCCAACGCGCTTTCGTCCGTGGAAAGAAGATTCCGCGAAACTTCGTCATCTTGACAGACTATTTCTGACTCTTGACTCTCGAGACTTGACCTGTAATTAACAGCGCGGACTGACTTTTCCTCCTCGTCGACCCTTCGTCTCCTAATCTTCCATTTCGTGTACGTGTGATTTGTCCGATACAAGCTCCGGGTGCAGCCATAGATGGTACCTTTTTTTTTATGTATTACTGGTTAATTGCAGGAACAACCCTTCCATGGCCGATTGGTAGCGGTGCACTGCACTAATTCTTATATTGCCAACTCATTTACTAAATACATATAGACACCCCTAACGCAAAACGAAATGTAAATACCTACTAAGAGTACTGTATTACATATTATAGCCAAGAAACCTCTCTGCTCAGAGGAATTGAACCTCAGCGAGGATCTAATTCCGAAATTGTCACTTCATTTACTGAATCCGGGTCAGCCTTCTGAGTAGATTGAGAAGACTCGATCCAACTCATTGAGTTCTTATCCCGCCCGCTTTTTCCAACAAAAAATGCTGGTGCCGAAGGAACTGGCAGCGTTACAGAGTGGCTACTCAGCATGAGAACAACAGAGGACATGAGGGGTCTCTCTGTCGGATCATCCTGCACGCAGAGCAGACCCAAGTGAATGCACCTCAATGCTTCATCTCTTTGGTAGTCTTCACCCAGACTTTGATCCATCAAATCCATAACTCTTTTTTCGTTCCAAAGTCTCCATGCCTGTTGCAAAAGAATAAAATATCTTATGATATGAGGCCTAGATATGTAATTAGTGATATTTATCAGGTAACGCTCAATACTTACATAGCTTAATAGGTCGACAGAAGATTCTGATGTGGCAAAACCTGAGTTCTTTCGGCCAGTTACAATTTCCAATACCATAACCCCGAAGCTGTAAATATCTGATTTAGAAGAGTAGTGACCCTGCATGGCGTACTCAGGGGACATATATCCACTACAATAGGATTACAAGTACGCAACTGTTAAAATCCTCCGAATTTAAGCACACATGTAGCAATAAAAGTAATGTAAGTTGAAAGAAAGCATTCCCCTGAAATAGTTCCACGAATGAGTTCTGACAAGCTTCAAGAGTACAGAGTTCCCCTGAAGATCAGGACGCCTCATGTATGGAGACGCAACTAGAAAAAATAATTTACTGAACAAAAAGACTAAGACTTACTACGTTCCAGCAATACGACTGGTATTGCCTTGGCTTTCATCTCCCCCAAAGAGCCTTGCCAAACCAAAATCTGAAATTTTCGGATTCATCTCATTATCCAACAAGATATTGCTGGCTTTCAAGTCCCTATGAATGATACGGAGTCTAGAATCCTCATGGAGATAGAGAAGGCCTTTAGCAATTCCTACTATGATCTTGTATCGTGTTTCCCAGTCTAATACTGCACGATTTATAGTATCTGCAATCAAAGGAACGAGTCCAATTAAAAAATCTCTGTCAGATCCCGAATCAAAAACATACTATTGACTGACTTATTAATTAGAAGGAAGAGGCCAAACCAAAAAGGAATTTATCTAGGCTACTGTTAGGCACGTATTCATAAACCAGAAGCTTTTCCTGATCTTCAGTGCAGCAACCCAACAATCTCACAAGATTTCTATGCTGAAGCTTAGCAACCAAAACCACTTCATTCCTAAGCTCTCGCATTCCTTGGCTTGAACTAGTCAGAAGCCTCTTTACTGCTATTTCCTGTCCATTTTCTAGTATCCCCTGTTTCAAAAATAACAGTCTCGTGAACTACATAAATATGAACAAAGAGTATCTTCGTGATGAACCAGTTGAGCATGACTCAGAAGTAAGATACCTTATAAACCGGTCCAAACCCGCCTTGTCCAAGTTTATTAGCATCGGAGAAGTTATTTGTGGCAGCTCTGAGCGTTTTTATGTCAAGCAATAGTGATTCCGAGCCTCTCAATTCTTCATCATCGCCATCAACTGGAGAAAAAACTGAAGTTACAAAAGAGGTAAAAAATACTATATCTTATATTTCATATTAAGCTTTCTTTCTGCTGTCCTTTACTCCCAGAGAAGTAAACACTCCGTATCGATCTAATAAATTCCCAAATTTAAATCGATCTAGAAGAGCTGTAACTGACCTGGGATATTATTCCATTTCTTCTGTCTTCTCGTTAAGCAGATGCAGAGGAGGATAATGATGCCTGCGGCCAAAGCGACAGAGATGGATACAGCGACAATAATCCCCGTTATTTTCTTATTGCTTCCTGCAGCAACAACAGCAATAATTACACCAACATCAAATAATTTTTTACTAAGAACACCACTTTTGGGGTTCTCGTCAAATCATCAGGCTGCGCAAAATGTCAAAGTATTAGAATTTGTTCCAGAAGAAAGACCAAGAGAACCAACCTCCTCCAGTAGAATCCGAATTGGGAGGACTGGAAGGCGAAGAAGGTGGTGATGGTGGTGGAAGCCTAGAAGCGGGTTCAAAGGGTCTGATCTCGTATCTTATACTACAAGTAGGTAAATATATCTGTGCACCGATCTTGTTTTCGCAACAACTAGGTATATAAGAAACAGTTTGAGTGAGGCAAGAAGAGCAGGCGTTAGGTGGTAAATCTCCGGTACACTGGGTCAGGCCGTATAACTGTGAGTAATCATTATAGTTCGTGCTTCCCCAAGCCAATCTTGAGGAGTTAGCAGCAGCCTCCTCTGAGAGATTTCTCATCAAACTACTCAACTGCCTGTTAAACAGAACAGGTTGGGTAGCATTTGCCGTATTCCACTTAGTTACACGGCGGCTATCATCGGATTTGGAGAAGAAGTTCTGGTCGGAGTAACGTATGATGCAGCTGTAGTAACGGATTGTTGCCCTTTTCCTTTTGGGGCAAAGTTGGTCCATATCCGTGAGTGATTTGTTGAGGCAGGCGCCACAATCGCTGGCTGTGGACGCGGACATGCACTGAGAGTAGCCATATACTCGATTTGGGTCCCGGCCGACGGTGGTGTTGTAGTAGGTGTCTATGTTGCGGACGCCATTTAAAGCCAGAGACGGGAGGAGGGCTTTGAGATTGGTCTCGTACTGGCTGCCGGAAGTGTAGTTCTCCGTATTTGCAGGGCAGTTTGTGAGAGACGGATCTTCTTGTGCTCTAGCAATCAATGTCACGGAGAGGAGGAAGAAAAAGCGGAGTACAGCCATCATCTTTCTTTCTGAGCAGTGAGGACGAAGATGATATTGGGGAGTGAACGGATATCTCGGCCTACCGAATTATTTCCGATCCCCGGACTACATCGTATCGCAGGCAGGGCGACTTTTCGTCGTCTTCCCGAACCTTTTCCAGAAGTAAATTGAGAAATTTTGAATTTTTCAAAATTCTGCGGACAGACTAGTAATAGAAGGTTCAATGAAATTAAGCCAGCAATGAAAATTCCGCTATCCCTATTTGAAAGAACAAGATACCAAACTCTTTGAAAAATCATATTGTAAAAGACAGTATTCAGAACAGACTTAACAAAACTTGAAGACATCTTCCATTCCTAAATACAAGCTGCTTACTGTTTTTTGATAAAAAAAATTTAGAAACTTTTACGGCAAGCACTCCTGTACACGAACTGGCTCCCCTTTTGGTCAATGTCATTCCAAACTACTCTCGAATCGTAGATACCTGAGCGTAAACGCTGAAACATCATTCATGACGATTGGCTGGGCCTGTGAGTTTTTCCTCCTCTACAGCCGACGAACTTGACTGTGACAGGAGTGAAGACTTCAATAGATAGAAACTAAGTTACGCGTCTATTCCATTTATTGTGGATGCGTGGAACAGTTAAACAAACAACGACCGGGAAAGAGCATACAATATGTTTTGAGTCGTGCTATGGGCACGGGAGCCGTGCTAGTATTTGTGCACGGCTCCACGTGGATGGCTTAGGTGGCCATGGCCATCCACGTTATGCCCTGGTCGGCAAAAAAAAAAACAGTGGCCCGTCCCTCGCTTTCCTTCCTCGTGCGGCCCGACCCTCCCTCTCCCGACCTTCCCTCTCCTGGCCTTCCCTCTCCCGACCCTCCCTTTCCTTCCTCGTTGCCTCGACCCTCCCTCTCCTTCCTCACGTTGCTTCCTTAAAATCGGGTCGGCACCCATCTCGCCCCGCCCGTCTCGCCCCTTCCCGCGGCCGCCCGTCTCGCTTCGTCTGGCGACCTCCCGTCTCACTGTGTCCGGCGACCTCCCGTCTCGCTTCGTCCGACGACCTCCCGTCTTGCTTCGTCCGGCGACCTCCCGTCTCGCTTCCTTCGGCGACCTCCCGTCTCGTTTCCTCCGGCGACCTCCCGTCTCGCTTCCTCCGGCAACCTCCCGTCTCGCTTCCTCCGGCGACCTCCCGTCTCGCTTCCTCCGAGTCGCCGAAGGAAGCGAGACGGGAGGTCGCGGGAAGGAGAGGGAAGGTCATGAGAGGGAAGGTCGTGAGAGGGAAGGTCGGGAGAGGGAGAGTCGGGCCATGAGGAAGGGGAGGGACGGTGGGGCCGCTGTTTTTTTTTTTTTTTTTTTTTTTGCCGACTAGGGCATAACGTGGATGGCCACGTAAGCCATCCACGTGGAGCCGTGCACAAATACTAGCACGGTTCCCATGCCCATAGCATTTTCCATATGTTTTACATATAATAAGTACAATACATGCCATTTAATAAATACACTTCTATTTTTGCCATTATTAAATCCATGTGTGGAGTTGTACGCATTGTACGCACAATAGTATTGTACTCATAACTCACCGGTAAATCATTGGCAGCCGTCGATAGTAGGGCGAGGATTTATGGCACCCACCCACATCACAGAGGGATGTGGATGAGATGCGCACACCGAGTGTGTGCATAGCATTATTCATCCTCTAATGCTTCCATGATCTGATATTTAGGGACCAAGGATGATATTTATAGACAAATAACAAAATCGTTACCATAAAAGATTTTAAATCTAGTTAACACAGATTTAACACCAATAACCGTTATGCATCATTAGCATGTTTTCATAATGATTTATCATAATGAAAACACGTTTTTAAGTTAAAGAGAAAATGTTTATAGAAGATTAAATATGTTTTCCATTTTGAGCGGTGATATAAGTACTGTGGCTTTTTAGACTTACATCTTGAAGTGGCGTCCACGTTGCAGTCAAGGAAAGAGATAAACTCAGGGATAAAATCTACAAAATTTTATTTTTTCTAATAAAATATTATCTACCTATTCTATAGGTAAATCCAAATCCCTAGATTTTCTCTTACCTAGACTGCCAACTATGCAGCCACGTCATGTTGTAGAACCTCGAAGTAAAATCAAGAAGTACTGATGTCATTTTTCAATACTTTTATTATATTATGAAAACGTTATATCCTCCCATTTGATGCATGATACAACTTCAATATGAAATAAAACACATGAATTATAGAGATAAATCCTCTAAAGACGAGTAATATTTACTATGCATTACAATGTATTTTGCCTCCAAAGTTTCTTATGTGACCACAAAAATTAATGAATAAACCTTATGTTTATTCTTGGTCCAATGCAATATATTTTCTCAAAATATTGTAATGCAAATGAATATGAGAAAATATCTGAATGCATCGAAATTTCTTAAATAAACTGAATTTCATAAATAACAGAATTCATTATGATCCTTGAATCTCAATGATGGCATGTCTTTAGACCAAGGATCATCAACTCTGTGCTAATTTTATTTTTTCTAATATGTACCCAGATGTTGATGTACAAGAATCAACACAACCAGCAAAGTCCGTGTCTGAATAGCCGATCACTTCTAAAATGTTTGTGTTCTATACATAAGCATGTAGTCTTTGGTCCCTTCCAAATACCGCATAAGTTTCTTTGCTGCTCTCTAGTGGTCAATACCTGGATTACTCTGATAGATCCTTAATATTCCAACTGCATATGCAATGTCAAGTCTAGTATAGACCTGAGCATACTTATGGTTTCCAACTACAGAAGCATACTTTATAAGATGTCTCTATTGATCCTAATTCCAATGAGATAAGATGTCTCAGCCATATCTTTCATATCAAAGTTTTTATAGGAAAAAAATGTTTCACCTCATGTAGCATACCCTTATCATTGGTTGTAATTAAAATATCATCCACATATAAACCAAGCGAGCAAATCAAACTCCCACTAACCTTCTGGTATGTACAGTGACCAAAGGGATTTTCAACAAAATTGAATGAAAATTACACATAGAATTTTAAATACCACTAAGGGGAAGTTTGTTTTAAACCATACATGGTTTTCTAAAGAGTGGTGATAACAGTACTGCCAAATTTTCTTGTAAGGGTTTACAGTGTGACGTGGCGTCCTCATTGATAGTCCAGATAAGGGATAAAGTAGGAACTATCTTCCTATTCAATAGGTAAACCTAAATCCTCGACCTTATCTAGACTATACCAACTAGGGTGCCAGCAGGACAACCACATCAGGAGGTAAACACTCACAGTACTGAAATCATTTTTCTTTCTTAAATTCGCAGACCAAATGCTCTCCTTCAATAGAAGAGAAACATTTTGGTTGTTTCATACAAACCTCCTCTTTTGGATCACTGTTACGAAAAGCAGTTTTCATATCTACATTTAGTGAAGGAGAATCCTTACTTTATCTAAGCGCATATCAAATAGAAACTCAAGAAAGTTCAAAAGGCTTTTGTTAGAATTCGAAGACTACAAAGCTTAATGACATGTATCACCAATGTAAAACATTCCCTAAAGTTAGATCAAATGTCACTAAATTTTTACTCAAGTAGATTTAAAGTTTCCATATGATAGATATTCACTTAATGGGTACATTATCTATCTTGAACAATAAAACGAACAAACTATTTTCCAATTCATAATTCACGTGGGTAATCTATGAAAATAGTCTGATGTTTTATCTTAACTACTCTTATAAATATTAAAAAATTTCCTATATGAAAAATATTATAATTATTTTAAATATAATTAATCCCAATTTATGTCCAATTCCTTATGTGATCATAAAGTTTATATAATTTTAGTTAACTAAAGATATTGTGGCTACTCTCTAATTAATTATAATTATATGATCACTAGACATTGTGGGAGATTTTTATGTTCTTGGCTCTTCATAATGCATAAGAACAATTATGCAGCAACTTGATAGGCATTCACCAAGTATACTCAGAAAAGTTCGTTAAGGCTCATTAAGCACCTACTCCTTAGACAGAGTAACGTTCCTAGGGAGACAAGTGGAACTGTGGGCCTTCATGAACTAATCTATGTGAAACATACTTGGGTCATGCAGTCTGATGTCAACCACAAATTGTTTATGAATTGTTTACAGCCTAATAGTTCTTCTAAATAAAAGTCTAAAGTTATTCAGTGAACATGTTATGAATCTTAATGTGCTAAATATTCATGCATTAATCTTAAATATTATGCCCAAATATAAACAAGATGAGAATTTAACTGAATTTTAAATATGTTAACAATTTTTAGGCTTAAATGAAAGAGTAATGCTAGGCGTACCTGAATTTTTCGGAATTTTTTGCAAATATTTGGAGTAAATCTTTCCAGGGCCCTCCCAAGGCGGCCCAAGTTGCCCACATGGATGCCTCTAGCGCTCTGGGCTCGATCGAATGGGTGGCCCACTCCCCTGGTTCAACTAAATGGGTGACCTATGCCAAGGGCTCGCCTGACATGTGCCCAAATGGGCGGCCCATGCACAGCCCTGTAACGGCCTCAGCCCAGCTTTGGTGGTTTAGCGACATGCTGTCCCGTCATGACTTTATTTTGATTGAACTGGAACCGAACTAGACCAAATCGTTAGGTCCGATCAAGTTCGCGTGAGGCCATCTCTCACCTCCCGCTGCCGCCGGATGCAGAGAAATCCTAGATTCAAGGCGTCTGCGTTCCGGCCGGCAACCATAGTGGAAAGGTCGGTCGGACTCCAAGGACCTGTATTTGGTGTTCCCATCGCCGGAAAGTGACGTAAAACATTAAAAAATAGAGTTGCATACACGTACTTTTTCTGGCTTCATAGCCAACCTTTCAGTTATTGCTGTGGCTAGTGACTAAGATGGAATAGTCGACCGAGGTCCGGCAACCAATTCGCCCAAGGTCCCGTCACCGAACGACAACAAATTCTTGGCGGATTGTACGAATTGGGGTGTCGAGGTCATCAAATATTACAAATATACATACACTCAATTTTTAGCCGAATAATAAGGTATTTCATGCCCCAAAAAATCTAAAAATCGCTAAAAAACATACTCTAATGCCAAATGCAAAATATTTCTAATTTTACTCATTAAATTTCTAAGTCATTTTTCTAATCTACATGAAACTTGGAACATTGTAAATTCGTTGAAATACCTTTTTATATTTTTTGAGCTCCATACATTTCAGGACGATCCTCTAGTGCTTCCAACCATTGATTTTTCAGTTGATTAAGCTAAGGAACCAAGGATGGCATTTATAGGAAAATGTCAAAACCGTTACCACAAAATATTTAAAATCTTTTAACACAGATTTTAAACCCATAAGCATTATGCATCATTAACACATTTTAAAAAATGTTTTTTTTTCATTATGAAAAAACAATTTTAACTTTATGAGAAAACATTTATATAGAAGATTAAATATGTTTTCTCAAATATGTTTCAAAACTTAATGAATGAAAACCATTTATTATATTAATGAAAATGTTGCAAGGTTTTCTTGAGAATCTCTAATAAAATAAAAAAGAAGCTTCTATTAGAAAAAATGCATATTGAATTGTATATTGAACATAACAATATTCATGATTTACTCAATTTGAGAAGAGTAGTTGCAGGAATCGTTCCGAGCTTCCATCTTTCATCACCGCCAATAATGCAAAATAAAATTAAACCATTACTTGCAATTTTTTAGCTGTAGCCATATGATCAATGGTTCAAAATGCGAAATCACAATTCACAATCAGGTTACTCCAGTAACCAGCAGGCACATTTCCGAAGCCCCAACCAGAGGATTTTAATCTAAATGGACTTCATGATTATTGTGAAAGCATGCCACAAGTGTAAGAATTTGATAGTCGATGATTTTCATTAATCTATGATACAAGAATTTATACACAAAATTTACAGATAAGATGAAGAGAATAACAGTGGTTACAGAGTTTGATGCCCCGTTAGAATTATAATATAGGATTGGATCTGTGAGGACAAGATAAGGTCTCAAGAATAGCGATTGCTTAATACTCAGACACTCTTGCAAGAGCAGGGGTCTCTCTAAGCCAGCTACAACTAGGGGATTCCCTAAATCAAGAAATGTAACACTAGTAGCAAAGTATTAATCCCACAAGTAATTGAATCAATCTCTTAAAAAAAAAAAAACGCTCTCCTGCAAGCTCAATGGGGTGTGACAACATTGAGCTTGGTCCATAAAACCTCAAACCGTGGTCTATATAAATGCTTTGTGAGAATGTCTACAGGCTGATCAGAACTTCAAATGTGTCTGAGGTGGAAGACTCTAACAACGAGCTTCTCTCTTATAAAGTGAATGTCTAGTTCAATTTGCTTGCTCCAGCCATGGACAACCGGATTAGAAACTAAGAAGATTGAACTAACATTGTCTCAATAAAGAACTGGCGGAGAACGAAGCCGAACTTGGAGGAACCGGAGAATGTGAACTGTCCACAAAATATGTGTGCTGAGAAAAGCTAAGGCCCAGTATTTTGCTTTACAGCTGGATCGAGAAACAATTCCTTTCTTATAAGAAATCCATGATTTCAAATTGCATCCAAAATAAATAGTATAACCACTAGTGGATTGACGTGTTATCGGACAACCTGTCCAATCTGAATCACTGTAGCAACTAAGAGAAAAGGTTGTTGGAAAAATCAGGAACCCATCAGTCGAGTTGTGCTTAAGGTAACGAAGAATACAATTTGTGGCTTGGGGATGAGGGAAACATTGGGCATGCATGAATTAGTGTATTGATGAAATAAGATATATCAGGCCTAGTCAAAGTTAGGTATTGGAGAGCTTCAAGTATTTGATGATAAGAAGTCGGGTCACTGAGTAAATCACCAGAACTGTTATCACCGAATAGAGGAGTACTAACGGGTTTAGCATTTTCCTTCCCATAATTTCTAATTAATTCAAGTGTGTACATCTCTGTGTGAGAAATAAACCATTCGATTGCCAAGATGTTTCAATTGCAATAAAAAACTTGAGATGGCCGAAATTTGTCAACTCAAAAGGCATATGATAGAAGATCAAGGAAGTGTTGAATTGTTGGAATTGACGATCCTGTGACGATAACGTCTTCGACATATATGAGTATTATGATTTTGGCCCATGATAGATGCCATATGAATAATGACGAGTAATGCAAAGTTCCTGCGAAGCCAGTTTTGAATACCAGACAAAAGGAGCCTGTTTGAAACCGTAGAGAAACTTCTGGAGCAGACACACATGATTGGGACGTTCTGGGTCAACAAAGCCTTCGGGCTGCTGCAAATAAATTGTTTCGTTTAGGTCACCATGGAGACAAAGGTGTTTTTGACGTCAAGTTGTAGGAGTGGCCAGTGATGAGAAAAAGCAATAGAGAGAATGAGACGAATGGTAGATGGACGAGCCACTCGAGAAAATGTATCATGATAGTCTTTGACCGGTTGCTGACGGAACCCATGTCCAACAAGTCTAGCTTTGTTCCCTTCAACAGTATCGTTGGATCTGTGTTTGACACGAAAGACCCATTTGCAGCTGAATACATACTTATTCGCAGTATGAGGATTTTGAGGAAGATAAGATAATTCTGTTTCAAGACACAAAGCTGTAATGCAGAGGCCGATTTGTCTACAGACATGGGGTTTCTGTAATAGTTTTTGGAGCTTGTAAAGTAGCTGCGGATGGAGGAGCTAAGATATGAGAAGTAAATTTGACTGTGGTAGATATTTTCTCCCAGACAGAGCACGACGAAGTGTCTCAGAGCCAGGACGAGTGGATTGAGCGGCGACCTTGAGCAGGAGGATGAATAGACAAATTGTTGTGGGTACAAGATGTCGTTGGAGTCGAAGTAGCAGCAATGATGCCACACGAAGATTGTGGGGCTGGATAATGTTCAAGAGCAGAAATTCTGCCATGCGGCGGAACTCTGGTGGCACTGAGCCTTTGAGGAGGGGAAGTTCGGCATGGATAGACGACACATGAGTGTGTCCCAACGGTGGCTGGACACCGACGAATTTGGTTTTATGATGTGGAGAAGGAGACGACATAGAGTGGGGTAGCCATCTATGTTGCGGGACCAACTAATGAATGTGTTCAGATGGCTACTAAGGAGGGGCCATTGACGGGAAGTACATATGACCCAAATCATAAGACAATTGAGGATTCTTCCTGCAAAGAAAGGGTGAGAGAGAAGCGTCTCTCGTGATGGGAGACCAGGATACTCAGTTTCATTAAAGACAACATGTCTAAATATAAACATTTGAGGGCTATTTATGTCAAGACAAATATACCCATGTTAAGACATGTGAGGTCCATTCCCAGAGCCTTGACCTTGTTAGGACACATGAGTCTTATTGTAAATTTGACCATAGGTGTTGCACTCATACTAGGACTAGAGTTAGACTTAGACTAAGATCCAAATTCTCAATGTAAAGCTTATAACATGTACATTGTAAACACAAGTAATTCAGCAAAGAATTATTCTTTCTTCAATTCTTCTCCATCTGCACTCTCTGATTTTTCACATGGTATCAGAGTGGTCCCTTTTCTTTCTTTCGATTCGCTGCCAATCTCGATACCTGTTGGTCCGAATTTCTCAGGTTTCTCTCCGTAGCCACCGTCATCGCCATCGGCTTCACCAGCGAGTCATAAGTGGCTCTATCGAACAATAATTTTGTTATTTAATTGATAATAGGATAAAACTAATTAGGAAGAACTATTTTTATTTCCGTTCTGTTCATTAAATAATAAAATAATAACTAAAAGCTGATAATTAAAATGAATATATTATTTATGTTTTATTCCTTTTAATAATTGGCAGGGGAGCAAAACAAGTAGCCATGAAGATGCAAGAGAGAGTTCCCCAAACCAAATAAGGGCCGGGGCCATATTTGGTTCAAAACCACTCACGTGTTATACCCACCTGCCTCTAATCTAGCCGCAACTCTCGTTTGCCAAATGCACCGGCTAGTGGTCTTCAGACCCATTTTTTGACATGAAATTTGAAAGAGAAACTTGGTGATCAATGCACCGAGCAGGATTAAAACAAAGAAAAATGATATCAGTACTTCCTGATTTTACTTCGAGGCTTTACATCGTAATGTGGCTGCATAGTTGGTGTTCTAGGTAAGAAAAAATTTTGGGTGGGTTTAGGGTTTAACATAGAATAGGCAGATAATATTTTATTACAAAAAAAAAATCTTCCAGATTTTTTCTCCGTGTTTCTCTCTTACATGGACAACAATGTGGACACCATGCCAAGATGTAAAGTCTTGAAGTAAAAATCGGCAGTGCTTATATCACCGCTCTTGAAACTAATTGGAATGGTTAAATACGTCTTCCCAGTACCCACAGTTTTCATCCATTTAAGTTTTAACGAGGCTCTAATTGGGAAAATGATATTAGATTGTTGGAGGAAACTGGGCACGGTTGATGAGTAGATTGCGAGTACCCATTGGGATGGACATTAGTTCGTCGTCTATGGACTCTAGCAAAGCTCGGCCCTGTCATTGATCCAAGCGATAATGCGGTGGTGGAGAAGGACCTGGTAGGCTGATGAGCTGACTACTAGAAGGACAACAACAATAATCATGGAGGGCCTTTTCGTTGGATCTTCCTGCGCACACAGCAATCCCAAGGGAATGCATCTCAAAGCTTCTTTCTCCGGCTTGAGTGATCTGTTTGATCGTGATCGATCAACTCAGAAAACCTTTCTTCAATGCATGTTTCCATATCTGTGAGTAATTAAAGAGCACAAGGGCCAGGATCATTTCATCATAATTAATAGAAAAGAAAGAACAGTATAATTTTACTTTTAACTTTGCACCCACGTGGTCTAACAGGTTGATGACAGCTTCATCTTCAGCAAAATGAGAATGCTTTCGGCCAATTACTATCTCCAAAACCAAAACTCCAAAGCTAGCTGAACACATCAGATTTAGAAGAGAACTGCCCCTGCACCAAATACTCTGAGGCCGTATATCCACTGCAAACAAAAAAAATATTGAAGGAATGTGACCCTACTAAGTTCCAGAAAGAACTAATTAAACGAGTTCAATTAAGTTCGAACTTAATTTATTTGAAGAATTAGTTAAGTCATGTTTTTATCCAACAAGACATTGCCTGGTTTCAGGTATGAACGATTCGTAACCCTGAATCCTCAGGGAGATAAAGGAGCCCTCTAGCAATATCTCCAATGATCTTGCTTCGAGTATCCCAGTCCAGTTGTACTGCCCCTCAGTACGACCTGATGAAGCAAAAAATTATTGAAATAGAGACGGCCAGCCAAATGGTAGATAATTTAAACGTTTAAAGATGTGGATTGTGCATATATCAATCCAACTTCTCAAACAAATTAATTTGTAGATTGTGTATATTTAGTATAGTAATTTACAAGTTAATTTGGTAGAGATCAGAGACACACCGAAAAGAAATTTGTGGAGGCTAGAGTTGGGAACGGATTCATAAACCAGAATCTCCTCCTCCTCCTGTAATCAACATCCCAAGAGTGTTACAAGGTTTCTGTGCTGGAGCTTGGCAACCAAAGTAACCTCATTTCTGAGTTCTGCTATGCCTTGGCTTGAACTTGTCAAGAGCCTCTTCACCACCAGAATCAGGGAGCGGTGGCGGAGGCCTTGAGGCGAGAGGTAATTGATTAGTGATAAGTACATATTTTCACATATTTTGATCCCCTATACTTCATTTCTTTGGTTACATTTTGTGCATTATTTGCGGCCATTTGCAAAGATTTATCAATTTTGAGTTTTGTGGCTAATTTCTATTTCTAATTGATAAAGATGTAGAATTAGTTGTTTTTCATAGATTTAATTATCTTTCATATTTTGATCATAACGTCTTCGTATATGATCCGATTCTAAAGATTTAATATGCATTGGAAAGCTAACAAAGAAATCTACAACATTTGTCTTTTTTGTTTTCTCAGAATGGGGATGCGTTGTGGTAAAAAATGAGCTCAAAGTTCTTGTTTGTTTAAACGAAAGACTAAAGAAGAAAACATGAAGCATTTAGAAGCCCACACCCAAGAATGTGCAGCTCAATAATCACGAAGTAGCAATGACTACCAAGATGAATTAATCCCAGAAAGACAGCCTCAATCTAGTAGAAACATGGTCATAAAATTGAATGACAAAAAAACCCCCTAATTTAAATCGTATTTTCACTCAACTGCCCTTATTCTATTCAACCAGGGAAGAGGAAAAAGAAGTGATCAGTTGCATGAAAAAATGGGGGAAACGTGAAAGGCACTTGGAGATCGTGTAGAGGATAAAGTGAGGGCAGTTTTTGGGTCATTAACTTGGAGATTAAAGCAAAGAACAACAGTTCGAAAATCACCTATAAATAGGGGTTTTGTGATTTGTTTGAAGCAGAGACTTGGAGCACGAAATTTTCTTTGAAGAGTAGAGAAAGTGGGAGATTTATCTTGCCTTTATCACTCCCTAGCAAGAGAGTGAGAAAGGCAATAGAGACAAAGTTGGGATATGTTGTAGAAGTGGAAGAACCCATAGGAAGCAAGCTGGTTTGTTGTCCGTGGAGGAGAAACGATTCTCTTTGGGGGATGTGTCACAGCAAATTCTCAAAAGGGGAAAGTTTCTGATCTTAATCTAATTTCCAACTTTGTTCTTTATTTGTCTTTCGAAAATCTCTTGTACCTTAGTTTTTGTAATGGTTTGGCTATTATTTAGATTGTTTGGACTTCATTAAAATTAGTGTTAGATATTTAAATCACACTGATTTGTAGTGCATAAAATTTTCATCTGCATTAAATTTATCATTTCATGTGTGTTGATTGAATTTACAGCTTTTCGTTTTGTTATACACAAGGTAAACAAAACGGTTAAAAGAAGCACATAGCTGGGTTTGGAGAGATCTATCTTAATTTCAACTAAAGCATGATTTAAACTAACTATTTTGAACATGCTAGTATGTTAAGTTTAGTTTGGGTTGATTAAATTTGTGCTTAAAATTTGATTTAATTAGAACCTTTGCTCAATTGGTTTTAGTTATATCAGATTAAGGGGGAGTCTAGCTACTTAACTTTTCTTTGTCAACCTATCAAGAGTATAACACTAGATCTAAATTTTAGTTATTATATTTTTAGCTAAGGGATTGGGAGTGAAAAGTGGCAAGTAAATTGTATATAGTAGATAAATAGTTCTTTGTTTTATTTTTCATATTTTTTACCAATCCCTCATAAACCGTGTATGATTTATGTATTCCTATTAAAATAAATCTTAAATATTATGCACAAAACTCCTCGTGGGATCAAACTTTTCTTATCCTATACTTTGTTGTGAATTATTTTAGGGGTTAAGAATTGATTTAATTTTTTGGCAGCAACGACATGTCATCAATTATTGTTGAACGCTATGTTGCAACTTGGAAAGTATATCCCTCCGCCGGTCTTGTTGTGGCAACAAGAAGGTATCCGAGAAATAATCCCCGCGAGACAGGGGAGAAGTCATCAGGAGATAAATCTCTGGTACACTGGACCAAGCCCTATATTCTGAGACTTCGTCATAAGTTGCTCTGCCCGAAGCCAATCTCGACGTGTTAATGCAGCCCCATTTGACAGATTTCGCATTAAACTGCTTAATTGAGCGTTGAAAATCGTTGATTCTGTGACGATACTCGGACTGATTCTAAAAGCCGTGAGACTATCATCGGATATGGAGAAGAACCTGCGATCAGAGTAGCGCATGATGCAGCTGTAGTAGCGGATTGTAGCGCTTCTCTTATTGGGGCAAAGTTGGCTCGCATCGGAGATGGATTTGTTGAGGCATGCAAAGCAAGAGCTGGGCGGCGCCTCCGACATGCACTGAGCGTAGCCATAGATGCGATCCGGTCCGGTGCCGAAGCTGGTGTTGTAATAGGTGACTGGGGTGGTGTCATTAGAGGTGTTTATGTAATTGTCGCTGACATTTGAAGCCAAAGACGGGAGGAGGGCTTTGAGATTGGTCTCATACTGGCTGCCGGAAGTGTATTTCGCACTGCTGTTGGGGCAGTTTGTGAGGATCTGATCTTCTTGTGCCTTAACAACAAGTGACGTCGCAAAGGAGAAGAAGAAGAAAATGAAGCAATAAGGCAATAGCATTAACCTCTTAAACTTCAACATCTGGGGCTTCACCGGAGAATAAACGCCGGAAGCATAGGCAGTTATTTTTTTTTTTTGTTTGTTTTTATCCTAAGGGAAAGAATCGTTATATTCAGAATCGATAAATTTGGGCTAAGTATTCGCAAAACCTGTTTATGCGAATATTGTTTGTAAATGAAGGACCAGATATTTGAGACAAGCATTACGAAACGGGCCTTCAGCAAAACCTGATAAGTAAAGCGCTCTGGGCGACTTTTCCTCGCCCTCTTGAACAGAGCGACCGATCGGTCACTGCCGTGATGCCCACGGCGGCTTTGACTACTTTAAGTGACATCATATATAACTTTATTTTTCTAATGCCCTGGTATTTTACACGGTCGAAGGCGACTGGAGTGATGTAAAACTTTTGGTTCGGATCAAAGTAAAATATAATCATCAAAAGTATCATAATTCTACACGAACCTCGCTTTGTCGTCTTTGAACTTGGATCCGATTGCTCCTCCGCACGCAGCTTCCCAGAAATATTGTCACTTCCATCGCCATCGACATAACGAACCCAAAGTAATTTCTTCTAGGCCGGAGGAGAAAAATTGCATCTGGCCTATCGTTTCATTTTCTTCGTTTTGGATGAATACGGCAGGGTACTGGCAACCTTCTCCCGCTCTGTTTCTCATATTTTCTCATCTACATTATTCCCTTTTTTGGTGTTTTTTTTATCAACTAATAAGGCATTATTAACTAATCGGAATTAATGAGCCCTTCTCAACATCACTTCGCTTCTTGAATCAGCTTGACTACATGTTCATGTGAGACGAGCTGCAGCGTGAAGTTAATAACGGTTAAAAAGAAGAGAGTGCGAAACAAAAGAAGGCATCATCATATCCGATCCCCTGTAGTTGTAATTCCCCCCTCTACGGCTAAAATAACCTACTAAAAAAATCTTAATAAAAATTGGGTCTTCATTCCCAACTTCTACAAGATGAAATTAACATTGCCTTACACTCAGTTGAGGTGGTGGCCGAGTTGGTGGTAGTGGTGGTGGCCGAGTTGGTGGTGGTGGTGGCCGAGTTGGTGGTACTGATGGCGGAGGCGGCGGCTGCTGCGGCAGGGTCTCAGTCTTCTGAGTAGATTGAGAAGACTCGATCCAACTCATTGAGTGCTTATCCTGCCTACTTTTTCCAACAAAAAATGCTGGTGTGGAGGGAACTGGCAGCGTTACAGAGTGGCTTCGCAGCATGAGAACAGCAGTAGACATGTGGGGTCTCTCCGTCGGATCTTCCTGCACGCAGAGCAGACCCAAGTGAATGCACCTCAATGCTTCATCTCTGTGGTAGTCTTCACCCAGACTTTGATCCATCAAATCCATAATTCTCCCTTCATTCCAAAGTCTCCATGTCTGTCACAAAAGGATAATATCTCTTCTGATATAAGACCAGACACATAATTGGAAATATTTATCAGTTAACGCGCAATACTTACATAGCTTGATTGGTCAAATATAGAAGATTCTGACACGGCAAAACTTGACTTCTTTTGGCCAGTTACGATCTCCAATATTATAACCCCGAAGCTGTATACATCTGATTTAGTAGAGTAGTGACCATGCATGGCGTACTCAGGCGACATATATCCACTGCAATAAGATTATTGGGACGCAACTGTTAAAAATTAAAATCCTCAGAATTTAGCAGCACTGTAAGTAGAAAGAAAGCATTCCCCTGAAAATTATTTCACAAGTGGGTTCTGACGAGCTTCAGACTACAGAGTCCCCCTGAAGGTCAGGACGCGCGCCTCATGCGTATGGAGACGCAAGTAGTAAAAAGAATTTACTCAAAAAAAAAAAAAGGCAAGACTTACTATGTTCCAGCAATACAACTAGTATTGCCTTGGGTTTCATCTCCCCGAACAGCTTTGCCAAACCAAAATCTGATATTTTTGGATTCATCTCTTTATCCAGCAAGATATTGCTGGCTTTCAAGTCCCTATGAATGATACGGAGTCTAGAATCCTCATGGAGATAGAGAAGGCCTCTAGCAATTCCTACTATGATCTTGTATCGTGTTTCCCAGTCTAATTGTGCACGATTTATAGTATCTGCGACAAATAAATCAAATGAACGAGTCCAGTTTAAAAATCTGTCGGAAAAACCATACAATTGGCAGACTTATTAATTAGCAGGAAGAGGCCAAACCGAAAAGGAATTTGTCTAGGCTACTGTTAGGCACATATTCATAAACCAGGAGCTTTTCCTTATCTTCAGTGCAGCAACCCAACAATCTCACAAGATTTCTATGCTGAAGCTTAGCAACCAAAACCACTTCATTCCTAAGCTCTCGCATTCCTTGGCTTGAACTAGTCAGAAGCCTTTTTACTGCTATTTCCTGTCCATTTTCTAGTATCCCCTGTTTCAAAAATAATAGAGTCGTGACTACATAAATATGAACAACGAGTATCTTCATGATGAACTAGTTGATCATATAAATTAAGCCAAGACGAGCTCGACTCAGAAGTAAGATACCTTATAAACCGGTCCAAACCCGCCTTGTCCAAGTTTATTTGCATCTGAGAAGTTATTTGTAGCAGCTCTGAGCGTTTTTATGTCAAACGATAGTGATTCCGAGCCTCTCAATTCGTCTTCATCGCCATCAACGGGAGAAGAAACTGAAGTTACAAAAGAGGTCAAAGACAACCCTCATTTGTGAAAAAATATACTATTAGCAGCGTTTGGCTAAGCTCTTTGTAATGAGATTTTTTATATAGACTCTTTAAAAGAGTTCTTTTTGAAAAAGATCACCTTAAAAGAGGGGACGTTTGGGTACGATTATTAAAAGAATTTTAGTAAACAAAGAAGCCTTAAATTATGTTTGGCAATCTAAAACACTAAAAAGTAAAAACTGTTTTTAAGTATATGTTAACAATGAAACCCTTATATATAATTAATTAGTATAATAATTAAATAAAGTATGTCGTGTTGGTTTATTGATTTTTAATTGGTAACAAAATTCAAACCTGGACTTGACTCCATAGTTGCCCGCCATTGCATGAAAGACTGCATTTGTTGCTTCAACATTTCCATTTCTTCTTTCACTGCATTTTTATTTTGTTTTTCTTTCTCCAATGCCTTAATCATTGCAGAAATCCTGGACTTCTTATCCATTTTTTCTTCTTCCAACTCTGTTATGAGGGTGGCAATCTCTATTGTGTTCATAGCAGCAGAAGCAGAGGCACCCCTTGGTCGCACTCCTGTATTCAGCATGATGATAAAATGCATCTATGATCCACAGCCATTTAAGCATTAAACATATATAAACCACTTCTGAACAAGGGATTTAAACATATTTAAAACGGAGAATTATTTTATGGGTTATGTTAGAAATTAGAAATTTGCAACCCATATTTTAAATACAGAATTGATTAATTTAGCTCGAAAAAATCTCTTGTAGATGATTTTAAAAATTAGAAATTCACAACCCAAATTTTAAATACTGAATTGATTAATTTAGTTTAAGAGATGCTAAAAATTTGAGTCTCCATTTGAATGGGTTTCCGCTAGGAGCCAAAGGGAAGACCAAACACGTACAACCCCCTCATATGCATCAAAAAGAAATTTAGAGAATTAGCACTTTTATATGTTTTCCTTTACGAGAATGAAAAAAAAATTAGAATTTTCTAATTAAACTGATGATACTCAGAAATAACAGAAAAGAAAGAAGATATAACGGATAAAGAAAAAAATAGAGACAAAAATGAAAGAAAGGTGAGATATTTTCTCTCGCTTTTCTAAGAAAGGCAGATGAGCGAGCAAAACAGGAAAACCCGATTTCCAGTAGAAGCCCAGGCAAACGTGGAACGACGGCCAGGAAAACCTACTCCAACAGAGCGCGTGGCTTCTTGGCTACCGAAAGCATTGCCAAATGTGCCAATATTGTTTATTTTTAATACATATAATGCTTATCCGGCCCCTCTCCTCCTCCAGTATCAAGGAATTAAGGAATTAAGTCAACCAGGTTAGTACTTCAGGACGATACTGCGACAATTCTATAAGTAAATGTGCATTTTTCCCAAGTAGAAGCTAGAGCAACACTCTCCTTCTGCTGTCCTTTTACTCCCAGCTGTATTTTTCTATCAATCAACAAAAAATATAAATCGATCTAGAAGAGTTGTAACTGACCTGGTATATGTTTACGTTTCTTCCTTCTTCTCGACAAGCAGATGCAAAGGATGCAAAAGACTATAAGGATGCCTGCGCCCAAAGCAGCAATAACAATACCACCTATGGAGAATACCTCCACCATCGTTCTTTATGCGCGGTGAGGACGAAGAGAGATGTTTGGGAGTGAAGCGATATCTGGGCCTTCCGAATTAACAGTACCGATTCCCGGACTAGTACTAGTCAGGCCGGACGACTATCGCACGCAGGACTTTTCGCCGTCTTTCTGAACCTTTTCGACCAAATAAACTGAAAACTTTTTACGGCAAGCACTTCCGGCAGCGGACACGAACTTGCCCCCTTTTGGTCGAGGTCTTCCGAAATTACGTTCGAAACACACCCATTCCATTGATTATGAACGTGTGGAAAGGTTACAGGAGCGACGACCGGGAAGTCAACGCACTAGCCACCGCCGAGAGTAGGGCTAGGATATATGGAATATGCGGAATCAAAGATATTCGTCAGAACGACTAATATGGGAAAAAAATTTCTATCTAAAATTGCATCACGAGTTGTATCTTGAACTGAAAAATATTCATGGCTTACTCAAGTGGAGAAGAGTACCTGCAGGAATAATTCCCAGCCTCTATCTTCATCACCACAAAATATATAGAGACCGGCGACCGTGTCGGTCCCAGGAGAGGGCTCAGCGGCGCAGGACCGCATTTCCCCAGTAATATCTCTTTCTGATCTTCACACTCGAGTCCAAGTCCAACTTCTCACATTCATACTTGATGCGGCAAAAATAATTTAAACTGTGCCGTTGGGTTAGTTTAATATTTTACTTTAACGTACTTTATTTTGACAAGGATTACAATCATTTGAATAATATATAGCTCACTATTATTATTAGTAACTGATTATATGTGCTTATTATTAGTAACTGGAAACAAGAAGGTATCTTACCAACAGCCTCCCCTAGACAGGCCGAGTAATCATCAGCACTGGGCCAAGCCATAACCCCCAAGCCAATCTTGAGGAGTTAGAAGCTGCCTCATTTGACAGATTTCTCAACAAACTGCCCAATTGGGCGTTGAAAACTCTCAACGGATTCAGAGAAGAACCTGCGACCAGAGTAGCGAACGATGCAGTTACTGTAGTAACAGATTGTAGTGCTTCTCTTGTTGGGGCAAAGTTGGCCGCATCCGAGATCGCTTTGTAGAGGCACACTGTATGAGCTGTACGTAATTTGCCGCGGACATGCATGCACTGAGCGTGGCCATAGATGCGACCCAGGCCGGTGCCGACGCTGGTGTTTATGTAATTATTGTGGACATTTGAAGCCAGAGAAGGGAGGAGGGCTTTGAGATTGGTCTCGTACTGGCTGCCGGAAGTGTATTTCGCACTGCTGTCGGGGCAGTTTGTGAGGATCTGATCTTCTTGTGCCTTAACAACAAGTGTCGCAAAGGAGAAGAAGAAGAAGAAGAAGAAGAAACTGAAGCAATTTGGCAATAGCACAAACCTCTTAAACTCCAACATCCGCGGCTTCACCAGAGAATAAACGACATAACGTACCCAATTAAGTAATTTCCTCTTGGCCAGAGGAGGGAAATTACATCTGGGTCCTTTCTATTTTCTATTCCGCGCGTTGGACTTTGACGACCTTGACGAGTCTTTCGTACGGCAGTACTGAAGACTGGAAGTCTACGCTACCAGCCGTGCCAATGTCTCCAAACTCCAAATTTCTACACTAATATTTAATGTTAGTTCTTAGAAAGTTATTACTAGTAGAGAAGAATATCAAGTGGTGGGCATATTGCATGGTAGCCTATCGTCAAATTACTCTTCGTTTTTTATGATTATGACAGGGGTACTAGCTCTGATGGGGGAGAGGGAGTAGAAGAAGGGGGAAGGCGATGTCTTCTTCTTACCATGGGTTAAGTCAAATCATGAGGCTCTCAGTTACAGAATAAAACAAAAAAGAAAACATTAAAAAGAAAAAAAATTAATAAGAAATGCTATCTAGAGAGAATGAGAGAGTAATGCTAGGCGCACCTATTCGACGCACCTATCTGACATACATGTTAATCTAAGCCCTTAAAAATACAAAAAAAAAAATATTTTTTTATAAAATCCTAATTTTTAGATGATAAACCCTAGGCATCAATGATTTAGATTAACACGTGTGTGGGATAGGTGTGGGGGCTAAGTGCAACTAGCATTATTCATATATATTATATATATATATATATATATATATATATATATATATATTTTCTTTCACAGTACTACTTTAGTTGCTTAATTCATTAAACAGACAGCACCTTACTTAGCCATACTTATGGGGAGAAGGAATCGGTGGAACTCATCACAAATGCTATATTGCAACAAGGTAAGTAGACACTGCAATTTGGCTTGCTCCGGCAACAACTCGGTATCATGAGTGACAAAACTCTGCCAGACAAGATATGTAAATCTCTTGTACAATGGACCATGCCGTATAAGTCAAGAGGACGCAGTTGGAAACCTGAAGGTGGGTTGTCATCGAATGCTGAGGTTGTTGCGTATGGGCAGTAATTGGCATATGATCAATCTCCGATCGCCAATTGGTAGCGGTCCACTACACAAAGTCATCTATTGTCCAAGAGACCAAGGGGAGCCTCACTTATGACTTGAGCACTATCACACAAACGAAAAGAAAATGTAATTCTCATTTCATGTCTAATTCTGAGTTACAAGACTATTTATAGACAAATTATAAAGGCATAATTAGAAGGGTATAATTGACATTTAACTACTCTAACAGCTGTTATCAACTAATTACAACTGTAACCGACTTAACTATTCTAACATTCCCCTCAAGATGGGCAATTGATATCCTTTATAGCCATCTTGGAAAGAAGTGAAAATGAGGAACTTGTAGGCAGAGGCTTGGTGAACAGATCGGCAAGTTGATGCTGAGACCGAATTGGCAGAAGGCAAATAGAACCATCTGTAACTTTGTCTTGAAGAAAATGACAATCTATTTCTATATGTTTGGTGCGTTCATGGAATATAGGATTGGTTGCTAAGTGCATGGCAGCCTGGGTATCACAAAATAAAAGTACTAGAGCAGTTGCAGAAACATCTAAGTCCTTCAATTACTGTTGTAACCAGACCACCTCACTAGTGGTAGCAGCCAAAGCTCTGTATTTTACTTCAGCAGAAGAACGAGATATAGTTGATTACTTTTTAGCTTTCCATGAGACTAAAGAATCACCAAGAAACACACATAAGCCACTGACAGATTTCCTTGAATCAGGACAAGCAGCCCAATCTGCATCAGAAAAAGCCTTAAGCTGCAAGGAAGAATCTGAGGCAAAAAATAAACCTTGACCAAGCTTGTTCTTCAAATAACGAAGAAGATGATAAGTAGCATGTAAATGAGGTATGCAAGGCTGAGCTAAGAATTGACTAAGCTTATGGACAACAAACGTAATATCTGGTCAGGACAAAGTAAGGTACAACAAGCACCCAATCAAATGTCTATTCTAAGTAGCATCAGGAACAATATCTCCATCAGTGGTATTAAGATGCAATTTGGGGTTCATGGGTACAGAAGCAGGCTTTGCAGCTAGAAACCCGTGTCTTCAAGCAACTGTAATGCATAATGCCGTTGAGAACGAAAAAATGGTCGACGGAACAACCGGCGGCGGGCCAAGCGACGTCGACGCTCTCGACGTCGGCGGAATCAAAGCGGCGACGAAATAACCCGCCGCCGCACAAAACATTGTCCCCCGGCGGTCGTTAAAAGTTTTTCGTCAGCGGAATCATGTTCCGCCGACACAATGAAATTTCGTCGCCGGAAAAATAAACTCCTCCGACAAAAAGGCTCTCATTGTAGGAGTGTAATCCGCCGTCGAAACGGTTCGTCGACAGAATGTTTCACCGACGACACACGAACGTCGACAGAACTAATTCTGCTGACGGTCGGCGCCGCCGGCGTGGATGTTTTGCCATCGGTTCGTAAAACGTCGCCGTTTTACCGTTATAACGGTCTGTTGCGGCGACAGTTTAAACAGCCGGGGGAGAGTGTTTTAAATAAAAAAAAATATTTTTAAAATTTCTTTTTTTTTCAATACCTGGTACTTGTGATAATTAAGAACAACCCATTACATAAAAAAAAATCGTTTGCACTTCAAAAAAGTTGACATTACAAAATATTTACATTACAGAATAATTTAGATAACTAAAAATTACATTATACGTTTCAACTGTCCTGTTCAAGCAAAAAGAAAATTACAAGCAGGTCTATCAGTTGTGCGACTGACTGCTGCCCTGTGGGTTAGAAGACCTTGCAAATGAATATAAGTTTATGATAAGTGTAATGAAATATATAAAATTAGTAACTAACTATGGAGTGAAAATAATACTAACCTGTAGGTGACTGGAGAGAAGCTCGCCACTGGTTCAGTTCTTGCAACTGAGACTACACCAACAACAGCTGGTTTTTCATTGATTCTTTGCCTTGCCTTTCCTGTTGCAGTTGTTCCTCTAGAGCTAAGTACTTTGGTGCTCTCATAACCGCACCCCTATGCGGCGGTGCACCAGTCCCAAGTCCTCTCTCGTAACCCCCGTGATGGCCCCCCAAACACCTAATCTATGATAGGTGTCAAATCCGTGGGGTTCACCGAGTTGTGGACCTGTAGTTCAGTTGCTACCCGAACAAGCTCCTCCTGCATAACAAACAAAACCTAATTAAATCAAGCACTTGATATTAGGAGAGAATGTTTGAAACCTGATAACTTACACATAATGCCGTTGTCTCCTCATCAGGATATGTCCCATCTTTCCTCTTATGCGCCTTCAGGAAAGATCTCAAAAACACGAAGTTTGGACCTTCTGCTTGTTGCTGCATAAAATTAAATTTCCTAAAATAAGTATTGTGCAATGCATAAACTAAAGTATTGACAAAGTAGACAAAAAGTCAACTCAATACGAACCTCTTCTTCTAAAAAATGAGCAAGAGACTTGCACCCAAGCGTGTGAGTTGTCTTCAGACACTTTCGGTTCGCCTTGTTCTTCACTTCACACCTGGACTCCCTTACCCCATCCCAATACTCACTAGCAGTGTCCAGTTTTCAGGAGCCATACCTTGAATGGGACAGTTTGCTAGCTGCTCTGGGGTCTTTCCATCGTAGTATTGCTTCTTATAGAAATTACTGTTGTCGCGTATTATTTTCTGCACAACCGTTGTAACGCTTTCATCGCAACTACTGTAGTCACGGGCTGATCCTCCTGATTTACAAACTTGTATCTTACCTAAAAAAAGCATTTTGTTAGAACTTACGACTATTACAAAAAACAGATTTTGAGTTGTTGGCCTTACATTGATTTCTATGAACCAATCTTTGAATGCATTCGGGCTGAGGTCACGCCACTGCAGATGTAGCGGGAAATGCAATTGTCCCCGAATCAGTGTACCCAGGAGAAAGGACAGGTCATGCTGTGCGGATGAGACCATCTGTCCATCCTTGATTACGATCTTTGCCTCTTTCTCAGGTTGGTGAAGCTTGTCTATGTCTTCATCAGGAAGGAAGGCTCTTAACATTTGTCTGCCATAATCACGAGTGTTTTTGACAAAAAAGACTTAGATACATGAGGTGCTGATTTGAAGTTTTCTTCACTTGAACAATATGGAAATGAAGGTAGTTCTTCATGAAGTGAACCAACACCTATTACCTTATACTTTTATATTTGAAAAGCATTTGACAAAGAATTTTATTTTTTTTCAAGTACTTTGGGTACAAATTCAATAAACTTCCTATGCTAATCAAGAAAATTTCACTCCAAAAAAAAGAGTAAGAGAAGAGGTACTCTCTATAAGTTCATGTGTGATCATACAGATTGCCTTAGACTAGTCCCTAAGCATAATACAAACATGCCCACAGGATTAGAAAATCTTACCTCTTCTCTAAATTAGCAGGAAGAATAAAGAAGTTTCAAATTAAAAGATTAGTTTATTTTTTTTTTCTAATATACGATTTAATTACCACCCCATGTATGAGTAATATTTATGAGGACAAGGGTGTGTGCTTCATTTAAGATATACCAACTATATGAAGTCAAAATTTTCAAATTAAGAAATCAGTAACATATGAAACAAATTGACATGTTAAAAATCAATACAAGAAGTTGGATTTTTAATAGAAGTCCCTCTTCCCCAAAGACTTAAGAATATTGGAGATAAAGGAGGATCATACATTACAAAGAGCTTAATTAGCAACAATCTAAACATGGGACAGGTCGACTGTTAAGGGATCCAGAGAGCATGAGTGATTTGGTATGTGAAACATCAGAAACATGCTTTTCTTCATAAACACATCAGAAACATGTTTTTCTTCATAAACTCATCAAAAACGTCTTGCATGTAGGCCACATTGAAATTCCTACTTGTCACCACCGGCCATCCAAATATTCCGCAGAAAACTCACATTTGCAATGAACACATCACCATCACTCATACACAGAGATAAACACATCCACCACCGAATTAAAAATCAAACTATAACACCGTATTCAAATAAATGAAAGTACCTGTCAAATAGAGAGAAAAATTGACACTTTTTGAGAACCGAAAGCAAAAACGAAATAGACTGAACCTTCGTCCAAATTAAATACCTGCGGCGAAGGGGAAGACCTTTCCGTTGTCGGCGACGAAGCCGGAGGGGTTCGACGTCGGGTGGGAGGCCGGAACGTGAGCACGCCGCCGCCGGAAATCGCCCCGATAGGCTTCGGATGATTGGGGTTTTCGAACCCAAAAGCGTTTTCGGAAGAGAGTGTTCGGCCGGAGGTGGATGTGCGACTTCGAGAAGAAGAAAAACCGAAGTTTTCAGCCGGAACACCGGTGGAACGGCTCGGGAAAGCCGGAGTACGGTCTGCCGCGCAGGTTTCCTTCGAAGATTTCGACGAGTTTCGTCGAAGGAATGCCGGGCAGGAGAAGACTCAACACGCCTGTTACGCGCGTCACGCGCGCTCGGGTCACGCGTGTAACGGTGCGCGGGAACTTAGGTGCCGATTCAAATCGGGACCAAAGTTCCTGCATGGGCCTCATCCTAATCCGGCCCAACAACCTGATTAGCTTCTGCCGGCGGTTGGGCCGGATGAAATTACAACCGCCGACGACTTCATTATACCCGTCGGCGGATAAGATCTCCGCCGACGAAAGAATTTCGTACCGTTGGCGGAGAATTCTTTTCTACTAGTGGAAAGTACAATTCCTTGAGAAGAGCGGGCTATCTCAAGGCCTAGGAAAGACTTCAAATTGCCAAGATCTTTCAACTTAAACTGAACCTGTAAGAAGCATTTTAACTGTACAAGGGCATCAATAGAAGGGCCAGCAATAACTATGTCATCGACATAGACAAGTAAAGCCCCAATAGAAGAACCAGATCATATAATGAATAATCAATAGTCTGATTTGGATTGAAGAAAACCATATTGGAGTAAAACCTAAGAAAACTTTAAAAACCACTGTCGTGAGGCCTGTTTCAGGCCATAAATGGATTTATGCAACTGACACACCAACTTTCCATGAGAGACAAGGTTTTGTCCCTTTTGAGCTTAACCCAAAGGAAGATCCATGTACACCTCTTCAAATAAATTGCCATTCAAAAATGCATTGTTCACATCTAATTAAGCTAGATACCATTTCTGACTTGAATCTAAAGCCAATAAAACCTAGACAGTAACTAACTTGGCCACTAGTGACAAAGTATCTATGAAATCAATGCCTTCTTGTTGATCATATCCCTTAGCAACTAAGCGTGCTTTATAGCACTCTATAGACCTATCACTGTTATACTTGATCTTATACACCCATTTACACCCAATAGAATGTTTGCCAGGAGGTAAAGTGACAATAGACCAAATGTTGTTGGATTTCATAGCATTAATTTCTTGCTGCATAGCGTCTCTCCAATGCTGATGTTTAACAGCCTGATGAAAAAACCGGGGTTCTTCTTGAGAAGAAATAGCCAAAACAAAGCCCTTATGTGACAAAGAAATGATATCATAGGAAAGATGCTAGGATAAAAAGTATAGAGTATGAGAAAGGACATTAAGTGTTGGTGAAGTAAGAAGATTACAATGATAGTCTTGAAGACAGGAAGGGAATTTAGAAACACGTGAAGAACGTCGATGAGATTGAGAGGTCGTTTGAATCAGTGATTTAAAAATCGAACCGACCTTGCCGGTTCTACCGGGTTCAACTAGAACCGGGGCTTTGGACGGTTCAGTTTGCTCAAAAACCAGAAAATGGTAAAAAAATCAGTTACTGGATGGTTTAAACAATTCAACTGCTGAACCGTGAATCGGACCGGTTGAACCGGTCTAGACACTCTTTTTAGCTTTTTAATATTTTAATATTTTAAAACCTGTTTTTGGTATATAGAAATCTTATTATGAATCTTTTTTAATGAGATGCAACTCATACCTCTTGAACCACCTGTTGAACTGGTTCAATCAGAATCGGAAGCTCCACCAGTTCAGTTTTTAAAACACTGGTTTGAATAGATTTAGAAGGTGGTTCAGAATGCTAAGTGGTGTGAGATGAATGAGAAGTGGGTGAAGAAAGACCAGAAACATGCTGAGATATATCGGAGGCTGGAAAGGGTATCACCAAATCAGGAAAAGGATCTATCAACTAATCAGCTGGAGCCACAAAATAAAAGGGAAATATAGATTCATGAAAAACAACTTCTCGTGATATAAACACCTGTTTGGTGTGAATATCATAAAGCTTGTAACCCTTTACACCAAGGGGATACCTAATAAAAACACAAAAGCGTGCTCGAGGATCAAATTTAGCATGATAAGCAGACAAAGTAGAGGCAAACATAAGCCAACCAAAAACTCTAAGACTAATCAAATGAAGAATGATATAATAGCTCATAAGGAGTTTTATGACCAAGAATTTTGGAGGGTGTTCTGTTAATCAAATAAGTTGCAGTACAAACTCAATCACTCCCAAAAGAAATTGGAACCCGGGTTTGAAAAACCAAAGCACGAGCTACATTTAACAGATGTTGGTGCATCCTCTCAACCACTGAATTTTTTTGTGGAGTTGTAACACAAGAACGTTGATGTAAAACCCATTTACGCAAAAAAAAAAAAAAAAACAGACCAAATTCTTTGGCATTGTCTGATCTGAAATTTTTGGTTTTGACATGCAACTGAGTTTCAATCATAGAAAAAAATGGTGAATGACTGCAGCAACATCAGACTTTTGTTTAAGCATGTAAATCCATGTAAATCTGGTGCAATCATCTACAATGGTATTAGAGTATCTATAACCAAGGCGATCAGGAATATGTTAAGGACTCCATATATCGCAATGGATCAAGTCAAATGGTGATTTTGACAAATTGTTATGAGAAATAAAAGGCAAACACCTTTGTTTAGCCGTTGGACTCACATAATAAACATCTGTGGTTTTATTATGACTTGACAAATCACAATTCAAATGAGGTTCTAAGACATGTAATACATAGGAATAAAGATGATCAAGTCTCTTATGCCAAACTGAGGCTGAGACGTTATTGACTAAACCATAAATATTACAACATTGAGATGAAACTTTCAAACAATCAGTTACCAACTTTCTGGTATCCAAAACATATAGGTTTTCAAATTGATGACCCTTGCCAATTATTGTCTTCCCTTGGAGATCCTGAATTACAAAGTAACTAGGAAAGAAACTGACTATGAGAGAAGAATCAGCTGTAAGTGGACTCACTGATATGAGATTAAACTGAAATTGAGGAACGAATAAAACAACCTAGAGAACCAAAGAGGAATTTAACATAACATCTCCAGCTACTTGAACAAGAATAGTGACCTTATTGGGCAGCATAATAGATGAATTTCAAATAGGCTTCAAAGAACGAAATAGATTGAAAATTGACCATATATGTGTAGATGCTCTTGAATCAACTACCCAAAAGAACATGCCAAATAAAACTGGATACATAGAAATAGAAGAAGAAATACCTACTGCGTAAGAAGTGGAAGGAGAATCTTGAACCTTAGTAGTCTTAATAGAAGACAGGAGGTGAGTAGAAAGCATTGTCGTGAGTTGTTGATATTGGCTGGAATTAAGAGTTTGAACAAAACCACTGATATCAGTACCACTTCGAACTTCTCAGTAGCATCAGAATCAGTAGAAGTAACTTGATTCACAACAACAGTCTTGTATCTTGGTTTATAACCCGGTGGATAGCCATGAAGCTTGTAACACTTCTCAATCGTACGACCATGAAAGTTACAATGTTTGCCGAATGGTCTGTCCTTCCTCAAAGATTTTCTATTTCCATTTCCAGAACCAAGAACATCATGTTTATTGGAAGCAATGGAACAAAGTGCAAAAGCCATACTTTGACCAACAGCTCCCCCTGAAGTAATGCTTCTCTAGCGCTCTTCTTGACTTACAAGTAAAAACACTTTACTAATCGACGAAAAAGGATCTAAGAGAAGGATCTGACCTTTAGTTTTAGCAAAAGAATCATTCAAACCCTTCAAGAATGACAATACATAATCCATCAGGAAATAATCGACTACGTTTTTAACTCCACCACAAGTGCACTTTCCACACGTGCAAGCAGGCCAAAAATTGGATATACTCCATTTCAAAGAAGAAGCTACTAAGCGAAAAGTACAAATGGGCTTGCCAACACACAAGGTTCTATAAACAAACCGAGTTCAACAACCACATATACATCGACTACGAGAAAACCAAAGTTAAACACCTGAGAAGTTAATCACTTATATGTGCACTATAGATCAGAAGCTTCTGCTCAGGAGAATCGAACCTCAGCAAGGATCTATTTCTGAAATTGTCACTTCATTGACTGAATCCGAGCCAGTCTTCTAAGTAGATTGAGAAGACTCGATCCAATTCATTGAGTGCTTATCCCGCCCGATTTTTCCAACAATTAAAATTAAATCCTGGTGCAGACGGAACTGGCAGCATTATAGAGTGGCTACTCAGCATGAGAACAACAGTGGACATGAGGGGTCTCTCTGTCGGATCTTCTTGCACACGGAGCAGACCCAAGTGAATGCACCTCAATGCTTCATCTTTTTGGTAGTCTTCGTCCAGTCTTTGGTCCATCAAATCCATAATTCTTCTTTCCTTCCAAAGTCTCCACGTCTGTCACAAAAAAGTAATCTCTCTAAAGATTGAAGACCCCGGATACATTAGTAGTATTTATCAGGTAACGTTCAATACTTACATAGCATAATAGGTCGACAGAAGATTCTGATGTAGCAAAACCGGAGTTCCTTTGGCCAGTAACAATCTCCAATACTATAACCCCAAAGCTATAAACATCTGATTTAGCAGAGTAGTGACCCTGCATATCGTACTCAGGAACTATATATCCACTGCAATAGGATTACAAGTACACAACTGTTAAAATCCTCAGATTTTATACATACATGTAGCTACAACTGCAATGTAAGTAGAAAGAATTTACTGAAAAAAGACACGACTTACTATGTTCCAGTAATACGACTTGTATTGCCTTGCGTTTCATCTCTCCCGAACAGCCTTGCCAAACCAAAATCTAAAATTTCCGGATTCATCTCATGATTATCCAACAAGATATTTCTAGCTTTCAAGTCCCTATGAATGATACGGAGTCTAGAACCCTCATGGAGATAGAGAAGGCCACTAGTGTTAGGGACCGACTTGTCCCTCAAGAAAAGGATCAATTAGATGATTCAGCTCAAAGAGACATGCCTTAACTAGAATCCAATTTAACATGTACTTATTTTAGTCTTGTGATTATCTTTAGTAATATTGTTTATTTGATTTGGTCCACATGACCTAACCTGGATGTAATTCCTTGCACCTATATGTACTCTAGTTCACAAGTAATAATACAACCAGAAGTTCAGAGTTTACATGGTATCAGACCGACCCTAGTCTCAAATCTAAGTCGTCTTCTTCTTCACTTCTTCTCTGAATATAATGAAGTTCTAGGTCCATGGCTGAATCATCGCCTTAGTCCTCTACTACTCCTTACATGCCCAATCAGCTGCTCACTCTTGCGGTCACATGTTCGACCTCAGTGTCACGCTTGGCCAATATCACTTAGACGTTTCCAACATCTCACATCACGTGTCCAACATGCTAGAGAGGCAGAATTATTTGCTTTGGTCAGAAGATGATGCCCGTTCTCCATTGTCAACAAGTTATGGGGTTCGTCGATGGTTCTATTCTTGCACCTCAGCTCGCTTCATCCAAATTGTTTGATATGCTAGTCCAGAATCCTACGTACACACAGTGGTTCTTCCTCGATCAAACAATTCCGAGTTGGATTGTTTGCACTCTGTTTGATAGTGTCGTTGGCTACACGCTTGGTCTTCCCACAACTTGCGCAATGTGGCAGAGGTCCATCTTTGCCTCCAATAATCAGACACGTTTGAACCACCTTCGCTTTCTGTTGCAGACTCTGAAAAAGGGGACCCTCTCTATGTTGGCCTATTTAGACAAAATCAATAATATAATTGATGATTTCCCTGCATCAAGTCATCCTTAGCTGATTATACTATTAATTATAATGTTGTTAGCGGTCCTGGCCAGGAGTTTGAATCGTTTGTTTAGACTGTCACTGGGCGTAAGGACCCACATTGGTTTGAGACACTGCAAAGTCTCCTACTCACACTAGAGCATCATCTACAAATTCTCGAGAACCCTGTCACAATTGACATATCAGCCAGCCCCTTTATTAATGTTGCCACACGTGGTGGTCGAAGTCGCTCTAATGGCCGTGGGTGTGGTCATCATAATCTAGGTCATGCTAGTAATGGAGGTCATGGATAAGGTCAGTCTGAGAATTCAGACAGTACTACTCATCCGACATGCCAAATCTACCAAAAGTAGGGCCACTCTACGGTTCAGTGTTGCAATCGCTTTAATCTTATTTTTTTGAATGTTGTGACTCAACAGATGCATTGGGCTCAGGCTAACAATGCCAATAATATAGCCTCGTATATAAATTATGGTGCTTCCCACCATATTGCTTCTGACTTCTCTCTGCTCACTGACGGTGCCCAGTACATTGGTTCAGATAAGGTCCATCTTGGCAATGGTATAGGTTTGACTCTCTCCTTTGTTGGTTCACATCGGTTAAACCCATCCATAACCATACATAATGTTTTGCATATTCCCTCCTCCCTCAAAAATCTTCTCTTTGTCAGTCGTCTCACTTCTGATCACAATAGTTGTATTATATTCGATTATAGCAATTTCGTTGAACAGAAAGCTAATTCGGGCAAAACTTTACTCAGGGGCCAGCATAAGAATGGGCTTTAAATCATGGACCATGTTTCCTCTCCATTGTCTATATTGTAAGTTGATTCCCCATTTTCTTTTTGGCCCCAAAGATTAGGACACCCTAGTTTTGAAATTTTGTGCAATGTATTTTGAGTTCTAAATATTAAAGTTTCTAATAAAAAGGCATCATGTTATGCGTGTCATTTTTCTAAATCAATAACTATGCCTTTTTCTAATCCTGTGCTACAGGCTACTTCTCTGTTACATACTGTATGTGCAAACGATTGGGGACCTTGTCCAGTTCAATCTTTTGGTGGCTTAAAATACTATGTCTCATTCATTTATCAATATAGTAGATATACATGGGTGTATTTTGTGCACAAAAAATCAGAAGATTACTCCTCATTTATTCAATTCAAAAATTTTGGCTTAAAATTTAATCTCCTAAAGAGTAAAGTATTTCCAGTCCAATGGAGGAACAGAGTTTGTTAATCATCAATTTAAGTCTCTCTTCCCCGCTTCGTGTACTTTCATCACAGGATTTTGTGCCCTTATACTTAGCTAAATGAAGTGGTTGAGCGCAAGTATAGGCACATAGTGGATAGGGGCATGACTCTGCTTGCGTAAGCCACCATGCCCAAATCTCACTGGGACACTGCCTTTTCTACTGCAGTCTTTCTTATAAATCTGCTTCCCACACGACTTTTGTCTTTTAAAAGTCCAAATGAGTTTCTTTTTAGTTGCCCACCAAATTACTCGTAATTCTGCATTTTTTGTTGTTTATTTTGTCCGCACTTGCGCCCTTATTTTGTCCATAAACTTACTAATCGTTCTATTGCTTGTGTATATCATGGATATCACCCCAATTATAAAGGTTATAAGTGTTTGGATACTTCTACAGGTTGTCTATTCATCAGTCGCGGTGTGGTTTTCAATGAATAGACATTTCCATATGCTCGCCCCTCCTTGTTTCCTATTCCTCAGACTGTGTCTTCATCTTCTTCTCCTGTTCCATTGCTGCCACTCCTGTTTGCACTGAGTGGACCATCGCTCTCAATCCCAGTCATTATCCCCTGCTTTGGTTGGTTCTCCATCTGGTGCCTCACCTAACCCTCCTTCTATGCAGAACCCGAGTCTTGTTTATGATTCATCTTCTGATACTTCTATTGCTCGACCCCATGCTCCCCTTGCTACCCATAGCATGACTATTGGTTCTATGACCGGTAACCTCAAGCCAAGACTTTTAAAGTCACACATCATCCTCCAGACCTTCATCCTAGTCCAATTGAACCAACATGTTTTAGTCTGGCTATCAAACAGCCAGAGTGGTGAGCGGCCATCCAAGCTGAATTTAATGTACTTTTGACTAATTAAACTTGGACACTTGTTTCTTTGCCACAGGGGAGACGAACTATAGGTTGTAAGTGGGTGTTTTGTCTGAAGACTAGATCAGATGGTTCAATTGAAATGTGCAATGCTCAATTAGTTGCAAAACGATTCAATCAAAGTGGGGGTCAAGGCTCCTTTGAGAGTTTCAGTCCAGCAGTCAAACTGGTTACTATTCGGGCAGTGCTGGCACTTGCAGTCAGCAACCACTGGGAAATTCGTCAACTGGATATCACCAATGCTTTTTAAAACGGTACTCTATCTAAAGAAGTTTATATAGTTCAGCCTCCTGGGTTTGTTGATCCATCACAGCCACTTGCAGTATACCAATAGTGAAAGTATCTGTATGGTCTTAAACAGAGTCCAGGCGCTTGGTAGAATCATCTTACTTGGTATTATGGTTCAGATTTCACTATATATATTCTTATTTATGTGGATGGTATTATTGTTATGGGTTGCAGAAATTATAGTCTCAATTCTTGGTCAAAGACCTCGGTGATCTTTATTATTTTTTTGGGAATTGAAATTGTTTGTAATAAAGCAGGTTTGCATCTTTGTCAGTCTAATTACACTCCAGTGTAAAGCCTCTTTCCACTCCAGTGGCTGCTGGTTCGAAATTATCAAAACATGAAGGTTCCCCTCTCGGTGATCCTGCTGAGTATAGGTCCACAGTTAGCGCTCTCTATTATTTAACACTAACTTGTTTAGAAATACAGTATGCAGTCAATCGCGCTTGTCAATTTGAGTAGTCACCCACCGATGTTCTTTGGTTTGCGGTGAAATACATATTGCGCTATTTGAATTGTACGATGTTAGTTGGATTTTTTATTCAGCCAGTTGGTGATCTTGGTCTAGATATGTTTTGTGCAGATTGGGGTGGCTGCCCTCAAGATCATCATTCGGTGACCAGTTTTTGTATTATATTTGGTGGTTCTTTGATCTCTTGGCCTTCAAGAAGCTACCCAACTATTGCTCGTTCTAGTGCGAGTATAGAGCTTTGGCAATTGCTTTTGCATAAACTTCTTGGGCTACAATTGTTTCACGAACTCTATTTTTTTGTCAAGCATCCATCTACCTTATGGTGGGAAAATCTTTTGGCCACCTACATGGCAGCCAATCCGGTTTTTCATGGGCGAGTTAAGCATGTGAAACTTGATTATCATTTCATATGAGAGTGGGTTACATGTGGCCATCTTCAAGTTAAATACATTCCGACTCAAAATCAGGTCATTGATGTCTTAACCAAGGTCTCTCAAGGGGGCAATTCTCTCGGTTAATCTCCAAGCTTCGTGTCTCAACGAAGACACTAACCTTGCGGCGGAATGTTAGAGACCGACTTCATACTCAAGCTAACGATCAATTAGAAGATCCATCTCAAGGAGTCCTACCTTAACTACACTCCTAGTTAACATGTACTTATTTTAGTCTTGTGATTATCTTTAGTAAGATTCTTTATTGATTTGGTCCACGTAACCTATCCTGGATGTAGCTCCTTGTAACTATATGAACTCTTGTTCTCAAGCAATAACAGAATCAGAAATTCAGAGTTTACACTAATTTATCTTTAAGAGTATCAAAATCAGACTAATATTCCCAGACAAAGTACCAGAAACAGATAGCATTACATATCCATTAAAGTTCAGAGCTTCAGTGAATTAATTACCAGCTCCTAGCTGTTGTGGTTGTCGACCTCATCGGGGATCTAATTCAGAAATTGTCACTACATTTATGGAATTTGTTAATTGGGACGACCCAGTCCAAGGCATATCTAAACCTCTAGAGTTATTATCATCCCTGCTCATCCCACTGCTTTTAGTACAATATGCTGGTCGAGAAGGAACTGGTAGTTTTATGGTGTATCTGCTGAGCATGAGAACAATTGTAGACATGAGGGGTCTCTCCGTTGGATCGTCCTGCACACAGAGCAACCCCAAATGAATACACCTTAATGCTTCTTTCCTCTGGTAGTCTTCACCCATACTTTGATCCATCAAATCTGTCATTCTTCCTTCATTCCAGTGCCTCCATATCTGTCACAAGTAAAGAACCGTATATAATAAGACCCACTTACATGGTTGGGTTACTAATGTTTTTCAGCTGATACTTACGTAGCTTAGAAGGTCGAGTGAAGGTTCTGATAGAGCAGAACCTGAGTTCTTTCGACCAGTTACAATTTCCAATACTAAAACCCCAAAGCTGTACACGTCTGATTTAGTAGAGTAGCGTCCCTGCATGGCGTACTCTGGTGGCATATATCCACTTCACAAGATTACAAATCCAGAAGCTAGTTAGTAAAAACTTTCAGAATTTGCGGAAAAAAGAAGAGAAGAAGAACAAAGAGGGTGAGACACCATTTATGGGAAAGAAAAATTATCAACAAACTCGCAAAATTGCTTTAGGGATCAGTTACTCATGTAAAAGCTCTTTGATCTGATAGAGGATAATCTATTAGTGGCTGAAAAGTAGTTCAGACGGCTGCATATATAAGGATCCTAATTATAAGTTACGGAGTTCCAAAGTCTCAAGTATGCATGGAATCCTATTGAAATAACTGCTCCTAATGTAATTCATGGCAATCAAAAGAAAATGGACTTACTATGTTCCAACAATACAACTAGTATTGCCTTGTGTTTCATTTCCACCAAAAAGCCTTGCCAAACCAAAGTCTGAAATTTTAGGATTCATGTCTTTATCCAGCAATATGTTGCTAGCCTTTAAGTCCCGGTGAATGATACGGAGCCTTGAATCCTCATGGAGATAGAGGAGCCCTCTAGCAATTCCAACAATGATTTTGTATCGTGTGCTCCAATCAAGACGCGCACTATTGGTAGCATCTGCTGCAAGAAACGAAAAACTCAAAACCAGGTCAAAAATATATTACAATCTGATGAGGTCAAGATGAAATCGAGTAACATATTAATTAACAATGGCGAAGTGAGAAAAACCAAACCAAAAAGGAATCTATCCAGGCTACTGTTAGGCACGTATTCATAAACCAGAAGCTTCTCCTGGTCTTTGGCGCAGCAGCCCCACAATTTCACTAGATTTCTATGCTGAAGCTTAGCAACCAAATTGAGCTCATTTTTAAATTCTGCCATTCCTTGGCTTGAAGTCGCCTGAAGCCTTTTTATTGCTATGTCCCGTCCGTCCGGCAGTGTCCCCTGTTACAAAAACGCCATATATAGTTCGGAACTATATTTTGAATACACCATGTGATTATCGAGGATTAGTTCGGAACCATATATTAAATACCCCATGTTTTTATATATTAAAGAATTAAGTAACCGAAGATGAGTTTTGAGAGTAATCCATATGCACTCAGCACCATGCAAATACACCAATATGTTATCGTATATCAAGAAATTAATTGACCGGAGAAGGGCTTTGACAGTATGTACTGATCAGAACCGAGGTGGTACCTTGTAAACGGGTCCAAACCCGCCTTGTCCGACTTTATTTGTAAGAGAGAAGTCATTTGTTGCAGCTCTGAGGGTTCCTAAGTCAAACAAGAGCGATTCCGAGCTTCTCATGTCATCTTCATTAGCATCTACAACATTTTTTTAAATAGAAACATTAAACTACAGCAGAATTCAAATCAAGCAGGCTAATTTTCATCCAAATCCCATTAATATCTTATTTTCAGATCATAAAAGATTGACCTGGCATCTTTTTCCATTTTTCCTTTCTCCTCGATAGGTAGATGCAGAGGATAATCCCGATGACTGCCACAACGGCTGCTGATACCGAAGATATGACAACTATGATATTAGTTTTGCTCTTATTCGTCCCTACGCGGAAAACAGAGTATATTTTCCACCATTAGTTGACCCGAAACAGCCCAGAGAGGCAATTACCCTTAGATATATCAAGCTAAAAGCTTGAATGAGAAATAATATCACATAACAAGCAAGTACTCGTGTGAAGTTATAATTAGTGTACCGTAGGTCGAAAGAGAGGAAGGAGAATCAGGGAGCAGCGGCGACGGAGTGGCAGCTCCGTCTGGAGGCGCTGGTGGCGGCACCGGTAGCGGCGGAAGCCTATCGGCGGGATCAAATGGACTGGTCCGAAACCGTATGTTGCAGGTTGGAAAGTATACCCATCCACCGGTCTTGTTCCGGCAGCAAGAAGGTATCCGAGAAATAGTTCCCGAGAGACAGGAGGAGCACGCAGTAGGAGATAAATCTCTGGTACACTGTGCCAAGCCGTATATGTCTGAGAATTCATCATAAGGTGCTTTGCCCCAAGCCAATCTTGAGGAGTTAAAAGCAGCCTCAGTTGACAGATTTTGCATCAAACTGCTTAATTGAGCGTTGAAAACGCTTAGTTCTGTGACGATAAACTGACTGGTTCTAAATACCGCGAGACTATCATCGGATTCGGAGAAGAACCTGCGATCAGAGTAGCGCACGATGCAGCTGTAGTAACGGATTGTAGCGCTTCTCTTATTGGGGCAACGTTCGCCTATAACTTCCGAAATGGATTTGTTAAGGCATGCTCTGCAAGAGTCGGCCGTCGCCGCCGACATGCACTGAGCGTAGCCGTAGATGTGATCCGTGCCGGTGCCGACGCTGGTATTGTAGTAGGTGTCTATTCTGGGGACGGCCTTTGAAGCCAGAGAAGGGAGGAGAGCTTTGAGATTGGTCTCATACTGGGAACCAGAAGTGTAATTCGCACTGCTGCTGGGGCAGTTTGTGAGGATGATCTGTTCTTCTTGTGCCTTAACAACAAATATCGCAAAGGAGAAGAAGAGAAAGAAGAGGAAGCAATTCGGCAACAGCAAAAACCTCCTAAATTCCAACATCTGCGGCAATTCACCAGAAAATAATCCCCAGAATTAACAAGCAAGCTTGTGAATATCGTGTATATGTGAAGGAGATAATTAAGACGGGCACTATGAAACTGCAATTATGCAAAACCTGAAGTAGAAGCGACTTTTCGTCGCCCCTCATAATACGGCTCTTGAGTCACGACCAATAAATTCTGTGTTTACAGGACTGCAGAAGCGAACGGTCAGTCAATGTCGGCTGTCGATAATTCATCGTGTAAAAACAGATTTAAATGGGTAATTTCATGTAAATTTAAATATTTAATTACATCATAGTTTTACTTTCTAATGCTTTGGTATGGCCTGTTCGACCGGGTTCAATTGGAAAGGGACATTTAACGGTTCGGTTTGCTCAAATACCTAGAAATAATAAAAAACAGGTTGACAGGCTGAGCAGTTCAACCTCTGAACCGGGAATCGGACCAGACCGGTTGAACCGGTTTACTTACCTATTTAGTATTTAAATAGTTTTGTGTATTTTTAATATATTTTTTGTATATAAAAATAGAGTGGTGATAGGGGCACAGCGGCTGTGTCCGAGTCGGGCACAGCCGCTCTAACATGATATTAAAATAATACATTTCACGAAATCCGTGAAATGTATTATTTTAATATCATGTTAGAGCGGTTGTGCCCGACTCGACACACACCACCGTGCTCTATCATTATTCATAAAAATATTATTATATATTTTTTAATGAGAAACAACTCATACCGATTGAACCACCGGTTGAACCCGATTAATCCGGTTGAACCAGAATTGGAAGCTCCACAGGTTCAATCACCGATTTTTAAAACATTGGGTATATCAACAAGTGGAGGGCCACCACTTTATAAATGGTGAAGGCCACGTAAGTGGTGGAAAGGTTTTAATTGGGATTAAACGATGTGTACAGTACTATGCTTTGGTAGATCCTAAATAGAGACTTTGACATTTTTATTAACCCATGATCTATTCTACTTCTTGGTAATGTATGACTTTGTCTGTATAACCAACAATCCTCACTTCGAACAAATTACCACCTGTTTTTCCTTAAGTGATCAGCCATCCACTTCATCATGTACAGCCCGACTTAAGAGCTCATTTATCCAAGCTGAACTCGTCCTTATAGAAATGTATTGATTGTCTAATGGAGACTAACTACGGATCTCATCACCAATTAAATGGAGATAACTTTTGTTTGGCACCCCAAATATGTAAACTTGACTAGTGCATGAAGTTCAACTCCTCTTCATAAGAGCACACGACTTTCCCACAAACCCAACTCCATTTCACCAGTGCGCATGTGCCACTTGTCTAATAGAGATTAACAACGCATCTCATCGCTAGTTAACCAGAGCTAACTACCTTTGTTCGGCATCCTAAAAATTTCCTCCACATAGGTAAGTTCAGGTCATTGCTCCGATACCACTTGTTAATCGATCTCCATATTAGATAGTGTGCACTTTGGGCTCAAACCCGAAAGGAATTTTTCTTAGGGTTTTACCCAAAAAACCTCATACAAATAAAATTTGTCCTTCTTTATTATCCCAAGATTATCCTCACTTTTACTAATGTGGAGATTAGTTAAATCTATAACCCAATAGTTATGAATAGCGAACCACTACCAAAGTTATAAAAATACTTTCTTTCTACGTATAATTCTCCATGCACCATGACTAATAAGGGGAACTCGATCGATCAAAAAAGTGTAAAAATGAACCAGCGAAACATACAAACATAGAAAAAGAAAGCTGAGTATTTAGCCTTGAAATATTAATATGTAAACCCGTATAGTGAAACTCCTTGGCTAACTTTAACAACAACGATATCAAATTCAGAAATAAAAGTAATATCAATACTACCTTCTTTTAGTTTGAGGTTTTTATATGTGGACCTGGCAGTCCAAGTTGTAACATTTTTATTTAATAAAAACGTTTTTCATTGATAAAAACACTAGTTAAAATAAGCTTTTTAACAAGGGTTTTCGTCGAAAACCGCCAACGAAAATTGATGTTGTGTGACTATGACCCCCAAAAATGATGTCAGGGATCTTTTAAAAACCTCCAGGGATAAGTGATTTAAGCCGGGGGTCATGCCCAAAAACCCCCGGTATAAATATTATTCCCGGGGGTTTTCCTTTTGACCCCCGGTATAAATATTATTCCCTGGGGTTTCCATTTTCACACCCAGTATAAATGTTATCCCTGGGGGTTTCCTTTTACACCCCCGATAAAGCATAGTACGGGGGGGTTTAGTTTTCGACCCCCAGCATTACTGCCAGACGTAACTAACCCCAGAAAAAAGATTTTAGCCGGGGGTTTCTCTAAAACCGCTAACAAAATATCTTAATTCCGGGGGGCTTTGACAAAACTACCAGGAATTAGTTTTTACATCGAGGGTTTTGGGTTGAACTCCCGAAAAATCTGTATTTTACCGGGGGTTTTCGTCATGAACCCACGGAATACTTTTTCACGGGAGATATTTTAACCCCCGCGAATAGGTCACGAAAATATTTCACTCGCGCGCACATTTCTGTCCCTCCCGCCTATTGCACTTGAGTAATGATACGGACACAGCCGTTGTGTCCGAGTCAGGCACAACGGCTCTCACATAAAAATTAAATAAAATATTTCACGAAAATCAAAAAATATATTATTTAATTTTATGTGAGAGCCGCTGTGCCCGACTCGGATATAGCGGTTGTTCCCGAATCATTATTCATTGCCCTTGTATGCAGAGTTCCCTAATTCGTCAAAGTCCCTGCGTCCTAAACCAGTCTTTGCCGTTGTCGCAGTTGTCACCGGTGTCGTCGCCGCAGTTGTCACCGGTGTCGTCGCCGCAGTTGTCACCAGTGTCTTCGCCGCAGTTGTCACTGGTGTCGTCGCCGCAGTTGTCACCGGTGTCGTCGCCACAGTTATCACCGCCATTGTCACTGTCGTCGCCGCCATTGTCCCCGTCGTCACCGCCATTGTCACCGTCGTCGCCACCTTAGTCATTGCTGTTGTCGCCGTCCGGGGGTTTGTGACTATGTTCTTCTCTCAGATTTCTCCATTTCGTGAGTTTTGTTTCATGTAAATCTGCAATTGATTTCGCGCCGTTAGATGGCAATGGAAAGGAGTTCAGTGGACGGAAATTTTCATTTAACCTCCGATTACAATCCCTTTTTGTGAAAAATAGTTTTTTGCGCCAGCTGCTCCTCTCTGCCATCGGCCTACATCATGGGATTCAAAGCTGCTCTTTTCAATTATTAAACAAGTAAACAAGCTAATTTTCTTCCCACATGCCTCCATGGGTATGTCTTCTTTCCTATGCGTTTTTGGTGCATCCTTGCCCACATGCTCGTGACTCAGTAGATGCAGAGAAGCTGCACGCCCTTCTGATATACCATTTCCCACATGTCTGTGACTCATCAGATGCAAAGAAGCTGCATGCCCTTCCGATATACCCTTCCCCACACTTCTACGAGTTCTCATTGATATCGACTTAACCTGAAGCGCCCACGGTTTGGAATTATTTGACCACCCTTGTTTAATTTTTCTGTTTTTCTGTTTCAGAATGATCTATTCTGATTTCTTAACCACTTTTGTATATGTAATACCTAACTGAATAAGTTGGATTTAGATACCTTGCATTAAATGTTGACATGTTTAAAGTTTTTAAAAAACAGGACTGCATGCATAAGCCCACTTACAAGTAGGTTATTCTGTTTCATGAGCTCACTTATCTAAATCCTTAAAATAGGACTGTTGCATATGCCCACTCGTGGGTTGTTATCTGAATCCTTAAATAAGAGCAAAAGTTAATGCTCATCTTATCTAAAATACTGACTAAATCATGATCTTATTTAATCGTTTGATATTCTTTATGTGGATGCAGACACACCTTCTAAAGTAGATAAACTTCTCGATGCTCCTGGTTTTAGTAAAGATTGGGTTGCTAGTCATTTGAAGGTAATTTTATATATGATATATTTTGCTTCTTCTTTCCCCAAGTATTTCCTGACATTTCTATCAGATTAATTAACTAATAACTTGCTTGTTTATGAAGAAGCCAGCATAACTATATATTGATATTAACTCATGTCCAAACTTGGTGCTGTAATAGTAGTGGTCTTGTTTATAATTTTGTTATTAAGTTTCAGACTACTACTACTCTTTCTCTCTCTCATAACTTTGTATGAATTTTCTAATTTGGTTGTATACATCATGGTATTAGATTATATTCATCATGGTTTGAGATTAAGGTTTAGTACCAGATTGTATGTCTTTGGTGAATTACCATTGAAACCGAATTTGATTTTCTAGTGGCGTATTTTAATTCACTATTGGTTCTTGTTAGGTATTGTAAGAAGATATTGAAGGTGAACTACTTGTGTCTTGGTTTTGCTAGCCTTTTCTATTTTTTTTTATTTGTACTTATGTCTTAGGATTACTAAGAAAGCTGAGGAGGAAGCATAGCAGAATTTGGAAAGAGACAATTGCGATGTTGCAACGATATGTGATGGGACAGTCATGAATACTTCGTGCATCATTGATAGTCGGTAGCTCAGGTTTGCTCCTTAGACTCTTGCTAATTTAGTTGTTTCAATTAAAAATTGAAACATTTATTCATAATTAAACTTATTTGCTATTTGTTTACTTTTTGTAAAATAGACACAAGATGTAGACAACGACTCCACAGCTCAAACTTGAAGTTTGCAGTGTACGCAAGTGGTTTTTATTGTCACTATGTATTTTTTTTACTTTTATAAAACTATAATTTTGCCCCACTATATAGTTGCAATTTTATATATATGAGTTATTTATATTTTTATTCAGTTTGTAAGAATTGTTGTGACTTTGTGAACAGACCTAATGTAACTGTGGATTCATTGTTTATTAAAAGTTGTTATTAGTTTTTAGTTTAATGATGTCACGAGTTATAATAGGTCTAATGAGTTAAAATAAGTAAAGAAAAAATAATAGTAATTTTTTTAATAGAAAAAAACTTTTGCTGGGGGCTTTAAACACCGTCGGAAAAACCTGCATCACAAAGATATGGCGGTTATTAAACAACCACCGTTAAAAATATGTTTTGTCCCGGGTTTTATTTTCGTCGGCAAATGTTTTTTTTTCTCGGCAGTTTTGTATGTGTGTATTTGTATGTGTCTGTTTCTGTGTATGTGTGAGTGTATGTGTTTGTTTCTGTATGTGTGTGAGTGTATGTGTGAGTGTATGTGTGAGTGTATGTGTTTGTTTCTGTGTGTGTGTGTATGTATGTGTGTGTGTGTGTGTGTGTGTGTGTGTGTTTTGTGTGTGTGTGTGTGTGTGTGTGTGTGTGTCTGTGTTTGGAGTGTGTGTGCTTATGTGCACGCATTGGTGTGTGTGTGTGTGTTTGTGTGTTTGTGTGCGTGTGTGCGTGTGTGTGTGTGTGTGTGTGTGGATGTGTGTGTATCTATATGTCATTGGTGTGTGTGTGTGTGTGTGTGTGTGTGTGTGAGTGTATGTACGTGTGAATGTGTGTGTGTACAAACATTCGTTGTTGAGTGTGTGTGTGTGTGTGCAAGCAATAGTGTTTGCGTGTGTGTGTGTGTGTGTGTGTGTGTGTGTGTGTGTGTGTGTGTGTGTGTGTGTGTGTGTGTGTGTGTGTTTCAAGCATTGTTGTGTGTGTGTGTGTGTATTCAAGCATTGTTGTGTGTATGAGAGTGTGTGTTTGTGTGTATGTGTGTGTGTGTGTGTATGTGTGTGCAAGCATTTGTGTGTGTTAGTTTGTGTGTTTGTGTGTGTGTTTGTTTCTGTGTTTGTATGTGTGTGTGATTGTGTCTGTGAGCAAGCATTGGTGTGTGTGTGTGTATATCTATGTGTGTGTCTCTGTGTGTGAGTATCTATGTGTGTATGTGCATGTGTATGTGTGTGTGTGTGTGTGTGTGTGCAAGCATTGGTGTGTGGGTGTGTGTGTGTGTGTGTGTGTGTGTGTGAGTGTGTCTATATGTGAGTGTGTGTCTGTGTATGTGTCTGTATGCTAGCATTCGTGTGCGAGTGTGTGTGTGTGTGTGAGTGTGTGAGTGTGTCTATATGTGAGTGTGTGTCTGTGTATGTGTCTGTATGCTAGCATTCGTGTGCGAGTGTGTGTGTGTGTGTGCAAGCATTGGTGTGTGTGTGTGTGTGTGTGCACACAGTACAACCACCGTTTTTTATCCTAGCGGTTTTACGACCCCCATTAAAAACCTAATTTTTACTAGCGAAAACATTTTAGAAAATGTTTAATACGATAAAAAATTTCTCATTAATAAAAAACGTTTTTCATTATGAACAACATAAAGAAAATGAATTTATGATGCATAACGGTTTACGGTTTTAATTCTTAATTAACTAGATTTAAAATCTTTGTGGTAACGGTTTTGATATTTTTCCTATAAATACCACATCTGTTCCCTAAGTTCAATTACCGGAAAAATTAGAGCTTTAAAGAACTAGATATTCTGCTACAATTTCGAAGATGGAAAAGGTATTTATACATTTTCCATAATTTATATTTTTTATTTCATGTTTAATGTAGATTAGAAATATGTTAATGTTAGAAATTCATGAATTAATTTAGGAAATTCATACATTTGGTATTAGAGCCGAATTTGTGCTTTTTAGATTTTTTTTTGGGCATGATTTACTTTATTTTTCAATTAAATTCCGATTATGTTTACTTTTTGTTAATTAGGGTATTTTTTGAACCTGACGACCTTGTTGCCGAAATTTGTTCAATCCGGCCAGATTTCGTCGCCGTCCGACGACAAGACCTTGGGTGAATTAGTCGCCGGGCCTCGGCTGACCATTCTGCCCTAGTCGTTGGCCATTGCGATGGCTGGAATGACAGTTATGAAGCCGATAAAAGGGTCATCTTGAAACCCAAGTTTTATAACTTTCCTGTTTTGTTTTTTTGTTGTTTTCCAGCGTTTTCCGACTATAAGAAGCCTGGAGAATGGTCGACGGAGTTGGATGATCCTTTCTGTGGTGCTCGCCGGCCGTATGGACGGCCAAAACATCGTTGCAAAGAAACCCTAATTGCTCTGCATTCGGCGGCGAGAGGTTAGAGATGACCTCGCGGTCCGGTTCATTTTTCATTTTTTTTTGTTTGAGTTCGTTTCATTCGTGAAATTAGTAAAACCGGACCATTTTGGGTGGGAAAGGCTTGGGTTGGACAGCTTGCGCTGGGCTGTAGAGTGGGGTTGCCCATTTTGCAAACCTAGGGCGTTATTTGAATCCGTGAGGGGAAAACTAGACTGCCATGGAGTGGGATAGGGTGCAGTTTTCACCAAAAATTCGGAAAAATTCATAGCAAATCATAACAAATGCGAATAATTTGGGAAAAATATGGATAAATTCATCAAAATCGTCTAAAAATCTCAAATAGATTCTGATTTTGATTTTCATATTTTTAATATTTGTTTTGTAACATAATTGTATAATTTTGTTGATTAAGCTCAAATTATTGTATGATTTTATATAAATTTTGATTATACTCATTTTAAACATGAAATGTTTGTTATAATATTCATGTTTTAGAAACTAGATTATGATTTACATGAATTTTCATACTCATTTTAAGCATGAAATTTTTGTTATAATATTCATTTCTTAGAAATTAGAGTATGATTTACATGAATTTTATTTATTATGCTCAAGTTCAACATGAAAGGTTGATTATATTTTCATGTCTGAAGAATGAAAAACATGCTATTCATGAAAATTTGTAAACTGCATGATAAATAGGTTACTTTTGTGCAATTCCTTTTTTCATTATGAAAATTGTTTATTTACATATTTTAACATTTCATTTTAGCTTAGAAATTGTTAGAATTTGTAATATTTAGTTAAATTCTCTTCATATTAATATTTGAGCCTAATGTTTAAGATTAGTGCATAAAGTTTTAGCACATAAAGATTCATAACAGGTTCAATAAATAATTTTAGATGAACAATTAGGTTACGAACCAATCACAAACAATTTTGTGGTTGACATGAGACATGACCTAAATAAGTTTCACATAGACTGGTTCACTCTAGTCTCACTGGGAATGCTACTTTGTGTAAGTAGTTCGGTACTTAATCAGCTTTAGCTGAACCCGACTTTCCTGGGAGTAAACTTGGTTAATGCAATCATGTTATTGCATAATTCTTCTTAGGTATTTTGTAGAGCCTCGAACATAAAATCCTCCCACATTGTCTAGTGATTATAAAAATATAATTTTAGTTAAACAGAGAGTAGCCACAGAACCTTTAGTTAAATAAAATTATATATTAAGTTAAGCTAAATGATCACATAAAGAATTAGATATGAATTTTGATTAATTATACTTAATATGATAAAATTCACCCCACAGAAAATTTTGTCATGTTTATATAATTAATTAGGATAAAATATTAGACTATTTTAAAATTTTACCCACAAAGATTATAAAGTAGAATACAGTTTGGTAGTTTTATCATTCAGGACAAATAATGTACTCATTAAATGAATATCTATCATATAGAAATTTTAGATATACTTGAGTAAAAATTTAGCCCACAGGCAATTTTTATGACCTTAGATCAAACTTTAAGGCGTGTTTCACATTGGTAATACATGCCATTAAGCTTTCTCAAATTTATATTCTAACAATAACCTTTTGGCTTTCTACAGTTACTCAACCTGCTAGTTACTCTAATATTCATCTAGATATTCCTCAACATACTAGTGATAATTATAAAGTCTGGCAAGAAAAGATTATTCTTCATTTAGGGTGGATGGACATTGATTATGCTATAAGGAATGATGAACCGCCAGTTGTAACTGATCAAAGCACTCCTGTTGGCGCTATATGAACGATGGGAAAGATTGAATCGGCTCAGTGCAATATTCATTAAGACTAAAATTTCAACTAACCTTTGAGGTTCAATCCAACAATATGACAAAATCCTAGATCTGCTTAAAGCCATTGATGATCAATTTGTCACTTCATAAAAGGCATTAGGAAACACCCTTATAATAAAATTTTCTTCACTGTCTCACAAGCATTAAGGGTGTGCATGAGCACATTATGAAAATGCGGGGCATAGCGGCTCAACTCAAGAAACTTGAAGTAGATATGTCAGAGTTCTTCCTTGTGCACTTTATTTTGAACACTCTTCCTTCAAAATACGAGTTTTATAAGATCTCTTATAACACATAAGGATAAATGGTCTATCAATGAATAAATGACAATGTGTGAAAGAAGAGGAGAAGCTTGTCATTGAATTGGGTGAAAGTGTAATGCTGGCTACAACTCATGGGAAGAACAAGGCCCAATAATATGACAAATTTCAAGCTAGCACTTCGAAGTCTTATTTGAGGAGGAAATATAAAATACCAACTCAAGTTGATATTAAGAAAGACCCTAAGTGTTTCTTATGTAAAAAGAAGGGACATGCTAAGAAAGATTGTGCAAAATTCAAGACATTGCTTGAGAAAAAAAATTACTCTATCTTCATTTGTTTGTTATGAATCTAATATATTTAAGGTTAAAATTAATACCTGGTGGATTGACTCTGAATCAACAATTCACATTGCAAACTCCTTCCAGGGTATGGGAAGCCAGTGGAAGTGAGTTGACCATCTTATCCGGCAACATGATGGGCTCACATGAGGAGGTTATAAGAACTTGCACTTTAATTTTAAGTAGTAGTTATGTTTTCAATTTGGTAATGACTTTTTATGTACCAAGTTTCTCTAGAAACGTGATTTCAGTTTCAAGGCTTGTACCTGTTGGATATTCCTTTACTTTTAAAGGCACATCTTTCAGTCTATATTATAATACTAAATGTGTTGGAAATGGTATATTGTCTGATGGTCTTTTCCGTTTTTCCTTACATTCTGATGCCATGAATAGTTCATTGCATGTTCACACTGGTATTAAGAGGTGTAATATCAAAGAAGACTCCTCTATATTATGGCATCGGAGATAGATAGAATTAAGAGGTTAGTAAAAAATGGAACATTTAGTACTTTTGATTATACTGATTTCAAGACTTGCGTAGATTGCATTAAGGGTAAGCAGACAAACAAGTCAAAGAAATGTGCTAATAGAAATTTTGCCTTATTAGAAATCATACATACTAACATATGTAGTCCAGATTTAGAAATGTAAGGTCAAAAATATTTTATCACCTTCATAGATTATTACTCCCGTTATATGAATGTTTATTTTATTCATAATAGGTTTGAAGCATTGGATGCCTTTAAAGCCTTAAAAGCTGAAGTTGAAAACCAATGTGGGAAGCAAATAAAAATAGTGAGATCTGATAGAAGTGGTGAATATTATGGTAGATACATTATGCCTTTTGCGAGTGGACAAGCACTTGGTCCTTTCGCAAGGTTTTTTCAAGAGCATGGGATCGTTCCTCAATACACTATGCCTGGTTCTCCGAACCAGAATAGTGTTGCAGAAAGAAGAAACCGAACTCTAATGGACATTGTGTGGAGTATGTTTAGCAACTCTAATCTTCCTAAATTCTTGTGGTTTGAATCACTAAGGCCGACTACGTATATATTAAACCTGGTTCAACCAATGTTGTCCCAAAGACACCTTTTGAACTCTTTAAAGGTTGGAAACCAAGTTTGCAACATAAGTGTGTTTGGGGATGTTCGTCTGAAGTCAGAGTATATAACCCACAAGAAAACAAGTTAGACCCATTAGTGGTTTTTTCATTGGTTATGCTGAAAGGTCTAAGGGTTATAGTTTTATTGTCCACCTCTTACAACTAGGATTGTGGTATCAAGAAACACTAAGTTTCTTGAGAATGACATTATCAGTGGGAGGGATCACTTCAAGGATTTAATTCCTGCTCTTGATAATACAGAAGTTCGACCTTCCACATTGTTAGATAGATTGGTTCTTATTTATCGTACTCCTCAAGTTCAATCGAGTACTGACAACCAATCACTCAAGTTCCACAAGTTGGTGATTACCCTCCAGTTGAACAACCAGTTGACTCACAAGCTCCTCAAGGAGAATGTGGTCCAACATTAAGACGATCTACTCGAGAACGTCAACCAACTATTCCTAGTGATTATGTTGTGTATTTACAAGAACCTGACATAGGAGTCGAAAATTATCCTGAAACGTTTTTACAAACCATGTGTTATACACAGTCACATTTATGGTATGATGCCATGAAGGAAGAGATGAATTCCATGAAGAGCAACGAAGTTTGGGACCTCGTAGATTTGCCTAATGGAGCAAAGACCATTGGCTGTAAATGGGTCTTTAAGGCCAAAAGAGACTAATTAGGTAACATTGAGAGATACAAAGCGAGACGGTAAGGGTTTCACTCAAACAGAAGGAATCGATTACACAGAGACTTTTTCTCTTGTATCTAAGAAAGATTCTCTTCGAATTATTTTGGCATGAGTTACTCATTTTGACCTTGAGTTACAACAAATAGATGTGAAAACTGCATTCCTTGATGGTGATCTAGAAGAAGAGGTTATATGAAACAACCATAAGGTTTTTCTTCAAGTGATCGCAAGAATTTGGTTTACAAACTATAGAAATCCATATACGGTTTGAAACAAGCCTCCCGTAAATGGTATTTGAAATTCCATTGTGTAATTTTTTCATTCGGTTTTGTTGAAAATCCCATGGATCAATGTATATACCAAAAGGTTAGTGGGAGTAAAATTTGTTTTCATGTTTTATATGTTGCTGATATTTTACTTGCAAACAATGATAAGGGTATGCTACATGAGGTAAACCATTTTTTCTCTCCTAAGACTTTGATATGAAAGATATGCGTGAGACATCTTATGTCATTGGAATTAAGATCCATAGAGACAGACCTCGTGGCTTCTTAGGACTGTCACAAGAAACCTATATTAACAAATTTTTAGAGAGATTTCAAATGAATGAATGTTCACCAAGTGTTGCACCCATTGTGAAGGGAGACAAGTTCAGCTTGGATCAATGTCCGAAAAATGAACTTGAAAAAGATTCTATGAAGGATATTCGATATGTTTCTGTTGTTGGAAGTCTTATGTATGCTCAAGTCTGCACTAGATCTAACATTGCATATGTTGTTGGGATATTAGGAAGATATTAGAATAACCCAGGTATGGACCACTGGAGAGCTGCAAAGAAAGTCGTGAGGTACCTTCAAGGAACCAAAGACTTCATACTTATGTATAGACAAACAGACAATTTGGAAGTGATTGGCTATTCAGACTCAGACTTTGCATGTTGTGTTGATTCTCGCAAATCAACATTTGGGTACATATTTATTATGACCGGTGAAGCTGTTTCGTGGAGAAGTGTCGAACAGACTTTGACTGCGACTTCTACTATGGAATAATAAGAGTGTATGGCTACATCACATTGTGTATGGCTTAAGAGTTTCATTTCTGGGCATAGAGTTATGGATTCTATTTCTAGGCCATTGAGAATTTTTTGTGACAAATCAACTACTGTCTTTGTGTCTAAGAATAATAAGAGTGAGTCAAAGTAAACACATCGACATTAAATTCTTGGCCATAAGAGAATGTGTTAAAGAAAAGAAAATGGTCATTGAGCACATTAGCATTGAGTTGATGATTGTTGATCCTTTGACTAACGGTATGCCACCATTGAAATTCAAGGATCATGTAGAAAATATGCCACTTGATACCATTTTGTAATTTGTATATATAATCAATTTATCAAAGAAACTCTTCTGTATTCAATTATTTCTCATATTCATTTGCACAACTATATGTTTGGACCAAGAACAAACATAGGGTTTATTCATGAAGCTTTTTATTTTTTACCAAATAAAGAACTTTGGAAGCAAAATACATAGTAATGCATAGTAGATATTACTCGTACTTAGAGGACATATTTCTTTGATTCGTGTGTTTTGTTTCACATTGAAAATGTTTGTTATGCATCAAGTGGGAGCATGTAACATTTTCATTTAATTAAAAATCGTTTTTTCATTAATGGAAAATGTGTAATGCCATAAAACATTTTTTCAATTATAAAAAACGTTTTTCATTATGAAAAATATTAAGAAAATAAATTTATGAAGCGTAACGGTTTTTGGCTTTAATCCTTAATTAGTTAGATTTAAAATCTTTGTGGTACCGGTTTTGATATTTTTCCTATAAATCCCACATCTAGTCCCTAAGTTCAATTACCTGAAAAATTAGAGGTAAGAAGAACCAGATATTCCGCTACAAATTCGAAGATGGAAAAAGGTATTTATACATTTTTTCATAATTTATATTTTTTATTCTGTTGTTTGTTCTAATTTCTCCACAGCGTGCTTCTTCCCAGAAATTAATAAGAAAAACGATATCAGTATTTTTACATTTTATTGTGAGGTTTTATATTCTGAAGTGGTTGTCTTCCTGTAGCCTAATTGGCAGTCTAGATAGGGTATAGTGTTTAACGTTACCTATATGATAGGACGATAGTTCATATTTGATCTCTTATGGGACTTCGAAGGAGGCGACATCACATAGTAAATACTCACTGTGAAAAATCATCATACGCATATCACGAGAAGAAAATTGCTTCTTGCTAATTTCAATTTTTTATTCCCCCTGTTGGACTTAGAATAAAAATTTTTGGCTTACACAGCACCAGCCAGGACGGGAAGTCTACTAGCATATATAGCAGCCGTGACGATGACTCCAAAGTCCAAATTACGGCACTAAATTATAATTATTAAATAGTTAATTTAATATCATTTATTTAGTTTACTCTTTATTCTTGTGTTCCTATAAAATAATTTTTTTATCAATTTTAATTATTTTTATCGGATATGGGGAATTAAAGCAAATTTTTGTGGCCACCGTGCTATATGACCTACCGCATCCCCATGCCGTCAAACTTAGTGCAGTGGGTGGGAATGCCGACTGCTATATCTTTAAAACTTTCTTTTTAATTTTTAACCCTAAAAGCCTTGTTAACCGCATAAAGAAACTGCCAGCAAAAGTTGGGAAGAACACACAAGGAAACAATGCGGACCAAAAATATGATTCATATAGAGAAGAATATGAAGTGGTAGGCATGCATGGTACGTAGCTGTCGTCTACGTAGCTGTCGTCTAACTCTTCTTCTTATGGTATAGTAATCTTAGGCTCTCAATTACAGAACAAAACGAAAATAAAACATAAAAAAGAAAAGCAAAAATGAATAAAAAGTGCAAAGAATTAATCTTTGTTTGGTATTTCTTTTGCAGTAGAAACAGGCAGTACTTACCTTTAAATCCGCTTCTCTTTTCTTCACTGTACTATGCATGCAGCCGAAAGCCTTATGAAAGGTTTTTCAGTACTGTCTAATTTAACAGATTTGTGCGGGAGGGATTAGCCTATGGAGTAAACATATATGTTTTCGTTTTAACTAGAATTATATTCTAGATCAGTTTCAACTTTCTTGATCAATCCACAAATTGTTGTAGCAAATTAAAGTCTGATTAAGCAGCTATACCTTCACCGAGATAGCGTTTCAAGACCAGTCTCTCTCTCCGCGTCATTTAGATCACCTGTCTGCCTTATTCTCTTTTTGGTGTTTCGTCATCAATTAATAAGGCTTTAATAACTCATTGGAATGAGCCCTTTTTAACATCACTTCTCATTCTTGAATCTTGACTACATGTTCCCGAGAGACGAACTGAAGTGCAAAGTTAATAACGCTAGCTCAAAAAGAAGAGAGTGTGAAGGAAAAGAAGGCATCATATCCCCTGTAGATGTAATGCCCCCTCTGGCTAAAATAGCCTACTAATAAAATCTAAATTAAAAATGGGTCTTCATTCTCACCTATTACACGACGAAATTAACATGCCTTACATATACAAAATAAAAGTAAAAAATAAAATAGTGTTGGGAGTCAACAGATAAGCAACTCTGATGCTGGCGAGAGAGATTAGGAGGGTGTTGAGGTTGGTCTGGTATTGGCTCCCGGATGTGTAGTTCTCGCCTTTTGAGGGACAGTTTGTGAGGATCTGATCCTATTGTGCTGTGGCAACAAGCACACAGAGAAGAAGAGAACCAGATGAATCCAGCACAACTGAAGGAGACCTAAAAGGGGTTCGTAATCGAGGATCAGAAGCAACCCCAAGCGGTCCATAGTGGTTTGCCAACATGAAAGGCTCTATAAACAAACCGACTTTAACAATCATACATATATAAAACCCCAACGCAAAACGAAAGTTCAACACCTACAGAGTGTATTACATATTATAGCCCAGAAACCTCTGCTCATGGGAATCGAACCTCAGCGAGGATCTAATTCAGAAATTGTCACTTCATTCACTGAATTTTGGTCAGTCTTCTGAGTAGATTGAGAAGACTCGATCCAACTCAATGAGTGCTTATCCCGCCCGCTTTTTCCAACAAAAAATGCTGGTGGGGAGGGAACTGGCAGCGTTACAGAGTGGCTACTGAGCATGAGAACAACAGAAGACATGAGGGGTCTCTCTGTCGGATCTTCTTGCACGCAGAGCAGACCCAAGTGAATGCACCTCAACGCTTCATCTCTTTGGTACTCTTCACCCAGACTTTGATCCATCAAATCCATAACTCTTCTTTCGTTCCAAAGTTTCCATGTCTGTTACAAAAGAATAATCTCTCTCATGATATAAGACTTAGGTAAATAATTATTGGTACTTATCAGGTAACGCTCCATACTTACATAGCTTAAAAGGTCGATAGAAGGTCCCGATATGTCAAAGCCTGAGTTCTTTCGGCCAGTTACAATCTCCAATACTATAACCCCGAAGCTGTAAACATCTGATTTAGTAGAGTAGTGACCCTGCATGGCGTACTCAGGTGACATATATCCACTGCAATAGGATTACATGTACGCAACTGTTAAAATCCTCAGAATTTTATGCATCATATAGAAACAACAGCAATGTAAGTAGACAGAGTTCCCCTGAAGATCAGGACGCCTCATGTATGCAGACGAAACTAGTAAAAAGAATACCCAACAAAAAGACAAGACTTACTATGTTCCAGCAATACGATTAGTATTGCCTTGGGTTTCATCTACCCCGAACAGCCTTGCCAAACCAAAATCTGAAATTTTCGCATGCATCTCCTTATCCAACAAGATATTGCTGGCTTTCAAATCCCTATGAATGATACGGAGTCTAGAATCCTCATGGAGATAGAGAAGGCCTCTAGCAATTCCTACTATGATCTTGTATCGTGTTTCCCAGTTTAATTGATCACGATTTATGGTCTCTACAACAAATAAATAAAAGGAACAAGTCCAGTTTAAAACTCTGTCAGAACCTGAATCAAAAACATAATGTTGGCTGACTTATTAATTAGCAGGAAGAGGCCAAACCGAAAAGAAATTTGTCTAGGCTACTGTTGGGCACGTATTCATAAACCAGAAGCTTTTCCTGATCTTCAGTGCAGCAACCCAACAATCTGACAAGATTTCTATGCTGAAGCTTAGCAACCAAAACCACTTCATTCCTAAGCTCTCGCATTCCTTGGCTTGAACTAGTCAGAAGCCTTTTTACTGCTATTTCCTGTCCATTTTCTAGTATCCCCTGTTGCAAACATAACAGATTCGTGAACTATCTAAATATGAACGAGTATCTTCATGATGAACCGATTTTTCAAATAAAAGCCAAACGAACTTGAATAAGAAGTAAGATACCTTATAAACAGGTCCAAACCCGCCTTGTCCAAGTTTATTAGCATCAGAGAAGTTATTTGTGGCAGCTCTGAGCGTTTTTATGTCAAACAAAAGTGATTCCGAGCCTCCCAATTCTTCTTCATCGCCATCAACGGGAGAAGAAACTGAAGTTACAAAAGAGGTCAAAAGCCAGCCCTCATTTGTGTAAAAAAAAATACTATATCTCATTTTTCATATAATGTTCTCTTTCTGCTGTCCTTTACTCCAAGATAAGTAAACACTCTGTTTTGATCTAATCAATTCACAAATAGGAATCGATCTAGTAGAGCTGTAACTGACCTGGTATATTATTCCATTTTTTCTGTCTTCTCGTTAAGCAGATGCAGAGGAGGACAATGATGCCTGCGGCCAAAGCGACAGAGATGGATACTGCGACAATAATACCCGTTCTTTTCTTATTGCTTCCTGCAGCAGCAACAACAATAACAACAACATCAAATAAGACTTTTACTAAGAAAACCTCCTTTGGGAGCTCGTCAAATCATCAGGCTGCGCAAAATTCGAAGTATTAGAATTTGTTCCAGAAGAAAGACCAAAAGAGCTAACCTCCTCCAGTAGAACCCGAATTGGGAGGAGAAGAAGGCGAAGCAGGTGGTGATGGTGGTGGAAGCCTAGAAGCGGGATCAAAGGGTCTGAGTTCATATCTTATACTACATGAAGTTAAATATATCTGTGCACCGATCTTGTTTTCGCAACAACTAGGTATATAAGAAACAGTTTGAGAGAGGCAAAAAGAGCAGGCGTTGGGTGGTAAATCTCCGGTGCACTGGGCTAGGCCGTATATCTGAGAGAAATCATTATAGTTTGTTCTCCCCCAAGCCAATCGTGAGGATTTAGCAGCAGCCTCCTCCGTGAGATTTTTCATCAAACTACTCAACTGCCTGTTAAACAGAGCTGGTTGGGTAGTATTCGCTGTATTCGCCAAATTTACAATGAGGTTATCATCGGATTTGGAGAAGAAGTTCTGGTCGGAGTAGCGGATGAAGCAGCTGTAGTAACGGATTGCTGCCCTTTTCCTTTTGGGGCAGAGTTGGTCCATATCCGTGAGTGATTTGTTGAGGCAGGCGCTACAAGCGCTGGCAGTGGACGCGGACATGCACTGAGAGTAGCCATATATGCGATTTGGGTCCCGGCCGACGGTGGTGTTGTAGTAGGTGTCTATGTTGCGGCCGCCGTTTATAGCCAAAGACGGGAGGAGGGCTTTGAGATTGGTCTCGTACTGGCTGCCGGAAGTGTAGTTCTCCGAATTTGCAGGGCAGTTTGTGAGAAACTGATCTTCTTGTGCTCTAGCAATCAATGTCACGGAGAGGAACAAGAAAACGCGGAGGAGTACCGCCATCATCTTTCTTTGTTCGCGGTGAGGACGAAGATGATGTTTGGGAGTGAACCCATATCTCGGCCCTCCGAATTAATTTCAATCCCCAGACTAGTAATAATGAGGCAGGACGACTGTCGCAGGCAGGACTTTTCGTCTTCTTCCCGAACCTTTTCCACCAGGCGAATATGAAAACCTTTTGAATAGGTCTGCGCGTACAACACTGTACTCGTACAATGGGGATGGGATTTACGCCAGGAATATTTTAATACTCCACCGAGGAGATGTATTCCGTTTGTACGCGTACTGTGTTGTACGCATAACTTTACCCAAACGTTTTACGGCAAGCACTTCCGTACGCGAATTCCCTCCCCTTTTGGTCGAGGTGATCCGAAGTTATGGTCAAATCGTAGATATCTGAGCTGAGACGCTGAAACACATTATTCATGGCGATTGGCGGGGCTCCGGTAGTTTTCCTCCCCTAGCAGTCGACAAGCCCAACTGTGACAGGAGTGAAGACTTCGGTAGATAAAAACATTAATTATTCGTCCATTCCATTGATTATGGACATCTGGAAAGGTTACAGAGCGACGACCAAGAAGTCACCGCACTGGACCTCTAATTAATAAGGGAAAATCATTTCTGTCTAAAACCAACTTTTATCAGAAAAATTGCATCATGAGTTATATCCTGAACAGATCAATATTCATGGCTTAAGCTTACTCAAGCGGATAAGAATAGCTGCAGGAAATATTAATTCCCAGCTTCTATCTTCATCACCACCAATACATGAGGATGGGTTGAGGTTGACAGCAACTGGGATTGCTTAAAAAGTAATACTAAATGCATGAGCCGTTCAAAGAGTAATGCACGAGCCGTTCAAAGAGTAATGCACGATCACAAAGAATAAAAAATCGAACATTTCATAAAATAGTTTTTTATTCTTTGTGAGGGGCGTGCATTCCTCTTTGCACAGCCCCTTGCATTTAGCATTACTCGTAGTTTAAAATATGTGTGGCCGAGTTTAATCATTTTAGTAATCTACACAAGGATTGACACGCGGGCATAGCGATTGAAATTAAAATATAAATATTAATAATTTTCTCTTTCTAATCTTGACACTGGGAGTCCAAGTCGGACCTCACACATTCTTTCATGATAAGACAAAAATAATTTAAAATGTGCATGTTGGATAATTTAATATTTTACTTAGCTTATAGTGTCATTTCACATGCATTACACTCATTTGAATAATTGAACTCATTATTATTATCATTGTTATTAGTAACCAAAGTTTTAAAAACCGTATTCAACCCAATAGCATGTCTGGTTTTGGTCGAATTACAACGGAGTGAAGATTTTATTATAAATATTTAAAAATATTCATAATAAGATAAAAAAAAGTTTTGATATTCGATGGGTTAGGTTGTTGCTATTAAGATTAAGGTGTTTGAGACGTTTTGGATTCCAATCTCTCTTCCAAAACCGAAATTTTTCCTCCTTTTACTCTTTTTAAGTGTATTTCATTAAATCAACCGGGTCCAATCGGACTGATTTACTCCCACGCCCGATCCAATTGGAATGATTTACAATCAAACCATAACAACTCGCCAGCTAGTCCCGGTTTTAAGGCAAAACCATTTATGAGCTTCAACCGAACCAAAATAAGCGGTGGTTCCAATTGATCTATCAGGCTTGCCGGTCCGGTCCGGTTTTTAAAACTCTATTAGTAACTATTTTATTTGTTATTATTTATAACTATAATTTTATGCTTAATTACAGTGGCTTATTATTATAAGTGATATTAATTGAAAAATTATTGTAATTGTCTTGCATTAATATCTACTTTAGCTATGGTGATGGCAAACAAAGGGAAGAGAGATGGGCGACCTGGAGGGGAACAATGAAACCTCCCCTCTAAAGGCACCGGCGAACATCAAGACAGAAAAACACATACCGGAAAGCTTCATATCTGGGTTGGAACACTTAGTTAATTGAGGCGGAAGATGAAGATACGAAAAACAAGTTTCTATGTTGGAGTCGCAAAGAAGAAACACGGTGTTGGGAAGCGCACTATTGGAAACCAAACAAAGCCGGTCCAATTTCAATCTTGATCGAAATCTAGGGGTGTAAGAAATTTCTAAGTAACAACATGAATTTCTAATTTAACATATTTCTAATCTACATAAAACATAAAATATAAATATGGAAAATAATAAATATTTTTTTCCGTCTCCAATATTGCAACAAAATATCTGAATCTTCTAAGCTCTAGTTTTTAGCTGTAAAATGAGCTTAAGGACCAGGTTTAGTATTTATAGGAAAATACCAAAAACCATTACCGTAGAGATTTTAAATCTAATCAATTTAGAATTAAAATCAATTAATAATAATACATCATAAATAGTTATTTTATCAATTAATTAAAAGTATTATATTATTAATACGTTTTGTAAATACATTTTCATAAATAAAAACGTTACATGCTCCCACTTGATGCATAACTCATAACTTCAGTATGAAACAAAACAACGAATCATAAAGATAGGTCCTCTAAAGGTGAGTAATATCTATTCTTCATACAATGTATTTTGCTTCCAAAGTTCTTTATGTGTTAACAAAATTTTATGAATAAACCCTATGTTTATTCGTAGTCCAAATATATTTCTCAAAACATAGTTGTGCACATGAATATGAGAAATATCTGAATGTGGAAAAGTTTCTTAGATAAACTGAATGTATATATAAATTACAAAGTAGAACAAACTCCCATATTTTTTACTTTATCCTTGAACTTCAATGCATCAACTCAGTGCTAATGTGTTCAATGACCACTTTCTTTTCTTTAACATGTTCTCTTATGGCCAAAAGTTAACTGTCGTGTTTACTTCGAATCCCACTTTTATTATTCTTAGCCATAAAAACAACAGCTATGTTGTCGCAGAAATATTCTAAAGTCATACACAATGTAACATAACCTCAAAACAGGAGACAAACTCAGCTTCCATAGTATCGGTCTAACCAAGCACGAGCGGTCCAGCCAAGCACGAGCGGTCCAGCCAAGCACGAGTAGTCTAGCCAAGCACGAGCGGTCCAGCCAAGCACGAGCAGTCCAGCCAAGCACGAGCAGTCTACCCCAGAACGTGTGGTCCAGCACGGAATGGTCTGAATCCAGGTGTTTAGTTAAATGAACCAAACCAGAACACAAAAATAAATTGAACCAAACCACGAGAGGTCATCCCTAATCTCTCACCGTCGCTAGATGCACAGAAACTAGGGTTTCTAAGCATCGGTGTTCCAGCCATCTATAAACCCTGTGACCACAATGGAAAGGTCGGCAGTACTCCGAATTCAAAAAATGCACAGTTTAGCAAAACAAATACACAAAATTGAAATTAAAGCAAAAAATAAGGTAAATCATGTTAAAAAAAATCTAAAAATCACAAATTAGGCTTTGATACCAAATGTAAGAAATTCCCTAAGTTTATTTGTTAATTTCTAATTTAACTTGTTTTTAATCTACATAAAACATGAAATAAAAATATAAATATGGAAATATATATATATACTTGTTTCCATCTAAAAAATTGCAACGGAATATGTTGATCTAGTAAGGTCTACTATTTATCGGTAAACGAGCTTAGGGACCATGTTTAGTTTTTATAGGAAATACCAAAAATTATGACCACCCAGATTTTAAATTTAAATTAAATTAACAATTATGCATCATAAATAGGGAAATATTTTTATTAATTAATTTAAAACGTGTTATATTATTAATACGTTTTATAAATGTTTTTGATTTATGAAAAACGTTTTTCATAAATAAAAATATTTTATAGGGTACCTATAAAATTATGGGATGCGGAAACCAACTTCAGTATGCAGGCGAATCATTTTGGCTACTGGTGGAACATAATGAATGCTCAATTGATGGGAAAAATATGTTTGTATGCAAAGGTTTGAGTTCGTCTCATTCACTGGCCAATTCCAGACAAGTGGCTGGATCTTAAGATTGGAGAGAATTATTTTTTGATATAACTGCGTCCAGAAGAATGCGCTCCTTTGTTTCAGGTGGTCTACAAAAGGATGCGAGAAGAAGACGATTAGTCAAATTGGACTAGATCGACTCGGGTTGAGCCCCTTGACCCAGTTGACTCGATCTCCACTAGTTCAAACTCTTTTCCAAGCTGAGCCAACTCGCTTTCACTAGAAGTGTGGAATGGACCGCAGAGACCTGAAAATCTTGTTGCAGCTGAACAACTACAAGCTTCAGAAAGAATCAAGGTAACATACAATATGAGAATTGTGATAGCACTACTTGCCCGATATGCCAAATCTGCCAGAATTATGGTTACTCTGCGGTTCAGTGCAGCAATCGCTTTAATATCGTATTTCAAAATGTTGTGACCCCACAGATGTATTCGGCTTAGGCAGACAATATCAATGATTCTGCCTAATATACAAATTCTGGTGCTTCCCACAATATTGCTTCTGACTCCACTCTGCTCACTAAAAGAGCTCAATACACTGGTTCGGATCAGGTCCTTGGCAATGGTACATGTTTGTTGTCTCCTATGTTGGTTTCACATTGGGTAAACTCATCCTTAACTATTCGTAATGTCCTGCATGTTCCCTCTTCCCTCAAAAATCTTTTCTTTGTCTGTCATCTCACTTCTGATCACAATTGCAGTGTTAAATTCGACTCCAATGGCTTCTTTGTGCAGGAAACCAATACGGGCAGAACTTTACTCAAGGCCAGCGTAGGAATGGGCTTTACATCATGGACCATGCTTCCTCTTCATCATGTTTTCTTTCGGTTGTTTCCCCATTTTCTTTTTGGCACCAAAGATTAGGACACCCTAGTTCTAAAATTTTGCGCAATGTATTTCGAGTTAAAAGATTGAGGTTTTTAATAAAAAGGCATTGTGTCATGCTTGTACTATGCCTTTTTCTACTCATGTGCTCCTTGCTACTTCTCTATTACATACTGTTTGTGCAGACGTTTGGGGACCTTCTCCGATTATCCTTGGGCGGCTTTCAATACTATGTTTCATTCATTGATCTATATAGTAGATATACATGGGTGTATTTTCTGCACATGAAATCTAATGTTTACTCCACGTTTAGGGCTAATGTTACTCCACGGCTAATGTTTACTCCACGTTTAGGGCTAATGTTTACTCCACGTTTAGGGCTAATGTTTACTCCACGGCTAATGTTTACTCCACGTTTAGGGTGGTGTAGGGTGTAGGGTGTAGGGTGTAGGGTGTAGGGTGTAGGGTTTCAAAATAAAGTATTTTCAGTCTGATGGAGGAACAGAGTTTGTTAATCAACAATTTAAGTCTCTTTTTGCCACCTCAGGTATTTATTACAAAATTTTGTGTTCCTATACTCCTCAGTAGAATCGCATTGCTAAGCGCAAGCTTAGACACATAGTTGAAACGGGCATGACTTTTTGCCTAAAATTCATTGGGATTGCCTTTTCCACTGTTGTTATTCTTATGAATCGGCTTCCCACGCGACTTGTCTTTTAAAAGTCCATATGAGCTTCTTTTCGGTCGTCCACTCAATACTTGTTGTTTCGCATTTTTGGTTGTCTATGTTATCCACACTTATGTCCTTATTCTTCTCATAAGCTTGATGATCATTCTATAGCTTGTGTATTTTCATCATTCTCATTGTGGTTTTCAATGAAAATACATTCCCATTCATCCCCCCCCCCCCCTCCTCCTTGCTTCTGGTTCCTCAGATTGTCTTCATCTTCTCCAATTACCTTGCTGCCACTTCCTTCTGCACTGCGTGGACTGTCACTCTGACTCCCGGTTCCTAGCAGTATGGTCCCACCATCCTCTCTCGTTCGGCCAACATCACCTCCCGATTTGGTTGACTCTTCTTCTGGTGTCTCACCTAGTCCTTCTACTCATCCAAACCTGAATCCCAATCCTGATCAGTCTCCTGCTGCTTCTACTGCTCACCCTCACGCTCCCCTTGCTACCCATTGAATGACCACTCGATCTATAACTAGTAACCTCAAGCCTAGAGTTTTTACATCCACCGATCATCCTCCAGACTGGCCTAGTCTGATTGAACCATCATGTTTTAGTCAAGCTGTCAAATAGTCAGAGTGGCAAGCTGCAATGCTAGCTAAATATAATGCACTATTGACTAATCAAACTTGGATACTTGTTTCTTTGCCACAGGGGAGATGGGCCATAGTTTGTAAGTGGGTATTTCGTCTAAAAACTGGACCAGATGGCTCAATTGAAAGGTACAAAGATCACTTAGTTGCAATAGAATTTAATCAAACATATGGTCAAGACTAATGTGAGACTTTCAATCCAGTAGTCAAACCGGTTACTATTCGGGCAATTCTAGCAATCGCAGTAAGCAAAAACTGGGTAATCTGTCAATTTGACATCAACAATGCATTTCTGAATGGAACTCTATATGAAGAAGTTTATGTGGTTCAGTCTCCTGGGTTTGTAGATATTTCACAACCTCTTGCAGTATGTCGGTTGAGCAAGTCTTTGTGTGGTCTTAAATAGAGTCCACACGCTTGGTATAATTGTCACACTTGCTATCTACTTGAACTTGGTTTTATTCTCTCTAAGGTTGACACTTCTTTGATATTTAAGTATGGTTCTGACTTCACCATATATATTCTGATCTATGTGGATGATTGAAGGGTAGCTCTCTTCATGCAGTTGAGCATCTTTTGTAGAAATTACAATCAGAATTTTCGGTCAAAGACCTCGTTGATCTTCATTATTTTTTTAGGGATTGAAATTGTTCATAATAAAGCAGGTTTACATCTTTGTCAGTCTAAGTACACCCAGGATTTGTTATCTCGGCTAGGCCTAGTAGAAGCCTCTTTCATCTCCAATGGTTGTCAGTTCGAAAATATCAAAACATGAAGGTTCCCCGCTCGCCAATGCTACTAAGTATAGGTCCACGGTTAGCGCTCTCCAATGCTTAACACTTAATCAACAAAGATATACAATATGCAGTCAATATGGCTTGTCAGTTTTAACAATCACCCACCGATGTCCATTGGTCTGCAATGAAACGCATATAGCATTATTTGAAAGATCCGATGTTATTTGGATTTCTTATTCAGTCAATTGGTGACCTTGGGATAGATGTTTTTTTAATAAGGATTGGGGTGGTTTCCCCGATGATCGTCATTCAGTGATTGGTTTCCACATTCTATTTGGTGGTTCTTTGATCTCTTAGTCTTTGAAGAAGCAACCCACTGCTGCTCGTTCTATCGCTGAGGCCAAGTATAGAGCATTGGAAATTGCTACTTCAGAAACTTCTTGCGTACTACAACTATTTTGGGAACTCCGTATTTTTCTCAAGGATATGCCTACTTTGTGGTGTGACATTAATCTTTCGGCCACCTACATTGCAGCCAATCCAGTTTTTCATAGGCGAGTTAAACACAAGGAACTTGATTATCATTTCAATTGAGAGCGAGTTACATGTGGTCATTTTCAAGTTAAATACATTTCAACTCAAGATCAAGTGTGTTTTTACCAAAGGGCTTTCCAGGATACAATTCTCTCAATTAATCTCCAAGCTTCGTGTCTCTCCGAAGACACCAACCTTGTGGAGAAATGTTAGACACCGACTTCTCACTCATATAAAGGATCAATTAGAAGATCCGTCTCAAGGAGACCTCCCTTAACTAGACTCCTAGTTAATTTGCACATAATTTAGTCTTGTGATTATCTTAAGTAAAATTCTTTATTGATTTGGCCTAAGTAACCTTTCCTAGATGTAACTTTTTATAACTATATATACTCTTGTTCACTTGAAATAATAAAACCAAAAATTCCACGTTTAAAGGAGGACAACCATTGTAGGAATTGAGACCAAGTGGTACATACTGGTTTGCCAACGCAGAAGGCAACAAACCGAGTTCAACTATCATATATACACCCCTAACGCAAAAAGAAATTTAAAGCACCTGCTGAGAGTACATACTACATAGTATATCCCAGAAGCTTTTGCTCATTCGAAATTGAACCTCAGCGAGGATCTAATTCAGAAATTGTCACCTCATTTACTGATTTCGAGTCAAGTCTTCTGAGTAGATTGAGAAGACTCGGTCCCACTCCTTGAGTGCTTATGTTAGGAAAATGACTATCCGAATAAGGCTTCGGATCCGGGTCAGTGTCCGTATCTGGGTCTGGGTCCGAGTTCGGATCCGGATCCCCTAATTAAGTCAAGACGACTTAATCTCCTTCCTTTTTGCTTCCCGTCTGTTCGTCGAATTAGGGCTTCGAGCGAACGGAATTTTCCGTTCGTGAATGACTCTTCAACAAGGGGATTTTGACGAGATCTCTTCGGCACGAAGAGTTCTATCCGACCGTTGAAGAAGAAGAAACGTGGAAGCATTGGAAGAAGGTATAAAAGGGTTCTCCCGAAAACTAATAGGTACGTAAATTCAATCTCTCTCGCTCAATCTCTCTCGTCACCAAGTTTCTCGATTCTCTGTCTCCGTTTTTCTTCACAAAAGTCTAATCTTTTTTCTATTTGGTTTCCCGTGTGCAAACACGTTGTGTTGTTCCTCTATTCTGGGCTCTCTCTCGATGATTTCACTCTTCCGGCGACGAGTGCACCTCACCGGAAGAGAGCTGCGTCACCTTGGGAGACTTTCGGAACAACGATTGTGCATCCGAGATCGCCGATAAAGTCTTTAAGGCAGTGGGTTCTCCACGCCGCAGCTTTGGTCTTCAACCGATAAGTTTTTTCCTATTTGGTTTACTTGATTAGAATAATTAAGTTTTATTTGTAGTTCTTCTTATTATTAGTTTATGATGAGCATGCTGTAATTTATGTCATTGAGAATGCCAATAGTTGGATTCTGATTTTAAGAAGTTTTAGTTAATTTATCTACGTTTTATGCAGTAATTAGAAATAGTTGTTCGGCTTGATGTTCTGGTAACCATTGGACAGTAAAATTCTCTTTCAATTGAATATCTTACAGCATGTTGTTATAATCATTGTACTGTTGCATTGTCTTCAAAACTGATAAAGTTTATTCCTGATTCTAGATTGATTTCATTAGGTTCTCTGAATTGTAGAGCTCTTGCGTTTATTAGTTGTTATAAATTGAAATCAGATTGTTTGTGATTCTGAAATTGATTTTTGGTTAGTCCCTTTTTAGTTTATAGTTGAAATAGGATTGCTGTCATTAATTAATTACGTTCTGAAATCTGTTGTTCTTTTTGGTTAAATTTTTATTGATATAGTCCCATTGGCTTTATTAAGACAATTTGGACTGCATATAATGTGTTTTTGTAAATCAATAATCTAGGACCAGACCCAGATTAGTGCTTCTGAATTGTTTGATAGATGCTCTATTGAATTCCCTTTAATCACAATCTGTTGAATCTTATTGTTTCTTTCATACACTAATAGATTGTTAATAAAGTTTGTCTATTTTTAGCTGTTATGTGCTTCTACAGATCCATCAGCTTATTCCACCCATTTTCCCAACAAAAAATGCTGGTGGGGAGGGAACTTGCAGCGTTACAGAGCGGCTACTAAGCATGAGAACAACAGTAGACATGAGGGGTCTCTCTGTCGGATCTTCCTGCACGCAGAGCAAGCCCAAGTGAATGCACCTCAACGCGTCATCTCTTTGGTAGAATTCACCCAGACTTTCATCCATCAAATCTATAATTCTTCCTTCGTTCCAAAGTCTCCATGTCTGTCATAAAAGAATAACCTCTCATATAATATAAGACCTAGACACATAATTAGTGATATTCATCAGTTAATGCTCAATACTTACATAGCTTAATAGGTCGATAGAAGGTTCTGATATGCCAGAACCTGAGTTCTTTCGGCCAGTTACAATCTCCAATACTATAACCCCGAAGCTGAAAACATCTGATTTAGTAGAGTAGTGACCCTGCATGGCGTACTCAGGTGACATATATCCACTGCAAAAGGATTACAAGTACGCAACTGTTAAAATACTCACAATTTTATGTACATGTAGCAACAACAGCAATGTAAGTTGAAAGAAAGCATTCCCCTGAAATCATTCCACCAGCGAATTTTGACGAGCTTGAGAGTACAGAATTCCCCTGAAGATCAGACGCCTCAAGAATGGAGACCCATCTAGTAAAAAGAATTTACAGAACAAAAGGACAGGACTTACTATGTTCCAGCAATAAGACTAGTATTGCCTTGTGTTTCATCTCCCCCGAACAGCCTTGCCAAACCAAAATCCGAAATTTTCGGATTCATCTCATTATCCAACAAGATATTGCTGGGTTTCAAATCCCTATGAATGATACGGAGTCTAGAATCCTCATGGAGATAGAGAAGGCCTCTAGCAATTCCTACTATGATCTTGTATCGTGTTTCCCAGTCTAATTGTGCACGATTTATAGTATCTGCAACAAATAAATCAAAGGAACGAATCCAGTTAAAAACTTTTTCTGAACCCGTATGAAAAACATTCTATTGGCTGACTTATTAATTAGCAGGAAGAGGCCAAACCGAAAAGGAATTTGTCTAGGCTACTGTTAGGCACGTATTCATAAACCAGAAGCTTCTCCTGATCTTCAGTGCAGCAACCCAACAATCTTACAAGATTTCTATGCTGAAGCTTAGCAACCAAAACCACTTCATTTCTAAGCTCTCTCATTCCTTGGCTTGAACTAGTCAGAAGCCTTTTTACTGCTATTTCCTGTCCATTTTCTAGTATCCCCTGTTGAAAAAATAGCAGATTCGCGAGCTACATAAATATGAACAAGTATTTTCGTGAACCAGCTTTTGAAAAAAAAGCCAAGACGAGCTTGACTCAGAAGTAAGATACCTTGTACACTGGTCCAAACCCTCCTTGTCCAAGTTTATTAGCATCAGAGAAGTTATTTGTGGCAGCTCTGAGTGTTTTTATGTCAAACAATAGTGATTCCGAGCCTCCCATTTCTTCTTCATCACCATCAACTGGAGGAAAAACTGAAGTTGCAAAAGAGGTCAAGGACAACCCTCATTTGTGTCAAAGAATACAATATCTACTTTCTATTTAATGCTTTACCCTGTATATTATATTTTCATTTTCATATATTGCTTTACCATAGCAGAGCAACACTCTCTTTCTGCAGTCCTTAACTCCCTGAGAAGTAGAAACTCTGTATTGTTCTTCGAATCAATCACAAAAATAAATCGATCTAGAAAAGCTGTAACCGACCTGGTAGATTATTCAATTTTTTCCGTCTTCTCGATAAGTAGATGCAGAGGACGATGCTGATGCCTGCGGCCAAAGTGACAGAAATGGCAGATATGGCGACAATAATGGCCATTCTTTTCGTATTGCTTCCTGCAGCAGCAACAACAACTAAGTTCTTACTAAGCAGACTACCTGTGGGAGCTCCTCAAATCAAGGCTGCGCAAAAATGTCAAAGTATTAAAATTAATTTGTTCCAGAAGAAAGGCCAAGAGAGATAACCTCCTCCATTAGAATCCGAATTGGGAGGAAAGGAAGGCGAAGCAGGTGGTGATGGTGGTGGAAGCCTAGAAGCGGGATCAAAGGGTCTGAGTTCATATCTTATACTACATGAAGTTAAATATATCTGTGCACCGATCTTGTTTTCGCAACAACTAGGTATATAAGAAACAGTTTGAGAGAGGCAAAAAGAGCAGGCGTTGGGTGGTAAATCTCCGGTGCACTGGGCTAGGCCGTATATTTGAGAGAAATCATTATAGTTTGTTCTCCCCCAAGCCAATCGTGAGGATTTAGCAGCAGCCTCCTCCGTGAGATTTTTCATCAAACTACTCAACTGCCTGTTAAACAGAGCTGGTTGAGTAGTATTCGCTGTATTCGCCAAATTTACAATGAGGTTATCATCGGATTTGGAGAAGAAGTTCTGGTCGGAGTAGCGGATGAAGCAGCTGTAGTAACGGATTGCTGCCCTTTTCCTTTTGGGGCAGAGTTGGTCCATATCCGTGAGTGATTTGTTGAGGCAGGCGCTACAAGCGCTGGCAGTGGACGCGGACATGCACTGAGAGTAGCCATATATTCGATTTGGGTCCCGGCTGACGGTGGTGTTGTAGTAGGTGTCTTTGTTGCGGACGCCGTTTGAAGCCAAAGACGGGAGGAGTGCTTTGAGATTGGTCTCGTACTGGCTGCCGGAAGTGTAGTTCTCCAAATTTGCAGGGCAGTTTGTGAGAGACTGATCTTCTTGTGCTCTAGCAATCAATGTCACTGAGAGGAACAAGACAACGCAAATCATCCTCACCGCCATCATCTTTCTTTGTGCGCGGTGAGGACGAAGAGAGATGTTTGGGGGTGAACCGATATCTCAGACTTTCTAATTAATTCCGATCCCCTGACTAGATAGTATCGCAGGCAGGACGACTTTTCGTCGTCTTCCCTAAACCTTTTCCACCAAGCTGTAAATTGAAAACTTTTAACTGCAAGCACTTCCCTGTGAGGACTCGCTCCCCTTTTAGTCAAGGTTGACGACTTTTCGTCGTCTTCCCTAAACCTTTTCCACCAAGCTGTAAATTGAAAACTTTTAACTGCAAGCACTTCCCTGTGAGGACTCGCTCCCCTTTTAGTCAAGGTCATCCGAAATTACGCTCAGAGTCCTAGATACCTGAGCTGAAAAGCTGATACATCATTCATGGCTATTGGCGGGCCTCTAGAAATTTCCCTCCTGCGGTCCAACAAGCCTGACTGGAGTAAAGACTTGTGCGCGGCCGAGTTTGACGAGGATGGGTTGAGTTTGACTGCAACTTGATTGTTTAAATTATGCGTGGCCGTGTTTAATGATTAATAATGTTTTATTAATCTAAACAAAGATTAAGAATTTGGCACTCCGGCATTAAAATATAAAGATTAAAGTGACGACGACCGTGTCTTAGACGAGTCAGCGTCAGGCCCCCAGTTATTTCTCTGTCGGTACTGGACACTGGAGTTCGGACATCACACATTCTTTCGTGATACGATAAAAATAATTTAAAATTTGGAGGTAGTTTAGTTTAATATTTTACTTGGCTTATAGTTTAATTTCATATGCATTGCAATCATTCGAATAATTTAACTCATTATTATTATTATTATTATTGTTATTATTATTATTATTATCGGTAAATGTTTCATATGTTATTATTATTAACTGTTTAATATATTTGAATACAATATCTTATTAGTGATATTATTTAATTATATGATATAATTTTTACATAATTATGAGATTTATCATATTAATTCCAGAGGTCACACTAACTAGCTAGTATAGATTTTTGTGTTCTAATATTTTTAAATAAGAATCTTATTTATACCCAAAATAATATAATTCCAGGTAAAATTAGTGGTTACCAGGTTAAGTTAAAAATAACATGTGATTTCTATTTTCTTTTTAAGAATCAAGCTATATTTGTCGATGATTTTAAAAATAAATAAATAATTAATTATTATATTTTTCAAAAAATTTTATGAAGTATTTCTTATTATTTATTTCAATCATACTAGAGAACCCATGCTACTGTCTGATGAAAAATAATTAAATAGGAAAGGAAAAAACACCATTTGCATTTTATGTATATCAAATATTAATTGAAAAGTAATTTATTCTAGTTCTTTCTTCTTTGTCATATATTTTAAAGGGTCAGGAATTGGAATAGTACCACTTCCGTTCCCCCTCACTCATCCAAGTATTGGCCAGGAAAAGAACAACCGAGCTTTCCTAATTTATCTTTTACACTATCAAATTTGAACAAATATTCCCAGGAAAAAAAAAATACCCGACACAGTACAGATAGCATTACATCTTTATTAAAGTTCCGAGCTTCAGAGAAGCAGCTCCTAGCTATTGTGGGTGTCGACCTCATCGAGGATCTAATTCAGAAATTGTCACTTCATTTACGGAATTTGGGGTAGTACTCCTTTGCGTTGATTGGGACGACTCAGCCCAAGGCATATCAAGACCTCTTGAGTTATTAGCATCCCTGCTCGCACTCCTTCCAGTAAAATATGCTGGTCGAGAAGCAACTGGTAGTGTTATGGAGTAGCTGCTGAGCATGAGAACAATTGTAGACATTAGGGGTCTCTCCATTGGATCTTCTTGTACGCAGAGCAACCCCAATTGTATACACCTTAATACTTCGTCCCTCTGGTAGTCTTCACCCATACTTTGATCAATCAAATCCGTCAGTCTTCCTTCATTCCAGTGCCTCCATATCTGTCACAAAGTAAAGAACCATTTATAACATGACCCAGTTACATAGTTGGGTTACTAATATCTTTCATCTGATACTCACATAGCTTAGAAGGTCGAGTGAAGGTTCTGATACAGCAAAACCTGAGTTCTTTTGACCAGTTACAATTTCCAATACTAAAACCCCAAAGCTGTACACATCTGATTTAGTAGAGTAGTGTCCATGCATGGCGTACTCTGGTGGCATATATCCACTACGCAAGATTACAAATCCAGAACCTAATTAGTAAATCCTTTCAGAATTTGCATAGATAACTAAAAAGAAAAGAACAAAGCGAGAGAGAAACCATTTTTTGGAAATAAAACTTTTAACAAATTCGCAATATTGCTCCTAGTGATCAGTTATTGAAAAAGGAGGTTTTCAGACGGGCTGCTTAAGAATCCTAAGGGCTTAGTTACAGAGTTCCCAAATCTTATGGAATTCACAGTCAAAAGAAAAGGGACTTACAATGTTCCAGCAATACGACTCGTATTGCCTTGTGTTTCATCTCCACCAAACAGCCTTGCCAAGCCAAAGTCTGAAATTTTAGGATTCATGTCTTTATCCAGCAATATATTGCTAGCTTTCAAGTCCCGATGAATGATACGGAGCCTTGAATCCTCATGGAGATAGAGGAGCCCCCTAGCAATTCCTACAATGATTCTATATCGTATGCTCCAATCAAGTTGTGCACGATTGTTTGCATCTGCACAAAGAATACGAAAAACTTAAAAACCCGGTCGAAAATAATAATCCAATGAGTTCAAGATGAAATCGAGTAACATATAAATTGGACAATATAATTAGATAGTGGAGAAAAACCATACCAAAAAGAAATTTGTCCAGGCTACTGTTAGGCACGTTTTCATAAACAAGAAGTTTCTCCTGGTCTTGGGCAGCAGCCCCACAATCTGACTAGATTTCTATGCTGAAGCTTAGCAACCAAATCGACCTCATTCTTAAATTCTGCCATTCCTTGGCTTGAACTCGCCAGAAGCCTTTTTACTGCTATCTCCCGTCCGTCCGGCAGTGTCCCCTGTTATCATATATCAAGGAATTAATTGACAGGAGAAGAGGTTTGAGAGTATGTACTGATCAGAACCAAGCTGGTACCTTGTAAACGGGTCCAAACCCGCCTTGTCCAAGTTTATTTGTTTCAGAGAAGTCATTTGTTGCAGCTCTGAGGGTCTCCAAGTCAAAGAAGAGCGATTCCGAGCTTCTCATGTCATCTTCATCCCCATCAACTGGAAAAATAAGCACAAAATTGATACATTAAACTACAGCCGGATTACTGGAGTGAAGCCGGTTTTCTACCAAATCAGACCCATATCTTATTTTTCGTGTCTTAAAAAATTGACCTGGAATCTTTTTAAATTTTTTCTTTCTTCTCGATAGGCAGACGCAGAGGAATATGCCGATGCCTGCCGCAATGGCTGCTGATACCGAACTTACGACAGCTACAATAATGGTTCCCTGACTCGTCCCTGCGCGGAAAATCAACAGAATATATTTAATTTCCACCATTAATTAATCTCGGAAACAGAGGGAAAAGGAAGAAATAGCCCAGGGAGGCAATTATACACTCGTAGATATATCTAGCTAAACGCTGGAAGGTGAAATAATATCACATAACAAGCAAGAACTCATGTGAAGTTATAATTAGTGTACCGGAAGTCGAAGGAGAGGAAGGAGAACCAGGTAGCCGCGGTGGAGGAGCGGCAGCTCCGTCTGGAGGCGTCGGTGGTGGCGGAAGCCTATCGGCGGGATCGAATGGACTGGATTGAAACCGTATGTTGCAGGTTGGAAAGTATACCCCTCCACCGGTCCGGTTCTGGCAGCAAGAAGGTATCTGAGAAATAGTCCCCGCGAGACAGGAGGAGCACGCAGTAGGAGATAAATCTCTGGTACACTGTGCCAAGCCGTAAATGTCTGAGAATTGATCATTAGTTGCTCTCCCCCAAGCCAATCTTGAGGAGTTAGAAGCTGCCTCATCTGTCAGATTTCTCAGCAAGCTGCTCAATTGGGCGTTGAAAACGCTTGGTTGGGCCACACTACCTGGATAGCTTGTATAAACAATGAGACCATCATCGGATTCGGAGAAGAACCTGCGATCAGAGTAGCGCATTATGCAGCTGTTGTATCGGATAGTAGCGCTTCTCTTATTGGGGCATCGTTCGTTCATGACATCCGAGACGGAGTTGTTGAGGCATGCACTGCAAGTGGCGGCCGTCGCCGCAGACATGCACTGAGCGTAGCCATAGATGCGATCCGCGCCGGTGCCGACGATGGTATTGTAGTAGCTGTCTATTCTGGGGACGGCGTTTAAAGCTAGAGACCGAAGGAGTTCTTGAAGATTGGTCTGGTACTGGCTGCCGGAAGTGTAATTCGCATCGCTGTCGAAGCACTTTGTGAGGATCTGAGATTCTTGCGCCTTAACAACATTAAGTGTCGCAAAGGTGAAGAAGAAGAAGAAAAAGAGGAAGCAATTCGGCAACAGCACCAAACTCCTAAATTCAGACATCTGCGGTAGCAATTCACCACAAAATAATATCCAGGATTAACAAGCATATGCAGCTTGTGATTTTTGGGGATATATGAAGAAGATATTTTTGAGACAGGTATTATGAAACGCGCAGGGCGACTTTTCGTCGGCCCGCGGAGTCATAAATTCAAGCATTTTCCCGGCGGTTCAGCCGTACCCGCGGTGCCGTGCGCGACTACGGGTCAGTGACGATGATTCATTGTTCAAACTGAATTAAATGGGTAGACGCATGAGAGCTACCTACGTCGTAGTTTTACTTTTCTAATGCCTCGCTATTTTCCACGGAAGGCGACGGCAGAGATTGACTGCAATTAGGATTGCTTAAATTATGCATGGCTGAGTTTAATGATAAAATTATTTTATTAATCTAAACAAAGATTAACACTCCGACACAGCTATTGAAATTATAATATAAAGATTAAAGAGACCGACGACCGTGTCTAAGACGAGTCAGCGTCAGGCCCCACACATTTGTTTTTTTTTTTTATCTAAAAAGCAGATTTTCATTTAGATGCGTGAATAGTGGATCAAAATATTACAGTCATCAGTGAAAAATAAGTTTGGAATGAGTCCTGGTCCTAAACCATCCTTGATTAAAATCAGCCTAAAAAAAATGGCATTGAACTATGCCATATCTGTAGTAATCCTCCAGCAGCTATTGACGATTCTTAGATGGTCATGCAACAAAGCTCTGCAGCATTCCACCGGAGAACGAAAAAGAAATCTCCACTGTTGATTGGGAGATGACTCGAGGATTGCCGACGTCACAAGGGATCCCTTTCCACTAATACTTGATGATTTGGAAATAATTTTTGGATGATGAAAGGTTCATTGTTTGTTCTTTTTTTCCATAGGCCAAATTGCAACAATTTTTAGTGTTCTGTCAGAATCTCTAATGATCATTCCCGCCTGTGCTGCACCATTTTCCACATTGAAGATCCATCGAAATTTGCTGTTAAAAAGCCTGAGATGGGGGCGACCAATAAATTTTATACCTTGGGGACTTTGACGGTAAGATAGATGCAATGCTTTTTTGAATAATAATATCTTCGGCAGTGAGTTTGATGCGTTGAGTTAATTGGGTTAAACTTAGCTTTGATCCCTCAAATCTGCGTCTATTTCTCACCCACTATAATTCCCACAAGGTGGTTATGATGAGATTTAGCTCCATCGGTTTTTTTTTATAAGATCGGAGGAGACTATTGCTAGTAAAAGGAACTGTCTTAAGTGTTCGTATGATTTGGGACAGGGTGACTTAAGGATAATGATGACCAAATAGATTCAGAATACTCAGATTAATCTAGGAGAAGATGAGGGATTGTGTCCGGTTGAGAGTTACTAAGCCCACATTCCGGATTAATTGGGAGGCCTCTTCTGTTGAGTATATACATAAGCAATGGAAATACTGTCATGCAAAGTGAGCCATAAAAAACCACAGACGCTTGTATAAGGCCCATAGAAGCTTCCATAAGACATCAATAGGGGCTAGCTTGAGTGTTCCTTCCGTTAATTGAAGGTCTTTTAAGAGTGGAGAATTAGGTGTTTTTTATAGAAAAATAACCATCCCAACTTAGTTCCCAAACTTTTCTCTCTCAGCTTGATTTATTGATTATGAATCCTAGGATATTATTTGCAACGTCTGGGCTCCAGCGACCTCTCACGGGAGATTCGATCCATTTTCCAGAAGTATCTAAGATGTCCAAAACTTTATCACTCAGGTGAACGGATCCCACATTTTTTCTGTCAACGTTAACCAATGGTTCATCCCATTTAGTGAACCAATTCAGGGACCCACTTATCGAACCATAAGTTGCTTGATCTACCGTTACCTAATTGGGCCCAAAAATGTTGGCTAAATTTTGGTAGGTAACTTCTGATTAGCTTCCATACCGGTGAATCACCATGTTTGGGTTTTAATTAGGCCTCGTGTGGAGAATCCCCATATTTCGCATTCATAAAATTGGCCCATAAAGAGTGTTAACCTGGCGTATATGGGCCATAACAATTTTAACCTGAAGGCACTTCCTAGAGCGTGCACTCTAGTCTGCCTAATTTTCTTTTTTCTCGATGAATTTTTTTTATTTCCTTTACAACTCGGTAAAAAAGTTCGGACTCAAGCCCGTGCAGATTTGCTCTTGGGTTCCACCCAAAGCACCTCGTACCAATTGAGACCTTGTGTCCTCCTCTAGTCCAAAAACTGTCCATTATTTTTAATGGAAATAAATTTTATTTACATTTTCCTTCTCCCTAGCATAAATATGAAATACTTAGTATTTCCATCACCTAATTTAAGATGATACTGTTTTGCACTTGAAAGTATGCAAGTGTTTCATCCTCTGATATTTTATGATGTTATGTTGAATAATTTTTCATCTCCGAGATGCCTAGAAGAGATTGGTTCAATTACTAGCTGACGTTGTATGTTGAGCAACTTATTTGAATCTTTTTAGTATTTTATATTAAAGATCCCGAATTGATTATTATTCCACTCACTTAGATACTATCAGGTGGGGTGATTTATACTATTCCAAGAAGTTTCAGCTAAAATTATTGTATTATTCACCTTCTTTCCACATTGATTTTGGGTTTCTTTTGCTTTGTGTTGTCACATCCACAAATGTTCCAAACCAAAATATTCAACATAAATAAGGTGGAGATAGTAGCCACTTACCCCGGCATGGCTGGATGCAAAAATTGAAGCACATAATCCAATTGAGGAACTTTTATATAAGATCCATTTGTATGCTTGATTTGTTGGAGTTGTTCCAGACGTAGCTCTGTTTTTCGTTTGCCCTCTTGGTATGAAATTTTTTACTGAGTTTATAGTACAATAATTTTAATAATCTAACTCAACTGTTTAATATGTTATTATATTATTATTAAATGCTTAATATATTTGAGTACAATATCTTTATAGTGATGTAATTTTAGTTATATGATAAACTTTTAACTTAAGTATGAGATTAATCATATTAATTCCAGGTGCGTATTCTTTTTTTTTTTTTTTTATCAAAAACCATCAAGACTTTCATTCATACTGCTGCAAATTGTTTAGGGGTAGGGATGAGATATTGTTTGGGGAGTTAAAAAGAATACAGTTATCCTGAATTTCAAAAGGTGGGAACAAACATGTCCTCATATAGTTGTTCAAAAAAGAGTTTTTCAAAAAGGATGGGATATTGTTTTTGCCAGCACATCAGCTACGCAGTTAGTTTCCCTGTAGTGACGTTGAAGCTTCATCCGGGGCAAGCTTTGTAACGCATTTCGACACTTGTTTTCCAATGTCCTTTGTTCTCCCTGGATTAATTGAATGACCACCTTCCATAATAACATTACTGTTTGAGCAATAACTATGATGCAAAGGGTGAGGTAGAGTGATGTGCAATCTGCTTCGTTATTTGTTATGTGTAAAGGCCAACATGCTGAAATTAAAATGGATCCAATTTCATTTCTAATTACCATTCCTGCTCCAGCATGGGTTTTGTTTGATAGTGATGATCCATCGAAATTTTCTTTCAGATACCCTTCTTGGGGTGGGGTCCATCTAACCTCTAGTCTAGTTTCTTTTTCTTTGATTTGGGCTGGTATCCCTCTATGGTTAACGATCTGTTGAGCAATTCCAATAATTCTGTTTGCATATTGGTGTGGGGTTGAATTTTTACTTTCAAAGATCTTTTTATTTCTAGAACACCAGATTTACCAAAGTGTAGAGGCAATGTAAATGTGGGCCCTAGGTGATTGTTTAGTGTTCGGGGATGTGAATATCTCCACTAAGAAAGATCTTATTGTTTCTGTGTTTGGGATTATCTTTGTGTGTGTGTTAACCAGTTCCCAAACTTCCTTTAAGAAGTTGCATCTCATCAGCAAGTGTGAAGGAATCTCTATCTCGTTTGAGCACATTTGGCAAATTTGGTTCACTGGGATTCCTCTCCTAGTCAGGTGATCTGCGGTAGGAATGTGATCCTTCATAAGTAACCAGAGAAAGGTTTTTTGTTTGTGTTTAAACTCCATATTTTTTACCAAAGGAAATCTTGTGGGCCGACTAATTGGGTGTTTTTCCTAGCCTTATGGGTAGTGTGTGAGATGTGATGAGCAGATTTAAGTGAAAATCTTCCATCACCGGAGGGGGACTAAATAAGGGTATCTTCTTTATTTACTGCTATAGGGGTTTCTAAAATTTGGTTTGCAACGTTTGGGGACCACAACTCCCTAACGCCGAATTTCATTTCATTGGTTCCCTCCATGGACTATAGAACTTACCTTTTCTTTAGGATCTTGTGGGCCATTTAGATTTCTATTCAATTCACTTAAGGATATGTTACAGCCCTGTCCCCAATTGTCATACCATAATGAGGTGGTTTCTCCTAAGGCTAATTGGTGTATAGTGTTCCTTTGTAAGGTACTGATGTGCTTAGAGATTTGTTTCCAGGCCTTTGAGTAGCCTTGTTTATTTTTCCTACAGACTGTGTGTGTTGAGTTTTTATATTTCTTTTTCATGAAGGACGCTCATAAGGAATCCGAATCTGAAAAAATACGTCATAGTAATTTTGTTCTAAAACCTGAGCCTAGGCTTTGCAAGTTTCTAAGCCCTAATCCTCCCTCTCCATGTGATTCACAAATACTTTCCCATTGTACTAGGTGAATTTTATGCTTGTTCTTATACAGAAAATCTCTAAACATTTTTTCCATTTGATCTGTCACTTTTATGGGAAATTGAAAATAGGATATAAAGTGTGGAGGGGTATGCTAGAGAGTACAAATTTTATCAAGGTCACTCTTCCAGCTGCGGAGAGGGATTTCTTTGTCCGCCCTGTCAGTCTCTTTTATATGGCTCCTACCAGGGGTTCATAACATTCTCTAGTGGATAACCACTCCTAAAAATGAGGCTTGAGATGTCGTGTGTTTAAAGGTAATTTCTCTAAAATTTGTTCCTGAAGTTGTTGTGTCACTCTCTTAGAGAAAAAAATGGATGATTTGGTTGGGTTTATGTGCAGCCCAGAAAAGTATGGGTATTCCTTTAGCACATCCATAATAGCTTCTGCAATACCTTGTTATGCTTTTCCAATTAGAAGCGTATCATCTGCATAGCGCATATTACAGATGGGTGTCATCTCAGGAATGGCTTTCTATGAGCTTATTTTACCTAGGTTGGAGCATTCAGCTATTCTCGCCGATAAGAGCTCAGTAGCTAGGATGAACAATGAGGGGAGATAGGGTCTCTCTGTCTAATCCCACACATGGGGATGATTGGATCTGTGGGGGTTCCATTTATCAAAATTTGATAAGAGGTGATTCTGATGCAAGAAAGAATCAAATCCTTCCATTGCCTAGGGAAGTTGAAAACCACAAGGGAGTGGCTTGTGAAATCCTAAGAGATTGTGTCCAAAGCCTTTTTGAGGTTGATCTTAGCCCCAAAGTATGAGTATTTTTTCTTTTCATCTCGAAAGATTTCAATACTTCATGAGCCAATAAGATATGATCTGTCATTTGTCTTCCTTTCACAAAAGCTGCCTGGGTAAAGGAGACTATTTTTGGTAGTAGTTTGGAAAGCCTATTAGCCATTATCTTAGTAAGTAATCTATAACTAACATTACATAGGCTAATGGGTCTATAGTCACCATAGGTTTGAGGTTGTTTCTCTTTTGGAATTAAAACAATGAAAGCCTTATTGAGTTCTTTATCTACCCTTCCCAAGCTGAATATAGTTTGCATATTTCTATGTAGATCCTGCTTGATAAGGGCCAATGATGTTTAAATATGTTGAAAGCCATCGGGTCTAGGTGATTTTTATGACTCCATTGTAAATAATGCGGTTCGAACCTCTCTCTTGCTAATTCATTTGGATAGAGCAATTCCCTCTTCATCAGATAGTTTTTTCATTTGTTTGAAAGGGTCTTTTGTTTGCTGGTTGGGAGTACAAGAGTTTGAAAAAAGATTCGGCTTCTCTTCTTATGTCTTCTTCCTATACTAGCAATGTATCAACATAGGATTCTATTTGTTGGATTATGTTGATTTGTGTTCCAGCATTAATGAAGGAGCGAAAAGACCTGGTATTCTAATCTCCATCCTTGAAGATTTTATGTCTAGCCTGTTGGAAAGTGTGGAGATGTTTTATTCGGCTTAGTCTCATAAATTCATGTTGTAATTCTTTTTTGGCTTGTACAGTGTTTGGTTTCCAGGTTGATTTTGTATGTTTGTTGTGTTTCATCTAGTTTTTGGGCAGTTCTCCTAATGAAGGAGTGGAAATTTTCAAAGGAACATTTGCTCCATTTTGTTAACTCCTCTGTAACTTTTTAAATCAAAGTGGCAGGAACTCGGGAGGGGGTGTGGAAAGGTTTGGGTGTTGGAGTCCATTCCTGGCTGTTTGTACTATGGTTTCATAGACTCTTCCCTCTTTCCACATAGCCTGGCATCTAAAGGGATGTTTCTGGATTTTTTTCTCTTGGTGTAGTTTCGAAAATGAAAGGGTTATGGTCTGACTTAATCCTCTGGTGGGTGGTTAAGGTAGAATTTGGCCAAACGCGAAGCCAATTTTCATTTACTAGGGCCCTATGTAGCCTAGCCATCACAAATTTATTAGAGGCTGGTTCATCTGATGTGATTTGGGTTCCCTTGAGTTCATCTAGGGATTGGTTCCACCTGTGTGGCTGTGGGCGTAAGTATGTAAATGTTACATACATGTCTTTTCCTATTTTATTCCTATTTCTGGTTTGGATGAGATGGGGGATGTGTGTATCATGTCAACTTTGATACTGTCCTTCCAGAACAGCCACAATCCCCAGCATAATCCATGCGAAGGCATTACGTGTGAGGACTCATACATGTTTTCTAGTCATTTGAACGTAGGGAACGAATCAGGTGGGACTGCTTTTGTCTCTGAATGTTATATAAGTTCAAAGGTGTGTGCCTTTAGTAAAACACTTAGTGCGTGCCTAGCCGAGGAGCTGTGCTCCTCGGATGTTCCATATAAGCATCACTGGCATACTAAATTATGTAGTGGGGTTGCAGTGTACATACCCGGTGACGAGGGTGGAAGAAAAGGTGCTTCCATCACGATTTGGGCATGCTTGAGTGAGCCTGCTGCTAGAGGTGATTTTTTGGTTGCTCATCTCTTTCTTCATGAGGTTTGAACCTTCACGAATGACATTCCCATCTCATCAGTATTTGCCGAGTGTTCCTTAAAGGTGCTGGAGACTTTTCCGTTTTCACTTTTTTTCAGCTGCAGGAGTAGCAATCGTTGTGTATTCTTTAGTACTGCTATGAGGGTTTCGGCCTTGCAGTTTGGAGCAAGTCCTCTGTTGTCAGGGAGTAATCGTTTAGTGGGAGGATTAGTGGGGTATCCGGCTAAATAGAGGGTGGGGAGGCCAATGACTCGTTGTCGGAAGCCGGGAGTTTGGGGGTGCTCGAGTAGGTAGGATGTTTGCAGTGCTGGTGTGGGGAGCTTTCTTTATAATTTCTGAGTGAAAGTTCTACCTGACTCTATTTCGGTTTTTTGACTTTGGAGTATCTTCAGCGGTGTTTGCGGATTTCCTATTTCATTTTGGAAGAGCATTGGCTTTGAACCTTCACCATTTGCTGGCTGGGGTCATCCATGACATTCCTCTATACTGTGACCCCATTTTTTTTGCATATCATGCAGATTTTAGGACGACCTTCTACAACGTACAATAGATAGAAGGTTTCATCAAAGATCTTGATAGTGGTTCCCTTTTTCTCTTCATCTTCTAAATTTACCAACACCACTAGTAGAAAACTGGCTTTTAGAGGTGGTTTAAAAACCGTCCCTGATGAGCCAAAACCCGTCACTATTCTCATTAGAGGCGGTCCAGCAGCCGTCCCTAATAAGAGGGTAGCTAATGCGATTTAGGGACAGCAAGGACCGTCACTAATACAAAAACACCGTCCCTATTACTGGAAAACAATAGGGACGACATTCCACCGTCCCTAATAAAAATATTTAATAGAGACGGTTCGGTGTCGTCCCTGAAGATGTTTTTAGTGGCGGTCTCCGACAGTGTCACTAAAACTTTTTAGTGGTGGTCTCCGACAGTGTCACTAGAACTTTTTAGTGGCGGTCTCCGACAATGTCACTAAAACTTTTTAGTGGCAGTCTCCAACAGTGTCACTAAAACCTTTAAGTGGCGGTCTCCGACAGTGTCACTAAAACTTTTTAGTGGCGGTCTCCGACAGCGTCCTTAAAACTTTTTAGGGGCTGTTCATTTAACGGTTCCTAAAAATCATAGTTTCTGGTTTAACAGTAGGGGCGGTCAATGAAACAGTCCGCAAAAATTTTTAGGGGTGGTTTATTCAACCGTCTCTACAAATAATGGTTTTCTGTTTAATTTTAGGGGCGGCATCACAACCGCCCCTAATACGTTTTTTTTTACAAATATTTTTTTTCATTGGTAAACGTCTGTACTTAACACTTAACATTAATTATATAGCTATAGAATGCTATACAATGCAACCAATTCACCATTATCCATTCAATAAAAGAAATTGCAGACATTGAAACAATCACCGAAAACATTGATTCTCCATAATCAATTCAAAAGTTCACAAAAAATATTTAAAGCATCATTTCTTCATAATAGTTTCTAAAGTTCACAAAAAATCTAAATGGTATTAACCGAAAAATCATCCCTCTAAAACCTACACCGCCAACCATGTAACTCGACCACTCTATCATTGAAAGAAATCCTCGTCGCTATCCAGTGCACCTACAATTATTTAATTCAGAAGTTTAGTAAAACATAAAAAAATATCATGTAAAAGAGAAACATTCTCTAAGTGAGCAAAACCTACACTGTCATGCATATGACTAAGCACCCAATCACTAATAGGGGTCGTCATCGCAATCTAGTGCACCTGTAATGAATGTAATGAAACTTAATCGAGCAAAAACTAAAATGAATCACGTAATTGAGTAGTTTAAAAAAGTAAAACCTGAGGTTGAGGGAGTGGTTGCATTGCGCTCAGACCTAATTTGAACCATAAAATTCTCCAATGATTGTATTCGAGTCATAAGTATTTAATTGATTTCCCTTTGTCTTGACGACTCCGTCTTTGCTGCTTCGAGCTCTGATCTCATTGCATCCATTTGAGCAAAACTAACTGAAGAGCCACTCCTACCTCTTGTGTCACCAAGCCCGATACCCATCTCGTATCCACCGTGATGACCTCCAAAAACCTCATCTAAGACAGGAGTAAGTTGTTGAGGGTCATTGCTCTCCATAATCTGTTGTTCAACAGCTATATCCTGCACAGCCTTCTACAATAAAATTAAAATCGATGTTTAAGTTCATATTGTAACCAATAATTGAACAAACAAATTCAAACTTGAAATTACTTACACAATAGAGTGTTGTCATCTCATTTGGATATTCCCCATCTTTGTTAGTATGGGCCCCTAAGTACGCATTCACCATTTTGAAGGCCATCCCTTTCTCTTTTCGCTATTTCGAATTTTTTGTTAAGGAAGTTAAACAGTTTTCAAAAAAAAAAAAAAAAAACAAAGTGGAGAGAGTTAAATTGAAATACCTCTTTCTTATAATAACGAGCTAAGGGCATTGTCCCAAGCGTGCGAGTAGTTTTTAGACACTTTCTATTCTTCTTATTCCTTTTTGACATATCGGCCACATGTTTTTGTTTCTAGTAACGTAGAAGTTCTTTCCAAGAGTCATATTGAGTGTTGAAGTGGGATTATCCTTGAGCTCTTCCTCGGTCTTCCCTTCGAAGTATTTTTTTTCTAAAGTTATACCGATTGTTCCTTATAATTTTTTGGATGACTGGCACAAGTGCTGACTTCGTAACTTCATCATCAAGTGGTTCATCTTTGGAATTCTTGACTTCGTATTTTTCCTGTGTGAAATAGTTGGACATCTTTAACTAATTTATCATATGAACATGTTAAATAAAAACTTACAGGGGTTATTGACATACCTCGATGTGTTCAAACCAATTATCGAATTCTCCGTCGACATACTGAGACCATTGCTTGTAAATGGGGAAATATTCCTCTGTACGCACTTCTGAGCCGATTAATCTAAGCAACACCTTCTATCTATCAATCTCATCATCCATAGTATCAAACATACTTTCTCGCATGAAAGCATCGTTCAACATCATGGACATCTCTTCCACATGACCCACATTCATTGGAACATTTCCTTGTTGACGTTTAGTGCTTTCCCCATGGTGACGCCAAATAGTATATTGTCTGACGAAACCTTCTCTAAGGATGTAGAACTCGATGGTCTCACAATCATTGTAATGTCTATTCTCACATCGGACACATGGATATAACATACGCCCGTTGCTCTGAAGCACTCTATGTTGTTTTGCGTACTCTATAAAGAAATGAATTCCACCTACAAAAATAGGATGACATCGATCGTGCTTGTTGGTGTACTCGTACATCCATTTTTTGTTATTGAGATAGTCCATCTCCTCACTGTAACCACATTCTCATTTACGACACAATATAAATCAAGTATTGTTATTCTAATCAAATAATAGAGTAACGCAAACATTTTTTAAGAAGTAAAGAGTTTGTCAATCCAATATTCTTAAAACAAAACAATTAAATCCACCCTAATTTACATTTATATGCCAGCAAATAAGAGATCTTGAACATTGTGGACAAAATTCTTTATAATACCAGATCTAGAATCAAATATACCTCCAAATAAGAGATATTAATTGCTCCTACACAACATGCTAGACACAACAAATACTAGAGTATCTCCACCAAATATTTGCATAAAGTTAATCTACACCATTTTCTTTAATCTACTATAATGTAATTTGACAAAAAAAAATTATGTAACCACACTAACCAATCATGGGAAAAATTGACCAGCAAAAGTATAAGATTAACTATTGAGAAAATACAAAACTGAATCATAGAAAGAGAAATTATAGAGCCAAAGGCCCATAGTTTATTTTTGCTGACAAGATTAGTTACTTTGGCAATACATACCAATATAAAAATATGTTTAATAAAAGATTTTGTGTGTAATCATATTCATAACATTGGGAAAAGCTGAATCTATACGTTCTGAAACCATACAAGTTTATTTTGCTCCCAAAACAGGGGTAATTTTTTTATCTGAAAGAGTACTTCACATCCAAGATGATAATCTTCAGAAATAGAAGAATAAATCTTTTTTAAATGCAAATATATTTTCCCGGATTAATAAGGAGAGTTCATCGATTAATGAATGCCTATTGTTCAGCAAAAAAGCTAAGTTCACATGCGCCGAGCTCAAATACAATAGTTCTATGATTTTATTATTCTTTTCTTTTTGGGAAAGGAGCTCCATTCACAAGATAACTCGTAAAGTTGAAACCTTAAAGATTTGTAAAAAAATTAATTAAGTTTCCAAATTAAGAACGTGAATCTCTCTTTCCATTGTTATTATTATTTTATTTTGAGCTCCATTCACAACCCAACTCATAAAGTTGAAAACTTTAAGATTTGTTAAATCATTAATTAAGATTAAACGTGAAGCATCTCTCCAATTCCTATTTTATTATTATCTTCTTTTTTGGGGCTAACAGGAAGAAGCACTCGCAAATCAAGCCGGAAGTGAAAAATTAAAAGAGGGATAAAGCTGTAGGGCGAAGATAGCTCTACCTGTTGCTATCGGCGGGTACACGAGATCTGTGAGCCGACCTTCTTACGGGCGCTTGGCAAGGAGTTTGAAGGGAACTAATTTCCGTACGAGAAGGTTGAGTTTGCAAGAGTTTTTAGTGAGAGAAGCTCAAGCGTCGGGGAGAGTTCTATATGTTTAAGGCGCGGGAGACTTTAGGGTTATTTAAGAAAGGTTTTCAATCTTTACCTTTTAAGATGGGAGATATTATAGAGTTAGTGTGGGAGACAAAAAAAACTAGATTTATATTTAAGACGGATTAGGGTTTTAAAATACAATAAAACGGGTTTTAAACCGTCAGCCGCTAAAGATTTTTTTTTAGTGATGGTTAAGGTAGACCACCCCTGGTAATATGATTAATATATATTAGGGATGGTTAATTAGTCGCCCGCCCCTAGTTATATATATTAGGGATGGGTAATTAGTCGTGCATCCCTAATAACATAGGCGGTTGATTAATCGCCGGCGATTTAGAGACGGGTATGTCTTAACCCGCCTCTAAAGAACTTTTTATGGGGACAGTTACTAGTGAAACCCTAAAAGGCTGCAAGGGTTTGAAAGTTGTATCCACTTCCATGCAGATATAGCGTCCAAGAGGTCTGACCACTTGGTGGAGGGCTTCGTCGTGAAACAAGTAGCATGGTAGTTTTAACAAATGTACCCATAGGGAGCTTGCTCAAAGAGAAAGGATCAGGTAAGATTCACGAAGCTAGATCCGTGCCTGCACCAACAGTTCTACGCAGGCTTCAGGTGCGGATACAACAAAAGAGTGATAGCCACTGCTCAGAGGGTAAACTGCTACTGATGCTTCTGGTTGATCCGGTTTCCTAAGCAGGTTTTGCAGGTGACTAGCAATTCCTGTTAGGGAGGCAGGGATACGGACTACGAATAGTCCCACTAACATGTTTCTAAGCATTGCTATACCCTTATCTATACATTCTCTGGAGATAGTGACTTTGTGAAGGTCCCCGGTGATAGCAATGAGATGACCCTCGGTCGCCTGAATTTCTCCAGCTTCCAGGAGAACCATGCATGCCGGTGGTGGGATTGCCGTTTTCAGCAGGGCAATCCTGTTTTCAAGGAAATTGTCAGCATCAAACATCAGTGCATCCTAGCTAGGAAAAGACCATGGGAGATGAGAGAGCGGGAAGGTAGTAGGATTGCGAAAGGAGCAAGCTTCCGTTTCGATCCTTAGTCGATGTTTTTAGGTGAGCCAGAGGTTGCGTGTTGAGGTTGTCAATGGAAGGGGAGTTCGAGAAGCGTGGGAAAATTCGGATCGCAAAACGGTTCTAGTGGTGTGATGTGTAATATTTGGGAAATTTCTAAGTTGGAAGTACATCTCGGGAGTCGGCTCTAGTCTTGATCTTATTTTTGAAAGTCTATTCGCATTTAATTTTTTTTGGCTCTCCCAATGGCGTTGTTTTTGTTTTTCTTGGTAATGTGCTGTTTCTATAGTTCGAGGAAACAATTTCGAGGCTATGGACTAAGCTAATTATGCATGCTATGTGAGGTGTAATGAGTGTTTTATACGAGGGGGAGCACATAAGTCTTTCAAGTAGAAATCCAAAAGACGATCAAGAGATGCTGTAAGGGGACTTACCTGCTGTCTCATCATCCATGCAAGTGCCCAAGCTGTTGTCATCTCGCCTCCTTACTTTTTTCATCTCGCCTCCTTACTTTTTTTATCATGTCTGTCTCTGTCGATTTGACTGGATGGGATTTTGAATTTTTCCATTGGAGTGCTTTTCTTCCCCGGCTCCGGTACGTGTCTGGTTTCTCCGGCGTTAACTCTCCTCCGATGTTTTTGTCCTTTGTGAATGTTTTTCCCCTGCTTGTTAGATCCTTGGAGTATCTGAATAATATTTGAAATACATAAAGCCGGATCTGGATCACTCAGTATGCTTGATTTTTTGGCTTGGGCCCACTTTTTGTTTGGGGCTGGACAGGGGTTCTCTTTGTTGAGCTTGGTGTTTTCCACGTTGGTGATAGTGATAACTATGCCTCCCAATATAGCCTCGATACAAGTTGTAATCTCCGAAGTATACTTAATCTCCATTCTGCTAGTTACCCATTGGGAACTCATCTTGCCTTTCATTGAAATACACTTGTTTCTTTTGTTTGGATCCCTTGATTTCTAATGTTATTCGTTTGAATTTCCTTTTTCAAACGGGAGACTTATGTTGTATTGCGTGTGGTAGGGTTTAAGCATCGACCAGATCTTTTCATTTATTTGAAAACATTGCATATCTTCTTCTACTTCTTATTATTCATTTCATTACTAGAGAGCCCATCCCACTGTCTGATAAAAAAAATAATTAAATAGGAAAAAAACGCAATTTATATTTTATGTCAAATATAGATGTATCAAATATTAATTGAACTGTAATTTATTCCTGTTCTTGGTTATATTAAAGTGTCAGGAATTGGAGTAGTATCACTTCTGTTACCCCTCACTCATCCAAGTATTGGCCTGAAAAGAGCAACCGACCTTTTCAATTAATTTATTGTTTAAATTATCAAATTTGGATCACTATTCCCAGCACAAAGTGCTATCTAGCATTACATCTTCATTACAGCTCAGTGAAGCAGCTCCTGGCTATTGTAGGCGGTCGACCTCATCGAGGGTCTAATTCAGAAATTGTCACTTCGTTTATGGAAGTTGGGGTAGTCCTCTGCGTTGATTGGGACGACCCTGTATCCCAATCCACATCAGTACTACTTCCGGTAAAATATGCAGGTCGAAAAGGAACTGGTAGCGTTATGGAGTAGCTGCTGAGCATGAGAACTATTGTAGACATAAGGGGTCTCTCCGTTGGATCTTCCTGCACGCAGAGCAACCCCAAGTGAATACACCTTAATGCTTCGTTCCTCTGGTAGTCTTCACCCATACTTTGATCCATCAAATCCGTTATTCTTCTTTTATTCCAGTGCCTCCATGTCTGTCACAAAGTAAAGAACCATTTATAATAAGACCCAGTTACATAGTTGGGTTACTAATGTTTTTCTGCTGATACTTACATAGCTTAGAAGGTCGAGTGAAGGTTCTGATACAGCAGAAGCTGAGTTCTTTCGACCAGTTACAATTTCCAATACTAAAACCCCAAAGCTGTACACATCTGATTTAGTAGAGTAGTGTCCATGCATGGCGTACTCTGGTGGCATATATCCACTACACAAGATTACAAATCCAGAAGCTAGTTAGTTAAACTTTCAGATCAAATTGCAGAAACAACAAAATAGAAAAGAAGAAGAACAAAGCGAGAGAGAAACCATTTCTCTGGAGAAATAAAAATTATCAACAAACTCGCAATATTATTGTTCCTAGTGATCAGTTACTCATGTAATAGCTCTTCGATCTGATAGAGGAAATACAGCTAGCTACTGAACGCTAACTCTATCAAAAGAGTTCAGACAGACTGCTCAAGGATCCTAAGTTACAGAGTTCCGAAGTCTTAAGTGTGGAATCCTATTAAAATAACGGCACCTAATGGAATTTATGACAATCAAAAGAAACGAGACTTACTATGTTCCAGCAATACGACGGGTATTGCCTTGTGTTTCATCTCCACCAAACAGCCTTGCCAAACCAAAGTCTGAAATTTTAGGATTCATGTCTTTATCCAGCAATATATTGCTAGCTTTCAAGTCCCGATGAATGATACGGAGCCTTGAATCCTCATGGAGATAGAGAAGCCCTCTAGCAATTCCAACAATGATTCTGTATCGTGTGCTCCAATCAAGCTGAGCACGATTGGTAGCATCTGCACATAGAATACGAAAAACTCAAAAACCCGGTCGAAAATCGATGAGTTCAAGTTGAAATCGAGTAACATATAATTGGACAACATAATTGGCTAGTGGAGAAAAACCAAACCAAAAAGAAATTTGTCCAGGCTACTGTTAGGCACGTTTTCATAAACAAGAAGCTTCTCCTGGTCTTTGGCGCAGCAGCCCCACAATCTGACTAGATTTCTATGCTGAAGCTTAGCAACCAAATCGACCTCATTCTTAAATTCTGCCATTCCTTGGCTTGAACTCGCCAGAAGCCTTTTTACTGCTATCTCCCGTCCGTCCGGCAGTGTCCCCTGTTATCATATATCAAGGAATTAATTGACCGGAGAAGAGGTTTGAGAGTATGTAAGCTGGTACCTTGTAAACGGGTCCAAACCCGCCTTGTCCAAGTTTATTTGTTTCAGAGAAGTCATTTGTTGCAGCTCTGAGGGTCTCCAAGTCAAAGAAGAGCGATTCCGAGCTTCTCATGTCATCTTCATCCCCATCAACTGGAAAAATAAGCACAAAATTGATACATTAAACTACAGCCGGATTACTCGAGTGAAGCCGGTTTTCTTCCAAATCAGACCCATATCTTATTTTCGCGTCTTGAAAAATTGACCTGGAATCTTTTTAAATTTTTTCTTTCTTCTGGATAGGCAGACGCAGAGGATAATGCCGATGCCTGCCGCAATGGCTGCTGATACCGAACTTATGACAGCTACAATAATGGTTCCCTTACTCGTCCCTACGCGGAAAATCAACAGAATATATTTTATTTCCACCATTAATTAATCTCGGAAACAGAGCGAAAAGGAAGAAACAGCCCAGAGAGGCAATTATACACTCTTAGATAACTAGGAAGTTATTATTAGTGTACCGGGGTTCGAAGGAGAGGAAGGAGAATCAGGTAGTCGAGGTGGAGGAGCGGCAGCTCCGTCTGGAGGCGTCGGTGGTGGCGAAAGCCTATCGGCGGGATCGAATGGACTGGTTTGATACCGGATGTTGCAGGTTGGAAAGTATATCCCTTTACCGGTCTGGTTCTGGCAGCAAGAAGGTATCTGAGAAATAGTCCCCAGTAGACAGGAGGAGCACGCAGTAGGAGATAAATCTCTGGTACACTGCGCCAAGCCGTAAATGTCTGAGAATTGATCATAAGTTGCTCTTCCCCAAGCCAATCTTGAGGAGTTGGATGCTGCCTTATTTGTCAGATTTCTCAGCAAGCTGCCCAATTGGGCGTCGAAAACGCTTGGTTGGGCCACACTACCTGGGTAGGTTATATAAACAATGAGACCACCTTCGGATTCGGAGAAGAACCTGCGATCGGAGTATCGAACGAAGCAGCTGTAGTAGTTGATTGTAGCGCTTTTCTTGTTGGGGCAAAGTTGGCCCGCATCGGAGATCGATTTGTTGAGGCATGCTCTGCAAGTGACGGCCGTCGCGGCAGACATGCACTGAGCGTAGCCATAGATGCGATCCTGGCCGGTGCCGACGCTGGTGTTGTAATAAGTGTCTATTCTGTCGACGGCATTTGAAGCCAGAGAAGGGAGGAGGTCTTTGAGATTGGTCTCGTACTGGCTGCCGGAAGTGTAATTCGCACTGCTGGCGGGGCAGTTCGTGAGGATCTGATCTTCTTGCGCCTTAACAACAACAAGTGTCGCAAAGGAGAAGAAGAGGAAGCAATTCTGCAACAGCACAAACCTCCTAGATTCCAACATCTGTGCCTTCGGCAGAGAACAATCACCAGAATTAAGAAGCATATGCAGCTTGTGAATATTGTGAATATATGAAGGAGATATTTGAGATATGCACCGTGAAAGGGGCAAAGCGCGCAGGGCGACTTTTCGTCTCCCCGAGTAGCGACCAATAAAGTCACGGTTTTAATTTCTACAGGTCAGCAAAAGCGACCGGTGAATGCCTTGATGTCAGTGACATTGATTCATCGATCTAACTGATTTGAACATTGACGCACCCTACATCGTAGAGATGGAAGGCGACTGGAGTGATTTAAAAATTTGGTGAGGATGAAGGTGCGCACGACAAACATACTATATATCATAGGATATTATCTTAATACATAATGAAACACTATGTAATTATTAAAATACAATATCCCAAGATCGAATTCCACGCACCGTGATTTTTTAATAAGGGGAGACTCGAAAAAGTGAAACGTACGCACACAGAAAAAAAAAAAAAGTAATACGTTATATAGAAACATCTCTATAGTATAGACTTTTTAAGTGTATCCAGGGGTTCAGTACTGTAGAACATACATAAGAAAGAGGAGTATTTAACGACGACAAAAGGTGCTGTAAAGCTGCTTAACTGACTTTAAGTACAGCGACAGGATCTGATTCAGAAACTGCCTCTCGTTTTGTTGAAGAGGTCGTCGCCCCGCGGAGTCATAAATTCACGGATCTTCCAAGGTCAGGAGTAGCCGCGTTGTCGTGGGGACCACGGCTTTGTATTTTCCACGGTGAGGATTAAAATGCGCACTACAAACATAATATATTATTATATATCATAAGATATTATCTTAATACATAATGAAACCCTATTAAATTATTAAAATACAATATCCCGACATCTAATTCAACACGAATTATGATTTTTTAATAAGGGGAGACGAAGAAAAAGAGAAAAATATGTATGCAAAAGAAGTTATTGGGTTATCTATAAATTTCTAAAAGAATAAAGAAAATAAGATTTTATAAAAAAAATATTTTTTTATATTTTTAAGGGCTTAGATTAATATTTACGTCGGATAGGTGCATCTTCTAGGTGCGTCTAGCATTACTAATTTCTATAATATAGACTTTTTAAGTGTAACTAAGGATTCAGGTTGCAATGAGATAACGCAAAGTATTAGACATCGGAGAAATGGCTACATTTCGTGGATACACATAGATATGCTAAATTATAGAAACAAATGAAAAATAAGAAAAAACATTAAAAATTATTTATATGTAGTAATTTCATAAAAAAGTAAACAATATATACACCAATAATTCTAATTTAATAACTACATAATTAAAACATATCTATGTGATTCATTGATTCAAAACAATTAATTCTAACTTAAATAACTTATGATAACTTGAATCAAATACAAGAATAAACCATCCAATAGTAGCCCAAACTATACCAAGGATAGAATATTTCATTTATATATGGTCTTGAAATATATTTATATTGATAAAAATATTAAATTTACTAAGAATGGAGCAAAGAGTGAATGAAATAGGTATAAAGTTCTAGATGTTTTCTATATTCAAATATTCAAAATAATTATAATTAAAAGATTCAGTCAAATCATAAATTCTAATGTAGATTTGCCATACTCTATGAAGTTGTTAACATGAGAAAAAGGTTTCATGGGTTCCTAATTTAATTTATATTTCTTGTTGTTCAAATCTGTATCTGTTTAGTATCGTACGTATCGACCTTTGTTTCCTCAATACATTAGGAAACTAGCGAAAACAAACGGATACATAAGGATATTGAAAACCATGGATTCAATACCATAAAACAGACAGAAGAAAGAGGATTATTTAGCTCCGAAATTTGAACAAGTAACCACAACAAATGTGAAAGATCGAAATTCTTCAAGAGGGTTCTGAGAGAGTTGAATCGAGAAGACACCCCTAACAGCCTGATGCACTAAGAAGTACAGATAAGAGGATAAATTGTGGGCAGTTCACTGCCTAGAAATCTCCCTTGAGGAAGAGGGGGAAGAGAGGAAAAATATTCTGTACTGAGGTTTGCTCCTTCGAAGCTTTTTTTTTTTCATCCCTGCCATAGAGTCAAGACATTGTTTATTTATAGTGTCTGCTGATACCATTAATAGGTCCTAGTACGATTGATAGGTCTAGTGATGGATTAAATGGTTCTCTTAGGGTGTGAATGAAACCTCAATACACAATATTCTTCTTCTTTTCCCTCCTCTTCCTCGCTTTCGGTTCTCATATAACTTTCCTATGCAGTTAGAGAAACTATAATTAACTAAATATTTACTACTGGTTACATATCAATCGGTTTTACAGGTAGATTTCTAGGCAGTTACAGAACTGCCCACAATTTATCCTCTTATTCGTACTTCTTGGTGTTTCAGAACCGGTGAGGAATAGTCCACAATAGATCAACTCCTTAACAAAATGGTCCAGTAAAGCTGCTTAGCTGAATTCAACAACAGCTATAGGATCTGATACAGAAACTACCTCTTCGTTTGGTTTTTGAATTTCGGAATATCAGGGAAAAAAAAAAACGATCGGTCGCAGCCAAATCATATAATCTGTGGAATGCTTATCCTAGGCCGTCTGGCTTCTCCCAACAAAAAATGGCGGTGGTTTAGGAACAGGCAGCGTTACAGAGTGGCTACTGAGCATGAGAACAACAGTAGACATGAGGGGTCTCTCTGTCGGTTCTTCCTGCACGCAGAGCAAACCCAAGTGAATGCACCTCAACGCTTCATCTCTTTGGTACTCTTCACCCAGACGATGATCCATCAAATCCATAATTCTTCCTTCATTCCAGTTTCTCCATGTCTGTCACAGAAACATTATTTCTTATAATAAAAGACCCATATGAGCGATCTGTCATTTGCCAGTAATATTAATTATCAGTTTAAGACTTACATAACTTAAGAGGTCAATAGAAGGCCCTGATTCACTGACGCCGGGGTTCTTTCGGCCTGTTATAATCTCCAAAGCTAATATACCAAAGCTATACACATCGGATTTAGCAGAGTACTGACCCTGCATGGCGTACTCAGGTGCCATGTATCCACTGCATAAGTTAAAAAATTCAGCAGTCAGTTACCTTGACAATACGTGGGATCAGGTAAGCTAAAGAATCCAAGTTATATAGTTCACCTGAAGGCTCAAGCGAATGACTCAAGTATGAAATATTTTGAAGACAATAGCTCACATGTCATTTTGTTTAAATGGATAGAGAAGAATTCACAAAAGCAAATGAACTTACTATGTTCCAGCTACGTGACTTGTATTGCCTTGTGATTCATCTCCACTAAAAATCTTTGCCAAACCGAAATCTGAAATCTTAGGTTTCATGTCTCTATCCAACAAGATATTGCTGGCTTTCAAGTCCCGATGAATAATACGGAGTCTGGAATCCTCATGGAGATACTGAAGGCCTCTCGCAATTCCTACAATGATGTTGTACCGTGTATTCCAATCTAGTTGTGCAAGAACGGGAGGATCTGCAAAAAATCAAAATTCTAAGTCTCGCATCAACAATTCTGTGAAACCCCTTGGGGAAACAATCAACTGAATACTGTCCAAGGTGACATCGACTATTAATTAACAATGACTAGGGTCGAGGCCAAACTGAAAAGAAATTTGTCAAGGCTGCTATTGGGCACGTATTCATAAACCAGAAGCTTCTCCTGCTCTTCAATGCAGCATCCCAACAATCTTACTAGATTTCTGTGCCGAAGCTTGGCAACCAAAACAACTTCATTCCTTAGCTCTGATATCCCTTGGCTTGAGCTAGGCTGGAGCCTTTTAACTGCTATTTCCTGTCCGTCTGGCAGTTTCCCCTATAATAAAGACATCACACATTGGAACTATAAAAGCTACATTACTATCATGAATTTGTTTATTAAAGAACCAAATATGAGTTAGCAGTTGACATATATAGTGCTCATGAGACAGTCAAGGACCTTGTAAACGGGTCCAAAGCCACCTTCTCCGAGTTTATTTGCATCAGAGAAGTTATTTGTCGCAGATCTGAGTGTCCCCAAGTCAAATAACAGAGATTCTGAGCTCAGTTCTCGTTCTTCACCAGTAACTGAAAAACTAAATTGACCCATTTAACTTGAGAGGAAGTTTGCTTTGCTTGCAAAGAACATCTTTTACTTTCATCGTATTGTTTCCCTCTTCGTTCCAAAGTTAGAAGTATTTTAAATTATGAGGTCAGCGCTGATACGCCAAAGTGGCAATATGTACTGCAGGGGGAATCTTTGATCATACTAATGCGATTGAGAAAGAAAGATGTCCCTGAATTTTTGAACCCCGGAGGAGATCGAACAGTCTTCTGGGACTAGGCCTCGTACAGGCAAAAAAAATTGTACTATGCTATTCTTCTGTTCTAGAAAATAATACATATGGTATAGGAAGAAATTGACCTTGTTCATTTTTCCACTTCCTCTTTCTTCTCGCTAAGCAAATGCAGAGGATGCCGCTAGCGCCTGCGGCCAATGCAACAGAAACCGCACAAATAACAACAATGACAACAGTTCTAGATCTCTTATTACTCCCTGCGCCAAAATACACCACTTTTCACACGTCCGATGGAGACATACATCTTAAACAACATGAATCGCTAATAATATTCACAAACACTTGCAGAGCAATCAATTAAGTTTACACCCAGCAGTACTCTTTTTGAATCATTAAGCTGTGAGTCAAAAAAGATTAAGCATCACAACCCAAGCAAGATGCCAAGAAGAAAGAATAACAGAGTTAACCTTCAACGGAGCCTGGACTGGGAGGAGGGGAAGACGAAGCAGGGGGTGTAGGCGGAAGCCTAGAGGCTGGATCAAATGGTCTCGACTCAAACCGTATGTTGCAGGTTGGAAAGTATACCCCTCCACCGGTCCGGTTCTGGCAGCAGGAAGTTATCTGAGAAATAGTCCCCGCGAGACAGGAGGAGCAGTCAATAGGAGTTAAATCTCTTGTACACTGTGCCAAGCCGTAAATGTCTGAGAATTCATCATATGGTGCTCTCCCCCAAGCCAATCTTGAGGAGTTAGAAGCTGCCTCATTTGACAGATTTCTCAGCAAGCTGCTCAATTGGGCGTTGAAAAGGCTTGGTTGGGCCGCACTACCTGGATTGCTTATATAAACAATGAGACTTTCATCGGATTCGGAGAAGAACCTGCGATCAGAGTAGCGAATGATGCAGCTGTAGTAGCGGATTGTAGCGCTTCTCTTATTGGGGCAACGCTCGCCGATATCCGAGATGGATTTGTTGAGGCAGGCGCTGCAAGAGCTGGCGGTGGCCGCCGACATGCACTGGGCGTAGCCATAGATGCGATCCGGGTCGTTGCCGATATTGGTGTTATAGTAGGTGTCGATTTTGCGGACGGCGTTTGAAGCCAGAGATTGGAGAAGGCCGTTGAGATTAGTCTCGTACCGGCTCCCGGAGGTATAGCTGGGACCGCTGGCGGGACAGTTTGTGAGGATCTGGTCTTCTAGTGCTCTACCAATCACAAGTGCCAAAGAGAAGAAGAAGCAAGCAGATACCACAAACCTCTTAGGTCCTAACATCTGAAGCGCGTCTTCCCCAACAAAAATGCGGAAGAAACAAGCAGTTTTTTTTTTTTTTTCTGATTAAGATAGAGAAGAACAGGGGTTGTGAACAAATTAAGCTTCTGTTTTCCTGGAAGCATATGAACCCAGAAGAAATGTGTGTGCCGCAAACCTTGAACTAGAGTGCAGAAGACGGATTGACCGCCTCCCCATTGCGGGGGCAAGCCTAACATGTAAAGCGAGCGGGTCGTGTTTCAAATATCATTACCGGTCAAATAATCCGAGAGCCTAGTCTGCTTAAATTATGACTCTGTTTTGCGGAATGTTCAAGATTAATTAAGCACGCATAGCATTACTAAAAGTTAAAACATCACGAAACACGATTCTCATTAATAAGTCAGAATTTTGTTCTCATATTCATACCTTAAATTCTTTCCCACTTTATCAAATTGTTTTCCGTCGCTTTCTCTCTAGTACCGTCTTCGCATAGTCGACGACGTTGACGAGAGTGAAGATTTTAGACATTCACAGCTCGGATGTTGCAGTAGTGAGTGTTGCGAGAGCGGCGTGCAATTGTGTAGTATTGATTGAGGGACCGACCATATGTGCACATAGTGTGATACTGTAGGGATGTGATCCGAGGGAATTACAAATGGGATTTGTCCTTTTTGCAATTTTTTTCCCACGTTCCATAAAGACTGATACCAAGGGATTAATCGTCCTGTCCCATTATCAGTGTCATCACATGGCAATCTTCTTCTTCTTCTTCCTCCTCTCCCCGCCCTTTCTTCTTCAGGTGTTCATTATTCTTTCGTCACCGCCGACCCTCTCGAACCTCATCGCTCCTGTCTCTGCTCGCCCCCTCTACTACAACTGCTCGGGCAGCGGCAATTTCGCTCCCAACACTCCATTTGCCTCCAATCTCAATCTCCTCCTCCGCTCTCTCGCCTCCACCTGTTCAACCACGGGGTTCGACCATGGCTCCTTCGGCAGCCTCCCCGACCAGGTCTACGGTCTGGTTCTCTGCAGAGGGGATACGACGCCGGAGCTCTGCCGCGAATGCATCGAAAACGGCACCCGGGAAATCTTCACGTACTGCCCTAGGCGGAAGAACGCGAGCGCTTGGTACGACAAGTGCCGTCTCCGGTACTCGGACCGCAATTTCTCCTCCACCGTCGATTATGGCAGCACGTTCGTGTCGGGAGATAGTGAGGACATCACGGACCCGGATCGGTTCTATATTGTGCTTGTACAGATGATGAACGACCTCGCTTCTGCTGCCGCCGCCGATCCCGGCAGATTCGCCACCAAAGCCGTGGATGTGAATGGGTCCTCCAAGATTTATGGTCTCGTTCAGTGTACGCCGACCCTGTCCGGGGGGAACTGCTACAGATGTCTCCAGGAACAGATTTCTAAGCTGAGGACTTGCTGTGATGGCAAGGTCGGAGGCCGAATTCTGGGTGGGGACTGTAATTTGAGACACGAGCTTTATCGTTTTTATGATCCGCGAAGAATGCCTCTCACGGCCTCATCTTCACCCAATGGAACCAAACGCGAAGGTACGATGCCGCCTGGGGATGATCGGAGATTTTCATATGCTCTGATGGATTATTTAACTTGTTTCTTTAATCACTTGCTCATATTGTTTATTAACTAAATAGTTTCGAGCGACGAATTTGTTGGGAATCGGGAAAGTCGAATGGTGAGACTGGGACGTTATACTTGATTAATATTTAAAAGAAAATTCAGGTGGACGTTATGTTACGATAAGGGGAGTTGGTTGTATGTGGCGGAGAAATTAATTAGAACTCTGTATCCCCCAAAACGCAGGACGGAGAGCCAAAATAACAGCTATACTCATCGGCTTGTTAGCAGCATTTGCTATCATCTGCTTATCGAGTTTTGGGTTATATTGGTGGAATAGACGGCGAAAGGGTGAGTTTGTAGATTTCAGTCCTGTTCACCGACTATTTTGTTCTGAAGATGATGATGGATTAATCTTCATTGATTGTTTTCGCTTACAGAGAAGAAAGTGAAGAGTACAGGGTTTTTGGTTACCGACTCGGGGCCTGGAATTAGCACGAACTCTTTGGGTTCTGCTAAAGGATTTGATGCAGACAGTCAGGTGACTAGCTCAGAATTGCCAGTAATTGATTTGCATGTTATTCAAACAGCTACAAACAACTTTTCTGACGCAAATAAACTCGGGCAAGGTGGTTTCGGCCCTGTTTACAAGGTAAAATTAAACATTGTTTTTGTTTTCGTACTTGAACACATACTGTTCGATGAATTGCTTAACTAAGACGGCCTCTTGTATTTATAAAAAAAAAAAAAACCTCTTTAGGGAGCGCTTCCAGATGGGAAGATCGTTGCGGTGAAGAGGCTAGGGAAGGATTCCGGGCAGGGGATAGAGGAGTTCAAGAACGAGGTCAAATTGATAGTGAAGCTTCAGCACAGGAATCTCGTCAGGCTCTGGGGTTGCTGCTTGGTGAAAGATGAGAAACTCCTCGTCTATGAATATATGCCAAATAGAAGCTTGGATATCTTTCTCTTTGGTTTGGCTCCTTTTGACTTTTGGGATTGCTTTCGTACATAGTTCGTCTAAAGTCCAAGACTGTTTGTCTCACTCTCTGTTTTTCGTTTATATTCCTTGCTAGATCCAACAAAGAAATGTGAACTGGATTGGCAAAAACGTCTGCATATTATCAATGGTGTTGCAAGGGGACTCCTCTACCTTCATGAAGACTCTAGGCTTAGAATCATTCACAGGGATTTGAAAACTAGTAACGTCCTCTTGGATCATGAGATGAATGCGAAGATATCAGATTTTGGATTAGCTAGGATTTTCAGAGGCGACGAGACTGATCAAGCTAATACCAGAAGAGTTGTTGGAACTTAGTAAGTACGAAACACTGCTTATATATACTTTCCTTTTGCTCAACAGTATTAACATCTTCAGGATGCCAACCTTTAATGAGTGAATTCCCACTTAAGTCTGTACTCATTTTATTGGCATTGCCTGGATTGACTGAAGCGGATACATGGCTCCCGAGTACGCAATGGCTGGATTATTTTCTGTGAAATCGGACGTGTTTAGCTTTGGGGTCCTGCTCCTGGAGATCCTAAGCGGGAAGAAGAATACCAGTTGTCATCTCTCAGGACATCTCTCTGGCCTTCCCGCTCTTGTATGCTTTCCATGACCCCCATTACATTTTCTTTTCTACACCATTAGAGTAGTACTGCAGAATTTTGTTTGCATATGCATAACCGAAACTCGAAATCTGAAAACCTTGTAGGCATGGAACTTATGGAACGAAGACAGAGCTCTTGAGCTGTTGGATCCTGTGATAGCTGAAAGTTGTTCGCCAGCGGAAGCGTTGAGAAGTATCCACATTGGGCTGTTATGCGTTCAAGATGATCCTGCAGACCGACCCACCATGTCAGCAGTAGTGCTCATGCTGGGTAGGGAGTCCATGACTCTTCCCCACCCCGCACAACCTGGGTTTCGCGCAGGAAAAGTCATCCCTGAAGCACATCCACGACAAAGGACAGCTGCGGCATATTCTGTCAACGAGATGACCGTTTCTGAAGTCGAACCCAGATAGTGGTATGGTTCTTCAATGTCCAGGTTCCTCTGTATTATATGTAATATATAATACCTTCTTCTGTTTCAAAAAAAATATATACATTCTTCAATTTTCTACCAAGTGTGGTCATCTTAAGTAATGGATTTCAGAACATTACCAATTGGACATCATATCACAAAAAAAAAAAAAAAAATGGAGGTAACACTGTGTATTGCTGAAAAACGTGTACACTCAATATGTATGTAAAAGAATTTAATGGCCCAGCCCACCTTTCAAGATGCTTAATTGAGGAGGACCTAAGGGATGGACTCGATTTGGTCAGATTCCGATTTTGTTCAAACTGGGTCGAGTTGGAGTCGAAGTAGAAATCACCCTTTTTATTTTCAGGCGAATCACTCTTTTTAATTATCTAAGAATTCACGTTGTTAAACCTCTCCTATTAGCGTCCTTAGTATCTCATTTGCTTTACTAATTTGACCTAAGCCAGGCGGGAGCAGGTTGAGGTTCTGATCAGGGTTGACTTATGGTCCCCAGCTACTAAATTTTCCGTTAAAAAATTTCAAATGCAAAATCTAAGTTGCTATGATCAATGTACCTTATAATCAAACATCCGAACCCAATCAACATATAATCTTGGAGATAAATAATTAAACGAGTAGCAGCAGTAGGAAATGGTCTTCCTCAAGAACTGGACCAACCCACAACTTATTACTCCTCAAATGCCCCGCACATTTATCGGATTACTTATTAATGTTGATTGAGAATTTTGGTAACACGTCCCACCCATCAAGTAGTACAAGTAAAATCTACTGATATTCTTGTGGGACTGGCATAAATGAATAATTTTTATCCTCTACATTTATATAAAGCAGATGTAATCTAATTCCACACAAATGAACAACCTTAATTCCATCTTGATCAAGATCCCAATTGTTTGATAGAAAAGCCTGCAATCCCAATTGTTTGATAGAAAAGCCTGCAATCCCAATTGTTAGATAGAAAAGCTTGCAAGTCTAAACTACCACAACGACCAACTGAGAGAATCACTGTGGGGGATGTGTTTCATGGTTGAAGAAGGGGATTAAATAAAATGGAATGACGGTTAGTAGAAGAGTTGTTTATTAGGAGCTTTGCCTTCACGCGAAGGGACGAAGTTCCAAATCCGGACAAATAGTGCTGCATACTGGATTTTGATTTTTTCAGACATGTCTCCATCGTGAATGATAATTATCTGAAGTGATGAAGTTACATAACTTTCGCTCTTTTTTTTTCTATAAGAAGATTTGGACCAGAGGGGTCCTCTCAGCCCCCCAAAAATATAAAAAAAAAAACAAGACGCAGTTTTTGTCTTCGTTTAACTAGAGACGATCCATTAGTCGTCGTTGATGAATTGACTTGGAAAAGTCGGCGCCTCTTGTTGCTACAGGGCTATTCAATTTAACATCTTTTCCGTCCAAACAGATATTGAGGTCTCCAAATTAGACGATCCAGATAACTTGTCTTGCGGGTCGGTTTAATCCACCACTAGTGTTAAATTTAGCAACTGACCTCATCTTCCGCAGTTGTTCTGCTGGAATATTCAAAGGAACGCCATTAAAGTTTCCAAGAGGGGGAAAATAGCAGGTGATTCCGGGTTCTCTCTGTTTCAGGATCAGATGTTGCTCCGGCTAGAGTACTCAAACCCTTGTAATCATCCTCTGCTCTTGCTAATTCCATCTCTGCTCATCACACTCACTAATTTTCTCACTTCCGGCGCCCCTCTCTACTACACTTGTCCCGACTCCGGGAACTACACGGCCAACAGTACCTTCGCGACCAATCTGGATCAACTTCTCCCTTCCCTCGTTTCCAACTCCTCTTCGTCGGGTTTCGGGAACGAGACCAGAGGAATCGGAGGGGAACAAGTTTACGGATTGGTTCTCTGTCGAGGAGACATCGCCGTCGACGCATTCAGAGGATGTCTCCAGAACGGTTCTCGTGAAATCAAGCAGCTCTGTCCCACGAGCAGAGCAGCGAGCGCATGGTACGACGAGTGCCGTCTGCGTTACTCGAACCAGAATTTCTTCTCTACCGTGGACGATTCGGCCAAATTCCTACTGGGTAGTAACGAGAACATCGTAGACCCAGATCGGTTTAATCGCGCTTTGATGGGGATGATGAGGAATCTCTCCTACCAGGCCGCGTACAATCGTTCCTCTCGGATGTTCGCAACAGGGGAAACTTTCTTCAATCAGAGCAGCAAGTTGTATGGGCTCGTGCAGTGCACCAGAGACCTCTCGCCCGATGGCTGTAATAGCTGCCTCAACGGAACTATTTCCGATCTCGTCAAGTGTTGTTTTGGGAAACAGGGAGGAAGGGTTCTGGGTTCGAGCTGTAATTTGAGGTTCGAGCTCTATCGTTTCTTCGGTCTACCGGATCCACCTTCGCCTCCGAGACGAGGTAAGTAATTGTTACAAACAAATTAATGAACTGCTTATGGTCTGTTGTTGTTTAATTTGATTTTGATTGGTTTTGGAAACAGGAGGTAAGAGCAATAAAGGTCGGACAACTCTTATAATCGTATTTCCAACTCTTGTGGTTATTCTGCTAATCTCAGCCTTGAGCGTATACTTGATTACGTTTAAAGAAAGGAGGATGCTTTTTGGTAAGTTATCCATGAGTACACACAAGGCAAACGGACGATTTTTTTATTTGGGAAGACTTTTGATTTTCTGATCTCTTCAGTTGTTTACTAGTCTTTAATGTCTCGAATTAATTTATTTTCAAAGTCAAAATATTGACAATGGCTGCAAAAATTGTACTGTGTATACTAGAATGGCAGGAGAGTTGGTTTGAAAGGGGGGGAGCAGATCCATTTGGAGGTGACGGAGAACGTCTCCAGTTCGACTTTGGCAGAATCAAAACCGCCACTAACAACTTCTCTCAAGCTAACAAGCTCGGCGAAGGCGGATTCGGTCCTGTTTACAAGGTTCGTACGTGATCAAAATTAACGTCTAATCCCACTTTCTCTTTTATAATTGATAATAAATTTCTCTTGATTTAATTCATACAAAACGTGAAGAACCGTACCAGGTTTTCCGTGTTCTGTAACCTTAGTAATTACAGAAATCAGCTCCTCTCTTCACTACTCGAAGATGAGTCTGTCCGGATCAGACACTGGCAGTCTTTTCCAAGCGTGGAGCGTTCTGTAAAATCTCTGGTTCAGATGAGTTTACATGTCTGCAGCAAAACCCCTTCACTGCAATCTCTCTCTTTCAATATCCAACGAATTAGTCTTCTTCAACCATACAGCATGTCCCACCCCCTGTAGATATTAGATAACAGGAATCTCCTGTTTCACATATAAGGGGGACCTCTGCGGTGCCTTTCCATGTCAAGTCATCGTCGCCCTAACTAAATAGGTACATGAACTGAAGAATGGCAAGTGGGGAAAGGAGCCCGTGGGAAATTACCTCTTTGTAAATAATGAGTTGAGCGTCAGTTTCCTCGAAACTGGGTGTCCCCTGTTTTTCATCCTCTGCAAACAAAAAGCTGAATGAACCATGAATATTGAATTACGAACTCTGGCCCGGCTCGAATCACTAACGTCGGTGGGGATTTTCCAGTTTCCCATGTAGAGACGCACAAATTCAAAGCCGTAAATGGTTGCCGTAGCCTTTACTCCTGCATTTCGTGTTTCGCACCACCCATTGATTGAAACGAGAAGAGGTCATGTTCTGTTTTTGATTTGGTAACAGGGGAGGCTGAGGAACGGACGCGAAATAGCGGTGAAGCGACTCTCCGTCAATTCTGGGCAGGGGGCGGAGGAGTTCAAGAACGAGGTAGTGCTGATCTCGAAGCTTCAGCACAGAAACCTGGTGCGCCATCTGGGTTGCTGCATCAAAGCGGAGGAGAAGCTGCTCATCTACGAGTTCGTCGCCAACAAGAGCCTCGACCGCCACCTCTTCGGTTTGATTCCCGTTAAAAAATTAATCTTCCCGTTTCATGATCCCAAGTTAATTTCGATTCGTCAATGTTACAGAGCAGTCACGAGTACTGGTAATTAATTTAGTGCTGGTCTTTTGATAATGTTACAGATCCTGTGAGACGTGCGAAATTGGACTGGGAAACCCGGTACAAGATCATAGAAGGCGTCGCCCGGGGTCTTCTTTATCTTCACGAAGACTCCCGTCTCAAGATCATTCACCGGGACCTCAAAGCCAGTAACGTCTTGCTCGATGCCGACATGAACCCCAAGATTTCTGATTTCGGAATGTCTCGGATTTTCGTCACGGACGAGGCCCAAGGCAAGACCAGCAGAATCGCCGGCACTTTGTAAGTGCAGTACCATATATGATTAATTCTGATGATCATTAACACGATGTGTTAGTACTGATGGAACTGCAACAACGGTTGAATTAATGCAGCGGGTACATGTCGCCGGAATATGCCATGCATGGCCAGTTCTCGGCCAAGTCCGACGTCTTTAGCTTCGGTGTTTTGCTTCTGGAGATCATCAGTGGCCAGAAGAACAACAGTTTTTATCAATCTACTAGCACAGAAGATCTTCTTAGCTACGTAAGTCGTGTCAAATTTTTTTATTATATGTTCCATGCTACTTATATAGGTTAAAATTTTCACCTTCCATGCTCACTGCTGTGTAGTTTGTTTGAAGTACATTAATGAGTGAATAACCTCATAGTATCATTGGTTAAAGAAGAGACATTTATATGTTTCTCTCCAAAACTTTAAAAAGGGGTGAGTTCGTAAGAAAAGGGCTACCTAATATAATATTAAAATTGAAACGAATTAAGGGAAAGAATTTCTCTTTTTCACTTCTTATCATTTCAAAGTTTTTTTTGTTTTGAGTATTCGAAAATGTAAGCTAGCTTTTATGTGGTATAGGAGACACAAGTATCTTATCTTCCACCCTTTAAAGAGCAACCAACAAAATGGGGGTTTCTGGGTAGAGGAAGAGAATCATCTCAAAGTAGAAAGTAGGTGGCCATGTCTAAAAGGGGGCCAACATTTATAAAAGCAGCTACTTTGTGCTAATTGCAGCGTCACATCTTATCAATATACATGACTCATGTCTCTGTTTTTCAGGACATAGGTGGTTAGCTTCTCGTTTCTTGTAACATATATCCCTTTCAACCATACTTCTCTAAAATTTCCAATTCGTCCACTAAATTGGAAAACAAACAAATAACAAGAAAAAAAACAAAAACAAAACAAAAAAAAAACAAATTTAAACAAAACAACCCAGATTTGTGCTGAAGTTGTGATCATAAAAGGATCTAGTTTGTAGTATGGGTGTCGGGTTGGACTAACCTAACCCACCTAATACAAGATAGACACGAATTAAAAAGAATCAATCATATCGACTAAGTCTTTTAATCGCATGATCTTACTTAACCTTCTTGTTCCTGAATTGTATTTACAGGCATGGAGGATGTGGAGAGAAGGGAACGCCAGAGAAGTTGTAGACGAATGTCTGAAGGAATCGGCTCCCATAAAAGAAGTTCTGAGGTGCATCCATATAGGAATGTTGTGTGTGCAGGAGAGCGTAACAGACCGACCAACCATGTCGACAGTTGTTCTAATGTTGAGCAGCGGTTCGGTGTCTGTGCCTAATCCTTCCCCTCCGGCGTACTTTGTGATCAATAAGCAGGGCACCAGCGTTTTTTCCAAAGATTTCAGTTGGCAGATTAGCTCCTCTGACGCATCCACCAGCAAATTACTCGAATCCACCTCTGGAAATGATAACTCGAGCACGGTATTAGACCCTAGATAATTAAGGGTTACATTTTCGTGCATCCATATAAATATATATGGATGTTGTGTAAAGGAAAGTGTAACAGACCGACCTACCATGTCATCCGTGGTTCTAATGTAGAGCAGCTGTGCAGTGTCTGTGCCTACTCCTTACCCTCCAGCCCACTTTTGCTCAATAAGCAGGGCTCCAGCAGTTTATCGATCCAAAGAATGATCTTAATTACGAGCAAAGTCAGTGCAGTGATGATATTGTTTCATATGTGTATAGTTATATACAGTACTCTGTTTTAGACCGAATTAGTTTAAGCTAACTATAAGTTTTGTAATAGTTGAGAGCTTTTGTGTAAATATTAAGGTCCTTTTGCATAAATAGTCTAGGGGCCTTATGAGGTTTTACGTCTTGCTATTTTTCAAAAATTCACCTAAGAAAGTACTTTATCGATTATTCTGTTAAAAATATGATCTGTGCGTATATAAATACTTGTTTGGTCTTAGAATTTTAGCGCACGGAATTCCTCCTCCGTTAATTAAGATTTGAACTAGCACTTGATCAGTTGAAATTTGATGATTATTCACACATTAAATTTCTTCATCCTTTGTTTCCTTTGTCATCTCTATCCATATCAGCTTACGAAAAGCATCTTTACAGTATTCATCGACAGTTCTGCAACGTCTTGCTCGACGCCGACAAGAACCCTAAGATTTCTGATTTCGGTATGTCTCGGATATTCCTGACGGACTCGACGCCGACAAGAACCCTAAGATTTCTGATTTCGGTATGTCTCGGATATTCCTGACGGACGAGGCTCAGGGCAAGACCAGCAGAATCGCCTGCACTTTGTAAGTGATTAATTCTGATGACCATTAATAAGATGTATTACTACTGATTGAACAGCAACAACGGTTGAATTAATTCGTGACATCCTTACAGCCAATGCTCTTGTGAATCATGGCATCTTACACTAAACTACTGATTCCCACCTCGCAATTTTATTTTACTTTGCATATCAAGGAGTTTCTTTCCAGTTTTACTTTAACTCTCTAGCAAATTTAGGGTTCATAATTCTCTCATAAAGAGCAATCTAATCTTCATGGTTTCACATGCAAGTATACCTCTACTTCTATTGTGATCCACTTCTCTATCATAGAGATATTAAGTCCTGCAATATCCTATTGGATGAACACTTCGTTTCTAAGGTGGACAATTTCAGCTAATGATCAATTGTATGTTTTTTAGTGAGCAGTTCCTTATTGGCTGTAATTATCTCCTCATGTCCAGGTTAAAGTTGCACACTTTGGTCTTGCACATGCTTCGCGAATTGGTTCAATTAAATTTTGAGCCAATGAACATTGACATTCGAAGAACTCATGGTAAGTTAAGAAGAAGAACAGTTCTTAATTTAAAATGTAGCTTTTGTTGGAAGTGTATACACTTGCATGCTTAATGTATTTAAAAATTTTTGGTAGACAACGTGGGCAGCACTTGCAAAAAGTTGAAAGCTCTATTGTCCATTTTTTTACTGGTTATGTTTATGTAATCCAACATTAGATCTTGTGATTTATACAAATTATGTGGAATAAATTTCCTCCAAATGTAAATACCTACTAAGAGTGTATTACATATTATAGCCAAGAGGAAATGAACCCCAGCGAGGATCTAATTCCGAAATTGTGACTTCATTTATTGAATCCGGCTCAGTCTTCTGAGTATATTGAGAAGACTCGATCCAACTCATTGAGTTCCTATCTCGCCCACTTATTCCAATGAAAGATGCTGGTGCCGAGGGAACTGGCAGCGTTACAGAGTGGCTACTCAGCATGTGAACAACAGAGGACATGATGGGTCTCTCCGTCGGATCATCCTACATGCAGAGCAGACCCAACTGAATGCACCTCAATGCTTCATCTCTTAGGTAGTCTTCACCCAGACTTTGATCCACCAAATCCATAACTCCTTTTTTCGTTCCAAAGTCTCCTTGCCTGTTGCAAAAGAATAAAATATCATATGATATGAGGCCTAGATACGTAATTAGTGATATTTATCAGGTAACGCTCAATACTTACATAGCCTAATAGGTCGACAGAAGATTCTGATGTGGCAAAACCTGTGTTCTTTCGGCTAGTTACAATCTCCAATACTATAACCCCAAAGCTGTAAACATCTGATTTACTAGAGTAGTGACCCTGCATGGCGTACTCGGGTGACATATATCCGCTGCAATAAAATTACAAGTACGTAACTATTTTTATCCTCAGACGTATACATACAAGTCGCAACAACAACAATATATAGCAGAAACAAAGTTTTCCCCTGAAATAGTTCCACGAGTGAGTTCTGACCAGCTTCAAGAGCACAAAGTTCCCCTGAAGATCAGGACGCCTCATGTATGGAGACGCCACACTAGTGGAAAAATGGGTTTGGGCGAGGGATCAATATGGGCGACGGGCAAAGCTGACCCGTCAACTGGGTAAAGTGGTTGGCCATAGATCATTGCCCAACGTTGCTCTATACGTATAAGGGATTGGGCGACAGTATACCCGTCGCCCATCGAATCGGGTTATATATACCCGAATTACTAGCTTCCGGCCTTCGCCCTCTCTTCCGGCCTTCGCCCTCGCTTCCGGCCTTCGCCCTCGCTTCCGGCCTTCGCCCTCGACCTCCCCTGCCCCCGTGCCATGGGGTTGGATTCTTGCTCCAACCTTGCACAGCGTGGCTCCCGGCTTCTACTCCTTCAAGCTCTATATGGCGAGAAGGAACTGCATGGGGGCGCGCACTATGCCGAGTACGTGCACGGGCTGCCTCCTGCAGCTAGCGAGGAGCGATGAACGGGCCCGCGGGCGGCTCTTGCGGCCCGGGCACGTGTGTGTGTGTGATTCATAACGTGCGGGCGCACGCATGTTGGTGTCGCGCAATGCGCGTGTGCAACCCCGGATAGAAATGCGTCCGGGGGCGTTTTCTCGCAACCCCATGAAGCGCCGTTCCTGCACGCATATGCGCGTTGTGCTGCGGGTGTGTCTGCTCTTGTGCGGCGCAGAGGCACTTCTTCGGTGCATGTGTTGGGCCAGTTTGGCCAGTGTCTCGGCTGATGCCGGTAGGTTCTCTGGTGCATTCTGATACACAATTAGCCCCATATTTGGGCCTCCTAACACCCTGCCCCCGCCCCCGCCCCCCATCGCCCTGACCCCGGCCCCCCTCGCCCCCGCCCCGGCCCCCCTCGCCCCAGCCCCAGCCCCAGTCCCCCGGCCCGGCCCCCACCCCTACCCTGCCCCCACCCCCGCTTCTTCTTCTTCTTCTTCTTCTTCTTCTTCTTCTTCTTCTCACAGCTCAACTCATTTGATGATTCTGAAATGGTTGTGATGGAAACTCTTTTTTTAACAATAAAGTCATCAAAGTTCTATTAGTAATATTTATTTGGAAAGAATTTTTAATCGAAAACAGAATAGAGTTTCAGAATTGGAAATTTTTTTAATAAGATGGAGGTAAGGTTTTGTTACTAGCTGAATTGTAGTTGTCTATCATTCAACTAATTTTTTGAGGATATCAGGCACTACTGTATTGCATGAAGAATTGGAGGAGTTGGTTGAAAAATTTGTTGGGAAGCCAGCTGAAGTAGTCTTTGGTATGGGCTATGTAACAAATTCTGCCATCATTTCAGTGCTTATTGGGAAAGTGAGTTCGGTTTTCTACATATTACGTTAATGTGAGAGGATATCATTTCTATTATGGAAGTACTGGGGAATCTGAGCATTGTTGTTCTTCAAACAAAGATTGGTTTTTTATTTTCGTCATTTCCTTGTTCTTATACTCTAATGGTTGTCTTGTTTGCTCATGAGTCTTGTTTATCTGAAAATTTTGGATGAATTTAAAGCAATTTTAAGGCCTTTTTGATTAATTTATGTGAACGTATATGTTAAAAGGGAAAGAAGAAGCTGGAATTGATGGCTGGAATGAGTATGATGATTGTTACGGATTCGTATACTTGAAGTCTGAGAAAGGTTCCAACAAAAATGTGTTAGTGAAGTGCTTGACATTTGTTGACTACATTTTGCTCACTTCATCTACAAGTATTTTCCTCACTTAATTTTTTTATTCTATTGCTTTATATGAACTTTTTAATTTTGTGTGTTTTAGTTCTTCTGTTGAGAATTGTTTTCTTTTTATTCGGTAGTGTGGAAGAGCATGTGTCAAGTGAAGCTACTGGTTCAACAAGTTAAGAAAATGTTTATAAGAACTTTGGTGACATAGTACAAGGTCTTAAGACATGCTAGGCGAAAAAATAGGACTCGACATTCCTAATCAGAGTAGAAATAGGAGATTGTTTCCTTATCTATCTTTTATTCAGCGATTTATTAGGACTCAAATTTATTGACTATTGACATCTCTTCCTTCTTCTCTTTTCTCCTTCATTTCTTCCTCTTCTATCCCGTTCTAGCTTTTCTTCCTCTTGTTCTACATCTATTGGTATTAGAGCGAAGGTTGTTTCCTTTGACCTATACCAGATTTCGCCAACAACAAAAAAGAAAACGAGCCTCGTCATTGCGAGCCTCGTCGTTGCGAGCCTCGTCGTTGCAAGCCTCGTCGTCGCGAGCCTCGTCATCGCAAGCCTCGTCGTCCCGAGCCTCATCGTCGCTAGCCCTCGCCCGCCATCACCGTCGCATCCCTCGCCCTTGTGACCCTCGTCGTCGCCCGCCTTCGTCGTTGCCCACCATCGCCGCCTCCGCTCTGCCTCTGACCTCAGCCTTCTCCTTCCTCCAGCCTTCCCGTAAAATAAAATCCAGACCTAGGTCTCGGTTAAATTTGTTCGATTTATATCTGGTCCGGTTTGGTGCATTTATTATATGCGGCTTAGTTCAGTCACTTCGGTCTGGTTCGATCAGCTCGGTTCAAATACTTCGACTCGGTTCAGTTCGATTCGATTCTATCCAACTCGACTCGACCCAGTTTGGCGTGATAGACTCACAAACTCAGCAAATTGACTCGGTGTGAACCAGTAAGCTGTATTTTTGCGTCTTGATTATAAACAGGTAGATTTGTTAGGAAGTTTAATTTTACGTGGTTAGATCCGCTCCTATTTTTTTTTTAATTCAATTTTGCACAAGTCCAAAAAAAAGGTACATTTTGGTGTTACATTCTTCAAAGTATTTTGTTCGAGTAATATCTGCTAAAGTGATATATTGCCCATTAAATTATTTAGGAAAAATTCTTTTAAAGGGACTCATGAGTCTGTGGAAATTGGGTCTTAAGCGAGACCGTTTGTGTCTCCTCCAGTTACCTGGAAATTTTTCTTAGTTTAATTTATTGGTACAATTATTCACATTCGGTGGAAAAAGATCTGCTTTCCAATCTATTGTGAATTTTGTTTCTTATTTTAGGTGTTACTAGAAATTTTATATATTTTTTTTACTCAGTTATTTTAGTTCTCTCAGCATTTTGTTATACCTGTCCCTTTTCTTTTCATCATGACCGTGAAAGACATTGAAGCCAAATTCACTATCTTTGAGGAAAAACACAATAACCTTGAAAAATGTGTGAACACCAGTGAGACCAACATGACGAACCTCCAGAACCGGCTTGACCAACGCACTCAAACAGTTGAACAATTCACCAAATCGGTTAACCGCCTTCATGATGACTATGTGACTAGTCAAAGAAATCAGGAAAAACAACCATTGAGGGAACCTAGTTGGGAACCACTTAGGGGTCAAAGCTCTGTCGTGTCTTCTTCCTACAAGAATAACTGAACACATACGACAGGTATCCTGCCACAACCAACACCTAATCCTTTGTCCAACCACCAACCTACTCCTGAGGAGGACCTCTTCTCTGATGAAGAATACTCACAACCCCTCATACCTACTCGACAAGATTATAGAGCTATAGGTAGACATCATACCCATATGGATGGTCCTCGGTACCCTCATGACAAAGTAGTTGACATGTCTAGGAGGGTCAAGGTAGATCCCCCTGCATTCGATGGAAAATTAGATCCCAGTGCATTTCTTGATTGGTTATACAACATGAATGATTATTTTAAGTGGTACCAAATGAATGATGGTCAATGTATTCACTTCACGGAAATAAAAGATTAGGACACCCACCTATTTCCACTTGGGCTGAGATGACAGAAAAGTTGAAAGAAAAATATCTCCCTCCTTACCACAAGGACAAGTTGTTCAACCAATTATTAAACCATAGGCAAGGATCGTCTAGTGTAGACAGTTACATTGCCAAATTTGAAGAGCTGTTATTAAGGAGTGACATCAATGAGGTTACTATCCATGCCCCAGACACTTTAGAGGAGGCGTATCATAATACTCTCGAGTTTGAGAAATACCTTCAATACCCTCCCCAAAGGCGTGCTTTTATCTTGTCTAATGATCTTCGTCAAAGTCAGGTGACTCTTTCACCTAGGTTGAGCCCTCGACCACAGTCCGCCACCCCGCGGGCCTCCACAACTCCTAGCTCTACAATTCTTCCTAGTGAAAATAAGGTTCCTCAGAATCCATACTCTGCTCTTTGGAGTGTCATAGAGTGTCATTATTGTCATGCAAATGGCATATTGCTTCCCATTGTCCAAATCACACGTTAGCAATGGAACGTGTTGATGAACCCACCCTTGAGGGAGATTCTGAAATTATTGCTATTACTCCCATGGAGGATCACGACTATAACAATGACATGATGATGATCATCCTACTAATCCACATCATGTTTCTGCTATCATGAGATGCATCTTGTCTGCCCTAGCTCCACCTGATACTTGGAAGCACACTAGCATAATTCACACTATTATTCTTTTGAAAAAAAAATTGTAAAATTGTTATTAATGGGGGTAGTATCATGATCGTAGTTTCTAGGACAGTTCTAACTTGGTTCAATCTTCATACGGAACCCCACCCACATCCTTTTAGAGTTGCTGGGTAGATAAGACTTCTCTTCCAGTTATGGAATGTTGTCTAGTACCCCTTCAGATTGGGCCATATTTGGAGGATCTGTATTGTGATATCTTACCTATGGATGTTGCTCACATTTTGCTACGTCGACCTTAGCTATATGATCATGATGTTAAGCACTTTGGTAAAGATAACACCTATTCATTTATTCATGGCACTAAAATTGTTTTACTACAGCCTGCCAAACCTACCCGTGTACAAAAGTCTGTTTCCCCTTCTCTAACCACTGTCCCTGCTAACCGCTGGCAAATATTATCTCCAAAATACTTTGCACAGGTGGGAACCGAATCTGGTCTAATTTTTGCACTAGTACACAAGGACAATTTTCGCTTCCTTACAAATGCTCCCATCCACAACCGTGTTCACCCACTATTGACAGAGTTTTAGGATGTCATGCCAGAAGGACTCCCGAATGAGTTACCCCCTATGAGAGACATCCAACATGCCATTGACCTCACCCTAGGTGCCCAATTGCCTAACCTTCCACATTACAGAATGAACCCTACTGAGGGAGCTGAGTTGAATAGGCAAATAGACGGTTTGCTGCAGAAAGGTTTTATCAGTCATAGCTTAAGTCTTTGTGCAGTTCCTGTTTTGTTAACCCCTAAGAAAGATGGATCACGACGTATGTGTGTGGATAGTAGAGTTATAAATAAGATCACTGTGAAATATCGATTTCCCATCCCACGATTAGACGATATGCTCGATGACCAAGCCGGCGCTCAGGTATTCTCCAAGATAGATCTACGGAGTGGATACCACCAAATTAGAATTCGCTTAGGAGATGAGTGGAAAACTGCCTCTCAGGATGGGTTGTTTGAATGGGTGGTAATGCCTTTTGGTATGTCTAATGCCCCAAGCACCTTAATGAGAGTCATTACCAACATTTTTCGTCCTTTCATTGGCAAATTCCTTGTGGTCTATTTTGATGACATCCTGATTTATAGCACATCTAAGGGGCAACATTTAGTCCATCTTAGTCATGTGTTGACTACTTTAAGAGCCACAAAATTATATGCCAACTTCAAAAAGTGCGCCTTTGTGCAAAGTCAGGTCCTCTTTCAAGGCTACATTGTCTCGTCTCATGGAATTGCAGCTGACCCTGATAAGCTCACGGCTATTCGCGAGTGGCCTGAACCAACTACTCTGACAGAAGCCCGTAGCTTTCATGGGTTAGCCTCTTTTTATCGTAGATTGATTAGAGGGTTTAACGCTATCACTCCACCAATCATAGAGTGCCTGAAAAAGGAGAATTCAAATGGACAACTGCTGCCCATAAGGTTTTCCTTGCTATTTAAGGACAAACTCACTACTGCCCCATTGTTGCGCCACCCTGATTTATCTAAAGTCTTTGAGGTCACTTGTGATGCGTCGGGTTTGGGAATCGGTGATATTCTCAGTCAAGGTCACCCTGTAGCATACTTCAGCGAGAAACTTAATGATGCCAAACAAAACTACTCTACTTATGAGAAAGAATTTTATGCGGTAGTTCAATCTCTTCGTCACTGGCACTACTATCTTTTGCCCAAAAAATTTGTACTTTACTCCGACCATCAAGCCCTCTGATACTTGAACTCCCAGCGCAATTTAAGTGCGAGACATGCTAAGAGGGTTGAATTTCTTCAAGATTTTCCCTTTGTCCTTAAGTATTGTGCGGGTCAGGATAATAAAGTTGTTGATGCTCTTAGCCGGATGTCCCTTGTTTTCCATTCCTTGACCTGACAGGGTTTGAGCGTATTCGTGATGAATACCCTAATTTTCCTGACTTTGGTATGATTTTTAATGACATTTGCGATGCTCCCTCCCGACAGCATGCGGGTTTTCTACTCCGTGATGGTTACCTCTTTAAGGGTACCCATTTGTGTGTTCCTGGTTCATCCCTCCAAGATTTCTTGGTGTGGGAATTGCATGCATGAGGCCTGGCTGGACACTTTGGTCGAGATAAGATCATTGCCTTGGTCGATGATTGTTTTTATTAGCCTTCTCTGAAAAATGATGTTGTTTGAATTGTCTCTCAGTATTGTACCTGTCAATTAAGCAAAACTCGGACACAAAACATTGGCTTATATACTCCACTTCCTCTCCCACACTCTCCCTGGCGTGCTCTTAGTATGCATTTTGCCTTAGGATTCCACAGACTGTTACAAAGCATGACCTTATTTTTGTAGTCGTTCATCGATTCTCTAAAATGGCTCACTTCATTCCATATTCTAGGAGTACTAATGCATCTCATATAGCTAAACTGTTCTTTAGGGAGATTGTGCGTTTACATGGTCTGCCTTCTACTACAATGTTTGACTGCGATGTTAAATTTGTCAGTTACTTTTGGAAGACAATTTCGAAATTATTTGGTACCACATTGAAGTTTTCCTCTCCTTTTCATCCACAAACTGATGGCCAAACGAAGGTGGTTAACCATACTTTGGGGGATTTGCTTCGTTGTTTGGTTGGGGACAAGCCTGGGACATGTGATGTCATTTTACCCATTGTTGAATTTGCTTACAATAACTCTGTCAATCACACCACTGGTAAAAGTCCTTTTAAAATTATCTATGACCTATCACCCAAACCACCTATTGACCTAATTCCCCTACCCACTGCCTATCGTCCTTCTGAATCTGCCACAATTTTGTGGAACACATCCATAACCTACATGCTGAGATAAAACGAAAAATTGCTATGAGTAACGAAAATTATAAACTTTCTGCTGATGCATATCGTAGGTTTAAGGAATTGCAGATTGGTGAGTATGTTATGGCTCGTCTTAACCCTGCCCGCATTCCATCAAATGCCATGAAAAAGCTTCATTCCCGATCCATTGTTCCCTTTGCAATTACTCGTCGTCTCGAATCCAATGCAGATATCCTTGATTTACCTCCTGATTTGTCTATCTGTCCTATATTCAATGTGGCAGATTTATTTGCTTACTGAGACACATTTGAGCCTCCCATTTTGCCTTCTTCTATTGTTGTAGGTCCATTTTCAGTTTTGGTTCCCCAATTGCCTACACGGCCTATTGCTCCGCGAGATGTGATTCTGGATGTTTTTGAAGATAAGTATGTGACTTCTGTGACTGGGGGTGATCGCCAATTCCTTATGTGTTGGAAAGATCGTCCTTCCTCTGATGAAACTTGGATTACTGAAGACGAACTACGTTAGCTCGCCCCTACCTTGTTGGATTCTTATTTGCATTTTAACTCCTCGGAGTAGAGTTCTTTTCCACCGGGAGAATATGATGTAGCACAAGGTCTTAAGACCTATGCTAGGCGAAAAAAAGGACTCGACATTCCTAATCAGAGTAGAATTAGGAGATTGTTTCCTTATTTATCTTTTATTCAATGTTTTATTAGGACTCAAATTTTATTGACTATTTATGAACTTTTTAATTTTGTGGTGTTTTAGTTTTTCTGTTAAGAATTGTTTTCTTTTTCTTCGGCAGTGTGGAAGAGCATGTGTCAAGTGAAGCTACTAGTTCAACAAATTATTGAGATGTTTTTAAGAACTTTGGTGTCCTCGTAAACAGTTTGAACTCTAGTATTTTTTTTCTAAATTGGGTGTTTTCTATCTTCATTGTATTGATCTCTTTTAATAAATTTTTTATTTCATACTGTCCTGACAAGTTTATCAACTTCGTTGATATTGATAACCAAGTTGATAACGATGTGATTAAAATTTTGTGATGATACTTTTCCATGCCAGGTCAAGTGGAACTAGGTCTAGTGGTGGAACAGGTGTTAACCCTATTTATTCAAGAGTCCCTGATAACAGAGAGTGAGTATGTTTGACTGAAACATATAAGTTACTATTTTTTAATATTTGTTATTATCTTTTATGTTGCCAAATTTTCTATGTTGGTTAATTTTTATTTTTGCTTCTTTTTTCCTTCTTTTTCATGACATATTGATATTTCTTTGGCTGACGGGATAGTTTATACACCTGTTAAATTTTTACTTGATTCCACATTATATCTGTCTTTCTAAAATATCTGCTTTATTTTGAATACTTTTCAGGTAACTAGTGTTGGCATAAGTACCGAGTCGGATTGTTAATGGTCAAAGACAGTTGTGAAGAAACTCCCTGGTAGGTTTTGAGGATGAAGGTTTTAAGTGTAATTAATTAGTGGATAGTTTTTCTGTTTCGCTCATACGTGGGAATTGATGTGGATAAGGTTTGTTTAAACAGTGTTGTTACTTTCATAGTTGATGGAGTATTAAAGTTGTATATGTAAAGTTTGATTGTTTTATTTGATTTATTAACATATAGGTACATCAACTATTTAAACAGAGGAAAAAAGGATTAATCCCAGGCCGATTTATTTTTTTAAAACAAAATATTCCCTTAGGCGACGGTTGACTTTCGTCCCTCAAACATTGGCCCACGGTTTTGGGGATTTGAGTGACGGTTTTCAACCGTCGCCCAAACCGTGTTTTCCACCTAGTAAAACGAATTTACGGAACAAAAAGACTAAGACTTACTACGTTCCAGCAATACGACTGGTATTGCGTTGGCTTTCATCTCCCCCAAAGACCTTTGCCAAACCAAAATCTGAAATTTTCGGATTCCATCATCTCATTATCCAACAAGATATTGCCGGCTTTCAAGTCCCTAGGAATGACACGGAATCTAGAAACCTCGTGGAGATAGAGAAGGCCTCTAGCAATTCCTACTATGATCTTGTATCGTGTTTCCCAGTCTAATACTGCACGATTTATAGTATCTGCAATCAAAGGAACGAGTCCAATTAAAAAATTTCTGTCAGATCCCGAATCAAAAAGGAATATATCTAGGCTACTGTTAGGCACGTATTCATAAACCAGAAGCTTTTCCTGATCTTCAGTGCAACAACGCAACAATCTCACAAGATTTCTATGCTAAAGCTTAGCAATCAAAACCACATCATTCCTAAGCTCTCGCATTCCTTGGCATGACCTAGTCAGAAGCCTTTTTACTGCTATTTCCTGTCCATTTTCTAGTATCCCCTGCTTCAAAAATAAAAGATTCGTGAACTACGTAAATATGAACAACGAGTATCTTCATGATGAACCGATTGATAAAAAAAATAACCAAGACGACCTTGACTCAGAAGTAAGATACCATACAAACTGGTCCTCATGATCCGCCTTGCCCAAGTTTATTTGCATCGGAGAAGTTATTTGTGGCAGCTCTGAGCGATTTTATGTCAAACAATAGTGATTCCGAGCCTCTCAATTCTTCATCATCACCATCAACTAGAGTAAAGACTGAAGTTACAAAAGAGATCAAAGACGATCCTCATTTGTGTCAAAAAAATACTTCATCTTATATTTCATATTAAGCTCTCTTTCTACTGTCCTTTACTCCTTGAGAAGTACACACGATCCGTATCGATCTAATCCATTCACAAAAATAAATCGATGTAGAAGAGCCGTAACTGACCTTGTATATTATTCCATTTTTTCTGTCTTCTCGTTAAGTAGATGCAGAGGAGGACAATGATGCCTGCGGCCAAAGCGACAGAGATGGATACTGCAACAATAATACCCGTTCTTTTCTAATTTCTTGCTGAAGCAACAACAACAATAACAACAACATCAAATAAGACTTTTACTAAGAACACCTCCTTTTGGGAGCTCGTCAAATCATCTGGCTGCGCAAAATGTCAAAGTCTTTGAATTTGTTCCAGAAGAAAGACCAAGAGAGCTAACCTCCTTTTAAGTTAAGTTCATAGGAAATTCTACATTTACCGTTTAGCAAAACTTTTAGCCGTTTACCGTTTTGTTTATCTGAATTACTATTGTTTATTATTTTGGTTATCGGAATTTTAACCGTTTTTAAAAATAAATCAAATAAAATACAATTGAAAGTTACAATATAACATTATTTTTCAGCATTTTAATACAATTTACACCATATAAAAGTCAAATATAATATCCATTATTAGTTTAAATGGGTAAATAAATTTACTATATTACTCTTATTTAATTGATAATTGCGTAAAACAAGTTGAAAAGAACTATTTCTTATTCCATTTTATTTATTGAGAAAATGATATCAGCACTTCCTAATTTTACTTTGAGGTTTTACATCGTGAAGTGGCTGCTTAGTTGGCTGTCAAGGTAAGAGAAAATCTAGGGTTTAGGGTTTAGATAATATTTTATTAGAAAAAAAATTTTTGCAGAGAGTTTATCTCTTATTTGGACTCCCATGTGGACCCCACGTCGGGATGTAAAATTTTGGAAGCAAAAAGACAGTTTTTTACCTCTAAAAGCAGTGTTTTAAAAATTTGAACGGTTCGGTTTGCTCAAAGACCCAAAAATGGTAAAAAAAAACCGGTTGACTGGCCGGTTTTGAACGGTTCAACCTCTGAACCGGAAATCGGACCAGACCGGTTGAACTGGTCTTCTTACCTTTTTAGTATTTTAATAATTTTTTGTATTTTTAATCTTGTTTTTGGTATATAGAAAACTTATTATGTATTTTTTAATGAGAAACAACTCATACCGGTGGAACCAGGTTGATCCAGTTGAACGAGAATTGGAAGCTCCACCGGTTCGATCACTAGTTTGGTTTTTAAAATATTGTCTAAAAGTTTCCATCCTGACGTGGCATCCACGTTGTAGTCCAATTAAGAGATAAACTCGGAGATAAAATCTGCTATATAAAATATTATTTACCTATTGTATGGGTAAACCCTCAACCCTAGTATTTAGACCGCCAAATATACAACCATGTCATGATGCAAAACCTCGAAGTAAAATCACGAGATATAATTTTATAGTAAAATAGTAATTCAAAAGTTATATTTTATTCCGTTTGTGTTATGTTTAATAATTGAGTAATGCTTTGCGTACCGAGGCGGTACGCCTCTGGGACATTGCGAAGGTGGAGCCTGACATGGATGCCTTGGTGGCATCCACGAACGCTCCACCGAGTGAGGCTTCAAACCGGAAGTTTCGGTTTTCACAACACTTTGAAAAGAGTGAAACATATTTTTTTATGTTTTACTTTTTTGTGTCTCCCAATTTAGCTCCCTCTCTGTTCTCCTGCTCCGTTCTCCCTCTCTGACGCTCCGTTCTCCCTCTCTCCCTCTTCGTTCTCCATCTCTCCCTCTCTGTTCTCCCTCTCTCCCGCTCCGTTCTCCCTCTCTCCCTCTCCCTTCTCCCTTCTCCCTCTCTCCTTCTCCATCTCCCTTCTCCCTCTCTCCCTCTCCCTTCTCCCTCTCTCCCTCTCCCTTCTCCCTCTCTCCCTCTCCCTTCTCCCTCTCTCCCTCTCCCTTCTCCCTTCTCCATCTCCCTTCTCCCTCTCTCCCTCTCCCTTCTCCCTCTCTCTCTCTCTCCTCCTCCCTCCTTCTCTCTCTCCTCTCCTTCTCTCTCTCTCCTCCTCCTCTCTCCTCTCCCTCTCTCCCTCTCCCTTCTCCCTCTCTCCCACTCCCTTCTCCCTCTCTCCCTCTCCCTTCTCCCTCTCTCCCATTCCTTTCTCCCTCTCTCCGGTTCCGTTCAAATGAAACACCATGAGGGTCAATCAAACCAAAACATATCCAGATTCATCTACGTGCTTACCTCTCTCTCTCTCTCTCTCTCTCTCTCTCTCTCTCTCTCTCTCTCTCTCTCTCTCAGATTTCCGATTCCTCACCTCTTTAATTGTTCCATTTACAGCTCAACTATTTGAATTAATAGCACAATTCGATAACAAAATATCAGAAAGTCTATGACAAGGAAGCCAAAAACCAAACCCATTCAAATCAGAGCTCTGCAGGATCTAGCATCTATCTAATCTAAATTATGGTTTTTGATAAAATAGGGAACTGCCACAAAGAAAAACAACAGTCGAAACTCAAAAGATCCAAGTCCACTGGATTTATCTATTTTCCAACTTACTCTGTGTTACCTCTCTCATCCGCCATCGACTTCTCAGATTCGCAACTCTTTGCCACACGAATCTTGAATCACTTCTCATTTTTTTTGTTTGATTTTGGTAAATAATGATCAATGTACTTAAAAATATGGCGCTGAAATTTCCCGCCAAAGAGCAACCACCGACGCGCTTTGCCTTTTCTCGACTTAGGTAAAGTAAAGAACCTTATTATTATTATTATTATTATTATTATTATTATTATTATTATTATTTTACTACGTTTTGCTTGATTTATTTTCTATAAGAGACGATTAAAAAAGAAAAGTAAATAAAAAATCACCAATGCAGAAGCGGAGACAGCGAGAGGGAGAACGAAGCAGGAGAGAGGGAGAACGAAGCAGGAGAGAGGGAGAACGAAGCAGGAGAGAGGGAGAACGAAGCAGGAGAGAGGGAGAACGAAGCAGGAGAGAGGGAGAACGAAGCAGAGAGAGGAGAACAACGGGCAGGAGAGAGGGAGAACGGAGGAGAGAGAGAGGAGAACGAAGCAGAGAGAGAGGAGAACGGAGAGGGAGAACTAAGCAGGAGAGAGGGAGAACGGAGAGGGAGAACGAAGCAGGAGAGAGGGAGAACGAAGCAGGAGAGAGGGAGAACGGAGAGGGAGAACGAAGCAGGAGAGAGGGAGAACGAAGCAGGAGAGAGGGAGAACGAAGCAGGAGAGAGGGAGAACGGAGAGGGAGAACGAAGCAGGAGAGAGGGAGAACGGAGAGGGAGAACGTAGAGGGAGAACGTAGAGGGAGAACGTAGAGGGAGAACGTAGAGGGAGAACGTAGAGGGAGAACGTAGAGGGAGAACGTAGAGGGAGAACGTAGAGGGAGAACGAAGCAGGAGAGAGGGAGAACGAAGCAGGAGAGAGGGAGAACGAAGCAGGAGAGAGGGAGAACGGAGAGGGAGAACAGAGAGGGAGAACGTAGAGGGAGAACGTAGAGGGAGAACGGAGAGGGAGAACGGAGTGGGAGAACGGAGTGGGAGAACGGAGTGGGAGAACGGAGTGGGAGAACGGAGTGGGAGAACGGAGTGGGAGAACGGAGTGGGAGAACGGAGTGGGAGAACGGAGTGGGAGAGAGGGAGAGAGGGAGAGAGGGAGAGAGGGAGAGAGGGAGAACGGAGTGGGAGAACTGAGTGGGAGAGAGGGAGAGAGGGAGAGAGGGAGAACGAAGAGGGAGAGAGGAAGAACGGAGAGGGAGAGAGGGAGAACGGAGAGGGAGAGATAGAGAGACGGAGAGACTAGAGGGAGAGATGGAGAGGTGGAGAGAAGGAGAGAGGGACAGAGGGAGAGGGAGAGAGGGATAGAAGGAGAGAGGGAGAGAGGGAGAGGGAGAGAAGGAGAGAGGGAGAGAGAGAGAGAGAGAGAGAGAGAGAGGAGAGAGAGAGAGGGAGAGGAGAGAGGGAGAGGGAGAGGGAGAGGGGGAGAGGGAGAGAGGGAGAGAGGGAGAGGAGAGAGGGAGAGAGGAAGACAAAAAGAGGGAGACAATGGGAGACACGAAAAAAAGTGAAACAATAAACAAATATGTTTCACTCTTTTCGCGGTCTTGTGAAAACCTGAACTTCCAGTTTGTAGCCTCTCTAGGTGGCGTGCGTGGATACCGCCTAGGTACGCATAGCATTACTCTTAATAGTTAGTAGTGGGAGAAGAGACAAGTAGCTATGAAGATGTAATTCAATAGTAATTCAATATTTATATTTTATTCCCCCACCAAATAAGGCGGGTCTTTTTGGTGCCTCTCGCCCCCCTTTTATCATGGCCTCTCGTTCTTTAATCATGGATTTTCACCATCAAAAACCACTCGCGTACTATACCCAGCCGCCTATAGGCCACAAGTCTCGTTTGCCAAAGAGTAATGCTATACGTACGTTACTGTATGCATACATTTGTGTATAGTCTAACATGGATGTCTTATGTGGCATCCACGTAAGAAGCCTCTTCGGCAAAGAGAAATCGGAACACTCGAGTTTCGATTGTCTCAACACGTTCTCCCAGACATTTGGTTTATTGTAGTGGGAGGACAACAGCAGTTCACGAACGAGTTTGTGCCGGCGAGAGGGTAGACGAACAGTCGGCGTCAGAAGTTCCGGCTACCATTGTAGAAAGAAACAACGGAGCCACTTGTCTACAAACCCACGAACGCATGAGGGAACCAGTTCTTCCCCATCAACGGCGCAAAGCGCAGCTGCGTTGTCCCCCCAGACGGCAAGATACTCGTCGCCGGCAGCAACCTCAGCAACAGGTACAACTTGATCTGCTCCGTCTCCCTCCCGCTCCGCGGCCTCCCTCTCCCTCCCGCTCCACGACCTCCCTCTCCTTCCCACTCCGCGACCTCCGTCCTCCACCCGCTCCGCAGCCTCTATCTCCCTCCCGCGAGGTCTGGCTAAAATGAAGAGAAAATTGGAACTTGAATGTTCTCTCTTTGCCAAAGGCTTCTGACGTGGATGCCCGATAAGACATCTACGTCAGATTGTACGTATACAATAACGCACGCATAATATTATTCTTTGCCAAATGCATCGGCCTGTGGGCTTCGGACCCCTAATAAAGTACGCATAACATTATTCTTTGCCAAATGCATCGCACCGTGGGCTTCGGACCCTTAATAACGTACACACAGCATTATTCTTTGCCAAATGCATTGGCCCGTGGGCTTCAGACCCCTAATTTAATTGATAATTGGGTAAAACGGGTTGAAAAGAACTATTTCTGATTCCGTTTTATTTATTAAACTGTGAAATGATAAATAGTAATATAGTAATTAAAAAGTAATATTTTATTCCCTTTTTTTTCGTTTCATATATAATTGGCAGAGGGAGAAGAGACAAATAAGGGTCGGGGCTGTTTTGGTGGCTCTCGCCACCACTCTCGTTTGCGAGATGCACCCGCCCGGTGGGCTTCAGACCCCTCTTTTTTACGTAAAATTCGAAAAGAGAAATTTCGTAATTAATACACAGGCAAGATTAAAACTAATTAATGCACATAAGACCCCTCTTCCCACAGTTTTGCCCCATTCAAGTGTTTTAACGAGGCTCTAATTCGGAAACAGTCACTAGATTGATGGAGGCACCTTGGCGCGTTTTATGAGTAGATAGCGAGGAGTACCCGTTGGGATGGACATTAGGATCACGTCGTCTAGGGACCCTACCAAAGCTGGGCCCTGTCGTCGTCCCTAGCCATAATGCTGGTGGCGGAGAAGGAGCTGGTATGCTGATGAGTTGACTACTGAGAAGGAGAACAACAGTGGACATGGAGGGCCTTCGCATTGGGTTTTCCTGCACACACAGCAATCCCAAGTGAATGCATCTCAAAACTTCTTTTCTCCGGCTTGAGTGATATGTTTGATCGATCAACTCAGAAAGCCTTTCTTCAGTCCAATGTTTCCATATCTGTGAGTAATTAATGAGCACAGGGATCAGGATCATTTCAGCATAATTAATTAGCAAAGAGAGAACATTGTAATTTGCTTTTAACTTTGTCGACGGATTTGCACTCACGTGGTCTAACAGGTTGCTGGCAGCTTCATCTTCAGCAAAATGAGAATGCTTTCGGCCAGTTACTATCTCCAAAACCAAAACTCCGAAGCTGAACGCATCAGATTTGGAGGAGAACTGGCCCTGCATCAAATACTCTGGGGCCATATATCCACTGCAGGAAAAAAAATATATTCATGGCATTTGACCCTATTAAGGTCCAGCAGGAGCTAACTAAACAAGTTCAATTAAGTTCGAACTTAATTTGAAGAATTTAATTAAGTCTTGAGCTCCGGTACTACGAATTGAAGCAGAGTATCCAGCAAAATCGTTAACATGATGATACATATGTTGAAGGAATATTGTGTGCTTACTAAGTTCCTGCAATACTATTTGTGTTGCCTTCTGTCTCGTCTTCCTGGACCAGCTTGGCCAAACCAAAATCTGAAATTTTGGGGTTCATGTTTTTATCCAACAAGACATTGCCTGGTTTCAGGTCAAGATGAACGACTCGTAACCGAGAATCCTCGTGGAGATAAAGAAGCCCTCTAGCAATTCCCCCAATGATCTTGCTTCGAGTATCCCAGTCCAGTTGTACTCCACCTCGAGTCCGATCTGATGAAGCAAAATATTATTGAAATAGAGACGGCTAAATGGTAAATTAAAATGTCGAAACAATATTACAGAATGAATCCAGAGCTGTTTTAGACGTTAATTTAAAGATCATACACGATGTACATATATCATTAATCCAACTTCTCTAACAAATAAATTTGTAGATTGTGTATATGTTGTATACTAATTAAATTAATAAGTTAATTTGGAGGAGATCAGATTGGACACACCGAAAAGGAATTTGTCGAGGCTAGAGTTGGGCACGTATTCATAAACCAGAAGCTTCTCCTCCTCTTGTATGCAGCATCCCAAGAGTCTTACTAGGTTTCTGTGCTGGAGCTTGGCAACCAAAGCAACCTCGTTTCAGAGTTCTGCTATGCCTTGGCTTGAACTCGTCAAGAGCCTCTTCACTGCTATTTCTTGTCCGTACGGTAGTTTTCCCTGCAAATATACAAATTAACTCATTGATTAATAACCATGCAGGCTGCGGCCTATTGAATCAATAAAGCCACATTGTACGTATGGAATGAACAAAATTAGATTCTTAATGTAATGTCGGAATTAGGAAAGATGAAGATTTATATATGCAAGATGGCCGAGACCTTGTAAACAGGGCCAAACCCGCCTCTTCCGAGTTTATTTACAGGAGAGAAATCATCGGTTGCCGCTCTCAGTGTACTCAAATCAAACAACAGAAACGACTCCGAGCTTGTAATTTCTCCTTCATCACCATTTGCTGAAATTTTTGAACACGACTAATTACATATGATCAGCAGCTAATTAATCGAATGAGTCATGGAAAAGCACTTAAAATTATTTGTGTCAAGAAAAACTGAATTTACGAAAGTGGTCAAAGACACCTCTCATTAATTTTGTGTCAAGGAACACTATCTTATTTTCATGTAATTCTTATCCCCTCTTCTCCAGTAACAAGGAATTGAGGAATGAGGTTGACCAGGTTAGTACTGCAGGGAAGATACTGCACTTATGCTACAAAATTCTGCAGTCCATAACTCTCAATATTCTGCAGTCATTAACTCCCTGAGGACTAGTAGAAACTCTGTATTGTTCTTCTAATCAATCCACAAATATAAATCGATCTAGAAGAGCTGTAACTGACCTGGCATATTATTCCATTTTTTCCGTCTTCTCGATAAGTAGATACAGAGGACGATGCTGATGCCTGCGGCCAAAGCAATCGCAGATATGGCGACAGTCATAGCTGTTCTTTTCGTATTGCTTCCTGCAGCAGCAACAACAAGAACAACAGCAAATAAGTTCCTACTAAGCACGCCACCTGTGGGGAGCTCGTCAAATAATCAAGCTGCGCAAAAATGTCAAAGTATTTAGAATTTGTTCCAGTAGAAAGAACATTAAGAGAGCTAACCTCCTCCAGTAGAATCCCAATTGGGAGGAGAGGAAGGCGAAGCTGGTGGTGATAGTGGTTGAGGCCTAGAAGCGGGATCAAAGGGTCTGATATCATATCTTATATTACAAGCTAAAAGTATCCGTGCACCGACCTTGTTTTCACAATCAGGTCTATAAGAAATCATTGCAGAGAGGCAAGAAGAGCAGGCGTTGGATGGTAAATATCCGGTACACTGTGTTGGAAATATGGTTTCAAAGATTAATTTATAAATATTACCATGACTTATGGGTGTGGGGCCCACTTCTAGATAATTTATCACTTGTAAAAATATATTCGAAAAGGTTTGGTTGTGAACTACATCAATTCAATTACTATTCCAAGATGAAAGGTACGCTCCCGTTATTTTTCTTATTTCAATTCGATCATATTTGTATAATATTTACGTAATAGGAATCTTATACATATTATATGTCTATTTTCATGATGATTATGTTATTTATAAGACCTAAAGTCAAACAAATACAAGTGATTTCGCCTCTGCTCGCATCATGAAGATAGATTCTTAGTATTTACATTTTTCTGGATTTTTTCGGATTTTTTCGGATTTTTTAGCTATTTATTTGAATATAATTAACTATTAGTTTTTGGAAGTATTTTCTGCCCTTGTAGACGGGCTAAAAACTAATGCGCGCGGGCTTAATGTCGCGCGTGGATTTGGTGCGCGGGCCAGCGATCGTGCTGGCCTGCCTTGTTGAAGGCCTGTCTAAAAGCGGGCCTGCTCTTGAACAGGTCTGCCATCGTGCGGGCCTGCCTTTTGGCGGGCCAGCTTTTGCGCGGGCTTATTGGTATGAGATGCTGCAGTCTGTGGGCTGCAAGCTGCGGGCTGAAATGTGAGCCGCAGTAGACCGCATGGTTTTGTGCGGTTCGGGCCAGTAATGACCCAGAAATATGAACTGGACCAGGTTTTACATATATATTGGGCCAAAATGTGTTTTCAAGTGCTTTTGATTCCGAATTTTATTTAATTTTTTGTAATGCTTTATTAGTGATTTTATTGCATTACTTTAATTGTATTTATGTATTTAAATGTGAAAATTAATTTAATTATATGATTTGCAAAATCCCCAAAGGGTAATGCGAATTGTATTTTTAAATTAATTTTGTGTGTTAATTCATAATAATTTTGCATTAATTGTTATACTGATTTTATTATATAATGAGCAAAATCCCCAAAGGGTAATGCAAGTTGTATAATTAATTAGTATATTACAAATTAATTTATATGAATCCCCAAAGGGTAAGTATAAATTAATTTGTTTGTTTGTGTGTGATGTTACTGCTTGTTTGTATGTGATGGTACTGTTTGTTATCCGTTGAATGATTTTCCTAGTATCTCTCATAAATCTCCAAAGAGTAAGCGGGAGTGCTAGATGATTAAATGATTTGCCTAGTATCTCTCATGAATCCCCAAAGGGTAAGTGGGAGTACTAGATGATTGAGCATAATGTATTATTATGTGTGTTCTCCCAAAATATTGAAATATTTCCTGGATAACAGGAACATCAAGTAGTGGACATTCGTTTGCTAAGTCCTTGAAGAAAACCGTACTTGATGGAACAAATTATGTGAACTGGTCACAAAGGGTTGAATTGATGTTATGAGGCTATAGATTTGATATAATTATTAAAGTGGATACTCCTCCTCAGAGACCTTCCCGAGTGAACTACCCCAACAATCTGAAACAATATAAGAAGAACCTTAGGAAATTCAAGCAATGGGATGATGCGAACGAAATTTCTAGGTCACATATTCTTGATTCTCTTAGTGAAAGTCTTTTGATGACTTATTTTCATGTCCCGACTGCAAAAGAGATTCTGGACCAGCTTGAGGCTAAATATGGAAGAAAATCGTCTACTCACATCAATAATTTATGGATAAAATTTACTCGTGCCAAGTGTGAGGAAAACGCTGATGTGAGAAAGTATGTAAATGACATGCTTGCTATGGCAGATGAGTTACAGTATCATGGCAGACCAATGGATGAAGAAACTAAGGTGGTCACCATTGTGAACTCTTTACCTTCATCTTTGAAATATATTCAAGATTTTTACTCTCTGTCAAAGACGAAGTGGACAATTTCTGAATTGGTGAATAATATTGATAACCAGTCTGATAGACACAATTCAGGTGTTAATCAGGATAAACCCTCACCTAGTGCTAATATAGTTTTGAAGTCGAAGAAGAAGAATTTTAAGAAGAAGGGAAGAAATTTTCAGTTTCAAAACTTCAAGGATAAGAAGGTCAATGAACAGAAAATTGAAGTACACGCAAATCAACGTGTATGTTTTTTCTGCAATAAGCCAGGGCATATTAGGAAATACTGCAGAGCCTTAAAAGAGATGCAGGAAGGGCAACAAAGGAAAACGAGTAAGTCCTTCAATTTTGAAACTTGCACTATTTATATACAACCTTTTAGTTGGTGGGCTGATTCTGGTGCAACTGTTCATGTATCAAATGAGTTGCAGGGTTTCATGGAACTAAGAATAATTGATGAAGGTGCAAGTTTTATTTACATGGGGAACGATGAAAAAGCCGTTGTGGAAGGCGTAGGGACATACCTACTAAAGCTTGCTGATAATAAATTTTTTGAATTAGAAGATTGTCTTTATGCTCCTTCTATGAGGAGAAGTCCATTATCTGTATCTTGTCTTGAGAAACTTGGATTTATCTTTTATTTTGGAAATGGAAAGTTTCTTATGTTGCAAGATGACACAGTTATTTTGAGAGGTTTTCGGAATTCTGATTTATATCAATTGCAACTTAGTGGAAATATGGTGTTTAATATTTCTACTTTTTCGGATATAAAGGAGAATGAATTATATTTGTGGCATCTACGATTAGGGCATATAAACAAGGATAGGATATTTAAACTTGTGACTCAAGGATTTTTACAGAATTTGTCGCAGAAAGATTTTCCTACATGTGAATGTTGTATTTATGGAAAAATGACAAAAATGCCTTTTCCATCCAAAGGCTTAAGGAGTTCTCATATTTTAGATATTATTCACTCGGATATATGTGGACCTATGAATGTGAATACTCGAAATGCTCATTCATATTTTATCACATTTATTGATGATTTTTCAAGATATGGAAGAGTATATTTACTTCGAAGGAAAAATGAAGCCTTAGATTATTTCAAGACATTCAAATTGGAAGTAGAAAATGCCACAGGAAAGAAAATCAAAACTTTGCATTCTGACAGAGGTAGAGAGTATTGTTCAAAGTTATTCTCAGAATTTTGCATGTCTAATGGGATTATCCATATGTTTAGTATGCCTTATACACCTGAGCAGAACGGTGTAGCTGAAAGGAGAAATCGAACTTTACTGGAGATGGTTCGATCTATGATGGCACTTGCAAATTTGCCAACATCCTTTTGGGGCGAAACACTATTAACTGCTACCTATGTCTTAAACAGAGTGCCTTCAAAGTCAGTTGAGACAACACCGTATGAGGTATGGTCAGGAAAAACTCTTAGTCTTAACCATTTTAAAGTATGGGGATGTGTTGGTCATGTATTAAATCTTGATCCTAAAGATAAATTGAAGGCTAAGACTAGACGGTGTTTATTCGTTGGGTATTCTGAAAATTCAAAAGGATATAGGTTATATGATCCCAAGGAGAAAGTAATTATTGAAAGTAGACATGTAAAATTCATTGAGGATAGATTTGACTGTGATGAAGATCTAGGTACAAAGTCTCACTTGGAAGAAATTGTGGACATATCCTCCTCTGAATCTCCTACTAATGAAGAGGTTTCCACTCAAACGGATATTCAAGAAGTGCAAGAGATAGAAAACCTAGTCAGCTTATATCGCCTTTCTGATTTTTATACATATGCTGGAGAAACTTATGAAAGAATAAGGTTGAATGAAGATACTACTGATCCTGCCACTTATGAACAAGCAGTCATTGATGTGGACTCCGATAAATGGCAGTTGGCAATGAAAGAAGAGATGGACTCCATGTATAAAAATAAAGTTTGGAAACTTGTTGATCATCCTGTATCTGTTAAGCCCATTAAGTGCAAGTGGATTTTACAAGAAAGAGAAATTCTGAAGGTAAAGTTGAAATATTCAAGGCTCGTCTTGTTGCCAAGGGTTTTACTCAACAAGATGGGATCGATTATGATGAAACGTTCTCTCATTTGCACGTATCACATCTATACGAACTCTCTTGTCCTTAGTCGCATATTATGACTATGAGTTGTTCCAGATGGATGTTAAAACTGCTTTCCTAAATGGAGAATTAGATGAGGAAATTTATATGGAACAACCTCGTGGGTTTATTAGCACTGGAACTGAATCGAAATTGTGTAAATTGGAAAAATCCATGTACGGTTTGAAACAAGCCTCAAGACAATGGAATATCAAATTCACTAAAGCGGTCAAGGAGTATGGATTCACTCAGAATTCAGAAGATCATTGTGTTTTTATTAAAATAGTGGGAGATCGCATTGCCTTTCTTACTTTGTACGTAGATGATATTTTATTAGCTGGGAATGATATTCAAATACTCCAAGGTATAAAGACATGGTTATTTCAGACGTTTGAAATGAAAGACCTTGGAGAAGCTTCTTATATTCTCGGTATTAAAATTCTACGGGACAGGGCTTTGCGAAAATTGAGTTTATCTCAAGAAAAGTATATAGACACTCTTCTGGATCGGTTTCATATGTCCAACTGTATTCAAGGTAAAGTACCCTATGATAGCACTAAAAAGATGAGTCAGGTGGATTGTCCTTCTAAACTCAAAGATAAGTTGGACGAATCGAAATATCCATATGCTTCTGCTGTAGGGAGTTTTATGTATGCTCTTATGTGTACAAGACCTGATCTTACTTTTGCAGTTGGGGTTCTTAGCCGGTTTCAGGCTAATCCAGGTTTCACTCATTGGGAAGGAGTTAAATGGGTAATGCGCTATCTTCAACAAACTAAATCATATGCTTTGACATATCAGGCGGACATGTTGGAATTAATTGGTTATTCTGACTCAGATTATCAAGGATGCCTTGATACCCGAAGGATGCCTTGATACCCGAAGGATGCCTTGATACCCGCAAGTCTACTTCTGGCTTTATCTTTATGTTTGGCGGAGGTGCCATTTCATGGAAAAGTAAGAAGCAAGACTGTGTAGCGCAATCAACCATGGAAGCAGAATATGTAGCTATGAACTTGGCTACAAGGGAGGCTGTCTATCTTCGCAAATTCTTGCGGAGTCTTCTAGTGGTAGACTGTGTGGAGCGACCTATCCCTCTCTTTTGTGACAATGCATCTGCTATTGCTATTACAAAAGATCCTAGGAGTCACTCCAAGGCTAAGCATATTGAAGGGAAATACCACTATATTAGAGACATGCTGAGGAAGGAGGAAGTTGTTGTTCTCAAAATAGCCTCTCAGAACAACTTAGCTGATCCACTAACTAAATGTCTTCCCATGACCAGTTTCACTGCCCATGTGAGGAACATGGGTTTAATTTATTTGTAATTATGAGACCAAGTGGGAGAACATTGTTTTGTATGAGTTTTGTACAAACTATGGTCTCATTGATTTGTAATGTCATGACATTGTATTTTATATTCCATGGAATGAAATGACAAATTTGAATGAATGCATATGCTTTTGTGTAATTATATGAGTACTCATGGTGTGCCTTGAGATTCAGCTTCCCTATTAGGTATACACTTATATGTGTATACGTGATGGGTCTCAATAGGGAGTGACGGTTGAGTCTCTAAATTGTCCAGGCCAATGGGACTGCGTAAGCACAGATTTCCTTCGGCTAATACTCATGCTGGTATAGAGCTTTTACCACAGCTCCTCGTGCAATCTTGAGTATGCTATGGACGGTGGAATGCCTTGATGTCCAGCTTTCCTATTAGGTATATACTTGTACGTATATACGGAAGGGTTTCAATAAGAAGATAGGGTTGGATGTCTAAATTGATTCAGGCCTATGGTACTGCTTAGGCACAGTTACCTTAGTGGCTAATACTCGAACTGGTACAGAACTTTACCCTGAGTTCAGGTCCGAGTATGATATGAATGGAGACCGCTGAACTTGACAAGTATGGATTTGGTTTATTCCCAGCCTTAGATTTCTAAGATGTACATTGTGTAGGCCCGGCTTAACTACACGTGTATGTTAAAGTATTTGAGGTAATGCCTATGGTCATGGTATGGTTTTATGTGTCAAAATAATTTTTTCAAATTTTTTGAAAATTGGAATTTTATAAAAATGGATTTCAAACCAAGTGGGAGTTTGTTGGAAATATGGTTTCAAAGATTAATTTATAAATATTACCATGACTTATGGGTGTGGGGCCCACTTCTAGATACTTTGTCATTGGACGTTCAGTACAGGGAATAATGGCCAGCACATCCCCCTGTAGAGGTAGATATAATGGGGTACATTGAATGATTGCGTCTCTCCCACGGGTTGCGTCTCTTCCAAGGGTTGCGTCTCTCCCAAGGGTTGCATCTCTCCCAAGAGTTGCATCTCTCTCAAGGGTTGCGTCTCTCCCAAGGGTTGCGTCTCTCCCAAGAGTTGTATCTCTCTGAAGTACCCCTTGGAATCTATAAAATCCTCCATGGTCTTAAAAGTGAGGCTAAGGCTTATTGCACACCCAGTCTGGCTGAAGGGAAGCAAGCTTATCACTTGTAAAAATATATTCGAAAAGGTTTGGTTGTGAACTACATCAATTCAATTACTTTTCCAAGATGAAAGGTACGCTCCCGTTATTTTTCTTATTTCAATTCGATCATATTTGTATAATGTTTACGTAATAGGAATCTTATACATATTATATGTCTATTTTCATGATGATTATGTTATTTATTAGACCTAAAGTCTAACACACTGCGAGAAATCATTATAGTATGTTCTCCCCCAAGCCAATCGTGAGGATTTAGCAGCAGCCTCATCTAAGAGATCTCTAATCAAACGACTCAACTGCCAGTAAAACACAACTGGTATTAGGGTAGTGTTTGCCTCATTGCACTTAGTTACAAGGGGGCTATCATCTGATTCGGAGAAGAAGTTTTGGTCGGAGTAGCGTATGATGCAGCTGTAGTAACGGATCGTAGCACTTTTCTTGTTGGGGCAATGTAGGTCCATAGCCGCGACTGATTTGTTGAGGCAGGCGCCACAAGCGCTGGCTGTGGACGCGGACATGCACTGAGAGTAGCCATATATTCCATTTGGGTCCCGGCCGACGGTAATGTTGTAGTAGGTGTCTATGTTGTGGACGCCGTTTAAAGCCAGAGAAGGGAGGAGGGCTTTGAGATTGCTCTCGTACTGGCTGCCGGAAGTGTAGTTCTCAAAATATCCGGGGCAGTATGTGAAACCCAGCTCTTCTTTTACAGTGGCAACCAATGTCACGGAGAGGAACAAGGAAACGCAAAGGAGTACCGTCATCATCTTTCTTTGTGCGCGGTGAGGAGGAAGAGAGATGCTTGGGAGAGAATTGAGAAATTCCGATCCCAGACTACATAGTACTATCGCAGACTAGCCGACTTTTCGCCGTCTTCCCTAAACCTTTTCCACCAAGCTGCAAATGGAAAACTTTTTACTGCAAGGACTTCCATTTAAGGACTCGCTCCCCTTTTGGTCGAGGTCATCCGAAAACTTATTACCCGAGCTTAAACGTGGAAACATCATTCATCCATGACAATTGGCGTGGCTCTGGAAATTAATTATTCTTCTTCAACAATACTGCATGTCCCATCGCCTATAGATATTAGATATGGAATCTCGTGTTTCACATATAGGGGGGACCTCTGTGGTGCTTTTCCATGTCAAGTCATCATCGTCCTAACGAAATTGGTACATGAACTGAAGAATGGCAGGTGGGGAAGGGGCCCATGGGAAATTGACTCTTTGAAAAACTGGGGGTCCCTGTTTTTCATTCTCGGCTAACGAAAAGTTGAATGGACCTTGAATATGGAATTACGAACTCTGGCTCGGCTCGAATCATAAGGTAGGTGGGGATTTTCTAGTTTCCTATGTCGAGACAAAACACGTTATTTATGAAATTTCAACCCTGATGTAATTTTCTCGTCGGAAACCAAGACAGAAATTTCTGAATTTCACCAACCTTTTTGTTGACAAATACCTACTCATTCCGCATAGTGCCGTCCCAAGAGGTAAGCTCTGGAATGCCGCTTTGCTGGAAGCCACAAATAAAAATTGACATAATACATGCTTCCCCACACATTCTTCAAGCGATATAGCGACCTACCTCAGCGACCTAGCTCAGGAAAATGTATGTTTGTTTCCTTTGTCTATCTCCCGCCACAACCACATAGGTGGTATGTGGCATGAGGGAATTACAAGGATTCCAGCACCCCTTCCAGAAAACTAATTTTACTTGTAGGAGATTTCAATGCTACATTGGACCATACTGAAAAATATTCTGTTGTAGGTAGCCCATAAAAACCAAACAGATGTTTTAAAGACTTTGTAGTAAATGGAAGTTAGACGATATTGGTTTCACAGGTCAAAAATTTACAGCCATGTACAGGGACAGCATAGGGTATGAACAAGTTGTAGAAGAGGCTTGGAAAAATTACCAACCCCCACATGTCTCCACACCCCCACCAAAATTGCTACCAGTCCGATTAGAGAAAATAGCACAAGAACTAATGATGTGAAACTGCAACTCTTTTGGAAATTTCCATATTGGTATCAAGAGTACAACAAAGAAACTAGATGTATTCCAAAATGAGTTACAGAAAGCCAAACAACCAGTCCCTAATACAAGATGAAAAAACACCCCAACATGAGCTCATGAGACTAACTAGGGCTAAACACATGCATAGTTTTCAACAGGCTACGCAAAGTTATTTTAACGATGGGGATGGAAACTCCAGATTCTTCTACTCCTTCGTAAGAAATAGAGCTCATAGAAATAAAATTCAACAAATAGAGACGCCAAATGGGAGAAGCCTAGATGGTATAGAGGATATAAAATCAGAAAATACATCCTTCTTCTCTGCATATATTCTCAAACCTCGAACCCAAATTCACCACCATTCAAACCAAGAAAAACACTCACCAAAGAGGACAGAACAGTCTTGTCACTTCCTATCAAAATGAGGGAAGTAAGAGCTGACCTATTCTCTATGGAATCATATAAGGCCCTTGGCCAGGACGGATTCCAACCGGTCTTCTTTAAACATCATTGGTCACTCATGAAAGATGACCTGTATAAAAATATCTAAACAATTTTTCTAAACAAGGGAGGTGGACAAAAGACTAAATAAGACATTCATTGTGTTGATCCCCAAAATCGAGCAGCCAAAAACATTTGGGGACTACAAACCAATTAATCTTTGCAAGATGGTGTACAGAATTTTAACGAAGATCTTGGCAACTAGGTTAACGAAGATCCTACCTAGACTGGTGTCCACTTCCCAAGCTGCATTTATAAAGGGTTGACAAATAGCTGACCACATACTCTTAGCCCATGGGATCCTCGAGACCTTTCAATCACAAAGGGAAAAGGTCTCATACTTTGGGGCAAAGATAGACCTAAGAAAAGCTTTTGATACAATGTCTTGGTCATTCATTAATCACACACTTAAGTGCTTTGAATTTCCTTTACAATGGCAAAACCTTATAACATCTTGCATAGGTACAGCCACATACCATATTAATAAATGGATGCCCCCACTGATTTGGTTACTCCAAAATGCGAGCACAGACAAGGGGACCCTATCTCTCCCACATTATTCATCCTAACCCCACATGCAACCTACACTATGCGACGATACTCTCTTGGTGAGTGAGGCAACATCCCACTTAGCCCTTACCCTAAAAAAGATATCAGATGAATATGTAATCATCTCGGGACAACACATTAACCCCAATAAGTCTTCTATATTTTTCTCAAAGGCTGTAAAACGATGTACAAGAGCAAATCACAAGGATTCTGCCCTTCCAGCATACACAATCTCTAGGAACTTATCTGGGAATTAACATACCCCAGTCAAAAATCACAACTGAAAATTTTGACCCCCTAATTAGAAACATCCAGAAAAGACTAAATAGCTGGATGAAAATCATTATCTCTAGTAGGAAGGGTCACATTGATAAAATCAGTCCTAACCAGCATCCCTATCCACCTTCTCACCTGTTTTAACCTCCCCTTAAACGTTACTAACAAGATGGAATCTATGATCAGTGAGTTCCTATGGTCTTACAAAGAAAAACAGGAAAATCCATCTAGTTAAGTGGCAGCATGTTGTGAATCCCATAAGAATGGAGGACTAGGGATTAGAAATCTATGGAGTCTAGGGGAAGCTTTCAGAATTAAGTTACTAAGGAAAATATACTTTGATTCTGATTCCCTTTGGGCAGCCTACATGAGAAACAAATATGGTAGCTCCCCTCATACAATATCCACCAAAAGGTCACAAGGTCATTCAATTGCTTGGAAACAAATTTCCAAACATTTAACTACCTTCATACAAAACACCAGATATTAATTAGGAGATGGATCAAATACTTCAATTTGACTGGATAAATGGGTTGAAGGATTGGACGAACCACTAATTAATAACTATAAAAACCTATGAAGTCCACCAAATCCTAAACAAAAAGTACAGTCCCTCACTTTAGGTGAACAAGACTGGAATGAAAATCACGTCAGGGAGCTCTGGCCCTCTGACGTAGCTCAGGCTATCTAGAAACCCCTATAGAAACCTCCTCTGCTAACACTCCCATCTGGATGGTGTGTTTTCTCTAAAAAATGCTTGTCATCTATCACACACGTTGCACAAAGAAAGGTTCGAACGAACTATTATAGGCCCCAGTGACAACCTTTGGAGTCATATCTGGAACACAAAAATTATCTCAAAGCAAAAAATATTTCTATAGTTGATCATGAAAGAAAGATTGCCTACCTCGAATCACCTCCATAGGAAAGGAATGCAAATAAACACAACCTGCATGTATGTTTGACAGCTCAGGAAGATCCGGCTCACGTACTAATGCAATGTGGCTTTGCAAAGGCTGTATGGAACCTCATGAATGAACACATTGTTATTGCACCAACTGATGGAACACTCAGGTCGTTATTAGTCAAAACCTATACTTAGCAGCCAACCAAACACCTTCCTAGAACCCATGTCTTGGTAGCCAGCACATTATGGGAGATTTGGTGTGCGAGAAACAGAACCATGTTTGAAAGAAAAACATGTACCCCACAATATTGCGCAAACAAAATCATTGGCCTAGCCATGCACATCATAATTCTAAATGGATCCCTGCCCATACCAAAACAAAAGCAAGCACACAAAGTATATGCGGGTCACCCTCACCCCCATGCACTTCAAAGTAAATTTTGATGGGTCGTCGATGTTAAATGCCAACATAGTTGGAAGTGGTGTTCAAGGGACTCTCTAGGCTCTCCTATTCTGCAAATCTCTTACCCTTTGCACAAACGAACAAACAACGAAGCTGAAATAATTGCCTTATTCCTAGCCTTTTTGCTATTAAACGTTTTTATCCTAGTAGAACTGTTGTATTCGAAGAGGATTCGCAGCTTGTTATCCAGCTATAGCAGGGGCAGGAGCAGGGACATTAGAGACTCGCACGATTGGCCAAGGAATGCAGGGCTAGCTCTGCTGAATAGATTGCCGCAAGTCTGGTTGCAAAATCAATTCAGGGAAAGTAATGTTGTTGCAGATGCGCTAGCGAAACATGGATCCTTCTTGGGTGGAAATGGAGAAAGGCGAACACGTGTGGATGTGAGGGATACCTACCTTTTTGAAAGAACACTTCACAAAAGACTGTCTAAGGGCATGTCTAAGTGCTCCTTTAAGTATTCTGGACGACTATAATAGACTAAATTCGCCAAACAATATTCTCGTGCTCCCAAACCTTGACTCAGAAATATAAGTTATCTACATGTTTTCAGATCAAAATAAAAAAAATGGTCCTCATAGCATTTACAACGGTTGAATTAATGCAACGGGTACATATTGCCGGAATATGTATAAAAGCAGCTACTTGGTGCTAATTGCAGCGTCACATCTTTCAAGACAAAGGTGGTTAGCTTCTCCTTTCTTGTAACATATATCCCTTTCAACCATACTTCTCTAAAATTTCCTATTCGCCTACTAAATTGGAAATCAACACTAAAGGCTAAAACAAACAAACAAAACATGCAAAAAAAAAAAAAAAAAAACCAAAACAAAACACACTCAAAAAAAAAACAAATCAAAACAAAACTTTCTAAATTTGAGTCGAAGTTGTGATCATAAAAGGATCAAGTTTGTGGTATGGGTGTTGGGTTGGACGAACCTAACCTACCTAATACAAGATAGACGTGAATTAAAAAGAATCAATCTTATCAACTTAGTCTTTTAACATGATCTGAACCTTCTTGGTCCTCATGAATTGTAATTACAGGCATGGAGAATGTGGAGAGAAGGGATGACCAGAGAAGTTATAGACGAATGTCTGAAGGAATCGGCTCCCATAAAAGAAGTTCTGAGGTGCATCCATATAGGAATGTTATGTGCAGGAGAGCGTAACAGACCGACCCACCATGTCGTACAGTTGTTCTAATGTTGAGCAGCGGTTCGGTGTCTGTGCCTATTCCTTCCCCTCCGGCGTACTTTGTGATCAATAAGCAGGGCACCAGCGTTTTTTCCAAAGATTTCAGTTGGCAGATAAGCTCCTCTGACGCATCCACCAGCAAATTACTCGAATCCACCTCTGGAAATGATAGCTCGATCACGGTATTAGACCCACGATAATTAAGGAGTACTACATTTTCGTGCATCCATATGTATATCCACCATGTCATCAGTGGTTCTATTAATGTTGAGCAGCTGTTCAGTGTCGCGTCTGTGCCTAGCCACTCCTTCCCTCCAGCCCACTTTGGTCAATAATTAGCATGGCTCCAGCAGTTTATATATATATATATATATATATATATATATATATATATATCCAAAGAATGATCTTAATTACGAGCAAACTCAGTACAGTGATGATATTGTTTCATTTGTATATACAGAACTCTGTTTTAAACCGAATTAGTTTAAGCTAACTATAAATTTTGTAATAGTGGAGGGCTTGTGTGTAAATAATATGGTCCATTTGTCCCCCATAAATAGTCTTGGGGCCTTATGAGGCTTTACGTTTAGTTATCTTTCAACAATTCTCCTGAGAAAGCACTTTATCGTTAATTCGATAAAAAATATGTCCTGTGCGTATATGAGTACTTGTTTGTTCTTAGAATTTTGGCGCATGGAATTCCTCCTCCGTTGATTAAGATTTGAACTAGCACCTGATCAGTTCAATTTGATGATTATTCACGCATTAAATTTCTTCAACAATAGTTTCCTCTCATGTCATCTCTATCCATATTAGCTTCCGAAAAGCATCTTTACAGTACTCCTCAACAGTTCTGCAATTTTCACAACCCTTTTCATAAAGAAATGACGTGTTCAAGCTCCTTTTCATCCATATTCAATTATCTGCAAATCATGGTACAGGTTTTGAAAAGCTGTCTTCTTAGTTCTTTCACTGGTTGTGCTATTATTCAGATCTTTCTTTTAGAAGATAATTATATCGATCGTAGCAGGTAATGAAACTTCTTCGAGATCATGATGCCCACTTAATAAACCACTTCTGCCTTCTCGCTGTCAGGAATCAATGAACTCTTTTCTTCTTAATTCAAATTAGCAAAGACCTTACAAAAAAAAAAGTACGAAGAACAACGGTGTACATGGTTGCCAGTCTTCTCATCGATTCAGAAGAGCTAACCAGAGTCCAATTAAGATTCAAATTTAACGGGCTGGAATATCTCAGTTCAGATTTCAGAAGAAAAACGGTGTATTAAAAAAGAATTCGCGGAGTTGTTCCAATACCCAGAACGGAAGAAGCCCTCCATGAATAAAGTATTCTATCTGCGCAAAGAAATTTAGTTTCCAGCGAGACATTAAAGGATTAGGTAAAGCTTCTCAAAAGTCGACATCCGCACCTCCCACACGGAGAAGCTAAGCAGCTGCATAATAAAAGAAACCCAATGTTTGAAGAAGCACACATCTTTCCGGATTGATGGGGTGTGCGGCTCAAAAAATAAAACTTAGCACCAAAACTCAATAAAAGAACTATTTTGTAGCATCATTTGTTCAGGTAACGTGTCCACGGCCTATGGCATGGCCATGCTCCTGATACAAATTATGGCATGGCCAGTTCTCGGCCAAGTCCGACGTCTTTAGCTTCGGTGTTTTGCTTCTGGAGATCATCCGTGGCCAGAAGAACAACAGTTTTTATCAATCTACTAGCACAGAGGATCTTCTTAGCTACGTAAGTCGTGTCAAATTTTTTATTATATGTTCCATGCTACTTATATATATAGGTTAAAATTTTCACCTTCCATGCTCACTGCTGTGTAGTTTGTTTGAAGTACATTAATGAGTGAATAATCTTATAGTATCATTGGTTAAAGAAGAGACATTTATATGTTTCTCTCCAAAACTTTAAAAAGGGGTGAGTTCGTAAGAAAAGGGCTACCTAATATAATATTAAAATTGGAACCAATTAAGGGAAAGAATTTCTCTTTTTCACTTCCTATCATTTCAAAGTTTTTTTTTTTTTTAAGTATTCGAAAATGTAAGGTAGCTTTTATGTGGTATAGGAGACACAAGTATCTTATCTTCGACCCTTTAAAGAGCAACCAACAAAAGGTAGGTTTCTGGGTAGAGGAAGAGAATCATCTCAAAGTAGAAAGTAGGTGGCCATGTCTAAAAGGGCGCCAACATTTATAAAAGCAGCTACTTTGTGCTAATTGCAGCGTCACATCTTATCAATGACTCATGTCTCTGTTTTTCAGGACATAGGTGGTTAGCTTCTCCTTTCTTGTAACATATATCCCTTTCAACCATACTACTATAAAATTTCCAATTCGTCCACTAAATTGGAAATCAACACTAAAGGGTAAAACAAACAAATAACAAGCAAAAAAAAAAAAAAAACAAAACAACCTAGATTTGAGCTGAAGTTGTGATCATAAAAGGATCTAGTTTGTAGTATGGGTGTCAGGTTGGATTAACCTAACCTACCTAATACAAGATAGACATGAATTAAAAAGATTCAATCTTATCAACTACGTCTTTTAACATCATCTTAACCTTCAGCTTGTTTCTGAATTGTAATTACAGGCAAGGAGAATGTGGAGAGAAGGGAACGCCTGAGAAGTTATAGACGAATGTCTGAAGGAATTGGCTCCCATAAAAGAAGTTCTGAGGTGCATCCATATAGGAATGTTGTGTGTGCAGGAGAGCGTAACTGACCGACCCACCATGTCGACAGTTGTTCTAATGTTGAGCAGCGGTTCGGTGTCTGTGCCTAATCCTTCCCCTCCGGCGTACTTTGTGATCAATAAGCAGGGTACCAGCGTTTTTTCCAAAGATTTCAGTTGGCAGATAAGCTCCTCTGACGCATCCACCAGCAAATTACTCGAATCCACCTCTGGAAATGATAACTCGAGCACGGTATTAGACCCTAGATAATTAAGGGTTACATTTTCGTGCATCCATATATATATATATGGATGTTGTGTAAAGGAAAGTTTAACAGACCGACCCACCATGTCATCCGTGGTTCTAATGTAGAGCAGCTGTGCAGTGTCTGTGCCTACTCCTTACCCTCCAGCCCACTTTTGCTCAATAAGCAGGGCTCCAGCAGTTTATCGATCCAAAGAATGATCTTAATTACGAGCAAACTCAGTGCAGTGATGATATTGTTTCATATGTGTATAGTTATATACAGTACTCTGTTTTAAACCGAATTAGTTTAAGTTAACTATAAGTTTTGTAATAGTTGAGAGCTTTTGTGTAAATATTAAGGTCCATTTGCATAAATAGTCTAGGGGCCTTATGAGGTTTTACGTCTTGCTATTTTTCAACAATTCACCGAAGAAAGTACTTTATCGTTTATTCTATTAAAAATATGATCTGTGCGTATATAAATACTTGTTTGGTCTTAGAATTTTAGCGCATGGAATTCCTCCTCCGTTAATTAAGATTTGAACTAGCACTTGATCAGTTTTAATTTGATGATTATTCACGCATTAAATTTCTTCATCCTTTGGTTCCTTTGTCATCTCTATCCATATCAGCTTACGAAAAGCATCTTTACAGTATTCATCGACAGTTCTGCAACGTCTTGCTCGACGCCGACAAGAACCCTAAGATTTCTGATTTCGGTATGTCTCGGATATTCCTGACGGACGAGGCTCAGGGCAAGACCAGCAGAATCGCCTGCACTTTGTAAGTGATTAATTCTGATGACCATTAATAAGATGTATTACTACTGATTGAACAGCAACAACGGTTGAATTAATTCGTGACATCCTTACAGCCAATGCTCTTGTGAATCATGGCATCTTACTCTTTAACTACTGATTCCCACCTTGCAATTTTATTTTACTTTTCACGTCGAGGGGTTTCTTTCCAGTTTTCATTCAACTCTCCAGCAAATTGAGTAGGGTTTATAATTCTCTCATAAAGAGCAATCACTAATCTTCATGGTTTCATATGAGTAGGGTTTCTTTCCAGTTATACTTTACTTCTATTGTGATCCACTTATCTATCATAGAGAAATTAAATCCTGCAATATCCTATTGGATGAACACTTCGTTTCTAAGGTCCAATTTCAGCTACTGATTAGTTGTATGTTTTTTTAATGGGCAATTCCTTACTAGGTTTAATTATCTCTTCATGCCCAGGTTAAAGTTGCACACTTTGGCCTTGCACATGCTTCACGAATTGGTTCAATTAAATTTTGAGCCAATTAACATTGACATTCCTGGTAAGTTGAAGAAGAAAAAAACTTAATTTAAAATGTAGCTTTTGTTGAAAGTGTATACATTTGCATGCTTAACGTATTTAAAAAATTTTGATAAACAATTACGATGGGCGGCACTTGCAAAAAATTGAAAGCTCTATTGTCCAATATTTTACTGTTTATGTTTATGTAATCCCACATTAGATCTTGTGTCTTATACAAATTAAGGGGAATAAATTTCCTCCAAATTTTGTAAACAAATTATTATATTTTTAATTTTGAGAAACGTGTTTTTTATATTCTGTAGAAATGTATTAGTGCATCAAGCAAAAAAATATTATTTAAAAATTAGTTCACAAAACAAATAATATAATATAATATTTTAACATTATTTTTCCCCGACGGTTTTTGTCCGTTGGCCAAAATACTAACGAGCCCGACGGTGCAAGTCTGCCCTTAAGCAACACATCAAAAAGAATTATTCGGACGGTAAAAACCTTATTGACCGACGGTTATAAACCGTCGATTTGCGGATTTAAATCACTTCCTTCTTCAACCGTCGGGATGTTCTCACTTTGTTCCGACGATGCTTTGCTGTCGGGTTTTGAATTTCCCGACACCGAATAACCTCATGACGGTTTTTAACCATCGGGAAAATCGCTTTTATTACAGGTACTACTTCCGGCGGAGATGTCGGCGGCAGCAGGAGGAAGAAGAGATTGGTGGAATTCGTCTCGAATCCTATATTAATTACAAGTCGGTAAGAAGACACTGCTACTCGGTTTTCTCCGGCAACAACTCGGTATCACGAGTGACAAAATCTCCAAAGAAAAGTAGTCTTCTGTTGTCTAAGAGACCAAGCAGTACATATGGGCTTGCCAACGCGGAAGTCTCCGTAATCAAACCGAGCTCAACAATTACATATACATCCCCAACGACGATGTAATTCACTTATATACTATAGCTGATCGATTGAACCTCAGCGAGGATCTAATTCCGAAATTGTGACATCATTTACTGAATCCGGCTCAGTCTTCTGAGTAGATTGAGAAGACTCGATCCAACTCATTGAGTTCTTATCCCGCCCGCTTTTTCCAACAAAAAATGCTGGTGCCGAAGGAACTGGCAGCGTTACAGAGTGGCTAGTCAGCATGAGAACAACAGAGGACATGAGGGGTCTCTCGGTCGGATCATCCTGCACGCAGAGCAGACCTAAGTGAATGCACCTCAATGCTTCATCTCTTTGGTAGTCTTCACCCAGACTTTGATCCATCAAATCCATAACTCCTTTTTCGTTCCAAAGTCTCCACATCTGTAACAAAAAAATAATCTCTTTTATGATATAAAACCTGGATACGTAATTAGTGATATTTATCAGGTAATGCTCAATACTTACATAGCTTAATAGGTCGACTGAAGATTCTGATGTGCCATAACCTGAGTTCTTTCGGCCAGTTACAATTTCCCATACCATAACCCCGAAGCTGTAAACATCTGATTTAGTAGAGTAGTGACCCTGCATGGCGTACTCAGGGGACATATATCCACTACAATAGGATAACAAGTACGCAACAGTTAAAATCCTCCGAATTCAAGCACACATGTAACAATAAAAGTAATGTAAGTTGAAAGAAAGCATTCCCCTGAAATAGTTCCACGAGTGAGTTCTGACGAGCTTCAAGAGTACAGAGTTCCCCTGAAGATCAGGACACCTCGTGTATGGAGACGCAACTAGTAAAAATAATTTACTGAACAAAAAGACTAAGACTTACTACGTTCCAGCAATACGACTGGTATTGCCTTGGCTTTCATCTCCCCCAAAGAGCCTTGCCAAACCAAAATCTGAAATTTTCGGATTCATCTCATTATCCAACAAGATATTGCTGGCTTTCAAGTCCCTATGAATGATACGGAGTCTAGAATCCTCATGGAGATAGAGAAGGCCTTTAGCAATTCCTACTATGATCTTGTATCGTGTTTCCCAGTCTAATACTACTCGATTTATGGTATCTGCAACAAACAAATCGAAGGAACGAGTCCAATTGAAAACTGTCTGAACCCGAATCAAAAACATACTATTGACTGACTTATTAATTAGCAGGAAGAGGCCAAACCGAAAAGGAATTTGTCAAGGCTACTGTTAGGCACGTATTCATAAACCAGAAGCTTTTCCTGATCTTCAGTGCAGCAACCCAACAATCTTACAAGATTTCTATGCTGAAGTTTAGCAACCAAAACCACTTCATTCCTAAGCTCTCGCATTCCTTGGCTTGAACTTGTCAGAAGCCTTTTTACTGCCATTTCCTGTCCATTTTTTAGCTTCCCCTATTTCAAAAATAACAGATTCGTGAACTACATAAATATGAACAGCGAGTATCTTCGTGATGAACCAGTTGAGCATGACTCAGATGTAAGATACCTTATAAACAGGTCCAAATCCACCTTGTCCAAGTTTATTAGCATCAGAGAAGTTATTTGTGGCAGCTTTGAGCGTTTTTATGTCAAACAATAGCGATTCCGAGCCTCTCAATTCTTCATCATTGCCATCAACTGGAGAAAAAACTGAAGTTACAAAAGAGATCATAGACGCCCTCATTAATTTGTGTCAAACAAATACTATATCTTATATTTCATATTAAGCTCACTTTCTGCTGTCCTTTATTCCCTGAGAAGTAAACACGATCCGTATCGATCTAATCAATTCACAAATATAAATTGATCTTGAAGAGCAGTAACTGACCTGGTATATTATTCCATTTTTTCTGTCTTCTCGATAAGTAGATGCAGAGTAGGATAATGATTCCTGCGGCCAAAGCGACAGAGATGGATACTGCGACAATAATACCCTTTCTTTTCTTATTGCTTGCTGCAGCAACAACAACAATAACAACAACATCAAATAAGTCTTTTACTAAGAACACCGCCTTTGGGGAGCTCGTCAAATCATCAGGCTGCGCAAAGTGTCAAAGTATTTGAATTTGTTCCACAAGAAAGACCAAGAGAACCAACCTCCTCCAGTAGAATCCGAATTGAGAGGAGAGGAAGGCGAAGCAGGCAGTGATAGTGGTGGAAGCCTAGAAGCGGGATCAAAGGGTCTGATCTCATATCTTATATTACATGTAGCTAAATGTATCCGTGCACCGACCTTGTTTTCGCAATCAGGTATATAAGAAATCGTTGCAGAGAGGCAAGTAGAGCAGGCGTTGGGTGTTAAATCTCCGGTACACTGGGCCAGGCCGTATAACTGCGAGAAATCATTATAGCTCGTTCTCCCCCAAGCCAATCTTGAGGAGTTAGCAGCAGCCTCCTCTGAGAGATTTCTCATCAAACTGTTCAATTGCCTTTTAAACAGAGCTGGTAATAGGGTAGTATCTGCCTCATTGCACATAGTTACAAGGGGGTTTTCATCGGATTCGGAGAAGAAGTTTTGGTCGGAGTAGCGTATGATGCAGCTGTAGTAACGGATTGTAGCGCTTTTCTTGTTGGGGCAATGTTGGTCCATAGCCGCGACTGATTTGTTGAGGCAGGTGCCACAATCGCTGGCTGTGGCATGCACTGAGCGTAGACATATATTCGATTTGGGTCCCGGCCGACGGAGGTGTTGTAGTAGGTTTCTATGTTGCGGACGCCATTTAAAGCCAGAGACGGGAGGAGGGCTTTGAGATTGGTTTCGTACTGGCTGCCGGAAGTGTAGTTCTCAAAATATTCGGGGCAGTATGTGAAAGCGAGCTCTTCTTTTGCAGTGGCAACCAATGTCACGGAGAGTAACAAGGAAACGCAAAGGAGTACCGCCATCATTTTTCTTTGTTCGCGGTGAGGATGAAGAGAGATGCTTGGGAGTGATTTGAGAAATTCCGATCCCCGGACTACATAGTATTATCGCAGACTGGACGACTTTTCGTCGTCTTCCCTAAACCTTTCCTACCGAGCTGTAAATTGAAAACTTTTTACTTCAAGCACTTCCATGTAAGGACTCGCTGAAACATCATTCATGCCGAGTTTAGTGAGGATGGGTTGAGGTTGACTGCAATAGGATTGTTTAAATTCGTACAAAACGTTGAATAACAGTACCAGATTTTGTGTTCAAACCTTATTAGTTACCGAAAGAATAATGACTCGCGCACCGGTTGGGTGTGCGAGTCGAGCACCGGCCTTATTATAAAAAATTAAAAAATATATTTGCAGATTTTTATGAAGTATAGTTTTTTATTTCTCTGTGAGAAAGTTGATGCGTGAATCATAACTCTAAGCGTCTTGGGTTCAGATGTGTTTACATGTCTGCATCAAAACCCCTTTTGTGCGGACTCTCTCTTTCAATCAATTATACTGCATGCCCCACCCCCCCTCCGTACATGAACTCGTGTTTCACTCTCTTGCAACTCAAATATATATGGTTCTCTCAATTGTAATTTACAGAAACTATGAATAGACAACCATATTACAACAATAGAAACAAGCATAGATATAACAATATATACTAACATAACTACAACAACAATCTAATTGCAGCAATTTATCATGATGTTTATAATAATTAACTCATAATCAAACTATAATTCCAAAACTTAATATATCAATGACAACATGCTCGAGTTAACTATAAACTAATTGAAAAGACTAATTAAAATAACCAGAAATCAATTTTGGAATAACAACAATTTTAATTTCAATCACTAACAATTAATCAATGCAGGAACTTTATAACTAAGAGAACCTAATGAAATTAATCTAGAACCAGAAAAAACTTATAGATTTCGAAGATTGAATGAAGTTGTGGCGTGGAGAACCCACTGCCTTAACTACTTAATCGGCGATCAAGGATGCACAATCAATACGCTAACAGTCTCCCAAGGTGACTCAATACTTCTCCGGCGAGGTACACTCGTTGCTGGAAAAGCGGAGTTGCAGGAGATAGCCCAAAACAGAGTTTAAGGAATTCTAACAGAGGATAAAATAGAGCAAAACGAGAGATTAGACATCGAAAGAGATTAAGATTCAAAAGGGAGTGTCATTCATAGAGAGAGAGAGAGAGAGAGAGAGAGAGAGAGAGAGAGATTGATTGATTTTTCGGTACCTCTAGGTTCTCAGGAGAACCCTATTTATCTCTTCTCATGAGATGTACCCAAGTGTAACGACTAAAATCGTCAACTATAGTGAGAAAATATTGATCCCCTGAATGAGTATGAATTTTGTGTGATCCCCTGACGTCACAGTGAATTAAATCAAAAAGTGCAACTGTTTTAATTGAACTAGATCGAAAAGAACGACGAGTTTGTTTGGCTAAAGGGCAAACATCATAAACACTATTTGAATCAAAAAAAATTTTTTGGGAAAACTTGTAGATTAATGACGAAGAGGACTAGGAGATGGATGACCAAGTCGTTGATGCCATAAATCAGAAGTGTGGATGATGTGGTTGATGAGGCGAACATTTTGGTACGTTTGAAGATAGTAAAGATTATTGAATCGCTTGCCCATGCTAATCATCCTCCTCGTATCCATGTCCTGCACAACACAAAAATCCGAATAAAAGGTTACCTTACATCTGAATGCTTGTGTTAACTTACTCATAGATATTAAGTTAACACGAAATCGAGGTACATGTAGTAAGTCATCAAGGGTCAATCTTGGTGATAAATGGACAGAACCAATATTTTCGATTCGAATTTTTTCACCATTAGGTAAACCTACAAAATCTTGAGGCATTATACGAATATTGTGACTGGGTGTGGTATGGGAGACATAATCAGTTGCCTCACTATTAATGATCCAATGTGAGAGCGAATTTCGATCATGCAGTGTACTATTAGTATTGAGATTTTCTGTTGAATTCGCAAGTGACGATGTGTTACCATTTTTGTCTCGTAACAAAGCTAGGATTTGTTGGTATTCCTCGGAAGTGAATGAGGGACTTCCAGTATGTATCTCTTTCTTCTTATCAATGGTATTGGTTGATGGCATCTTGTTTCTAGGCTTAACATTCTTGCCATGCCATTTGAGACCTGTTGGGAACCCAATTAGAAAATAACACTAATCACCAAATTCCTGGTCTGTTCGCAATGAGTGCAAAATTTTCGTGGTGCATTAGACGAGTCTGGGCGTTGACTCTCACGTGCTCTCCCATGTGGTCATCCGACAGCAAGAGCAATCCCTTCTTCCACCACTTTTTTTTTTGTTGAATAATTAGCCCGTGTGTTTTTGTTTGGGAGTGGGCTCATCAACAGAATTGCTCCACGAATCTAAGAATAAGATTCATGCAAACCCATTAAAAATTGCATTACCTTTGCTTTTTCTTCTCTGACGACGAGTTTCTTGATCATATCATAGGTACAATCAAGTGGTTCTTGATAGGATTCCAGTTTGTCCTATAGAATTTTGAGGGTGGTGAAATATGCAAAGACAAAGAGAGAGCCTTGACGACATTCGGCAATCTCCTGCCTAATTTCAAATATTCTTGTTTCATCGCCTTGAGAGAACCTGTCATGGAATTCGCTCCAAATTGCTGATGTTATGTCTGAGTTGGCGACGCTGCGTGCAATGTCAGACTAGACAAAATTGAGTATCCAGGATACCACTAAGTCGTTGCAGCATCTCCATAGTGGAAATCTTGTGTCTGATTCTGCTGGTGGGGGGAGGGAGCTGTCTATTAGCTTAGCCCAACCTTATTTTTGGCGCTAAGGCTGCAGCGTATAGCCCGGCTCATAGCTCCTTTCATCTCAGTATTGATTGTTATAGAGTTGTTGCCTCCAATGACCATTATGACTGCTCTGATTGAATCCAACTTAAAGCGAAAGAAGAAGGTTTGTCACGCACCAGATCTATTGGCGCTCTGATACTGTCAACGAAATAAAGCGTCAACTAGATGTGTAGTGGACGTGGAGAGAATAAAGAGAGAAGATCAATGTATGTGAAAAATTAAAGAGACAGAAGATCAATGTATGTCGTAACTTGTGTGTATTAACTGGTTTTACATTCTCTACATATATACATGTGGCTGAAGCCAGTAATGGAAATTTACAATTACAATCTATATCCTAAAATCTTTCTTCGTCAATCAAACCTTCACCGAGATCAAATCATTCCTTTAACACTCAACAGTTCTCTACAATTTTCACAACCCATACGCCTTCTTATAAATAAATGACGTGTTCTAGCTCCTTTTCATTCATATTCAATTATCTGCAAATCATATGGTACAGGTTTTGAAAAGCTGTCTTCTCAGTTCTCTTTCTGGTTGTGCTATTATTCAGATCTTTCTTTTAGAAGATAATTATATCGATCGTAGCAGGTAATGAAACTTCTTCGAGATCATGATGCCCACTTAATAAACCACTTCTGCCTTCTCGCGGTCCGGAATCATTGAACTCTTTTCTTCTTAATTCAAATTAGCAAAGACCTTACAAAAAAAAAGTACGAAGAACAACGGTGTACATGGTTGCCAGTCTTCTCATCGATTCAGAAGAGCTAACCAGACGTCCAATTAAGATTCAAATTAACTGGCTGGAATATCTTAGTTCAGACTTCAGAAGAAAAACGGTGTATTAAAAAAGAATTCGCGGAGTTGTTCCAATACCCAGAACGGAAGAAGCCCTCCATGAATAAAGTATTCTATCTGCGCAAAGAAATTTAGTTTCCAGCGAGACTTTAAAGGATTAGGTAAAGCTTCTCAAAAGTCGACATCCGCACCTCCCACATGGAGAAGCTAAGCAGCTGCATAATAAAAGAAACCCAATGTTTGAAGAAGCACACATCTTTCCGGATTGATGGGGTGTGCGGCTCAAAAAATAAAACTTAGCACCAAAACTCAATAAAAGAACTATTTTGTAGCATCATTTGTTCAGGTAACGTGTCCACGGCCTATGGCATGGCCATGTTCCTGATACAAATTAAAGGCAGAAGAGGATTAAAAACAGATATGTTTTCCAACAACTCATCTGTCAGTAGTGAGTGATTTCTGCAAGAGCTTATTTTATTGAGGAAAACAACTCATAGCTCTCTCTATCCCAATTGCTACCAGGATGTGCGTTACATGTATGTATATATAAGTACTGTTCGTCTCCATTGTTCGATATCTGCGTTTCACCGTGGGTGTGGTTTCTAGCGATTGCTACGTACTGGGTCGGATCGAGAATTGAGTGAAAATGGGCGACCTGAGAATTGTTATCACATTGAGTACTGCTTTGGCAGTGCTGGTACGATTTGCAATGTCTGCGAATATCACAGTTGGAGGTCCGAGTGGAGCGTGGGACCAGAGCACAAATATGCAGGCATGGGCATCTTCTCAGAAGTTTAAAGTGGGAGACAATCTTAGTAAGTTTTCCATTAATCATATTTTAGCAATGTTTTAAAATTTCATCCCAATTGCTACAAGGCTGTTTGTTTCATAAATACGAGCTCAGCATGTAGTGCTTGTTGTTCCTCGCAGTTTTCCAGTACACGGCGATGCACACAGTGCTGGAAGTGACCAAGTCTGACTACGATTCGTGCCAGGCGACGAGCCCCTTGCAGGGTTACAGCGACGGCAGCACGGTGGTGACCCTTTCCGCACCTGGGAAGAGATACTTCATTTGTGGGACTTCCGGACATTGCAGTCAAGGAATGAAGCTTGAAGTGGGCACTTCAGCTGCAACCGTGCCTCCCAGTACTACTCCCCGGACTTCTTCTCCTCCTACTTCGTCTAAAGCTCCCACGCCCTCACCTTCAAAGGCCGCCTCAGCTTCCGCTTCCCCGGCGGAAGGCACTACTACGTCGTCGCCGACCTCCTCTGTTTTCCCTCCTTCTGAATCCTCTCCAGGCGGTCCTCGCGGTACTGCACCGGTGCCTTCCACTTCGGCGGCCTACGGAGGTTGTTCGCCCATGAAACTTGCTCTTGGGTTCGGATGTGGGTTGGTGATGCTCCTGGCTTATTAAGCTCAAGGAAAGGAGAGTATTTATTGTACGATATAAATGGGTTTGCCTTCCTGCATATTTCTGGTGTTTTTTGCTTCAATTGTTTCCCTGTTCTGAGTGTAACAGAGGTGCATACTTCTCGGTTTTTCGATTCTTTTGTTACGAATAGGTTACCTTTCAGGACTTCTGTTAATTCCATGACCAGCTTGAGTTGCTTTGGAGTTTAGCAAGAGTCCAAAAAGTTCCAAATAATGAGAATTCCAGAGCTTAATTGGGCAAAGAAGAGAGATTGGAACGGCTGTAATATATACTCTCAACGAAAGGCGTCGATCAAAGAAATTAATAAACGAATGAACAGTCAAATTGTTATTGAACTCTTCCCAAGAAATTTCAAGGGTAGAATTCGTGTTGCCTAGCACAGCATAAAACGGTAATTACATAACGGCAATGCTTTCATAAAGCGAAACAGAGTTGCTGACACTAAAACGACGTTCGATATTCCATTGAGATACAACTCTATATTTTGAATTTTCCCATAATATTCCCTGACGACATCCAAAATATTAAAGCCAGAGGAGCTGCCCGACATTGGAGAGGATTCTCAATAGCAGAAGCATATGATAAAAACTAAATTTGCTTATTCACATGTACATGGGGGCAGCATGTTCAAGTTGTGCAACAGTCACCAACGAAATCCAGTATTTTTTAAAGTAAATACAGCGGGGGCAGCATGTTCAAGTTGTGCAACAGTCACCAACGAAATCCAGTATTTTTTAAAGTAAATACAGCTACGGAGTCAAGAATGGCAAACGACACAAGTCTCTGAGAAACAAGTAAACAATATCTAGGTCGCAGTTTAGGCAACGGGAGGATGGAGAACGTGATCCTGCGAGGTATCAACCGAAGCAGGAGGCATTAACTGCCACATGGCAACTCCTGGAAAGCTGATGAAGGGCATCATTTTGTTGCCAGCAGCTTGGCCCTGGGATACGAAGGCGGCTGGGATAGCAGATGGATGGGGCACAAAGTTGGGAGGGGCACGAATCGTGTTTTTGAGCTGCTGCTCAAGTTGCTCTTTCTCTGCCCTCAGCCTCTGCTTCTCATCTCGGAGCTCGATCTTTTCTGACTGTAAGTTTAGGGATGAAGGGTTAATCCATGGTTGAAAAGATTACAAGACAACGATTAAAGAAAACAAATAAACAAAAAAAAAAGTTACCAAACCCAGCAGTGCAACTGTTTTGAAAGCATCCCCTTGTTCCACAATGATGGACAGGTTTTAAACATGCATACTATCAATAGAGATACACCAAGTAAGAACAGCCACTGTACCTTCAACTCCTTGATCTTCTGCTGAAGGCCCTCATTCGACTCTTTCATCTTCTGTGCTTCACTTTGCAACTGACCCACAAGACGTATAGCATCATTCAGGATAGCAGCTTTATCCATCTTTGGTTGCTTTCCGGGCTCCATGACAGAAGCTAATTCTAGGAATCTTGCAATAACAACAAGCAAACCTTTAGAAGGAACAGAGATGCAAACCAACAGGTAAAACATACAGCAGTAAATATATAGGAACTAAGAGAGAGAGTGAAAGAGAGAGAGGAGTGAGTGAGTGAGAGAGAGAGAGAGAGAGAGAGAGAGAGAGAGAGAGAGAGAGAGAGAGAGAGAGAGAGAGAGAGAGAGAGAGAGAGAGAGAGAGAGAGTATGCCTGTCATTCAGTAAATCACGTCGCATTTTCTCCCTACAGGCCTTGGAGCCACCAGACCCATTGCCCGATTCAGACCTCTGGCTGGTGTAAGAGGAGCAAATGAATGCCATTGCACCAAGGAAAACAAGGAAAACAAGGAAAAGACAAATGACCAACATAATATCCACCCAGGAAAGAACACGTACCGCTTACGCGACCCAACCGTTTTAGGACAGTCAGAACCAGAAACTTCAGAAGGGGTATCAATGTGGACGCTGAAAGAATCATGAGAAAAAGTTTGACGGCATCAAATCATAAATCTTGAAAATTCATAATAACAATCAGTACTTGTTTGTAAATGCACAAGCTACTGGTATATATTGTGAACTGTAGAAAATACAAACAAGTCGCAACCCAAACTAGCCAGGTCATTTCTTACTTTCCGAAAAAAATTGTACACAAATGATTCACAGCTCATAATTGAATAAGTTAAATAAGTTAGAATTAGATCCATGCAACTTAAACGAATAAGAAAAATAAGTATTAAATATTTCAATAACACGTGACAAATCATGATGAAATCAGAAACTTAACACTCCTTTTGTACATGAGCTATAGACAATTGATTTTCCTTTGAAACAATGAGGATTCTGTGAGAAAAGGACCAATTGGCATGGCCCCCGAGGGGTCAATAGAAGAACAACATAATGAAGAGAAAAGCATAAGAACAAAACCACTTAAGCTATTTATGCATTGACGAGCTCATATACATAACATCATTTCCTAAAAAGTAGCTCCATTTATAATGATCCTACCAGCACCACCGTCAATTTGTAGGTGTATAGGGCCAAGTGATGTTTAGTGTCAGTGCGAGGTCTCACATTTATTTGTGCTAAGAGTCTCCAAGATGGGCTTGCACCCTACTTGCACCAGTTGATAATCACATAAGAATCACCTTCAGTAATTTTTTTTTTTAAAATTGACCTTCAGTAAAATATAAATATGGGAGAACTCTTGGAAAATTTTAATACCCTAAAACAAAGCATGGGTTTCAGCAGTGAGAAAGTCTGAGTGCCCAATAGAGACAAAATATGTCAGAATAGTGTGTCCCTCATTGTTGTGAAGCAGGCCACCCAGTAAGACTAGGTTGCCCATGTTCCATCCTATGGAATGATAATGGAGTAATAATTCCATATTGATCCATAGAGCCCTAAGGCAATCTTGGTTCCACTGAGAAGAGTAACACCACCAATTTTCAGGGATATAGGCACTATTAAAAACAAAAAATCCTTTTCAAGCACCAAGCCAAGAAAATCAGAGTCGAGGTGATCAACTCCTCAACCTTGTTGGCAGTTGACTTATGCAAAAACCGAGGTAGGACTAGCCAGTGAAGCCATTTAGAAAGTTGCAAAAGAAGATTGCACAGCTAATGCACTGCCAGGCTCAGATTAATGATTGACATAGCTCCACGAGGAATATTGAGTGGTATATTATGCTTAGTAGCTAAAGTGGAAAATCATATGTACATTCTTTGATCAAAGAACAAAATTATCCTGAAATATGGAGGAGCAGGTAACTCATCTACAGTAACAGCTATGGATCCTAAAACCTTGAGTGCAGCAGTGAATGATCAATCCAGTCAAACTGGAGCAAGCAAATTTTGTTCAACAAGCCTTCCGACAAAAGAACCTTCATTTGCAAGGAAAGCAGAAATGACTAGAATCATAAGTGCATATGTGTTGATACAATCAACAAGAAGGTACTATTATTTTTAACATAACAAAGAAGATGGGGTCCTTGACAGGGAAATGAAAAAGCAACTCATTCAACTACTGATGGTGATAATTCTAGTAAATGATAAAATATCAAGAACGTTTTCTATTTTCTTAAACCTTTCAAATAATTGTACACTCTCAACATTATCCTTATCCATCACCTTATTCTTCTAAATGTTTCTCAACTTTGCCGAAGTGAAAGAAAAACTGGCTACCCTTATTATGTAGACATACATCAACTACAGTTTTCAAACTAACGTATCTCTTCTTCTGAAGTGCCGACTCTGCAGAACGTCATGTTAAAGGGATCAGTTCCATTAAATTCCCCAGAGATTTCACAAAAAACAAAAGAAAAAAAAAAGTATCAATGGAGGACTATTAGTGACTTAAAAAATAAGTAACAGCTTGAATAACTTATTTCTATTGTCAAAAGCAGTAAACACTGCTCGATGTTTCCGCTCATCTTGAATGTTATTAAAATTGGGGGTACTAAAACGGATAAATAAAATTCAAAGCAACTTTTGTGGGGGCTGTGTAAGTGTTTATCGAGTGCCAATGGTTGTTTAGTCACGAGAAGTAGTAGTGAGGATGAAAATGAAGCTCCTTCGAATGAGTTAACTGACTGATCCATACGCGGTCTAGAGAGAAAAACAACAGGCTAGTAGGGCAAAGATAACACATTTATCTTTTGCGCCATAATCACTTGGGAGTGAAAGAAAAAGGGAGGGAATCAGATACTGCTAGAAGAGCAGTATTAGCGGGCAAAAAGAGCAGAATTAGCAGGCAAAAAGAACAGTATTAGCGCGTTAAAAGAGCACTATTAGCGAGCCAAAAGAGCAGTAAACGTTTCTCCTTTCTGCAGAACTACAAGAACTCGATGAAACTTTCTCTTTATACAGGCCTCAAAAAACTTGATGAACTTTTCCCCTTCTAACCGAGCTTCAAGAACTGCTCAAGTCCTCACAAATACTATAAGAGAAACAAAACTCCTGTTCCAACCCAAAAGAGTGAAGACCTCTTCTGAATCCCAGTCAAGAACCCCTAACCAATAATTATACCTCAATCTCTCCAGCGTCGAAACAATAACGATAAAAATGAAGAGTGAGCTGAAGGAAACACTAAATTACTTCACAAAAATGAAACACACACGTACCCTTCATCGTTGACAACATTGACACCCTGAGAAGGCCAGTAGAAGCCAGTCGCCGGCGGCGGGAAATCAGCCCCCGTGACATGAATATCGCCGATCAGACCACAATCGAATATCCAATTCGAATTCTCCGGAGAATCCATTGGCGACGTCCGGCCAGCTTCGCCGTGGCTTCGGCTAGGGCTCCGTAATCAGTAGGGAATCGCGTTCTCGGCGACGGGATAGAATGCTTTGACTCCGACGGAGTCGACCAAGTGACCGGCAACGTACAAACTAATCATGGGCCTGGAGCCCATTACGCGCCATTGAACAAACTAGTCCCAATCCTTTATTACAGAAGTAATTTCGTTGACCCTTTCATCGAACGGCTGATCGGGTGCCTCTTAAATCCAGGCGAATCATTTCCAGTGATCGAGACCGTTCGTTTATAATATTAGGTTACCCAGAGATCTCGCTCGAGTCATGCCGGCTTATCTCAACGGAAGGGACCCGCGACACCCTTGACTACTTTCAAAACCCGAAGAGCAAGCTTAAAAGAGTCGGGCGACGGACAAGTGGAGCAAGTTTTAATCACCAAAACATATTAATTTATAACATTGCTTCGTCGATTCGGATAATGCAGCTCCACTTTGGTTAATTAAAAAAATGAACGAATCGGCCTATTCGTCGAACCGAATCGAACCCACGTCCCCAATTATTCGCCGGAGATCCGATGGGGGCGGGGGGTCCGTCGTTGTCGAAAATTTCCCTTGTATGATGACATAAAGAGGAGCAGAGAGATGTTTGAATGGACGCGTTGGTTCGTACTTGGGTCCGGATCTCGTACTAGCCGAGGTGCAGCGCAACGGCTCGTCGTCGTGGTCTAAGCTCTGAGTCCAGGACGACGTGACGACGGCCAAAGCGAAGCTTTCTATTCCCGGAATTGCAGCAAGGTTTAAGTCCTTATATGAATTAAATTGACAGCAAATAGTGGGCTTGACAGGTTAATGGGGCCGTTTAATGCGATGCAGAGAAGCCTTTTCTCCATCTCCGTCACCTTTCGGCGGTCACTGCTGCAGATCGGAAAAGACGATGTACTGAGAATCGAGAAATGTACAGTAGTACTCTTAAGTTCCAGAGTCTCTGACTCTCAGAATCAAGCGAAGCATTTCAGTGATTCTCTCTGACGCCACCTAAAATTGTGCCCTACACGAAGAGTTACTTACAAGAAAATAATGCAGATCAAAAGCATCCGAAAATCGATGATCTCAGGGAGTAAATGACATCCCCAATTCACCACATGATCATCAACCCATCTCTTGATTTCGTTCTCTTGTGAAACAAAGCCGCAATGTAACAAACGCAAAATCAAAATTCCTCATCTTTTGTACACAGTAAAATGACAGAGATATATGAAAAGAAGCAAAGAACAAACAATTGAGAGAACAAAAAAAAAAAAAAAATTGTCACTTCGTTTTACTCCAAACGAACCAGGCTAGCCAACCGTAGGCCCTTGAGCTCCCACATCGGGACCGGGCGGGACGGGTGCGGGCATAGGCGGCGGCGGGTACAGTACCGGCGGCGCCGACGGGAGCGACGGAGGCGGCGGGGATGACGCCGGCACCGGAGGCGGCGGCGGAGGGACGGTAGGGGTCGACGGCGATGAAGGGATGGAGGGGTCGGAGGGGAGGGGCGGCGACGGCGGCGGCGGAGGAGAAGGAACGTACGGCTGCGACGGAGAGGAGCCGATCGCCGGAGAGGGAATGGGGTCGGGAACGGAAGGGCTGCAGCCGTTTTCGCATTTGTGAGACCCATGAAAGCCGTGGCGGAAGACGCCGAGACCGAGGACGAGACCGACGACGACCAGCACGGACACAATGACGATGAAGATCTTTGTGGCCTTGCCGACGTAACACATTTTCGCGTCGCCCCCGCCGCCGCTGCAACTACTTCAGAGCAGCCTTCGACGCCCGGCCGGCGCTGGGAGAGAAAAAGAATCTCCTTCTTTTGCGAGGTTCAAGAAATAACAAAAGGGAGGACGCGTCACGTGAAGCCACGAAGGTCCTTTGGCTGTTTTTACAGCAGATTTGCAGAGCTGTGTCTCGTATTCGCCCCTCTCCTGGCTAATATTTGCAGTACGAACCCCAGTGACTTGCTAAAAGAGGCTAAAACACCCCATTTTTGACAATTAGAGAGACGTGACTTTAAAAAAAAAGAAAGGGGTTTTTTGGTCATATCAGATGTCGTTAATGCATTTGGGGAGATAAATGCGGGGGGACGATTTGGGTTTCGAGTCTGCCTGGTATATGCACTATGAATATATATATATATATATATTTGCGCTCTTTATTTTATTTTACTTTTGTCTGTCCCCACTGTTTCATCTTCTCTCTTTTTCGTTTCCACGCAAAGTTGCAGGGGTCATAACCAGTTTCTTTTTAGTTCGGTCCCGGTCTCGGTCACGGTCACTTCAGAGAGAATGAAATCAAGCAGCTCACCCCTCGTTTTCAAAGTGGGCGTCGAATGGGCTTGGAGAGTGATTAGAAAAAGAAAGCGAAACACCCGAATAATTTCTTTCTCAATTTTTTGATCATATCTTATGTCTATCTCAACTTTCAATAGAACTCCATCGATGTGCCAACTCAGTGGCAGTATGAATTATGGGCAATTGATTCGGCTTAGTTTGTTTTCTTATGGGGCTAATGTCCCCCATACTGTTCAACTTCTTCCTCCCTCTTCCTCCGTATTGCCTGGAGTAACAGGGGAGGAGGAAATTTCAGAGAAGCTCCTCCTCCTTTTGTGTTGTAACCAGGCTCTCCTCTGTTGGAAGGAACTGCCAGGAAAAGATGTCCAAACTCTCTATTCTTCATGTCTTTTTTTTTTTGTTGTTGAAGAAGATACCATCATTTATAGTTGTCGTTGTGTCATGGCAGAGGATAGATAACCGAACAATTCGACAACAAATTTCATTGCAGAAAACCAACACGCAGACGAAAGTAGCGACAGAAATGGCGTTTTTATTGGGGGCAAGTCTGCGCCAACTTTGCGTTAATTTACAGAATGCACAATTGTTCGGACATGGACAACAACCATGGTGTTATTTGTTGGAAGCACGAGTGGCTGAGACGAAAGCATCGACCCTTTTCCTTATCTCATCTGGATTGGCTCCGACAAGTCTATCTTCTTGAACCCCTGCCCTCAGTAGCAGAAACGTGGGCATCGCCTTCACTTCCATTTTCGATGCGACCGCCTGCACCCAAATAAAATTCAATAGCAATCAACCGGTCAATATCTTCTACAATCTTGAATATGAAGCTCAGTTATTCTTCCTTTGCTTCTCTGAAATTTGACGAACATGAGGTTCAGGATATGAAGATGTGCTATCATGACTAAGATGGGTGCCGTTGCCGACAGTTTCGGGAGACCAAAGGCGGAAGGAAATGATAGAGCGGTTATAGGGAAGAGAAGAAAAAAGGGGGAAAAAAAAAAAAATAACTGTTGACTAGAATTTCATTGAGATGGCCCCCAATTGAATCGATTTTCGTTCTCTCTTCCATTAAAGTTTGATGAGTTTAGGCTAGAATGCCGTTTCTGCCTGGTGATAAAGGTTCTCAGTTTTCCCCTCCCAAATTTTGATGCTTCAATCACAAAATTCAGTTCAGACTTCAGAGGGAAAGTTTATGTCAAGTATTACCTTCAGATCATCAACATCGACCAGTAAAAACAGAATATCTGGGTAATTCAACGCCAGCTCTTCGAAATAAGGATTCATGGCGACAGACGGCACGCACCAAAGAGCAGTAAAATGAATCACAACCTAACACATTGAGAATAAGAACGGGCAATAAAAACAACAAGAATCGTTTCGATTAATCAAAGACTGTCGCAAGAAACCAAACCCAGATATTTTACTCTGTTATTCATCATAAACAAGATATATCTTTAGCAAGCAAATATTCAGAAGAAAGTGTACTGAAACCAACAGACATTGTATTGAATAAAAAAAAACAACAACAACAAACCAAAGGAATCCCACAGAGGAAACAGGGGCGGGTCGCTTGAAGAGTTAGAGAAGGGAGATACTTACAGGGCACCCTTGATCATTAGCTTGGCTGATGAAATAATCCCACGACGCCTGTGAATCAACTTTCACAACCCGGGACTTAACAACCTGCTCTTGGCCTTCCATGACTTTTCTTCTCCCACCCTTTCTTCTTCCCTGTGTTAGAATTTATAGCTAGAAACCTCCCATGGAGGCTGGTCCCGATTCTGGGGGTGCCCTTGGTTTTTCCAAACTTGATAGAGGGCAGCTGGAGGTTACATCACTGTGTATGAATTAATTGAGTAGAAAAGAGGCCCCACTGAAGACTCCTTATTCTTTTGTTAGAGGCTGATCTTTTAGAGATCTTTTCACTCCTACCCGGTTGTGCCTGAATCAGATAAGATTTTGTTTTAGTAAAACAATCGTTTTTTCCTTATATAACTCAGCGATGTGCATGGCATCCTAGTCGATAAATGAAGTCTGCCTTATCTCGAGCAAAGACAAAGTTATAAAAGCCTTATCTTCTTTTCTTCAACATCTGATGACCCCACGGTTCTTCATTTTTCTTGTTTTCTGGTAAAGAAACTTCTAAACTCGTCACTACCAGCTGCCAATAAGTGATATAAGCACAAGAAAAGGGTTCTTATTCTGTCTTTAGTTCCTACCTGTTCCATTGAGGGAAGTGAAGTTTTTTCTGCTTTGTTCTTGTACATGGAAATTTATTGATCCAATATTTGTTAGGCAGGGTTCCGCTACGTTTTTCACCAGAGGCTTTTGAAATGGACTCTTTTCAATGGTTATGTATTGAAGGAGCTTTTTCTGAAGCACTAATGTCTCATTCTATGAAACTAATAAGATTTAAGAGGTTAGACAACATACACCTATCATCCAAAAAGTAGCTCTTCCGTCCAAAATGGAGTTTATTGCCTTAAAACAGGGTAGCCAAATGTACCATTGAGCATGTCGACATGACAATATATAGAAATGGACAGTTTCAACAAGGTGTTTATTTTCAAAGGTAAAGATTGTTGAGTCAATAAGAAGTTTTATCTGAATTTTTAACAAAAATAATCCATAATTGAACCGAATAGTAGACCGTTTCCTATGACAAATAGAATTATTTAAAGAATCCAAATCAAATAGTCAATGGTTCATGGCCATCTCAAATATTCCAGCAAGATGTATCATAGTACCCCCACAAATGATTCCAAATGTAAAGAATCCTAAAGAGAAAATTGATAGAAAAAAAAAAAAAAAAAGACTAAGACTTTGTTTTCGTGTATGCTCAATGTTAATTAGGAAAGACCCTCTCATTATAACTAGTAATTGGTGTTTTAAGGGAAGTCAACTACTAAAGAAGTTCAGTTTGACAGAAAGATGCAAAGATAAAAATAAACCTTGAGTTATGTAATCAACAATATAAAGACATTTCATATTGCAAGTCTGCCTAAGTCTCACCATTTGATCATATAGCCCAAGTTGATTGGAGAAATAAAGTGATAAATATGGGTTAATTTGCTTTGAAATTTTCCCTAGGTAGTGTACACAATAAGTGCCCTCAAATAAAAAAATATTTAGCTTCTATTCTATTGAAAAAAAAAATATTAACACGAATCTAGATTTCCTATATACAACTACAATGAATAATATTAATAATAGTTTTATACGTGGGCTAATTCATCTACCTGGGGTTAATCCACCCAATGATTGTATACCAACGAAGAATTAAGAAGTGGGTTCCCCAAACTTTTAAAAAAAAAAACAAAAGTTCATTTTCTGTTGTTTTTTATTCAGAAAGTTTTGATATTGGGTTGGGCGGCCACCAACTTAATAAATAGCCTCATCATACATATATAATTGACATCAGAGCCAAGTTTTCAAGCCACGACCCATTTTCAGCATCAGGACCGTCAATTGATACGAATTGTAACGTAATTTAGCACAATGTGGTTCCAATCTTACGGCTCAGATGAAACATCTCACCTCATATATCGGACAATAGCTTTGAGTCTTTGACATGTGACGTGCTTGTATCTACCAAAAACCAAGTCTCCCCGGCACTTAATATTAAGTCAAGAAATAATTTGATATCCCTGAGTACGTGTCAATTACTCATAAGAGTTTGACTCCATTGGTTCCAGATACTTAAAATTCCCCTGCTCCGCCCTCGCGAGTCCCGCCCTGTTGTGATATTCTGGCGTCCACCTCGAGCTCCGGCATACACCATCAATCAAAAGATGTTGTTCGTGGTGTTAGCGTGGCTGTTTCTCGAATCGACCCTCGTCCGATCGCGGCCCGTTTTGCAATTCTGCGACACCAGTAACAATTACACGAGTAATAATAGTGCCGGGAGCAATTTCGGGGCCAATCTCCGGCAGCTCCTCTCCCCCTTACCGTCGAGAGGCTCCGTCACGGGGTTCTACCAGGGCACCGCCGGCTCCGGCGACGACCGCGTCTACGGCCTCGTCCAGTGCTCCGGCGACGCGTCGCCGGACGTGTGCCGGGCCTGCATCAACCGGACGAGCACGGAGATCACCCGCCTCTGTCCCGGCCAACGCGAGGCCGCTCTCAGGTACGACGAGTGCCTCCTCCACTACTCCGACTCGCGATTCTTCTCGCAGCTCAACTTGGAGAAGCTCTCGTTCCGTAACCCGGATAACGTTTCGGCGGACCCGGCGACGTTCGGGAAGATGGTCGGAGATTTGCTCAACAACCTCTCAAGCGACGCCGTCGCCCAGTCGTCCCTCTACGCCGCCGGGATGACTAGTTTTTCCGATACTTTGAAGATCTACGGATTAGTGCAGTGTACACAGGACATGTCGAGCAACGACTGCCGGACCTGTTTGCAGAGTTACGTCGCTCAGTTGCCGAGTTGCTGCAATGGGAGTCAAGGAGGACAGGTTTTGGGACTTAGTTGTAACGTAAAGTATGAGATTCGTCCATTTTACCAAATCTTTACCACGAATTCGTCGCCTCCGAGTAACACTAATGCAGGGAAAGGTAAGATATAAGACGACTGGACTGAGTTTTTATTGTTCTTCGCTAGCTAATATGAACGAGTTGTGGATTTTGGGATGTTGATGCAGGGAAGAACTTGTCTAAAGTACTAGTGCCCATTATATCCGCCATTGTTGGCGTCGCATTTATACTCGTGACCGGCATATTTATTTGGATTTGGAAGAGAAAGCAGGCTTTGAGGAGAAAACAAGCCGGTAATTAGTACTTACTCATCTTTCATACATTTACTTTTCAGGATTGATCGGTAGTAGCTCTCGTAATATCTGTATTGATTGATTCATCGAACCATATGTAGATGGAATAGATGGGGAGGATATTAGAAAAGCAGAAGTGCTGCTATATACTCTGGCTGTACTTAGATCTGCCACTAACAATTTCTCTGCCGAAAATAAGCTTGGAGAAGGTGGGTTTGGTCCTGTTTACAAGGTGAGTTAGAAATTATCTTCTTGCCTGTGCATGTTGCTATAATCTAATTAATGTCTCTGTTAATCTTATTAGTTTCTAAAGAGCCACGCACTGGGTTGTTGTTTGAAACAGGGAGAGCTGTCGAATGGTCAGGAAATAGCAGTTAAAAAGCTCTCCAGAAGCTCAGGACAGGGGATTCAAGAGTTCAAAACAGAGGTCGTTTTGCTTGCCAAACTACAGCATGTAAACCTCGTAAGACTGCTGGGGTGCTGTCTGGACGAGCAAGAGAAGATGCTTGTCTATGAATACGTACCCAATTCCAGCCTCGACAGATTTGTTTTTGGTTCGTTGCTTAATTACTAAATTCCTTCTTCAATTCGCAGCCACATATCAAATAGGGTTCAGCTTCATTACAATTATTACCAGTTTATTAATAATATCGATGCATTCAGATGATAGTAAACGCCTCGAGTTAGACTGGGAAACGAGATACAGAATCATATGGGGAATCGCTCGAGGGCTTCTCTACCTTCATCAGGATTCACGACTGAGGATCATCCACCGGGATCTGAAACCAAGCAACGTTTTACTGGACCAAGACATGAATCCGAAAATTTCAGATTTTGGCTTGGCAAAGCTGTTTGGCAGAGAAGCAACCCACAATAATACAAGTCGAATTGCTGGGACTTAGTAAGTCGAAGCAGCCTTTCTTAATTACTTCAAGTGTTTATGGGTACAGGTCACGAGTGATATACGGTATAATTCCCTTGATTTGTGAGTTATGACTAAATCCAATATGGCATGAATGCAGCGGATACATGGCTCCTGAGTATGCTAAGAATGGCGTCTTCTCCACTAAATCGGATGTGTTTAGCTTCGGGGTTATAGTCCTCGAGATTGTGACGGGTCGAAAGAATTCTAGTTTCGTTGAGGAAGATGATTCAACCAATCTCCTGACCTATGTAAGTCTTCATCAATACCACATGTATACGCATTCTCACTCTCTTCTTCAGTTGCAATATCATATGATTCGTTCATGTCTGAACAATTTCCAGGCATGGAATCACTGGAACAAAGGAACCATGGCAGAGATGATAGATCCAAGCATGGATTACTACCATCTGAGTGAGGTTCTGAGATGCATCCAAATCGGTTTGCTGTGTGTTCAAGACGATTCAAACTTAAGACCCTTCATGCCAGATGTTGTGATCATGCTCGATGGCCGCTCTGTTGGTATCCCGGCTCCTTCAAAACCTGCATTTCTGGTGACATCGAACGGAAAGAAGGAAGATGGGTTTGTCGATGATCCTCATCACATTCGTAAACTTGATTCAGAAGAGAATCCTATCGGGCTATCGGTAGTAAAACACTCCGTAAATGAGATATCCATCACCGATGTTTACCCTCGGTAGCTAGACTAGAAATATTAATCACACAGTACTAATTACTGCACGATTCTCTGGGCTGTATCTTTGATCCATTCCAAATGTAATGTGGCACGAGACCATCAATCATTTTGACTCTGCGATTACGCTCGTCGCTGTAAATGTCCTTGTGAAATAAGTTTTAGTCCTTGATAGTTAGCTAACTCACATTTTTAATATGCATTTATGTACATTACATCTAAATCCTTGGGAAACGCCTTTCAAAACACAGCCTCAATCTGTTTATAACTCTATAGCCAGCCTTGAGATGTGTTCATTGACATCAATTAACAAGAGCTGCAACATATGAAGCTTGGCAAAGGTAGCTTGAACGGTTAACTTCTTGTCATTAATGACTTTTAAATTTTAAAGGTCCCTGTTAGAATTCTAGATGGGCCTAACAGGCTCACACATCTCCACATTGTAATGATACTGTCCGCTTTGGGCCCAAGCCCGCACGGTTTTACTAATAGTTTTACCCCAAAAGGTCTCATTACAATGGAGACATGGGTTTCTTCTTTTATGCCCATGTTTCTTTTCACTTCATTTCAATGTGGGACTTAACAGTCCCGACTTCAAATACCAGCCTTCTTGCAATTCGTCACTTCCACAAAGCTCCTCCTTTGATAAACATTTCTTGTCGGCTTCTTTTACTCTATTCATTCTCTTACTTTATTTCATGTCTTTTGTGCTAGTTTCAAGGCCTCTTTCGCTAAATCACTGAGATTCTTATATTTCCTTCTAATCTTTAGATCTTTTCTCTCAAACAATTTTGTTCTTAATGTCATGTTTTTCTTCTAATTCAAGGGTTCTGGCTGGTTTTAGGTTGAGGTTCTGAGTAGATATAGGTTGAGTGGTCGGATGATTTTAGTTGAGGGTTCTGTGTATATTTTTTCTGCTTTTCTTGTCGCATGAATCTAAATGGTGGATCATACAAGTCCTAATTGGATTTACGGCTGTCTTTTGGGAGAGAAAGCTACAGTGGTTTACTTATCTTTCTCCATTCATTTGCCAGCACCAGATTTACTACTAGCATGCTATTGGGTTTTCATCTTTGCCGCATTTTATCTATGCTTTCCTCCCTCTTTCTTTATTCTATCGTACTGTCGGTCATTCATCTAGAGAAAAAAGTTATCTTTTCCTGCGGGTTCAAAACTGTATTTGAAACTTAAATATCAATCTAGCATGTGACTCCTAAATGGATTTCTAAGAGTGATTGCAAATAAAATTCCCCAGTCTTTTGTTCTATCAAACTTTATGGTTTCTCCTTATTTCTTCAATGAGTTTGTGATAAATTTTGTGCATCGCCTCTCTCAGTATACATATTTCTTTCATTATTTCTCTTTTAATCATCTAGCTTACGAGTTCGGTTTTTTAAACATTGGTAAATACGGTATCACAATCTTCATCTTTCTTCTTAGAATTCTGAACTTCTTTTCCTGTTTTTCCAAAACGATTATAAGACTAGCTCTATAGATTTGATCCAGTTGGTTGAGTTCATATTCCTATTCACTTTAATTAAAGCTCGAATCCAATCTGGAGCTGGAACTCGATTATCTCAAGACGAGCCAATCTCTGCCAGACTCGATTTCACCCCTGTTTGAACCCCGTAAAATCTTCTGAAAACTCGAGGGCTCACTGCCTACTAGTGTCTATCACCTGAATATATCATTAAATTCTTAAAGTTTACTAATTAAATTTTATAACTCAGCTAATTTTATTTGTATTGTTGCCGTCTTTTTTCCTGATATTATGATTGAACTAGGCCGAACATCAAATTGCTAAGAAATGCCTGCATGACGGTCTTGATTCCGTCACATGATGCTATAATAGAACTCCAAAGCTCACAGAGATAAGCTTTGTAAAGGTAAACAAGCATATGAACTAATAAAGAATACAAGTACAAACTCTTGACTGTGACATCATTTCAGAATCTTTTTGCGAACTGTTCACGAGCTGTAGCCAAAACTTGACTTATTGTCTGCAAAAATGGGGTTGTAGCCAATTAACTGCCGTTAGAAAATACAGTAGATTGGATAAATTATGTTAAAAACCCTTCCGTGAATAACTGGTGTAGAGAGATAAAATAAGAATACCTGCTCGGCAGAGCCATCTGTACCCTGATCAGCTACTTTTTCGGCAATTACACCAGCTTCAGTTTCAAGAACTATCCTGCACAATAAACAAGACACATAAATCTAATTCTAAAAAGTTTTTTTTTCATCATTTCATACAATACAACTTTTGCATATTCGAATCAGTATCAACCTACCGTTAGTTTTAAAAATAACAAAAGAAAAAACTCCTCCACGCATTGCTATGAATATCATTGATACTTCAGCAAATAATCGTGGCTTTATTATAATTTCCAAAAACAGAAACATCTTATATACAAATCCCAGCCTGCTCAATCATCATTAGTCACAGATGAAGAAGAACAGGCTTCCAAAACTATAATCGATTACTAAACGATATGCCAAATGACCATATGCCAAATGCAAAACGACCTGGAGGACAGAACCATGACCATAGGAGATAACTGCTTTTGCCATCAGCTTACAATTAAACTATGAACAGATGTCACAAACTTTCTGAGCATTGATCTGATCATAACATCATTTCCAGTATTACTTAAATTTTAATTTTATCAGTTTGTTGAAGTCACATATGTACGATAGACTCTCTTCCAGTTTCACATAAAACAGATGGTCTACTCTTCAAGAAGGTGAAATGCAACAAAATGGAAAAAAATAGAGTTTATTCATAGTTTTAAGTAATGATAAAAGAAAAATGAAATGTGAAATTTTTGAATGCAACAGAAAATCTACTTCAGTATGAAGCAGAGAGAGTCAACCTACTTACCCTCCATCAACAATCTCATCAAGGCAAAGTAAGATGAGATCCAGGTTTTCGAGGGCACTCAATTTGTCCACATTAATCCTGAGAATAGGTATTCTGATTATGAGTATTAATAGATATTCAAAACGAGAGCCTCGATAACCATACCATAGGAAACATTGCATTGACCATGAACAAACCTGAGAAGGCGGCCAACTGCATCAAAGAATGCCTGAAGAACTGTTGCTAGTATTAGTTCATTTTCATCATCCCCACCAGTTACAAAGAAGTGCAAGTCCTGAATGAACTTGTAAACAACAACGTAATTGTCGAACATAGTAACCTCAGCTGTACAATGATGTTAGGAGATGTACCATTAGCAAATGTTGCAGAACAGATGATTTAAAAACATTTTAAAGATATTATGAGGTTTAACCCCATGATTTAGACAGGAAAATCCAAGATTGTTAGATAAACTCCATATATTTTTTTATCTCTAATAACAAACGTGTATCAGATTACAGAAACTTCTTGAACAAATGTTTCTTGTAGCAATAAATCTGATCGTACTTTAATGAACATAGCATTCTAATTTAACAGATAGCTTTTGAGGGGTAAGAAAATAAAAGAAGTATATTTGGTTACTTTAGCAACAATGTACAACAGCTGAAGTCAGTCATCTGATCGTGTGAATGACAGAAGCAGTCCACTCAAAGCAAGTCAAAGGAAGCTCTAAACTAACAAGATTGATCCCCTCCATAAAAAGTTCAATAGCCTGAAATAGAGACAAAAAATGCACATGAAACTTAAATGTTGAAATCATCACCTTCACCGCGAGCATTCGTCTTCTGTGTTTTTGTAAAGACAGATTTCTCAAAAGCTAACTTTGCACTAAGTGTGGGCCAATCATCAGAGTAGTACTTAACAGCAACACGCTTCCCTTCAGAATCCAGAAGAAGAATGTTTTTAATCAAAGGACAAGTTTCCTGCCACAGAGAGAGAGAGAGAGAGAGAGAGAGAGAGACATGAGTTCCTAAAGAAAATAATAACTACCGAAGTGGAGAAAAGAAAATAATGCAAGTAATTGCTCATACAACAAACATTTGCATAAAAATTATTCCACTGGCTGACCCGTGAATAAGTATCTGCTCACTTTACCAGTATCACCATGTTTTCTGACTCTCAAGAATCAAGAACTCTTCAAGCAGGGTATTAATCTGGTAGCTACATTCACTCTTTTGTCACTGAGAAATTTTAAGACTTTATTGAGCCGAAATATCCTCATGAAACATTTTCTATTAGCTAGAACACCCACAGTCCAGATCTGATAGCTTGATGTGGTTGTTTTTAAAGTGAATAAATATAACGCTTAATCTAAAAACTAATAAACGAATTGAATTGGCTGATCCTTTTGTTTGGAAGACAACAACACTACCGAATTCTTGCTCCAAGCAAAGCATGTAGAACTTATAAACTATTTCATCTTTCATGTTCAGCGAGGACTATGACAACATAGACCAGATTGAAGTCCCTTTTTAACTTTTAGACAGAAAATAATTTACATTTGTTCCATAATCGTATTACGTGGAGGACATTATCGAACTTGGTTCACAAAATAGCAAAACCCCTCCTCATGTTCCGCCTGATCATAAAGTGCTTTTGCGTTAATCTCGATTCAACTTATGATCCTAAAGAGTGAGTGATTGCAACGGAAGGGAAGGAAATCAGATCATGAACAATATTAATAGAATTAAGATCTTATGAATTGGAGAATACCATTTTCTAGCGTTGATGAAACAGGCAAATCGAAGCAAAACAGGCAACGAACGTGAGCAATTCTGAATCTCCTAAATGCGCAGAACTCCAGCCTCCAAGAAGACACGGGGCAAGAAGCCGCGCCACTGACCGAATCAAGGCTTGGCTGTGGCAATGTGGTATTTTGATCGGAAGAGTGCGAGAAATTTCTTTCTCCGTGGAGCTTGAGACGTGGAAAGAGTGCGCGCGGTTCAAAATCCAAAAATTAGAAATCCAGCCCATTCCTCATTGGTAATTGTAGGCCAATGGCCCATCCTATCTTAACTCTTATAAAATTTTAAAGCTAAAAATACGCAACAAAAACAAAATAGAAATATAAAGTTATAAACACTTACATCTGAAAAATCTACTAATATTCAACGTACAATGTACTATTTGAAATGTATTTGGCAAAACCCCCTATAATTCGAAAAAACATAAGTGAATTTGTAAAAGTGATGTAATAAATAATAATTGTATTTCCTTTTATCCCGAAAACAATGTAATTGTATCACCGTCTTGAATGCTACCAGGGAGGCCAGGGGACCTTTCTATTCCCCAACGAAGAGTCCCCCAGTGGTTTGAGGAACCTCCTGAAAGAATTGAATATACGATTTAATCTTGCCTGTGATTCCTTTCCATTGATTGAGTATTTATACACAATGATTTACATGTATAGCCGTCTCAGATGGTTAGTTATAGAGGAGGTAGGAGAAGATAGAGGAGAGAAATTAGGATCGTGAAGAAGTCTAAGGGGGAAGAGTCTACTCATGAAAGTAGGAGTACAGCTGGTCTAACACCCTCCCACCCGAGTTTAGAGGAAGAGATGTGTTGGAGAGCAAAGAGGTCAGGCTTTATCTTTTCGCGGATGAAGTGAATGTCTACCTCAATGTGTTTGCAGTGGCTTTGGACGACATGGTTGGATGCAAGAAAATGGAACTTACACTGGTGTAGTTTGGAGACGAATATGTAGAAACTTTATAATATGTAACGTCCATAAAATTTCTGTGCTTAATGATGCCAGAGTGCAGTCTTCATCTTCACACCTCGAGGGGAGAAACGGTGTGTTGCTTCCGAGAGGACCAGGAAATGAGATTGCGTCCAAAATAAACAGCATACCCGATTGTGGAACGGCAAGTGGTGGGGCACCCTGCACAGTCAGCGTCACTGTAGCCGAAAACTTGAAACGAAGTCGGTGAAATTAATATGAATGCCCAAAGGAATAGTGTTTGATATAACGTAATATCCGTTTGGCCACCTGAAGATGTGGTCCTGATCAGTTTGGTGCACAAACTGACATAAAGAATTAACAACAAAAAATATGTCAGGTAGAGTCATGGTCAAATACTATAGACTGCCCAGAAGTTGACGATATGTAGTGGGGTCTACTTGAAGAGTGCCTCCATCTGCCCAATGTGGTGGACCCGCCATAGTAGTGATCAATTTAGCGTCATCCATGCCATAGTCGCGTAATAGTTGGATTGCATACTTGGTTTGTGTGAGCAAGAGACCACAATGAAGTGGATTAAACTCAATGTTGAGATGAAAATGTAGTGGACCCCAATTCATCATATCAAAGGCAGTGTGCAAGCCGGCCTTGATAACGAAGTTGCTGAATTTGGAATACCAGGCACGTGGCACTTTGTTTAAGGCCGTAAAGAGACTTGCGAATTCACACAATGCATTTTTAACATCAAATTGATGAACGACCCGTTGGAGGGTCACTGTAAGAGAAAGGATAAGTCTAATTATATATATAGAAGGCCATACAACAGTGGAGTCATAATCTCGTCTAGGTTGTTGATGAAACCCCTTTGCAACGAGCCATGCCATGCGACGTTCAAGCGAACCATCAAATTTCTGTTTGACCTCGTAAACCTATCGAGAACTGATAATGTTCATGAAGAAACTGGGACGAGATCGCCAAGTATGAATTTTCTGAATGACTGAAACTCCTTTTTCATTGCCGCAGCCCACCGGGGATGTTGAATAGCATGTTTAAAAGTGGTCGGTTCAATTGGGAGGCAGTGGATCGAGCTCGATGGATATTTTTGTGCGAGCAGTAATTTCAGACGGGGGGTGCCATCCATGGTTCGGGTAATCATCAGGTGTTGACGTATTGGAGCTTGGTCGGACGGAACAGGCAGTGATGAGATCGTCTCAGATGGGAGTGAACAAGAGCTGTAGCAGAGGGGTCGGGCATGGTGGCAGCAGAGGAGGAGGAAGAGCCGAGGGTAAAAGAAGTGGTCGGTTCCGAAAGTAGTACAGGCAAATAGGGTACACAGTCGTCGATAGAAGACAACAGGGGAGGAGCCGTAGCAGCAGAAAATGGCGTTGAGCCAGAGGAAGAGGCAAGCCTTGAAGGGACTGGAACGGGTGGATTAGCTGGAGCCTGGCAAGAAGATGGCGAAAGCACGGAGACAACAAGTTGATTGCTGGTAGAAACCGATTGGGTGGAAGGAGACTTGAGAGAATCAAAAGTCCGGCAAAGGCGGGAATGTCAGAGCTCGATGTGCAGAGGACTGGTGCGGCCTTGCCCAGGTTCGGGAACTGTGATAGGTAATTTGGAACGAAATGCTTGAGATTGCTGGGGCCCACGGTTGGTCAGTTGATTTAAGGAACGACGGGCTGAATGACTGGTACGGGCATATGGTGGAGGAGAAGAAGTTGCAACAGAAGGTGACAATTTGAGCTTGGACGTTGCTGGAGGAACAAGCACCGATGTATGGGTGGCAGTTTGGAGAGTCTATAGAAGTTCTTCAATGGCGAGTAAGAGCAATGCGAGCAGCGGTGAGTGGAGACGGCTGAGATGAACGACCACTTGATTGTGATCGTGGCGCAGAGGCAGGTCGTGCTCAAATTGCCGGAGATGATTGGTTCAGAGAATTCTGCTTGGAAGGTAGTACCTGTAAGCTTGATCAAATATGGGTTGCATCTTATTAATGAACTAAGGTACTTATACACATGTTACAATGATCAAATGACCAAAATACCCTTGATGGGTGAAATGACCAGTATACCCCTACTGTACATATATACATATTAACATCCCCCGTCAAACTCAAGATGGGGTAAAGGAGCCCAACTGGAGTTTGGAACACAAATACCAAAATCGCGACGAGGTAAGCGATTTGGTAAATAGATCTGCAGGTTGATGTTCGGAGGGAAGATACAATAAGGTGAGGGTACCAGCGAGACAGTGATGTCACACAAAGTGACAATCCACTTCAATATGTTTGGTCCGCTCATGAAATACATCATTGTGAGCAATCTGAAGAACACTCTTATTGTCACAATGAAGGGGGGTAGCAGAATCCTGAGAGACGCCCATATCCTGGAGTAACCAACGAAGCCAGACAAGCTCAGAAATAATGTTAGCAAGAGCTCGATATTCAGCCTCAGTACTCAAATGCGAAACAGTAGATTGCTTCTTGCTACGCCAAGAAATCAAAGAGTCACCGAAGAATATGGTATAGCCTGTGGTAGACCGACGATCGGTAACATCCCCAGCCCAATCAACATCAGAATATGCAGATAAAGTAAGACTAGAAGCAGAGGAAAATATCAAACCCCTATACAAGCTGCCACGAACATAGCGCAATATACGTAACACGGCGGCATAATGAACAGAGCGAGGAGCAGACGTGAACTGACTGACGACATGAACAGCATAACTGATGTCTGGACGGGTAATAGTCAAATAGATCAAGCCGCCGACTAACTGACGATAGAGAGTGGGATCAGAAAGTAACTCGCCATCTGTACCTCGAAGCTTAACATTAAGCTCTAAAGGAGTATCACATGTCTTATTATCAGTGAGACCAACACGGTTGAGCAAATCAGTTGCATACTGAGCCTGAGAAAGACCATAGCCACCAGATAAGGAAAGTACTTCAAGACCAAGAAAATAGCGGAGACGACCAAGATCCTTCATTTCAAAACAAGTACTAAAGTAGGCCTTAAGATCAGAGATGCCCTGCATATCATCACCAGTGATAACCATATCATCCACATATAATAACAACAGCACAATACCACGAGAGGTCTGATGAGTAAACAATGCAGAATCATGAGAACTCTGACGATACCCAAACTGAACAATCTTCAAACAGAAGGTGGAGAACCAAGCACGGGGTGTTTGCTTCAGTCCATATAGAGCACGACGAAGTTTACATACTTGCCCCGATTGATGAGGAAATCCTGGTGGGGGTAACATATAAACATCCTCGGCTAAGTCACTATGTAAAAACGCATTTTTCACATCCATCTGAAATAAGGCCCAACTCCGAGCAGAAGCGATGGCAAGTAACAAACGAACAGAAGTCAATCGAGCAACGGGAGCAAAGGTCTCTTCGTAATCAATACCATACTCCTGGGTATAGCCCTTAGCCACTAGACGGGCTTTATAGCGATCAACAGTTCCATCCGCCTTAGTCTGGATTTTATAAATCCACTTGTAGCCAATCAGAGACTTACCAGGAGGAAGATTAACAAGATCCCAAGTATGAGTCCGGTCCAGTGTGTGTAATTCCTCAGACATAGCTTGCTGCCAAAGAGGGTTAGAGGAAGCCTCGCAATAGGAAGAGGGTTCAGAATCAGAGGAAAGAGTAGAGAAATAACAATGAAAATCAAGTAAACGCGTCTCGGAGGTTGACGAGTCGTAGAGGATAGAGAGACCGACCAACAGGATCCTCGAGCGCGAGAAGAGGTGGACGAGCGGAGAGGAGAATCCGAAGTGGACTCAGGAGCACTGGATGAAGGAGGAGACGTCGGATCCAAGGAAGGTACAGAATCATCAGGCAGAGAAGGCACTGGGGACAGGGAGTCAGCAGACGGTGAACCTGCAACATAATCAGGCAAAGCAGACACAGAAGAAGAAAAGGGTTCTGGGAAAAGATCAAAAGCAACCGTAGGAGATACATCACAATGCGATTTATGCGAAGGCAACGAGTAAAAGGGAACTTTTCCCGTAAAGTAACATGTCGTAAAATACGTAATTTCTGAGTCTCGAGGATCATAACACCGAAAACCTTTTTGTTGCGTACCATAACCCAAGAAAACACACATCACAGATTTGGCGAGATAGTTTATCACGTTCACGAAAGCGTGAAGTAAAACAAAACAAGTACAACCAAAGACACGAAGAGAAGAGTAATCCGGAGACCTGCCATAAAGACGAGTGAGAGGGTAGAGCCATTCAAAGCCACGTAGGTAATCGATTAATAAGATAAATGTAAGTGAAAACAGCCTCACCCCGGACATGCTTAGGGACGTAAGAAGACAAAAGAAGAGTACGAGCGGTTTCTACAATGTGTCGGTGCTTACGCTCAGCAACTCCATTTTGTTGTGGAGTATAGGGACAAGAGAGTTATTGCAAGGAACCATGGGATTTTAGCAGCAATCGAAACTTATCAGAAATATATTCACCGCCAGAATCGGAACGAAAAATTTTAATTTTTCGAGAAAATTGAGTTTGAATCATCGTGGAGAAATCAACATAGATATTGTAAAATTCAGAACGAGACCGCATCAGATAAACCCAAACAAAACGTGAATAATAATCGATGAATACAACATAATATCGAGAGCCACCAATAGTTGGGACCGAAGAGGGTCTCCAAATATCAGAGTAAACAATATCAAATGGAGCTAAATAACGCACAACACTGTTATTAAATGGTAAAGCAGTAGGTTTGCCAAGTTTACAACTAACACAGTGCAACAATTCAGAAGAAACACGTCCGCCCGATTAATAAACGGAACAAAATGGAAATAAAATATTATTATCCATTTACCGCTCTACTGTTTACCCGCTCTACCGTTTAATAAACGGACGGAAACGGAAATGGATCTTCCGAACCCGTTTTACCCGTTTACCGTTTAAGTAAGGGTAATATAGTAAATTTATATATCTACTTAGTTTAATCATAAAATACTTATTTTTATATAAATAACCTTATTATATTTTTATTACTTATTGTAAAATTTTGTAGAGTTGAAAAGTTTGGAGAGAATTTGAATATATTTATATATTTTGGTAATTATTAGAAGTCAATATATATTGACTTTAACTCATAGTCTCAAAGAAATCCCTAGTCATAGTCATAGACTCATAGTCATAAAGGATAGATCATATATTGTAAATTCATAATTAACTAAATAAGGTAGTATTAGTAATCTAAGATTAAAAAAATTTTATTTTTCTTACAAATTTTTCACACAATGAGATATCATAGAAATATTATAGAAAAAATTATATTTTACTTATTTACTTTCTTTGATAAAATAAAGTTCAAAAAATAATTTTACTTATATGAGTTATTGAAAATAATGACTCATTGCCCATTGGCTTAGAGATTTTAAAGTTTTATACATAACAATTGTCAAAATAACATATTTGAGTTAAGTTTCTATTATGGTTTTTATTATGCAATAATTAATACTTTTTATAACAATTAGAATATGTGAATATTTATTAAATCAATCAAATTTCTTAAATTTACTTACACAAATTATTATATTACTATGATTGAATGAAATTTATTAAACTTATTATTGAATATACAATTACCTCATTAAGCAATAGTTAATACTTGTCTATGTCTTTAATTAAATCAAATAAACATTTAATAAGCAATCTTATTGGTTTAGAATCTTAATTTCGTATGGGCTATATCTTATATAAGTTATTGAATTTAATGACCCATTGCCCATTGGCTTAGAGAGTTTAGAGTTTTATAATTATACATAACAATTGTCAAAATAACATATTTGTAATAGGAGTTAAGTTTCTATTATGGTCTTTATTATGCAATAATTAATACTTTTTGTAACATATAGAATATGTGAATATTTATTAAATCAACCAAATTTCTTAAATTTACTTACACAAATTATTATATTACTATAATTGAATGAAATTTATTAAACTTATTATTGACTAGACAATTACCTCGTTAGGAAATAGTTAATACCTGTCTATGTCTTTAATTAAATCAAATAAACATTTAATAAGCAATCTTATTGGTTTAGAATCTTAATTTCGTATGGGCTATATCTTATATGAGTTATTGAATATAATAACCCAATGCCCATTGGCTTAGAGATTTTAGAGTTTTATACGTAACAATTGTCAAAATAACATATTTGTAATAGGAGTTAAGTTTCTATTATGGTCTTTATTATGCAATAATTAATACATTTTTGTAACATATAGAATATGTGAATATTTATTAAATCAACCAATTTTCTTAAATTTACTTACATGAATTATTATATTACTATAATTGAATGAAAATTATTAAACTTATTATTGACTAGACAATTACCTCATTAAGCAATAGTTAATACTTGTCTATGTCCTTAATTAAATCAAATAAACATTTAATAAGCAATCTTCCACATTTTTACTTATACGTCAACCAAAATAAAATTTACAAGTATTATATGCCATTGATTCATTTATTAGAATACATATGATTTTTGTTTTTCAATGACCATGGGTCTATGAGTCCATTATCAAGAACCACATATTAAATAAAGTAACACTTTCATAACACCCAAAAATTTCATATTTTAAGATAGTTTATCATATTTTTTAAAACAAATTATCATCATTCTATTACTCCAAAGTTTTAAAAAGCAAAGATCCAATTAATAATTTTTAATATATTCTAAAAACAAATCCCTAAAATCTACCTTGTTATAAACTTATTAAGGCAAAGTCCTAAATCTATTAATCTAATGACTTATGTGATGTCTAGTATAAATATATAATAATAACTACACTCAGTGACTGTCACTACTCGATCCCTACAAAAGGCTAAATGCCGTAATCCAGCGTCCCGTGCAAATTAGCAATTGTTCAAACCTAAATCCAGGCGAGACGGAGAGGCGAGTCAGGCGACCATCGAGCTACCAACGTACCGCTCACCTCTTGGCAAACTCTGTCTAAAGCCGAGGTATTTTTCTTCTTCCCTCTGATTCCTCTCTTTTTCGTCTGATTCCTCACTCTTTTCCGTCTGATTCGTCTCTCGTTTCCCTTTGATTTCTCTCTCTTTTACCTCTGATTTCTGTAATTCCTGATTCAGTGATTCCATTCTCACCAGTCTCGTCTCCATTTGTCTGTTCTCAGAGTCTTCACACCGTTGTTACATCGACGCGCGTCCTCCTCCTTCTGTTTGTCCTCGCTATTGCAGAAGTGGTTGTCTCTCGTCAAAATCCTTTCCAGGTCTTCTCCTCCCTATTTCTCCCTCTCTTTTGCCCTTCAATTTTTCACTTTTCTTGTTTTATGGCTAAAATTTTTGTTTTCAGTTATCTTTTATCCTCCCTATTTTTTCTGTTTTGCTATTCATCCTCTTTTGCTGTCGATTTATTCCCTTCGAGTCTGTTTTACTATAGTTTCTACTCTGTCTTTGCTCTTTCTCTCTTATTATTTTCTCTGTTGTCTGCTTTACATCTCTTATAGTTCGTTGTTTATTTTCTCATTTATTCGGGATTATTATCTCTTAATCCACAAATTGATCTCTGTGTTCGAATGGTTAATTTCAGCCTCTTAACCAATAGAAAGGGTTTGTTTGGTCTGCCGGTACCAAGAAATCCAAGAAATGGTACTGCCGAACGTATGAAGAAATTTCCCAATAGGAAATGCAGATGAGTAGTCTTATTTGGTATTTCTAATTTTCGCTGGGGGAACTCAATTGTATTGAAGAGATTTTATTGTGATTTGTGAGGTGGAGAGACCTATTGTAACTATATTTGTAATTTATTTGGTTTTTAAAATTTTTTTTAATTACTTTCCGAATAAATCTATATTAATTTGACGAAATAATCGGGCGGGAACGTAAGTAACGAAAATAAACGGGCTTAAGAAAAATCATATATTAATTGAAACGAAATTAATCGGACGAAAACGATAGAAGCGTTTTAATAATCGGGCGAAAACGGGTAAGGATTTCACGGAACTAAACGGATACAGACGGTAATAGGTAAAGGGTTCAAAAAGTTAAACGGTAAACGGAAACCCATTACCCGTACCGTTTATTACCCGTTTACATCCCTAGTACTAATAGAACTAGAATATGCAGGAGAGGAAGAGGAGGTAGAAGTAAAAAGAGAAGAATCAAATGTCGTATGGTTAGAAGCACCAAAATCAATAATCCAAGAACCCTTACCTGAAGTGGCAGATAATGCAGAGACTGAAGAATTACAGTGACGAAGACCACCAAAGACCTTAATAATCGCCTCCTGATTATCACCAAGATTCAGTGCAGGAGTGGAAGGCAGAGGTAGACTAGATGAATCATCAGTGGAGACAGAGGTAGCCAATTTGCGTCAGGCAGAAGGATGAGGCGGACGCCGCTTTGAAAGAGCAGGACAATGATATTTCAAATGCCCATATATTCCTTACAATAATGACACTGTACATGAGTAATGTCATGATGAGAGCCAGGTTTACTGGCTGTAGGTGGAGGACGGCGGGAAGCTGCAAGAACAGTGTCAGTATCCCTGATTTGTGAAGTAATGGGTCCCCTAGTGTGACGACGGATTTCCTCCGCAAGTAATTCTGAGAGGGCAGCTTCAACAGAGAGCAAAGGATGCCTATGAAGCATAGAGGACCGAACAAACTCATACTCATCACTGAGTGCCATAAAAAACTGAACCAAGTGCTCTTCATCCACATAGGTCTGAAAAATAACGGCATCAGCATTACAGACAAACTTCGGAGCTATAGCACCTAACTAATCCCACAACAGAGACATCTGAGCATAAAAATCAGAAATGGACTGATCGGGAGTCTGGCGAAGAGATCGGATATCTATCTCTAGCTTGTACTTCTGAGCAAAATTCGTGCCCGTGTGTCTGTGTTCTAAAAATAACCATGCATCTCTCGCATTCTCATATTTCCCAAGCTGCAGATTAAGAGAAGGAGAAACAATACTAGCTAACCATGAAATCACACGGGAATTATTAACTTCCCATTCCTCTATAGCGTTGAAATTTGAACCGTCGGCAGTTATGGTGGGCATTTTACAGTCACGAGAAGCATAATTCCACAAATGACGGCCTGGCAAAAAATTATGCATAAGAGAAACCCAATGAACATAGTTCATGTTATCCAATTTCACAGGCATGAGGGGAGCATGATCGAATGAAGTCATAAAGGAAAATAGGTGGCACACAATCTCAAATGATGAGGCAAGAACAAAAAAACCTGATCTGGAATGAGCCTGGACTGCCTCAGTCTGAGTGGGCCCGATTCTGTCTGAGCTGGCCCGGTTTGGTCTGAGCTGGCCCGGTTCGGTCAGGTCGGACCTGATGTGGTCGGAGCGGGCCCGGGTCGGTCGGGTCAGACCCGGTTCGGTCTGAATGGGCCGGGTCGGTCTGGATTGACTCGACACGGTGTGAGCAAACCCGGGCTGGGTTGGCTCGATGGAGGAAACCCTACCTAGGGTTTTATGCGATAAGACAAAGGGGGAAGAGGAAGAGGACGGCGGCGCGGCGGCAACCGAACGTCGCTCAGACGGAGACGCGACGACGACCCGACGGCGAACGGAAGCGGCATGGCGAACACGGCGGAGGAGGCACGAAAAACACCCAGATCCCCTTCAAAAATACCCGAAAAACACCAAGATCTTCCTTCAAGTAATACCAAAGATCCGACAGCAAAGAGCAAGAAATCGGGTCGGAATGAAGCAAAACAAGGTGAATACGAAGCCCTCTTTCCTCGCTTCAATCGGGGCTTCCAAAAGACAAAATCGGAGCCTCAATCCGAAATTGGAGGTAGGGCGAAGCTTAAATCGTAGTTCCGAGCCAAAGAATCAACAAATTGACAAGAAATCAACGCCGGAAGAAGAAAAAAACCAGAGACTCAAATTTGGGGAAGACGACGAGTCAAGCGAGTCGACACGGCTCTGATACATGTAAGCTTGATCAAATATGGGTTGCATCTTATTAATGAACTAAGGTACTTATACACATGTTACAATGGTCAAATGAGCAAAATACCTTTGATGGGTGAAATGACCAGTACACCCCTACTGTACATATATACATATTAACAGTACCAAGGAGGGTGCTTCAGGGGTGCCGTAGAGAGAGGAGTGATCGTCGAAATCGTCTGCGCCCGAAAAAAGGCAGTGAGTCATGGTGCTCAGATGAGGTGGATGTGGGAGCAGCATCTGTTGGCAAAGCAGAGGGCGGAGGAGCGACAGTTGACGACCCGGGGACAAAGGAGGCTAGGGGAGGCGAAGGCGCAGGAGCACCGTCTTTCAAAAACAGTGCCGATCGCAAATTTGAAGGAATCTGTGAAAGAGTACTCTCTGTGAAAAGGTCCTGCAAATAAATTTAGTAGAAATTAGAATCGAAGTGGAAGGTGGGCCCAGAAATTTGTCTTCGTAAAAAATAAAATGATGAGAGACAATAATTTTGCCACGATAAGATCAATGCATAGGTAGCCTTTATGGGTGTTGTAACCACGAAAGGCACACCTCGTGCTACGGAAGTCCAATTTGTTAAGATCAAAAGGTCGCAGTAGAGAAGAGTTTCATTACGCAGAACTGCACTGGGTTAATGACTCGTGCACGGGTTGGGTGCACGAGTCGTGCACTTACTCTCTCAAGAGAGTAAAATACTATATTTTTAAGGTTCTGTGAAATATAATATTTTACTCTCTTTTGAGAGAGCAAGTGCTCGTACACCCGCACGAATCATTACTCATAGATTAATGACATTTGAAGGCATAAGTCAAGTCAGAAGAAGGCAAATTGGAGTGTGCTAATAATGGGAGACTTGCCTCAACTACATGGCGGTGCTTGCCATCGGCAACACCATTTTGTTAGGGGTGCCTCGGCAAGACAGGTGATGGAGAATATATACCACGATCACTGAGAAAATCTTAGAGAGTTTTGCTAATGAACTCACCGCCGCTATCACTCTGGATGCTATCACTTGGACACAACGTACTTTAGAATTACAGAGATTTTCAATTTGTGAAATAAAAAATTTAAAGATTGAAGCAACGTCAGATTTTCGTTTTAGAGGGTAAAGCCACATAAAATGTGAAAAATCATTCACTAAAATTAATTAAAATCTGAATTGATCAACAGAAACGATGGGGGCAGGACCTTAGACGTCACAGTGAATCATTTATAGAGGATAGTGTGTCCGAATTGACAATAAAGAAAATGGAAGTGGAACAGGACCGATATTCTTTTTTTTTTTGGCAAAGCGGAGAGCTGGAGCTGCGGAGAGAGTAGCTTGAAAATAACGAATGATGGATGACGAAACTGATGATGCCATGTGTCAAAGTGTATTCAACGAGCAGAGAGAATGTTTTGCTGGTGTCAGGAGAGGATGAAGTCCATCTTTAATCGGCCCTTGATGGATTATCCTGCAGGTCTGCAAGTCCATTATAGAGAAACCAGTTGGGGTGAGAAAGAAACCCTAATTGTTAGATCGTTATAAATGAGACACAGAAAACAGCTTTTTAGAAATATTAGGAACTAAAGAAGTAGTGCAGGTGGCAGCAAGTATGTCCAGTGTAAGAAATAAATAAAGAACGTCCATTACCAATTATGATTGAGTCACTACTGGGGTAAGGAGCTGTAGCGGTGAGGTCAGATGCATCTGGGGTCAGATTATGGGTTGCCTAGGAAACCAGTCATTTGCTTGGACCACATAGGAAGAAGAAGCAGTCAAAGCAGCAGAATCTAGAGCCCAGTAATGATTGGCCTTATTATATGGATGGCCACATCGGTAGCACACCACATCGGTAGAATTACAAGCCACGAAAGTTGTGATCGGCGGAGAGCGTCCACGACCATGATTGGTGTTGGATGTCTGACCACGTCCAGCTGGACGACGAGAGGAGCCACGAGAGACATTGCTCGAAGAAGACTTGCTGGATAGCTGTTAATGCCACTGAGGAATTAGAAGTATTTACGAGGTGATGATGATGCTCAAAGTCCAGTAGCATGAAAGAAAACGACAAAAAAGTAAGAGAGACGGGTTGGGAATCCATAATAGCCACAACTGGCTCGAATTCTAAGCCAAGTCCCTGAATCATACAGCGAGTTAGGTCATATTCATCTATTGGTTTCCCAACACGAGCCAAATCAAGAGAAATAGCTTTGGCATGAGTAAGAAACTCATGGACGGTTTTACATCCACGCTGCAAATTATGAAGATCTGTATTGAGTTGGTGAATACGTGACCTTGTCACGGAGCCATAAATTTCTTCTAACATTGCCTAAACATCGTGAGTAGTTTGTTTGTCGCTAATTGTGGCAAAATGGAGTTTGAGAGGGATTGCAAAGGCCAGCCGAGAACCATCTAATCTAGGCATGTCCATTTAGCAGCGTCAGAAGGAGATTCAGGTTGTGGCAAGCTGCCGACCAAGAGCCCCAATAGGTCGTGGCTTCTTAGGACGGGGAAGATTTGCGTCCTCTAGATAAGAAATTGTCGGGTGTGAACTTGAGGGGGACCTCATGTAAAATATTCTTTACTATAGGAAGTTCAATAGAGGTTGTGGGGTCCACAGGAGAAAGGCCGCTGATAGAAGAGGATGCCATATCGGAAGAAGAAGGAAAAAAAAAAGATGAATTGAATATAAGATTAAATCTTGCCACTGATTCCTTTCAATTGATGAAGAATTTATACAAAATGATTTACAAGTATAGCTGTCTCAGACAATTAGTTATAGAGGAGATAGGAGAAGATAGAGGAGAGAAATTAGGATCGTGAAGAAGTCTTAAGTGGAAAGAGTCTACTCGTGAAAGTAGGAGTACAACCGGTCTAACACCTTCTTCTTCCTCTTCGTAGTTGTGTTATTTCTGGCATGATGAGGCTTTAGCAGAGTTGGTAAAGCTGCTTGGAAACTGTTTTGCCATGGATGAAGACATGAGGAATCGGGGGGGCAGAAAGCTTACGCCCTCCTGGTGAGTTGAAATCGAGCTTATAGAACCAGAAATCGAAGGCGTTGAAGTAGAAACAGAGGATGTGGACTGCCTTTGTACTGTCCCTTTCATTGTTGAAAATAAGCCTCGAGTTGTACCAATTGCAAAAGATGTGGACGTACTACTGACAAATGCAGAGGCAAAACAAAACGGAGTCGAATGACTCCACCAATTCTCCAAAAAAAGAGAGAGAGATGACCAGCCACCTTCGGACTGGCATTCTCCATATAAAGGCACTCACGGAACCCCCTCGAGGTCAGCTTCGTCCTCAGCACGAGACCAGTCCACTCGCCCCACCAACACCATAAATCCCTCCAAACTCCCACCCAAAGTCCCCAAGCTCTAAATAATGAAATACTAGGAACTCAGGCCTTAACCTCGCTAAAGGAGAAGGCACTAAGCTTCGAGAAGGTTGCAACCTTGATCACTGGTTGGCACCCCCATCGACAGTAGTAAATGGAAATAAAACGCGCTTGGTGAAGGTTCAACAGTCAGTGCATCTTCAAAGTAGAGATCTCACCTTGTCTCAGCCTCGCTACACCTCTACAAGAATTCCCCTCGATTGATGCTTTTCGCAAGCGCTGGAATCATATCAGAAGACGGTGAACCCGTTGAATCAGAACCCCCCGTATAGGCGGCAGGATATTGTCCCACCAGCAGCAACAACTTATGATCTTCGCTGAAATATAATAGTTTCTGTCATACAAACTATGAATCACATTAACGAAGGATGTGGCAGAAAGAGGAGGCAGGCACAACCCATTCTCCCACAAGGAACACTCGTCATCAAATCCCCAAGGATCAACGAAGATGGTTTGATAGGGCCCACTACCTGTCCCACACCAGGTTTGAAGTTTACCCCACTTTAATTTTTTATGGATAATCTACTGATCTGGAATATCAGAGGCATCCATAATGCCTCGGCATTACATGTTGTTAAAAGCTATGTGTATAGTCATGAACCCGAATTATTTTTCTTAGTGAGTCAAAAGTAGGAAACCCGGTGGATACCTCTTAATGAAGTGGGCGCACCTAAAATACCCAAACCAATACTTTGTCTTAAACCAATACTATGTCTCCTTCAGCGTGAATACATTGTTCTCAAAGTTATTCAGGAGGAATTATTTGGTCAAATCACAGAAATTAGATTGCAAAATCTATTGATTAATTGTGGATTAATACTACTGGGTCACCATCGATGGAGGGATGGCCAAAATGCTCTCCAGAATTACACCGAGGGCTGTGGGCCCTTATGAGGGTTGTGGGCCCTTGCGGGGGATGTTAATGCTACTATCTATCTGCGTAGTGGAATAAGAAGAGTCTCTGATCATGCTCCCCTGCTGATTAGTCTAGTGCCTAAAAAAGAAAAGCAAAAATTATTCAGATATCAAGCCATGTGGCATGAATTCGACGAGTATGATGGAATAATTGTTTCAGCATGGACCTCAATTACACCCACTTCGGGTGTCTCCCCCTCTGGACCTTCTCCCAAATAGATTCCAAGCTATAGCTGAGAAATTATCTAGCTAGAATAGGTCAAACTTTGGAAATTTTTACAAACAGATTAGAGAAGTCAAACAAAAATTAGTAGCCACTTAGAAAATATAGGTCAGGTAACACACACGCTAGAATTAGTGGAGGAAGAACAAAATTTGCAACATAATTTGATGCAATTGTTACGTATTAAACATGTTGCATAGATACAGGTCTCGTATACACGTGTCCTAATCTTTTCTACCCCATCCTTATCTCTACAATCTGATTTTGTATAGGTTATCAGGATTATAACAAATTCCCATAACTATTGCTTTTCTGTTTCTTCAAACTCTATAAAAAAAGTGTAAAAATATTTGTTTAATGAATCAATACAATCATTGATTAAAGAGATTCTAACATGGTATTATGAGTCTAGGTTGCTAACCAATCGATCACTTTCCTTTCCTTTTTGTTCCTTCCTCCTCTCGTGCTCTCATGGACTCTCCCTCCAACATCACTTTTTTCTCCAATAGATCAAAACTCCCCTCTTCCTCTTCTGGTCGTCAAGTCAATCTCCCAGGAGGTTTCCCTCAAGCTGACATCGGTGAATTTTCTTGTTTGGAAGGTTCAAATAATTCCGGTCCTTCGGAATCACAATTTGCTTGGTCCCTTTGCAATGTCTTTCCGATTTTATTTTACCCCGGATGGTCAACGCTGAAACAACCCTGATGCATGAACAACTCTTGAGGAGGTCTACGGAACGGTTACTCATTCTTGCATTCAACAACTGAAAACTGAACTGCACACACTGCAGTGTGGCAATAAAACAGTTCACGAATACTTGATTCATGCAAAATTTATTTCTCTTGAGCTTGCCAGTGCCGACAAGCCCGTCGAAGATGAGGACCTGATTCTCTGCACCGTACAGGGACTGGATTCAGAATTTGATTTTGTTATTGCCGTGATCGACTCACAGCCAGCGACACCCACTTTTTCGTTTGTCTTTGCCTTGCTGCTGGACCATGATCAAGGTATTCGCCATGCCACACCTCCGGCTGCTCTTACAGCCGTTGTTTCGGCTCCATCATCTCCTCGCACACAGTCTGCTAATTCTTCCTCAATAATACTTGTCGTCCGTCAAGTGGCTGTGGGCGTCCAATTGGAAATCATGGTCGGGGACATAGCAATGCTCCCTCATCTTCCCCGACATCCAACTCCTTTGATGGTTCTTCAATGCAATTCCAGCTTTCAACTGCTCTTTCAGCCACCTCTCCTTCTGCTGCCACAGAAGACTGGTTTTTAGACAATAGGGCCATGCACAGTCTTACCCTTGATTCTACTAATCTGTACGGTAAGAAACCATACCGTGGTTCTGACTCTATTTTAGTTGGTAATGGACGACCTTTGTCTATCTCTTATACAGGTTGAAGTCCTATCCATCTATCTTCTGGTTCTACATTCTCCTGTAAAACACTTTTCGTGCCTAAAATTTCAAAAAAGTTACTCTCTGTTTCTCAACTTTCACAAGATCATAATTGGTCATTTTCGTTTACTCCAACTAGTTTCATGATTTGTGATTTACAAACCAACAGGATCCTACATCAAGGACACAGTAGAGGACAACTTTACCCACTGTCGGTTCCACATAAATTCTCTCTTTCAGCAAATAATATGTCCTCTGAAATTTAGCACCACTGCCTAGGTCATCCTTCGCATCATGCTCTTCGCTCTTTGTCATCGATTTTGCTTCTTCGCGATTTGCCTTCATCATCTCCACCCTACGTATATTGCCAACTTGGAAAGAGTCATCATCTTCCCTTCAATTTTATTTCCATTCACACTAATAAACTTGTTGCTATGCTTCACTGTGATATATGCACTACTAGAAAAGTGGCCTTTACTGGCAGTTATAAATAAATAACCGCCGGTATCCCAAAATTTACCGGCGGTTATTAGTAAAAAACCGCCGGTAAAGGCCGCTAAATTTCGTAGTATTTTTTACCACAGGTAAGTTTCACTTACCGGTGATAAAAATTAAGCGCTGGTCCGGTTTGGCTTATCGGCTATTTTAAACCGCCGGTAAGCATGTAAAAATTAATGCTTCCCGGTCCTAAGTTACCCTTGTAAAAAAATTTCGTGTTCACCCCTTTCTCGCCCGACCTCTGCGCTTCGGAAGTTCGCCCCTTTCTCCTTCCTTCCCTCTCTTCACGAACGATGCACGCACGGCCAGATTTCCGGCGACGATTGAACGCACAACCGTTTCCGGCGAGGGGACGTGTCAGCCCCACTTCGGAAGTTCCTCCCCTTTCTACAAAAATAGGTATTTCGGGTTAGGGTTTTTTTTTCTCTGTACTTATATTGAAGTCTTCGATTGATTCATGTAATTTCTTCCATTTCTGAAATTTTATGCTCTTCCGTATACGGATTATCAGTTCTTTGTGATTCTTTTTGCCTTTTCACATATAGGCCGTGAAGACATGTTCAGGAGATTTTTTGGGTTCACGGTTTTTCTGGTTTTGATTTGTTCATGAATATTATACTCTAACGAGTAATTACTAGTAAGTAAGGGACTTTTTACGCAAAGTATTTGTTTTTTTTCTTTGAAGTCGAAGTGTTTATATGCTCAGTTTTCTTCACGGTTTTGTTTATAACACATTCATCATGTTCTTAAAATATCTCTAGAGGTGAGAATCTTTTTTTGGGTGGGTTTCTAGTTTCACTTCACTAGCGTGGTGGTTCAGAAAGAGCACACTTCTCATGGAAAGGTTTGAAAGAATTTGTATCATGTATATTATATGTTTGACATATTGAACTACATGAAGCACACTAAGTTGTTAATTAGTTTATGATATTTTAACTAATCATGATTGCTTAATAAGGGATCAGTTGAAGAGGTGGCACATTGACGCCTGATATTTGTCGTGAAATTTATTGGCTAGGTTGTTGACAATATTAAGGAACATCAAGGACATGAGTAGGCAATTGATCATGTCAAAGGTCATCTTGAGGCAAGTTTCTTCCTGTTGTTTAAAGGTACTGATTAATTCATTTGGATATAATAGAATCTTAATTACTAGGTGATGAGAACAACAGTGGCTTATCTGTACCTCTATCTTTTCCATTAATGTTGTTGATGTCAACACTACAAAGTTGATTATATTTAAACCTCAAGATCCTAGCTATCTGGAAATAACTTAGACCTCTTATCTTTTATCAAAAAGTAAATATAGCTTCTCTTGGTAAAACAATTGACTAAGAATCAAGACACCTAAGCTACATATATATGCTTTTTTGATTAATAATAAATGCATCATTTTTTTAAGAAATAGAATTAACAGGCAGATCTGATCAGAAAATATTTTGTAAGTTACCCCAAAAAAAGCCTGAACTAAAGAAGGTGCTTCCAAACTGCAAATATCAAAGAAAGAAATGAGACTTGTGGTAATGAGTTGTTGTTAGGTAATTCTTATCACAAATGAAAAAAAGAAAGTTGCACTCTTTCTATGCACACGATAATTTATGATTACATCATGTAATTAGTGTCGGTCTCTTGACTTATGTTATTGTTGCTTAGGTAGTAGGCCATTTCAGAATCATAAAGAGTACTAAGCCACGGCATTTTTAACTCCTATTGAAGTTGGTTGTTGTCATCCTCCATCTGAGTGAGTGCTTCAATTTAGAAATTTCATTTCCTTTTTCATTATTGTAAGTTACAGTTTAGAAGTAATGATCCCTTGATTTGAGAATTGATCAAATAAACACTTATAGCATGAGAGCAAAGAGTTTTAGGCCACAACACTAATATTATCAATTTTTCCTTTTTGTTTCTGTATACATTATTTCCTCACATTCTACTTTTTTAAAAAGGTCGGAAGCAAACCAGATCAGGGTGGTTCCAAACCGGCTTCAAGAACTACCAGAAAGATTCAGCAATCAAGTATAGATGATAAATTCAGATCCTTGCACTCAACTGTTTTCCCTCTTTCTTTCCCTCTACCCACTCTTACACTTTAACAAAGTATGAGAGAGGAAGGAGAGAGAGAAGGAGAGAGAATAACATTAAAAAATCTGATTATCATGTGTGGAATAGGATTGAAATCATAATCCTTTAACAATTTTTACAACTTGTCTTTGTGTTTTATCGCAAAGATGGACTATCTCAATGACAGGAGCTGGATGTACTGGTACGCCACCAAGGTTGACCGGTGCCAGCCCGAATTTTCAGATGGAATTGTTTTCTTCACGGAGTTTGCCAAACAAAGGTTGGGTATCCAAGAAAGTGGCCAACCAGTTAAGATGCCCATGTGCCAGGTGTAAGAACAAGAATTTTTTTAATTGCGACACAATAATGTATCATATAGCAAGGGAGGGATTTGTTGCTCGATACCATACCTGACACTTTCACGGTGAGGAAGGAACTGAGCAACAACCAAATGCTTCCATTGAGACCGGACACGGGCCAGAGATGTCAAGGTTGTTAAACGACACATTCATGCGGGACGCTGAAGTGGCAGTGGAAAACACAGAGGGTGAATGTGAAGATTCGAAAATACGTAGGTTTGAGCAATTAATGGATGAGGCGAAGCGGCCATTGTATGGAGGTTGTGAAAAGTATTCAAAGCTTTCTTTCATGGTCCATTTGTTCCAAATTAAATGTTTGAACAAATGGAGTAACAAATCTTTCTCCAATGTGGTTGCGCTTTTCAAGGACGTTGTTCCCCCGGATAACACAGTTCCCAAAAATTGGTATGAGTCGAAGAGATTAATGGCAGACTTGGGGTTAGATTGCAACAAAATTCATGCATGCCCGAATGATGAGACACTCCCACCAAAATAGTGGCGTTGCCTCTGTAGGTGAGGAGGAAGAGATATTTTACGGCGTCCTTCAAACTGTCCTTCGTGTATACATAGGCACATTTGATCCAATGCACTTATTTAAATGCATTTGGTTTGACATGGGTGGTAGTGGAAGGAGGCTAAACGAAAATAACTTTACTCTTGTCAACACAACCAAACGAAGTTACGAAGATGTGCCATTCATTTTCCCATCGCAAGCACAACAGGTGTTCTATTCAGTGGACCCGCTTACACCTGAGTGGAGTGTGGTTTGCCACTGGAAACCGAGGGATACGTATGAGGTCCCTGTAGTCAACCTTCATGCTGGTGCAATAGCGGATGAGGAAGTATTGTAGGCCTAGGATCCATTAGTGGGTCTCGTAGAACCATTGGACCCTGACAATGATGTTGTATGGGTGCGTAGAGAACTTGGTGCAGGACTGAGGGTTGACAAGGAAGAGTTGAATGAAAATCAATGTATGTTTCCACCAATCTTATTATGCACATTCAAAATAGCAGTAACAAGTATCTAACTATTATTTTTTTGTTTTATTGTTTTGCAGAAAAATGCCGCCTAGGAAGGATAAAAGAAAAAAACCAGTAGATGAAACACGTCAGACAAGTACAATATTTGAGTTACTGTTATATTGCCTCTTAATTTTTATGATGCCAAGGTTTCTAATTTATGGGATTGTTTTCATTCAGCACCTTGGGATATTAGGAATTGGTTTCAAGTTATACATCACCCCCAGACTCTGATTCACATGGTACACATGAGATAGACTAATAAATTTTGTGTATTCCTTAGTGACAATTTACTAACTCACGCATTTGTAATATATGGTAGGTCCATCACAATTTGTTGAACCGTTAATCTGAATAGAGGACTTGGAGACACAAGATCCAGACCTCGACGATGATGAGACACTCCCACCAGAGGAGACTGAGCCACCTGAAGAACCACCACCGACTCCTACACAGGCTGGTAGAGGTCCTGCCAGAGCGACCTCACTCATGCCCAATTTAGGGAAGAAACATGTAGTCGTGTTAAAAAATGGGCAAATAACCAATGAAGAAGCGGGAAACTTCTCACGCATGGTTGGCTCCGACTGCCGTCAAGAACGGTATTTTGTTATGCATAAAATGTGGAGGGCCCAACGTGATAGGTTTGATCAGTAGTTTGAGGCAATGTCGGTACGTATATAACTTTGCTAATTGAAATTATCTCTTTTCATTTAGATATATCACTCTATTGGCACTCTAGTTTGATCAATGTTTTTTAATTGTAATGTAGCAATCGTACAAGTGGGTTGATGATGATGGAACAACAGAGCTAAGTAGCACGGAGGCAAAAATATTCCTTAAGCCCATTCTTAAATTAATTAGGGACAATCAGTGCTACTTGAGGAGAGACTACGTTGAAGGCAGGAACCTGGAAGAGTGTGCAACTACTCCCATCCCGACCATTACTCAAGATTCGTGGGATCTTTTACTGGCTTATTGGGAGCAAGAACAAGTGAAGGAAATGTTGAAGAAGAACAAGATCAACCAGTCTAAGCAAAACATCCTTCACACTCTCGGGACCAGGTCATTGCCTCGGTACTATGAGCAACAAGTAAGTACTCATCCTCTCATTTTTGTAATTTTCATAAGTACACGAAGACAGTTTATTAATGGATTAATGTTTTTGAAAATAGAAAAAGGAACAAGGGGATTCTTTTAGTCTGTTTCATGGTTACATTGGGGTGCACAAGAAAAAGGATGAGACGTTTCCTACTGATGCCACACGAGAAAAATGTGTAAGTTTCTGAGTTAACATAATTCTTAAGTTACTATATAAGATAGGAGACTAATATATTTCTATAATGTGTTTTATAGGAACATTTACACGCAGAAGCCATCACTCACTAGGTCTCTGAATAGAGAGACCCTGAAGATTTGAGATCCGTATTGGATCATCTTCATGGTGGACATCATGGTGAATACGAGAGAGGTTTTGGCCATGGTTATGTACATGATCGGGCGGGTTGGGCGCGCAGGTCAGCGTCCATTCAAGAAGCTGCATCATTGAGGCAGGAAGTGAAGGAGTTGAAGCACAAAGACGCTGTCACACAGAGGGAGTTGGCGATTATGAGAGAGCAAATCGCCATTTTGATGCAATCATATCAACATCAAACTCGTGGTATGTTATACCTTTGTTATTAACTAATTATGGCGGGTGATGATCGTTATTTTTAATTAAATATTAATTGATTTTTTAATTTATTGAAGCAGGCGATGATAATGAAAATGCCAATCTTGATGGAGAGCGTTGAGTTGGGGACTCAAGAGGATGGAATGGTTGAGTAACAATTTTCTTTGATATTCGTTCCTTGTAATGATACATTACTTAGTGTAGTTAAGTTCAATTACGTTATCGTTATTTGAATAACCATTAACTTTTGTGCAAAGTGTAATTTATTTTTAGTAGGTTAATTTGTGCGGCTTTAGTCATCTAAATTTTTGTATTAGTGGAATGAATGATGATGCAATAAGATGTGGAATGAATGATGATGCAACAGGATGTGGAATGAATGATGATGCAACAGGATGTGTAATCCAAACAGGGAACAATATTAAAAAAATATTTTTTTTAAAAATCAAAGAAATTTACCAGCAGTTATAAGACCACCGGAAACAAATAACAGAAATCATTGGTGGTCATAAAACCCGCCGGAAATCTAAAAAGGAACTCCACCAGCGGTTTAAAAAACCGCCAGTGACTATTTAAAATTATTTACCGGCGATTATAAAACCGCCAGTAAAGCTCCAAGCAAAAATTTCTCGGCGTTTTTTTTTGCCGGTACTTTATACGTATTTTATACCGGCGATTTTAACTGCGCCAGTAAGGCGGTCAAAACCGCCGGTAAATTACCAATGCTATTTATGTGCTTTATGACCGCCGGTACGAGATTACCGTCGCTTTGTTTACCGGGGATAATTTTTTCGCCGATAAGCTGTTTACCGACGATTTTTTGGTCTTTCCTAGCGGTTTTGAACCGCCGGTAAAGGCTGCTTTTTTGGCAGTGATGGGGTCCTACTCCTATGACTGCAGTAAATGGTTTTCGTTTCTATCTCATTATGGTTGATGATTAGTCTAGATTTACTTGGCTGTTTCCACTAAAACAAAAATCTGACGTATTTTCAATTTTTGAAAGCTTTATTCTGCTTCTTGAAAATATGTGCAAATCAAAAATTCAATGTATACAAAGTGATGGCGGTGGTGAATTCATTAGTACTAATTTGCAGAACTTGTTTCGCGCAATAGGCATTCAACAACGTTTGTCTTGTCCAGGTACTCCTGACCAAAACTGTGTTGCTGAGCGGAAGCATCGACAAGTCAAAACAGGGCTTACATTGCTCGCTCAATCCAATCTACCAGTCCTATTGGTCTTACGCCGTAGTTCATTGCATTAATCTGCTTCTACTCCAGTTATAAATAATCATACACCTTTCTTTCGATTTTATGGTTGCTATCCAACATATACTCATTTGCGCGTATTTGGATCTCTGTTCCCGTGCTTGCGTCCTTTTCCTCTCACAAAACTTGATGTCAAAAGTTCGCACTGTATTTTCTTGGGTTACAACAGTCGCCATAAAGGCTATCTAAGTCTTGAAATTAAAAGCTCACGCATTATTATTTCCATGTAGTCTTTAATGAAACTGCATACCCCAGTCTGTCCTCCACAACGACCCCTTTGCTCTAACCATTTAATTGCAGGAGGTTTCCTCTGGTACCTCCTGATTCGTGCATCGACGAGCCAACCCACTCAATATCAGACGTGCCTGGCTCTTCCTCTACCAGAAACTCGCCTCCTTCTGTTTGCCCTGCTCGGGTGTCGCCCTCAAACAAAGACACAGGAACTCTTTCTCCACATCACAGAGAAGCTCCACCGCCTGATCTATTGCCGTCATCACTACAGATGCCCATTTTGCAACCATTGTCTCCCCAGAAACCATCCTCGCTGACATGCCCGCTTCAAATCGCTCCTGTGCTCCAGCATCCACCAGCATATTCGCAGCCCACAAAGTCACCTTCCTGCTCTGTTCAGCCGAACCGAGAACGTCGCTCGTCCATAAGTGGTTGTCCTCCTGCTCGACCACCTCAAGAAGGTCGGTCAAGAAGCTCGGGTCTCGCCGTAAACTCATTTTCGACGACCCCCACGGGATGCTCCACTTTCTCCTCGCTTCCTGCCACACGACGGACAAATATATCGGCAACTGCAGGAACGTCCCGCGCTAAATTCTCTGTTGCGGGCACTTCTTCAAATTGACGAGCTCCTCTGCCTTTTCACCCCAAGCCATGCCCAAATCGCCCACCACTGGTCGATGCTCTCACCACCTCCGCACCACCTCAAAATCTGGCACAACGTCTCTGCCAGTTCCAGCATTGTCTATTCAGTCGCTCGCTTCCGCACTTCCTACAGAAACAGACTGTTCCAATTCAACTTTACCCGATTCTATTATTGGATGTCCTCTTTGCAATTAACATCGACTATTGACTTTTATGTTTCTCCAGACGCGCATGCGCCAATGGCTGGCCCTTCTGTGCCGTCGTCTTCCTCCACATCTACTGCTCCAGAACCGTACCAGATTCGCGACCTCATTCAATGACAAATCGAAGCATGGACGGAACCCGCTGGCCAAAAGCCTTAGCCTGTAACACGCTATCCGCTGCCTGCGTGCCTTAATGCTGCCATATCTTCTCTTCTGGAACCTACAAAATTTTCAGTAGTAGTCAAAGACGAGAGATGCAGAAGGCCATGCAATCCGAAATTTCCGCCCTGCATAAAAATCAAACATGGACATTAGTTCCTCGTAGAGAGAAAATGAATATAGTTCGCATAAGTGGGTATTTCGCATAAAGCGCAAGTCAGACGGCTCTATTGAACGGTTTAAGGGCAGACTCGTGGCCAAGAGATTTCTTCAACAGTTTAGTCGCGTTCTCCTCTGTGGTGCGACCGTCAACTATTCGTTTTATTCTCTGTATTCGGCACTTCGCGTCAACAATGCTTTTCTCCATGGCGATTTATCAGAAGAAATATTCATGAAGCAGCCTGATGGTTTCATTGACCCGCATCATCCGAATCATATATGTCATCTACAAAAGTTCCTTTATGGTCCCCTGGCCTTGGTATTCCAAGCTTAGCCAATTTCTACATAAATCTGGCTTCGTCAACACTCTACATGAGTCGTCCTTGTTGTTATATCCCTACGACAATTTCTACAGACACGCAAACATACCTTTGAGTTAACTGTTCTTGGTGAATTAAATATTTTTCTCAGTCTTGAAATTGAGCAAAAATGTGATGACCTGTTTCTCTCTCAACGTCAGTATGTGCTTCAGCTGCTTAAACTTTATGGCATGGATGGTGCAAAACCCATCTCCACTCCTCTATCTGGAGGCAAATTAGATCTGCATTCTGGTGAATTACTAACGGACCCATCTCCTTATCGTCCGCTATTGGGGAGTCTGCAATATCTTACTCTAACTTGACTGGATATATCTTATTCGGTAAATTCTTTATGTCAGTTCATGCAAGCACCTCAGTTTCCTCATTTACGGGCTGCTAAACGTATCCTTCGCTATCTAAAGCATACACCACATCTTGGGCTTCGGATTACTCCGTCGTCATTTTTTCTTCGTAGCTACAGTGATGCTAACTGGGCTGGCTGCCCCATCACACGACGTCCTACTACAGAGTATGCTATTTATTTGGGCTGAAATCTAATATCAAGGGTTTCTCAAAAGCAAAAGACAGTCTCTCACTTGAGTTGTGAAGCTGAATATCAGGAATTGGTGACACTGAGCACTGAAATTTTATGGACGGTTCACATACTCCCTTTTTTCCTTATTCAAATACCTTCAAAGCCAGTTCTCTACTGTGATAATGTAAGTTCAAGTTTCTTAGCTTCTAATCCGGTTGTTCATAGTCGCAGTAAGCATATTGAACTAGACATTCATTTCATTTGAGAGAAGCTCGCCGTAGGAGTATTTCAGCTCTGGAACGTTTCCACTTCTCATCAACCTGCAGACATTCTCACTAAACATCTGTACAAAGCTCGTTTTGAGGATTTAAAGTCCAAGCTCAACGTCGTCACTACCCTTGAGCTTGCAGAAAGGTGTTAGACAGTTACAAGTCTCGTATTAAGTCTCCTAATCTTTTCTCCTAATCTCTACAATCTGATTTTGTATAGGTTATCGGGATTATACCAAACTCCCAGTAACCATTGCTTTTCTGTTTCTTCAAACTCTGTAAAATCAGTGTATAAATTAATACCATCATCGATTTAAGAGATTCTTTCAAAATACACTCATAAATTCCAAAAGGCAGTATTTCATTAAATTTGGAGATAAGAATACACAATTTTTCCACACTTTTGCTAGAGTTCGAAAACACAAATTAAGTTAGATCTATACAAATCGAAGATGGGGTTGAATTAGAAACTAAGAAACAGATTCGAAATGCTGCCAAAGACTATTTCCAGCGGGTGTTTACATATGATCTGGAGCCTATGGATCCAAACTATTTTACCACAAATAGCACTCTAACCGAACGTCAGAAAGTGGGCCTACTCAAGCCCATCTCTCAAAAGGAAATACAGAAAGCATTTTTCACAATGGAACCATATAAATCTTCTGGTCTAGATGGGTAGAAGACATTGGGAACTATTTAAAGTTGACCTAACTCAAAACATGAACTCTTTATTTCTCTCCTATTATATGGAACCTGATCTAAACAGAACTTTCATTTCCCTAATCCCTAAAATTAAAAACCCAATTACCTTTAAAGACAATAGACCAATTAGTCTATGCAACATGGTCTATCAAATCTTCTCAAAAGTCCTAGCCAAGGGTAGACAAATTTCTGATCACACCCTCCTTTCATATGAGATCCTTAACGCCTTCGGAAGCAAGAGGCAAAAAAAACTATTTTTTTTTGGACTTAAGTTGGACTGACAGAAGGCGTTTAACTCTTTATCATGGAACTTCATTAATTATACTCTACAGAAATTTGGCTTCCCATAAGTGGACACATTTATTGATATCATGAATTACAACACTATCCCATCAAGTTCTACTAAATAATATCGTTACGGAAACCATTTTGCCTCAAAGACGCGTTAGGCAGGGGGACCCCCTCTTCTCTAATTTTTTTAGACAAAATCTCCCCTATCAAACTGGGGATTGAAAATCCACGTCCTTATGGTTAGACAACTAGATTCCAGATTTAGACTCCCCACTAATCTCTCTAGATCGGAACATAAATGGCCCTATAGATCACCAGGAAAAAAGATGCCAAATCATGAGTGACACGAGTGGTTGAAATGAACTTAAGTCCAAAGGCTTTGGCCTTTAGACGTCACAAACAAAATAATACAGTCAAGCTGTACTTAAACAAGGCGAGACTCGCCCATTTGGTCTCCCAGATGAAAATTTTTACATCAAGATCATTTACCGCATCATTTACAGAAATCATAAACTCTCCCTTGGATTGCAGAAATTCGGTTTTGTCGATATCTTACATGATAGCTTGCCCACGGGAGAAGTATTAAATAAAAGAGGCCTCCATTTATCTCAAACTTGTGTTTTTTGTGACCACCCATTGGACCCACCAGAACATCTATTACTTATATGCCCCTTTGCGCACTCGGTCTGTACAAAAATCAGTGAAAATGTCCAATCGTTCCCTTGGTTTCCACAGTACGAAAATTCTTACATAGTGTTTTTTTCAACTCTGAACTCAAATCGAAACCCAAACTTCAGCTTCTAGTTATTATCATTCTCTGAGAATTTCGGGGCGAACGTAACTCCAGATTATTCAAAGACCAATCCTGATATGCTACTCAGATCCTCCAGAGAATCATCTTTTCATGTACCGACATTGCCACACAAATTAAGGGAAGTTAAATCAGAATGAAAACAAAAGCCCTCTCGTCTAAATGTCATTTGGATCTGTTTCAGCAATTCCCCATATATCAACTCCAGCACACAAGGGAGGCCATTATGGTAGCCGATGGCTTAGCTAAACTGGCCTCGGACAAAGCAAAGAGACAGATATTCGTATGGGAAGGAACTGTTCCAACTTTATTGAAGACAACTTATTGATGATTGTATTTGTATCGGGATTAGCCCACAGCTTACTTTTTTGGATGATTGTAAGACTATTAACAAACTTGCTGATATTTCTTATCTTTGAATAACAATCTTCAAACTGCTTCAGATCAATAAAAAAAATTGTGTTTTTTCAAAGTCATCTCGATTAATACTCGTCTTATACCTTCTTAGTTTTAATTTGAGAAGGACCGTGGAAAATTAAAACAGGGACTGGAGCAGGGGGACCCTTGGAGAAAAGAGAAGAAGAGCAGGGCAAGTAATTGACTCCATAAACGGCACTATTGAATAGTGGTCTCGATATGAACCATTCTTTTCTACAAGAGGAAGGAGTACCCCTTCGTCGTATAACGCCATTTTTCCAAAGACTGAAAGGAAATACTACAAAAGGGTCCTCCTCAAATATAATTTTAGGGAAGTTGGAATCCAGAAAGTATGAAAAGGGATCAAGGAAGTAAGAAATTAAGTAATAAATTGGTTGGTTCCATCGGTCGATTTAAGGGAAAGTGTCACAGTTTTCCTCTTTCTGAATGCTTCAATGAGCTCGGGTACGTAACATGACTAGCTTCTCTGCTCGAGGTAAATTCATCTTGTTTTCAAAAAAGGGGGACACCGACTGTGCCATTTCCTTGAACCTGTAAGGAAAACGTCTCCCTCGGGCAAACTTGTTCGTCTCCATTTGAGAAAATTTTTTTTCCGAGAAAGCTGAGTAGAGAGATTACGACCACATGAGCTAAATACCACCCGTAATGTCTGTGTTATCATCTCGATAATACCATGTAGGAAGCCTTCCCAGATAGAAAGAGATGAACAAGTTAGACGAACAACTAAAAATACAATCTTCCTGTCGGAAATCACAGCAAATCGGCAATTGACTGGACTGGAGTTGCCCTGTGTGTCATTGACTTGGTCCGTCTCCGATGATGTGAAGAAGAAGAAGAAGTGTAAAGAAAACAAGGGTTCGCCCTTTCTTCCCCGGAAGGCAATTGCCGAAGCAGAGCCAGCCATGAATTTTTTCCAGTACTTCACTCTCTTATGTTACGCATCTCTGGCCTTCTTCGGACGCTGCAGTACGAGTGAAGAATTATTGGACAAACTCGACTGCGGAAAGAATGGAAGTTCCCAAGTGAGCGACCGCTTTACGCAAAACCTACAGGCCTTCCTTTCCGCGTCATCCTCCCGAATTTCAGCCAAGAGATTCTACAACAACTCCTTTGGACGAGGGGAGGACCGTGTCTACGGCCTGGCGCTTTGTAGATACGATATCGCTTCCTCCAGATGCCAACGTTGCCTCCAAATCGCGAGCTACTTCATCTTGCAGATCTGCTCAAGCACAACCCGTGGGATCTTGTGGCGCCCTTCATGCTTCGTCCACTACGAAGCTTTCAACTTCTTCGGAGTGGTAGCCGGCGGCAAACCCGTCATCTTTAACAATTCCGATTCAGATGATAACAGTCTCGCGGTATACAATTTCATCCCTCAACTCATAAAAAATGCTTCTGAAGCGCCCTCCCTTTTTGCTGGGGAACCTCTGGATGACAAATATGGAGTAGCACAGTGTACTCAAGACCTTACCGGGGCAAATTGTTCCTTGTGCTTGAATATCCTGTGGAAAAAATATTACGAGCAGTGCTGTAAAGGGCTGAACCGGTGGCACATTCTTGCCTCTAGCTGCTATTTAATGTATGACGACATCGATTTCTTCTCCAATCCCTCGAGATCGGCAGCTCAAGCTCTTCCCAGCAATAGCAGAAATAAATTCTCACAGTCCAATCTAAGAAATCCAGGCAGGATCACGTCTTACGGCCTTCCATCATCATCCACCACCCCACTCGGAGCTGCTCCAGGTTGGTCATGTTATTTCTTGCTCTAATTTTCCAGCAGATAATAAAAATTGGGAGAAAGACAATATTACTGTATATTGAAGTGGAAGGAATTCTGCTGCCGAGAACGCTCCTCTTCATTTTGGCAGTTTTATTTTTTGATAGTTTACCAATTAGCGTACGTGTTGACATGTTTCCCATTCCAAAATCAGGGAAAGTTTCAGAACCCAACTCAAGGCCGAGAACTCTAGTCTGGATCGTGATCATTTGTGTTATGGGACCGATTGTATTACTCGGTCCTGTTGGTGCTTATGCTTACTGTTCATGGAGAAGTGGTAGGCTGAGGAGAGGTAAGAAAACAAAATAAACATCTGGCTTTGACCATTTCAGTGTGTTGTTGGGTCTACGATAAGCTAAAAATGGTGTCAGTAATGCTGTCTCCCACCTGCAGGGGAGGATGTTAGCCTACAAGCTCTTCTCAAGGCCCTGGGGCGTATAGGTAGAAGGGAAACCATCTCAAAAGCCATCGCGGACAAAGAGGGTGATATTATTGGATTTGATCTGCCATTGTTACATTTAGCAACCATTGAAACAGCCACAAACGACTTCTCTGATTTCAACAAGCTTGGAGAAGGAGGATATGGACCTGTTTACAAGGTATAATAACGTCTTTATATATAGCAGACACTAGTTAAGACGGAAATATAATTATATTATTATACTGGATCCGTGCATTTCTGAAATTGAAATTCTCACAGGGCGTCCTACCTGATGGAAGGGAAATAGCAGTCAAGAGGCTGTCGAGAAGCTCGGGACAGGGACTGACCGAGTTCAAAAACGAAGTTAATCTGATTGCTAAACTTCAGCACAAAAATCTGGTCAGGCTCTTGTTTTGCTGCATCGAGAAGGAAGAGAAACTGCTGGTATACGAATACATGGCGAACAAGAGCCTAGATGTCTACCTCTTTGGTAAGCTTCCCCCCTTCCTCTCTCTCTACTCGGCGTGACCATTCATCATACATCTAATACACATTGTTTTGATACCTACCTTCCATATATCAGATCCAACGAAACGCGATAAATTGGACTGGGGAAGACGATTAGACATTGCGAAAGGAGTAGCTCGTGGGCTTCTGTATCTTCACGAAGACTCCCGCCTCAAAATCATCCACAGAGATATGAAAGCTAGCAACGTGTTGCTGGATCATGAGATGAACCCAAAGATATCAGATTTTGGCATGGCCAGAATTTTCGAAGGGACTCAGGACCAAGCTAATACAAACAGAGTGGTTGGGACATAGTAAGTGTAGAATTTAATGTTCTTCAAGCACTGTAATCTTCTCTCGTCCATTAATGGCTTCTTCTGATCGCCACGATGTTGAACAGCGGTTACATGGCTCCCGAGTACGCTATGGAAGGCCTCTTCTCGGTGAAATCGGATGTCTACGGCTTCGGCGTCTTACTACTAGAGATACTCAGCGGAAGAAGGAACACCGGATTCTACCGCTCCAAACGGGCCTTAAGCCTCCTTGAATTTGTACATGTTTCCTCCAAAAATAAAAACACCAATTTAGAGATATCGATCTTAATACGACAAAATTCTAGTGACAAAGTGATTTATTTTACAGGCATGGCGACTGTGGTGTGAAGAAAGAGGAGTGGAGCTGATAGACCCTTTGATCTCCGGCTGCTCGAATTCCAAAACCGAAGCCCTGAGATGGATTCAGATCGGGCTGCTTTGCGTTCAACAGGACGCTGCGGACAGGCCAACGATGTCATCCGTTGTTCTAATGTTGGGAAGTTCGTTGATTCGGCTGCCGCAACCTAAACAACCTGCGTTCTCGGTGGGGAGAGAAGCCATAGAAGAAGTGGGTCAGTCGGCCTCGAGCCACAACACTTGCTCAGCAAATCAAGTCACAGTAACCCAAATGGAACCTCGCTGAGCCATTAATATGTCATACGGAAGAAACCCAACTATGTATATTTCTCACAAGAAGCTAGTAATTAATTAGTTATTATTAGTTAGTACAACATAAAGATTATTTCCTGTCTCTCTCGGGCCATTTATGTGTGGCTCTGAACAACCAATCCCTGCTGTACCGGGAAAGGAAAAAAAAAACCCTGTTTCTGCTCCGTAATTTCGGTCGAATGGCTTCCGGCGTCCTGAAATGCCCAATTCCCCAAATGCTCCAGACACCTTCTTCCGTCTCTCTTAGAACAGTCAAATCTCTATAATACCCATCTTTTTTGTTTCCCTCTGAAAGCCTTCTTGCCCATTGAGAATCCACATGTTTCGTAACTTCGACAAAACCTGGTTAAAACGGGTTGACCTTTATTAATTCATCGATCTGTTTATAACTTTATATACAAACTCAATTACAATATAGAATAACTAAATTACCCTTAAGGGTAAAATACTACAAATTATATAAATATACATAATCAAACAACCCCCATCAAACTCATGATGGATCTAAAGAACGCATTAGAGTTCGAAACATAAGTACCGAAACCCTGATGAAGTGAGCGAGTTCATAAATAAATCAGCAGTCTGGTGTTCAAAGGGTATATACAACATAGTAAGAGTATCAACAACATAATGACGTCGAACAAAATGACAATCAACCTCAATGTATTTGGTTCTCTAATGAAATACATGAAGGAGAGTAGAAAAATCGAAAGAGACGTCCATATCCTAAAGTAACCAACAAAGCCAAACAAGTTCAGAAGTAGCCTCTGCAAGTGCCAGGTATTCAGCCTCAGTACTAGAACAAGAAATAGAAGACTGCTTCTTGCTATGCCAGTATATCAAAGAGTTACTTAAGAAAATAGAATAAACTGTAGTAGACCATCGATCCGTAACATCACCTACCCAATCAGCATCAGAATTTACAGATAAAGTAAGAGGCAAAGCAGATGAAAATAACAAACCTTGATACAAACTGCCTCGAACATAATGCAGTAGACGTAACATTGCTGCATAATGAGCAGAACAAGGAGCAGACATGAACTGTTGACTACATGAACTGCAAAACTAATATCAGGTCGAGTAGATAGAGGTCTACACAGCCTCACCCCAGAAATTTTTTGGAACAGAAGAGGACAAAAGAAGAGTTTGTACAGTTTCTATGATATGTCTATGTTTGCGTTTAACAACCCCATTTTGTTGCGGAGTGTATGGACAAGAAAGTTGTTGCAAAGAACCATGAGACTTAAGCAGCATACCAAACTGATGTGATACATATTCCCCCCTGAATTAGAGCGAAAAACTTTAATACTTTTAGAAAATTAAGTGTGGACCATGGTCGAGAATTCAACACATCTATCATAAAATGTTGAACGAGACGATAACAGATAAATCCAGACAAAATGAGAATAATCATCAACAAACAGAACATAATAGGAAGAACCACCCATTGATGAAACCGAAGATGGTCCCCAAATATCAGAATGAATAACATTAAATGGGGATAAACAATGCACAACACTTGTAGTAAATGGTAAAGTAGTATGCTTGCCAACTTGACAACTAGCAACAATTCCAAAGAAACGTCTCCACTGGCCAGCATGAATCAATTTATGCCAAAGGGCAAACTCTTAACTAGAACCTTCCCTGTTGATGGATCGTATACCTAACACCTGAAAGAAGTAAAAAGAATATTAACCACCCTAGATCACACCACTGACTATCTGACAATAGATTCATGGATAGACTAGAAACATAGTGAACATCATATAAACAAATACTAGAATTCGTACAAACTCTACCATAATGTGGAACAAGAAATTTAGAACCATCAGTTGTATAAATCGGTGAAGAAGAAACTATAGAAATAAAAATACAAGAATCATATGTCATATGATTTGACATACCAAATTAGAAGTTGTAGAAATAAAAATAGAAGAATCCCATTTCATATGATTTGACGCACCAGAGTAAATGATCCAAGAGCCCTTACGTGAATGAGCAAACAATCCAGAAACTGAAGTAGTACCTTGACCAAGGCAAACAAGAGCCTGTTAATCATATCCTGGATGTCCGTATTGGTCAATGTAAAAGTCAAAGTTTGAATAAGAGTATGAGTCTTCCATAGCTTGACCAGCCTAGTATATTTTATATGTCCAAATTTCTTACAATAATGGCATTGCACATGAGTCATATCACTGGAAGACATTGAAACAAAGTTGGTGATAGACAATCAGCATTCTTCCCTAATTGATCACAATAAAAAAAAATATCCAACCTGAATATCAGAAGTGATAGTAAAAAATATTGCAATAACGAGCACTCGTAAATTGGAAGCGGCCGCAGTCTGATCTGGCCGATCTACTATGGTCCAGTCTATCCCGGCCAGGTTTGGTCTGGCCTGGCCCATTCTGGTCTGGTCTGGTCTGATTGTGCTAATTTGGGCTGGTTCAACTTGAACGCCTATACATTCTGCTAAAGCAAAGGCAGAGATGAAAAGAAGCAGACGACCAAACAGAGGTCGTCGGACTTGCGGCAGTGGACTTTCGGTGACACTGAGGGGTAATTAAATGAGGTCTTTGGACGGCGACTGCGATGGATGGCGACTGCGATGGACGGCAACTGCGATGGACGGCGACTATGATGGATAGTGACTGCGATGGATGGCGACTGCGATGGACAGCAAACAAAGGTCAGCAGATGGCCACGACGACGGATAGCAAATAGAGGTCGCCAGACGGTGGCGGCAACGGACAACAAACAGAGGTAGTTGGGCGGCGACAACAACAGCTAGCCTGTGTGCGATGAACAAGATGGCATCGAAACCCTAAATCCTTCGAGCATGTGTACGACGAACCCATATTCGATGTCCTTTACATGAAATCCAACGACAAATAAGATTTAAACTAGAAACAAGGATTACCAACGTGGTTCCAAGCAAAATGGTACCAAAATTGACTGAAATCGAGTAAGAAATTGGCAAATCAAAGTCGCTGAAACCCTAATCCGAATTGGGGAAGACGACGAGTCGACTTGTTCGTCTCGGCTGAGTTGAACCCGAGTCAATCGAAAATATACCTATTTGAACCAAATTTGAACTGAGTCGGACCGAGTTTGACCGATTTAAGCTCTGATATCATGATAACTTCAACAAAATCTGGTTAAAATGGGTTAACCTGTTTTATTTCATCAATCTGTTTACATTCAAACTCAATTACAATGTTGAATGACTAAACTACCTGTAAGGGTAAAATACAACAAATTACATAAATGTACATAATCTAGCACAACTCTCCCAGTTTCCCCTGCCACGCAAGAGGAAGCAATTCTTCAAGCAAAAGAACCAACAAGATTTTTCAATTCCCACGACGTGGTTATTGAGTTTATGACTTAGTTGATAAAAAAAATTTCCGCAAAAGAACCACGAGTCAGGTTCGACGATGCATTTTTCGTGGCTAGACAGGGGGGTCAAAATGGTTATCGAGTTTGAGTAATGCTAGACGCACCCAACGGACGCACCTAGTGGATGTACATGCTGACGTGGATGCCAGATAGCATCCACGTCAGCATTAAGGGACATAGAAAGGGCACGACTCGGGATAATAGGGAACAAATAAAGTCTCTTCGACCCGGACCCCGACCCCGACGGATGGAGAAGCTCTCGGTTGCGAGAGACCTAATGGGAAACGAAGGGAGACTCCGTTGGACGGAGAAGAGCTCGGGAAGCCGGAGACCCAGTGCAAAACGACACCAGAGACCCAGCTCGACACGACGCGGAGACCCAACTCCTCCCAAATCCAAAACGAAGCTCGGATTTCCCGCGCGAAACTCTTCCGTTCTTCCCTCCTCCGGAGAAGGCTACAAGGAGCTCCAGAAAAATCATTCTACGGTTTATTGAAGCTCTTCCGCGGTTCCCTGTGGATTATTCGAGGTAAGTTTTACCATTTCGTCGTCTTGCTCTCCTGAATCAATTCCGTAGTCTTGTTTTTTGGGTAAGCTTTTGGTTTTGTCCTGCTCTCCTAAGTCTTTACTGCAGCTTTTTAAATAAAAAATGTCTAATTCAGAAATCTGTTATTGAATTTGTGGAAGCTTCTGAGTTACAGTCCTTCAAGAAATTAAGCTAGCTTAAAATGCAGCAGAATACAATATGGTTGTGGGCCTCTTAGCTCAAAGCACTCAATTGCTAATAAGGTTTAGAATATTGTTGCATCTTATGAAGTACAGATTAATGTCTGCAATAATGCTGAAAAAGCTCAAGCTTAATGCTCCTCTCTCAAATTCTATATCAGGTCATGAAGATGGAAAGGCCATTTGGGGACTGAGGCTGAAGGCTACTCTTGATAGGGCTATAAGAATAACTGACGAGTACTCTTAATTGCTTCAATAATTATTTTCACAAAAAGTCCAAGTATGAGTTTGATAATTCTGTTGTTAATTGTTTTTTTTTGGTGTGCCTGGTTAAGTTTTGAACATTTAGGCTGAAATTTTAATGTTGTAAATTTTCTAATTTAGAGAAGTTGTTGTGGCCTTTCAGAAGTTAGGAAGAGCCCTTGAAATTCCTGAGAGTAGCATACACACATACCCTGAAGCAGAAATTCGTGCAAGGTATGGAGATTTAAGTCCCATTAGCAAGTAGTGTGTTTCTTTTGGCTTTCTTGTGCCGGCTAGATTTTACTTAAATTTAGATGGAATGGTTATTGGTGCAAGGTTTTGTATGCATCTTCAGGTATATCAAATTGCTTGGAAGTATTTACATGTAATCTGACTGTTGCTTTTAAATGTTTTATGAAGTGTAGTTTTTCAGGTCTCAAAACTTTGCTCACTTCTTTTAAAGTCAGTACGGGATATGCTGGGTTCTGAAGGTTGGGATGTTCTTGTCCCTGGAACTGTGCAAGGAACCGTTTTATTGGTATCTAAAATCATTTCAAACAACTAAAGAGAAAACGAACTAGGTTACTTTCGTTTCTGTAGCTTTTTGTCGTTCTTTTAGTTGTTTAGATCTTGATATGTTATTACCTTTGCCTCCATTATAGGTGGTTTTTTCACCGGTTGAAAGCGAGAAGAGAATCTTCAAGTCGCCAGATGATGCCAAGGGGAAGGTTGGTGTCACTGGCAGCGGCAAGGGTTTGACAGAATTTTAGAAGAAATAACATTTGCACCTTAAATGATCATGTGACAAGCATTCTTTTCGGGGTTTTTTACTAACTGTTCTTGGTCTATTTCAATTACAAGAAATTATTCCTCTTGTAAAGTCATCAGTAGAAAAGTCCAATTTTTACACTTCCTTGTAGTTCATATCTCCAAGTTTCATCGCCTCATTGAAACTCAAGATTGTATATTAAATTTCTGAGTAATAAAGATAATTTTTACACTTCTACTTTGTATTAAACTAAGCATGCAGAGGGAAACAATAAATGCCCTTCCCACCTAGTTGTATTTCTCTCTAGTATTGCAGGCAGAATGCCATTCTAAAAGTTGATATAATTGGCTTGGTTTACAAAATCGTTTTGTTATTTTCAAACACTGACATTTCAACGAAGCTAAAAGTGATAACGGCTCTCTTGAGATGAGCAATGGTGTTATCCAAATCCTATTGGGTTCTTCACGGAGAAGGAAACATTGGTGTTATCCAAATATAAAATAATACATAATATATAAGAAATATTTCTTATTTTACTATGAGATATTTACGCAGATCATTAACCAGCAAATGATGCTGCCGAGAATACAATGATTTCACATTCGTCCTTCCTCAATCAAAGATTTTTTTATTTTATTAGTCTCATTCAAAGATTTTAAAAAACAAGCTTATGTTCCTTTCCGGATCAGAGAAGAAACAATTAGTTACACAAGTATTTGGCAACAAATTGAAACAATAAAAATACACTGAAGTGAACATTAGAGTATGAGTAATGCTAGACGCACGTGGCTTGATAGGTGCGTCCACTAGGTGCAACTAGCAATATTATTAGAGTAAGCCATTCCTTAATATATTATTCAGACATTCTGATTTTCTTCTGGAAACCAATCAGATTTAAAGGAAGGCATAAAAGGTTTTGCATCATGGTTTTATATACGAATTGACCAGTTCTTCCTTTTTGTCAAATGATATTGTAGCTGCGTAAAGCAGAAAAGAAAAAGAAAAAAAAAGAAAAAAAACTGCACAACTACAACTATGGGCGTGCATCATCCTTTTCTCAAAAAATGCCTTCTGACGTACATCATCCCTTACTCACTAAGCTGAAGCTCTTTTCTCATCTGCTCTATGTGTTGGATGCACACCGATCCCTACGAGGCTTCCATGATCATCCACCATCATTCTCACTTAATTATGTTCCTTTCTAGAATCCTCATGTGGCTCAGCAACTGAAATGAAGGAAGTCTAGGCAGGATAGTTGGGTGGAACTGCTATGCACAAGGGAAGAAAGTGTAGATTCAGATGAACTACAAAAAGTAGATTGCTTCAACTACCAGGAAATATCTCAGCAAACAAAATATTCCACTGTAAAGTCAGAAAATCAAACATTAACACTGAAAAAATAAGATGCAGCTGATGACAATTACTTGGCTAAATAAAAGAGTTTTTCTTTCTCTGCTTTAGATGCAAAATGCTGGAAAAATAGAGAGAAACCAGAGAACCCAAAAAGAGGAAGAACAACACTAAGAAGCAACAATATTCTTAACCTTATTAGCAATTGAGTGCTTTGAGCTAAGAGGCCGACAACCAAAACAACCTTATGGTATTCTGCTGTATTTTAAACTACACTTCATAAAACATTTAAAAGCAACAGTCAGATACATGTAAATACTTCTAAGCAATTTCATGTACCTGAAGATGCATACAACACCTTGCACCAGTAACCATTCCATCTAAATTTAAGTAAAATCTAGCCGGCACAAGAAAGCCAAAAGAAACACACTACTTGCTAATGGGACTTAAATCTCCATACCTTGCACGAATTTCTGCTTCAGGGTATGTGTGTATGCTACTCTCAGGAATTCCAAGGGCTCTTCCTTGCTTCTGAAAGGCCACAACAACTTCTCTAAATTAGAAAATTTACAACATTAAAATTTCAGTCTAAATGTTCAAAACTTAACCAGGCACACCAAAAATAAACAATTAACAACAGAACTATCAAACCCATACTTGGACTTTTTGTGGAAATAATTATTGAAGCAATTAAGAGAACTCGTCAGTTATTCTTATAGCCCTATCAAGAGTAGCCTTCAGCCTCAGTCCCCAAATGGCCTTTCCATCTTCATGACCTGATATAGAATTTGAGAGAGGAGCATTAAGCTTGAGCTTTTTCAACATTATTGCAGACATTAATCTGTACTTCATAAGATGCAACAATATTCTAAACCTTATTAGCAATTGAGTGCTTTGAGCTAAGAGGCCCACAACCATATTGTATTCTGCTGCATTTTAAGCTAGCTTAATTTCTTGAAGGACTGTAACTCAGAAGCTTCCACAAATTCAATAGCAGATTTCTGAATTAGACATTTTTTATTTAAAAAGCTGCAGTAAAGACTTAGGAGAGCAGGACGAAACCAAAAGCTTACCCAAAAAAAAAGACTCTACGGAATTGATTCAGGAGAGCAAGACGACGAAATGGTAAAACTTACCTCGAATAATCCACAGGGAACCGCGGAAAAGCTTCAATAAACCGTAGAATGATTTTTCTGGAGCTCCTTGTAGCCTTCTCCGGAGGAGGGAAGAACGGAAGAGTTTCGCGCGGGAAATCCGAGCTTCGTTTTGGATTTGGGAGGAGTTGGGTCTCTGGCGTCGTGTCGAGCTGGGTCTCTGGTGTCGTTTTGCACTGGGTCTCCGGCTTCCCGAGCTCTTCTCCGTCCAACGGAGTCTCCCTTCGTTTCCCATTAGGTCTCTCGCAACCGAGAGCTTCTCCATCCGTCGGGGTCGGGGTCCGGGTCGAAGAGACTTTATTTGTTCCCTATTATCCCGAGTCGTGCCCTTTCTATGTCCCTTAATGCTGACGTGGATGCTATCTGGCATCCACGTCAGCATGTACATCCGCTAGGTGCATCCGTTGGGTGCGTCTAGCATTACTATGACTTAGCCGAAAAAGAATATTTCAGTACCTGTGACGTGGTTTTTCACGAAAACACATTTCCTTTTAGTGATTTACCACAATATTATTCGGATAATACTCTTGTTGAGCCATTTGGCTTTCTTCTTCATGTGGATTTGCCGACCCAAATCTGCAGCCCCAACCCTTCACCGAAAACACTATCACATTGTCCACCATTCCACCCATTTCTGATGAGTCCAACCCTACAATATCCACCTCTTCGCAAGTTCTCCCACTTGAATGGTTCCATCTTCGACCGAACTTGCTACACCTCCCGAGCATCCTCCGACCATTCAACGCACTACTAGGTCATCTCGTCCACCGGCTTACGTTCGAGACTTTCAAACCTATCATGCTGCTGCCCTCCGCCATGATCTTCCTCCATCCTCGTCCATCACCCACTAACCTCTACAAAGGTACATTTCTTATTCTCATCTCTCTGCTCCAGATCAATCTTTCATCTGTAACATCTCTCGACTGGTTGATCCAAAATGGATAGCTGCGATGAACGATGAGCTCTCTGCACTAGAACCAAATTACACATGGTTGTTGGTCCATTTGCCTCACAGCCATTGACCCATCAGTTTCAAATGGTTTATTAAATAAAACATCAAGTTGATGGCACTTTCGACCGATACAAGGTTCGTCTCGTTGCCAGAGGTTTCACACAACGAGAGGGTATCGATTATATAGAAACTTTTGCTCTGGTTCCCAAACTTACTTCTGTTCATTGTTTATTAATCATTTCTGAAGTTCGAAAATGGCCTTTATATCAGATGGACGTACAAAATGCCTTTCTTCATGGTGAATTACATGAAGAGGTTTATATGGCCCTCCCTCAAGGTTATGGTCGACAGGGAGAGAATGTGAATATGGTTTGTCAACTTAATAAATCTCTTTACGATTTTAAGCAAGCATCCAGTAGTTGGTTTCATCAGTTCTCTTGTGCAATTCAAGAAATCAGGTTTACACAATCAAAGGCCGATTATTCTCTATTCACAAAAGTTCAATGTACTTCTTTTACAATAATACTTTTTTACATAAATGACATAGTGATTACAGGGAATGACAAAAAGGCGTTTAGCAACCTTACGCACTTTCTCAGTAGAACTTCAAAATTAAAGACCTTTGGACCATTTAGATTCTTCCTTGGCATTGAATTCACTCGATCTTCAGCAAGAATCACTATTTCCAGAGAAAATACACTACTGACATACTAGAAGAGGTTGGTTTACTGGGACCAAAACCCACCGTCGTTCCTATGAACCAAATTCAGCATTGACAGAAACCGGGAGTATTGCACACAAAGATCCAACTCAATATCGAAGGCTAATCGGTAAATTAATCAATCTCACAATTACTCGGCCTAATATTACGGACTTTGTCAACACCCTAAGTCAATTCATGCAAGAACCTAAGTTGCATCATCTTAAAGCCGCATATCGATTGCTTCATTATTTAAAAATGGCACCAGACCAAAGATTATCCTTTTCATCAAACAATGAGGTTCACATAATTGGATATTGTGATGCCGACTGGATGATATGCCCAATTACACTTAGATCAGTGACAGGATATTGTATTTTTATTGAGAATTCCCTCATATCATGGAAGAGTAAGAAACAAGTTACAGTCTCAAGGTCTTCAACGGAAGCTGAGTATGGGTCCACGGCTGAGGCGACTTGTGAAATTACATGAACCAGCTACATTTTTTGTCATTAACCCGACTGCTTTTCACATTGCTGCCAATCATGTTCATCATGAGCGCACAAAATATATTGAACTGTGTTTTGTGAAATTACATGAAGCAAACCATTCATGGGAAAATTGAAAAAGGGGAAATTAAAACAACGCATGTCAAATCTGGAAATCAGATTGCAGATATTTTTACGAAACCACTACAACTACATTTTCACACACATCTCTACGAGTTGGGTGTGATCGATATCTACACTCCAATTTGAGGGGGAGTGTTAACCAAGCTAGCTTCCTTACTAGAGAGTCAGAGCTGTGTGATAGGAGAAGATTAAGGATCTCTTTGCCAGGAGAAATTGACCAGAGATATTTCTAGATCTAGAGAATAATCAGGATCCATAAATTGATATAGGTTACCTTTCTTTGTACCATCCGACTTGTACATAAACACATCGATGTAAAGAATTAAATACACACAATTACTATATTCTTTTACCAAATATTTTTGCTTGTTGCCTACCCTCTCTTTCTCTCTCGTTTCAATTTCGTTCCTGCCCATCAAGAGAAAAGGTTCACCGGCTAAGATTCTGATCTTGTGGTTGAACTCTACACTAGTGGAGCAAGCGATGAAAGCAACTGAATCTGATTGGTTGCAAAATTCCGATCTCTCTATTGTGCAAGAGGAAGCGGATTCTGGTACCATTTTTAACTCCAACTACGTCACAGTCATCTTCACACCCGATCAATCTCAGTCGGAAATGATGAGGTTCGTCACCGGAGCCGTCTTCCCGAAACCTGTGGTGGTTTTCAACCCTGGATGGAGCCATGAGGAGAAGAACGAATTTGATGAATTGGGCGCCTTCGCTAGGTCATTCGATGTAGTTAACTCCTTCATGGGATTGGAAATGAGAGGCCTTCAGAGCAGAAGAAAAGAAGTGCTGCAGAAGGGAGGGCCAGAGAGTCGTCTTGGTGGAGGACATTGGGGAATTGAAGGTGATAATAAGATTCAGGAAGAGGCCTATTGTAGGGGAGGTGGAGAACGTTCTGTACAATGTGATGGCTCGCAATTCCCCCTTGACCAAGTCTGTGAAGTTTGTGAGGGATCTGGTATCAAATGTAACAATAAAAAATTGAAATGTTAGCACTCTAGTTTTGATTCTCTAAGCCCTGAAGAATATTGTTAGAAAATACCCACTCTCGTTATTTCATTCGGTACCAACTTCTGGTATCGTCCCGATCAGAGGAAGTGGACACTAGTAGAAATCAAGTTTTTACCGGGGGTTTACAAAAATAACCGCCGGCGAATAAAGAAATTACCGGCAGTTATAAAATAAACCCCCAGCACAAGTGGAAAATGGAGAAAACCGCCATTAAAACACATTTAACGGCGGTTTTCATAAAGCTCGCTGATGAAGATCCTTTTTCCTAGCGGTCTCCTCATAAACCGCCGTTACGCGTTGCTTTAATGGCGGTTTGCAAGAAAACCGCCACGAAAATAGTCGTTTTCAATGGCGGTTTTGCGAAACTCCGCCAGTGATTTCGTTTTTTGCTGGCGGTTATAATCATATCCGCCGTTAAATAGTTTTAATGGTGGGTTTCGAGAAAACCGCCACCAAACGTCACATTTTCAATGGTGGTTTAGAATTGTGCTTTTTTCTGGCGGTTATGATGTTAACCGCCGTTAAATCGTTTTAATGGCAGTTTTCTGTAAAACTGCCACCAAAAACGTTTTTTGTTTGTAAGCTTTCTTTTATGTATTTTGTAATTTAAGTATCCTTTGCCGGCGGGTGTTGTTAAACCGCCATGAAATCTTTGTTTGCCGGCGGAAATGGGCAAACCGCCTGCAATACTATTTTTGTTTAATGGCGGTCTTTTCGTAACCGTCGTTGAATGGCTCGTTTCTAATTTTCCCAAATTTGGCTTTTGCCTTTCTGTCGGGCGTTTTTTCTCCCGCGAAACTCCCCAAACGCTCCTCTTCTATGTCTCCGGCGTGAATCGGCGTCAAAAATCCTTCTGCATTCTCCGTCGTCGCTGTGTCGTGCTTCGCTGTCACCGCCATTGTCGCAATCATCGCCGTGGTCTCTGGAATCGTCGCCGTGGTCTCTGGAATCGTCGCCATGGTCTCTGGAATCATCGTCGTGGTCTCTGGAATCGTCGCCGTGGACTCTAGAATCGTCGCCGTGGTCTCTGGAATCATCGTCGTGGACTCTGGAACCGTCGTGTGGCGTGCGTGGTCGCGAGCAAAAATCCTTCATCGTGTCGGTAAATATTAGTTCTCATTTGTCTTTTAGAATTGGAGAGTGGAAAGACAAAAGCTTTTTAGAGACCTGTAAAATTATTTTTGCCTCGCGGCTTTTATGCGTCTGGAAGGACTTAAGTATATTATAGAACTAACCTATACTTGTTTATACACATATATTTCTTAGAACTTTGCCTATTCACGGGATTGCTGGTGCTGTTTTGACTATCTTGTTCTCTCTCCTCCTTGTGGATTTTGTAGTTTTCAACTTCAGCCATCTTGGTTCTCCAGAATTTTTAATTTTTAACTTCTGGTGTACTTTTAAGTTTGAGATTTCAGTATCATGTAAGGAGGAAGCCCTTCTTGTTCCTCTTTCACAGTTATGTTTAAAAATTCTCAGATTGCTAAAATTCGGAGGTTGTTCTGGTAGCAATTTAATTTGAAGTTGGAGGGATTCCAAGATGATCCTCGAAGACCTTATGCCTCCCCTAAGAGAAACCTACTATATCAAATTTGTTTTTGCTTCACATTTTTCTTTCAAAAGGAGGTTTCTGTACTTTCTTCAAAATGTCACTACTTTTTTTCATAAAGTAGTTAAATACAAATAGTTAACTGATTTGTCAAGATATAGTTGTATAACTGCTGCTATTGTCTCAGATAAGTTATTTGATTGCATTGTTGTAGTGCCAACAAATGGATATTGAATACACGTTCTGCCAGATGCTCCACCTATGTACCTCATCAAAGGTCGTGTATGTATCTAACCCAATAATTTTTTTTAATCTTTATAATTAGACAGTGTAACATTTATTTAGAGTCAATCAAGTGTTGTGATTTAGTTTTTTAGTTGTTTATGCACTTTGTTTGTAAAGGTAGAGGAGTTTTCCTGGGATAGTTAATATGTTGTGTCAGGGAGGTTAAAATGTAACTCCTGATCAGAGAGAGATCAGAGAGAGAGAAATCTCAGAGAGAGCTCAGAGAGAGAGAGCTCAGAGAGAGAGTTTAGAGAAAGAGAGCTCAGAGAGAGAGTTTAGAGAGAGAGCTCAGTGAGAGAGCTCAGAGAGAGAGCTCAGAGAGAGAGATCAGAGAAGCTGCTTCATATTTATTTTGATAAATTAGATCTTCAAACTATTAGATCTTCAAACCATTAATTTTCTAAACCAATCATTACTACTCATGCAAGAGTAATTATTTGAATTCCTTTCTGTTTTAATATTGCAGTAAATTCTAGACAACCAAGGAAAGGAAACATCAGTCACTTGAAAAGTGAGTAGTCTTCTAGATCTCCTCTTGTTGTTTATTGGTTTTCTCTTTGTTGGTAAGATGTTCTTTTCTATCTACGTAAACTTCATTATATCTGAAAAGATTTCATTGTCCTTGTAGAAGCAGTAGTAGAAATCAGAGAGAGAGATCAGAGAGAGAGCTGAGAGAGAGAGAGAGATCAGAGAGAGAAATCAGAGAGAGAGATCAGATGGAGAGATCAGAGAGAGAGATCAGAGAGAGACCAGAGAAATATCAGAGAGATCAGAGAGAGAGATCAGTGAGAGAGATTAGAGAGAGAGATCACAGAGAGAGATCAGAGAGAGATCAGAGAGAGATCAGAGAGAGAGATTAGAGAGAGAGATCAGAGAGAGAGAGATTAGAGAGAGAGATCAGAGAGAGAGATCAAAGAGAGATCAGAGAGAGATCAGAGAGAGATCATATTAATATTGTATGGTTTTTAATTTTTTCTTGTCTTTTCAGTTGCCGGTTGGTGCTTGAAATTAAGTGTTGGATAGATAAACTCCTATGGTGTGGACTCGTTGTAGGTGGATTTTTCCCAAGACACTAAAGGTAGATTACGTTTTACATTAAAAAGTATTATACATCATGCTTTAAATAGTATACATTAGTCTCTTCTGATTGGTGTGCCTTTTATATTTTGGTTAATCTGAGAGAGAAATGTTGTAGTCCATTTTAATTCGATTTGTTTATGTATATATAGGTTCAGGTTCAACTCTTTTGTTTCCATTTGCTCCTTCCCTTTGCACTCTCACACTCTAACAGGGCATGGGAGAGGAAGGTAGAGGGAGTTATGGACTATCTTAATGACAAGAACTGGATGTACCGATATAGGAATAAACATGACCGGTGCCATCCTGAGTTTGTGGGAGGCACTCGTTTCTTCATTGAATATTCCAAACAATACACACTTGTCCAAAGTAGTGGTACAATGAGATGTCCATGTCTCAAATGTGCGAATAGATATTCATTTAATTGTGAGACAGTGGAGTACCATATAGTGAGGGAGGGGTTTGTTCCACATTACACTGTTTGGCACTACCACGGGGAACCACAATTTGTGCATGAAGAGAATATTGAGGTTGAGACCAGACACGGGCCTGAAATGTCTCAGTGGTTGAATGATGCTTTCATGCGAGAGGTGGATGTAGATGGTGCAGAGGGTGTATGTGAAGACCCAGAGTTAAATCGATTTGAACAGTTAATGGACGAGGCAAAGAAAACCCCTCTATGATGGATGTGAAAAATTCTCCAAGCTTTCCTTTATGGTTCATTTATTTCAACTGAAGTGTTTGAACAAATGGAGTATCAAGTCATTCTCAAATGTCTTGGCACTTATTAAGGAGTCTCTTCCCTCGAGCAATACCCTTCCGCACAATTGGTATGAATCCAAAAAAATGATGGCTGATTAGGGCTAGATTACCACATAATCCATGCTTGCCCCAATGATTGTGTGCTTTTCAGGAAAGAATACAAAGATTTGAACAGTTGTCCCAAATGTGGAACATCGAGATTGATTGAACGGAAAAACAATAGGAAGAAGAAGGGTGGGAAACCGGCTAAGGTTCTTCGTCATTTTCCATTATGATGAATTTGTCATGTACTTCCAATGTGAAGTCTGGGATTTGTTGCCAAGAGGACTTCTAAATTGTGGAAACAGGTCGTTATTTATCTCTTCCTGTTGTATTAACCTGACCTTGGATGTAATTAGCCTAAAGTCTTAGTAATCTGGCAGCATAAACTTTTTGAATGAGAATCTTTTCATTGCCCTGGTTTGATCAATTTTAGTCACATATTTTATGTTTAATTTCTGCAAATGTTATGTGTCATATGTGAAAGATATGCAAGGCACGTGGTTCAAAATTTATGACACCCAGGTAACATTTTAAGAGTGAGTTGTGTCTTTGTTGTTGTAGTGCTTAGGAGTTGTAAGGTCCCATATTGGAGGAGAAGGGTGCGTAGCTTCCTTCTACTTTTCTACAGTGGTTAATTTGTACTTTAACTTTCACTAAACCATGTTTTTTCCATTTGAACCCTATATATATCCTAAACATATATGCTTTGCTGCTAGGTAGAAGACCCCAATTATGAGGCCTTCAAATTGTATCTTCCAAGAATTTATGATTACATGCGGATTGCTGAAGACGGAATGAAGATGAAGGTGTCATAAAGATTGTTATTTCTATTATTACATTAGTAGAAGAACTGGATCTTCTTCTTCATCATTTTTCCTCACTTTTGTAAAACCAGATTTTTGGCCCACATTGTAATCTTTATTTATATTTTCTATAAAGTGCAATTGTTGGGATCTATTGTAATTGTAGATTGTAAATTCTGTTTAATAGGTTGTCATAAGCTGACAGATAAAAAAAAATTGAATTTAAAAAAAAACCACTTTGCCGGCGGTTTACCAAAACCGCGAATAAAAAAGAAATTTTTAATGGCGGTTTTAAAAATCCGCCATTAAAAACTATATAACGGCGGGTTAAGACAACCGCTGGTAAATAACGGACAATATGTAACGGGGGTTTCAGCCAACCACCGTTAATAATGAACATTTACATGGCGGTTATCAAAACCGCCAGTAAAGATATTTATTGGCGGTTTACCGAACAACCGCCGGCCATAAGCAAGGCCTTTGCTGGCGGTTTTCAGAAAACCCGCCGGCAATAAGAAGAGACTCTACTGGCGGTTTTCGAAAAACCGCCGGGAATAAGTTACAACTTTCCTGGCGGTTTAATGTTCCGCCGTTACTAAGCAATTTTTTACCGGGCGTTAAAACCGCCGGCAAATGCGCCGGCAAAACATTTACCGACGCTATTTTTACTGGCCGTTTGAAAACCGCCGGGAAAACTAATACCGGCAGTTTTAACCTCTTTGTGGCGGTTTTGCAACCCCCATTAAAAGTATGATTTCTACTAGTGGGAAGTCAAATAGAATCAGACATACTTTTAAGAAGATGAAGAAGAAAGGAAGACGACGATAGTCAATACAATTTTTCCATGTCTTCTTTCATACAATTGTACTATTTAAATACATAAATCCATAACGGAATTCTAATTGGCTGTCGTGCTAAAACCGACTGCTGTTCTGTAACTCATGTTAGCCATCCTTGTATTTAGGATTGGGTTTAGGAGTTCTAATTGACCGTCTAACTCCTGGTTCTTCACGTTCTATATCAACTTCCCACTTTAATTTACTAGATTAAATTAATCCATGCATCTAAATGGATAAATGAGTTATTTCGATCTTCATTTGTCATTACCATAAAATTAATCTAGTAGCTACATTTACTCTTTTGTTACAGAGAAATTTTAAGACTTTATTGAGCCAAAATATTCTCATGAAACATTTTCTATTAGCTAGAACACCCACAGTCCAGATCTAATAGCTTGATGTGGTTGTTGTTAAAGGAAATAAATATAACGCTTAACCTAAAATTAATAAACTAATTGAATTAGCTGATCCTTTTGTTTGGAAGACAACAACACTACCGAATTCTCACTCCAAGCCAAGCATGTAGAACTTTTAAATATTTTCATCTTTAATGTTCAGTGAGGACTATGACAACATAGACCAGATTGAAGCTCCATTTGAACTTTTAGACAGAAAATAATTTACATTTGTTTCATTATCATTTTATGTGGAGGACATTATCCAACTTGGCTACAAAATAGCAAAGAGTAAAGCTAGACACACCTAGTGGATGTACCTATCTAAAGTAATGCCTTTAAAAATTTTTAAAAATATATTTTTTAGATAAAATCCTATTTTCTAGAGATAAACCCTAGGCATCAATGGCTTAGATTAACGTGTACATCAGATTGGTGCGTCCGCTGGGTGCAGCTAGCATTATTCAATAGCAAAACCCATCCTCACGCTCTGCCTGATCATAAAGGGCTTTTGCATTAATCTCAATTCAACTTATGATCCTAGAGATTGAGTGATTGCAACGGAAGGGAAGGAACCGGATCATGACCAATATTAAGAAAATTAAGGTCTTATAAATTGGAGAATACCATTTTCTAGCGTTGAAGAAACAGGCAGATCGAAGCAAAACAGGCAACGAACGGGGGTATAGTACTCGATGTCCTAATGCTCAAAACTCCGTTCTCCAAGAAGAAACGGGGCAAGAAGCCGCGCCAGTGACCGAATCAAGGCTTAGCTGTGGCAATGTTGAATGTAGATAGGAAGAGTGCGAGAGATTTCTTTATCCATCGAGCTTGAGACGGGGAAAGAGTCGCAGTTTAAAATCCGAAAATTGAAAATCTACCCAATCTTTCACTGGGTATTATGGGCCAATATCCCGTCCTATCTTAACGCTACCTCATAAAAGTTAAAAGCTTAATGTAGGCAACAAAAACAAAATAGAAATATAAACACTTACATCGAAAAAATCTACCTATATTCAACGTACAATGTACTAATTGAATTGTATTTTGGAAAAAACCCCTTAATCAAATAATATAATTCGTAAAAACATAGGTAAAATTGTAAAAGTGAGGAAATAATTGTATTTTCTTTTATCCAAAAACAATGTAATTGTATCACCGTTGTGAATGCTGAGGAACATTCTTCTTCCTCTTCGTGTTATTTCAAAGTCATCTCGATTAATATTTTTCTGTCTTATACCTTCTTAGTTTTGATTTGAGAGGGACCGTGGAAAATTAAAACTGGGACTAGGGGAGGGGACCCTGGGAGAAAAGTGGAGAAGAGCAGGACAGGTAGCTGACTCCATAAACAGCACTATTGAATGGTGGTCTCGATACGGACCATCCTTTTCTACAAGAGGAAGAAGGACACCTTCCGTCGTCTAACACCATTTTTCCAAAGACTGAAAGGAAATACTACCAAACGGTCCTCAAATCTAATTTCACGCGGAAGTTGGAATCCAGAAAGTATGAAAAGGGATCAAAGAAGTAAGAAATTAAGTAATAAATTGGTTGGTCCCATCGGTCTATTTAAGGGAAAGTCTCGCAACATTCCTCTTTCTGAATGCTTCAATGAGCTCGGGTACGTAACATGCTTCCGTCTCCGGTCGAGGTAAAAAAAATATATTATTTAATTTTATGTAAGAGCCGCTGTGTCCGGACACAGCGGCTGTGCCCGTATCATTACTCTTTCACAAAGAATAATGATTCGGGAACAGCCGCTGTGTCCGACTCGGACACAGCGGCTGTGCCCGTATCATTACTCTTACTCTTTCACAAAAGGGGGCCATCGACTGTGCCATTTCCTTAGAACCTGTAAGGAAAACGTCTCCCTCGGGCAAACTTGTTCGTCTCCTTTTGAGAAAACATTTTTTTCCCGAGAAAGCAGAGTAGAGAGATGACGACCACATGTGCTAAATACCACCCGTAATGTCGGTGTTATCATCTCGATAATACCATGTAGGAAGCCTTCTCGGGTAGAAAGAGACGATGAAGTTTATATGCGTCAACTAAAAATACAATCTTCCTGTCGGAAATTATTGCAATCGACAATTGACTGGACTAAGAGTTGCCCTGTGTGTCATTGACTTGGTCCGTCTCCGATGATGTGAAGAAGAAGAAGAAGAAGAAGAAGAAGAAGAAGAAGAAGAAGAAGAAGAAAGAAGAAAAAGTGTTAAGAAAACAGGGGTTCGACCTTTCCACCCCGTGAGGCAATCGCCGAAGCAGATCCAGCCATGAATTCCTTCCAGTACTTCACTCTCTTATGTAACGCATATTTGGCCTTCTTCGGCAGCTGCAGTACGAGTGAAGAATTATTGGACAAACTCGACTGCGGAAACAATGGAAGTTCCCAAGTGAGCGACCGCTTTACGCAAAACCTACAGGCCTTCCTTAACGCGTCATCCTCCAGAATTTCAGGCAAGAGCTTCTACAACAACTTCTTTGGGCGAGGGGAGGACCGTGTCTACGGCCTGGCGCTTTGTAGATACGATATCGCTTCCTCCATATGCCAAACTTGCCTCGGAGAGGCGAGATACATCATTTCGCAGCGGTGCCAAAAAACAACCCATGGGATCTTGTGGCGCCTGCCTTCATGCTTCGTCCACTACGAAGCTTTCAACTTCTTCGGAGTGGTAGCCGGCGGCGAACCCGTCATCTTTAACAATTCCGATTCAAATGATAACAGTCTCGCGGTATACAATTTCATCCCTCAACTCATAAAAAATGCTTCTGAAGCGCCCTCCCTTTTTGCTGGGGAACCTCTGGATGACAAATATGGAGTAGCACAGTGTACTCAAGACCTTACCGGGACAAATTGTTCCTTGTGCTTGAATATCCTGTGGAAAAAATATTACGAGCAGTGCTGTAAAGGGCTGAACCGGTGGCAAATTCTTGCCGCTAGCTGCTATATAATGTATGACGACATCAAATTCTTCTCCGATTCCTCCAGATCGGCAGCTCAAGGTATTCCCAGCAATAGCAGAAATCCAGGCAGGATCACGTCCAACGACCCTCCAACATCATCCACCACCCCACTCGGAGCTGCTCCAGGTTGGTCGTGTCATTTGTGGTTCTAATTTTCTAGCTGATAATAAAACTTGGGAGAAAGACATTGCAGTGGAAGAAGCAGCTGCCGAGAGCACTCTTATGTTTTATTTTTGCTTGTTTACAAACGTACATGTTGACCTGTTTCCCTTTACAAAATCAGGGACAGTTTCAGAACCCAATTCATGGACGAAGAGGAGAGTGTCGTTAACTGTACTCTGGATCGTGATTGTTTGTGTTACGGGACCGATTGTATTACTTGGTCTTGTTAGTTCTTATGCTTACTGTTCATGGAGAAGGGGAAGGCAGAGGAGAGGTAAAAATGAAAATAATCATCAGGCTTTGATCATTTCAGTGTGTTGGATCTACGATAAGCTAAATATGGTGTAAATATTAATGCTCTCTCCCACCTGCAGGGGAGGATATTAGCCAACAAGCGCTTCTCAAGGCCCTGGGACGTATAGGTAGAAGCGAAACCATCTCAGAAACCATCGCGGACAAAGAGGATGATATTATTGGATTTGATCTGCCATTGTTAGATTTAGATACCATTGAAACGGCCACAAACGACTTCTCTGATTTTAACAAGCTTGGAGAAGGAGGATATGGACCTGTTTACAAGGTAAAATACCGTCTTTATATATAGCAGAAACTAGTTAAGACGGAAGTATAATTATATATATTATACTGGTTCCAATTCTGAAATGAAATTCTCACAGGGTATCCTACCTGATGGAAGGGAAATAGCGGTCAAGAGGCTGTCGAGAAGCTCGGGACAGGGACTGACCGAGTTCAAAAACGAAGTTAATCTGATTGCTAAACTTCAGCACAAAAATCTGGTCAGACTCTTGTTTTGCTGCATCGAGAAGGAAGAGAAACTGCTGGTATACGAATACATGGCGAACAAGAGCCTAGATGTCTACCTCTTTGGTAAGCTTCCCCCCTTCCTCTCTCTCTACTCGGCGTGACCATTCATCATACATCTAATACACATTGTTTTGATACCTACCTTCCTTATATCAGATCCAACGAAACGCGATAAATTGGACTGGGGAAGACGATTAGACATTGCGAAAGGAGTAGCTCGTGGGCTTCTGTATCTTCACGAAGACTCCCGCCTCAAAATCATCCACAGAGATATGAAAGCTAGCAACGTGTTGCTGGATCATGAGATGAACCCAAAGATATCAGATTTTGGCATGGCCAGAATTTTCGAAGGGACTCAGGACCAAGCTAATACAAACAGAGTTGTTGGGACATAGTAAGTGTAGAATTTAATGTTCTTCAGGCACTGTAATATTCTCTCGCCCATTAATGGCTTCTTCTGATCACCACGATGTTGAACAGCGGTTACATGGCTCCCGAGTACGCTATGGAAGGACTCTTCTCGGTGAAATCGGATGTCTACGGCTTCGGTGTCTTACTACTAGAGATACTCAGCGGAAGAAGGAACACTGGATTCTACCGCTCCAAACAGGCCTTAAGCCTCCTTGAATTTGTACATGTTTCTTCCAAAAAAAAACACCAATTTAAAGATATCGATCTTAATCTAACAAAATTCTAGTGACAAAGTGATTTATTTTACAGGCATGGCGACTGTGGTGTGAAGAAAGAGGAGTGGAACTGATAGACCCTTTGATCTCCGGCTGCTCGAATTCCAAAACCGAAGCCCTGAGATGGATTCAGATAGGGCTGCTTTGCGTTCAACAGGACGCTGCGGACAGGCCAACGATGTCATCCGTTGTTCTAATGTTGGGAAGTCCGTTGATTCGGCTGCCGCAACCAAAACAACCTGCGTTCTCGGTGGGGAGAGAAGCCATAGAAGAAGTGGGTCAGTCGTCCTCGAGCCACAACACTTGCTCAGCAAATCAAGTCACAGTGACCCAAATGGAACCTCGCTGAGCCATTAAAATGTCAAACGGAAGAAACCCAACTATGTATATTTCTCACAAGCAGCTGGATATTAATTAATTATTATTAGTTATTACAACCTAAAGATTATTTATGTGGAATAAATGGATATCCTGTCTCTCGTGGGCCATTTATGTGTGGCTGTGAACAACCCATCCCAGCTGCACCGGGGGAAAAAAAAAACCCTGTTTCTGTTCCGTATTTGCTCTGTTTTCCGTCGAATGGCTTCCGGCGTCCTGAAATGCCCAATACCCCTAATGCTCCAAACCCCAAGTTTCTGTTCTCCGTCTTCTCATTCCAGGCACCTTTTCACGTCTCTCTTAGAACAGTCGAATCTCCATAAGACCCATCTTTCCGTTTCCCTCCAAAAGCCTTCTCGCCTGTTGAAATTTCAATGTCGATCTCAGACGGAGCAGCTCTCCGAGTCCCCCCCTGCGACGAGAGAGGAAGCGATTCTTCAAGCAAAAACATGCCTTTCCTGCTCTTTATCCAAACCACTAAACAACCCACGACTCGCCGGCAAGCTGAAGAAAGTGAAGCAACCGAGGTTCCGAGTCGAGATTCCGGTCGTCGACGATTCGCCGGAATCTCTCACCCAGCTCGCTTTCGATGTTTTGACAGACTTGCCCATCAAGAAAAAAGGGTCACCGGCTAAGATTCTGATCTTGTGGCCGAACTCTACCTTGGCGGAGCAAGCAGCAATGAAGGCAACTAAATCTGACTGGTTACAAAATTTTGATCTCTCTGTTGTGCAGGAGGAAGCGGATTCCGGTACCCTTTTGAGCTCCACCGATGTCGTAGGCTTCTTCACACCCAATCAATCTCAGTTAGAAATCATGAGGTCTGTCGCTGGAGCCGTCTACCCGAAACCCGTGGTGGTTTTCAATCCCGGATGGAGCCACGAGGAGGAGATCGAATTTGGTGAATTGGGCGCCTTCGCCGGATCCTTCGATGTGGTTTACTCCTTCATGGGATTGGAAGTGAGAGGCCTTCTGAGCAGAAGAAAAGGAGTGGTGCTGAAGAAGGGAGTGCCAGAGAGCGGAGACGGGTGGGTCGTCTTGGTGGAGGAGAATGGGGAATTGAAGGTGATAACAAGATTCAGGAAGAGGCCTACTGTGGGGGAGGTGGAGAACGTTCTGTACAATGTGATGGCTCTCAATTCCCCCTTGACCAAGTCTGTGAAGTTTGTGAGGGATCTGGTATCAAATGTAACAAGAAAAAATTGAATTTTTTTAGCACTCTGGTTTGGATTCTCTAGCCCTGAAGAGTATGGTTAGAAATTACCAACTCTCGTTACTTCATTTAGTACAACTTCCGACTTTAATTTACTAGATTATATTTAGCCATGCATCTAATAAATAAATGAGTTATTTTGATCTTCATTCATTTGTTACCATAAAATTAAATCCATCATTTAGAAATATTCAAGGTCTGCCATAGATTTTTTTTTCCTCATTTGCATTGGTCCCATGGGTCGATATAAGGGAAAGTTTTGGTATTCATCTTTCTCCTAGTGTCCTACCATAATTATACTTCTATTGTAGTTACATGTGTTTATTTTGATTTCCTCATTGGATTATCGAAAGTTACCTAAACCACTTGTAATTCTTGTCTATATGCACACAACTTGATTGTCAATTAAATCAATCAAACTTTACCACTTTACATGGTATCAAAGCAAACCCCACTTCCAAATCTAGGTCATCTTCTTCCTTGCGCCTCGTCTTCCTCGTTTTGCTTCGTCTCATTCAATGGCCAACACTTCTCCTCAATCCTACACTACATCCTTTGTTTTTCATGTGTTGACCCCTGTATCACAAACTTGCAGTCGCACATTTGATCTCAGCAGCACCCTTGGTCACTATCCTATCAATGTCTCAAACATCTCATACCATGAGTCGATCAAATTAGATCGACAAAGCTATCTTCTCTGGCACAAATAGATGGTGTTTGGGCTCAAGAGCCAACGAGTAATGGGGTTTGTTGATGGCTTCATCATTTCTCCTCCACATATAATTCACTCTGGGGCTACTGACCCATGGTCCTTAATCTGCACTACACTTAGTGATACGTCCTCAACCAAACTATCCAAAGTTGGATAGTCTCCACTCTGTCCGATTCTGCACTCGGCTACACACTCGGCCTCCCTATGGCACTTGCAATGTGGCAGAAACTTCGTTCTGCCTATGGTTCTTCTTCTCAATCCCGGCTTAATCACCTTCGTTTTTCAGCTTTTGACGCTGAAAAGGGGCTCTCTCTCTCTATGATTGTGTATTTGGGTAAGATACAGTGCATCGATGATCTGGCTGCTTCAGGTCAGCCTCTTGACCTTTATACTATTAAACATTATGCAGTTAGTGATCTTGGACAGGAATTTGAATAATTTGTGCAGGTAGTCACTAGTCAAGAAGAACCAGTTTCGTTCGAGTCTCTCCAAAATATGCTCCTTTCTCTGGAACATCGCCTTCAGATGATTGAAAACCCTTCCTCTATTGATACTTCAGCAGGTCCATTGGCCAATGTCGCCACCCATGGCGGAAAAGGTCGCAATAACGACAAAGGTCATGGTCACTCCAATCATGGGCGTGGTCTAGGAGGTTGTGGCCAAGAGGCCAAGGTTAGAATGATAATAGTTATATCCGACCTGCCTGTCAGATATGTTCGAAGCTCGGACACTCGGCTATACAATGCCGAAATCATTTCAATCTCGCTTTTGAGCCAACCATGACTCCACAGGCGTATTCCACTGTGAATGCCTCAGCGTGGTATACAGATTCGGGTGCTTCTCATCATATATCAGTTGATGCATCTCTGCTGATTAGTCAATTTTATGTTAGTTTTTACCCATACGTTTTCAATGTTGCTCAATTGAAAGTGGTTAGTTTAAGCTCATTATGTCTTTCATATGAAGGATATTCATCAAACATGCCCGAAGAGCAAACTCTGAGAATATCAGGCTAAAAGAGCCCAAAAACCGACGAATTTTCCTAAGTTCCAACCAAACCAGCAGAGCTGGCGCCACACGAATTTACTGAGCGGACCCGTGGCGCCACACATAGCATTTTGGTAGTCATAAAGAAGGTCTGCACCACAACACAGTTGTGCCACACCACAACAGATCTAGGTCACGCCACGGCACAGCGGGTTTGTGCCACATAACAATAGGCAAAGAGAACAATCGTCGGAATTTATAAACGAGGTCAGCACCCGACCTCAAATTTAGGTTCCTATCTTTGAACCCCGTGCGCTCGTGCAAGGCCCCAGACTCATTAAGTCGGTGGTGACTCGCATAGGGAAAATTGGCCTGGCACCACAGCTCACGAGTCTAACGCCATTGACGTCGAGCTCCAATATGGTGAAACCATCATTGTTCTCTCCAGCAGCCTATAAATAAAAGACGAATTGAAACTTGTAAGGGAGTTGTCATTTGGTTTTCCAATTTATCAAGTTGCAGAGTGAGTGCTTTAAGGAGAGGGAGAAACTCTGAGTAGTGATACTTGGAGGAGGAGAGCTTCTTGAGCGGTGTTTCAGCTCAAGAAGAATAGCTAAGGAGTTAAAGTTTAAGTGTCTCAGTCAATCTTGAGATATTCCAGGAAGGGGAGACCAGGCTTGTGACAAGGGTCTGTGTATCTGCTTGGGTTCGTGTGAGGAGTCCAAGGGAACTCTCCGGACCGGAGGATACTGTGGTTTGCAGTGTAAGCCAAGAGAGAAGAGACATCATCCCCTTGGCAACGGAAGGAGATATCCTGACATTTCTGGGGTCTCACCTTAAGCTTTTCTCTTCTTACTTTTATCATATATATTAGTTAATGTTTATATGTTAGACATGGATCTGATGAATATAATGTGGTATTTTTCCTTTCTTACTTCAATGTCTAGCTAAAACCTCTTAAGGGGGTGTGGATCTGTTGTGTCTATGCATCTTTAGTACGACTGTTCCATGTTTCAAGCGTTATTATGCCACTGATGTGTAGTTGATGTTTGGACTTCAATGTCGGTATAGAGAGTTACTACTTGGTGTGGTCTATAGGGCCGTGTGCAGAGGGTCAGGCATCCTAACTCTTAGGGCATTGAGACTAGAACACTGTAGCACATAGATCCACACTACCCTTTGCTTTTGAATAATAATTCTCCTAGTTCGTTCTCCTCAAACTTCTCCAATTTAGCAGATAATTGAGTAGACATGACAACTTTAACTCAATATGTCTGGGATCAAGATATGGGTTATTAAGAATAGGTTCGGTAGTTCATTCAGTTCTTGCACAAATATTGGGCCAAGGTTAGATTGATTTACTGTTTTATTTGTCATTGCTGAGCATTGTATCTTAGACTGAATTGATGCATGTTGTGTCACCCCAGCCATCTGCTCACTGACAGCGCACATTACACAGGCCTGAATAAGGTCCATCTCGGCAAAGATTCAGGTTTGACTCTCTCCTCTATTGATTCTTATCGGCTCAGTCCCTAGGTTACCCTTCGAGATGTTCTTCATGTAGCATCTTAAAGATTTTCTATATACTTAAAGAAAATTTTAACATTAAAATGGTAATGCAAAAAACATTATTGTGTACCTGGTTTCATTGATTCGATGTAGATTCCTCAAGTTATGTTTCTCTCTTCATGAACCCATGAGCGACTTCCTGATGAAGAGGAACGTACATGCCTACCGGGATGGAGAGAGGACCAACTTAAATAGGAGTTTAAAACCCTAATTACCACTTTCCATCAAAGTGGGTTTCCTAAAGCCACTAGGATTTGTGGGGCCCAATAATAGTATAGGGCATGTGGGACGCTTAAGGAAATAAAATATTTCAACATTTAATACTTGGCCAATGTGTTACTTTAAACTTAATGTGCATAGATAATGTCAATCCTTACTCACATTGGTTTATGATAATATTATTATTAAGCGAAAAAGTAATATGGATCATAGTCATTCAACATCATTAATTACAATATAGTTCCTTCAATGTATCACAATACTAGTTTTATACTTAACATGACTAGTAATAGGAAATAAACCACAATGGTCCTAAAATAATGTTGTATCCAAAAACCAATCTTGTTGTCAATCATATCATCATTCACGTATATAACATATGATAAACAACAATCAGACACAATACTTAAAAGAGCTCATAGTGTCAAATTCATAAAGAGTCAAATATTAGAATCAGTAATACCCATCCTTTCAACATGTTCACAAAAGGTTGTTGGGTTTAATCTTTTTGTTAAAGGATCATCGATCATAAGTGCTAATGTGCACAATTGACACTCTTTGTTTCTGAACTTCTTCTTTAACGGCAAAGTATTTAAATTCCATATGTTTAGTACATTTGGAATACTTGTTGTTTTTAGAGAAGAAGACCGTTGAGACATTATCACTATATATTTTTAGCAATTTGGCAATACATGTTGACAATTTTAAGCCCTGAAATAAAGTTTTGCAGCCATAAACCATGAATGGTGGCCTCAAAACATGCCACAAACTCAGCTTCCATAGTGCTAGAAGCAATGACAGACTGTTTAAAAATGTGTTTTAAAAATCAAACCGACCCGGCCAGTTCGACCGGGTTCAACTGGAACTGGGGATTTGAACGGTTCGGTTTGCTCAAAAACCCGAAAATGGTCAAAAACTGGTTGACTGGCCGGTTTTAGCGGTTCAACCGCTGAACCGTGAATCGGACCAGGCCGATTGAACCGATTTAGTAACCTTTTTAGCATTGTTAATAGTTTTTGTAATTTTAAACTTGTTTTTTGTATATAGAAATCTTATTATGGATTTTGTTTTTAAAGAGATACAACTCATACCGATTGAACCCGATTGAACCGGTTGAACCAGAATCGGAAGCTCCACCGGTTCGATAACCGGTTCGGTTTTTAAAACACTGGTTTAACATTCTTCCATGAGATGGCTCTTCTAGCCATCAAGAACAAATAACTAAATGTGGATTTTCTGGTGTCCACACATCCTGCATAATTTGAGTCTGAGTATCCAATCACTTCAAAATGATCAGATCTCCTTTATATGAGCATACGAACTTTTTTTCCTTGGAGGTATCTCAGTACTTCCTTCCAGCTTTCCAATGTTCATTTCGGGGTTGCTTTGATATATGCGCAACAATCCCACAGCAAAACTAATGCCTGGCCTTGCACAAGTCTGAGCATACATCAAACTTCTCACAACAGATGCATAAGGAATGTTTTGCATTTATGTTCATTCCAATTCATTCTTTAGGCACAGCGTAAGGCTGAGCTTATACCTTTCTCAATTGGAACAACACTTGAAGAGCATTTTTCTATTCTGAATTTATCTAGAACTTTATTAATATATGTTTTCAGAGACAACCTTAATAATCCTTTTGATCTATTATGGAATATTTCAATTCCAATCATATAGGATGCCTCACCCATATCTTTCATTTTGAAGTTCTTAGATAGAAATTCATTGGTCTCATAAGCAATCCAAGATCATTCGCAGCAGCAGAATGTCATCAACATAAATAATCAGAAAAATAATTTTGCTCCCACTAACCTTATATATACACCAATCAACGATGTTTTCCTAGAATCCAAAGGAAGTGATAGTATCATTAAACTTAATATACCATTGTCAGGAGGCTTGCTTAGGTCCGTATATTGATTTCTTTAATTTAGAGACTAGGTGTTCCTTTCCTTCTACTGAAAAGCCTTCTGGTTGAACCATGTAAACATCTTCTTCTAAATTCCCATTCGGAAAGGCAGTTTTCACATAATAAGCTACTAAAACCATAATAATTCTAAAAGAGTCCATTTTTGAGACAGGTGAAAAGGTCTCTTAATAGTCAAGACCGTCTTTTTGAGTGAAACCTTTGGCAATGTGTTTTGCCTTGTATTGTTCGACGTTGCCATATGAGTCGTGTTTGGTTTTATAGACCTATTTACTCCCGACTATTTTACAACCTTCAAGCAATTCAAAAAGGTTCCAAGCATCATTGTGTTCCATTGATTTCAGCTCTTCTTTCATTACGTCAAACCATTTAGTAGAATTAACGCTTTGCATGGCTTGTGAAAAACGAACTGGATCTTCATCAATTCCAAACTCAAAATCAGACTCTTGAAATTAGACCACATAATCATCAGAAATAGCAGATCTTCTTTGTCTCTGAGATCCTCTTAAATCTACTTCTTGTGCTTCTACTGCTATAGGTTCATTATCGACGACTTCATTATGGGGTACTTGATCATTAATTTGTTGCGCTTGTAAATTGTCAATATGTTCAATACCTGCAAGAACAACAACATTAATAGGAAGTACAGGCAAAGGAACCTGCACTCTAACTTCTTCTATCTCCACATTTTGTGGTTCTGTACTCCCATGGTTTCGCCATTCTCAATGAACCTAACATTTCCAGCTTCAACAATTCTTGTACTATGGTTAGGACACTAAAATCTATACCATTTAGACTTTTCTAAATAACCAATGAAAAATCCACGGGTTATTCATGAATCCAATTTCTTTTCATGTTGATTATAGATTTTTACTTCTGCCTGACATCCCCAAACAAGGAGGTGTCTTAAATTGTGTTTTCTGCGGGTCCACAGATCAAAAGGAGTCTTAGGAACTACCTTACTAGGAACCTATTTAACAAATAGGAAGATATTTTTAATGCTTCCATCCACATAGATAAGGGTATAAAGGAGCTACTTAACATACTCCTAACCATATCAATTAAAGTAAAGCTACGCCTTTCAGCAACCCCACTCTGCTCTGGTGTGCCTGACATTGTGTATTGAGCACATATGCCTTTTTTTTCAAAGAATTTAGCGAATGGACCGAGGCATTGTCCACTCTCAGTATATTTTCCATAATATTCACCATCTCTATCAGATCTAATGATTTTCACTTTCCTATCCTAATGTCTTTCAACCTCATTAATAGACACTTCTAGGTCATTCACTAAGTGAGACTTTTCAAACAACAAAAAGATGTCACTATAAAGCAAAAATTTATCAATAAAGGTGATGAAACATTTTTCCCTACCAAAAGATGGAACATCGAAAGACCCACATACATCAGTGTGTATGATCTCAAGAAGTTGTGTGCTTCTTGTGGCTCCTTTCTTATTTGTGAGTCTTGTTTGTTTTCCCATCAAGATCAGCAAATCCAAATTTGGAAGAGTATCATTATTTACTAACCTCTCCATTCATGGTTTGAAGAAGTGACCCAAACGCTTATGCCACAAGTAAGCAGATCTTTCATTTACAAACTACATTTAGTACCAACATTACGATGCAAGGTCAACAAATTTACAGCAAAAAGGCAATCAAGCTTCAATTTACATAGACCATCGATAACAAATCTAAAACCAATAATGTCATTGTCTCAAAACAAACTGAAACATTCATTCCTCAAATTGAAAGTATATCCAATAGAATCAAATTTGGTAATGGAATCAAATTACAAGAAACTGAAGGAATATAAAGAGTCTCAAATAGGTCTAACTGGTGTTCGGAATCTAAAATCAAACGATAGGTTCTGATTCCCTTAACTAGAGCTTTGTTCAGGTTTCCCACAAGGATAAACTTTTCACTTGGATTTGCGGTTCGGATTGTAAGGAATCTCTTTCTTTTCGAACCAAGCTTTACGCTTTAGACATTCTTTTACAAAGTGTCATGGTTTATTGCAGAAACGAAAGTTTTCTTTCTTAATGTCTTTTGAGTAGACTTGGTTAGGTTGTACTTTTTGCTTTAATACTTCTTTGTGTCCCTTGTGGTAACTTTTCCTTTCAGGCTTCCTTTTATCAGCTCCCTTAAGATTCATAAGGTTAACCGAGTGATTTCCTTGTTTCTTGAGTCTTGCCTCTTCTTGATGAGCATAGCATGGATTTCATTTACACTCCATTTATCTTTGATAGTGTTATAATTTGTTTAAAAAGGACCATACTCTGGAGGCATGGAGTTGATAATAAATTGCACAAGAAAACTTTCACTCACTGCCATCCCTGTGGTCCTTAATTTTGTTGCTATATCAATCATCTCAGTCATGTGCTAATGCATGGTGCGTGTGCAACTAACATGTGGTTAACACATCCATTAATGCCCCGATGTGGGACTTATTAGCCGATTCAGACTGACAGCACTTTCACAAATTTCAGATATTCCTTAGCACTATCCGTACTTGGAATTGCGGATATCTCCCAAATTTTTTAAGAGATCTTTGTTGTGCGCTGCTTTGATCAGTAATAGCGGTTGGCCATTCAGTCAGTAATGCTGAGTCAAGATCCAGAACACCTAGGTGAAAGAGAACTTGCTCAGACCAATCCGCATAATTAAGGCCATTAAACTTAACAACGAACGAAGGCGACGAATGCACAGCAAGAGGCATAGATGCTGAAAAATAAATAGAATCTTAAATATAAATGCTTTCACATAAATACATAATAAAGATTCAGATACAGTCACATAAACGTTATACACATATTGAAGTTTACCTTTGGGCAATACAACAATACACTATTAGACGCATAATTTATGTTTAGTACTTTTAGGGAGATAAATGTTTACCTAGAGAGAATGGGAGAGAGAGAGAGAGAGAGAGAGAGAGAGAGATTTAACTAGGGAGAAATCAGAGAGCCAGTGAAATAGAGAAAAGGAGAGAGAGAGAGAAAGAGGGAGAGAGAGAGGGAGGGAGAAAGAGAGAAATATTAGAGAGATGGAGGGAGAGAGAGATATCTAAAAGATAAATGTTAGTTTCTACGTACTAGCACAAAGCCTGTGAGATACACTGAAAATAAAAACTTCACAGGACTTAAAATTTACCCATATTTTTACTTTGTAAATATTTACCCTTTAAGGGCACAATATTACCTTGTGACCTCATGTAGCCTGACTGAACTGCCTGACCATGTTCTTACAAACCCACTTATGTACACAACCTCTTCAAAACTCACAACCTTGCCATTGAAGCCTTTTCCTTCTGACGAACCCATATTATCTACCCCTAGCAACCTTCACAATACTGTGTGAACCCTAACCCCGCTCCTAACATGTAAGTTCACCATCTTACTCTACAAATCAACCCACTACATGCATACCCCATGCATATACACTCCATTCATGAAAACACATGTATTGGAATCAAGAATGTCTTTCATTCCTGCAGCCTACTGTATTAATTGGAATCAAGAAGGTCCATTCATGGAGCCACATGTATTGGAATCAAGAAGGTCCATTCATGGAGCCACGTGTATTGGAATCAAGCGAGCTGATCCAAAATTGGCTTTTTCGCAAAAACAGAACATTCATTTGGAGATAATCTGACTGATAAACTCTTACTGAACCACTTCTATTATGATGGGTCCATCATAATATTCTGCAAAGCAAGCTTCAAATATTTGGTACCCGTGTGGACTCATGAATCCTTGGGTCATCTGCCCTATAAATTTCCAGTGATGATTTGGTTTTGTGTAAATGCAATCTTCGATTACAAAATACATATATAATCTGTTTTGACTTATAAATCACAAAGGGGAACTAAAAAGAACGCAAGTCAATACCAATTCCCAGACATAAAGGCATATAATTTTGATCACCAACTCACCCCATATATGCAAGCTGCAGCTTCTGCTGCTTCTCAATATGTAGAAAAACAAAACTGATCATGTCGTCACACATCCTTTCTGCAAGCAATGATACGTCCAGAAAAGGGAGCCTTTCCGTTTGACAATCACAAATTAACGACCCCTCCAGACTAAAAAGAACAACAAAAACTGACTTCTTTGTTTGGGGACTAGCAGGATGGGATCTGGAGGAAAAATATTATACGGTCGTTACAATATTGAGCAGACCCTCATGGCCAATTGACTTGGAGTCTTACCTCACTCCTGCTGCCAACAGCCCTTTCACATCCATCAATATAAATTAGTTAGGAAACTAGACAAGCTCCTGCTAACTGGCTATACCTCAATATTCAATCTTTTATATATTCTAATCAATATATACCCAACTTCCCCACAAGTTCATTGTATTGACCTCGTCTCCCATCTTAAACAAAACAACGGCCAAGTCCAGAAGGCAGAAGGATATGGGCATGCAGCAGCAGGGGGAGTTACTCAGGAGTAGTTAAATATTATCAAAAACATATGCAATATTGACATATTCTTGCAAACATATGGATGTATCGGTTATTATGACACATTCAACTTTGTTTGTATATGTAATTGGGAAGTCCATGGACGTGTGATTCATCATAAACTCTTGCATATATGTTTCAATGACTCATACTGTGAATCTAGCAAGGGCAATAGAATAGATCAGGAGAAGAAGTCTGTATGCGTTATATTGATGTTTGACAAATTAAAGTTTCAGCTAGCTAGCCGCCCATGGTCTTGAATACATAAAACGGTCTATAATATTATAACCACTCTCCGAAAGCTATATTTCTATTACTGCCTCAATCATTCGGTTATTTTTCTTTAATTACATATAACAAGCATGCAGTGGGAGATCATCAGGGTTTATTATTATAACAATTAGATTGGTGTAGTGTCTCTTTATTTTCTAAAGCTAGGTAGATTTTCCCAATATTTTTTTTTGTGTTTCCCAAGAGCCTTTGCCAATGAGGAAGGGAAGTCTAATGCATTTTTACGTAATTAGCAGTTAAATGGATAATAATGAACTAGCGAGACAGACGGTTATATTGATCCTTTTACCAAATTAGGCGAACTAGATATACTTTTTGAATAAGAACCATATATGGTCAAAATACATAATTAAGAAATCTAAGACCCACTAGTACTAAAGATGTTGTTCTGATCTGGAAGAGATTGTCTAAGAGAATTCCAGAGCTGAAAGATGTAGGGTTTCATGGTAATTCGCAGTGAAATACAAAAAAGGAAGCGTCATCAAACTTACCCCAGATAATAACATTATCTGAAACTGCCTTTGCCTTAAGCTAAATTATTCTAAATTAACCTTATTCATTGTCATCTCACAATCAGTTTAAATTTCCTATTCAAAAGCATAAAAGAATATGAAAGAAAATCAAAATTAAAATACTAATCATAGTACGTATCTTCAAACTAAATAAAATGATTTATGAATATTGTATTAAAACATATACCAAATAAAATATTTTGAATGGGAACTTAGGTCCAAAGTAACTACCTGTGGCGAAGGTGAAGAGCCTTCCGTCGATGGTGAGGAAGTTGGAGGGGTGCAGTGCGACGTCGGGTGGGAGGCCGGAGTGCACAGAATGCCGCCGGAAATCGCCCCGATAGGCTTCGTACAAACTGGGTTTTCGAACCCAAACGCGTCGTTGAAGATGGTCTTCGGCCGGAGGAGGGCAAGCGACGCCGAGAACAGTAAAACGGGAAATTTTCAGCCGGTGGAACACCGCGGGAGAGAGAGATTTCCTTTTTGCGCACTCTGGTTTCCTTCGACGGACTTCGACGGGTTTCGTCGAAGGAAGCCGAGGCAGGGGAAGACAACATTCAAATCGGGACCAAAGTTCCCGAACGAGCTTGAACCAAATCCGGCCAACAGCCGGATTTCCTTCCGCCGGCGGTTGGATCGGATTAAAAAAAATTTGGCCGACGAGTAAATTACCACGGTCAGCGGATCGTTGTTTTCTTGTAGTGTACTATAGATGTACATCTGTAATATGTGTTGTAAATGTCTATTTAGATTTCCTTATTGGTTAGAAAGTTACCTAAACCACTTGTAATCCTTGTCTATGGGTACCGAGGCTGTATGCCTCTGAGACACCTCCACGTCAGCTCCAAGCTGCAAACCGGATGTCCCGGTTTTCATAACACACCGAAAATAGTAAAACGTATTTTTTTATATTTTACTTTTACGTCTCCTAAGTTATCTTCCTTCTCCCGCTCAATTTTCTCTCCCGCTCAGTTCCCCTCTCCTGCTCCGCTCAGTTCTCTCTCCCGCTCAGTTCTCCCCCTCTCCTGCTCCGCTCCCTCCCCTCTCCGTTCTCCCTCTCCCTCTCCGTTCTCCCTCTCCCTCCGTTCTCCCCCCTCCTGCTCCGTTCTCCCCCTCCTGCTCCGCTTCTCCCCTCCTGCTCCGTTCTCCCCCTCCTGCCCGCTCTCCCCCTCCTGCTCCGTTCTCCCCTCCTGCTCCGTTCTCCTCTCTCTCTCTCTCTCTCTCTCTCTCTCTCTCTCTCTCCTCTCCTCTCTCCTCTCTCTCTCTCTCTCTCTCTCTCCTCTCTCTCTCTCTCTCCCTCTCTCTCTCCTCTCTCCCTCTCTCCCTCTCTCCCTCTCCCCCTCTCTCCCTCTCTCTCTCCTCTCTCCCTCTCTCCCTCTCTCCCTCTCTCCCTCTCCCCCTCTCCCTCTCCGATATCAAATTGTACTATTAAAATCAAACATTTGAACTGTAAATGGAACAATTTAAGAGGCGAGGAATCGGAAATCTGAGAGAGGTAAGCCAATAGATGAATTTGGACTTTTTTTGGTTTGATTACCGAGAGAGAGAGAGGGAGGACCCAGAGTGAGAACGGAGAGGGAGATCGGAGAGAGGGAGTTCGGAGAACGGAGAGAACGGAGAGGGAGACAGTGGGAGACAAGGAGAAGAAAAAATAAAATATTAAACCGAGACTTCCGGTTTTAAGCATACCTTGGAGGAGCTGACGTGGATGCCACCTAATCATCCACGTCAGATTCCACGCTGGCGGTGCCCCATATGTGTACCGAGGCGGTACGCTTAGCATTACTCTTAATTTAATTGCCTGGGTCCCTCGGGCAAATTTGTTGTCTCCTTTTGAGAAAACCTGATTCCCCTGGCAGCAGAGTAGATAGATGACGACCACATGAGCAAAATAACACCCGTAATCTGTGTTATCATCTCGATGATACCACGTAGGAAGCCTTCCCAGATAGAAAGAGACGAGGAAGTTTATCGGCGTCAACTAAAGTTACAATCTTCCTGTCGGAAATCACAGCAATCTCACAATTGACTGGACGGGAGTTGCCCTATGTGTTATTGACTTTGTCCGTCTCCGATGATGTGAAGAAGAAGAAAAGTTAAGAAAACAGGGGTTCGCCCTTTCCTCCTCGGGAGGCAATTGCCGAAGCAGAGCCAGCCATGAATTCCTTCCAGTACTTCACTCTCTTATGTTACGCATCTCTGGTCTTCTTCAGCCGCTGCAGAACTAGTGAAGAATTATTGGACTACCCACCCGACTGCGTAAACGATCGAGATTACCAAGTGAGCAACCGCTTTACACAGAATCTACGGTCCTTCCTTTCCGCTTCATACTCCAGAATTTCAGCCGAGAGATTCTACAAGAACTCCTTCGGGCGAGGGCAGGACAGTGTCTACGGCCTGGCGCTTTGTAGATACGACATCTCTCCCTCCAGGTGCCAAAGTTGCCTCCAACTAGCGAGCTACTTCATCTTGCAGGTCTGCTCAAACACAACCCTTGGGATCTTGTGGCGACAAGCTTCATGCTTCGTCCACTACGACGCCTTCAACTTCTTCGGAATGGTAGACGGTGGGAAACCCATCATCTTTAACAATTCCGAATCTGGTGATAACAGCCTCGCGGTATACAATTTCATCCCTCAACTCATCAAAGAAGCTACTGAAGCTCCCTCTCTTTTTGCTGGGGTACCTCTGGATGACAAATATGGAGTAGCACAGTGTACTCGGGACATTAACGGGGCGAATTGTTCCTTGTGCTTAAATAATCTATGGAAACAATATTACGAGCAGTGCTGTAAAGGGCTGAGCCGGTGGCACATTCTTGCCTCTAGCTGTTATTTAATGTATGACGACAAAGATTTCTTCTCCAATACCTCCAAAACAGCAGGTCAAGCTCCTCCCAGCGACAGCAATAATAATTCCTCACAGTTCGATCTTAGAAATCGAGTCACGTCCAACGACCTTCCACCTTTCTCCACCACCCCACTCGGAGCTGCTCCAGGTTGGTCGTGTCATTTCTGGCTCTAATTTTCCAGCAGATAATAAAATTTGGGAGAAAGGCAATATTACTGTATATTGAAGTGGAAGGAATTCTTCTGCCGAGAACGCTCTTCTTCATTTTGGCAGTTTTATTTTTTGATAGTTTACCAATTAGCGTACGTGTTGACCTGTTTCCCTTTCCAAAATCAGGGAAAGTTTCAGAACCCAACTCAAGGCCGAGAACACTAGTCTGGATCGTAATTATTTGTGTTATGGGACCGATTGTATTACTTGGTCCTGTTGGTGCTTATGCTTACTGTTCATGGAGAAGTGGAAGGCTGAGGAGAGGTAAGAAAAACAAAATAATCATCTGGCTTTGATCATTTCAGAGTGTTGTTGGGTCTACGATAAGCTAAAAATGGTGTCAGTAATGCTGTCTCCCACCTGCAGGGGAGGATGTTAGCCTACAAGCTCTTCTCAAGGCCCTGGGGCGTATAGGTAGAAGGGAAACCATCTCAAAAGCCATCGCGGACAAAGAGGGTGATATTATTGGATTTGATCTGCCATTGTTACATTTAGCAACCATTGAAACAGCCACAAACGACTTCTCTGATTTCAACAAGCTTGGAGAAGGAGGATATGGACCTGTTTACAAGGTATAATAACGTCTTTATATATAGCAGACACTAGTTAAGACGGAAATATAATTATATTATTATACTGGATCCGTGCATTTCTGAAATTGAAATTCTCACAGGGCGTCCTACCTGATGGAAGGGAAATAGCAGTCAAGAGGCTGTCGAGAAGCTCGGGACAGGGACTGACCGAGTTCAAAAACGAAGTTAATCTGATTGCTAAACTTCAGCACAAAAATCTGGTCAGGCTCTTATTTAGCTGCATCGAGAAGGAAGAGAAACTGCTGGTATACGAATACATGGCGAACAAGAGCCTAGATGTCTACCTCTTTGGTAAGCTTCCCCCTTCCTCTCTCTCTACTCGGCGTGACCATTCATCATACATTTAATACACATTGTTTTGATACCTACCTTCCATATATCAGATCCAACGAAAGGCGATAAATTGGACTGGGGAAGACGATTACACATTGCGAAAGGAGTAGCTCGTGGGCTTCTGTATCTTCACGAAGACTCCCGCCTCAAAATCATCCACAGAGATATGAAAGCTAGCAACGTGTTGCTGGATCATGAGATGAACCCAAAGATATCAGATTTTGGCATGGCCAGAATTTTCGAAGGGACTCAGGACCAAGCTAATACAAACAGAGTTGTTGGGACATAGTAAGTGTAGAATTTAATGTTCTTCAGGCACTGTAATATTCTCTCGTCCATTAATGGCTTCTTCTGATCACCACGATGTTGAACAGCGGTTACATGGCTCCCGAGTACGCTATGGGAGGACTCTTCTCGGTGAAATCGGATGTCTACGGCTTCGGCGTCTTACTACTAGAGATACTCAGCGGAAGAAGGAACACCGGATTCTACCGCTCCAAAGAGGCCTTAAGCCTCCTTGAATTCGTGCGTCTTTCCTCCAAAACAAAACACACCAATTTAGAGACATCGATCTTAATCTGACAAAATTCTCAGTGACAAAGCGATTTATTTGACAGGCATGGCGACTGTGGTGTGAAGAAAGAGGAGTGGAGCTGATAGACCCTTTGATCTCCAGCTGCTCGTATTCCAAAACCGAAGCCCTGAGATGGATTCAGATCGGGCTGATTTGCGTTCAGCAGGACGCCGCGGACAGGCCGACGATGTCATCCGTTGTTCTTATGTTGGGTAGTTCGTCGATTCGGCTGCCGCAACCTACACAACCTGCGTTCTCGGTGGGGAGAGAAGCCCTGCATGGAAGAAGTGGGTCAGTCGCCCTCGAGCCTCCACATATTTACTCAGCAAATCAAGTCACAATCACCCAAATGGAACCTCGCTGAGCCAAGAAAATGTCATACACAACTGGCTGGTAATTAATTAATTATGTGAGAAGGCAAACTTGCTAGTGATTTTTGTTAATATGTATATAAGTTAGGGGCTTTTTTGTCTTTTTACCCTTCTTCAAGGGTATATTTATCTTTTCAATTGTAATCTAGATGTATATATACTCACACGATGATTAATACAATCAAGTCGATTTCATCAAATTCTATCATGGTATCAGAGCCGACTCGGTCTTGACTCTGCAAAACTCGCCTCGAGACTCAGTTGATACTTCTGTCTCAGAACTCGGCTTCACCCGGTTTTGACTCGGATCAGAAGAGCGAGTCACGACAGGGCGAGTCAACTCATCGTGACTCGTCTTCTTCCCTGCGTTTTCCCCCTTTCTCAGATCCGAAAATCGGCTACGATTTTCGCTTGTTCTTCCGCCGAATCATCTGAAAACTTCACCAAATCCTTGATTCGAGCTTCGATTTTGATTTCGGAGACCTATTTTGTGCCGGAATCATCGGATTTTTTGGATTTTTGGTCTCTGATTGTTGCCCGATTTCGCCGTCGCAGTAGAGGCTTGCTCGCACTCAGATTCGACGTTTTTTCTTGCCGCAGCCGTCGCCCTAGCCATCAGCGACGATTTTCGTCATCGTCGGCTTCGGATCCACGGTTTTCCCCTTCGGCGAAACCTCTCTTGTCGTCGCCGTGGGAACGTCGTGGGATCGTCGTGGGATCGTCGTGGGGTTGCCGTGCCGTCGCCGTGGGCTTGCCTTGCCCTCGCCGTGCTTCTCGCCGGCTGTTCGCGCCGCCGCCGCCCGGGAGGAAGCTGTTGCTTCCTCGTCTTCTTCCTCCGCTTCTTGATTAGGGTTTCTGGAACTTTTAGACCAGACCGGACCAAGACCAGACCGGACCGGACCGAGCCACCCGAACCTCTTTTGATCGGACCGGACCGGCCCAGATTGAGCTGAACCAGACCGGACCGGATTACCGTTGAGCCGGGCTGGGTCAGACAGAACCAGACTCACCTATACTCTGACTGGACCGGCTAGGACTGAACCACGTCAGATCCCCTCAGATCGGGCCTGGTCACATTGCTGCACGTTGGGCCCATTGGAGATTGGATTGCCTCTCGCTTATTTCTGGTTCCTCGAGTTGTCTCAGTTTACTATATTTTACGGAGCCACAGGTAACCACACGTGCTTTGTTTCTTGATTGTGTGACATCTATTTCGTTCATGGCTTCATCCGATTATGCTCCAGTTATGCCTGTAAAATTGGATAGCACGAACTATATTCACTGGGCTTCTCTTATGCGTAATTTTTGCGAGGCCGTAATTTATGGAAATATGCTTCGGTGACTATAGCATGCCAGCCAAGATCGCAGACGGTTCCCATTTCAAAGCTCTAGAGGAATGGGAAGTTAATAATTCCCGAGTGATTTCATGGTTAGCTAGCTATCGATCGCCTTCTCTTAGTCTCGCAGGTTGGGAAATATGAAAATGCAAGAGATGCATGGTTATTTTTAGAACACAGCATACGGGCACGAATTTTGCTCAGAGTACAAGTTAGAAATGGACATCCGATCTCTTGGTGGGCCCCCGATCAGTCCATTTCCGATTTTTATGCTCAGATGTCTCTGCTATGGGATCAGTTAGGTGCTATCGCTCCGAAGTTTGTATGCACTGCGGATGATGTTATTTTTCAGACCTATGTGGATGAAGAGCACTTAGTTCAGTTTTTATGGCACTCAAGGATGAGTATGAGTTTATTCGGTCCTCTATGCTTCATAGGCATCCTTTGCCTTCACATGAAGCTGCTTTATCTCGAGTTACTAGCGGAGAAATACGTCGTCGCCTTTGGGGACCCTTACTTCACAGCTCAGAGATCCCGACACTGTTCTTGCAGCTTCCAGACGTCCTCCACCTACAGCGAGTAAACCTGGCCCTCCTCGTGACATGACTCATGTACAGTGTCGTTATTGTAAGGAATATGGGCATATGAAATATCATTGTCCAGCAAAGCGGCGTCCGCCTCATTCTTCTGCCCGACGCACTACAGCCGCCTCTGCCTCCACTGATGATTCATCCAGCATACTTCCGACTTCTACTTCCTCACTGAATCTTGGAGATATCCAGGAAGCGATTCGCAAGGCTCTTGGTGGTCTTGGTCATGGTAATTCCTCAGTCTCTGCATTGTCCGCCACTTCAGGTAAGGGTTCTTGGATTATTGATTCTGGTGCATCTAACCATATGTCCTTTGATTATTCTCTTTTTACTTCTACATCCTCTTCATCTCCTTTGTCTTTCTCTCCTATTTATATCGCTGATGGCTCTACACTCCTGTAGAATATTCTGGTTCTGTTTGTACATCTCTGCTGGAATCGCTTTGCTCGATGTTCTTTATGTTCCTCGTCTGTCCATGAATCTGTTGTCTGTTGGACAATTGTGTGATCTTGGCCTTCATGTTTCATTTTCTTCCTCTGGTTGTCAGGTACAGGATCCATCGACGGGGAAGGTTCTTGGGACAGGACGTAAAGTTGGCCGCCTCTTTGAGCTTGATCATTTGAATATTTTATTGCGTACTAGTTCCCCTCGCACTTGCAGTTTGTTAGCTAGTTCTGAGTTTGCACTGTGGCATAGTCGTTTGGGTCATGTATCTACCTCTACTTTGAATAAATTAATTGGTACCGGTCAGTTAGGACATGTTTCTCCTGAGTTATTGCATTGTGTTAGTTGTAAACTTGGCAAACCTACTGCTTTACCATTTAATATCAGTACTGTGCGTTCTTTAGCTCCATTTGATATTGTTCACTCTGATGTTTGGGGACCCTCTTCGGTCCCAACTATAGGTGGATCTCGATATTATGTTGTCTTCATCGATGATTATTCACGTTTTGCATGGGTTTATCTGATGCGGTCTCGTTCTGAATTTTATAATATCTATGTTGAATTCTCCACGATGATTCATACTCAATTTTCTCGAAAAATTAAAATTTTTCGTTCTGATTCCGGAGGCGAATATATTTCTGACAAGTTTCGGTTGTTGCTGAAATCCCATGGTTCCTTGCAACAACTTTCTTGTCCCTATACTCCCCAACAAAACGGAGTTGCTGAGCGTAAGCATTGACACATTGTCGAAACCGCCCGTACTCTTCTTTTTTGTCTTCCTCGGTCCCTCGCACTTTTGGGGTGAAGCTGTTTTCACTGCTTATCTTATTAATCGATTACCTTCGTGGCTTTGAATGGCTCTACCCTCTCACTCGCCTCTATGGTACGTCTCCGGATTACTCTTCTCTTCGTGTCTTTGGTTGCACTTGTTTTGTTTTACTTCCCGCTCGTGAACGTGATAAACTATCTGCCAAATCTGCCATGTGTGTTTTCTTGGGTTATGGTACGCAACAAAAAGGTTTTCGGTGTTATGATCCTCAGACTCAGAAATTGCGTATTTCCCGACATGTTACTTTCTGGGAAAAAGTTCCTTTTTACTCCTTGCCTTCACATAAATTGCATTGTGATGTATCTCCTACGGTTGCATTTGATCTTTTCCCCGATTCTTTTTCTTCTTCTGTGTCTGCTATGCCTGATTCTGTTGCAGGTTCACAGTCTGCTGACTCCCTGTCCCAAGTGCCTTCTCTGCCTGATGTTCCTGCACCTTCTTTGGATCGGACGTCTCCCCCTTCCTCCCCTGCCCATGCGTCCTCTTCGGATTCACCTCTCCGCTTGTCCACCTCTTCTTCGCCTAAGGCTCCTGTTGGTCAGTCTTGCTATCCCTCCCGCACTCATCAGCCTCCGGTACGTTTACTTGATTATCATTGTTATTCATCTACTCTTTCCTCTGCTTCTGAACCCTCTTCCTATAGAGAGGCTTCCTCTAACCCTCTTTGGCAGCAAGCTATGACTGAGGAGTTACACGCTTTGGCTCGGACTCATACTTGGGATCTTGTTAATCTTCCTCCTGGTAAGTCCCCGATTGGCTGCAAGTGGATTTATAAAATCAAGACTAAGGCGGATGGCACTGTTGATCGATATAAAGCCCGTCTTGTGGCTAAGGGCTATACCCAGGAGTATGGTATTGATTATGAGGAAACCTTTGCTCCTGTTGCTCGATTGACTTCTGTTCGTTTATTACTTGCCATCGCTTCTGCTCGGAGTTGGACTTTATTTCAGATGGATGTGAAAAATGCGTTTTTGCATGGTGACTTAGTTGAGGACGTTTATATGTTACCCCCACCAGGTTTTCCTCATCAATCGGGACAAGTCTGTAAACTTCGTCGTGCTTTATATGGCCTGAAGCAGGCCCACCTTCTGTTTGAAGATTGTTCAGTTTGGTTATCGTCAGAGTTCTCATGATTCTGCACTGTTTACTCATCAGACATCTCGTGGTATTGTGTTATTGTTGTTATATGTGGATGATATGGTTATCACTGGTGATGATGTGCAAGGCATCTCTGATCTTAAGGCATACTTGAGTACTTGTTTTGAAATGAAGGATCTTGGTCGCCTCCGCTATTTTCTTGGTCTCGAGGTCCTCTCCTTATCTGGTGGCTATGGTCTTTCTCAGGCTCAGTATGCAGCTGATTTGCTCAACCGTGCTGGTCTCACTGATAATAAGACTTGTGATACTCCTTTAGAGCTTAATGTTAAGCTTCGCGGCACCGATGGCGAGTTACTTTCTGATCCTACTCTCTATCGACAGTTAGTCGGTGGTTTGATCTATTTGACTATTACGCGTCCCGACATTAGTTATGCTGTTCATGTCGTCAGTCAATTCATGTCTGCTCCTCGCTCTGTTCATTATGCCGCAGTGTTACGTATCCTGCGCTATATTCGTGGCAGCATGTACAGAGGTTTGATCTTTTCCTCTGCTTCCAGTCTTACTTTATCTGCCTATTCTGATGCTGATTGGGCTGGAGATGTTACCGATCGTCGGTCTACCACCGGCTATACCATTTTCTTAGGTGACTCTTTGATTTCCTGGCGTAGCAAGAAGCAATCTACGGTTTCGCGTTCGAGTACTGAGGCTGAATATAGAGCTCTTGCTGACACTACTTCTGAGCTTGTCTGGCTTCGTTGGTTACTCCAGGATATGGGTGTCTCTCCGGATTCTGCTACTCCACTTCATTGTGACAATAATAAAGGTTCTTCAGATTGCTCACAATGATGTGTTTCATGAGCGGACTAAACATATTGAAGTGGATTGTCACTTTGTGCGCCATCATTGTACCACCGGCACTCTCACCTTATTGTATCTTCCTCCCGAACATCGACTGCATGGATCTATTTACCAAATCGGTTACTTCGTCACGATTTCGGTATTTGTGTTCCAAACTCCAGATGGGCACCTTTACCCCATCTTGAGTTTGAGGGGGGATGTTAATATGTATATAAGTTAGGGGCTTTTTTGTCTTTTTACCCTTCAAGGGTATATTTGTCTTTTCAATTGTAATCTAGATGTATATATACTCACACGATGATTAATACAATCAAGTCGATTTCATCAAATTCTATCAATTTTTATTAAGCTATGAAAATGTATATATAGTAGTTACCCGTGACTAAGTCTAGTAAGAATTCTAACTAGAAAAGAATTCTATGTATACATAGTTTACAAAGAAATGACATGAGCAGTCCTGGAATATTCAGGAGTTTGGAGTATCTTCCGATAAATTTGGAGGATCTTCATCTTTCACACTCTTCCTCCAACTTAGCGGCTTGGAAAAGATGCTCTGCAAGTTCGTCACGTGTCAGAATGGGGCATATTGTCTGATTCGCATTGGTAACCCGTTCACGAACAAAGTGGCAATCTAGTTTAACATGCTTTATTCGGCCATGAAAAATCAGATTGGCGGCAATATTAGTGGACAAATTATCGCACCAAATCCTTAGGGGTAGCCAGAAAAAAATGCAAAGCTCTTTAAAAGCTGTAATATCCAGGAAATTTTAGAGGCAGCAAAAGCAAGGGCATGATACTTGGCCTCACACTTGACCAAGAGATAGTGAGCTATTACTTATAAGCCCAGGAGATGAGAGTGCCACCAAGCAAAATACAATAACCAGATATGGATCATCGATCATCTGAGCAGCCGCCCCAATCAGCATTCGTGAATGCTTCTAAACCCATATTAGAGGATGACTTAAGAGAAATGTCATGAGAGAGAGAGCCCTTGACATACTGTAGGATGCATTTGACAGCCAACCAATGTTTATCTGTTGGATTTTGTTGAAATTGGGAAACCTAATTAATTGCATATTGAATATCTGGATGCATCAATGTTAAGTAGTGGAGAGCTAATTGTCCTATGCTGAGTTGCGTCAGCAAGAGGCGTGACATCAAATTTGGATGTGATTTGGATCCAATGACCACCAGCGTGGAAATGGCTTTAGCATTAATGAGAGATAAACAATGCAATAGATCACTTGCATACTTAGTCTGAGACAGATGAAGTCACGGTTGAAGTTCAAGAACTCTATACCAAGAAAATACTCTCGCTTGGTACTGTCAATAACCAATTGGATCTCACCAGAATGGCTGCCTGTGATCAACATAAATCAAAATAAATATAGTGTTGGATGAAGTGTATCGATAGAGGAGAGACATGTCCGAAGAGGTTAGAAAACCAACATTAAATAGAGAGTCTATGAGACGATGGTACATAGCCCGTGGACATTCTTCAACCTATATAGGGATTTGTGTAGACGACAAATGGTAGTAGGGTGTGTCTTACTTTTGAACCCCGGTGGTTGTAACAAGTACCTCTTCCTCAAAAACGCCATCAAGAAAAGTGTTGTTAACTTCCAATTTTCAGATTGCCTAACTTTTCTGAACAATGACAGTGAGCACAATGCGAATGGTGACATGCTTGACCACTGGGCTAAAAATATCAAAACAATCAAATCCTTCCCACAGATTACACCCTTTGGCGACAACCCGCCCCTTAATAACGATCAATGCTGCCCTTCCGTTTGATACGAAACACCCATCTGCACCCGAAGGCCTTTTGCCCCTGTGGAAGAGACACAAGAGACCAAGTTTTGTTATCGTGCAAGTCAGTAATCTCTTGGGACATGACCTCGCACCATTGAGGAGACTTCGATGCAGCCGTGAAAGAGGTTGGACATTCAAGCTCAGTCAAAAGCACAAGACAAGGATGAGAAACAGTGGAAAATATTTTGGGTTTGAGGTGACCTGTCCAAGAACGTGTTTTCATGGGATGAGTGTGTTGTGGAAATCGGGTTGGTTTCCACCGAATGTGAACAATTGTACCAAGAAATTAGACTAAGAAAAATTCCCAGGTAGTTGGAGGAGACACGAACGGTCTCGCTTAAAACTCAACTTCCTTAGACTCGTAAGTCTTTTTGACAGAATTTTTTCCTAAATAATTTAATGGACAATATATCACCTAACAAAGTTTACCCGACAAATGAATCGAACAAATAATACACAAAAGTATAACACAAGATTTACGTGGTTCGGTAACTTACCTACATCCACGGGCAATGACCAATATCTCCAATATCCACTGATGTAAGAATTACAACGGCTGGGTATAATCACAACTGGGAGAAAACTCTCAACCCAAAATACCTACAAAATTGGAGATAAACAAATTTTTTCCAAATGAAAGAACTTACAAGATCCCAAACCCAAGAGAACCAAACTAGAAAAACAGATTTCTCTCTCAATCTTTCTCTCACAAATGCTCTCTCTTCAACTGGAATGAGATACTAAGTAAGGATCCGAATGCCTCTATTTATAGGGAAAATTTCGGATCACTTTTTCTATAATAATAATATTTTAATAATATAATAATAAAAATATATTATTATATTAATAAAATAAAATTAAAAGTGGGGCTGGTTTAGGCGGCGTCTCCCATTTCGGCGCCGCCTATAGTCGACATCTTAAATTAACATTTAAGATGTCGACTCCCTTCTTTACACATTATAAAATGTGTTGAGTGAATACATAACCAGTAGTTGATCTACGCTTATCCAGATCACCAGCATAATCTGAGTCGCAGTATCCCACTATTTACTGACCAATATTCTCATCCTTCTCAAATATCAACCCAATATCTAAGGTCTTAAGAATATACCTTAGAATCCATTTCACAGCTTGCCAATGTTCTTTCCTTGGATCATGCATATACTTGCTCACAACTCCAACTGCATGTGAAATGTCTGGTCTTGTACACACCATAGCATACATCAAGCTACCCACTGCATTTGCATAAGGAACCTTCGACATATACTCTCGTTCCTTATCTGTCTTCGGACACAGTGAAGCACTTAGTTTAAAATGAAGTGTCAATGTCGTACTTACAGCTTTAGACTTCTCATGCATTTGCATAAGGAACCTTCGACATATACTCTCGTTCCTTATCTGTCTTCGGACACAGTGAAGCACTTAGTTTAAAATGAAGTGTCAATGTCGTACTTACAGCTTTAGACTTCTCATCTACGTTAAAACGTTGTAGTACCTTCTTCAAATATTGACTTTGTGTCAAACAAAGTGTACCCCTCATTCTATCTCTTATGATCTCCATACCGAGAATTTTCTTTGCTTCACTTAAATCTTTCATTTCAAACTCTTTGCTCAAATGAGTTTTCATTCTATCGATCTCCCCTTGATTCCTTGATGCTATCAACATGTCATCGACATATAAGAGAAGATAAATGAAAGATCCATCTTGTAGCTTGCGAAAGTACACACAATGGTCAAAACTGCTTCGAGTGTACTTTTGAGTAATCATAAATTGATCAAACCGCTTATACCACTGCCTAGGTGATTGTTTTAGGCCATATAGCGATTTGTCCAATTTACAGACCCAATTTTCTTTTCCACAAACTTTAAATCCTTCAGGCTGAGTCATATAGATTTCCTGTTCTAAATTACCATGTAAGAATGATGTCTTCACATCCATTTGAACTAGTTCCAAATCAAATTGTGCTACTAAAGCCAAAAGAATTCTAATGGAGGAATGTTTCACGACTGGAGAAAATACCTCATTATAGTCAATTCCATCCTTCTGTGCATAGCCTTTAGCTACGAGCCTTGCTTTGTAGCGGACATCATTCTTATTTGGAAATCTTTCTTTTTTAGCATAAACCCATTTACAACCAATTGTCTTCTTTCCTTTTGGAAGCCTTGCTAGCTTCCAGGTGAGATTCTTATCAAGGGACTGCATTTCCTCCTCCATTGCCTTTATCCACTTTTCTTTATCTAAACTATTGTTAGCTTCAGAAAATGTCTGAGGTATACCTTCAACAACGATTGGAAATGCGTAAGCCACCATATCATCAAAACGAGCAGGTTTTCTAATCTCCCTTCTTGGCCTTCTGCTAGCAATAGGTAAATTTTCCTGATGAGGAGGTTCTTCAGTTAAAACCTCTTCTACACCAGCGCCTTCTTCTGTTCGTAAAGTATCACTCTCCTACAACTGGTTTTCTATTGCCTTGGTTGTGGTTGTTTCAAACTCCACCTGTTGTGGAGTATCCTCCACCTGCTATAGACTTCTCTCTGAATCATTTGTTGCCCTTTTGAACACAGAGGATTCATCAAAGGTAACATCCCTGCTAAAAATTCTCTTATTTGAATATAGACACCATAGACGGTATCCCTTCACACCCGAAGTGAATCCCATAAACAAGGCTTTCTTAGCCCTTGGATCCAATTTAGATTCCTTTACGTGATAATAAACAGTGGAACCAAAAAACACGTAAAGTATCATAGTCATTTGCAAGGTTGCCAAACCATACCTCTAAAGGTGTTTTGCCTTTTAGAGCAGCTGATGGTAAACGATTAATGAGATGGCTTGCATACGTGACAGCCTCTGCCCAGAACTGTTTGCCCAAACCAACAAGGTTCAGTTCATCCGTTCTGCCACCCCATTTTGTTGTGGTGTATTTCTGACTGAAAAATGTCGAGTGATACCTTCCTTCTTGCAAATATCGAAAAATGGATCACTTCGATATTCGCCTCCATTGTTTGATCGGAGCACCTTAATCTTCCTCCCGGATTTGGTCTCCATCATTTTCTTCCACTTGAGAAATTTTTCCAGCACTTCATCTTTGGATTTCATAATATACACCCAAACTCTTCTGGAAAAATCATCAACAAAAGTAACAAAAAAATGTTTACCTCCCAAGGAAGCTGTCTTGGTTGGTCCCCATACATATGTGTGAACGTACTCCATAATTCCTTCTGTATTGTGGATTGCAGTTCCAAACTTTACTCTTGTTTGTTTTCCCAAAACACACTGCTCACAAAAGTCTAGTTTACAGACTTTTGTACCTTTCAATAATCCTTGTTTTGACAATGTTTGCAAGGATTTTTCTCCAGCACTCATATGCCATAGCCTGGACATCTCAGCCTCTTTGTCTTCTTCTGATATTGCTGTTGCAGTGCCGACTTCTGTGCTGCCTTGATAGAAATATAAGTTATTTCTCCTCACTCTTTTCATTACAACAAGTGCTCCTGAAATAACTTTAAGAATCCCATCTTGCATATTTATGATGAAGCCTTTTGATTCTAAGGCTCCTACCGATATGAAATTCTTAATTATTTTCGGTATATACCGAACTTTTGTCAACACTCTTGTTGATCCATCATGATTCTTCAAATTAATTGAGCCGATCCCTTCTATCTTGCATGTTTGATTGTCTGCAAGGTAGAAGACCCATCTATTAATTTCTTCAAAATTGAAGAACCACTCCTTTCTGGAACACATGTGGAACGAACATCCAGAATCAAATAACCATTCATCAGTGTGAGTTATTCCTGAAAAACAGGCCAGAGAATAGTCTGACTCGTCATTCTCTGCCACACACACTCGACACGACATTTCTTTCTTCTTTTGTAACTTTGGGCAATCTTTCTTCCAATGCCCTTTTCACGATGTATATGCATTCATCTTTAGCAGGTCTACCCGTAGAGCGAGATCTGCCTCGACTTTTAGGTTTACTATTTTTAGCACGACCCCTTACGGTATAGGCTTCTCCTGCTGACGAGCTACCATGTTCTTTTTGGTCTTTTCTCCGGATCTCATTATCATATAAAGCAGCACATACTTCATCTAATGTAATTTTCTCTTTTCCATGAAGTATTGTCGTAATTAGATGATCATATTCACCAGGAAGGAAAGATACAAGCAAGATCGTTTTATCTTCATCCTTGATAGCTTCTTCAAAATTTAACAATTCAGTTACCAGCTTATTGAAATTCGAAATATGAGTATACATTGTTGTACCTGCCTAATACTGAAAGCGGAATAATTTCTTCTTCAGATACAACCGATTCTGGCAACTTTTCTTCAAGAATTGTTTATCTAGCTCCTTCCATAGTTTACTACCAATTGTCTCCTTCATATAAGGGAATTTCATTTCCCTTGTGAGACATGATCGGATTACTACGCATGCATTGCGATTAATCCGATTCCATTCATCATCATCTAGATACGAGGGTTTAGCCTCATCCAAAGCAATATCAAGCTCTTGTTGATAAAGAGCATCCAACATTTCACATTGCCACATACTAAAATTGTTCGATCCATCAATTTTTTCCACGTCAATCTAAGCCTTTGTCAACACCGTCCGGGAAGACCTTGAAGTCGAAGCGGCGGTTGTTGATGATGCTTCCATAGTTAAATATAACTACGACACAGACATGGAAATAAACAAACTGCCTAGGTCGTTAACTTTGGCTCTGATACCAATTTTTGTGGAAATCGGGTTGGTTTCCACCGAATGTGAACAATTGTACCAAGAAATTAGACTAAGAAAAATTCCCAGGTAGTTAGAGGAGACACGAACGGTCTCGCTTAAAACCCAACTTCCTTAGACTCGTAAGTCTTTTTGACAGAATTTTTTCCTAAATAATTTAATGGACAATATATCACCTAACAAAGTTTACCCGACAAATGAATTGAACAAATAATACACAAAATTATAACACAAGATTTACGTGGTTCGGTAACTTACCTACATCTACGGGCAATGACCAATATCTCCAATATCCACTGATGTAAGAATTACAACGGCTGGGTATAATCACAACTGGGAGAAAACTCTCAACCCAAAATACCTACAAAATTGGAGATAAACAAATTTTTTCCAAATGAAAGAACTTACAAGATCCCAAACCCAAGAGAACCAAACTAGAGAAAGAGATTTCTCTCTCAATCTTTCTCTCACAAATGCTCTCTCTTCAACTGGAATGAGATACTAAGTAAGGATCTGAATGCCTCTATTTATAGGGAAAATTTCGGATCACTTTTTCTATAATAATAATATTTTAATAATATAATAATAAAAATATATTATTATATTAATAAAATAATATTAAAAGTGGGGCTGGTTTAGGCGGCGTCTCCCATTTCGGCGCCGCCTATAGTCGACATCTTAAATTAACATTTAAGATATCGACTCCCTTCTTTACACATTATAAAATGTGTTGAGTGGGGGACAAAATAAAGCCACCCCACTCACAGAGTAGCCAACGGTGTTGTGGCTCAGAATCAGAAGTCGAGCCTGGTAAAGATTCAGTAACGGTTCGAACGAACAAGGTGTGGGAGCTTCAAGGGAAGCCGAGTCTAATACAGGTAAGGAGGAAGCGGGAGAGGCAGAAGTTGAATGAGTCCAGTATGTGAGGATGCAACATCCAGGGTCAGCAGCGAGGGATGTTGAGCGAATGGAAAAACTATTTCATCAAAGACAACATTTCGTGAGATATAAATCTGCCGGTAGGAATATGCAGACAATGAGCACCTTTGTAATGGGGATGATAACCCAAGAAAACACACGATTTAGACCTGTCTTCCAATTTGTGTTTAGTGTAAAGTCGAAAATGCCGATAACTAAAAATGAGAAACAGAGTGTAAACAGGTGGACGAAAAAGCACATCAACTTGTGATTTAAAAGAGAGTTGAGGGAAGGAAGACGGCTAATAATATAGACTGCAGTCGCAAATGCAGAGTCCCAATGTGATTTTGGCATGGAAGCTTGGACCAAAAGTGTAAGGCCCATTTTAACAATTTGATGGCGTTTCTTTTTTACAATACCGTTTTGTTGTGGTGTATAATTTCAATCTCAATTGGAAATGATGAGGTTCATCGCTGGAGCAGTCTACCCGAAACCCGTGGTGATTTTCAACCCAAGATGGAGCCTATGATGTGGTTTACTCCTTCATGGGATTGGAAGTGAGATGCATTCTGAGCAAAAGAAAAGGAACGGTGCTGAAGAAGGGAGGGCCAGAGAGCGACGACCGTGGGTCCTCTTGGTGGAGGAGAACGGGGAATTGAAGGTGACAACAAGATTCAGGAAGAGGCCTGTGGGGGAGGTGGAGAACGTTCTGTACAATGTGATGGCTCTGAATTCCCCCCTGACCAAGTCTGCGAAGGATCTGGTATAAATGTAACAAGAAAAAATTGAAATTTTAGCACTCTGGTTATGATTCTCTGAGCCCTGGAGAATACTGTTTGAAATTACCGACCCCCGTTACTTCATTCAGTACCAACTTCCGACTTTAATTTACTAGATTATATGTAGCTATGCATCTAAATAATGAGTTATTTCGATCTCCTTTGTCGTTACTATAAAATTAACTGATCATCGTCCAGGAACATCCAAGGTCTGCCCCAGATTTTTAATTTTTTTCCCCCATTGTCGTTAAAAGGCCTATCATTTCATGCACAGAGAGAGTGCTGATGTTCAGAAAGGGACCTGCTTACCTGGTACGTCCCCACCTCTTCTTTCCACTTCCCTATGATCCTACGTTCATATCATTCAGGCTTTCGCCACCCGTGAATGTGATCCGATTTCAGCTTACTGCAACGCCCACTAGCAGCCAGTAGGTCCCCCTGACTGCTCCCTTACAAGAAAAAATCGAAAATTTCACCTTATCTCCGATCTGAAGCCGATTGCTTCTTGCAGCCTCTTTCACCGGCTTTCATGCACGGACTCATGGCTCGTTTTCTTGGGACCCACTTCTTGCAGCACGTTTTGATATCGTTTATAGCAGCTACTGCAGGAAAATTACAACTCAGTTCATGTTGTCTTATTGAATTATGAATATCTCCTGCTCCAGTCGGCAAGCAATTCAATTTTTGCAGTACCACGTACCTTTGCTTTATGCCATTTCACTTCCTTTACTCCACCTCTTTTCGTCCCTTTCTGCTGCCAAATCTCATTGATTTTCGATGTCTTGATACGGGAGTTAGCCGCTCAATCGCTGCAATGCTAATGTCTATAGACGAGTTCGTGTATAAGGAAGGGATGAGCTGCAAGAAACCAAAACTGAGAATTGTGGTTGAGATTAATTTCCTTTGTTATTCACCCGTTTGTGATCTCTAAGAAATTCAGAACCTCAGAATTACAGATACGTACATTAATCGTAACAATGACAGAAGTATAGCAATAGCTAGGAAGAAGAAAAGAAGAAACACTTCAAAGTTCAGATTCTTCTCCTTGAAAAAAGAGGGGAAAGAAAAAAAAAAGAAAAAAGAAAAGGAATCCGCACCACCCATTTCTTGAACATAGAGTTTCCTATCTTCCTGCGAATTTTTTCTGTTTTCGAATATGGGTATAGACATTCGTATAAAATCTACAAACGAAGCAGCTTCAGCTTTCGTGTTCTGCAACTCCGCCGAGGACGGCGATGCAAACCATGTTAATTTCGAAATCAAGAGCTCTCTCCGAGAAACCCCCCTCGCTGGAGAGAGGAGCATTCGGCAAAGTATCGTCGTCCAGTCGATCGTATTTGCTGATCAACGGATGCACTGTGAGTTTTCCGCAGAGCAGGAACACTAGCAACCGTCGATGCCTTCGCTCTTTGGGTCCCACTAGGACGATTAAATCAGCAGTGTCCCCGGAACAGCCTCCTGCTTCCATTCCGAATGCGCAGGTAATCACCAATGGATAATCGATAACGAATGAATTGTGAATCATGATTTATGACGACTCTCTCTCTCTCTCTCTCTCTCTCTCTCTCTCTCTCTCTCTCACAGTCCACAGACAGACAAGGACTAATCCCTTTTGGAAAAACCAATCGCATTTCACGGATAGCATGGGCCGTTCACGTCGTTCTGTGAAACAGTGAGAGAGTTTAAAAGGACAAACACCTTTTGGAAAAACCAATCGCATTTCACGGATAGCCTGGGCCGTTCACGTCGTTCTGTGAAACAGTGAGAGAGTTTAAAACAGCTTTCCAGTGACTACTATAATTCTGCCGCGTCCTCCAAAATCTGGGAAAATCCACCATACCGACCAAACCCCACCCCGAGTCCATGGCCACGTGATCGAATTGCATCACTGTTTGCCACTTTATAAAAGGAGGATGAGCAGCATCTCCGTGCTCATACACCACGGCAACCGAGCTCCAAGCTTTTGCCACCTTCTTCCTTCGTTCCTCTTTCTCTTCCGTTAATTTTTCTCCATCGTCTTCCTCAAGACGTTCATAATGCAGGCTCCAGTCTTGTCCACTCACAATGAGAAGATGCTCGGGAATTACGTACCTGTCTTCGTGATGCTCCCAGTATGTACATTGACATATTTCCTTTTTTTCCCTTCTGGGTATCATATATATGTAGACTCAATTTCCTCTGCATTGCTAGGAGAGAAAAGAGCTTGCGAGTTTCGACTAATGCGCTTCTTTTCTTCTTCTTCTCCCCTTTGGGCTTGCAGCTTGGTGTGGTTTCGGCTGAGAGTAAGCTAGAAAACGAGGAGGAGCTACGGAAGCAGCTCAAGGAACTCAAGTCCGCGGATGTGGACGGGCTGATGGTGGATGTGTGGTGGGGCATTGTAGAGAGCAAGGGGCCTAAGCAGTACGACTGGGGTGGTTACAGGAGCTTGTTCGAGGTGGTCAAGGAGTTCGGCTTCAAAATGCAGGCCATCATGTCCTTCCATCAGTGTGGAGGCAACGTTGGAGACATCGTAAACATCCCCATCCCGCAATGGGTCCGCGACATCGGCGAGACCAACCCTGAAATCTACTACACCAACAGAAAAGGCACAAGGAACATCGAGTATCTCACCATCGGAGTAGACAATCAGCCACTCTTCCGTGGCAGGACTGCCGTGGAGGTTTCATTATATATAAGCTCTGCTAGCTTCTTTCTGAGTTTTTTTCTCTGGAATTAATGGCTTGGAATATGATGCCCCCTGGAGCTGAAATCGGGTTTGGCTATGTATTGCAGCTCTACACTGATTATATGAAGAGCTTCAGGGAGACCATGGGAGACTTGCTAGAGCAAGGCTTCTTTACCGATATTGAGGTGGGGCTTGGCCCTGCTGGTGAGCTCAGGTATCCCTCCTATCCGCAAAGCCAAGGGTGGGTGTTTCCTGGAATTGGAGAATTCCAGGTGAGTTTTTTAAACAGATTTATGCAAACCAAATTTCTCCGAAGCATCTGAGATGCACGAGGCTTTTTCTCACGGTTTGGCTTGTAAAAACATTGCAGTGCTATGACAGATATCTGAAAGAACAATTCAAGGAAGCAGCAACACTTGCTGGGCATCCCGAATGGGAATTACCTGATGATGAAGCAGGGGAGTACAATGACACACCTAAGGACACAAAATTCTTCAAAGAGAATGGGACCTATCTGTCTGAGAAAGGGAAGTTCTTTCTCACATGGTACTCAAACATTTTACTGATGCATGGCGATCAGATTCTCGATGCAGCGAATCAGGTCTTCCTTGGTTGTCCACTCAAACTTGCAGCGAAGGTAAGTACGACGAGGACTCAAAATATAGTGTTTCAGATTTTCATTTTTGAGTAACTTTTTTAACTGATCGATCTGAGATCATCTGATTCTCGGAGTAGGTCTCTGGTATCCATTGGTGGTACAAGGCTCCAAACCACGCCGCCGAGCTGACTGCAGGATACTACAATTTGGATGACCGAGATGGGTACAGAACCATAGCAAGAATGCTCTCAAGGCATTATGCAATGCTGAATTTTACCTGCGTTGAGATGAGAGACTCAGAACAGAGTGCAGACGCAAAAAGTGGACCTGAAGAACTTGTACAGCAGGTAAATTGATGATGGTATACAAAGCATATAATTCTGAAAGAACCATGAACCAATTAAGTAAATAAATTTGGGTAATGTGATTCAGGTGTTCAGTGGTGCGTGGAGAGAGGAGGTAGAAGTAGCATGTGAGAATGCACTACCCAGATATGACCGAACAGCTTATAACCAGATTCTGAGAAATGCAAGACCAAATGGGGTTAACCGAAATGGACCTCCAAAACACAGGATCGCTGCACTGACATACCTTCGACTCTCAGAGGAATTGCTGGAAGCCCAAAACTTCAGGATATTTAAGACTTTTATCAGGAAAATGCACGCTGATCAGGTAAACCGCCGCCCTGTATTAGCGTTTTATATATATCTCGAACACCTCATCACCAATAATTAGATGACTGCAACAACAAGGCTTCTTATCTTGCTCATCGTATTTGCTATGAAATACATGATACACACGTACTTACTGTCTCACTGGTATTTCAGCCATACAGCCCGGATCCACAAAAATACTACAACCCCATAACTCCTCTGGAGAGATCGAAACCGAAGATGTCAATTGAGGAGATCCTTGAGGCGACAAAACCTGAGAAGCCGTTCCCGTGGGACCCTGAGACTGATATGAGTGTCGGTGGCAACCTGGCTGAAGTGATAGATGGTGTAACCGGCAAAATCGTCAAGTCTATCTTTGGTTGAGCCTAGGAGATGATAACAGCCACAATCTTGACTCTTGCGCTGCTAAAAGATTGTGGTGTTGAAAAAGCGAATAAGGAAGCAGCGCTCCTAGTTCTCTTTCTTCAGCTCTAGAAAAATCTTTGGTGTGGCAGGTGTGCAATATATATAGTAGTCCAAGCTTGATAATAATGTGAAACTTGAAATGATGAAAGCTTGTCTGATGCGGAAAAATGAGGTAGCAGAAGAATAAATCAATCAACGTTAACTGATTTTCTAGCTGAAGTTACATTTACACAGTTTCGGTTGCCTACCTCATATCCACAATTGTGCCATAATGATCTCAAATCTAAGTGGTTGCAATCATGATTCAAACGAAGAAATCCCAAAAGCTTCAACTGAATTTGGCATTCTGATTCTCAGGTGTCTCCTCTTCCAAGACTTATTACGGTACTAGCTAGTAGACCAGAAAGTGAAGACGCTAAGAATCATCCAGAATGCTACGTGGAACTCCTGCTTTTCATAATTAATTACCCTTTTCTCCAATTAATGCTCACCAAAATTCCCCACAGGAACAACTGCCATCAGAAAAATGGTGAAACCGACGAGCATCTCTGACAATAATATCCCTTCTGACCAACTTTGAGATAAGTTTCGTGACTGTATGGCAGTCCCCACAGACTCTAAGATTTTTTATGATCCTAATTGGCATCCCTTCGGCTGTATTAATGAGGGCAAATGCTATAGCCAGCCTTTCACTGTGATCCCACAGCATCTTTCTGTTTCACTTCCTCTTCGACATCATAGAGTATACAGCTGGTGTCAGGCACATAACCACTTTCCTTGGCCAAGTTCCTTAACTCATCCAACTTAGAATATATAGAATCTGATTGTGAATGTGATTTATCTCCCACAAGAAACCGATAGATCACCCTATCAAATTCAACAAAACTGCATCCTGGATCTTTCTTGAGGCCCCTGTTTCTCAAGAGACTTCTGACCATTTCTACATCTTCCCAACGTTTTTCTGCTGCGTACATGTTTGACAGAGAAATATAGGATCCAACACCTTTAGGCTTCAGTGCAAAGGCATTTCTTGCTGCGATTTCTGCTAGGCTAAGATTGCGATGGATGCGGCAGGCAGATAGAAGTGCCACCCACAAATCAGCGGTAGGCTTAGATTTCATACTTTTTAAGAGCTTATATGCCTCATCAAGGTGCCCAGCTCGGCCTAGAAGGTCCACCATGCAAGCATAGTGTTCAACCGTTGGGTTCATGGAGTGCTCTTTCACTACTACGTTAAAAATATGACGACCCTCCTCCACCAGGCCTGCATGGCTACAGGCGGACAAAACTGAAGTAACGGTAACTTCATCTGGTTTAATACCATATTCGTTCATATGGCCGAAAAGAGTTATTGCATCCTTTCCTCTGCCATGAAGCCCACAGGCTGAAATCATTGCACTCCAAGATATCAAACTCTTTTCAGGCATCTCAGAAAAAAATTTACGAGATAAAGTTAAATGGCCACATTTGGCATACATGTCTAGCAGTGCAGTCCCCAGGAACATGTTGCTAAAAGATCTGTTTTTAATAATAAAAGCATGAATGCACGTCCCAACTTGCAATGCTGCTATCTGACCACAAGCTCCCAGCGCAGTTATGAAAGTAACTTCATCAGGCGGAAAGCCTTCCAAATGCAATCTCCGGAAAAGCCTCAAACTTTCTACGGCATCACTGCTTCGAACATAGCCTGCAAGTATCGAATTCCATGAGATAATATCTCTCTTTTCCATCTCCTCAAACAATTGCCTGGCGCCTATTATAAAATTGCAATGTCCATATGCATCAACCAAACAATTGACTAAAGCGCCATCAAGTTTTATAGCATTCCGTGCCAAATAGCCATGAATCTCTCTTACCTGCTTTAACGCCCCTAAATCAGCACAAGCAGGCAACACACTAACAAAAGTCACAGCATCAGATTTTAATTCAGCGTCTTCGACAAGCTTAAAGAAAACCGACAAAGCCTCCTTTGGTTCACCGTTCTTTGCATACCCTGAAATCATCATATTCCAACTCATCAAGTCTCTCGTACGCATTCTGTCAAACAACTTCCTAGCGGATGCTACATCCCCAAATATCGAATACATAAAAACGAGGGAATTTCCAACGAAAACGTCCCACTGAAGCTCGTTTACAATAATCTCACAATGTACTCTCCATCCAATTTTCTCAACTTGCAGATCCCCACAAGCCTTAACAACAAATGGGTACGTGAATTTGTCTGCCCTTCTGCCAAAACTCAACATCTCCCGGTACAAAAGAAGCGCCTCTCGCGAACAGCCGCCACAAGCGTAGCCCCTTATCATAACATTCCACAAAAAGGAACTCTTAAGAACAACACCATCAAACTGAAAGCGAGCGTCAGGCATGTTTCCACAGGCCGCATACATGGCGCACAGCTTGGTCCTCAGATACGTGTTGTCGAGAAGAACGTTAGAGACAGTCATGTGGGCATGGAGTTCTCGGCCCCTCTCGAGGCATTTGGCGTTCGTGAGCGTCTGCAGAAGCGACCCACACTGCAGTGATGTGAGAGGGAATCCGAGAGGGCGTGGGCGTAGAGCAGTAGGGAAGCCATTCATGAAGAAGAAGGGTGAAAACGAAGTTCGCCAAACAACGAAACAAGCTGGCCGGTCAAGAATCAAGACCCGGCGGGCGGCAGATCAATTTGAAAGACTGCGTCCACTTTTCCCTTTGTACTTAGTCCCACATAGACTGCATCCGAAATAATTCAGAAGACGATCGCTAACAAAAGCGAAGGTAGAGCGTCGGTAGTCTTCATCTTTGCGCTTGGGGCAATGACGCAGCTAGTGAGGTATTAACCGAGGCGCGTCAATTGCTGGTTGAAAACTATTTCCAAACCCCCTCTTTGGCCTGGGTTCTGCCCAGGCCATCGAGAATTTCTGGAAGGGCTCCCTACCAGGGTAAAGCCCTACAATTCTAAAATTTCAAAAATTACCATGTGATTCTATATTTGTATATATTTGTATTTTAATCAATTGAAGATATAAACAACTTACTAGCTTAATCAGGGTAGATAAATAGAAAAAAGAGCGGCTTGCCGAATCTGCCCTTTGAGCTGTGTCCCTAGGATATCCATCTCTGGTGGCCAGAAGCAGAGTCTCCGAGGATAAAGCTATTATACGTGGAGAGTCTACGGAGTCTTCAATCTGGGAACGTCTGTGCACGACCACCATGGCTCGTCTTGCTAGTTCCACCCCAGTTTCGGATAAATTGTTTCCCATATCTAACATTGTTGATAAGAAGAGAACTGCGAGAGCTGCAATTTTGCGAATCGACGGCGAGAGACAGGAGGAAGCACAAAAGCACAAGAAGTGCTTCTCCGTGGGAACAAGTAGGAGGAGGGCAATTGGGTTCGGTCTCGCTTCTCTCGCAGGTGGACTCAGCAATGGGATTGCCTGGGCCGCGGAAGACAATGGCTTCTGGTACACTGGTCCCATACCGGTTCCTTCTGTGTCTAGCAGTAAGTGGGATACAATTTCTCCTCTCCGTAGCAGTCTCAGTTGTTCTTTCAAAACGCATTCATCTTTTAAGAGCATGGTCAGTGGGTGATTTTAATTTACATCACGGGTTTCCATTGTTCAAAAATCTGTATCTGTTCTTGATCTCTTGTACCTAGACATGTTTGATCAGTTGTCTGAAGCAGATGGTCTAAATCTTTAAAGAGTTCATGTGCAGAAATTGCGAATCAAGAAACCGGCACTCGGTCTTTTGTCAGACCGGGGATTTACATGGCCAATATAGGTCCCCAGGGAAGCCAATACAGATTGCGCAAGTACGCCTTTGATCTCCTTGGACTAGGGGATCTCATTGGGAAAGATGCGTGGAGCTACATGAGGAAGTATCTCCGTTTGAAATCCACATTCATGTACTACGACTTCGACACTGTGATTTCAGCTGCTCCCCAAGAGGAGAAACAGCCTCTAACAGACCTAGCCAACAGACTATTCGACACCGTGGAAAAGGTAATAGATCACGCAGACATCTCTAAGATTTCGAGAACGGTCCCTTCGAATTCGGAACACTAGTGAAAGAATTTAGAAGCTCTTTTCGAAATCGAAAACCACTGTTCAAGCACGAGTGTTCTGATGTCTTTTACTATAATACAAATTGTTTTTGCAGCTCGAAGATGCAGTCAAGAATCGAAACGAACCGGAAACCATCTCGTACTACGAAGATACAACGACTTTGCTCAAAGAAGTCATGACGCGAATGGCGTAGCACCTGTACTTTCTAAGACTGTTTGTCATGTATGTTCGGCGATGAAATTGAGGTAGCAAAACCATCTACTGTTTTCGATCACAGAAAGGAGGCAACCACAGATGGCCTTGAACACTCACCGAGTGGTTCCTCGTAAGAAATATGCTATTGATCAACGGCCACTATATAGTCCAGAGGTAAATTAACACAATCTTTAAAGAATAATGATTCGTGCACTTAACCAGTGCCCCGAGAAATATAATATTTTAATTTAATGTGAGACAACCAGTTCACGAGTCGAGCACTAATTAAGTGCACGAATCATCACTCATCTTTAAATATGTGAGATAGTACTTCAGCCCTAGGCGTATATCTCTCTGCAGTCTGTATACTCTACAGAGCTCCTTTTAAAAGGCTCCTGGGGCAGATCTGATTTTTTACATTTCCCCACAATAGAAACCTAAGAAATTAGGATACCTATTTCGCAGCAGTCATATCGTAAAAGGCATAGGATAAGAGACAAACACATTACTTGATCATCAATAGAAAAGTAGAACCCATCCATTTGACAATGGGATATTATCATTAGAATAGATAGAACTGTGTCATTCAAATATAGTTCAATGAAGACAGCAATAATACGGCAACATCTACAGAAGAAGTGCACTAGGATACAATTCGATGACGATAGCAAACGGGAATACCTCCAACTACCCTCCCAAATCTGATTTGTTACTATACAAATTACAAGCACCTCATTACGTTAGATCTCCTTCGGTCCTCTTCCAGATATCTCACCACAAGTTACATTTGAAATCAGAGGGAAACAACAGAAAAGCACACCACTAGCATACTATAGAGCCCTTCAACCCTGTGGGCCACAACTCAAACGAGATTCAGATGATCGCATCTGTGTCTGTCTTCGAGCAGTGCCGATTTCACAAGAATTAACCATGTTAGCAAACCGAAGCGAGTCCAGTGATTCCCCAGCAGAAGATGGTACAGGAGAAATATTAAGGAACATCAGTGTCTTGGAATCACCTCCGAGGCAAGGCTGTGTAAATCAATAGAAGACAATTCCAAGATCATCAGTGAGTAGTTAGTTAAGAAATAAATATGGAACATGGTGAAATATCCACTATAATGAACAGCCAACAAAATCAATGGGAGGTAAAAAAATACTTCCAAACCAGATGCTGAGTAATAAGAAAGCTAAAACAGTAATAACAAAAAAAAAGGGGGGAAGGGCAGCGTAGCGAAGATGCAATTAATAAATTTGATTTCACAGAGAAATAAACAAAATATCAAAGGTGAAATTCCCTAAAGGAAAAGTGCAATAGTCATTAATTAACCTACCTGAAGAAGGTAAGTAAGCTTCGACTCCCTGTAAGGTATGTGACTTGCTTTCTTTGTGAGTGAAGAGATAACTTTCTTCAATGTGGTCAAACTTAAATTGATGGCCTGCAAGTTAGTTTACAGAAGAGGAAATTCCGTCAAATGTGAAACAAAAATAACTATTATGAGCATTCAAAAGATCTAATGATCACCTTAGCTTCATCAAGCTGATCACCAACAGACCCACTTTTAGAAACTCGTTCACTTCCAGCAAGGTCAATTAGATTGAGGACACCATGAACTTGTTCCTCAGTACTCTAAAGAAGTCAAATGGCTAATCAGAAAGAGACAAACTCCAAGAGGATCACTCATATTTCATAAATAAATGATGAGATACGCCACAAACTACATTTACCTTGTTTATTCCTGTTACTCTCAAAGTGAAAACAAAATGGCTTCTCGAGGATTCCTCATTCATTTGTGTTTTCCCTACAGACCTGTTGCAAGTACAGCAGCACACTCACAAGTTCAGTTAGTATTGGCACTTTAAGAAGAACCACACTTGCCACTACAAGAAAAATCACACTTAATGCTCAGTTCCTAGCAACAATTAGAGGCATGAAGACTAACAAGTAACCTCAAAAAGAAACTGAACAATCAACTTATTCCGACAAATTTTAACACAAGTTTTAAACTACTCAGCTTATTATAGCCAAAACAAATGAAACCATCAAAAGACACCCCAATGAACATAAAGTTTCATGCAAAGACGGGTTCAGATCACAGATAGAGCTGATCTACCTGCTTTGTGCAGCTTTGCGTAGAAGAGATGTAACCTCTTGGATGCTACATACATCTACAATCGTCAAATCAGACACATAAGTAATGCCATTTGGGTCGAGTTTAATTGCATGTTGCTTCCCACTGTAGCCAGGACCACCACTTGACCGGTTCAAGGACAAAAGATCACGAATTGTTTCATTGTATATCTCCAACATCGAAGCCTGCACATAAATGAGGAAGATAATTCACACATTATCCATCTACCACTTTATCGGGATTCTAAACCTTAATGTATTTGAGTTCATTGTGTTGAATTGGTCAAGCAGACAATAAAATTTTTATCTTTTCATAAAGAACAACCTTTGGAAGGTTCTCCATCAGAAAACTAGAGACAGGACAACATGGATTAAGTCAACTTTAAAGAACAGTAACCCTTATTGTATCTAAATATTAGCATATCATGGTTTTATGTGACCAAATCATTTAAGCAATTGCAGAAGAGTGGAGGAAGTGGATGGCTTCTATAGACAAGTTTATTACAAGTCCTTGGGGGAAAAAAATATTACGTTGATCTGAACCCACCTGACAGCAATTTCCAATTACAGCAATTTCATCTGTGTTTTAAAAACCAAATCGTTTGTTGAACCAGTAAAGTGACCGGTTCGGTCAAACCCGGTTAGATCAGGATTGACCAGTGGTTAAACCAAAAAAGAAAGCTACTGTAGTATTTTATACATCATATTTTCTTCTTCATATATTAACGCTAGAATCTTACAGACCATGCTGGTTTGAGGAGATTTGGTAGAGAGAAGAGGCTGTGTGTTCGATTCATGGTACTGTGAAACTTTGTTTTCTTTCCTGACCTACTACTAAGAAACCAGAATTTCACTCAAACCATGGACCGGATCTGTTTTGGAGTTGGACCAGACCAACCGGCTGCTTCAACAACTTTAAAGCAAATCCGGCTCTTGTGCATGAAAAAAATCAGAACGCCTTCTGGCTCCAGTTTAACCAGGTCGAACCGGCTGGTGCGATTGGGTTTTGATAACATTGACTTCAGCTGATACTGTAATCTGGTTATGAACTATATTTTAACAAATATTACTATTAACTTTAAAATTGATTTGATATAATGAATATCAGAAAATCAACCAAACCTGCATTTTGTAAGTCCAACCCTGTGAAGTTTTTATCTGGCTGGTCTGAAACATCTGCTCTAATGAACGTGGAATCAAACCCCTCTGCTCAGATATATCGGGCTTACCCATCATTGTGTAGGTCTTACCCGATCCCGTCTGCCCATAAGCAAAGACACAAACCTGAAAGTACCACAGAATATAAATTACAGAAAGATAAAATATAGCTAGAACGCATTTAGAAGCTTCTGTCCTCTCCAAAAACTATTTATGCCATCCTTTTTCATACTTGCTCACTCATTGGGCATTTTACACTAATACAACTTGGAGCATTTTTAAAGAACCAACAACAAAGGACAGAACAATAGAAAGATGCTTCAAATTTTGATAGATTCAGAGTTAGTAAAATTCAATTCTCAGTTGAGAATATAATTGTCTATCCAGCATGAAATCGTGATACTGCAATGAACACAGTTACCACACTAATCACACACCAAGAACCGTTATGGCATCAGGCTGCAACTGAAAACAAAACAGGTGAAAAAACAAAAGTGATAACAAGAACAATATGATTGCTTAAATCTATATACCTACTAGACTTGATCAAACACCTAACAGCCACTTTTATGTGGCCACTCGGCCATAGTCTGGAGCAACTTTTAATTCTCATAACATACAAAACACAATTAATTTTGTCCAAATAACTCACCTTATATCCATCAAGGGCACTCTGAACCAGCTGTGATATTTCGACAAAAACTTCTTTCTGTGAGGCATCATGGCTGAAAACTTTATCAAATGAAAATGGGTACTTTTGTCCTATCAACATCAGGAGCACAAATGAGAATTAATGCATAGGTTTCATAGCAATCCTTCATAAAAAAAATAAAAAAAAAGATTGAAATGAAAATGTAATTCAAAACATACCATTATAAGATAACTCAATGCCTCGTCCAAGTAGCTCAGTGGAAGAAGGATAAGAAACAGATGTTTCTGTGCTACCACAATCATCATCTGGTAATATAGGACGAACTCTACAAAATACCCGAATATTCCCTTTGAGCTCCTACAGCATACAACAGAGTTCAGCACAGAATCTATCATATAGTATACCACAAAGGGAACACAAAGACAAACATACCAATATTGTATTATGCAGTCTTTTACGCAGCTCTTCTCCTTCTCTCAGCCTAACCTCTGATTCAGCCAAACGATCCTCCAAATCCTTTATAACTTTCTCTTGATCTTGACACTCAGCACGCTTCTCAGAGACAGACATATCCGCCATCTGTAATAATAAACTTTTTGTCAAATTCATCTACACAAAATATACACTTAAGAAACATAATAAATTGCAATGAAAAAATGAGCTCAAAAAGATGAACCTTCAATTTGTCATTTGCTGCATCAAGCTGATGCCGCAATGTTCTTAATTGTTCTTGTTGAGATGAACAGGTCTCCTGCAAAACAAATCATTGTGGTTAACAAAATATGAACATAACAACTCAAAACTTGTAAGTACCTTTGCCGATTCCCTCTAAGAAGCAACAAACCTCTAGTAAATTTGTTTTTGTTGTCAGGTTTTCCAACTCAGCAGTAGACTTTCCAGTCAATTCATTGTACCGCTCTAGCTCAATCTTCAGAGCCTGAACTTGTGCAATATGCAAATCACGATCATCTCTAACTTGTTGAAGCTCTGTTCTGAGGCATCCAACCTCATTTATCAGTGCTTCCTTCTGTCTAACTGCATCCTGCTGGGATGACTACAAAAGCAGATCAAGCACCGGTCAGCATATACATACATGCATACATACATACAATACAATACAAATATGTATGTATCTATGAATATGAATACAAGCAAAAAAAAAAAAAAAGAAACAGCGGAAAGTAGATTGAGCATTTGCATCAACAGCCACTTGAGGGGATTTTCTAATGTCAAGTCTCCATTGTAAAACCATGCTTCATATGCATATGCAATGTGTCCACCAATTACAATCCCATTGTAATACATTTAGCACATTAAAAATTTGATAACTTATGCTACAACAGTTATAGAAATAGAAGTTGTATGTACATGAGAAACAGCAAAAGCTTTCACCCGTACATTATAGAAATAGACCAAATCAACAAGGTACATCATGGTTGCATACTTCGGGTTAAGGTCAATATACCAGGGTTTCTACATGTCAGGCATTAGGTTGACTCACTAGAGCATACAGATCACTTTGGTGGTGTGTAATGTAATTATTTTCAAAGAAAAAAATGCATCGCAAACTGAAAGTAACACACACAAACAATGCATTCTTAATGGATATATACATGAATGCACTGGAAATACAAATGGACTGAAGACTTTTTTTGCAACAATAATTTTGTATTTTCTGTGTGTATTAGCTTTTATATTTCGTTTTTCCACGAAAGTAGTATAGATCAATGTCTTAATTGCTTGAGAAATAGATATACTAAATTAGGATGGTCTGCATTCAGACATGTGAAATATACCAGATAAATAATGAGAGGGTTACAATGCATCAAGCCTAGCATCCTGCAAAAAGCACCTCCAAGAACATTACAGAGAAGTAATTAACTTACTCTGGTAGATGTCAGTTGCTCCTGTAATAAAGCAGAATGAGCCCTTAAACTACTGAGAGTCTCCATCATGGCATTTTTTTCCTTATTTAACCTTGTAATGGTCTCATTTGCAGTAGAAGCATCCATTTGAAGTTTGCTGTTGTATTGTTGTAAACTTGTGTTATATTCCTGTAGGCGTTTGTGATTATCGGCCAAAGATAACATCTGCAGCAATATAAAAATATGAAATTATTCAATCAGCATTCCAACAATGGAAAAATTAAGAAAACAGTTCACAAGTAGAGTTTCTAGTCAGACTTATACATGTTCATTCGCATTTTTAACTTCCTCCCGGGCCTTATCAAGAGCTTCAGAGAGAGATGCCCGCAATTTCTCAGCAGCAACTCTTGCTTCTGATTCTTTTTTATGGGATTCGATTGCAGACTGTAAATTAGATACAATAATAAGCCTAACAAACGAACTTTTAAAATGCATAACAAGTAAAAGTATATGTAAAGGCATACATTTCATAAACGACTCATGTAACATTTTCGGAAGATATAATGAGATTGACACTCTTACCAACTTATCAGTCATTTCCTTGGAAAGTTTATCCTCCAGAGTGGTATATTTCCCCCTTAAATCAGCAATAAAACCATTAAGCTCTTCCAATTTGTCTTTTAGTTGACCCTCTGACAAAAATTGGAACAAAAAGATAGAATAAAAAATGTGTCTGATATTAGTCAGGAAATTATGTGAAAAAACTTATGAGACTAATACCCAGCTCAGCTTCTCTTTTCTTTGAAGATTCCAACGAATTCTGGAGTTTTTCCTGCTCTCGCTGATAACTGATTTCGAGCTCTTGAAACCATCTTACACAGAGCTTAAGCTTTCTGATGTACTCGACCATTAGTTCACATTTACCCTAACAATATAAAATTTGAGTATAAGAAGAGGAACCACACTTGTCACAAAAATGATGCATAAGTGAATGGTACTGAAAAGGGCGAATCCCAAAAAAACAAAAAAAATGAAAAAATAAACAAAAACACAATAAACAAAGGACACTAACTTTGTAATCGAATTTGTTCTTTCCTTTCAATTTCTTCTCGTTCAGAAGAGCTTCTACTTCCTCTCGAGTAAACTCAATGATGCCGACTGCACTCCCACAATCTGAAGCTCCATCGGCGCCAGTATTATTGAGATCTTGGCCGGAATTAACAACAGAGAACGCCTGGCGCGCACGGACCGTGTTTGGTTGCCCCACCATCTTCCCTACTGCAATCTTGCGCCTCTTGTCTACTGGAATCTCATCTAGATTCTCCTTCTTCTACATTTCAACAAAGATAAAAACAAACGTACTTCAAAATATATCATCAGGAGCATAAAACCAGGAAAACAACTAAGCAACGCAGAGAGACTGCAACCCCTAACCCTATTGAGTGAAATAGGAGCAAACCTTACATTTGAAGGGCTGCGCGTGACGCTGGCGGGTGGTTTTGGAGCATATCTAGAAGACATTTGAGCAGAGACGAAGTGTAATAAGAGATATAGTGAGAGAAAGAGAAATCAGACGCGGATGGGTAGAAATGGAGGTGCTTTCCGTCTGCTTCTTGTGGGTCCAGAGTTTGCGTTTGAAAGAGGCGATGGATCAGAGCTGTGTACAGAGGCGAGGAGCCTCGAATGGACGGAGAATCAGAGTAGACATTCTAAAAAACCACCATATTTTGAAAGGTTTCTTCTCGGTCACTCTCGTTTCAGACTCTCTCTCTCTCTCTCTTCGAGTCTCGACTCGAGTTTCTTTTTTTTTTTTTTGGTTTTTGCTGTAATGGAGGGTGCCGTACGAAGTTTGAATTTTTTCAAATCGTGATCGAGCGGCATCAGGGTTTCAGTGAACGAAATCCCATAAATACCCCTCCAAAAATAATCAAATTATCGAAGGTGACCTACAACTACCAATAGATTAATCGACCTCCATTGGTCCCACATCGGCTCATCAGATGAGGCCCACTTACTTACGGGGCCCACTCCAACTGTCAAAATCAAAAGCTCGGAGCGTCCAGGTTTAATCCGTAATTATATAGTGAAAAGTGGGTAATGAGTTAAGATTTAAATCGACAGTCGTCCGTCCGTCCATCCATCGTCTCTCTCGTAATCCAGAAGAAAAATCCTACGGACGCAAGCGTCGCCGGACTTAAAGATGGATCACCGGCAACGGGACTACCTCCGGCTCCGGCCACGGAAACAGTCGTTGGCACTTCAGATCGTTTGGTGCCGAGTGCGAATCCGGAGGTCAGTCTCCTCCTCGCTTCTTGGCTTATTCAGGGAATTAAAATAGACCACCGAGGATGAAAACTCGGACTGTTCTTTTCAATTTTTTGTTTAATTATTCTTCGTGTCTGCGTCTCCTACCTTCAAAGCTTATCGATTTTGTAGTCTCACCTCTCGGAAGATTTTTTGATTCAGTGAGCAGTGAGAGTGAGGCGGTCAATAAAGGCCTTCCACCAAACTCAATGGAGACGATTCATCTCTCGATCGCTAATGGTTACGCCGCCCGCACTGGTTCGTGATCCTCGTGCGAATTCATGTGAAGGTAAAGCATCCGCAGGACGCGTACTGACTACGTAGTTGTTCGATCGACAGTGTACGCTACTCTTCTGATATGCACATGCGCACACGGCTGCTTACTGAAGCAAAAGAAAATGTCCAGATACCAAGGAAAGAACTTTACCCAAAGATTTGAGAATTTACTTGGTCAAAGGAAGAGTTTTATTATGAGATCAAAGCTTTACAGTCTTCACAATTTGCCATATATAGTCCTAAGAGTTACTCAAGTATATCACTCGAATACAGAATTGTCAGTATTGATAATGCACAATCTGACCATCCAAAATCAATCTTCATTGTTCGATTAAAGATTGACGGGTCTCCAATGTGCTTATCATAATTGTTATAACTAGTACTGAATCTTTTATCCTTCTTGTTTCCTACAGATTAGAGAGAAAGAGAGGAAGGCAGCGGAGGAGAGAGATTTTGGTTTTGCTGAAACTAGGAAGAGAAAACAAATGATGGCCAAGACGCCAAAGCTCTTTGACATATTCACCTAATATTCCAATCTGCTAAAAGATCTGGTATAACCAAATCTGAGCTTGTGCACAAGATTATCTTGCATAGGGTTGATATAACTCACAGAGGTGAGATATAAATTGTTCGACTAAATAGCATGAACATTGCTTTCAACTGCAGCTAATATCATTCTTTATAAGCGATTGAAGAAGAAGCAGAAGAACAGCTGAAGTTATTGCAAGACTTGAACCCTGACTGGATTTCAGAGAAGACTAAATCAACTGGAGACTTAAGTCTTCCGCTGAGTCAAGTTTCTAGCTCTTTGATTAGTTTATTGAGTTCACCTAATTTTGGTTAGTGTCTACAACGTCAATAATACATTGGGTCCTGAGGCAATCCATGCAAGACTAGCAGAAGCAGAGTGATCGGCAAATCTACTTTCTGATTAATTGTGCAATTAAAACACCACCTAAAAATTAATTTATCTCCATTGATGCATATTAACATGTCCTAATCTCATTGGCTAACACTTTCTCTGTACATCTTTGATGTTGTCAATAAAGCTTATTCATTTCGGTAAATGTTTCTTTTGTCCACCTACAGAGAATTTATGATATTCTCATTATTGAGCATCATCATTTTTTTTAAGACTTAACAGAACCCAGAACGTGTTATGAGAGATTGATTACCACTTTCTGCAAGAGAAGCCAATAAATGATCATAACAATTGTGTAATTAGCATCTACATATGAGAAGGAGATATTGAAACACACTACACAAAGAGTCTTCAGTTACAAGAGCCAGCAACATAAAAAGAAAGTCTCAATTCCTAAACTATCTTCAGTTGTTTAAAGTAACTGGAGAAGGTGGAGCAGAGCAAGGAATGAAACAGCTGCAGAGGGAAAGATGCTGGACGCAAACAGGCTTGATAAGCTTCTCACGATAGACTCCTTGGCAGAAGCCAGCACACTTTGAAGAACAGTTGGGCAGTTCTGGAGCAAAGACCTGGCATTCCCCTCCATTGGCAGCTGAGTCGCTCTGTACAGAGAGGAGGAGAAGCAGAGACAGCAGCAGGAGGGAAGCAGGAGCACGCATCGACTTCATTTTCTCTCGCTTTTTACCCGTAAAACTTTTTAATTCGCTGATGAACAAGGTGAATGTGTAAGATTTTTCAGTATATATAGGCTCGCTGGGGTATCGAAGAGTCCCAATCAGTTCGGGATTGGGCTACGATTTTTGCATTCCACCCTTTTCCTGATTCAAGTGTAAATGTCGTTTTTTAAGATTTAATTTCTTTAGTAACTTCTCTTTTAAGTTAGTTAGCCGGAGAAGATGAAGTTTTTGAGATTGACCCCTACTAAATGTGTCAAGGAAATAAAAGCAAAATAAGTAGGCCCACAATATTGGCTTAATATTATACATCCAAACGAAAAACGAATGTGGATGAACCTCAATTTTGTCGAAATCTTGCCTTAACTTAATAATAGTGGAGTTCCCTTTTACTCCTCTTTTTACTTTATTCAATTAAATGTAGTGTAGTCATTACTCTATCTATAAGTTAAATCCAAACTACCATTATCTTTAATTATCCAATAAATTTAAAGAATAATGCTAGTTGCACTTAGCCCATGTACCCATCCCACCCACTTGTTAATCTAAGCCATTGATACCTAGGGTTTATCCTCTAGAAAAAAAGATTTTATAATAAAAAAATATTTTTAAGGGCTTAGATGTGCGTCGGATAAGTGTGTCCACTAGGTGAGTCTAGCATTACTCAAATTTAAATTATATGGTCTTACTTAAATAATGTCTTTAAAGTTAAAGTTAACAAGTTAACAAGTTAACAACTCAATATTGCCGATTTAAATTTCTTTGGTACTTATGGACAGTGAGGTTGTTCCCAAAAATAATTATACTCCAATTTGGGCTTGTTGAGATCCTTTGATTTTTCTCGTCTTGGATGTTATCGGTTAATTTGCAATTTTCTTCTCTCTTCATTAAAACCGCTTACATTCTTTGTGATGGCATTGTATTCATGTATGTATGCTTCTGAAAAGGTTACTTTCACTTAGTTTAGAACAACGTTATCAAAACCAGATTGGCCGGATAGTTTATCTTAGTTTGAATTGCAACTGAACCCTTTTTTTCTGATTTTGAAAACCATAAACCTCTTTCTCTTAAAGCCTAAAGATCCTTCAGCCGGATAAATTCGACCCTTGATCGTGTACAAGATGAGATGGAATTAATATCAAAAGAAATCATTTATAAGATTCTTATTTACAAAGAGCAGCTATATATGTAAGGAAAAAGTTTATATCGCATACAAATTAATCTTCAATTGTTTAAAGTTACTGGAGAAGGTGGACCAGAGCAATGAATGAATCAGCTGCAGATGGAAAGATGTTGGATGCAACTAGACTTGATAAGCTTTTCATGGTACACTCCTCTGCAAAACCCAGCACAATTTGAAGAACAGTTGGCCAGTTCTGGAACAAAGACCTGGCATTCGCCACCGCTGGAAGCTGACTTGCCCTGTCCAGGAGTAAGAGAGAGGAAGAGGAAAAGCAGTGCAAGTAGCAGAGAGGAAGGAACGTGCAACTTTGCGTTCATCCAGGTTTTGATCACGTACTTGCAAGTTTTGATTTCTGAATTAAGAATAAAACTTAGGTTCAATTTATAGGCTTCTGCAGTGGGTTACAATTTTGAAAGAGTCCTACTTAACCACGAATTTGGATTCCACGCTTTCCTATTTTCAACATTCTGCTTTGTAGTTTCCTTTTTAATTTATCAACCATTAATATTCTCTAATAACTTCACGGGTTAATTACATAATTACTTCCCTTGTGCCGCCTAAATTAGGATCTCGGCACTAGCCTTAAGGGCCACACTAGTTTGGTTAAAAAATTCCGGTATTAAATATAACTTTTTTTCCTTTTTCCATGAAGCAGTATTAAGGCTCCACACACTCCATTCTCTCAAGCATCACATGCCACTTTGCATTCCACATCATCAAGACCTCTACAATAGAACCTGTCTTCACCCTCTTACTCGCTCACTTGTAACTGCTCCAAATCTGTTCCCACTTTCACTCTAACATCCGTTTAATATGCCATGAATGGCTTCTTCTTGTATATAATATGTAATCATTTACGTCAATAAAGATCATCGAGACAACTTTTTTATCTCTTCCTTTCATGGTATCAGAGCTAAGGTTGACATCTGATAATTTTTTTTATTTTCCGTCGCCCAATGGATTCCTCTTCCACCATGGCCGCCTTTGCTCCTGAAGTACTCTCTCTCCCTACGGTCAAGGGCATCTCGCATGAGGTTGTCGTAAAGCTTTCCCCAGATAATTTCCTTATTTGGCGCACTCAGATTTTTCATGTTCTACAGAGCCACAAACTTCTTGGTCTTCTTGACGGTACCCTACCCAAGCCTCTTACGCCTGCGGAGGATGTTGAGAAGTGGGAGCCTCTCGATCGAATGGTTTTACACTGGCTTCTTCAATCTGTATTAGATTCAATTCTTCCTCGCTTAGTCGACTAGCATACCACTCGTGACGTTTGGCTAACCTTGACCGAAGTTTATGGCACCATAACCAGATCCAGAATCCAGTAGCTCAAAACTGAGCTCTATAATTTACAAAATGGTACTAAAAGAATCCATGAATATCTCACGCCCGCAAAGTCCATTGCTCTCGCTCTTGCCAGTACTGAAAAAATAGTTGAAGATGATGACTTAATACTTTGTGTAATGAGAGGACTTGGATCCAACTTTGATCCAGTCGTTGCGGTGATTGATTCTCAAGTTGATCCCACTTTCTCCTTCGTTTTGGCTATGCTACTCGATCACGAGCACCGAACTCATCAGCCCGTCCCTCCTGTTGGACTCTCTGCAGTCGGATCTGCCTCTCGCCCACCTCCTGCCAGCCGTCTCAATCGTGGCTCTCCTCAACGTTTTTGTGCAAACCAAGGGGGAAACTCAAACACTCGTGGCTGAGGTTGATCCCTCCCTACTCCTTCTGCCACGACATACATTGATGGATCTTTCGTGGTATGTTATCAATGTTGTCACCCCTATCACAAAGCGAATTATTGTTGGGCTCCCGAGAGTGCCCGTGTGGCTCTTTCAGCTTTATCTGCATCCTCTTCCAATGCTCCTCAAGCAGAAGATTGGTTCCTCGATTCAGGGGCCACACACAATGTCACACATGACCCCTCTCATCTCATGGAGGTCAACTCCTACACAGGCATTGACTCTATTGTTGTTGGCAATGGCTGCTCTCTCCCAATTTCTCATTACGGTAAAAAATTTCTCTCTCTTTCCAATGGCACTTCTGCTAAAATTCGAGTTCTTCTGCTAAAATTTCTCTTTCCAATTTCCAAGAAATTGGTCTCTGTTTCTCATTTATGTCGTTCTAACAATTGGGCTTTCTTCTTCCCCCCCACTTCTTATTCAATCTTTGATTTACAGACCAACCAGAAAATTCATCAAGGCCCAATTAACGAAGGACTCTATCCACTCTCTCCTGCGGTGAAACTTTGTCCTTCTACTCATAAAGTCAAGTCAGAGCTTTGGCACATCGACTGGGACATCCTTCATCTCAAGTTTTGCGTCTACTTTATTCTAAATTGCATTTTCAAGCTTCTCTACAGCACCCCTGCTCTCATTGTTAGTTTGGAAAGAGCCATAAATTACCCTTTTCTCACCATTCAATAAATACATCAACTCCTCTCGAAATGTTTCATTGCGATGTATGAGGCCCGGCTCTAACACCTTAAATTAATAATTTCCGCTTTTATTTCATTATCGTTGATGATTATTCCCGATACACCCAGATTTATCCAATGAAGCGTAAATCAGATGTTACTGACGTTTTTCAATCTTGTATTCCACTTATAGGAACTCTTTGTCACTCACAATTACAGTGTGTCCAAAGTCATGGAGGCGGTGAGTTGATCAGCAAGGCTCTACAAAATTATTTTTGGGATAGAGGTATTGTCCACCGATTTTCATGTCCAGGCACTCCGGAACAAAATAGTGTTGCAGAACGCAAACACCGACATGTGAGAGAAACAGGTTTAACTTTATTATCCCAATCCAAGTTACCCACCACCTACTGGTCCTATGCTTTTACAATGGATGTCTACTTAATAAACATTCTCCCAAGCCACAATCTACAAAATCAAACACCCCATTTCCGCCTTTTTAAAACACCTCCTCTTTACACCAACCTCAGTGCTTTTGGATGTCTTTGTTTTCCCTATTTTAAGACCATTTGGGATTCAAAAACTTGATTTTAGAAGTTGTCGCAGTCTATTCCTTAATTACGATTTTCGCTATAAAGGCTTCATGTGCCTCGATATTGATCGCCACAAGATTCTTCTTTCACGCCATGTAAGTTTTTATAAGACTAACTTCCCCAGACTGCCGGACGCTTCGGTTGTCCACGGATCTATGTTTACCTTCAAGCGTTTTCCAAAAATTCCTTCTGACTTACAACAGGTCTCAAGCTTGGCCGTTCCTTCTGGCTCTGCTCCTGCTCCGACCAGCCAAGGTCCATCGCTACGATCCGCCGTTCCTCAAATATTTTCTTAGCCGTCGGCAGAACCCACATCCCTAAACAGTCCATCACCACACTCCAGTTTGTGTGGTCATTCGGACTCTCCCTCCAAAAGAAATCCATCTCCGACTCCCTCTCGAGTCGCCCCACAACATGTTTCTAATTTGCGGTCTCAGCGTCCCCGTTCGGCTTCCTCTCTCTCTCTCTCATAAAAAGATATCCCAGCAGAAGGCTCCATCTGTTCCGCCTCGCTCTGTGCCTCCACCACCAATACTTCCCAACTCTAGCTGGCCTCTCCCTGCCTTTCTAAGATCTGCTCCCCACTTATCCTCCCCCTTACACATTGCATCCCAACTCCATCCCTTAAAAAGCCCCTATACTCCAACATCAATTGCCATCCTTATCCTCTCATAATACAGCCCATCCCATTATATGTGGGACCCACTCCTATGACTACATTACGGCAAACTACTCTTCCTTCCACCTCAATGGCTTTGTAGCACCCTTTGTCGTCTCTTGTTCATGCATCCACAGACTTCATTGCCCCGCCACCTCCACTACAGCCCATACCAATTTCATCTTCAGCCCTGCCTCCCCAACTGCATCGACGGTCTTCCCCGCCACACCCCTTGCGGCTCCCCTGTATATGGACTCTGCTCCTCCGCCAGAAATTTTGTCGCCTCAATCGGCTATCCCATTTATGTATGCTCCTCGTTCTTCTCAGGCCCATGCCATTACTTCTCAAATGCGCACTCACTCTATGACAACCAGAAGTATGGATGGAACTCGCAAGCCGAACATTCTTCTTGCCGAGCGCTATCCTTTGCCCGCATGTTTCTTGTTTGCCTTATCCTCCATTCCTACAGAACGCACTCAGTTCTCTGTTGCCATTTGAGACCTTCATTGGAAAAATGCAATGTCGGAGGAAATAAATTCGCTTCAGAAAAATAATACATGGGACCTTGTCCCGGCTTCCATTTTCATGAATATCATAGGCTGCAAGTGGGTCCACCGAGTTAAACTTTAGTTAGACGGCTCCATCGAAAGGTTCAAAGCCTGGCTCGTGGCCAAAGGCTTTTCATCAACAACTGGGAAAAGACTACACTAATACTTTTTCTGCAGTTGTTCGCCCTGCTACAATTAGACTTATGCTCACTATTGCAATCTCTCTAAATTTGCCCCTCTGCCAATTGGATGTCAAAAACGCATTCCTCCATGGAACTTTAAACGATGTCTTTTATATGAAGCAACCAGAGGGTTTTGTAGATCCCCATCGGCCAAATTATGTTTGTCGCCTCCAGAAATTGCTCTACGACCTTAAACAAGCACCGCGCGCCTGGTACTTTACTTTCAACAATTATCTTCTCCAACTGGGTTTCATCACCTCACCACATGATACTTCGTTATTCATTCGTCACCTTCGACCAACACCATTATTCTCCTCCTTTATGTCGATGACATTATCGTCACTATATCTTCCACTGACGCAATTCAGCATATTATTGACTTCTTACATTCCGTTTTTGACATGACATATCTTGGTTCTCTTCATTATTTCCTTGGGGTTGAATCTCACAGGCATTTCGATGGACTTTTCCTCTCACAACGCAAATACACTATTGAACTTCTCCAAACTTATGGGATGACTGGTGCCAAACCTATCCATACTCCAATGTCCAGTGCCAAATTATCAGCAGATGATGGTGATCTCCTCACTGACCCTACCACTTATCGTCAACTTCTTGGCAGTCTCCAATATCTCACCATGACTAGTCATTCTCGGTCAACTCCCTTTGTCAATTTTCATGCATGCCCCACGATCCTCCTCTCATCTCATAGCGGCCAAGTGCATTCTTCGTTATCTCAAACACACTCCTTCGTATAGCCTCCAACTATCGCCCACCACTTTTCGCTAAGTGGATTCACTGATGCTGACTGGGTTGGCTGCCCCACGACTCGTCGCTCCACTTCTGGCATTGCTATTTACTTTGGACAAAATCTGATCTCTTGGGCTTCCCAGAAACAACGTTTGGTGTCCCGCTCCAGCTGTGAAGTCGAATACAGTGCCTTAGCAGCGCTAAGCACCGAGATTATTTGGACTCTTCATCTTCTCCAGTTCCTCCATGTGTGCCTTTGATCACCGTCAACTCTCTACTGTGATAATCAAAGTACAATTTTTTTGGCCGCCAATCATGTCGTTCATTGCCGGAGCAAACATATTGAAATTGATGTGTACTTCATTCGGGAAAAACTCACCGCTGGAATTTTTCGCCTCCGCTACACTCTAAGCTCCCACCAATTGTCAGACTTCTTCACCAAATCGCTATACAGACCACGCTTTGAACTTCTCCAGGCCAAGCTCAACGTCGTTTCCCCACCTTGACATGTGTCAAGCATCACACGTCACTTTGCATTCCACATCATCAAGACTTTGTCTACAATAGAACCCGTCATCACCCTCTTACTCATTCACTTGTAACAGCTCCAAATCTGTTCCCATTTTCACTCCAAGATCCGTTTAATATGCCATGAATGGCTTCTCCTTGTATATAAATATGTAATCGTTTACGTCAATAAAGATCATTGAGACAACTTTTTTTATCTCTTCCTTTCACACTCCACACACCATGCTTTGAAAACACAGCCCACCTCTTTTTTTGAAACACTTTTTGGGCCTATTTGGCAAAGCTTCTAGGGGAGTAAAAACTCATTTTTCGGAAGAAAAAACAACTTCAAAATCTTAAAACATGTTTGGGCACGTCGTGTATTTGATAAAGAGTGGTGATATAAGAGCACTGTGTGTTTTTACTTCCAAGACTTTACATCCTAATGTGACATCTAGGTTGCAGTTTAGCAAGAGATAAACAAGGAGATAAAATCGGCAAGATTTTAGTTTTTTAATAAAATATTATCAACCTATTCTATGGGTAAACCCTAAACCCTAGATTTTCTTTTATGTACACCGCCAACAATGCAGCCACATCATGATGTATAATCTCGAAGTAAAATCAGAAAGTACTGATATCATTTTTCTTTAATAAAATACCGTTTTATAAGAGGAGAAATCATGATTTTGGAAAAGCGCCAAAATAAGGCTCTTCCATAGAGGAGAAAAATAATATCTATCCTTCAACGTTTCTCATTACAACGGTAGCCTAGAGACTAGATAGCAAAAAATACGAAAGTAAGACCAAGCGTAATTATAATTTTATTGGTGGTAATGTGGTAGTGGTACTCTTTATCTAATACATTATAATAATAAGAATAATGATTCATGCACAGTTGCTCTCACATGAAATAAAATAATATATTTTTTGAATTTTGTGAAATATATTATTTTATTTTTATGTGATTGGGCACAACGGTTGTGCCTGAATCACTACTCTAATAATAATTTTATTCTGACATGGCACCTTATTTATCTACCTTTATCAGTTATATTTAAAATAAACATTATAGTCGATTTAGTCACTAGTGACTGTCAATAGTCAATACAAGTTAAGAGTAAACTCATTCAAGTGTCTATCAATTTGAAGAACACAGATTTTGACAGTCGGAGGCGTAATCTGAAACTGTTTGACGTGGCATGTGGTGAATGGCCGAGTAACGCAACGAAATCCAGCATGTCCTGTGTGGTGGCTGCCGATAGACACGTGTCGGCATCCCGCTGGTTGTTTGGAAACGGGAACTTATCCAGGGAGGGCGGGCTAGATAAGGAGGGTCACCACACGATATTCATCACAAACAGGGCTTCCAACTCGAGACAAAAATCCGAATAAAATCCACTCAATTCTCTCCGTCTCTCCCAATCAAACGAGACAAGTCCAGTTGGAAGCAGAGGAATGGCGCAGGCGATGGCGTCCATGGCAGGATTACGCGGCTCTTCTCAAGCCGTCCTGGAAGGCAGTCTCCAGATCGGCGGCGCCAGAGGCTTGAACGCCGGCGGAAGCGGCCGTTTCGCGGTCAACAGGTCGGGATTCGGTTCGATCAGAGCTCAGCAACAGTCCGCCGAGAACGCCGACGCCGCGGTTCAGACCGGCCGCCGGGCCGCTCTCAGCCTCGTCGCCGCCGGAATCGCGAGTGGATCGTTCGTTAAGGCCGTACTCGCCGAAGCCAAGCCCATCAAGGTCGGACCACCTCCCCCTCCCTCCGGTGGATTGCGTGAGTCACCTCCCCTCCCCTCCTCTTTCTTACTGAATTAACCGGAGACCTTAATGCCGTGACGAATTTCGAGGCTATTTACATATAAATCAAAGAGAAATTCTTCTTCTGCAGCGGAAGTTCGACTACAGAGATTTGTGAAGCATAGTGTAGTATAATACAAAACACCGTCTCTGTTTTGCTAGCTAGATTTTGGAGTTTCTCTTATACTCAAAGAATTGCATACAGTTTCATATATAGTCATCGGACACCAAATTGCTTCTCTAGGCAGTGTCAATCCTTTCGATCAAATGCAGTATATCTTACAGTAGTTTCATTACGATGATTGCTTCTCTAGGTATTAACTTCGTTCCAATCCTTTTGAAATGACAAAACAAACTTACTGCTGCTCTGTTCTGAGATGACTACAACCTTTGTTTACAAAACGTGATGCCGATTTTGAAGTAGTTATTGTGGTAATATCGGCATTAATCTTTGCCAATATGTCTTATGGCGGCAGCTGGAACAGAGAACTCTGATGAGGCAAGAGACTTCGACCTGCCTCTAAAGAATCGGTTCTTCCTTCAACCGCTCCCTCCAACCGCGGCCGCAGCTAGGGCGAAAGATTCCGCCAAAGACATTTTGGGCGTGAAGGCTTTGATCGACAAAAAGGCATGGCCATATGTGATGAACAATCTCCGCAGCAAGGCCGAATACCTCCGATACGACCTCAACACTGTCATATCCGCCAAGTCCAAGGAGGAGAAAAAATCCCTCAAGGATCTCACTGGGAAGCTCTTCGCCACTATCAGCGATGTGAGACGACGATAAACAAACTCTAAGCCTGATTATAATGCAATATAACCATCCTGATTATTACACGAAATAAGACTAACTGTGGGTTCCTCCTTGGTATTTTTGATTGGCAGCTGGACCATGCAGCAAAGATCAAAAGCACTCCTGAAGCTGAGAAATACTACGCTCAGACCGTCGCAGTCCTCAACGATGTCATTGCCAAGCTGGGATAGACAGAATTAATAGCGCATATCTCCTTCTTGTAATCACAACTTCCTCTGTATTTTTGCCATTTGGTTTCAGTGTGTATCTAACTATCTGTGCCTCTGTATCCAGACCTGGAATAATTGCAAGTTTTTTGTCGGGGTGGGGTTTTCTGAGATAAAAAAAGTATTATGAACAGAGACATCGCTAAATAGGGAGATCCAGTGTGGAATATTCACCGATTCTGCTTAGGGCTTAGTAAGGAAGTAGTAACTCTGGAAATATGATAGTAACAATCAACAGCCACGCCCAAGAGACTTTTAGATTGGATTACAAAGAATAAATGTGGCCTGGTCTTGTTAGTCGTTCTCCTTGAAAGATAACTGAGAACTGTAGTTATCAACTTATCATTAAAATTACGTTCACTATCTTTTGGGTTTACTGTGTTCGCAATTTGTAGAAACAACCTCAATCACAAATTCAGAGCTTAAAATTGTTTGAGATAAAGTATACGAGATGGAAGCCTAATTTATTTGTGTAAGACTTCTTTGATTTTCTTAGTTTCTCAGAGCTTATAAGGGACCGTGACCGAAAGGCAGCGAATCTCTTCTAGATGGCCGGGCAACTAAAAACTCATATGCAAAAGTTTTAAGTTTTTAACCGATTAAATTAGTGAGGCGTTGCTTATTTGGGAAAAAAAAACGCCATGGCCGGTGACCCATGCCAGCGAAGGCTTTGGTTATTTCAGATTCAGGTATCCCTTCCTCTCTCAACAGTAGTGAGAGTGTCCACTACGACCTCTCTACGAGCTTGCACTGGTTTAATACCAGAGAGGAGCAGGGGCGCTGAAGGGACCTACATGTGCACTCACATTCATTTTCAATTCAAAGATTCTCCCACCGTTTTGCTTTTTCTCTTTCAATTCAAGAATTTCTCTCTCTTTCTTAAATCAAACGGGTCTGGCCTTTCAGGATCACCTGTTTTGAGTTTTTCCAGGGAGACAGAGACGTCCTCTGCGTTCATATGGCGAAGTCAAAAAAGTTCAGAGCTCTATAATATTACAGCGTGCGGCCGGACGGCAAAAGTAATCTCTCTGTCTCCCAACCCGCGTCGATGAGCATCTTCATCGTTGATTCAGGGGACTGTGCGGGTGCTACCAATCTTTTCTTGTTCCCCGACGAAAAGAATCCGAAGGAATAAACAAAGAAGAGAAAAAGGGAAAAAGAAAGCAGAGAAGAAGACGGTAAAGGATAACAGGAATTTACTTTCTTCTTACAGCTAATCCTTCCACGAGCTATCTGATTTATACCGTTCGCCTTTATTCGTATTCTTTCACTGGTCGAAGACAAGTCTCCTCTCGTTTCTTGAGAAACAGAGCCCAGCTCTGATTAGAAGCTACCCATCTTCGTTTTCTTCTTCTTCTTGCCCCTTGTTCCAAACTGCATCCAGAGCCACGGAGCATAAAAATGGCCAAAATTGGGGGTGCCTTCCTTTGTTTACTGATCGTTGTTATGGACATCGTTGCTGGGGTGATGGGAATTCAAGCAGAGATTGCTCAAAACAAGGCAATCGGTTTTGCCTAGCTCCTTCAATAAAAGAAAAAGTTTTACACTTTTCGTCTCAGTTCTAATGTGAAACAGTTTCTTACCATTTCTCTTATTTTTTCAGGTTCACCATCTCAAGTTTCTGATTTTTGAATGCAAGGAGCCAAGCGAGCAAGCATTCAACCTCGGCCTCGCCGCAGCTGGGATTCTCGCCTTAGCCCACGTAATCGCCAACTTACTGGGCGGCTGTATGTGTATCTGTTCCAAAGAGGAGTTCGAACAGTCGACAGCCAACAGACAATTAGCAGTCGCGTGCTTGTTCCTCTCATGGTAAGTCACCGATCACTTCTGTAACTCCCCGTTTCAGGATTCAAAGCGCTTTTCTAATTTCGAGTTTCAGGATCATACTGGGAGTCGGGTTCTCGATGTTGCTGATGGGGGCCATGTACAACAACAAGTCGAGGACTTCTTGTGGGCTTTCCCACCACAATTTCTTGTCGATCGGAGGTATTCTTTGCTTCGTTCATGGCCTCTTCTGCGCTGCGTATTACGTCTCTGCAAATGCCACTACCAGGGAAGACAAACCTAATCGACGAGGAACAGGGAGCCAGATGACTTGAAAGAAGTTAAACAAGTCCAAAGCCCAAGCGTGGTTGCAGTTAGGCCTAAATTATTTCAGACTTGTCCATGGCAGAGACTCCAGTCGCTAATGTTAATGAAATCAAAACTAGCTTACATTTTCTGTCCTTGATGAAACTTGTAAATCATCTCTCAGTTCTAGACCTCCCATAATGATAATGTTGAAGCCTTAGACGAGCTTGAAAAATTTTCGGTAATGCTTTTTAAAATGATCGCAACAAAATTGGATTGAATCGAATCAAGTTGTGGCTATGGTTCCATAGTTTATCATTTATGTAGTTAGTTTAATAAAAAAAATGAAAATGGATCACTAGGTTTGTTTAGACTAATCTATACTTTTTAGGGTAAGATATATTAATTTGAGTGATTTCTTTTGGTCTTTTTATGAAAATTTAAATAATATAATATTTTAAAAATAATTTATAACTCTATTTAAAAGCCAACCAAGTGAAAATTTCCGATTGATAAGCGACAGAATAAATTTTAAAATTTCAGTTTTATAAAGCCAATTAAATAAATCTGCATGTCACTCCCAGAATTAGCCAGATTTCATCATTGAAGGCGAAGGGTACTCTTGTCACTTCATTAGTCGGTCCACAGTCGACCTGACCGCAACAGAGAAACTTCTGTCCATTCATCTCACCGTCCATTACTCCACTCAAGTAAACGGCTAAGATCGAAATCCTCGTCCTTTCTCCTGATTGGCCTGACCTGAAACTCACTACACTATATATTTCTGCGGGGTAGCGCGAAAAACTAAAAAGTGTTCGGTGCTCGATTTTGGAGGCTGCAAATTCAAGCGTCGTCGGCGCCGTCGAGTCTTGAGAAGGGGAGCTCCGGTTCCGTAACTCTCCACAGCTTGTAGAAGCTCCGTGTGGTGTCGCATAAAGTGGCACGATAATGGCGGGGAGGGGGAAAACTCTGGGATCTGGGGCGGCGAAGAAGTCGTCGTCGAGGAGTAGCAAAGCGGGGTTGCAGTTTCCGGTGGGAAGAATCGCCCGGTTCTTGAAAGCCGGAAAATATGCGGAAAGGGTGGGAGCTGGAGCGCCCGTCTATCTTGCAGCAGTTCTCGAATATCTTGCGGCCGAGGTAAATTTTTCCCGTTCGAATTCGTGCTTTTGTATGAATTAGGGTTTTCGAATTCCCCCTTTTGAATATTTCGCGTATGCTGTGTCGTCCTGTTTCCGTTGATAGATAGTTAGGTTTGATTCCATCTTTTTGCCAAGTGTCAGTTCGTGTCTTTTGAAGCTTCGTGAAAGTATGCTTCGCACTGGATTTTCCCCTAAGTTCGGGTTGAGATGTCCGTTAATTTTCCCTCATTCAATTGAAAAAAAACAGTAACTCTAACGAAAATGTTAATGAAGGAAATTGGTTTAAAAATCGATTTTTTTGAGAAAATGAGACGAATCATTGGCGGTTTTGTTCTACAGACATTAACCTTGGCATGTTAAACACAATTTTAAAATAAATTTTCTACAATCTTCAATTTCTCCTAGTTTATAGGACTCTATGCGTACTTTCTGTTTATTCCTCTGTTTTTCTCTGAATCCGGTGGTCATTTGCTTTTCATTATTTTAGGTTGAATCTTTTTTTTTTTCCGGTAATCTAAATGGTACGGGGAAACGTGAATTAGGTTCTTGAATTGGCTGGGAACGCCGCGAGGGACAACAAGAAGACTCGGATCGTACCTCGTCACATACAATTAGCGGTGAGGAACGACGAGGAGCTGAGCAAACTCCTTGGGACAGTGACAATAGCCAATGGAGGAGTGATGCCCAACATCCATAATCACCTTCTACCCAAGAAGGTTGGCGGCGGCTCTTCCAAGGGCTCCACAGATGACAATTAATTCGCGTCATTGACGCCCCTTCCGTCGGGCTCTGGTTTTTCACATTACTTGGAGGAGGTAGTCCTGGAGACAGAGATACAGGGTGCGTGTGTGCGTGCGTGCGTATTAGCAGATTAGAGGGGATCTGTGAATATGTGTGTTCTATTTAGTGCTTTAGTGTGCAGTTAGCAATGACTCAAATGAATGTTATACTAGTTTTCTTTCCTCCCATTAGTCAATTGTCGTCATTAGCATTTACAACTTCTGCTTAAACTTTAATACTGAACTTGAGATTTTAAGTTCATCTGTTGTTTTACTTGATCCTTTTTATAGCCGACTGTTCCCCCCCCTCCCCTCAGTTCTCATTCCATCTCTAAAGTCACCGGTGTGGTTCCAGAATTGGGCAATTATCATGGTACAAGAACTTCCTGCCGGCTGTAGACAATCACGGTTGGTGGATTCTTCAGCTGCCCTTTTCATTGGATGTTTGTTACTAATGTCGCTGGATAACTTCTACTATGTCGTTGTCATGTTTTCGTGCTTAATTGTCCTACAGTGACTCATAATTTATTGAAATTTCAATTGGTTCGAAGAGACCAGGAATTTGGATATTTAGTCCTAGATTGTTCGTCGACGCGTTTTTCATATCCCCAAAGAAGTCGGGAAGAGTTTTAGGGTTGTTCTCCGATGATGTCTATAAATTGTGGGTACACAGTTCTAGAGAAGCCATATGCAGCTTTTAGATCCCCTTCAGCAAATGAAGAATTTGCAGACACGGTATGAACAGGCAAGTTAGTCCCCTGTTCATCTCGATGTCTCCGAATTGGCGATTAACATTCTACCGCAGCTACCTGTAAAATCTCATCCCCGGTTTCGAAGAGTCTGCAAGAACTGGAACGAACTCATCTCTAGCAAGTACTTCGTCGACTTGCAGCTCAAATTTGCACGTGAAGGTCTCATCATTCTGCTGCAGTTCAAGTAGGTTGAACAATTCCTGGAGTTCGGTACTGGGTCATTCATTGTATCGCCTTCCCGTTGGTATTAAAAGCATGAATTTTGTTATGTAAGGGTCCTACAACAATGTCTCTTGCGTCACAGTCGGAAGGCCCTGTAAAGTGTCAAGGTTTTGAATTGCCGGTAGCAGAGATTTCGCATTGTGATCTCACTGAGGCATTCCGATACATTGCTAGCACAAAACAGTAAATGTGGTACGCGTTTGTTCCCATCGACGATGAAGACCGAGAGATGCGCGAACCTCTCACGACTGTTGCGATTCCCAGACTTGGGCCTCGTAAGTCCCACGTTGATGAGACCTGCTATTACGGCAACCTCTAGTTTATCTAGAATCACACGCACATATTTTCTTTTAATTTGAAATGAGAAAAGTTTGAGGTTATGTTTCACTGCTTTTTTTTTTTTTTTTTTCCCACTTTCTTGTACCTACACTTTTGTTTTAGGTGTTCCGACGACACTTGAAGTCATGTACCCACCAATTGTAACTTTAGCCGACCAACTGACCCTTAGTTGGAATACATTGCGCAGACCACTTTGAGTTATGATGGATAAAATTATAATCAATTTCAATATATCTTGTTCTGCCATTAAAGACCCGATTTTATGCCTAGTAAGCTGCGCTAAAGTTATTACACCAAAGAAGAAGTGGAGTAGATATTAAGGATTCTCACTCTGTGCATAACTCGAACAACAGAATTTTCTTATGCAATGGAGGCTAATACTTGATATTTCGCCTCTGCCCTTGTTATAGACTTGGTGGCCTGTTTTTTTGAACTCGAAGATACAAGATTGTCACCAATCAAAAAGCAAAAACCTGTAGTAGCCTTTCTATAATCTGGGCAGCCAGGCAATGGGCCTCGAGTTCTAATTCTCAAGTGGTTGAAGGGAAACTCCGTGTGTTCAGGAAAAGGAGAGGCTAGTAATTCAAAGAATTGGGAGAAAGTGTCACGGTGGCAATGGCCTACAGGACCAAGACTCCTAAAGCTAATAAATATCAAGCCAACACATCGAAGTCTTATTCGTAGAAAGATAAAATACAACTTAAGCTAACACTAAAAGAAACCCAAAGTGTATCTTTTAAAAAAAAGAGAGATGCAAAATTGAAGACATGGCTGTAAATAAAGGTTATTTATTTTATTAAGGGAATTCAAACCAATACACAAACTGAAGGCTATAGAACAAGAATTTGCTATAAAAAGAGAATTTGACGCAAAACTCAAACAGAAGGCTATAATAAGAGAATTCGAAGAGAAACTAAACTTAAGGCTTCAATAGGTAGGAAATACAAAGAAAAACTTAAAAAGAAAGCTATAGTAAGGGAATAGTAAGGGAATTTGACGAAAAACTCAAAGTGTAGGCTATAGAAAGGGAATTCAAAGAAAAAATCAAACTGAAGCTATAGTAAGGGAACTCAAACATAAAGTATAATTAAAAGCTAAAGAGAGGAATTTTAATAAAATGGAATTTGAAGAAAATGAAATCGATGGTAAGGGAATTCGAAGAAAAACATAAACTCGAGCCAATAGTAAGGGAATTAAAAAAAGTCAAACTAAGGGTTATTGTTAGGGAATACAAAGAAAAACTCAAATTGAAGGCGATAGTATGAAAACTCGAAGTTAAACTCAAACTGAAGGCTATAGTATGGGAATTCGAAAGAAAAACTCAAACTGAAAGCTATTGTGAGAAAAATTTGAACAAAAAACTCAAACTAAAGGCAATAGTAAGGGAATTCCAAAAAAAAACTAAAACTGATGGCTATAGTAAGGGAATTCGAATAAAAACTCAAAATGAATGCAATAGTAAGATAATTCAATGAAAAACACAATCTGAAAGATATGGAAAGAGAACTCAACGAAAAAGTCAAACAAAATGCTACAAAGTATGGAACTCAAACTGAAAGCCACAGCGAGAAAATTCGATAAAAAAAACTCAAACTAATATCATAGTAAGAGAACTCCACGAAAAACTAAAATTGAAGGCAATAGAAAGGGAATTTGAAGAAAAAGTCAAATTGAAGGCGTAAGGGAATTCGAAGAAAACCTCAAATAGAAGGTTATAGTAAGGGAATTTGAAAAACAAAAACTCAAACTGAAGGCTTAGTAAGAAAATTTGTCGAAAAACAGATACTGAAGGCTATAGTAAGGGAAGTTGAACAAAACCTCAAACTGAAGGCCAAATAAAGGGAATTTGATGAAAAATTCAAAATCAAGGCTATATAAGACGCAAATTCTAGCATATAATCAAATTGAAGGCTATAGTATGGGAATTGAAACAAAAACTGCAACTGAAGGCTATTGAAAAGGAGTTCGTAGTAAAACTCAAACTGAAGACTGTAGTAAGAGTATTCGAAAAAAATCTCAAATTGAAGGGTATTTTAGTAGAGGAATTCGAAGAAAGAGTTAAACTAAAGGCTATAGTAAGAGATTTCGAAGAAAAACTCAAACTGTGGGTTATTGTTAGGGAATACGAAGAAAAACTGAATCAATGGCGAAAGTATCAAAATTCTAAGAAAAACTCAACAAAATGCTATAGTAGGGAATTCGGAAAAAAACTCAAATTGAAGGGTATAGTAAGTAAATCCGAAGAAAAACTGAAAGCTCGGTATATTCAAACGAAAACTCAAACCGAAAGCAATCGTTAGGAAATTGTATGAAGAAATCAAACTTAATACAGTAGTAAAGGATTTCGTAGAAAAACTCAAATTGAAGGCTATAGTAAGCGAATTCAAAGAAAAAAATGTAATTGAATGCTATAGTAAAAGAATTCGAAGAAAAACTCAATCTGTAGGATATAGTAAAGGATTTCGCGGAAACACTTGTCTATAATATTGGAATTCCACGAAAAACTCAAATTGGTAGCTAGAGTGAGAAAATTCGAACAAAAACTCAAACTGATTATCATAATAAGGGAACACCAGGAAAAACTAATATTGAGGCAAAGAGAATTTGAAGAAAAATTCAAATTAGAAGCTATGTTAAGGGAATTCGAAGAAAAACTCAAACTGAAGGCTATAGTAAGGGAATTTGATGAAAAACTTAACGTCAAGGGTATAGTATGTGAATTCAGAGAAAACCTCAAACTGAAAGGTAGAGTAAAGGAATTGAAAAAAACTATAACAGAAAGCTATAGTAACGATATTTAAACAAAACTCAAAGTGAAGGTTATAGTAAGGGAGTTCAAACCGAAACTGAAACTTAAGGCTATAGTAAAGGAATTCAAACGGAAACCCATATTTAAGGTTCTAGAATGGCAATTCGAATAAAAATGGAAAATAAAGACTATAGTAAGAGATTTTGATTAAAAACTTAAACTAAAAGTTAAACATAGGAAATTTGACGAAAAACTCAACTGAAGAAATAAAAAAGGAAATATGAAGATAAACTCAAACTGAAGGCAATAGTAAGGGTATCCGAACAAAAATTCAAATTGAAGACTATAGTAAGGAATTAAAAAAAACAAACTTAAGACAAAAACTATTATTGAAGGCGATAGTAAGGGAATTTGAACAAAAAAATCAAAACTAAAGACTATAGTAAGGGAATTCGATAGAAAGCTGAAACTGAAGGATATATAATTAGGGAATTCCAGGAAAACTCAAATTAAAGGTCATAGTAAAGGAATTCGAAGAAAAAACTCAAATTGTAGGCTATAAGAAGAGAATTCGACAAAAACTTCAAACTGAAGGTTATATTAAGGTGATTCGATGAAAAACTTGGACTGATGGCTATAGTATGGGAATTCAAAGAAAAACTCAAACTAAAGACTATTGTAGGCGTATTCGACGAAAAATTCAAACTGAATGCCACAGTAAGAGAATTCAATTGAAAACGCTATTTGAAGGATATAGTAATGGAATTCTACGAAAAACCCAAACTGACTGTTGTAGTAAGAGAATTCGAACAAAAACTCAAACGGAAGGCAATAGTATGGGAATTCTATAGAACGCTCGGACTAAAAGACATATAATAAGGGAATTCGAGAAAAAACTCAAACTGAAGGCCACGGTAAGGGAATTCGACAAAAAACTCAAACTGAAGGCTAAATAATGATGAAAAACTCAAATTGAAGGCTATATATTAAGGGAATTCGAACTAAAGGCTATAGCATGGGAATTGGAAGAAAAACTCAAACTTAAGGCTACAGTAAAGGAATTAAAAAAATAACTACAATTGAGAACTATAGTAAGGGAATTCGAAAAAAAACTCAAACTGAAGGTTACTGCAAGGGAGTTTGAACAAAAACTCAAACTTAAAGCTTTAGGAAGGGAATTCGAACAGAAACTCATATTGAAGGTTTGAATAAAATTGAAACTAAAGATTATAGTAAGGGAATTCGAAGAAAAACTAAAGGCTATTGTAAGCAAATTTGAAGAAAAACTAAAATTGACGGCTATTGTAGGGGAATTCAAACAAAAACTCTTATTGAAGGTGATGCTAAGGGAATTTGAACAAAAAATCTAATTGATTCCTATAGTAAGGGAATTCGAACCAAAACCCAAACGTTGGTAATTCGATAAAAAGCTCAAACTGAAGGATATATAATAATGGTTTTCGAAGAAAAACTCAAACCAGTGTTTTAAAAATCGAACCGGTGGATCTTCCGATTCTGATTCAACTGGGTTCAATTGGTGGTTCAACCGGTATGAGTTTTGGTTCGGTCCGATTCACGGTTTAGCGGTTGAACCGCTAAAACTAGCCAGTTAACTGGGTTTTTACCATTTCCGGGTTTCTGAGCAAATCGAACCGCTCAAATCCCCAGTTCTGGTTGAACCCGATCGAAACAGCCGGGTTGGTTTAGTTTTTAAAACACAAACTCAAACTAAAGGCTATAGTAAAGGAATTTGACAAAAACCTGAAACTCTAGGCTATAGAAAGGGAATTCGACAAAAACAAAGGCTTTAGTAATGAATTCGAAACAAAACTGAAACTGAGAGCAATAGTTACGGAATCGGATGAAAAACTCAAACTAAAGGCAATAGTAAGGGAATTTGATAAAAACCTGAAACTCTAGGCTATAGAATGGGAATTCGACAAAAACCTCAAAAGGAAGGCTTTAGTAAAAAATTCGAAACAAAACTCAAACTGAGAGCAATAGTTACGGAATCGGATGAAAATCTCAAACTAAAGGCAATAGTAAGGGAACTGAAGAAAAACTCAAACCGAAGCTATAGTAAGGGAATTCAAAGAAAAACTCAACCTGTAAGCTATAGTAGGAGAATTTGACAAAAAACTCAAACTGAAGATTGTGGAAAGCGAATTCGATATAAAACTCAAACTGAAAGCTATTGTAAGGGAATTCAAGGTAAAACTCAAATTGATGGCTATAGTGAGGGAATTTGAAGAGAAACTCAAACTAAAGGCTATTATAGTAAGGGAATTTGCACAAAAAACTCAAAGTGAGGGTTATTGTTAAGGAATCAGAAGAAAATCTAACAGTGATGGTTATAGTTAGGGAATCAGAAGAAAACCTCAACTAAAGGCGATAGTGTGGAAATTGGACGAAAAAAACTCAAACTGGAGGCTATTGTAAGGAAATTTGATGAAAAACTCAAATTGAAGGCTATAGTAAGGGAATTCAAACTAAAACTTAAACTAAAAGATATAGTTAGGGGATTTGACGTAAAACTCAAACTTAAGGCAATAGTAACGGAATGTGAAGAAAAACTCAAATTGATAGTCATAGTAGGGGAAATTCATAGAAAAACTCAAACTGAAGCCAATTGTAAAGGAATTCAAAAAAACCAAGTGAATGCTACATTATGAGAATTGGATGAAAAACTCAATCTGAAGTATTTTCTTTTTTATCCAATCTCAACAATATAATTCGTTCATCCAAAAGTGATCAAGAAGTTGTTTGTTTTGTAAACAAATTAAAGCATGAACTTGCAGTTACGGTTGATGAGGTAGTCGATTAAGTTCATAGGAGGTAAGCATTGATATGGGACGAAGATGAAGGAACTTGATTCATTTTTATACAAGTAATGCTTGTTGCACATAGCTCACACTACCTAGCCGACGTATCAGCCAATCGAAAAACTAAGAAAATAAAAAATATATATTTTTTACAAAATTACAATTTCAAAAGAATAAACCTTAGGCAGTTGCGTTTCTAATTGTTTGGTTCTTAAAATAGGTCTTGTGCACAAGTGCAGTTAGCATTTTCCTTTTTTATATATAGCTCAGATATGACCTTTTCTACGTTTTTCACGACTAAGAGTACTGAACATAATTATGTGAAAAGAGTGGAGCTGGAAGAATATTTCAATGATCTGTAGGTTTTGCTCGATCGAGATGGCTAGAGAGCCGGAGCTGCACACCTTTACAATGTCCTATCTTCAGATTACTGGAATTATTATCTTCTTTTCTCTATATATATCGAAGGCCTATCTTAGAGGTTGTTTGTACTTGTCCCTTCTCAAATAAAATATTCTTTCGTCCCTTTTAAGTTTCTGTTTTAATTTACAGGTATACTTTATAGTGCAAAAGGAGCAAAAAAGCTATAAGCAGAAGAAATGATTCAATTTGCCACAACGAAGGTCTATATATGCAGATTTTTAGTTGAACAACCAACCACAATGGGACATAACAACTGGGCAACTTAATCTCCTCAGTTGATTTCAGGGGGTATAGCTAGGTAACTTTGTGCAGCTTACATATTCATGTATACTGAACCATTCATCTTGTCTGATATAATCACCTGATAATTATTTTAATGCATTCGATTTTTGCATTTAAATGATACCCTGTAAGGGGCTGTGAGCAAAATCTGCACACGGCCATCGTGGGCATAGTATTATTCTTAATAAAATTGAGTTCATCAGTTTTTTTTATGCTAACAGTTAAGATTACTATTATGGGTTGTAAATGTCTCGTACAGAAGTTAAAATATTACATTCTTCCAAAAAATGTAAATGTGGGCAGAGCCCACTTGATTTGTAGTCTTCTAATATAGCATGTTTGAAACAGAGAGGAGCCGATGTCCTCCATAGGCAGATATGGGCTTCTCCTGTCTCAGCCACAGAAGAGCCTTCCTTGGCCAATCTGTCTGCTACTTAGTTAGTCTCCTTGTAAGTATGTTGTAGGAGATAATGATGGTTGCCTGACGAGGATATCCCTGCAAGACTCGATCAGTGGGATTAATCGCCAATGCGATGCCGCCAGCTGATTGGTAGCCTAAATTGCTAACATGGAGTCCCCTCGATAATAGCCTCAGAGTCATGTAGTTTGGCTTCATTATTTGTTTTTTTGGGGATGGACCATGATGCAATAAGGGTTCACCTAAATAACTTTGAATAATTACTCCACCACCTTCCGTTTTTCTTTCAAAAAAACAAGACCCATCGAAATTTGCTTTGAGAATATTTTCGGGAGGGGGGATCCAATTTCTGTGCAGATGAGGTCTTTTTGTTCGATTTGCACCGGAATATTTCTCTGTTTTGCAATATCACTAACGGTGTACCGAATTTTTATTTTGACCTGATCAGTGTGCTGCTGTAAGTTTTGGAATTTTCTTCTGTTTCGCTGACACCAAATCTCCGAGTGAGTAACGACGACGAGGAGTTTTCTTTGGGGCTGGTCTTTCCACTGTAGGCTTGTAAATATCAGATTTATGAGCTGACGGTTGGAGAATATGGTGGGTGGGAAATGAAGGTTAAGTGGAGCATAGACCTCAGCTGTGTATGGGCAGAATAAAAAAATGTGGGCTGCTGTTTCGGGTGCTTGACTACACAAAGGACAAGTTGAGTCGGGAGGCCACACTTGATGAGGAAGTCCGAAGTAGGCAAGCAATCATGGAGTAATTTCCATAAAAAAAACCTATGTTTTGGGAGGATAAAAGGAGCCCATATTTGACCCCACAGATGATCTATTAGCCCATGTATGTACTTTGTTTTTGTAATTATGCTATCAGTATGGATTTTATGATATGTGTTTTTAATGGCAAACAACCCATCAGTTGTTAATGACCAGATTGGTTGGTCATTTTTTATTCTAGCAGCAAAAGATTCTATAATTTCAGTTGCAATGTTCGTAGGCCAACTCTACGAATTTGAGATATAATGTTTCGCCTTCCTTTTTCTAGTAACCAGCTAATTTTTTTAGAAGGGTTTGTTGGTCCAGTTATGAGTCTATGTGAATTTACTAAACGAAGGTTTGAGTTCGGTAACCAATGATCGTACCACATAGAGATATCTTTACCTGTTCCCAATTGGTACGGAAAAAAGTTTTTAAAAATTCCCAATAAGGGTTAAGCCTGTTTCCAAAGCAAGGAATCTCCATTTTTGTGTTTTTGTGTAATCATATGGACTGACTGTCCATATTTGTCCATATTTATCTCGCATGACTTGTGCTCGGAGAGATTTTTTTTTCTGAGAATATTCGCCATAAAATTCTGAAAGCTTTACTGAGTGATATGTGGTTTCTCAAACCTAGTCCCCCTTGAGCTATAGGTGAGCATACTTCATACGAGTTTATAAGAAGAATTTTTTTCTGCCCGTGATAATCCCACAAAAAATCTCGAGATATTTTTTTGATTTTCTTTATGACGTGGGTTGGGAGATCAAAACAGGATATTAAGTGGGTTAGTGGACTAGAGAGTACTGTTTTACTCAGTGTTAATCTCCAACTCTGTGAGAGGGATTTTTTCATCCATCCTTGGAGCTTATTCGAGATTTTCTCGATTAATGGCTCATATGTAGTTCTTTTTAGCTTTGAAGTTGGAATATTTTATTCCTGAATGTTTCCCTATCGAAATTGTTATTTGATAAGGGAGAATGGTATGTATCTCCTATTTTATCGAGTCGGGTGTGTTATTTGTGAAAAAGAGAGAAGTTTTTTGTGTTAATTTTTTGCCCTGCTGAATTTTCATAATCTAGTAGTAGTTCTTTAATAGTCTAGGTAGAGTTTAAATCTGATTTTGCAAAAAGAACTGTATCTGCAAAGTGTAAATTACAGACTTGTGGGCTTCGTGGGGAATGGGCCCAAGGACATATCCTTTTTAAATCTATTTCAGATTGGATTCGAGAGGAGAGTAGTTCCTCAATGGGGAGATGGGGTCCCCTTGCCTAATGTCCCATTGAGGCCAAAATGGATTCCTAGGTGATCCATTTATTCGCACTTGATAGGAGAGCGATGTTATACATGATAATAACAAGTGCAATAATTGGGGGTGGGGGAGGGAGGAGGAATTAAAACTTCAAGTGTATGTTGGATGAAATTCCAAGAGAGAGAGAGTCAAAAGTTTTTGTAAATCAAGGTTTACTCCAAAGTAAGTATTTGTCTTTCTTTTAGACGTAAAAAATTTTTGATTTCATGATCTAACAGTGTATTATCTGTTATTTTTCTGCCTTTAATGAAGGCGGTCTGTGAGTGTCCCACTAGTGATGCAATAATATGTTTTAGCCTGTTTGCTAAAATTTTCAAGAAAATTCGGTAGCCCTCATTGCATAGGGGGGAATTAAAACTTCGATGTGTATGTTGGATGAAATTCCAAGAGAGAGAGAGAGAGAGTCAAAAGTTTTTTGTAAATCAAGGTTTACTCCAAAGTAAGTATTTGTCTTTCTTTTAGACTTAAAAGAATTTTTGATTTCATGATCTAACAGTGTATTATCTGTTATTTTTCTGCCTTTAATGAAGGCGGTCTGTGAGTGTCCCACTAGTGATGCAATAATATGTTTTAGCCTGTTTGCTAAAATTTTCAAGAAAATTTGGTAGACCTCATTGCATAGGCTAATGGGCGTAAAATCTGAGAATTTTTCTGGGGTATTTGTTTTTGGTATTAGTGTTATGAATGTTTGATTTAGTTTTGAGTCCATTGTGCCTGACATAAATAGGGAAGATAAGCTATGTGTTATAGCTTCCTTGAGAAGGTGCCAGTGTTTTCTAAAGCATATTGGTTGAAAACCATTTGGGCATGGGATTTTATAAGGTCCCATGGTGAAAAGGGTGTTTGTAACCCCTTTTTGTGAAATCGGTTTACATAATTCAGCCTACTGTGTTATAGTTATGGTATTTTTTGGTTTGAATTTTTCTGAGTTGGCATATTCATGTGTGTTTCTGATGTCGTCATTAGACTCTATTAGATTTTAATTAAATGGAGTGTTTTATCTTAAATTGTAATTTTTTGAGTTTTCCTTCCCAAATAGGACTCTCTCTTGGGTTCCATAACAACATGCAGAAGCGGAAGTGAAAGTACAGAGAATTGCAACAATGGAGCGTCAGCACAAACCACATCAATCATCTCAGTTTTCAACCAAATTACAGCACATCCACAAAGGAAAAAATCACAGAACTACTACCATCAATTCTCCACCACTCAGGACCTTCTTCTCCATCAACGGAGATAACTACCAACACTACGGACAACCAAGATCAGCACAAGCACACAACCTCAGATGAGTTTCAGAAAATATGGAGTATCTACAGAAAAGCAATGCAAAACAAAAAAGGAAAGAAAGTCCCATTTATTCAAAATCGTTACAAAGCAATGGAAGATCACCAGCATCATGGAAAAAGCAAGTATGAAGAAAAAAAACATGGTTATACACCAGCCATACTGAATTCAGCAGCAACGCACACGACATCGACAGCACAAATGTACAAGAGGAATTAGAAAGAAATCTGAAGTTGAAACCACCTTGGTGCAGCAATAAACAAACAGAAAAAGAGCGAGGCACTCAAGATAGGATTTATCAAATCGGACTAGAACAGAGCAGCAATATCCCGGTGAAAGGTATTTCTCTATCTCATTTTTCCATCAATACATCAACGAAACCAACCTCAGGGGGAGAAGATGTCCTTACGTGGAGATCCTACCTGGACCCAGTATCAGTGGATTAATGGTAAGTTGCAGATGTCTGCTCTGACAGGTACAAGTCTTAAAACTAATTGGCGTCCCCCTGATATAAGTCAACCACGTTTAACATCCCCGTCTTTGTCCAACACACTACGATCGAAAAAAAAAAAACAATCTTTGCAACCTCAATTCAATTCAGAAGAATACGATCAAACTGCCTACTTGTCTCACACATTACAAAGCTAAGGGAAAAGAGTAAAGTATACCAGTACTTTGCCCATATGAAAACATACGACTTGCAAATCGTATGTCATAAACACCAGATTCTAAGAAGATAAAATCCTCTCCCATACCTAGTTAGATATCACTTTATGTCAGCCAAAGGGCTTATGTGGATAGCTTCGGTATTAACTCTTTTCCTCTGCCGCATTAATTGAAATTCTAAGACCCCGTTTTATTACCTCTCATCCCCAACAACCAATCACACCGTCACCACCTTTGTCTTCCTTCCACAGATAGAAACTCAGAACTTACCAAATATTTAAACACGAAACCCTGCTATGCCAAAGGAAGGAGACAGCTCACATCAAACTCCCAACGAGATGGAGGACGAAATTTCCTCAAAACAAGAAAAACCGAACCACGGTAAAGCGTCATTGATACTCTCCTCAGATTCTGAAGCCACACAGAACCTTAGTGCCCAGCCAGAAAACCCAAAAATCGTTATATCTAGGATTTCGGAAAAACTACACCGGGTCACCTTATCCAAAGAGTGTATCAAAAAGGGTCTCTCCCAACTAGTGTCTTCCCTTATAGGCATCTTCGTTGGTAGAATCCCGGGTACCTCGATTTTCATTGTGAATTACTTGCAACAATCTTTGCGATTAGCAAGGCTCCCTGACCCAATGATTTCGGTCCTTAAAATGCCTAGGGGGTACTTCTCAATCGAGATGCCCTCATCAGACCACTGTCAAAAACTAAAGGACCTATCCCTGATAGCCATGGCGGACTCAACTCTACACCTATTTCACTGGCTGAGAGGCTTTCATGTAGAATCTTACCTTTTCCGCTTTACATTCGTATGGATAAAGCTTCTCAAATTGCCAATTATGCACTGGCATGACGATGCATTAGAGGAGATAATACACCCGCTTGGAAAATATTTGAAGATGGACGACTCAACGCAGAGGAGAGAAGGTTCGAAACTTCATGCTCGAGTCAAGGTTGAGATCGATGTCTTGATCCCAGAAATAAACAAAATTCAGCTTGACACTTCGGACAACATATGTGAGGTACCTTTCCATGTGGAAAATCGCCCTAGAGCTTGTGAATATTGCAAAAGGTAGGGACACTCGACAGGGGAATGTCAGGGAAAGGTACAAACAGAGGACTCAAAAGATTCTTCTCGACCTCCAAGTATCGATGAAGGAGACGACCTTTCTTCTGAATGGCACTTGATAAACAAAAGAGGGCATCCTAGCCCTCCCCTGCTGGCCTCCTCATCATCAAAAGACAAATCCCACCGTCCGATGAAGCACTACAAATCTACTTACTGACCCTCTCAAAAAATTCACAGTCTCAAATAGCGGCCTGTTCAGATACAACTTCGCTTCGGCGATTTAAATATGTGCAGCCGGGTGAGGAGCTTATGAATCACCTTCAGCTATTTAATAGCTCTACCTAACCGGAGTGCTGTCCCACCGACACAGTTGAAAGAGACTGTTCTAGCCTATACCAAACCGAAACCACAAGTCCCTCCGTCCACCAAAATCCCTCAGAAAACAACTACGTTTGCTGAGTTAGTACAGTCTGATACCGTTTTCAGTCAGACGATAAAAAACTTTCAGACGTAACAAATCTTGGGTAGCCACATATGAGACCATTTACAACAATGGACCTGGTAGCTGCACATGAGTATAAATTCTTGTCCAGGAAAAAATATAGTCATGGAGGCAATCAACACACTTAACGGAGTCAGTCAAGAACGTGGTCGCAAACGGGAAATCATTAGATACAATGTTCACCCCACTAAAGCTGCACTTAAAGCGCCAAGAAGGGACTATGCAGGCCACGCGGCTCATCAATTTGCGGGTAAGACACCCAAATTACATTGTTGTAATATTTATGGATAAATGCCTAGTTTGAAACATCCGAGGCATCATAAATGTCTCGGCTTTAATTGCACTTAAACATTTAGTTAAGGCACATAACCCAGATGTAGTCTTTTTAAGTGAAACAAAATCTATGGACTCAATTGATACAAAGTTGATCAAATAGGCATTAATGCAATATACGCACATACACTTGGTTCCATCAGTTGGACTGAGTGGCGGACTGTGTCTCCTTTGGAAAGACACAGTACCGCTTACTATTACCATAGCAAACCAATTTGGTATATTCATAACAATTAATACTCGAAATGGGTTGGATCTTTTTGGTTTTATTTATCTCCCTCTAAGCCTCGAAGGCCTAAACTTTATTCATCAGTGTGGTGGGTCGTCATCAAGTGCATGTGCAATGGCCGGAGATTGTAATGCCACAATTAATTCTTCTGAAAAAGCATCAAAGCTAGCCACATACAAACCGAATAAAGAATTCATAAATTTTTTAAACTCACTTGGCTGGTTATACTTAGGAGCGAATGGTCTGTGGTTCACATGGACGAATTCAAGAAAGTGTTTAGATAGAGTTTTGACACGTCTAGACAGAGCCATATGTAACACATCCTGGAACACCTCCTTTCCACATACAACAGTAATAGTCCTCTAGAGAGTAAGGTCTGACAATGCTCTCTTACTCATTAGTCTCAGAACAACCACTAGAAAAAATAAAATTTTTAGATACCAAACAATGTGGGCCGAAGTAGTGGACTATAACAAAATTGTCGAACAGAGTTGGACTTTGGTCACACACCCTCACAAAGCAGCTGTCTCGACTCTCACCTGATCTATTGGCGATGAAATTTCAAAAAATCTTTGAAGATCTACAAAGTTGGAACACTTCAAACTTTGGAAATTTCCACAAGAGAATTTGGAATCCATCAGTAGTCCTCGGACTCGATGAGAAAATTGAGTCGGTGTGGCCGAGTCGTGGGGACTTGCCGCAAACTCAATATTTTGTTATTATACACGGATAAAATAGCTTCCATCCCTTGCGGGCCGTGAGGCCCATAACCGCTTGAGACTCTGGATCTCCTTCGCCATTAACCCTATAAAGCTGTCACTATTATATAGGGTTTTGCTTCCAGAGTTTTATTCAGCTTGAGAAGGCGATCCTTCGTCTTCGACGATGGGTGCGATCGTCCGGCCCTAGTTTGAAGAAAAGATTGATTTCTCAATGTCTGGAATTTAGTCTGCTCTTGCTCGTATTGAAATTTCTTTTATTGTTGTTTCGCCTCTTTTGTTCTATCACAAGTTAATGTGAGGGAAGATTGCGGGGATGACTCCATAAATTCAAACTCAACAGACCGGATCGCAGGTCTTTCTTTTCAGTGGATTTGCATGTCGACGACCCCTCTGAACTGAGCAATCTTGTACGACGTTTGTTTTCTGCTGTTATGTTGTTTTCTTAACCGATCATAGCTCTCTTCTTTTTCTCGTTTTTGGTGCTCTCGAAATCATGTTCATGGGAAATGTGAAGGCTGCGATGAGGATACCAAGCTCCCTCTTCTGAAATCGAGTTGAGGACGATCGCTGGCAGAATCGAACCTAATACTTTACCGCCACCACTGAGCAACCCTAAAAACATTTCCCGTCGTTGTTTACATTTCCCTTTCCCATTAATAATCGATGTTTTCGTTTATATTTGTGGTTTTATGCCTTTGTTCTCTTGTTGCGAAATCTGCAGATCATGAGGATGAAGTAAAAGCAACGTACAACACTTGATCCGACTATTTTCTCAGTGATGCTAATGCATTTGCTTCTGAATCCGTTATCCATGAGAAGTTTAAAACGAAATCTTAGGACACCCATCTCGTCCATTCACTAGCGAGAGAACATTTTTCGCAAATCAACTTGGCAGAATTCCATCTCAAAAGGTATGACATCTACATCACCAAGGTCTACCAAGTATATACATGATGGCAAGATGAATATATACTACTGATACTTGAAAGTACCTAACCGAATCGTGAATAACGACGACTGTGAGGTCAAAAATAAAAAGAAAACTGAAAGACGAGAAATGAAAAATTATCTGCAGCTAAACAACCCTAAGTCGCCCACCAACCACAGTGTACCGAACGAACAATTCATCCGCAGCATCACAGGCTCGCCCACTCAACGATGAAAGCATGAGATTAGAGTTCGTTATAATCGCAAAGAAGAATTCATCTAGATTGCAAAAGATATTGAACATAGCGAGATTCGTAAGAATACACAGATTGATCTTCCATTACATATTTCTAAGAACTGGGACACAGATCTAAACGACCTACATAAAATCGAAAAAAATGAAAGTTCAAAATAAATCATAAAGAAAAACGAAAAAAGGATTTAGTTATCGTCATCAGCAGCCGCAGCTTTCCCAGACCCAGACCCTGTTTTCTTCGGCAAAAGAAGATTGTGAATATTGGGCATCACACCACCGTTAGCAATCGTAACCGCCCCCAACAATTTGCTCAATTCCTCGTCATTCCTCACAGCGAGTTGGATGTGTCTCGGCACAATTCTGGTCTTCTTGTTATCTCTCGCTGCGTTTCCAGCAAGCTCCAAAACCTGCGGAAAATTTAAAGAAATCCAAATTAAAACCACAACTGGACTAATAAACCCTAAAATTCTCAATCGGCAGTCGAAATTCCCAAAACAGAAAAGAGATGAAATTAAAAGAGAACGAATTAATACCTCCGCAGCGAGGTACTCCAAAACGGCAGCCAAGTAAACCGGAGCACCGGCACCCACTCTCTCCGCATACTTGCCGGCTTTCAAGAAACGAGCTATACGCCCAACCGGAAATTGAAGACCGGCCTTGCTACTCCGAGAGGTGGCCTTCTTTGCCGCTCCGGCGCCAAGGGATTTTCCACGACCGGCCATGGTGAATCGACGGGAGAACAGGAAGAGGATTTCGCTGATACGGTGACAAGGGCAGTGAGAGAGAATCGAAGACTTTCGTCAGGTTGGTGTTTGCGAGGACGGATTGATTATTTATAGAGAGGCCAAAGAGAGAGAAGAAAGCAAATGGGAGAGCACCACGCGGATCGTGATCTTGAACCGTTCATTAGCGTAGGCGTTTCGACGGTTCAGATGAGACAGAAAGGAAGTTTCGAAGCAGAGGTCGGCTTTTTCAAATTTTGGCGCGTTCTGAATTTCGAGCCGGCGGGTTCTGTTTCCGTCTTCAGTTTAAATGCTTTTGGGATAAGTTCAAGTTTGGATGCATACATACGGTGTACCCCTTGTCGACGCTACCTATACGATTTCGTCGTCGCTCAGTATTTCACTTCAATACGTAATTATAAACCTTAAACAGAGTATAATTTCAAGTTTTAAACTTGATCTCGTGGATTTTTATCTATTTGTTTGGATATAGTGGTTTTTGCAACCATACCCTGCCACTAATTATAAGTATAATATATTTCATCAATATTACAAGCAATGTTGTTAAAACTTAGTTGCTCTTCAATTTAATTGAAAAAAACTGGCCAATACAATCCAATTTCAAAGGACAAGTAATATCAGGTTTATAAAAAAAAGATACTTGTATAGTATTTCACTAAATTATTTATATCATTTGTCTACCTGTTCATAAAACTAGTAAATGAAATAAGAGTAATGCTCGACGCACCTAGTGGACACATCTATCCGACTTACATGTTAATCTAAGTCTTTAAAAATATTAAATATATTTTTTTTAAAATCTTATTTTCTAAAGGATAAACCCTAGGGATCAATAATCTATATTAACAAGTGTGTGAAATAAGTTCGTGGGCTAAGTGCAACTAATATTATTCATGAAGTAAAGGATTAAAATATTTAAATATATATACTCACATATATTTTAAGTTATGCAAAAGCCTAATCACTTAGCAGCTAGAATTATAATAATGCTACAATTTTAGTTAGTAAAAAGATCATGAAAATATTTTAAATGTTAAAAGAATAACTCGAATCATAAAATTTCTCTAACAATGTAACACATTACATCCGTTAGATTATTTACTCGCCGTTTTCAGGTACAAATGCAGGATTATTCTCTCTAGGCTTCGTCTCCCACCGGAACAGGGAACAATATACAAAATGAAGGCTGTTCACTCGTCCCGCTGCCGCCATGTTTCCCACTCCTTCCAAGTTCATTGTTGGAAACCCTCTTCTGTTACTTCTTCAGAAGTCCACCAGAGTCTCTCAGATACTCCAAGTGCACGGACAAATGGTGGTTAGAGACCTCATATCCGACTCCTTTGCAGTAAACCGACTTCTGCTGGCCTCCACGATCTCAATTGTCTATACGGAGCTCGTTTTTTCTCAAATTCACGAGCCTACTACGTTCTCCTGGAATACATTAATACGAGCTCATGTCAAAAGCTCGAATCCTCGGAAGGCGGTTGTTGTTTACAATCAGATGCGCAGATGTGATATTTTGACGGATAATTTCACATACCTGTTTGTTATCAGGGCTTGTGGGTCGTCTTCAGGGCTACAAGAAGGAACAACAATTCATGGAGAAGTATTCAAAAGAGGGTTCGAGTTGGATCTGATTATTGGGAATGTCTTAATCGATATGTATTGCAAATGCCGGCGAGTGGTCCTTGCGAGGAAAATGTTTGATGAGATGCTTGTGCGCGATCTGGTCTCTTGGAATTCTATGGTTGGTGGGTACGTTGGGGTTATAGAGATGGGCGAGGCACGGAAGTTGTTCGACAAGATGCCTGAGAGAGATGTTTTCTCCTGGGCAATGATGATTGATGGGTATGGAAAGGTATACATCCTCTGACCTTTTATGCATTGATTAATGGATTTTACGATAATTTGTGATTTAAACTGCCCAAATACGTTGCAGGTACGTCCATGGAAGTTCTGTAATTTTTACATTGTGTTTGTTTGTTGCAGAAGACTGGCGATGCTGAACAAGCTCGGAAAATGTTTGATGCGGCACCTGTTAGGGACTTGATATGCTGGAATTCAATGATTGCTGGATATAGAAGCGTTGGAGATATGACATCTGCAAGTAAGTTGTTTGAAGAGATGCCTCTACGCAATGTCATTTCCTGGAGCATTGTAATTGATGGGCATGCCCATCATGGAAAACCAATGCAATCTTTAAGCCTGTTTCGGCAAATGCTTCGACAAGGAATCAAACCTGATAAAGTTGCAGCTGTTGGAGCGTTGATGGCCTGTGCTCAATTGGGTGCTGTTGATCAAGGGAAATGGGTCCACCTGTATGTAGAAAGAAACCAAGTAACCGATATAGTGGTTCAAACTGCTCTTGTTGACATGTATATGAAATGCGGAAGTGTGGACCAAGCTTGGAAAGTCTTTGATAGCATGCTAATAAGGAATGTCATCTCTTGGACTGTCATGATTGGAGGACTTGGTATGAATGGCCTTGGGGAAGAAGCTGTTGGCCTATTTCATAAAATGGAAAGAGAAGGATATTTGATGGACGACTTGATTTTTCTTGGAGTCCTGTCTGCATGTAGCCATGCAGGTCTTGTTGACGAAGGTCTTCACGTTTTTGACAAAATGAGGAATGTGTACGGTGTGGAGCCAAAGCCAGAACATTATGGTTGTTTAGTAGATCTCCTTGGCCGTTCAGGCAGATTAGATGAAGCCTTAAGTTTGATCGAGGTGATGCCAATGAAACCCACTTCGGCTTCATGGGGATCATTACTTGCAGCTTGTAGAACTCGTAAGCGAATGGATTTGGCGGGGGTGTTGGTTGAGCACTTACTTGAGCTTGAAGGAAAGGATTCCGGGGTTTATGTTCTACTGTCTAATATCTATGCAGAAGAGGGTTTCTGGGAGGATGTGTTGGAGGTGAGGAATGCAATGATGGAAAAAGGGATTAAGAAGGAAGCTGGAAGAAGCGCAATTGAATTGGACGGAAACGTACATGAGGTGGTCAATGGGGATAAGTCCCTTGTTCATGTGGATGATATTTATTCTGTCATTTGGAGCTTGTCAATGATGCATGTGCCCGCTATAGCTTTGGAGTGTTAGCTGGTAAAGTGAACAAAACCTTTATACCTGAAGTTCTTGATATGAATGTACTGTTCTTGATATGAATGTACTATTATTATAGTGCGCTAATCCAACTTGGATTTGGTGAAGTGATTGGGTATAGTCGAACAAATACTAAGGATGTTATCATATATTATTGAATATTTTTTGAGAAAAAGAGAAATCTCTCCATTAAACAGCTTAGATCGACCGCCTTAAGAGAGCAGCAGTGGCTGATTAGGTATAACTTGCCTGGGTAAAAACATTGAAGTTAGGCGGCAAAATTGACAAGAAGTTCAGTACATCTTAACGTTTGCCGATGCTTATCTTTTGTTATAAACTAAGAATTATAGAATAAAGCATTAATCGTCGACAGCAGAAGTATCACATATGATACTAACATGCAGCCATTTGTCCATTTCAACCCAGAAGTGCAAAATTATGAGACTTCCTAAAGATAGCCATGGGGTATGCTATAGTAAAAATCAGAACCTATTCAATGACGCATAAACATGAAAACCATGAATTTTACACCAAAACATCAAGATGGAAACTTCCATGACACAAGATGACGCAAAAAAAAAATTGGGTAAAAACATCCCACAAACTTAAATGTGCATAAAACTGCCCAAAATGGATAAAAGGACCTAAAACAGTTTAAAGTATGTAGTATAATAGGAAAGTCTTGGGATGCGGTTTCATAATTTTCTATCAGTCTGGTCCTATTTCTACTAGAGCACATCATCATCATCTTCATCGAAGTGGGGCACCATCAGCCAGGGAAGTAAGGGGTAGTGCCTGCAACCTAAAAAAAAAAATAAAAAACAAGACTTTTAGTAAAAGGCAATGTACATTTAAAAGTGCCATGATATTTCGTCAAATTGACAAAAACTAAACCATGTTACTTTGATGCAAACTCTATCAATAAAATCTACAATCCAAAAACTTTTCAATGCTTCAACAAACACATACATCTTCAAAGTTCTAAACAAACATTGATGCAATTACTTCTATCTTTTTTGGATAAGATAAAGAGCAACAATGTGTTTTTGCCCATCATTTGCAACACACATTACGGTCACATTCTTTTTTACTATCTACAACTAAAACCTTTATTCTTTTGTGGATACAGATAAAGAGCAACAATGTGTTTTTGCGCATCATTTGCAACACACCTTAAGACAATCTCACAGAAACGTTATTCTTACCAATTAGTTAAGACACTTTAAAACTCAAAGAAATGTTATTGAAACTTTAAACATCTCATCTTAATTCAAACCATATGCTCAAACTAAAATATCAACACTTTTAGTGTACACATATTTCCAACAAATGAATCTGAGCATAGCTCAGTGTTAACACAGAGGGTTGTGTAACGGGAGGTCTTAAGTGTAAACATATTTCCTTTTAAACAGAATTTTAACAAACTTAATAGCAGACAACTGAAAACTAACATGAAAGCTAACCTGAAAGCAAGTTGCTGTCCCTGACACAATCAAATGACAAAAGCTTGTCCACAAAGGACTGTAACAGTGTCTAAAGACAAAGAAGGCCATGCCATGGACATAAAAGAAATGGAACGGTTCTGGTGAAAACAACTCGGCTATCATTATGAATTTCAATACTAATGACATACATCAAATAAACAATCACCTTAACACGCAATATTTATCAAACTAAACTAGCATACACTGCTACTGTTTAACCATTACATGAGGAGAAAATAAATGACCTCTCCAATGGACTTTCCTAGTTTCCTTTATAAGATCCCAATACAGTAGCAGCTAAAAGCAACTATTATCATCTAGTAACCGGCTAACCTTGGTACCTAAAAAATTTTAAACACTACTGTGGTCTATATGTTAATTTATATCTCTTAATAGTAGCTAGGCTTTTTCAAGTATTATGGAATACCACTGATTACAGAATATATCACAAGGAGATATATCAATAGAAAACCTCAGACTCAATTTTCTGAGTAATCACAAAAGCTATCTGATGCAGATGAACAAGGATGACATAATCAAGTCCTAGCTGACTTTAAAGTGAGAGTCGATTATCACAGTATCAAGCTTATTAGCAACCAATGGCAACAGTAACTCCAGTCATTCCATCAAAACTAATGCGCCTAAGGCATTATCTAATCACCAGAAAAGACCTAAGTAAAAGCTCAGCATTATCAAGACACAGGATAAGAGATTACACCCAGGGACAGTTAGTTACAGTGACCATAATGTCTAATTAGTGTGAAAAACATAAAATTTTCTAATCACAAGGTTAAAGAGTTAACTAACCCAAGTAAAATGAATATTATCATAAACAAATTCCATGAATACTGTTCGATCATAACTTTAAAGCTGAAACTACACAATTAAATGCAAAACGAGCTGATTGCTATTCTATAACTACCTTTTATCAATAGTATATGCTGTTCAACCTTTAAGCACTTCCAGGATAGTCATCATTAGCTCCTTGGAGAAATCGGATCGTTTCACAAAGAGCTCCATTTCCATAATCTTAAGTTCTTCCCACTTTTCCACCAATTCTTGTACCTTGGAGGGCTCAATAAAATCTAGAGCTTGCTTTACAAGAGACTCAGACATATCAATTTCTTTAGAGCAAAACTCCAAGATCAAATTTAGCGTTTCTTCTGAGAGGGGTGCATCCCGAGATCGAGTAGGCTCTGCTAGAGAATCTGTTGTTTTATCCTTCTTGGCATTCCTGGAGGCTTTAGAAGCTTTAGGAGCCTCTCCTTTCGAATCAGTAGCCTCCTCCTTCACAGGACCATTAGCCTTAGCGCTCTTGTCTCCGTCATTTGAGAGTTTCTTCTTCGGACCCCATATTTGTTTGGACAGCTCGAAACCAGTCTTATCATGGGCTTTGGCAAATTCTGGGTCCTTGCCTCTTTTCCCCCGCTTCACACAGTTCTCGTACTTCTTCTTCAATCTGCGGAGCTTATCACTCAACTGAGTCTTTGAGCAAGAAAGGTGCAACACCTTCCGCATGCGATCATAGAAAGCCCCCATCTCCGAGAAGGGTTCCCGACCTTCTTTAGTAAAATCGAGCGCGCCCTTGAGTATCTCCACCTCAGATTCCTCAGTCCAGATACGCTGAAAGGGCTGCTTCTTGGGGGGCTCCTCGTCAGAAGCACTGGGTTCCGTCGCAGGCTTGGAGGGCGTTGACAGGGAAGGATGGGCCTTTCCACCATCCTTGGTGGTACTCATCGGCTTGGTGTTGATGGGTTTCACCGTAGGATCGCCAGACCTTGTAACCGGCTTCGACGGAGGAGACTCCGGCTCGGACTCCGACCCCGATCCGGAGCTGGATTCGTCGGAAGCAGTCTGCTCGGAGGACTTGGGCTTCTGCGTGGCGGGCTGTACGGTGTACTTCCCGGTGGCGGCGTCCTCATCGTCGTCCTCCGACCCGCTGTCGCCAGAAGACGAATTCTGGTCACTAGGGTTAGCAGGTTGGGTCTGGGGAGACGCGAGTGGTGGCGCCTGAGGCTTGGGTTTCTTGGCCGCGGGTTTCTGTTTCGCCGGAGGAGAAGGGTTACCGCTGTCTTCTTCTTCTTCGCCGGAGGAAGAAGAGGCAGGCGGCGAGGGCTGCGGCGAGGGATGCGGCGGAGGGCGTTTTGGGGCCATGTTAGGCTGAGGAGACTGTGCCTCTCTAGGGTTCAGGCGTTGAGGGCCCGAAAGAAGCTGCGCCGCGCGCAGGCACCAACTGTATCGTCCACCGAGTGCCAACCAACACTAGGCTTTGTACCGCACACGCTCTCTCTCTCTCTCTCTCTCTCTCTCTCTCTCTCTCTCTCTCTCTCTCTCTCTCTCTCCACGCGCACTGCGCGCGTTCCCGGTTCCCCTGGCTTTGTGCCCGGGCGTTTGGCTATCACTGAACGGGACCCAAACGAGGCCCCCCGCCACGTCAGCTCTGGAGAGAGGAGTCACCGCCTGGAAATTCAAAATTTGAATTCGAGACGGCCAGAGTGTCTCCGAATAAAAGCGTATAGGAATGAAAAACGTCGACTGGTTTTAATCCGATTTGAGTTATAACTCGTGAGGGATGTGCCGTCTGTGACAAGTTACGAGATTACAACTGCCTAAATTGCTCGTCACCTACATGGCCGAACCCCGTTTGGTTTCTTTGCCAGGCTGCGAAATTGATTCATAAACCATCTAAAACCAACATTTGATTGAGGAGAAGAAACGGATCAGAGAAAGCACAAAGAGGGTTGCACACTTCAAGTTGGGCTTGGTAACGAAAACGAGACCATAGAAAAACGAATTGCAACTCGATGGTGTGCCAGGGTACTCTGTACTCTTCCCGTAACAAATCAGGAATGTCAGAAATATTCTAAAGCATCAAAACAGGAACTAAGAAATAGCCTTGGAATGGAAGACTCGTTCGCTCTCAAAATATCAAAAGAAGCTTTCAAATGCTAAAATCTAAAGATTTTTTCTACTCCTATCACCAAGGGCTTGATAAATACATCAACTTTATCCTGCTGTTTCAAAAAAAAAATTTACAAAGAAAAAAAAAACTCACTACCTCTTTTCACAAGTCGGCCCTTGTTAAGCCATTAAGTCAATTGTATTGTCAAGTACAGGTACAACAGTTCCCAATCAAAATGATGACAGATTCGAAGATTGCACCTCAGGGATATATTGGTAGCTTCTCTGCGCTGGGAGTCTTCTGAATCTCAATGAGAAGGTGCAGGCTGCTGTAGCAACGACTCGTTCGTTCTACCCAGTAAAACAACTACTTTTGGACATGGATATCTACAAAAGAATTAACGAAGGGTATTCAAATTCGTGGCTGCTACACGTCAGACTGGAATAGATACAGACCAGCTTCTTGACTAATATCTTCAAAGTCCTGAACAAAGACATGCAGAACAAGAGAATGAGTTTTGTTTTGTTTTTATTTTATTTTTTTCAAGTCAACGATGGTAACTCATTGCTTATGATTCAGTCATCAGTAAAACTAGTGAAAATCATGCAGATGCCAAACTATAAAGAGACCTAAGAGACCAAAGCCTCCTTTTCCTTCTTTTTGTTCTGTACACAAACTTTAATTTTTTATCTTTTATGATGAGAGACATAATAAACCAAATACAAAGAAAACCGAGAAGAAAATAAATTCAACAGATTTGGAGTAGTTTTTTTTTGGTAAACACAAAAGCAATTCTCTTTTGCTTTGCTCCTTTGTGACTATGTCAAGAGCATGAGTTCGACACTCTTAATATATATAATCAGGATATTTAGCAACATTCATAAGAAACTAAATAAAGGTGGTTTGCTGGATAAGAAAGCACATACCATATCAGACAAAGATATGTCAGCTAATGCTCATCATCAGAGCTGGAATCAGAATCATTCATTCGTCGCTCCTTGATAGCAGGAAAAAGGGTATGCCTGGGATCGTTAATAGGTGAAGCAGCTGGTGTTTCCCTATTTTTAAAGGTTTTTCGCACCTTCTTTTGTGACAGCCTCACCTCATCACATACCTTATCCAACATGCCCAGAAAATCTCTGACAATCACAAACAGCCGATGCCCCTCATCTTTGCCTGCACTTCCATGGAAATAATCAGTTGTAGACTTGACCAAAGCCTTAATTCTCTTCTCCTCCTCAAGGAGCCAAGTAACCTTCTCCTCTGCATCCTCAACAAAAGATTCAAGTATTCTCTTAAATCCGCTCTCTTTCTCAAGGCTTTTCATCTCCTTATTTAGAAACTCCTTTAACCTAAGCAGACCATGACCAAGATCTGATACTGTCCATGTAAGTGCATCGGAGTCCAATATGGCAGCCTTTTTAACATTCTGTAATTCCTCGCCCAAGCCTGCAACCACTTGAAGGCCGAGTTCATGGTAGTCATCATTGGACTCACGAGGACTATCATCAAGAAAGTCTTCAGAGAGCATACTTGATACGCTAGTACTTCCTTGAAGAGCACGGGCTCGGCGAACACCCTCAGACCGGATTATCTCTAAGACGACAAAATGCAAGAGGGTGGTTTTTCCATCAACCCCTTTCACATCAGAAAGTTTTAAAAGAGTGTCTAGCTTGAATGCTATTGCACCACCACGATAGGTTCCATCATTCATGCGGTTGCCAGTCTTGAGTACAGCTTCAAGGAGCTTGAGGAAAAGCCTGCTGCTTCGGAGTTCTTTGCAGGCAACCTGCAGGATCCATAAAGGTAAGATAACAATACTGTCTCCATCCATTGGACATACCTTTAATAACAAACCAAAGCTTAAATAAATAGTATAATGCAATCAATTACTTCCAATTGTTCAAAAAATAATTGAAAATCTTGCCTCCAATGTTATAAATGCCTCCTTAGATCCAGATACTTCCTCCTGAAGGCTAGTCATGTAGAGCAATGCATCCATACGCTTAAAAGCAAATGGAATATCCACCACAGCCTTGAGAAATCTTTCTGCAGGCAGTAGTTGTGAAACCTCACCGATATACAACCTAAGTTTCAGTTCTTCATCTGGAGTCGGTGCCATCTTTAAGAATGCCTGGAGCAGCTCTATTGGAAGTTCATTACCTGCAGGGGAAAAAGAAATCAGTTTGTTGAAGTGAGAGATAGAGTGGTAGATAGATAGATAGATAGATAGATAGATAGATAGATTGATAGATAGATAGATAGATGGACGGATCTACATAAAAAGATATAGGGAGAGGGAGAGGGAGCAGACCCTCTGTGAGTGCATCACAGACTTCTTCAACAGTTACATTCAGTGCACGCAAAAGAATTGATAGATTTTGTGACTTTTTGGGATCAAGTATTTGAACAAAATTCTGCCCAGATGGATCAAAGGTTGCCACATCTTTCTTGCGATCATTTTTAGGTTTTTCAGGTAAATTATTGTATCCAAAAAGATTTTCTATCATCTCTTCATTGAACCTGTAACACAACACCAGTTACATCAGTATAACATGCCTTAAAACCACTGTTTCATGATATAGCACCAGATACTAGCAGAAGTAAGAAATAAGGGCCTTACTGAAATGATCCTGCTTTAAGCTGATGCCAAACCATCGACTGATCAGGGTTTGCAAGGACTTTATCCCAGAAGAAGGGTTTCAGCTTTGGTTTTGAAGTCTCAGGTCCGCCTTGTGTCCGAGGGCCAAGGCCTGCTGGAGCTGGGGGACCAGGGGCCGAAGGCTTACCCAGTTTTGAAGCCCCAGGTATACGAGGAGGGGAAGGACCTACTGGTGGTGGGGGTGGTGGTGCATGAGTGCCGGGCTTGAGGGCTGAGGGTGGAGGAGGTAGGGGTGTGGTTGGCGGTGGAGCAGGTTTTGCTGCCGATGACTTTATGGGTGGTGGAGGAGGGGCTGGGGGTGGCGGCTTGCTAGATTGATTGGCAGAAGATGAAGTGGATGGTTCATTGCCTGATTTGGTTGCATCACTTGATGAGTCATGAGGCACTGTGGATGTTGTGGGTGCAACTGAAGATTTGGCAGATTCACTGGACAATTTGGCAGCTCCTATAGCTGCTGACACTGCAGCAGGAGGTAGAGGTAAGCCAGGCTTGCTTGAATTTGGCTGCACAGTGACCGGATTCATCTCCAAAGAAGCTCGAGGCTTTAATGCACTTTGGTTGGATTTAAGAGATGCACTATCAAGTTTTTGATTGTCAACTGTGTTCCCTAAAATAAAAGACTTGGGTGAAGAACCTGAAAATTCAAAGGTTTAAAAAAAGAGAAAATCATTGATGTGCTTCCGCACTTAATCATATAAAACAACAGAACCAAAACAGTCCTAGCACTCAAGGAAATACAACTGGCACAAGCAGGGTGAGGCAGCAACAGTAACAAGGCTATAAGTAAAGATATGCCTCAGACCAGTAATCTACAGAAAGGTAAATCCTAACAACTCAATTCCCTTCCAATTTCCTTTTTCTTTTTCCAAAAAAACTTGTGTAACCATGCTTAGCAAAGATTAAAATACTTACCAACAGAAAAGTCACTGAAGCTTAAAGTAAGAAGTGGTCGGTCATCCTTCTGACTGTCACTGAAACTGCTGTTTTTTTTACAACATTTATGGTAACAACAAAAGAGTAATGCAGCAAGAATAAAAGTCCCAACTGCGGTAACAACAACAGCAACAACAATTGTCTTTTTACTAGTATTGCCATCATCATCTTTTCGAGGTACAGATGTTTGAGCACCCTCTGGACTTAGCGATGATTGGTCGCCAGTAATATCTGAGGCTGTATCTGGTGGGTCTGGAGGAAAATAAAAGTCAATATCTGGGGCTTCTGCTGGAGATGGACTAGGAGAACTAGCAGGTGAATGACCAGTTGGAGAACTGGTAGGAGATGGCACTGGATTACCAATATGAGCACTTAAGCCACGTCCTTGGTTTGGAGAAACAACATGAGGGGAAAATGGTGCTTGATGACCAAGGTTTCTTCTGTGTAAAGGATGCCAACCAAAAAGGTTTTCAAGGCATTTGGTAAGCCAATTCTGTGACATGTTTTCTTCTACACCAGAAATGTGGATAGGAGAGGCATTGGGTTCACTCAAACAATCCAGAAGAGTCTCCTTCATTTGAGAAGGCAAGGCATTGATAGCTTCATGTAAATTATGTTTTAGTAGCAGGCGTTCTGATGGAGTATGCTTGGAATAGTCAAATGTTATTTCCTCTGGAAGAAAAATGCCATAATCTTCAGAGGTTTCTTTGATCTGCATCAAGTCATGCCTACAGTAAATCCATAATTGTTCTGCCTGCAGTCACAGAGAATATCTGCATCATTCAACAGCAAAAAGGAGATTGCTAGACATGGTCTTACATGGTACAAAATCTATATTAGATAGACGAGTGCAGCAATAGGATACCATAGCAAACTTTTAATCATGTCGACTAGAAGATATTAAGAAGAAGAATATTTGAGAATGTGTTCCTAATGAGGAACAGTAGATAGTTACTTTTGAAAAAGTCAGCCTCAATAAGAGACCAATGAACTATTGATTTAATAGTTAAGTGACTCATGAGCTGCTCAACTTCGACAACAAAGGTAGTGCGAGGACAATACTTTTTTTTCTAATGCATATTATTGAAAGTTAGGAATCCTATTTTCTCCTGCCAACTTACCGTGTCCTCCATCCATTGTCAAATTAACCTACTCATATCATCTTTCAATATCCTAAATTTCATATTAAGTTACGCTGAACTAGCTCTCGGTGATAGTTATTGAACAATGGCAGAGAACTATAGCAAACAGTACCATAATTTTTTGTTTTTAAAAAAAATCCAGAAAACATCAAAAAGAATTTACCATGCCCTCATCTGTCTCTAGAAAGCAGAAGGGGAAGCAGCACGTAATATCCTAAATTTTACATCGCGTTATACAGAAGCAGCTCTTACTGACAGCAATTGAACAATGGCAGAGGAATATAGCAAATGGTACCATAAAAAATACATAAAACGAAAAATAAAGAAACTTACCATGTCTTCATCTATCTCTAGAAAAGCAGAAGCAGAGGCACTAGTATCCTCTCTCCTTTGTCTTACAGCCAGACCCCCAGACGACAGTACACATAGCGAAATCAAGAAAAGGAGAACAATGCTAATTCTTATCATGTCCATATGTCTTCTCTTCAGCTGTCCGATTGCAAAACATAAATTTCATCCCATCGGTATTGAATGAAATTCCGAGGTCCGCGGGTCGAAATCTCTCAAAAACTCACAAACATAGAAAATCCTTTCATCATCAAGTAGCCCTTCCCAAAATAATTCTCTCGGCCCCGACCAGTCACACATCTCATCAACAAATAAAACAGAAAATAATCAAACCCCGCGACGAACATCCAAATCTTCTCTAACACAAACCAGCAGAGCCTCGACGACGCCGTCCTGCGGCGAAAGGTGCAACCCCCAATCCCCAAGCTTTCTTCGATTGCCACCTCCTCCGATGCGATCTACAACCGAGAGCCGTGAAGGAGCTGCCGCTTAGCCGGAAATATAGGGTATTTTCAATATAAGAAGTTTCCAAGGCTGAGAATTTAAGACTTTAGCCTTACATAATTCTCGTTTTCATGAATCGTTCAACTTTTCTTTATCATTTTTTTTCTTTTCGTCTTTGCTTTTCCTCCGTTTCAAAGGAGGAGCAGTGAAACAACGCGGAACCGCGCGGAAGAAGAGAGAGAAACCCGATCGTACCTCCGGGAAAAAGAAATTCTTTTAAGTCGCTACCTAATTAAGACTCAAAAATTCAGAATTTCATATGACGGGACGGCCAATAAAAGAACTTAGTTAGTCTTTTATTCTTTTATTTTCTCCTCTCCTCGTTGTGCCGGTCGCACCCGTTCCCCATTCGGCCCCACACGGAAATCGCCTTTAATTTTGAAAAGACGCATTTAATTAAAACAAGATTAATTTTGATGGAGGAGTTTTAAATTTTCAATTAGGGGTTGACAACGCACGAGTGCGGTCGCTCTTAGCGGGCTCTCTTACTGACTATTTAGTGACAAACTTTGGGATTGTTCAAGTTTCTTTATTCATTGTCTTTTTTGTTTTCTTATGAATTGACCACATGGTCGGGCTCCCGAGGGTTTCCGGACTTGGGATGGACATGACACCGGCCCATGATCGAAGGAGCAGGGTAGAGAATTCATAATTCAGTCGGATCAGGACATCTTATTAGACTTTAGGTCTAATAAATAATATAATATATCATGAAAATAGAAATATATATTTTGCATAAGATTCATATTACATAAATATTATATAAATATAATCGAATTGAAATAAAAAAGATAATAAGAGCATATATTTCATCTTGCAATAGTAATAGTAATTGAGTCAATGTAGTGCACAACCAAATCTTTTTGAATATATTTTTTACAAGTGATAAGTTTGCTTCCCTTCAGCCAGACTGGGTGTGCATAAGTAAAAGTCTCACTTATAAGACCTAAAGGATTTTTAGATTCTAATGGGTATAGCACTAATAATTCTATTCAATGTGGGATTAATGACCTCGGGAGAGATACAACTCTTTATTCCCAAAGCGTCCCCAAAGTCAATGTACCTATTAAATCTACCATGTGTTGCCCATTATTCTCTGTACTTAACGTCCAATGATAAAGTATTTAGAAGTGGGCCCCACCCCCATAAGTCATGGTAATATGTATTGAAACCATTTTTCCAACACATGTCAACACCACAACGCTTGAAATTAGAAGACAAGTCCTTTTGGGCTGATGAGGAGAGAGAGTGAGAGAGGGAGTGAGAGCAAATGAGAGAGCAAATGAGAGAGAGCAAATGAGATTGAGATAGAGCAAATGAGTGAGAGCAAATGAGAGAGAGCAAATGAGAGAGAGCAAATGAGTGAGAGCAAATGAGTGAGAGCAAATGAGTGAGAGCAAATGAGAGAGAGCAAATGAGAGAGAACAAATGAGAGAGCAAATGAGTGAGAGCAAATGAGAGAGAGAGAGAGAGCAAATGAGAGAGAGAGAGAAAATGAGAGAGAGAGAGAGAGAGAGAGAGAGAGAGAGAGAGAGAGAGAGAGAGAGAGAGAGAGAGAGCAAATGAGAGAGAGAGAGCAATGAGAGAGAGAGAGAGAGCAAATGAGAGAGAGAGAGAGAGAGAGAGAGAGAGAGAGAGAGCAAATGAGAGAGAGAGAGCAATGAGAGAGAGAGAGAGAGCAATGAGAGAGAGAGAGAGAGCAAATGAGAGAGAGAGAGAGAGAGAGAGAGAGAGAGAGAGAGAGAGAGAGAGAGAGCAAATGAGAGAGAGAGAGAGTTTGGAATTATTTTTGCTAATAGAGTCGTTATTGGAATTATTTAAATTAGCCGGCCGGAGGGGGACGGAGCAGCTAGCTAGCTCACGTTTCCCGTTCCCGTCCATTCAGTATTATTTGTTTCCCTCCCATCTTCCTGGTCTCCGCCATCATCTTTGTCTGGAATCTGCAAAACAAAAGGAAGGGGAATAGGTGCAGACAAGAATACCTTTGATTGACGCGGTTTGTCTTCTCTACCGGCGCCCCTCCGTGGACAACGACGAGACGTACGAATGCTCAGCTCAAGGGGCTATCCACTTTTCCCGTTGCAGCATGCAGGCTCCTGGCCATGCACGGGCCACCCCGTGATGTTCAACCTTCGACAGAACGAGCAGGTTTTGTCATCTCGCAGTCGTGTAGACGTTTCAGGGGCGCTATGTGTGGCTGGATATGTGTATAGCCTACCTGCAGGATCCCCTGAGGGTATGTACGTACCAATTGGGTACACCAAAAGGACTAGTGAGTACTACGTTATTGTAAGTTTATAGCCACATATAGATATATATCTTTCAGTGCACGTACGTAAGGGTCAGCCACTTGAAATGAAATTAGAGTACTTTTGGGTTTCGATCTTTTATAACGTACGTATGGTCTGACTTGAGTAATAGTACGTGGCTGTTCTCCATCCCCTGATATATATCTCGTCAATTCATTTCATCTCAAGTACTGGGCCAGCCACTTTAAGCAGAACGTGGTCATGGTATGTTCGTAGATTTATGGTGGGAAACTTTGGAGTTCTTGCCTCAAAATTAAAATCTGGTTTGCTGCATGGGGAAGTAGAAGATCAAATGGTTTATGATTTCACTAATATATAAATCATGAATGAGACCGATCATTTACGCGATCGAGATTCTAATTAAACTCCCCATTTTGAACATATATATATATATATATAGATATTATATATTAAACCATCATAGTTTTAAACTTTTAAGGGTTCAATAATTAAATTTGCCTAGGACTGCTGAGCTGTCATTGAAAGTATATGCAAAGAAAAGTAACATATATAGACTTGCATCTCATGTTAGTTGTTTTGAACGAGTAAAAAAGTAAACTGATCGAGCACATTATTGAAAGAATTAATCAATTATAATCTTGTCGCCAGGTTCATTCATGCATGTTGTCGGGGGAGGGGGTGGGTGTTGGGTCGAGGAGGTTGCGAATCTATCATGTAGTTTACAGGTAGGGAATGGGAGACCAAATCAGTTTAATTTGTTTGTCATTGTTTTGCACTAGCTAGGTGGACCCCTACTTCCCCTTCACATTTTACCTCACTTGATGAGAAGGTTAAGTGCTAGCTAGCTATGCAGCTTTGCCATACATAATTTCAAGGCAGGGTGGGAGGGGGTCCACGAAGTTTTCGATAGAGATGAAGAAAATGAAGAAATACTTCCCCCTTCATCCACCTCCATATTAATCCAATGCATCTTTCCATAATTTTGGAGGGTACATTAAGATACGACATGCCTTCTCCTTTCTACAAATTAAGGTAACACGAATGAGGTAGTGCCCATATGTATGTTAGCTATATAGTTTACACACACACACACACACGACTTACAACTTACATGTACATATATATATGTGTACTTGTAAGAATATCTTGCTATGACAAATGTGACAAAATCCAATGCCAAACTCCACATGATATCACATGCATACACATGGTACTGTTCGATCTCTTGCTAATTTATATAGGCACTGATAAAGGAGGAATGTGATTTGCTAGTAAGTTAGTCCATAGTAACTAAGTTAGGGTTATAATTCCTTCCCATGTCACATGCATGCAAAAATGTATCGACCACTAGCTTAGACTAAAATGTATCGACCACTAGCGTATTGTCTTTATGCATAGAAGTGTCCCCCCAAGAAATATCTGATTGCATGTCGGACTAGGGCATCCCGTGCAGAAAAGTAAATTCAGGCATATTCCAGGAAAGAACAGAGTCGGCAAACCATTTTGGTAATGGACAAAACGGGTACAAACAAGGGTAGTCTACGTGCTGAGATTCACAACTGTGAGTGATAGAAACGGTCGACCTATTATGGCACTTCTGTTAGATGGCGTTTTGTTAATTTGGAGCTAGTAACGGCAGATCCGTGCTGCATGCATGTCGCAGCCCACCAAATCAGTGGTTCTAAAATTTCTTGCAAAATGATGCATGTTATCCCTTAATTAAACCAGTGACTACAGAAGCCAAACTTAAACCACCTATATATATGTCTCTGTCCTTTACTAGTTAAATTAACCCTATACCATGCATTACTGCGTGTGTGTTCTGCTGACCCCAATGTTAGCATGAATATAATGCAGGAATTATCAGGTGGTACTGCTCGAATTAATTATGCTGCAGGAATATTTAAGGTCACGGCAGAATAAGTAACGCCATCATGGGTTGATTTATTTGAGGGCATGCATGACAGAATATGTAACGGCCATTGGGTTGATTAATTCGTTACAATTAGAATTATCCCAGTATTTTAATTAATGTCTAGCATGCAGGGTAAGGTGGGTACTTATATATTTCCCTCCTTTCTCTCGCTTTCCTATCATGTATAAATATCAGATTCACGTGCTAGCTTCTCCGATATTTGTATAGACTCCCTCTCTTTTCTTTCTCCGGACGACCCTTTATCTCGTGATCAGTGATCGAGCTTCGTTTCCATCAATTAATACTTTATAACCTTTTTTTTTTTCTTATTCTTTAAGTAGTTTTCTACTTTCCGTGATCAGTGCAGAGGTCGTTCAGGGTACGTATGCAGGCCGATGGATCAGTACCTCAGCCGGTTGAATCTCCGATATCCGTCTCCCTCTGATACCTTCCACGATTTTGGAAGGATTGTTCATCAGTCCCCCCCGTCTTACATTTTCCGGCCAAATTCCGCCGCCGACGTCTGTCTCTTGCTTCGGACCCTTTACTCTTCGCCTGAACATGACCATCTGACCGTTGCTCCGAGGGGAACGGGGCACTCCACACGCGGCCAATCCCAGGCCCCCGGGGGCATCGTCATGTACACGAGAAGCCTCCGGCGAATGATCGCCGTCGGTAAGTTTCCGGACGGCGACGGGGGTGCAGTACTACCGGAGGCCCCCGGGTTCTTCGTCGACGTCGACGGTGGCGCACTGTGGGTGGATGTGCTAAAGGAGACACTCAAACATGGGCTGGCTCCGAGGTCGTGGACGGATTACTTGTTCATTACGGTCGGTGGGACCCTATCCGTTGGCGGCATTAGCGGACAGACCTTTAAGCATGGGCCCCAGATATGTAACGTTCTTGAGATGGATGTTGTCACAGGTAAATGGTAATTAATGGGTTGATCATAATTTTTCTTTCAGGGTTTTATTCTGTATTCTTACTTTACCACTTTGAATAATTGTTTGCAGGGAGAGGAGAATTCATGACTTGCTCTGAGATGGAAAATCCGAAGCTTTTTTACGGAGTTCTGGGAGGGTTGGGACAGTTCGGTGTCATCACCAGAGCCAGGATTGTGGTGCAGACTGCTCCAAAAATGGTGGGAACACCATGCACCATATTCCACCCTCTACGTTACCTAGCTAGCTAGTATTCTGTATATATAAAACTCCTCAAATTAAATCGTATGAAAGCTAAGTTTCAAAAAAAGAAAGAACTTTTTCATTAATTATTTCAAATGCGCAGGTCAAATGGGTCAAGATATCTTACTACGATTTTGATGATTTTATCAAAGACGAAGAACTCCTTATTTCAATGGAGGACGTGGACTATCTGGAAGGGTTCGTAAGGTTAAATGGTATTTCGTCAAGCAATTCATCTGCCGATCGTTTCAGCGTCGACCAACAACCCGACAACACTGCTTATAGACGAGGCACCACGTACTACTACATCGAAATGGCAATTCATTACGATGACGAAGCAGCTGTTACGAAGGTGAGGATTCTCTCTAACCCACAGACCTTATTCACCAAATAAAGCCGGCAGCGGACGTCAAATTTTGTCTTGTTTAGACGAAAAAGATGAAGAAGTTATAATTTGCAGACTTGCAGTGACGACGTTTCTGATCAAATTCAATTCATAACCGTTCGTTGTTACAGCCATTAATTAGCTAATAACATTATTATATATCTGAATTAACGTCTATATAAATATTTGCAGACTGTGGAGAAGATACTCCCCCGGTTGACATTTGTGGAGCAGATGGACTGCCAGGACGTTCCATACTTCGATTTCTTGAATCGTATTAGCGCCGATGAAAAAAAGGCACGAACTAAAGGAGTGTGGGACGTCCCTCATCCATGGCTAAGTATGCTCGTACCTAGGTCTCGAATTACGCAATTTAAGGATCTCCTCTTGGAAACCATTTTTGAAACTCCCAGAGATGGACCTATAATCATATGCCCCTTGAGAAGACACAAGTACGTATATATGTTTTCCCTTTTAGCTCATTCTCTATGAACATATATATAGTACTTCGATTTCTTGCATGTAGACAATCTTTAACGTGAAATTTCGAACCCATATACATACAAACATATATATATATACACACACACATATATATATATATATATATATGGTTTTTCATATCTATAAAATAATAGATATGTTGAAGGAGCAAAAGATATATACAAACATATATATATATATATATATATATATATATATATATATATATATATAACCCAAATTAACTTCTGCAGATGGAACAAGAATATGTCGGCAGTTTTGCCACGAGATGATGCAGGGGACGATATCTTTTATGTAGTCAGTTTGCTTCGATCCATACCGTGCCCCAACGGGTACTCTTCAGACTCTGTACAGCTACGAAAAGTACTTCAGCAGAACAAGAAATTGATACAAGTAGCTACTAGCAAGGCCGACGATCATCGAAGTAATAGTCATGTTGATTCAAAATTTTCTTCCAGAAACGAACCACAGCCTGGTGCAGGCAATTATATTGGCGCAAAACAGTATATGCCTTACTGCAGAGATGAGAAGGAATGGATGGTGCATTTTGGTGAGCAGTGGGAGAGGTTCCTGGATCTCAAGTACGAGTTCGATCCCTTAAACGTTCTGGGTCCTGGTCAGAGGATTTTTGAGAGGAAAAGAATTGAAGACTTAAAGACGAAACGAGAGGAAAATTTACGAGAAGAAACTTAATGAAGATTTTGATCACATGGAAAAGCGTGGTGGATTTGTTCATGGTTCGGAGGCCAGGGACGCGTCGAACTGGGTCGCATTTTACCTCTTAATTTGTCTAACTGTGGTTTTATATATGTATCGATCTGTCATGTATATATGGTCAAGTATCTTAGAATGCTTGATAATTCCATTGATCAGTTTCTTTTTGTTTCAATTTTCTGGGGCACCCGTCTCACCAAATCTGAAATCTGCCAAGAGAAATTAAGAACTGATCTATATATCCTTGAACGTGCACGTACGGACGTAGTTACCGCGGGAATACTTTGATGACTTTCAACGTAAATGATGCTACAAAATTCTTAAAAATGATCCGTCTCTTTTAAGTCGATAGCTTTTTCTGTGCATATAGATAGGCTGGAAAAATTCTAGACGAAACATAATATGCACACTCGAACTGCTGTAGTTTTCCCTGTTTCAGTTTCAGGGTCTATTTCTTCTGCACCTAGCTAGCTCCAACGTTCGTCACTCTCCAATGCCAACTCTTCTGAAAATGTAATCATGTTACCGTTGACCCGGAATGAACAGTTCGCCCAATTTTGATGAACCAGCCAAGAATTAAAGCTAAGATCTTTTAAGCATAAAAGGTAACTTTCTTTAGAAATTCCATGCAAGCACAAGTTTATGAACCAAGCAGAAGCGCTGTTGGCTCTTTGGTGAACGTCCCAAGACCTGCAGGATTTAGAGGACTCTTTCGATTATATGATGGAAATACCATACTGGGCCATTAGGTACCACGGACTCTACTGATCCAAAAGTTGTAGCTGTACTCGATGGCCAATAGGTACCACGAACTTTCGTAAGAATTATTGTAATCTCTTGATTTGAATTATAAAATCTAACAACTTCCTTAAAAAAAAAAAAAGCATTAGCCGTTGATCATGTCACTGAAGGACCCGCCTAGAGGAATGACCCATTTGCCATATTCTTGGTGCTAAGATGATGGTGTAAGTAATCTAGTGAAGACTTGCTAGTGTAATCCAGAAAAGCGATATTGGATCTTCAAAAGAAGAAGTAACGAGTTCAAAAGGCAGGAAAAGTTGTATATGATAGATAGTCCAAAAGAAAAAATATATATTATATACCTGCAACTTAAAAATGTGTCCTTCTCACGGTGGAGAAATAGAGCAAACGAAATCACCAGTATAAACCTGAAAGCTAACGCAAGCAGTACAAGATGGTCCACACGGGGCACCTGACAGGTCCTTTTGAATGGGATGCAGTTGCGAGGGCCAGTGCGCTCACTAAGGAAGAACGGTACACTAGTACGTCCAATCTCATGATAAAGCCACTTGGGCAGTGTCGTCCAATCATGCGATCCAAATTCAGAACCAATCCGTCTCCCTTTCACACAATGAGAAAACTCTAGAAAAAGAGAGATTCTCATCTTCTCTTTCCCGATGTATATTCCCTGGGAATCTGTCCTCTTGGTACCTTGAAAGGCTTCTTTGTGTATAAGGAACACCATACCGCAATCTCATCTTCAACAACCCTCACTGAGTGAAGTCAATGAGGCAAGCATTGGAGGTGTTAGACTTTAGGTCTTATAAATCGCATTAATTATCATGAAAATAGACATATAATCTCCATAAAATTACTTTATCATAAAATTATATAGATAAGATCGAATTGAAATTAAAAAGATAGAGGGAGTGTACTTTTCATCTTTGAATATTAATTGAGTTGAAGTGTTCAAGAAAACTTTGAGAATATGTTTTACAAGTGATAAGTTTGTTTCCCTTCAGCCAGACTCAGTGTGCATTAGCCATAACCTCACTTGTAAGACCTTTGAGGATTTATAGATTCCAATGAGTATGACACTAATAACTCTCTTCAATGTGGGATTAATCATCCGTTGGAGAGATACAAGTCTTTATTCCCAAAGCGTCCCCATGCAGATGAAATGTACCCTTTAAAAGTACTTGTAGAGGGGGATGTGCTAACCATTATTCCCTGTAGTGATTGGCCAATGACAAAGTATCTATAAGTGGGCCCCCCACACCCATAAGTCATGGTCATTTTATTCATGAAATACATATTTGAAACCATAATTCCAACAAACTACCACTCTGTTTCAAATCCATTTTTATTAAATTCTGATTTTCAAAAAACTTGAAAAACCATAACATGACCATAGACATCACTTTAAATACTTTAACATACATGTGTAGTTAACCTGGGCCTCAATAATATACATCTTAGATATCTAAGGCCGGGGAATAAATCAAATCCATATTTGTCAAGTTCAGCGGTCTCCATTCATAGTATACTCGGATCTGAAGTCAGGGTAAAGATCTGTACCAATTCGAGTATTAGCCACTAAGGTAATTGTGCCTAAGTAGTACCATAGGCTTGAATCAATTTAGACGTCCAACCCTATATTCCTATTGAGACATTTCTTTATATACGTACAAGAATATACTTAATAGGAAAACTGGACAATTTAAACTCTATACTAGAATTAGTATTAGCCATAAAAGAAATTGTCCCTGTTCTGTCTAATTGGCTTGGACAATTTAAAGACTCAACTGCCACTCCCTATTGAAACCCTCACATATACACGTGCAAGTGCATACTGAATAGGGAAGCTAAATCTCAAGGCACACCATGAGTATTGGTTGGGCTAAAACGACACTTATAAAATTATGCTCGCGCCTTACCAAGTAATATACTGGACGAGTCCAGATCGATCCCATAAGGACTATACTACATACTAGCCAATAAATTCTCTACAACTATATCTAACTACCGAAATTAAAGAGATATGTTATAGTATCCTAATGTAAAAACTACGAAAGAATACTAACTATTGAATTAAAATAGTCCAAAGTGATACACGCCTACGCAAGAGGGCAAGTAGATTAGGAGTAGGGGGGAGTAATTTCATGCAATTAAGGGTAGGATTCGTGCAATTTAGCCAAGTGTGCAATTCACAGCTTGTTAGTTGGTCTAGAATTCTCTGTGTAACCTTCTTTCGAAGGGATACAAACATGCCATGAAAGATGCTCAACCTAAATCGAGCACGTGTGTCCGGACTCTTCTTTCAAAGCCCACCGTCGCACTCCTCACCTGCCCTTGCTGGTCTTGCCGCAAAACGATAAGATGAACATGTAGAGGTCGTCAATCTCTTAATGTTAAAGCTCCCCAACGGCCACTCATACTAAATTAAAGATAGATTGCATTGAAATAAACTAAAATAACTAAGACCACATGAATTTAAAACCCAAAATCACATTACATCATTCACCGCCAAAAGAATTTTAGTTATACATAATCTGGAATTGAGAAGAATCCTTATCCATTGACATTAAATACATGATAGATAGGAAAAACGGAGATAAAACAAAGGTAAAAGACTTCCCTTTTGCCCTTGAGCTTTTTCTTCTTCCTCTTTGAATGCCCAAAGTAGCTCAGCTTCACTCCCAATGCAAACTCTGCCTCAACGACGTGGAGGCGCGATACCCATAGTGTGGTTATAGCGCAAATTTATAGGGGAGTCCAGAAGATTCCTCTTTTTTAAGGTGCCCTAAGTGACGTGGCGCCATTGCCTTTTGTTGCCGCAGCGTTGGACGAACGAGGATCAGCACTCCGGCGTTGCCTTTTTTTGCCGAGTCGTTGGTCGAGCGAGGTTCTGCGCTCTGGTGTTGGACCCTAACGCCTAGGAGCTGTGCCCAGAATGTTTCTTCTGCATCCAACGCTCCTGCGCTAGGTGCACTGAGTCTAGCACCGAGGCGTTGAACACTTAGTCGTTTTTCCACTGCTCACAACCCTCGTTCACACAGCGCCGTAGCTTCGAATGTGGTACCATGAGGCGTCACGTGAACTACTTCTCTTCAACATACCACCATGACTTTCCATTTGAGGACATGTCCGCCACCTTTCGTATTGCTCCAAAATGAGGTGTTGTTAGGCCAAAAACCTCTAAACTGCCTCTTGTCCTTCTAGGTCGTGTTTGGTGAATATGAAGCACTTTCCTATAGAATCAACGCCAAAAGTTAGTGAAATTGCAACACAAAACTTGGCCTAAAATGCAACATAATTTCCTCTAACTAAGTTTTCATATAATCACACAAAAGTATATGCATTCATTCAAAATTGCCATTTTATTCCATGAAATATAAAATACAATGTCATGATAATACAAATCAAAGAGACCATAATTAATACAATACAATGTTCTCCCACTTGGTCTCATAATTACAAACAAATTAAACCCATGTTCCCACATGGACAATGAAACTGGTCATGGGAAGACACTTAATCAGTGGATTGGCTAAGCATTTCTAAGAGACTATTTTGATAATAACAACTTCCTTCTTTCTCAGCATATTTCGTATATAGTGGTATTTCTCTTCAATATTCTTAGCCTTAGAGTGACATTTTGGATATTTTGTAATTGCAATAGCAGATGCGTTGTCACAAAAAAAAGAATATATCGCTCCACACAATCTACCACTAGAACTACAAGAATTTGCGAAGATAGACAACCTCACTTCTAGCTAAGTTCATAGCTACACATTCTGCCTACATAATTGATTGCGCTACACAATCTTGTTTCTTTCTTTTCCAAAAATGGCACCTTCGCCAAACATAAAGATAAAGCTAGAAGTAGACTTGCGGGTATTAATACATGTTCGATAATCTCAGTCAGAATAACCAATTATTTCCAACTTGTACGCCTGATAAGTCAAAACAGATGACTTAATTCGTAGCAGATAGCGCATCACCCATTTAACTCTTTCCTAGTGAGTGGAACAAGAGAATGTTTCGTAATAATCGATCTCATACTATTGAGTAAAACCTTGGCAACAAGATGAGCTTTAAATATTTCAACTTTACCTTCAGAATTTCTCATTTCGGTAAAAATCCACTTGCACTTAATGGGCTTAACTAATGTAGGAGCATCAACAAATTTCCAAATTTTGTTTTTATACATGGAGTCCATCTCTTCTTCCATTGCCAACTGCCATTAATCGAAGTCCACATCAATGAGAGGTTGTTCATAAGTGGCAGGATCAATAAAATCTTCATTCAACGTTATTCTTTCATATAAATTTATCCAGCATAAGTGTAAAAATCGAAAGATGATAGAAATTGACTAGGTTATTATCGCTAAAACTTCTTCGAATATCTGTTTGAGTGGAATCCTCTTCATTAACAAGAGATTTAGAGGAGGACATTTCCACAATTTCTTTTAAGTGAGACTTTGTACCTAGATCTTCATCATCGTCAAATCTATCCACAGTGAATTTTACATGTATACTTTCAATAATTACTTTCTCTTTGGGATCATATAACCTATATCGTTTTGAATATTCAGAATACCCAACAAATAAATACTTTTGAGTCTTACCTTTCAATTTATCCTTATGATCAAGATTCAAAACATGACCAACACCTCCCCATACTTTAAAATGGTTGAGACAAAGAGTTTTCCCTTACCATGCCTCCTAATGTGTTGTCTCAACCGACTTTGAAAACACTCTGTTTAAGATATAGGTAGCTGTTAATAGAGTTTTGCCCTAATAAGATGTTGACAAATTTGTAGGTGCCATCATAGATCGAACCATCTCCAATAAAGTTTGGTTTCTCCTTTCAGCTACACCATTTTGCTTAGGTGTATAAAGTATGTTAAACATATGAATAATCCTATTTGACTTGCAAAACTCTGAGAATAACTCTAAACAATACTCTCTAACTCTGTCGGAGTGCAAAGTTTTGATCTTCTTTCCCGCGACATTTTCTACCTCAAATTTGAAAGTCTTGAAATAATCTAAGACTTCATTTTTCTTACGAAGTAAATATACTTTTCCATATCTTGAAAATCATCAATAAATGTGATAAAATGTAAATGAACATTTTGATTATTCACATTCATAAATCTACATTTATTTGAATGAATAATCTCTAAAATATGAGAGTTACTTAAGCTTTTGGATGGAAAAAGGCATTTTAGCCATTTTGCCATAAATACAACATTCAAAAGTTGAAAAATCTTTCTATGACAGATTCTGTAATAATCTTTGAGCCACAAGTTTTGTAATCCAATCCTTATTTATGTGGGCCCTAGTGGTAGATCTCACTAATATAATTTATTCTCATTTATATCCAATTAAGTAGAAACATACATCACAACATTTCCACTAAGTTGTAATGGATAGAAATTAGAATTCCGAAAACTTCTCAAAATAATTGTGTCAATTTGTAGTATAAGAAACTTTCCATTTCCAAAAATAAAAAGTAAATCCATGATTCTCAGGACAAGATATAGACAACAGACTTCTCCTTATCTAATGAGTATAAAGAAAATCTATTAAATTAAAAAATTTATTATCAGCAAGCTTTAGTTGGTATGTTCTTACGCCTTCTACAACGGTTTTTTTATCGTTTCCCCTTTAACTAAAGTTTGCACCTTCATCAATCTTTCTTAAAACTTTGAAACCCTACAACTTCTTCGATACATGAACAAATGCACCAGAGTCGGCCCACCGCAGTATATAAATAGTACAGGTTTCAAGAAATAAGGACTTACTGCTTTCTCTTGTTGTCCCTCTTGCATCATCTTTAACCCTCTACAATATTTGTTTATGTCGTGGCTTATTGCTGAAAAAACATATATGTTGATTTATGTATACGTCAATTCTTTGTCGATTAACCTTTTTGTCTTTGAAGTTTTGAAACAGAGAATTCTTTCCCTTCTTCTTAAAATTCTTCTTCTTCGGCTTCAAAACTATATTAGCACTAGGTAAGTGTTTGTCCAAATCAAAACCTGAATTATGTCATTGTCATACTTTCTCACATCAACATTTTCTTCATGCTTAACACTAGTAAATTGTCAATAAATTATTTTTGTGAGTAGATGACTTCTTTCCATAGTTAATCTCAAGGTAGTCAAGAATATATTTTGTAGTGGGGACATGAAAATAAGTCATCAAAAGATTTTCATTAAGAGAATAGAAAATATGTCACCTAGAAAATTTCATTTGCATCATCCCATTGCTTGAATTTCCTTACGTCCTTATACGGTTTCATATTGTTGGGGTAGTCCACTCAAGAAGGTCTTTGACGATGAGTATCTACTTTGATAACTCTATCAAACCTATAGCCTTGTATCATCAATTCAACATTTTGTGACCAGTTTACATAATTCGTTCCATTCAGTATTTTTTTCTTTATGGACTTAACAAATGAATTTCCACTACTTGATGTTCCTGTCATCAAAGAAATATGTCACTATTTGAGAGAACATACATAATAATACAATCACCTAAATCATCTAATAATCCCACTTACCCTTTGGGGATTCATTAAAGTTTCTAGGCAAAACATTCAACCCATAACAAACAATAATATCACAACCAAACAAACAAACAAATAAATAGGAATTAATATGAATTAATTCGCAATATACTAATTTCATTATTCAACTTGCATTACCCTTTGAGAATTTTGCTAATAATATAATAAAATTAGTATAATACAAAAAGCAAAATTATTCACAAAAAATACACAGAAAAATAATTTAATCAACATAATTTGCATTAAACTTTAGGGATTTTACAAATTATATAATTAAATTAATTTTCACAATCAAATACATAAATACAATCAAAGTAATGCAATAAAATAACTTATAAAACTTTACCAAAAATTAAAGAAAAATAAATAATTAAAAGCCAAAACCAAATGAAATAGATATAAATTATATGTCTACATATAAATCTTCAGAGCCATACTTTTGCATCTCAAATATCAAAATAAATTCCAAATAACATGGAAATAAAATTAGAATAAAATTCTGGGTCAAAATTTTGTAAAATCACAGTCTGGCCCATTATATATGCAAAACTTGGTCAGGTTCATGGTTCGTACATTGCAGCCCGTACACTGTAGCCCATACACTGCAGCCCGTACACAACAACCCGTACACTGCAGCCCTTCCATTGTAGCCCACATACTGCAGCCCGCGCCCAGAAGGCTTGCGCATAGAAGCCCGCAAAAAGGAAGGGCTGTACGTATGCAGGCCCGCGTGCATTAGGGTTTCCCATGTGCATTAGGGTTCACCCCATGTGCATAAGGGTTTAGCCCGTCAATGGTAGAAAAAAATACATCGAAAACAATAACTTATTTCAGTGTTTTAAAAACCGAACTGGTGATTGAACCGGTGCAGCATCCAATTCTGGTTCAACCGGTTCAACCGGGTTATACCGGTGGTATAACTAGTATGAGTTGTATCTCATTAAAAAAATTCATAATAATATTTTTATATAAGAAATATTTAAAACTACAAAAACTTTTAAAAGTACTAAAAAGGTAACCAGACTAGTTCAACAGGTTTGGTCCGTATTATGGTTCACTAGTTGAGTCATTAAAACTGGCATGTCAATTGATTTTTGACCTTTTCCAGATTTTTAAGCAAACCGAACCATTCGCATCCCTGTTTCTGGTTGAACCCGGTCAAATAGGCCGGGTCGGTTCGGTTTTTAAAACACTAGCTTATTTTATTATATCCAAATACTAAAAAATTCGAAAAATTCCGAAAGAATCGAAAAAAATATAAAACTTAGATTCTATCTTTATGATACGAGGAGAGACAAATTCGTTTGTATTTGTTAGATTTTAGCTCTAATAATTATCATTAATCATCACGAAAATAGACATAATCTCCATAAAAAACAATTTAATATAAAATTATACAAATATGATCGAATTGAAATAAGAAAGATAACAGGAGAATACCTTTCATCTGTGAATATTAATTGAGTTGAAGTACAAACAAAAAACTTTGAGAATATGTTTTACAAATGATAAACTAGCTTCCCTTCAACCAGATTGGGTGTGCATTAGTTGTAGCTTCACTTGTAAAACCTTTTGAAGATTTATAGATTCGAATGGGTATGACATTAAATACTCTCTTCATTATAGGAAAGATATAACTCTTTATTCCCAAAGCGTCCCCAGAGTCAATATACTTATTAAATCTGCCTCTTCAAGGGGATGTACTAACCAGTCCAATGACAAAGTATTTAAAAGAGGTCTTTACGCTTGTAAATTATGGTAATTTGATTTCAAAAAATAAATATTTGAAGCCTTAATTCTGGAAGGTGGTTCGATCAAAAGATTGGACTCTGCAAAAATCCGAAAAGCTGCAAATATCATAAATTCAAAACGAGTCGCATTTGGTGGGCGGTCAACCGCTATAAATGGCTGGCAGATCCCTACGTGGATATATGTCCCAACGGTTACGCTTCAAACCCCGATGCGGACAGAGGAGACAAGAGGCAGGTTTTTCACTTCTGAGAGTCATGGAGTGGAGTTAGCTAGAATACGACCAAAATGAAGAACTGGCGAGATACTAAACGGAGACTCTGTACAACCACCAATGCGGACAGAGGAGAAGAGAGGCAGATTTTTCACTTCTCAGAGTCGTGGAGTGGAGTTAAGCTAGAATACGACCAAAATGAAGAACTGGCGAGATACTGTAAAAAAAAAACAACTGTACTCTCAGTTCGGGGCAGTACTTAGAATTTATTACATACTTGAAATTTCATTGTCGCATCCCCATTGCATGAATAGCATTAGAGACCTAGCTAACCCGCTCGTCTGATTCACCGGGTGGATGTTATTCAGGAATCCCGGAGAGATACGGATGTCATACAGGTGGTAGAATTAATGCAGGAATATGCAAGGGCATGACAGAATATGTAACGGCCATTGCATGGGTTCATTATACTTCCTTATAATTAGGATAATCCCATTCGTCATTATAAGGTATTTTCTTGATCAGTAGCACGATCGGTAATTTGGTGGGTACTTATTTCTCTCCTTTCTCTTGCTTTTCGTGATGTAAGCCCTATATTTGCTCTTACCAAGATCGCAGCCACATGTAAAATCTGGTAGTAAGTACTAATATGATTTTTCATTATAAATAGCAGATTCGTGTGCGAGCTTCTCCCATATCGAGTCGATGGATCAGTTCCTGATCAGCCGGTTGAATCTCCTCCGATATCCGTCTCCGTCTGATACCTTCCACGACTTTGGAAGGATTGTTCCCCCGTCCCCTCCGACTTACATTTTCAGCCCAAAGTCCGCCGACGACGTCTGTCTCTTGCTTCGGACCCTTTACTCTTCGCCTCAACATCACCGTCTGACCGTTGCTCCGAGGGGCACCGGGCACTCCACACGCGGTCAATCCCAGGCGCCCGGGGGAATCGTCATGTACACGAGAAGCCTCCAGCGAACGATCACCGTCGGTAAGTTCCCGGACGGCGACGGGGGTGCATTACTTCCGGGGGGCCCCGGGACGTTCTTCGTCGACGTCGACGGTGGCGCACTGTGGGTGGAAGTGTTAAAGGAGACACTCAAACATGGGTTGGCTCCGAGGTCGTGGACGGATTACTTGTACATTACGGTCGGTGGGACTCTATCAGTTGGCGGCATTAGCGGACAGACCTTTAAGCATGGGCCCCAGATATGTAACGTTCTTGAGATGGATGTTGTCACAGGTAAATGGTAATTAATGCATGGGATGATCATAATTTTTTTTCAGGGTTTTAATCTGTATTCTTACTTTACCACTTTGAATAATTGTTTGCAGGGAGAGGAGAATTCATGACTTGCTCTGAGATGGAAAATCCGAAGCTTTTTTACGGAGTTCTGGGAGGGTTGGGACAGTTCGGTGTCATCACCAGAGCCAGGATTGTGGTGCAGACTGCTCCAAAAATGGTGGGAACACCATGCACCATATTCCACTCTCTACGTTACCTAGCTAGCTAGTATTCTATATATATAAAACTCCTCAAATTAAATCGTAAGAAAGCTAAGTTTCAAAAAAAGAAAGAAATTTTTCATTAATTATTTCAAATGCTCAGGTCAAACGGGTCAAGATATCTTACTACGATTTTGATGATTTTATCAAAGACGAAGAACTCCTTATTTCAATGGAGGACGTGGATTATCTGGAAGGGTTCGTGAGGTTAGATGGTATTTCGTCAAGCGAGTCATCTGCCGATCGTTTCAGCGTCGACCAACAACCCTACAACACTGCTTATAGACGAGGCACCACGTACTACTGCATCGAAATGGCAATTCATTACGATGACGAAGCAGCTGTTACGAAGGTGAGGATTCTCTCTAACCCACAGACCTTATTCACCAAATAAAGCCGGCAGCGGACGTCAAATTTTGTCTTGTTTAGACGAAAAAGATGAAGAAGTTATAATTTGCAGACTTGCAGTGACGACGTTTCTGATCAAATTCAATTCATAACCGTTCGTTGTTACAGCCATTAATTAGCTAATAACATTATTATATATCTGAATTAACGTCTATATAAATATTTGCAGACTGTGGAGAAGATACTCTCCCGGTTGACATTTGTGGAGCAGATGGACTGCCAGGACGTTCCATACTTCGATTTCTTGAATCGTATTAGCGCCGATGAAAAAAAGGCACGAACTAAAGGAGTGTGGGACGTCCCTCATCCATGGCTAAGTATGCTCGTACCTAGGTCTCGAATTACGCAATTTAAGGATCTCCTCTTGGAAACCATTTCTGAAACTCCCAGAGATGGACCTATAATCATATTCCCCTTGCGAAGACACAAGTACGTATATATGTTTTCCCTTTTAGCTCATTCTCTATGAACATATATATAGTACTCATCAGAGCCATCATAAATCTACTCACCTCTGCTTATGTTATAATGCATGCGATCGAGATGCATGTAGACAATCTTTAACGTGAAATTTCGAACCCATATATATATATATGGTTTTTCATATCTATGAAAAATAATAGATATGTTGAAGGAGCTAAAGATATATATATATTAACCCAAATTAACTTCTGCAGATGGAACAAGAATATGTCGGCAGTTTTGCCACGAGATGATGCAGGGGACGATATCTTTTATGTAGTCAGTTTGCTTCGATCCATACCGTGCCCCAACGGGTACTCTTCAGACTCTGTACAGCTACGAAAAGTACTTCAGCAGAACAAGAAATTGATACAAGTAGCTACTAGCAAGGCCAACGATCATCGAAGTAATAGTCATGTTGATTCAAAATTTTCTTCCAGAAACGAACCACAGCCTGGTGCAGGCAATTATATTGGCGCAAAACAGTATATGCCTTACTGCAGAGATGAGAAGGAATGGATGGTGCATTTTGGTGAGCAGTGGGAGAGGTTCCTGGAACTCAAGTACGAGTTCGATCCCTTAAACGTTCTGGGTCCTGGTCAGAGGATTTTTGAGAGGAAAAGAATTGAAGACTTGATACGAGAGGAGAAATCACGTGAAGAAACTTATATATAAATGAGGGTTTTGATCAGGTGGGAAAGCGTGGTGGATTTGTTCATGCGTGGTTCAGAGGGGGCGCGTAGAACAGCTGGTTCGCACTGCGGTTTTATGTATCGATCTGCCATGTTTTTATTGTCGTGTCTCTAAGAATAATTCTTCATCAGTTTAATTCTTTTTGTTTCAATTAATTCTGCGGCCCCCGCCCTACCAAATCGATCTGAACTAGATCTGCCAATTAAGAGCCATTAATTAGAACCGATCTATTCTTGAACGTCGTGCACCTACGTTGTCACCGCGGGAATATTTTGATGACTTTCAACGTAAATATTGATGCTACAAAACTCTTAAGAATGGTCCGTTCTCTTTCAACGTAAATAGGTTGACACAAAACCTGACGAAGAATATGCGCACTAGAACTACTGTAGTACTTTTCCTAGTTTCAGCTTCAGGGTCTGTTTCTTCTGTACCTATATATATCGCTCCAAAGTTACTCTCCTGAAAATGGAATCATGTCGGCGCCGTTGCCCCGGAATGAACAGACGTTAGCCAAGGATTAAATCTAAGATCTTTTAAGCAGCTTAAAAGGCAACTTCCTTTATTCAAAATTTCCATGCGAAGGACCCGCGTCGAGGAAAGAGTTAAATAATGACCCAGTTGCCATCTTGGTGCTGAGACGGTGGTCTGAAGTAATCTAGTTCTGACGATTGAGTTCAGAAAAGAATAATGACTCGCAATCGTGCACCAACCCTTTCACATGTATAAAATAATATATTTTTTGTAACATACGTTATTTTGTTCACATGTGAGAGGGCTCGCACACGAGTCGGACTGAGCGAATCATTACTCTTCAGAAAAAGGTCGAAAACGAAATTAATTATTAATTGGATCTTCAAAAGAAAGAAAAGTTATGGTGTCAAAAGGCAGTAAATTAAAGTTGTTTGATTGATGGTAAAAAAAAAAATATTATAAAATGAAACTGTGTCCACGGTGGCCGTGCGAATTATTTTAATGCGACGTGGACATAGCATTACTCTTGTACCTGCACCTTAATAATGTACCCGTCTCACGGTGGAGAAATAGAGCAAAAGAAATTATCAATATTAAACCTGAAAGCTAATGCCTGCATTAAAAGATGGTCCACACGGGGTCAGATCCTTGAATGGGATGCAGACGCTCACTAATGAAGAACAGTCACTGCTACGTGCCATCTGCTGATAAAACCACTTGGGCAGTGTCGTCCAATTATTCGATCCAAATTCAGGACCAATCCGTTTTCCTTACACACAATGAGAAAGTTCTGGAAAAAGAGGGATTCTCATCTTCTCTCTCCCAATATATATTCCCTGGGAATCTGTCCTCTTGGTACCTTGAAAGGCTTCTTCGTGTATAAGAAACACCAGTTTCGCAATCTCATCTTTGACAACCCTTGCTGAGTGATGTCCATGAGGCAAGCCTTGGAGGTTCGATCAGAAGATCGGACTCCCCAGAAATGGTCGGTGTCGTTGAGGGAAGATGTGTTCGACTCTTTCTTTACGAGGGCGAGTGGTACTGCAAAGGGAGTGTTTGGCGAGGGGTCACTGTTTAGTCCGCTGTTGTTTGGGAAGTTTTTTGACCCATCGGATGCTTTTCCTTTGTGGGACTTCGATTCTGAGGCTCTCATGTCCACGCCGCAGACTTCCCCTGGCGCTAGAGTGGATTGGTTTGCAACAGAAGCTGAATATGTACTAAGAGCAAAGCTCCCAGGTATGCCTCTGTTTGCCCGGTAAACATCGTGCGGGAAGTCGGATAATAAGCGTTTAATTGCTTGTAATTGGAATAATTTGTTGCAATTGATCTGTAATTTACTTGGAATCTATGGGGCTGACTTCCGAAGATTTTATTACAAATTAACTAGATTTTTGTCGAGTTTGTTAACAACGATTGGTTTACATCGAAACAGATTTGAAGAAACAGGATGTTCAGATTTACGTGGACAGTGGTAAGATGGTGGAGATTTGTGGGCGGTGGAGGCGAAGTGAATCTGAAGCCAAGGACTGGAGAACAGGGCGCTGGTGGGAGTCTGGATATGTCAGGCGACTCGAGCTGCCAGAAAATATCAAGTGGAGAAAAATGGAGGCGAATATTGATGAAGACCACTATCTGGAGATAAGAATTCCGAAGCATACACTGGATCCCGATATAGCAGAGGAGAAAATGGTGGAGCCCAAAGATTCTTAGTTTGCTTGAATAGAACAGTGATGCTGTTAAAGACTAAAGGTCAATGTTTATCATGATCAGGTGTACTTAAAAAAATGAAACGATCGAAAAGATTTATGTGAAGTAAAAGCAGAGGCAAGTGAAAATATACAATGACATCTTATTTTATATTTCGGCAACTACAATGAATGATACAGGTGTTACACTTTATGAGCATTAGGCCGATACATACAGAAAAATTGAGCTTCCTCCCCTGTTCAGATTCAAGACCTGTGAGCTCTGAAGTTAATTCAGATGCGTAAAAGGTTAGCATATGGACTCAAAATGGAAATATCCAACGGATCCAGAAAGAATATCGTATCACCAGGCTGGGACGTGTTCTACCCCAAACCGCTGTAACCTAAAAGCTCATTACCAGTAATCTCCACAAGAACAACACCCTTGTTTGAAATGGTGAAATCTACTAGCATCCCTCACAACAATTTCTCGCTTGGTCACCATGGCTATTAACTTGACCGCATTATGGCAATCGTCACATACTCGATGGTTTTGCACCACTTGCAATGAAGTGGAAGCAGAGGTACTGATGAGTCCAAAAGCTATCGCCAACTTCTCACTGTGGTATATGCCAGTTTGCTCCTCGTGTTCATCCACATCAGGAAGCAATGACTTTGTTTTGTTCGGAACGTATCCATGTTCCTGAATCTCCTTCATCAATTCATTCAACCTTCTATAAATATCCTCCCTTAGTGGATGTGAAGTGTCTCCAAAAGAAAACCGATGAGCCTGTTTGCTTACCTCAATCCAACTGCAAGCAGGGAGTAATCTGAGGCCTCTACGTTTTAATGTTTCCACAACCTTCACTGCTTCATCAGGTCTACTTGAGCTGTTATATATGTTCAAAAGCACCATATAGTTACTTAACTTCTCAGGCTCCATGCCAAGAAGTCTCTCTGCAGCGAACTTTCCAAGCTCCAAATTCTTGTGAATTCTACAGGCAGTAAGCAAGGCAGCCCACATGTTCTTCGTCGGATCGAAAGGAGCTTCCTTTATCAATGCAAGCGCCTCATCCAAATAACCTTCACGACCTAGCAACTCAATCATGCAGGCATAATGCATTGCCCTTGGATTGACCTTGTGATCTCTACTCATTGACTCAAAAATTTCCCAACCTTCATCAGCTAATCCCGAATGGCTACAAGCAGATAAAACAGCAAGAAATGTAACATGATTTGGAGCCATTCCTTCTCGAAGCATTGATTTGAACATTTTAATAGCCTCTTTCCCCTGTCCACGGTTACCATATCCAGCTATCAGAGCATTCCAGGAAATCACATTTTTGCGTGGCATCTTATCGAAAACATGTCGAGCATCTTCAACTCGTCCCCACTTGCTATAAAAATCAACTAATGCTGTATTGGCAACTATGTCACTCCCGAATCCATGACGTACCAACCCAGCATGAGCTTGCTTACCATGTTCTAAAGATGCCATTTTTGCACAAACACTGATGATTATTGAGTAAGTAAAGTGATCCATCTTAACCCCCGAACTCTGCATCTCATAATACAGATCAAGAGCATCCTCACCATATCCGTGAAGGGCATAACCTGCAATAATAGAATTCCATCCAACAACTGTCTTCTCTGGCATCTGGTAAAAAACCCATTTGGCATCCTCGAGGATCCCACACTTGCTATACATGTCAATCAGCGCACATGAGACAAAAATATCAGACTCGAAGCCCATCTTGACAATACAAGAATGCAACTGTTTTCCAAAAGATACTAAACCCAAACCCGCAGAAGCACGGATAACAGTTGCAAATGAGCGGGTTCCAACATCAGAACACTCATTCCACATAAGCAAAAACAAATCCAGTGCCTCTGCATAATTTCCCGAATCAACAAGGCCACCAATTATGGTGTTCCAAGAGACCAAGTTCTTTTCCGGCATTTCTGCAAACACTCTTCTTGCATCCATCATCATCCCACATTTCACATGCATGGCTAAAATTCTATTTCTAAGATATCGATCAGGTTTGAACCCAGTCTCCTTGATGTGATGACAAACCTTCTTAGCTCCACGAATTGATTTTAACCCAATACAGGCATCGACAAGAGCTTCGTAAGTGGTTGTTTCGAATACATACTCGCTGCCGTAGCCTTCCAGAATTTCAAACAGCTCGAGGGCTTCTACGTACCTTTTCAAGAAAACCAATTTCTCAATTTGACTACAAACATTCGTAGTCGGTCTTACTGGACGGGTTTTTAAAGAATTCATACCAGAGCAGCCATCTTCTACAAGCTGATTGCTTTTCTGTCTAGGCTTCGGATGCAATCCGGACTCAACCGCAGAACATTTAACAACTGGAACAGATTTCCTCCAATTAGAAGGAAAACCAAAGATGGGCGAAAGGACGGTCTTTTTGGGTGGGACAACATACAAATATGCCGTAGAAGACAACAGGATCTGATCAGCTGGTAAGCAGTCGACGCATGCGAATATCGCTTTCTCCATGAAAATTCCGGGAAGGAAAAACAAGAAGAGAGAAATACCTTGAACTTGCCAGTCGAGACACCGGAAATCAACGACGGGATCTACAATCTATTCCAGCAACACCTTGCTGAAACCCTTTCCCGGACATAGTCGATTAAGTGGAAATTTTCTCATCGAAGTATCCGCCCCTTTTGTCGACAAGTCAGCTTAAGTAGCTCGACCAGTTGAACAACATTAAAAGTTCAAATCGTTCGCACAGACAAAGGACATCTGGTGCCTGGGTTTTGACTCTGCATGCAATCCGTCAAGGAAGCTTTAGCGTTAGTAGAGCAAGGAAGACTGTGGCACTGCCACCCGCGCACTTTCTGGGTCGTGACTGTAATTAACTCGCTCAGAGGAAGTTTTTAACCCCCTTCCGAATCTTACTACCTTCGTACCCCAATTCAAATCAAGTATATCAGAATGAGTTTTGTTCATTAATGAGCTTATAGAATGCGGCAATTCACCAACAATTACTACTTTTTCATACCTTTTAGGCATCTTCGTTAACAATCCAGGTAAGAGATATAATCGGATCTATCTAACTCAAATCATATCGGATGAACATCTTCATTACACCTTGAGTGTTAAGCGTAATACAGTAAGCTCGAATGTGTCCCTCAAAATCCCAGACCATTACACAGAATGTAATACACAGTGGCGGAGCCAAGAAGATATCGAAGCACGGTACAGGGTTTTGGGGCGCATGGCCAGAATATCTTCTCAAATGAGGTATGACGTTCCCTTCACACCATAACCTGTAGAAGAATTTAAGAGCTGATGCCCAGAAAATGGAACAGCAAATGAAGGGAAGTGGCGTCCGACAGTCATGCTTATACCCAGCAGTGTCATACATTTTCACAAATATCATCACATTTAGTTGTCAATCCTCTCAGTGATCTATGCACATCCTCTGCAAGTGGAAGCAGAACTCTAAAAATTTGGGAACATGATGTGCATTTATAAAAGACAAGAATTACATGACTTCTTACTTTACACTTTTCCACCACGCAGAACATTGGTCTCCTTGGCCTGCCTTACATTGCGGAACACTCACCTCAAAAACTAAATATTGTTCTGAAGCAACAAAAACTAGTAATTCTTCTTTTTCAAGGAGAAACTCATCAAACTTAATATTTATGAAATGTCAAGAGCTTGTGACATGTAAAAAAAAACCTGTGAAGAGGCTCCAACAAGTATCTAGAATGACCGAACTACCTTCTTGGACACATTTAACGGATCATTCATTCATTCATCACATAGAATGAGGGGTTCTTATGTACATATTTGAACCTTTGTCAGGGAATACCTTCAAAAGAAAATGTAAACAAAAAGAGACCATAGATGTACATATTTGAACCTTTGTCAGGGAAAACTAAACTTGTGACTCAATCTTGGTCACCACGTCAGCAGCAAAATCACAATGGACCAAAATATATAACTGAGCATTACCAGTAACACCAGTAAACTGCAACAATACTAAAACTTATGTACACGGACCATATTTATCAGCAGATATAATTAATCATTGGAGGCTCTAAGTTCTAACACAAGGATACTGAAAATTGGAAGATTCGGTATCTCAAAGGTACAAGTTGTGTACATGCCAGTTCAGGAAAATGACATCTTAAGAACTTTCATGGGTACATTCAGGGGAATGATGTCTTAAAAAACTTTTATGGTGACGTTCAGGAAAATGATGTTTTAAGAAACTGTCATGGAGAACTGATGGCTTCACATACTCCATCCTGAGCTGAATGCTACATGATCCAACCTAGTTATCTCACTGAAAGAACATAAATATAGCACTCAAATCACACTATGTTAACACCTTCAAGCATGGAACTTATATATGGGAATAGCCACTTAGAGATGATCTTATAGGAGTGAAGTTATTCATACTGTCTACGCCTTCTGGTCCAAGTGATGGCATAAAGAGCAAACATTTGTCTACAATGGAATACGAGTTGTCATTCACATTGTTAGTCCCATCTGCACTTGATCCCTCATGACTGCAGTGAAAACTTTACATGACAACTAACAATAGAAGTTACGACCATTGCAGGAAGTGGTAGAGTTCAACATAAAGTACAAAATGTAAACCATGAGGAGCAGTATGATTTTTAAGGCATTAATATTTGCAGACCATCCTGTGGTTTGAGAGACCTGGAATAAGATGAGAAATCACGTCTGAGAAGAATTTCGGAGGGATTTCTAGCTTCTTTAAAACCTTTAAATCTTGGCCCAAAGTATTGTCGTGTTAACACAAAGAACATTACATCATTATAATGAAAAACTAACAGAAACTCAAGTACAAAAACAATTGCATACATGGTCACATTTATTCCTAGTAGCTTAAAAAAGACATTCTTTTTACAAGTCATAAAAACCATAGTTTCGGTTGATCAGCTAGTGCCATCTTCCGCTTATGAATATACAGGTACATTTTTCTGCTCCTCATCAATTATGAAGTTTCTGATTCTTGTATGAAGTTTTTGATTCTTATAAAGGAAAGAGAGCACCTAAGTCCTATTTTATCGAATGCACGAACGGATGGATTGCCAGTGAACACTAATTACCAAGGAGAAAAGTAAATCCTAGGGTAGACCATGCTCCACCTAAAGGCCGGTGAACATACTGAATTATACACTTACAAAGGGGAAAAGTAACTCACTACCATTGCCAGTGAACACTAATTTAAAAGAAAACTCGCTCCCCCTACAGGCTAGATGAGCTAGTCTTCTCCTCAGTCTGAAGAAAACAGCTCTATAACACATATAGAGAGATTAGGGAAAAAAATCAGCTGAATTACAACTTGAGCATCACTAATTCCAACTCCTACAATCCATACGGTAATAGAAATACATTCGCTTCGTCCTATAAAACACCCAAGTCACTTCCATTGGGTAATCCATTATCAGAAAACTACCCGAAACTGCGGAGCATCGGCAGCAGTTGACGGCATTATCTCCCACCGGCATGGCTCCAAATCGTCTGAAACTGGGCAGTATCCGGCGACGGTAAGTCCTGAGGAGGACCCAAATTCGAATACGGTCGCTTCGGCCGGCCGGCGCACCTCCTCCGCCCCATTCATTCCAGGGACTTCCCCTTCTGAAACAGAGTTTCCTCCCGCCGCCTTCGCAGCAGTGGCTTGTTTCGCTTTTGCCTCGGGCGATTCCTTCTTTCTCCACCAAGAGAGGACTCCCATGGTTTCTCAGAACAAACCTAGCTTTTGCAGCTTGGAGCAAAAGATTGGCGGACGATGATCTCCTCGCCTGTCGGGGTCTCTCGTACATAAACCACATAAACGGGCATGCTCCGTCAAAGATTTCTACTTCAGCAAGACCGATCCGGATAACTTCCGAAATGTAGACCCGACTGAACTTAATGATATATTTGTTATGATAATCCCATAATTTCCGTCTTAGTACGGATAAACTCATATTTATGAGTTTTAAAATAAAACTCTACTCAAATGAGAATCATGATGAGATATTAAAAATCTGGAAGTAAAATTAACATAAAATTTAATACAATAAATAAAATAGTTAAAATACTAAAAATAATTTTAATTTATTTAAAATTTAATTGTAAAATCAAAAAAATATTATCCATATCTATCGGAAAATATAATTAGCTCGATATGGTTCAGGCATGCTCCGATATCAAGGGTTGAAATATGTTTTTTAACTGTCCAACCGAATCGCGTGGCGTTACAGAGTGAAGTCGGGCCTCGGGAAAGGAGGAGAGTCTTCCAGAACCAGCTCCGAGCTTCCACAATGAGGCAAAAGTTCGCACCAGAGAAGAAGGCGAGGGGACATTGAAGAACTCAAAAGGAGCGGAAAGGTAAAATTTCTTACATTCCTGAAAATCCCCGAATTCCATCGAGAAGCGTGGAGGGATGGCTGTTTATCAATGGAAGAGTTTCTTCGAAGACGAAGATCGTCCGGAAAAGCCTAGGAGGTTTGGAGTTACGGAAATGAGGGGCCCCAATTATACGGTCATGAATCAGAATGTGCTTCAGGTGTGACATGCGTTTCCCTATCTTCGTGTTTAGTTTCCTTATGCTTCTTGTCCTGCTGTGCTTTCCTAGTGTCCGCTTTTTGGCGGAAAATTTTGTGCTCGTTATGTCAATTTGAGAGAAGCTTCTTTTTTTTTTTGTTGAGTATTTAACTGCGTTTAGTGTGTTGGATAGTGCGTCTATCTATCAAGTTTTGCTCCTATGCTCGAAATGATTTATATACCATCACCAATCTGACTTGCTTTCGGGGCGACACACTTTTTCCACGTTAAATCAGCACGCTGATAAGTCGAGCGCCCGCAGCGCGACTCTGAAATGGCACTCTTCGAGCGAGTGTCAGCTCCAAGACGACGAGTAGCAGAGAAAGAGAGCAAACAGAGGAAACAGAGGAAACAGAGGAAAGGGGAACCGTCCAGAAATTCATTCGTGCCCAAAAAACAAACAGTCTCGGAGAATATATCTCCATCATACAAACCTATCCGTATAACAAACCGATTGCAAAAATACAAAAATAAAAAAGCCACATGAGCATTGAAATAAAAGACAAACTAGTTCTTCCGCATCACATAATCCTTGCTCTAGGTGGGTGCCTTTCGGATGCGAGTGGAGGCTCTCTTGGCCTCTGGTGTGGCGTTCTTGCTGTTGCCAGGACCAGACTGTCCACTGGTAGCATTCTGGTCGTTGATAGACTCTGGCTGTTGAAGATTAAAGGTCCGTGTATTGGTGTGTTTTGTTGTTGGAGTTCTATAGAAACCAACTTGAATAGCATGAGTAGTTTGGACGTAGTCATTAGCCGGCACTCTCTCTTCTAGTGACAATGCTAAGTTATCACTCCATAGATGGGAAATTTTGTAATCAAACACCTGGAGATGTGTTTCATTCAATATGTTTGATCCTGCTAAGTGGTCGGTTGATACTGTTGCTTGGCGATTGTACGTAAGGCTGAGGATGATGGGGCACATGCTGTTAAGAGTGTATTGTCTGATCTATCATAGTATATTGGCTTACCTGTTGGTGTTTCTCACTGATACCAGCATGATTCAGTCAAAGTAACCACTTGGTTGTAAAATTATATCCATTTACAATCTTATTTTCAAGCTTTTCTATGGATTGCAATTGATGGAGATTAGATGGGAATCAGTGATATCATTTCTAAAGTTGTAAAATCCATGAAGTTTTTATATATCTTTGCTTTCAAACTGTGCTTTCTTAGAATCAGATTTTCATTATTATGTTTTTTAAGAGTAGAACTCTTATTCGTTATTGAGTTGATTTAAATTTTAGAATTTTTTCTTGTATGTGATTAATTTGAAAGAACTCTTTTCAAGGTTGGGAGTTTTTAGAAAGCAACAGTATTCAGATTTATTATGGGGTGAACGTTACACAACATTTGATTTACACCTTCTAGTGTTCAGACGCCCAGAATGTATTATACATTTACTGTCACATTAGTGCGAGGAACGACCACAAAAAGGGGGAGGTGGTTTTAGAAATCTGAGTTGTATCTGATGCTAAGATGTGTAAGACACCCATGCATGAGTACTATACAATAAAACTGGAGGTTTACAAAAATGCAATTAAGAATGGGAGCATTTTCTTCTTTCATATAATCTAGATGCAGTTCTGGTTCAAGGATCTTATCACGTATAGTAGCTGCTGCTCTTAACTAAGTGTTAAGGCATGGAAATATTATTGGATATTTTGCCAAGGCTTGTTTACAGACCATACGGCAGCCTGACTTGGTACCTAGTTCACTGAACTGGCCATTTTTAAGCCGTGTAAGTTGGAGTTCTGAAGTTGAATTTAGTGTTTGATTTGCTGAGAGTGATGTCATAGCTGCTAAGAGAATAGGGTATTTATACTAATCTCTCTTTGCGGTGTGTTTGTCGATTAATGTGGCAATGTCGGTCAACCATAAACTTTGTGTTTGTGGATGGAACCCCCCGAGAAGGGTTAGAATGGCAGTTCCCGCCCCTTCGGAGGTGCCGAATAAATGACTACTGGAATCGGGGTTCTGGGCATAAAGATTCCACTGACCTGTAAAAAGGGGGCCCAACCCCTGGGGATACGGTAATACATCTAAGAAATTATTCCATCTGACGTACTGCCCCCTTGATCCGGGAAGATTCGAACAATTAGGCGCCTCTTGAAACATTCCTTTCATGGGGTGCGGGTACAATTAGAGGTTTTCTCCTCATACGGCTCAAGAAAGAATGATTCGAATTTTTGTTTATGTATAGAGTGTCAAATGTATCCAAAAGTTTTAAATTAGACTCTAATTTGAGTCATTTTTTCTTCTTCTCAGAAGAGAATAGGGTATTTATACTAATCTCTCTTTGCGGTGTGTTTGTCGATTAATGTAGAGCTCATGTTTCGTGCCTTCACTTGCTCCCCATTTTATATTGGTTTAAGAATGGTCTTTGGAAGTGCTTGTGTGGTGTTTGATTAGGTAAGAATAAATTTAAAGCTGCAAAAAAGAATTAATAGAACAGCTGAGAGGAATATCCTGCACTAAAAGGGGAAGACTTATGATGGAAACTACCCTTGGAATGATCCCTTGGTCAGTATGGGAGGAGAGAAATAAGAGAGTATTCTCTAGCAGAGCAAGGGACTACAATGAGCTTGCTAACTTAATTCACAGCAACATCATTAGTTGGCTACTCACAAAAAAAGACTTCCAGGAATTCTATGCAGAAAATCTCATGTCTTCGTGGCCCACAATTGCAAGCCTAAGTAGCTTGGATCAACCACCAGCTCAAGTCCAGTGGAAGCCCCCAGGAACAGGAGTAATTAAACTGAATATCGATGGTTCTTCCATAGGTAACCCAGGGCCAGCGTCAGCGTCAGAACAAGTGACAGCAGAAGCATCCTCACCTTCTTTGTCCCCCTTGGACACACGGATTCAACGGAAGCGGAGGCAATGACTGTCTTAAAGGGTCTACAGCTCTTTGTAAGGAAACTCAGAGGACCCCTACTAGTTGAAGGAGATTCACTGAATGTAATTAGATAGTGTATGAAACAAGCTGCACCACCATGGAGGCTCACCCCAGTTTTCCGAGAAATATGGGATTTAGGAGAGAGGAGCTGTTGTACCTGGATTCATTTGCCAAGATCGGCAAACAGTATGGCTGATGAGCTAGCTAAAAGTGGAGTAACCCGGCCTCACTAAGAGGTTTGGGAGGCTCCATAGAGGCAATGTAACCTACGGGTTCTGTTGTATTTTGATTTGAATAAATGAAAACCAACTTCCTCAAAAAAAAAAAAAAAGCTGCAAAAAAGAATTTATTAATTACGTTAATTTCTCCTTCAGTAATAAGTTAACAGTTCATAAAAAGAACTGTAGTAATATTAACTTGTAAGGGATGATCATCAGTAACTGTTACTATTTATAAATAATATCCTATGACATACAATATCATAAATCATCTAAATGCTTATGATTTGTGATGGGGCGTTGAGATGATATGTGGCTTCATTGGTTGGATCTTCCTGGATATGGGAGCTGCCTGGTAGGAGGTTCTAAACAATCTTGGTTAGATAGAATGTAGTTATAGAGATCTGACTAAAATTGGAAAAGTAAATGTAAATCTAGTTATATAGAAAGTTAGTAGTGTGGTATTTTCAAATCACATGGCCAAATTGGGACAAGTCAATAAAAATGTAGTCCAGAATTTTCATATTTTTAATCAACCTGCTTATAAGAACAGAAATTGAAGCGATTCCAATGGGCAGATCTTATGAAAACTTATACTTGCTAGATGGAAATGTCTATGTTAGTAAGATGAAAGTTATTAGCTCTGGGAGGATGAAAGGTATCCATACTTGGTCAATTTGGTGTCTGTTCGTTGCCCCCAGTTGTTATATATTTTAATTGCTTTAAATGTCTTTGTTTGAATCTTGTGTATCATGCCAATTAACATTTTGGGCTGGACTTCCGGCAGGATATTTTTGAGACCATGGGACAGTTTGTTGATGGTTTGAAGTTCGCCGGAGGTTCACACAGTTTGTTGCCAAAAAAATTTATAAGAGAAGTAACTGATATGGCACACAGACATAATGTCTATGTCAGTACAGGCGATTGGGCAGAGCACCTTCTGCGCAAGGGACCTACTGGTTTCAAACAATATCTTGAGGTGTGCATTGAGACTAGTTTCAAGTTTAACAACATCGTATTGGTAATAAAAGGTAATTCTGATTGGGCATCTATACTTCCTTGTCAGGAATGTAAGGGGCTGGGCTTCGACACCGTGGAGATAAATTCTAGTTCGCTTAAACTTCCTGAAGATGCGCTTTTGAGATTCGTTCGCATGGCCAAAAGTGCTGGGCTTAAGGTAAAGCCTCAGTTTACAGTGAAAGTTGAATCATCTGAGATCCCATTTCCCCGCAACAGAGCATATGGGGCTGTGGAACCTCCTCTTCCTCGAAATTCTGGTAAGTGGATCATCACATTTTCATCTATATTTCTGAATATTTCTCGTTAATATTCTATGAAGTGAGTGTTTGTGAACGTAAAGGAGGTAAAAAGTGGGTATAGGCCAGCCTCAAAGCTAATAATTATAGGTTCAGCGCTTATAAAACAAATTTCTGCACAGTAAAAAGAGTAAATCCATTTGCTGACTTTTAGTAATGCCTATTGATACTTTCCACCTCTGCCTTGCTGCTCTACGGATCTTTCTGTGTGTATATATATATATATATCTTCTACATAGATATATCATTTGAGAAAATAAAAAGCATATAATTTTGTTTATCTCTGTGCACTCATTGTTGATGAGTGTCCTTTCCCAGCAATGTCTGTGGTGGTTCTCTTTCTTGATTATGCACTGATCATCTTGTCAGGAGTTTTGTGCATTAAATCTCTGTTTCTCTGGCTTCCACAAAAATATTGGTGCATTTAATGTTGCATATAGATTACATGTGCATTTTGTCCCTATTCTCCTGCAAGGTCATATTTCTTGATTTATTGGGTCCTGTATGTCCATTCTACAGAGATTGTTGAGGATGTGGACTGGTTAATAAGAAGAGCTGAGAGATGCCTGGAAGCTGGGGCCGATATGATAATGATAGATCCAGATGGGGTGTGCAAGTATAATGATAAGGTGCGGACTGATTTTGTGGCACAGATCATAAGTCGGTTGGGCCTCGAGAAAACCATGTTTGAATCATCACATCCAAACACTTCTGAGTGGTTTGTAAAGCAGTACGGGCCAAGGGTACGTTTTTTGTTTTATATCCATATCCGACTTACTCCCAGTTATGGAAACTCTGAAACCCTGATACTGTCGTGCACAAAAACCTTCCGTTTATCAACGATGGAGACTGTGGGACAGCCCATCATAGCTAACGTATATCATGGAGAAATATTCTAATTTTGTTCTCAAGTCGACCTTTGGTGACTTACTGTCTAGTGCAATGGGATGATCCATCTAATGCCCTGATCTTTACTTACTGAGCTGCGATTGCGATTTTGTTTTCAGGTTAATTTGTTCGTGGATCACTCACAGATTATGAACTTGGAATGCCTTCGAGGCCGTCGGCTGGGTGCAAACCACGCATCCGTCTTAAGCTCTTCATTTTTCCTGAAGTGAAAATACAAGTTTGGTAGCCCACCGAATGTTATACCTTATACGTATCTGTGGTGTGTCTCTTATGTTGTATACTGTTCTAAACCAAAATCTGGAGCTTTCGTTTAGAAGTTTAGCAAAAGTCAATTATGGTCGATAATCTATGGTGTTACAGACGGGAAAAGATATGAACGTTGAACGACGTCATGAATGCGATCTCAGTATGTACGTTCGTAATATTCCTCCACTCTTTCTGGTAAATATTTTGTTAATATATCAGTCTAGGTCTTGTTTTCTTTTTCTACACCTCTACCCGATGCTATCCAATGGGATTATTTCACTTTTTGCCAGCGCTTCGGAGGGGGGTGTGGAATTTCTTTGTGCAACCTTTACATAAAGTTTTGCGTTTATAATTCAGGGTAATTTTACCTTATTTTACTAAACAAATACGAAAACGCTTTGGCCATATTATCTTCTCTAATAGCGTATATAATAACAAAGTTTTGCGTTTATAATTCAGGATAATTTTTACCTTATTTTACTAAACAAATACAAAAACGTTTTGGCCATATTATCTTCTTGAATAGAAGTATATAATAACTTATACGGGTCATCATCAAACAAGAATGAAAAGGCCACCGACGCATATACAGGTCCATGAACGAAAGAGTATTTGGTGATTAACTGCTTTAATTCTGGTGCGAATAATACAACTTTCCAATCCAACTATTATACTTCTTATTCAGGTAATATGATCTCAAAAGAAATGCTCTTACTAGCATCTAAACCTTCCCTGGTCAATATCTTGACTAAGCTCACACTTCATCGACAATTTTGTCAAAAAATAAAAAATAAAAAATAAACGACTGAAACTCAGCTCCACGTCTCTCGCGGAGATTGAAGCGAACAGATTAGGCCATAAAGCATCAAAACCACCAACAATGGCCCGGTCGATTCGTACACCGTTTTGAACATTTAATAGAGCAGAATTGGTGGGTTCACTTGCAAAGCAACTGTCCCTTGATTGTCCCATCCAACCATCAACCAGCGTTAATTCATTCACAATCCAAATGCTTTTCGGTAACGACTTCTCATCCACTAAAAAAGTTCTCAAGTCATAATACCCTTCGATATTTCCCCATGAGTAATATAAGCCAAAAGAACATTAGCCTCCGTCTACTTTATTGTCCAAAGCTGAAAACCACAGACTTACGCCACAGATTTACGCCACAGCCCAACAGAGAACTAAATAGAAGAAATTTTTTTGGGCTGTAAAATGTAAACAAAGACAGCCATTAGATCTTCCATTGTCTGAATAGAAGCGGTTCGAGGCAACAAGCAAAACGAAACACCTTCATGTCAATCTCAACTTATAGAGGGGTTTCCTCGATTAGCAAGACCAATCCCCAACTAAACCCGAGCACACAAGAAAAGTAATATTAGATAGCTTAGTTACACAGAGAATAACAAGCCCAACAAAGAAAATACCGAAACATTGCCTGTTGGCCTTCCCTTGTCAATACTAACTTTACTAACATTATTAATACTAGAATCTGAACAGATGCAGATCGAGAAGACAGAAAACAAGACATGGTGAATTATATAAAAAAAATTGAAGAAAGATTGATAGTGAAAACGACAATGAAGTATGGCATCAAACTAAGAATACTGTCATAACAAAATCGGAGGAAATGAAAACAAAGCTAATCACTCCAGTAAGAGAAGCATGGGCTGCTTGACATAAGCAGAAAGCAACAAACTCAGAAAGAAAAAACCAGAAATCCTGTATCACCTTTAATACTGGCTCTGATAAACTAGCTAATGAAGACAGACACCAACTCATTTAGTGCATTGAAAAGGGAGACACAATGCAAGTCTTCCCTGTTCCATTTAAGGGATATAGACAACAAACAATAAGAAGCTCTTATTAACAATTACAACCATCAGAACCAAACACTTCAAGATAACAGACAGAATCCCTCATGCATTCCATCTAACATACTCATTATTGTAAAATGATCTAATATGGAGACACATCATTGTCGTGTTCCAGGAGGTCTTGAGTTCGAGTCTCCAGGAGTACAAAATATGGGATATTGTAGCCACTGTATTAATCCCATATGAAATGGAATCAATCTCTTCGAAAAAAAAATATTGAGACACATCAGGAATTGTATGTATGCTCTAGAAACATCCTAGAAAAGTAAAGAATTTATTATGAATGGTCAATCAAAAGAGACATGAAAGCAACAAGCTCCGATCCTCCCAATGAAATCTATATCACTTCACTACCTGACAACCAAAAGCATATATGAACAACAAAAAGCAAAACTAAAACAAAAGTTGAAATCAGAAACAAGTCTCTGCACTATGATGTAGAGATAGAAAACATCCTGATCTTGTTCCAGAACCCTAAAGGAGGGACAGATCTTCAAATGTTTAATTAGAAATGATTGTAGATGAGAGGCTCTTTTAATGTTTGAATAAAATTGATTGTAGAGGAGAGGCTAGACTGATCCACCCATAACTATAATCCTTCATTCCACTGATAGATCTTTTCATTCCACTGATAGGCTTTCCTTTGCTGGCCCACTGCCAAACACTAACTCGGTAGAAGCTGAAACCAGGGCCATGCTTCAGGGACACTAAATTTTTTTTCTGAGAGATGAGACGGGAATATTTGAGGTGGATGGGGACTGCCTCAATAAAATCAATTGGTGCAAAAAGTCATCTCTCCCTCCTTGGAGATTGATTGTTTACTTCAAAGAAATCTGGAACCTAGGAAACAGGTTAAATCGTCATTAGAACCCAGGTTGGCAAATCTGTTGCTGAAAGCCTTGCAAGAGATGGTCTCTCCCACACCTTGAGGGGAAAGATCCACCCTAGGATCCAGTTTGAATGTAACCGCATTGCTGTACAATTTTATTCTGATATTAATGAAATTCAAGACCAACTTCTTCTTAAAAAAAAAAAGCAGAAAGAAGTGCAAATAAAAAATTTGCTGTTTTGAATGCTGTACCACGCCTTTTGCGTCTCCAAAAGCACAACATGGCAGCATCTAAATCACACCTTTGGTGTTAGTGGCATCGGAATGAATGCCAATGGCGTCACATCAGGTTTCCTAATGCTACTATGATTCTAATCAAACCAAATTGGGATACTTAAGGGTCAAGTTAGGGGGCTCTTAATTGGGGCATAAAGATCTAATGTTGCATTAGCTTTGGAGATCAGAAGAAGGCTGGGTTGCAAAGAATCATAGGAGAATTTGCTAGTCGACTGAATTTTTGAATTTTTCAGGGTTCTGTTTAACAAGTCTCTAAAAGGATTGACCTCGTATCCCCACCACTTATTCGTGTGTTTGCGAGTACTTGAAGTAGATACAACAATCACTGCTTCCAAAGTAAACTGTATGCACCAATAAAAGATTATCGTATGGCTGAAAGAGCAAACAAGAAAGCAAAAAGGAATAATAGCAAGAGATGAAGCCTAAAAGAAAAACTAAAGAAAAACACAAAATAATAAGAAGCTTCAAAGGGATGGAACAACTAAAATGATCACATAAACAACCATAGTTTGCATCCAAACGCTCATTCTGTTTTCTAACACTCTTAAAGAAAGACCGGAAGCACAAAAAAAATATAAAGTAACCATAAATTTCAGAACCCTGAAAAAATAAAAAAATAAAAAAAATTATACAACCATGAAAGAAGCTAATAAATATTTCACTCAGAGAGACTTCCCAATACGTTACGCCCTTAATGTCAACTGATACATGAGATTGTCATCGTTGTAGTAGCAAGACACCAAGCTCCAATAAAAGAATCCCCAATAGCAAATAGAGCAAAGATGACGAAAAAGGGAAGTGTCAAAAGACAATTAAAGATTTCAAACACTAAACAAGAAATAAATCAAAAAGTTCCAACCCTGCACAAACCTCAATTGTTACTACAGTCTCTGAGTAAATGAAAATATAAAGTTCAAGTAATGTCATCAACAACTAAGTAAAACATAAAATAACGCATAAGACGCATTTTCACACCCAAAGGAAGACTCCCATCTCTAACCAGAAAATTCTGAAAATAAAAAAGCACAAGTAACATTAGACTTCCATATTCTAGATAAAAAATTATTCTAAACAATTGAGAGAGAGAGAGAGAGAGAATGAGAACGCCCTTCAAAAGTCAACTCTTAGAGAATAACCAATCACTGTTTGGAAATCTACCATCTTCACTCCAAGAATACCAAATAGTCATTTTGTGGTAACAGTTCACTTCTAAGAGATTCGATATCAGAAATCCCCTCAAACTTTCAGCAATGGTACCAGAGCTTTCTTTTCCGACCTTGGAAGAGAACATGGCCATAGTCTCCCTACAAACAGAAAATGCATCTTCACAGTCCTTCATGAACCTCTCTTATAAAAAACTAGCTCACAATCTTTGTAATAAATAAACTGCAACAGTGGGAACCGATTAAACACACTCCAACCATTTGAAAGTCAAGCGTCTTTACGAAATATCAAGTGCAGTAAAGGGGATCCCAACTCACACTTCCACCATGTGGCAGCTTGTTTCCTTCTCTTTATACAAGTCTTAAACCACAGTTCACCTTGCACCTCTGAAAGAAATTACACGATATCAATACCAACATACAAAATATCCAAATGGCTGAGAGAGAAACTATGGACTAGTACTTCAACCACAGAGGGAGGCTATCTTTCCTCCTAAAAAATCACTTTACTATGACTAGGACAACATAATCAATAGCTCAAATCTTGCCTTTCGAATGCCTCTCAACTTTAAAATTCATAACAACAAAAGCCCCACTGAAAAATTACGGCTGCAAGCACCCATGAAGCCAGCAAAACAAGCAGAATGTCATTCCCAAGCCTCCAGAAAGTATCCAAGCAAAACAAGCAAATAACAATCCAAACCGAAACCCCCAGAAAGTATCCAAGCCTCCCGTTGACAAGGTAAAAAACAAGTCTTTGTTTTTCTAACATTATAGAAACAACTCGCACAATAGAAGCAAAAGCCATAACGATATTAAATGGAGAAAGAAGTAACCCAGAAAATCCCTTCGTAAACTAGGTCCCTTTCCTGGCACGCCATCATTCATTAATAATAAGAGAGGACACCGTGGAAGATGTTGAATGCAACATTACGAGGACGAGATTCCTTTGTTCACCCTCTAACTCATGCACATCGCTCGGACCTGGTTAATGCATCTGCAATCCATGCAACCAAATAAGCTAAAGCTCCAAAACAATGCCAAGACAGCACATAACAGAAAAGCCAGAATATGGAAAGGTGAGGATTCTCCTGCGATTGACCAAAACGTGTATTCGATATAGCCAACAAACCTTTTCCCCAAAATCATTCACCAGCCCTGATACTCCAAAAGATCAGATAGTCAAAATACAACACCTATTCTAGCAAAGAGAAGATTAAATATTTTACAAATCAAAACCTTGGTTTAAATCTTTTAGGTCAACTGATAAATAGGATCGCCATCTCTTCCAAAGCAAATCTTCAAGCGCTAGTACAGAATCATGCAACAAAAGGAGCCACTTTAAAAGAAAAAAAGAATAACATCAAGAAACGTAGCTAAATGACGAACACTAAAGAAGAAAAATAGAACAAATTTTTTTTACCGCAGCGAGCCACCTAACCGTCATTACTATGTTGTCCTACAGACAAAAAAGTCACGTAATGACAAATAGTCCTCTTCGAACTGCTCCAATAAAGAAAAACAAGAAAAATAACCATGTTCGAGTCAACCATAGAGAAAAGGAACCTCTGGCATGATACCCAAACATCCACGTTTCACACAAAAGCCAAGAGTTTATTTTTTCCAAACACTGAAAAAGACATGTCGACAATGTTAGTTGCATAGTTTAGAAAAAAAAAAAAAAAAAAAAAAGGGCAGTCAAATGAGAAACAAGGACCCTTTTAACCTGCCAACCTCAAAATCATGTGGGTTAAAACCTATAAGGAAATTTCCTAAGCAGAACTCCAACCCTTGAGCACTAAACATCTGCAAATATCAAAACAGAAATAAAAACTACATTGAACAATAGAGTTAAACATAAAAGAGGGATAGGAATAAACTCTCCATAAGAGTGAGTAGGTAGACATTTACAAATCTTTTAATATAACTGATAAAAAGATCGCCACCCCTTCCATTGCAAAACTTCATGCGTTAGTACAAAATCATGCAACAAAAAGAGCAACTTTGAAAGAAAAAAGAATAACATCAACAAACGTAGCCAAATGACGAACACTAAAGAAGAAAAATAGAACAATTTTGTTTTTACCCCAGCGAGCGACCCAACCATCATTACTATGTTGTCCTACAGACAAAAAAGTCACATAACGACAAATGGTCATTTTCAAACTGCTCCAATAAAGATATGCCAGGAAAATAACCGTGCTCGAGTTACCCATAGAGAAAAGGAACCTTAAAATTCAGAACACACATAAAGACCCAAAAAAGGTTAAAAAATAAAAAAATAAAAAAATTACAGCACCACGAAAGAAGCTAAAAGATATTTCACTCAGAGAGACTTCCCAATACGTTGGGCCCTTAGTGTCAATTGATACATGAGATTGTCATCGTTGTAGTAGCAAGACTCCAAGCTCCAATAAAAGAATCCCAATAGCAAATAGAGCAAACATGAAGAAAAAGGGAACTGTCAAAAGAGAATTCAAGATTTCAAACACTAAACAAGAAATAAATCCAAAAGTTCCAACCCTGCACAAACCTCATTTGTTACTACAGTCTCTGACTAAATGAAAAAATAAATTTCAAGTAATGTCATCAACAACTATGTAAAACCTAATTTATCTCCACTAATTAGCCAAAATAAAACATAAAATAACGCATAAGACGCATTTTCACACCCAAAGGCATCTCTAACCAGAAAATTCTGAAAATAAAGAAGCACAAGCAACATTAGATTTCCATATTCTAGATAAAAAATTATTCTAAACAATTGAGAGAGAGAGAGAGAGAATGAGAACCCCCTTCAAAAGTCAACTCTTAGAGAATAACCAATCACTGTTTGGAAATCTACCATCTTCACTCCAAGAATACCAAATAGTCATTTTGTGGTAACATTTCACTTCTAAGAGATTAGATATCAGAAATCCCCTCAAACTTTCAGCAATGGTACCAGAGCTTTCTTTTCCGACCTTGGAAGAGAACATGGCCATAGTCTCCCTACAAACAGAAAATGCATGTTCACAGTCCTTCATGAACCTCTCTTATAAAAAACTAGCTCACAATCTTTGTAATAAATAAACTGCAACAGTGGGAACCGATTAAACACACTCCAACCATTTGAAAGTCAAGTGTCTTTACGAAATATCAAGTGCAGTAAAGGGGATCCCATCTCACACTTCCACCATGTGGAAGCTAAATACCAATCAAAATCTCCCATCACAAATTGAATATTAGGACAACCTGGCAGCTTTTTCCCATCTCTTAATTGAAGTCTTAAACCACTGCTCACCATGCTCGTGTGTAGCATCTGGAGTGGCGGAAAAAGTGCATGCCTGCTGTATGCCTGCCGCACACCGGCATCATGCAGAGATGGCATGTCTCTGGCTGTGCAATTCCCATTGTACAGTCAGTGTTCACAGCTTATCCGGCTCCATGTGGATTACCCTTTCATAGTCAATATCAGTTTTACAAGTGATTTAACTTTGTTACTGCTAAAAAAAAAAAAAAGTTAGTGCAGAAAGAACGATATGCTCCCAAACAAAAAAGATGATCCGACCAAAAAATCAAACATATGAAAGAAGCTTCTATAATAAATCCTTACTCTAACTATAGTAGAAAAGCTTCACTGAACTCTAAAAAAATCAGCATTCCTTCTTTAAATATTAAATATCAATCATCTTCACACCTCCTTGCATCAAAATTTCTCATGTAGAAACTGAATATCAGTGAGCACAAAGCACGCATACAATGAAATATTATCTAAAATCCAGATTAAAATAACATAAATAAATAAACTAATTAATCTACACAAATCAATCAATATCTCTTAAAATTCGAACAATGATCCTTGAGCTTTCTTTCCCAGTCACACATGGAGAATAGAGGGCAAAGCTTTCATCAAAACAAAAAATATGTGATCCTTGTGGTTTCCTCTTATAAAGTTAAAGGTCATATGTTTTCCAGTAAAACTGCACTAAATAATATTGACAAGCTAATAACCACACTCCAACCATATGCAATCCGAAGTTCTTCAGATCAATCTCATGTCAGGTATAGGGACTCCAATATCACACTATCAACATGTCAATGCATTAAGATCTCCAATCACAAGCTGAGATTCAAGACAGCAGGGCAGCCAATTTTCTTCTCTACTCCAAATCCCAAACCACCTCATACAATGCAATTCCTATGGAGGAAGTAAATAATATCTAATAACATCAAAGAAAATATCTATATACCAGAAAGAGGAATAGTACTTTTACCACTGCAGGAGGCAGTCTTTTCCCGTAGCAAATCACTTCAACATACAAAGATTACACGAGAAACACATCAATGGCTAGGCAACATAATCCAGAGCTCTCAAATTTTGCTATTTGAATAGGACTCAACTTTAATATCCTCAAGCCAATTAAATCTAGATAAGTGGCAAAACAATAACCACAATTATTGGAAACAAAGACAAGCAGAAATCCCACCATAAACTAGAGGCAGTTCCTGGAACAATATATTTGATATGTACTAAGGGATTCAAACCATAGAGAAGACATTAATGCTACATGGCATGAACGAGATTCCCTTGTACATTTCTTCACACAAGCATTTTGTCTGAAACTGGTTTCTGCATCTGCAATCGCATGCAAGGGACAAGCTAAAACTCTAGAAAAATGCTTGGAATAGCACTAAATAGAAAAGTCAGATCATGAAAACAAGAAGAGATTCTCAAATGATAGATTAAAAAGTGTCTTTCATTAAGACAACCATTTTTTCCCAAATCATTCACCTGTCCTAACAGCAATAAGCAGACAAGAACAAATATAAATCAAGATCACAAAATCAATCCTTTAAATGAATTAGAACTTATAATGTCAGTCATGTAGAATCCCCATGCCCACCCACCTTCTCCCACCCAAAAACAAAACTTTATCTAGAAGTCAAATCAAACGCACTCATCCAGCTACAACCTACATATTGTTGGAACATCTCAAACACAATCTTTAAAATATAAAATGCTTGGCTAATCTCTCATCATGCCACAGAAGAAAAGACATAATACAAATAGGAAAGTTAAATGAAACAAGCCCACTTGAGTTTCCCCAAAAGAGTAGTTGAAAATTTTGGAGTCAATAACTAATCTGATTGGTGAAAATTCCTGAACTCGTGTCCAGTACACTAAGAAAGAAGGATACATCCAGTTAACACTCATTTGGAAGTTTGAGCCCACTCATAGAGATGCATGAACTCCTCCATCTTAACCACAAAACAAGGAGTCTTGAAGATAATTATGCCAGGTACAAAGGAAAAATATAAAGAAGATAATTAAATACTCCCAGAAGGTGGATAGAGGTTCTACCCCAAAACACTAAACAACCTCAAGGAAATCCCGACGAAAACAGTAACTATGATACACAAATACAAAGTTGATTTCCACTTGATTAAAAAAGTAGTTACACTCTGGCAGCAGGCACTATACCAGAAACATGTTCTTGCGTTTGAATCTCCTGGAAGAAATTCTCCAAACCTATGTTCCCCACCAAATTTGTTGATCTCTAACAAAAACAAGGCAACAATCAATCACGTATGAAAATCAGTATCATCCATGACATACTCTGAAACTGAAGGATGTCTGAAGGATGTAAGCATAAAAAGTAGCCAAAGGGCTTAGACATCAAATCCAACTGTCTCAAAGATAAAAGAGATATATACATGACAAATAAAAGAAAGTTACACTTTCGCAACAAGCCACAAGCACGGTTGAACCACACAACACGGGCAATAGTTAGATGAAACAGCACACACCCAGTCAAGAGCCGTACGAAGGAATCCCAGCATGATTGAAGCCCACAGCAGAAACTGAATGATACAGACGTAAACAGAAACTTCACTGTTCAAATGTGAAATCAAACTTTACCAGTTATAATATATTTCCCCATGACCATCCACAAATGTACTCCCCGCGATTGCCTCTCCTGATCCTACAATAGTTGCCACAGACAATGAGGCTAATTAACACTCAAAGATGAGATAAGTGAGCTCCGAAGAAGACAATGAGGTCTTGCAGGGAATCGGAGATGATATCCACACTTATCAGACGAGTAAAACAGTTGTTATATATGGATCATTGGACAATAAAAACTTCTCGATCGCAATATATAAAAACTTCTCGATCGCAATATATAAAAACTTCTCGATCGCAATATATGAAAACTTCTCGATCGCAATATATAAAAACTTCTCGATCGCAATATCTGAAACTCCTCTATTCGATAGTCACTGCACCTCAACCAATTACAGATCCGTCAAATGAAAAAAAAAAAAAAAAAGACAGTCCCTACCACCTGACATCGTCCATCCACGAATTCAATAGGAGAAACTTAATTCGTATGGAAGATGCATCAGCCACGAATTCAATAATAGCAATTTTTACCCATCTAATAAACAGCTCGAAGAATATCGAAACCTATTTGCGCCGGGGATGAACACCACAGAAATATAATGAACAGTTGAAGAAGGTCCAAACCAATTGGCGCGTGGGATGAACGCAACTCTACGTACCGTTTTCGCGGCAGACAGAAACAACCGACTTCCGAAACCAAAAGCGCTTCTTATATAAGCAACCCCCGTAAAAATAAATGGTCAAGATTAACCGTAGCTAACTCCATCGAACGGCTGGCGTAACAAATCATCAGTTTACGCGGGGTTCGTGGCTAAGGTGGACGAGCCGACAGCCGTACTCCGTAGATCGAACGGATTGCGTATGTTTCAAGCAATAATTTTAACACGTGATAATCGTAATATAATAAAATAATAATACAAAAATAGACTTTTTTTTATCCTCAAAAAAATAGACTGACTAGCCCAACCAAACTCGGCCCATCTCGTAATTCTCATTCTACATCCGAGGACCCGGTCAACCTCGTTTTGATAATCTGGAATTTTAACCCCATCTGTTTCCTTAGTTGAAATTCAGAATGTAGTATGTCTTCTCTCCTTGCTATTAGTTGCAGGCCACCCACCGCCACCGGCTGTTTCTTTTACATGCAGTTGATCATCGTAAACCTAAAAATAAAAGATACCCCTGAATAGTGAAACACCTGGTGCAAAGTGTGCATGCAACCTCCGAAGATCGAAACCACACGCGCTTTCGAGAGAAATGCAGAGTCAAAAAGCTAATAATGGCAGGAACATCCCCCAAGAAATGCTCGTGTTTTCATGTCGACGCAAAGTTACACCCAACCTCTTCAGATTTATTAACGACGTCGTCTCACATCAATAAGAGAGCTTTCTGTGAGTCAATTACTCCCAAAAAAGGTTATGCCTAGTGAACCTGTGACGAAAAGATATCCGAAAGCTGATGAAAAAGATGGGTCTTTCGGCGAAATCGAGCTATTGGGAATCCCGTTACTGTGTGATCCGTGCTGGTAAGAATAAGATTAATGGCAGCTGGTTTGGGACATTGGAACAGACGAAACTCTCCACTGGTTTCAAAATTTCAATATCTAAAGATCAAAAAATTGACGGTTCAGTAACCAGAACGTGTTCATCGAGCCGAGTGCAGACACTCCCCATCCTGCTACAGAAGCTTAAAACCTATCTGAAATTTCATGAACTTTAATTAATTGCTTGTTATATACGGTTCTCTTATTTGATATCTTCCCACCAACATTTGATCATTCTTACCGGACAAGAAAAATAGTTTAGTTTGGTAGAGTTAACTAATCTATTGATCATTTTTTAATTCGACCAACCAACTCTTAAAGAAATCTGGACTCTCTTGAAGTGTAACACAGAAAAATTCGCCATAGGCGATAGTCTTCGTCAAATATCATACCCACATTATTGTAAATTGCATTTGAGTTTTTCTGCGCTGACTTATGCTTATGTTGGTAGAGCAGATGCTTTTCACCTTGAAGTGAGCATACGACATCACCTAATCGTTGTTCCCGTTTGTTTGGTGAGGTTGCTCATATTTATTGCAGCGAATTCTTTTTTGTATGGATTCGTACTAATGGAATCGACATTCCTTGCTTCATTTACCACACGTAATCAAGTACTGGGTACATTTCCGTCGACGCACAACAATCAAACATGCTTTAAAATCGGGCTTCAGAGTCGATATTTATCTAAATAGGGGATGGCGAATCAGGTCGTCTGATAGACCCCACTTAGATTTACGGGTTTGCTGGTCCTTGGTTCTCTGAACTCCGGTCTGAAATTATCAATTGAAGTAAAGACGATCGTCCTCGAGGAGATTGATCAACAGCGTTTCTGAGTTCTGATCAGTCCTAAGTTCGAATTCTGAAGTCCGAAGACGATTTTGCATACGGAATTGACAACGGAAAAATGGTAATGGGGAGGATTTGAAGTCTGAAATAGTTCGTCTTCGTCTCTCAGGTTATCGCTTCTTCCCTGTTTCACTATTTCTTTTTATCTGCTTCGCGCTGTTGGTATAGTTACAGATTACTGATGACGACTGAAAGGGAAGAATGAATTTATTATCATTTCTAAACTTGTGGTTGAGTCAAAATTCAAAAAGTGGTTTTCCCCAAGACGAGAAGTTGGTTAGGGCTGACAAGCTGAGGCCACCGGTCGCCATTGATGCCGACATGCTTGAAGATATTGGTCTGAAGTCCACCTCTACGGGTTGGCATTTACGCTCTTGGTGGAGGGTTTCTTTCTTCAATCTAATGTCTCACAGTATATTCATTTGATTGTCTATAAGCTGTACGTTTTGTTGAGATTTCAGGTTTCAATTGGACCCAAAAACATGAACTGGATTGTGTAAGTATATACTGTACACAGGGACGTACTCTATGTCTCCTCCATTAAAACGCAGGGACGAGAAGTGCTTTTCTCCGAGCAGTGGAGATGACAAATGGCAACCTAGCTCCGTGGTCCCAGTAAAGCGATAATGGCAGGTGCCATATTCTTGAACGGGACTGGGGTGACCCTGGAATAGTGGTTTTCATTAATTCCTAGTAGGTTGCGCGGAGGGGAGTGAGAGTGAAAATCGAACCAAACAAGTCTCTGAACGACAGTATCTTATTCAATGCCATATGCAGATACTGACAAAATTTAAATGCCTTTTCTTTTCTTTCATTCAGAAATCCTTTCAGGACTGGTATTTTCACAAGTCCTTGACATGGGTTATCTTGTGAGAAGCTCCAGCCATGCCTAGCTGCCCTTATCCAAACGGAGCATGTCAGACCTTCAAAGGGTTCAAATTTGAAAAGATAAAAATATATGGTAATCCTTCCGTCCTCGCAGATCCCTAGTACAGCTATTTGTTAATTAGGATTGGAAAGTGAAATGGTGAAAAGCTGTAAACCAGGATTCTCTTTTCGGCTTCTCACCAGAGGAGACCTTTCACTGGATTTTCTGGATAATGCAGAAAGGTAGGAGCACTGACAGTGCATTCAGGGCTCACTAATGAAGTATAATCATAAAAAAACTGGCAATTTAAGATCTGCTTTTAGATCATCCCCAGCGTCCGGCCAAAATTTCTCTTAACATGGCAGGGGGGGCCGGTTCTGTATCTGTGAGTCTGTGACCAAGATTTCTTTCAGGATATAAACCAATGTTAATGCAAGCCTCCCAGTTCTCATTCAAAACCCGGCGAGGCGTGTCATGTGGGGAGTAGGCTTCTGGGCCCAATTTATTAAATGCTTCTACTAACCAGAGTTGTTCATTGCCGCGGTTGGATTTCTCAAGCCAGACAGGAAACCAAGAGAGATGCTGCCTCGTTTCTCATCCGGGTCTTCCTTGGTTTTAGCTTCTTGAGTCTCTTTTATGATCTGTCTGTACCTTCTCCAGGCAAGCCTTTTGAGACAAAGCCTATTCACATGCTTGTTTCTCTCCGGTCATGGGGCTCTCGGAGGAGGAATTGAGATGGGGTTTTCTTCGATTTCTCCGCAGATGGTGGATATTGAACAAATCTAAGGTGATGAATGTAGGGGAAAATGGTAACGGAGCCTGATGTGCTCTTGTATCCAGGAAACCTTTGAAGATTTGAAGAATATACATCCGGTGCAGGTAAAGCAGGCAAGCAGAAGAAATGCCAACAGTTTGGTTTGCTCTGAAACGGTCCCTCCATTGCAAATCAGAGCCATCAGATGTTTATGACCCCAAAGCTAAGAGTCATCTGAGCACCATTTTGACAAGGAAAACAGGTAGGTCTGGTTGTTCAAGGTCCATCGCCAACCTCAAGGATGTGATTCACGGAAGCAAAAGACACTTAGATAAGCCGCCTAGTTGCAGCCCGAGGTCCATCGGAAGCAGTGAATTTCTCAACCCAATAACCCACGAAGTGATTCTTAGCAACTCAACGTGTGAGCTCAAGATAACTGGTCTCGGAGGGTACAGTGAAGGCGGTGGAGGGTCTACATTTGTGGGCACGCTGAGGCCTGGGACTCCTGGCCCTGGAGGACACCATACCCTTCACTATAATCCTACTTTCCGGAGCCCCGCCACCCCTCCCAGGAAGTCTCCTGCTTTATTTTCCGACAAAGAAGGTCACGGTGGAGGTTCTGTTATTTCCGGAATCGTGTCCGGTGGGGGCTCTGGTGCAGTTCATTTAACTCCAAGATCTTCTCTTGAGACTGATTCCAATGGGTCCTCCAGTATCAGTTGCCACAAGTGCGGAGAACAATTTGGGAAGTGGGAAGCTGCAGAAGCGCATCACCTATCAAAGCACGCGGGTAAATTAGCAGGCTTTTTTGTTTTCTCTTCCCCTTCTTGATGAAAGGCTTTCAGTTCTGTTTTTTAGTTTTGGAGTTAGTCTTCAGGGTTGTTCATGTTAACGCTTTATTTTCCTTTATTCTTCCTGTTTTATTTGTTTGGTCATTGCAGAGTTGATTAATCATTTATTCCAACAGACTACCTCGTAGCTCTTCATCCGATGTTTCTCTCTAGAATTCTCTATCGTTTGTTTCTCTCTTCGATAAATCGAGGGATGAGACATCGAGGGACAGTCTCCTCTTTCTTGTATATCATACTTTCGAATTTCATTTGGTTTAATACCTTCTCCCTGTCGTTCAAAAATTTCTGTGTTGCTCTTCTTAATTCTGAGATGCCTAATTTCATTCTCTGAAATACAGATCGTTCTGTAATTCTCTCCTGAGATCAAGTTCACTTGTTCACGATTTCTTCGCCTAGATTTTCTTTTCAGAGGATTACAAGTTCCACTTTTATCTTGCGCCTCCTGCTTCATCTCAGGCTAAAAAGGTCTTAACTTCTTGTATTGCAGTAACCGAACTGGTGGAGGGCGACTCTTCCAGGAAGATTGTGGAGATAATCTGCAGGACAAGTTGGTTAAAATCCGAGAACCACTGCGGGCGCATTGAGAGGGTTTTGAAGGTCCATAACATGCAAAAGACTTTAGCCCGATTCGAAGAGTATAGAGAAATGGTTAAAATCAAAGCTAGCAAACTCTCCAAGAAGCACCCTCGTTGCCTGGCTGATGGCAACGAGCTATTGAGGTTCTATGGCACTACTGTGGCCTGTTCTTTAGGTGTAAGTGGGGCCTCCAATCTCTGCTCTTCCGAAAAATGTAGCATCTGCCGGATTATCAGACTTGGGTTTTCCACCAGAAAGGAGTTGAAGGGAGGGATTGGGGTTTTCACAACTTCAACAAGCGGAAGGGCTTTCGAATCCATTGAAGTATATGAAGAGAACCCAGCAGTCAGAAAGGCATTGCTGGTTTGTAGAGTCATAGCAGGGAGAGTTCACAGGCCTCTGGAAAACTTCCAAGAACTTGTAGGCCAGACTGGATTCGATTCTTTGGCAGGAAAAGTGGGACTTTACTCGAACATTGAGGAGCTTTACCTTCTGAATCCAAGAGCTCTACTTCCATGCTTTGTGGTAATCTGTAAACCCTAGCCACGAAAAAAAACAATGAAAAAATTTCTTTTTCATTTTGTATTTGTAGATCAAAATGCAATGACTTTTGAAATGAATCCAATTGTAATTTTGTTCAATTGCCTCTGTTTGGTGTAATGGTTCACCATCCCTTCCTGTTCAGATCATTGTTAGCAGAGAATTATTTCTTTTTTCCCAGTTTGCAGTTACACTTTGCAGCTTCTGATATTTTCCTATGCCATGTCCCTCATCTGAACCAATTCATCAGTGACGGAGTTATATCTTCAGCTCAAGTTGCATATAATAAATGCCACATGCATTGATGCAAGCTAATTAGCTTTTTGTCTCTGTGGGTCATTGGCTGATGACCTGTTCCATGTGAAGGGGCTTCTACCCAAATATGAAACAGGGATGTTATTGATCACAACCTCTGATTCTCCACCGATTGGAACTCTTCGTATAGGGTACATAAAAAATTAAATATCCCATAATTTGGCTCCGGGAAATCTGGAAGTCGAGGCTGTCAATTGATGCATTTGCCGCCTGGTCTACAGCCACAGAGAAGAAGCCTCATTCCAAACTCTGCGGACTAGTGTGACTTTCTGGGCCGTTTTCATCATGTGCTTATTCTTTACAGAAACAGATTTATAATCCTCTGCCATCAACGCAAACCACTAAGCATTCTGCAATTCGTTGGCGTGACAATCTTTTTTCGTTAGCATGTGTAGTAGTCCAATAAAAAAACCTAGTTACTTGGGATTGATCTCTTGAATATTCTATCAAACACTCGCGTGACGTACTCCTCTCTATAATTTGTCTTATCACGGAAGATATGCCACGCAAAACAGTACCCATGGGAGTGAATATCATCCGGTTCTCAAGCTGCGGGTTTCATTAGATGTGCATCAGTGGGAACTGGCATCTGGCATGTGGTCCTTGAATGGATTGGAGCACAGTAGAGTATCTGTCGTAGACATGTAAGGCGCACCCAATTCATAAAACTGGGAAAATCTCCCGAACGTGACAGCGCAGCCGGCAGAGAGAGGAATCCATGCTCCTCCGACCTTGATGTAGGTGTAACAGTAGGCGAGGAGGACCGTACGTAATTAACTCCAAGTTGCATAGAGGCCACCTTGTATTCAGCTAGGAGCAGATTGATTTAGAATTTCCGTTTCAACTTCAACGATATATAGCCTCCTATATCATGTATATATAGTTGGGCTAGCCACAATTAGTAATTAGTCATTTTTCTTTTACCAAATTAGGAATATTTGTATTTATGAATCAATGTGGAATAAATTAATTCTAATGTCGCGGATAACGACAGACATTAATCCAAACCGTATGACAGAGATGAAAAATTGAACCGCCGAAAAAACAAAGAAAAATGCTATGCGTATGCTGCTAGAGCACGTCGCTGCGAACACGTGGGGCATGGAACCCACCATGCCTAATTCCAATCAGCCTTCAGTATGTGTGCATCCACATCAAACCGTATCGGAGTGCCGTGCTCCAGCGCCTTACTCATAGCAATACTAAAAAACGAAGCATTAATGGTGCATTCCCTCCTTGTCTTTGTTGAGTTCTATCCCCGTGATATTGTTCCCCCTGAACAATTCCAACAACTTTTGTAGTGGACATATTAGGCACACGAATTTCGTAAAAGAGTGAAAATCATTATTGTTTTATATGGGAGTAGAAATAATGTAGCAGTAGGTGAGGCGAGGGAGTGAGAAATCAAGAATTAATCTCTTTTCCACGACAGAGGACATGAGTCGCTGGATCAAAACTTCGCTAGGAATCAAAGAGAAAAAAAAAGGAAGTTGAGCCAACGTGAACAACTGGTTAATTAGTATCAGACATATATAATAGTGCAATATTTGACGAAGATGAATCAATAGAGCCAAAGAATTCTTTTTTTTTTTTTTCGTTTCGAAATTTTGATTTTTTTGAACCGTATGCATCTAAAGGCGCTAATATACATAATGGACTGACTTATCTTAAACGGCACTTGCTCATGTGCAATTGCTTTGGCCTATATATTGATCCGATATTGTTTCTCACCTAACACCTATATATTCCACTTAATTAAGCCAAATTCAGTATAGAGATCATCAATTGACACTGCAAGATGAGAATAAATCTGGAGATTTATATATAGACGGAGTTTTACATTTTTCAAGATTGTGATTCCAATGCGGGGAAATAATATTAATGGGTCTCTAATCGCAGGCTTCCAGCTGCTTCTTCATTGTCAGTGATTGATTTCTGGGAGGGTAGACCGGCTGTTGTGGACTAACCGCTCCCGGCATCTGAATCACACGTTTACCTTCCTCTTCGTCACTGCTATTTAATGAACGGAAAAATATATTAAAGGAGTGACAGATCTCTTAAGAGGAAAAACAGGTTGAAATGGCTACTGAGACGACGAGAGATCAGAAGGCTGCATGCGTTACCGGCGCTTCTGGGTATTTGGCATCTCTCTTGGTTAAGCAATTGCTCGACAAAGGCTACATCGTTAATGGCACTGTGAGAGACCCAGGTTCAATTAATTCGTTCCTCCAATATTTACTTGCTACTATATAATTTGTAATTTTAAGGAAGTACTCAGTACTACTGTATAACTCGGCGGCGGTAGGTAAAACAATAATGAATTTATGAAGAGCATAGTATAGATCGTACTACGTGTATGACTCGGAGGATGATGCATGTCTTGTTAATTGGCTCTGTAAAAACACACAGGTAATCATGCCAAGGTTTCACATCTCCTGAATCTTCCCGGCGCGGAACGCCTCAAACTCTTCCGAGCAGATTTGACTGTCGACGAAGGAAGTTTTGATGATGCCATCAATGGCTGTGATTTCGTGTTTCATGTCGCAACTCCTGTGCGTTTCGATTCAAAGGATCCAGAGGTAACAACAATAATTATAGATATATGCATATTTCAACGATCAACGAGACTTGCTAATAATATTATGGAACGAATTTATTCTAATTTGTTTTCAAAAGTACTGTTCTGGGAATTAATTAAGAACGAGATGATCAAGCCGGCAATCCAAGGGACATTAAACGTCTTAAAATCATGTGTGAGGACGAAGACGGTGAAGCGGGTCGTACTCACGTCTTCGGCTGCGGCTGTGTCCATTCACCGGGAACAAGAGGAGGATCGAGTCGTGACTGAGGAATGTTGGACCGACGTCGAATTCTTGTACTCATCCGAGAAGCCACCTTCATGGGTATAACGATCGATCTTCAGAAAAAAAAACACATAAAAATTAATTCATGAATTAATTATATATACACTAGTACTGCATGCGAAAGTTGAGTTTATATATCAACCATGAACAGGGATACCCAGTGTCAAAAACTCTTTCAGAGAAAGAAGCATGGAAGTTCGCCGCTGAAAACAAGATTGATCTTATCTCAATCATCCCCGTTCTCATTATCGGTCCTTCCCTGGGCCCCCAAGTCCCCAACAGCGTCATCCTCGCATTATCCTTACTCAAAGGTAAGATCAGTACAATTGGAGTACAAAAGCTTTAAAATAACTTCTCAGTACTCGATCTATTAATTACTTATTATAAGTAATTAATCCATTTAGATCAAGAGAGTGGGTAAATATTGGTGCAGGGAACGACGTCGGTCTTAAGGCTATGCAACTGGCATCTGGGTCCATCTCCCTCGTTCACGTCGATGATGTCTGTGGGGCTCATATATTCCTGGCCGAGAAGGAAACCGCCTCCGGCCGATACATTTGCTGCGCCGTCAACACAAGCGTTCCGGAGCTTGCCGAGTTCCTCTCTAACAGATATCCACAGTACCACGTTCCTACAGAGTAAGAACATATATCTATATATATATATAGATATATGTTGTCTACATATATATATATATATATATATTCAACTTAGCATTAATTTCAATTGTTATGTTCATCTCTTACATATATATACATATGGAATTGGCTTCAGCTTTGGCGATTTTCCTTCGAAAAACAATTACACCCTGTCTTCGGAGAAGCTGGTCAAGGAAGGATTTACTTTCAAGTTCGGGAATATTGCAGAGATCTACGATCAATCAGTGGAGTACTTCAAGGCAAAAGGACTGCTAGCTACCAAGTGAGCATTTCCTGTTGTCTACATCAATTTATATTTAGTACCTAATAGTGGGGTTTGCCTGTAACAGTGGGTTTTGCCTGTAATAGTGGGTTTTGCTTGTAATAGTGGTGATAATTGTATTGCCAGATTTTGCTGTGAGAGTTTACGGTGTGACGTGGCATCTTTTTTGGCAGTCCAGATAAGAGATAAAGTAGGAACTATCTACCTATTATTTAGGTAAACTTAAAACCTTAGACCTTATCTTAACTACCAACTAGGCTGCCAGTAGGATAACTACATCAGGATGTAAAAACTCATAGTAAAAAATCATAGTACTGAAATCATTTTTCTTTCGGTTGCACAACTAATTATCTAGTATTGTACGTTGTGTTTGTTGAGTGATTTATTTATGTTTAACTAATTTGCTTTTCATGCAAGTTTAGGTTGTGAACAACTATATATATATATATATATATATATATATATATATATATATCTAAATCGTCGTGTGTTCATTGAATGATTGCTGCTAGTTTGGGTTGTGAACAATTATTATGAATTTATACTTTGTCGATGCTGCAAATGGAATTATTTTCAGACTCTTTTGTAATTTTGTATAGATTTAAAATGAGTGGTGGTATGGTACGTTGACTTTTTACAGGGTGACGTCGCATATCACCACTCTAAGCCTTATTTGGGTTGCCAACTAGGCTGCCAAGAAGATAACCACAAAGAATGTAAAACCTCACAGTAAAATGTGAAAGTACTGATATCATTTTTCCATTTAAATTTAGGTCTTTTTTATTTTCATTTTGATTGATGATCAGGATTTTAAAAACCAAACCGGTAATCGAACCGGTTGAACATCCGATTCCGGTTCAACCAGGTTGAACCGGGTCTGAGTTGTAAGTCATTAAAAAAATTTATAACATAACTCCTATTACCTATAAACCTATTACCTATATTCAAAAAATAAGTTTAAAAATAAAAAACCATTAAAAATTCTAAAATCATAAAAAATATTTTTTTTAACTTTAAAATCAAATGTAATTAAATTATAGAAATAAAATACCCTTTCAAAATACAAAATAATTTCAAAATTTTTTTTTCTTGAGAATTCAACTAAATCTTTTTCCACATCGTCACCTATATTAACAATCTTTTTATCCTTCTTTTCATCCATAATAGTTACAGATATAAAAATAATCAATTTGGTTTCATGGTTAGAGTTTTATTTTAACTGGTTTGGGTTAACAGTAACTAGACCGGTTCAATCGGTTTTGGCGGTTCACCGGTTCACTGGTCGAACCAGTAAAACTGGCCGGGTCATCCGGTTTTCAACCTCTTGCCGGTTTGAAAACAAACCGAACCACAAGAAGCACCGGTTCCGGTTGAATCTGGTCGAACCGGCCGGGTTGGTCCGATTTTTAAAACATTGCTGATGACAATTGTACTGCCAAATTTTACTGTGAGGGTTTACGGCGTGACGGTCCAGATTAGAGATAGATTAAGAACTATCTACTTATTCTTTAGGTAAGCCTAAACCCTAGACCTTATCTAGACTACCAACTAGGCTGGGGACAACCACATTAGAATGTAAAAACTCACAATAAAAACTCGAAGTACTGAAATCATTTTTCTTTCATATTTTTCCATTCTTTCATTTTTAAAGACGCAAACAAGTCCACGACTCGATTTGAGTGTCCTTTTTTTCTTTTTTTTTTCACGCAAATCCGTCCAATCGTGTCTAGGGCGGATCACATGATCTGGCCAACAGCGTTTCCCTTGAAAAAGAAAATCCGTTGGGAGTCCAATGGATGTAGATTTGTTTAACTTTCCATCTTTGATGTAATGACGTACGACATACGGCTTTGCCAGATACCAGAACAGTACTCTCTCGTGGGAAATTAAACCTGCGCCATTCGTTGCTGATCTTCTCGCGCACATTGCTTTCACTTTTATTCTAGATTGTTATACTATCGATCTTCTTCTCCTCATATCAAAGAGAAGAAAAACACCTCTGCTGGAGAAGAAAAGAAATTAGCTGCAAATTTATAGAGAATGGTTATTAGTCATGATACTGCAGCGAACTGCGGGGAGAAGGCTGCTTGCGTTACAGGTGCCAATGGTTACTTAGCATCCTTGCTCGTTAAGCATTTGCTTGACAGGGGATACACCGTGAATGCCACCGTGAGAGACCCAGGTACTTCAATTCGTTTCTCCTCCATCTGACGACGTACTCAATGTAATTATAAACAGGCTGCTTAATTTCTAGGGTGTAAGACTGAAATATACAGGGGAAAGGGGAAAAATTTATGATAAATATTTTTTTTTTGTTCTAGGTAAAAAGCGGATAGGTAGTTAAAAGAGCTGGTAATTCAACAATGGAGTACTATAGATCTAAACATGAAAACTGATCATCAATGAACTTTGTGCACAGCTCAGTGGTCACATGGGGGTTTTGTAATGGGAGATCTTAGGTTCAAGTCTCCTTAGGGACATGGAAAAAAAATCACAACTTTCAAAAAAAAAAAAAAAAAACTGATCGTCAGATCAATTCCTCATATTAATATTCCTCCGGACAATTGACAATTTTTGCAGGCGATCGAATTGTTATAACGAACTACTTGCGATTGATTCATAATTAATGCTCTCAATCAATACAGTTTCATCTATATATCATTGTTAAATAAATGTAAAATACTTCAAATAAGTACTGCAGGAAATCTGGCGAAAGTTTCACATCTCCTGAATCTTCCCGGTTCCGAACGCCTCAAGCTCTACCAGGCCGACCTGACCGTCGAGGGAAGCTTTGACGATCCCATAAATCGCTGCACTCTCGTGTTCCATGTCGCAAGTCCTGTGGTGCTCTTCGATTCAAAAGACCCAGAGGTACTTATAAGAACATACGATCGACTTGTAAATGGGTCTTCATGATTATATATTTTCAACGAGAACGTTGAAAGAGTAATTTCCTTTCTTTTTCGCCTAGATAATCATGGGGATGCATGCTAATTTGATCTTTATTTTCAATTTTTGGGAAGAACGAAATGGTCAAGCCAGCCGTCCTAGGGACATTGAACGTCCTAAGAGCATGTGTTAAGACCAAAACGGTGAAGCGCGTGTTATTCACGTCCTCGACAGCCGCGGTTGTCGCCCGTCGACACCAGATAAAGGACAATCAATCAGTACCAATACTGACGGAGGAATGCTGGAGCGACGTCGAGTTTTTGGTCTCCGAGAAGCCTGAATTTTGGGTACGTACGTCCATCAATTTTATTCCTAACGAAACTGCAGAAAAAAGTGGTTTTCAGTTTTATATACATAACCACATGCATGATCGATCATTAATTTATAACAGGGATATATGTTGTCCAAAACAGTCGCAGAGAAAGAAGCATGGAAGTTTTCCCTCGAAAATCAGATTGATCTTATCTCAGTCGTCCCTGTTATCATCACCGGCCCCTCCCTCGCCCCGGAGATTCCCCATTCTGCCGTCCTCACTCTATCCATACTCACAGGTGAACAGAAGCCTCGTTCAAATTAGTACAAAGAATTAATTAAGAGCTGTATATATATAACAGTATAAATGACTGATGTTGGGCTTGGTTTAGGAAACGAGTCCGTCCTCAAAAACATGCATATGACCGCGGGATCTGTCCCACTCGTCCATGTCGATGACGTCTGTCGAGCTCACATATTTCTGGCCGAGAAAGAATCGGCATCCGGCCGGTACATTTGCTGCGCCGTCGACATTGGCGTCGCCGAGACTCTGAAGTTCCTCTCAAACAGATATCCACAGTACTGCAAGGCGTCCACAGAGTAAGAACACTGCCCAAAAATCAACCCACCCCATTACTAAGATCACGTACCACATTTTTAAATCGTTAATAACGTACTCTGTTTCCAATTTGGCTGCAGCTTAGGCGATTTTCCTTCAGAATTCAGAAAAAGTTTGTCTGTGCAGAAACTGATTAATGAAGGCTTTTCTTTCAAGTTCGGGATTGAAGAAATCTTTGATGAATCCGTGGATAACTTCAAGGCTAAAGGAATGTTGGACTAACACGCACTTAAGTGGCGTTTGCTGCTAGCTAGCTGAATAAATTAAGTTATGGACATGCGGCAATAGTACTAATTAAAGAAGGAAAGAGCTACTCTCATTATTATAGTTTCTGATTATAGAAAATTATAGTTTTAAAGAAATCGTTAATCAGGGACACATAATCCATCGGATGAATTGTCCACTTCTAAGGCGCTAGCTAATGCCAGATCATTAGCACTGTATCAATTAAGTTGAACAATGGGAACAAAAACTTCAAAGTCTGTTTATGCGCGTCTTTTGAACATAGTCCTTCACTTACTATCAAGCATTCTTAGAGTTTATCAACTTCTCCATCTGGTCGCGCGGCACTTGGTCTTACAGACCCACGTGACACCAACGGACTTCTTCTCAAGAGGAAGAGTTTTGAGTCCATATGTAATTCTTCTTAATTGATGTAATCTCATAAATTATCCATTAGTTCAATCCATCCATCTTCTTTTGACACTTCCTCACATGTTCGATATTGGTCACAATTAATCTACGAAAAGACCAAAGTTGCACTGCTAAAATACCTCAGCGGACGGAAGCCGTCGGCGGAATGAAAATCGGCCGGCGGACCTGGACTGTCCGTCGGCCGATTAAGCGGGGTTTTGAATCCCCGCCGGCGGAAAATTGGGCCTCACTTTTAGCCCAAAACGTAAGGGCTCGTCAGGCCCATTTTCATACCGTTACACTATGTATCGTTTAATTTTACTCCCGCCTTGAAAATTGAGAAATTTTTCTTAAGTTCCCTCCAGACCCTCTTCCTCTCCGGCGCCGTTCTCTTCCGACCGAAAGACTTTCAAAACCCTTGGCTCTTCTCTCGCGTGCGTTTCTCCTCCGATCGAAAACACCTTCGGTCTTCAAAAACCATCTGCTCTTCGAAAACCCCTTGTTTCAAATCTCCGCGAGCGTTCTGGCCTCGTCTCCATCGACCTCCTCCGACCTCGTCACCGTCGACCTCCTCTGACCTCGTCGCTGTCGACCTCCTCTGACCTCGTCGCCGTCGATCTCCTCTGACCTCGTCGCCGTCAACCTCCTCTGACCTCGTCGCCGTCGACGGAAGGCCCTCCCCCCTCGTCGTGATATAAGCTAGATTTCATTACTGGGGAAGATTGGACATTAACACTCCCTAGTTCTCTCTCTCCCTTTCTGTCTCTATCCTTTTGTTTGTCTCTCTGACTACCTCTCTCTCTCTCTCTCTCTCTCTCTCTCTCTCGGTTTTATCTTTATCTATATCTCTCAGTTTTCTCTATAGTTAAAACTCTCTCTTTCTCTCTCTGTTTTATCTTTATCTATATCTCTCAATTTTCTCTATAATTAAAACTCTCTCTCTCTCTCTCTCTCTCACACACACACACACACACACACACACACACACACACACACACACACACACACAAATGTATTCCTTAGACATTTTAAAGATGAAAGTATACAGTTTTTACTTGATTTTGTCAAAGAAATGCCCAAGGCTGGGGTAAAGTATGGCATCACTTTGTCTTCGATTGGCCCACTTCTTTTGGCTTGGGTCATTCAGATGTTATTCCCAGTAAACTTTCGGCATCTGGAAAAAAAAATTCACTGTGTTCTTAAGGAAACATAAGCTTAGATTTATGATGAAAATGCATGGACTGGGAGATGGGCCACATTATATGATTACTTACGGTTATTTTTTTTGTTCATATCATGCTTGTATATGCTCTGGTTTTCTGTTATAGGTTCTGCTATTGGTATGTGATTTTGTTCTTGTGTTTATGCCTGTTTGGATGTTTACACCTGAAAAGGCACTCATTGTGCTTTTTTTTGCTTTTCTCTGACAGGATTGGAGATTTTTTAGCTCAATAGTTATTCAGTCCAGCTCCTTTTTCTTTTTTGTTTATCTGAACTTGCAAGTTACTTTTGCCTTCCTAGCTGCGCCTGTCTATTTAGATGCCAGAATTGCATCAAGTTTTCAGTTTCTTCTCTAGTTTGGATGTGTTTTAATTAATAGAATCATTAGTTCTATGGTATGGAACCCACGAACACCTGTAGCAATGGATTCAAATGCCCACTTTTTTTTTTAAGTAAAGTATCTTTAATTAATAGAAACGTCTTATAGTTGGTTTGAAAATCTGTAAAGATCCTTACTGATGGAATTTTCAGGGATTGGAATTTTCAGGGACTGGAATTTCAAGTAAGTTTTGAGTTTTGAGTGGATAATTCTTCTTGTTGTTGCACACTAATTGGATCAAATGGCATTTTCAGAAACTGGAATAGGGGTGTATTGGCATACTTTCTTTAGAAAATTCAGAAAAGAAACAGGCAACTTCTCCCGAAATCAATCTCAAGAAAAAGTTCATCTGTTTAGGAGAAATCTAATATTGTGAAAGAGGTAGTTATCTTCTCAGTAATTTTGAGTTTTTCATGACTGATAAAATTCTGGCTTTGTGTGTCATGTAATGGTTTGGATGAGCATGAATGCACAAAAAGCTACAATTGATGTAGTTGTCATCATATTTTGATCATAATTGCTTTCTTTCAGAGAAACAAGGTTGAGAATTTACCGAAGAAACCAATTATATCCCACCCGCTTGTTTCCTATAAACTGAAAAAAATGTTCAAGGGAAAGGGCCTCAGTTCAAAGAGTTGTGCTGTTCAAAGTTTGACACTTGCTGTGCCACAGGGAGAATGCTTTGGTTTATTGGGTCCTAATGGTTCAGGGAAAACAGCATTAATTAAAATGGTCTGAAACAAACTAGTCATATTGGAATTTTGTGATTATTCAATGAAAGAAATGGTCTAATACATGTTCCTTTTTCCATATTTCTAGTTTTTCCATGTACTCCATTCTTGGTTTCCCTATCAAGAATTTTGCGATTTTCCTTCTTTAGGTGACTGGGTTTCTTTCTCCCACATCTGGTATGGTATTAATTGCCGGAACTGACATCAGAGCAGATATTTCCACTAGAATTGGAATTTGCCCACAGCAGGAGTAAGTATTCTGTTAAGTCTTCTCATTATCTTTACAATTTGTTCTGTTATTTAAAGCAATAGATTGAGACTGAAATCCAGCCGCATTATCTACTCATCATAGACATTTATAATCTAGTTCTTCATGAAATTTATTAAAAGGAAAAAGGGATGGAAGAGGTTACAACGTTTAGTGGTTCAACATATTCAGAGCACATATATGCACGTGTGTTTTCAAATTATACGCATTTGGATGAGCATAGCGAGCCCTTCCAACATTCTTTATACATGTCATTCCCAAGTTCTGATGGCCAGTGAACAGGTGTGCGCTCTCTCCTCTGTCTTGTCTTACATCTTCTATCTTCATCTTACATCTTACATCTTACATCTTGATCTTGATCTTGATCTTGATCTTGATCTTGATCTTGATCTTGATCTTGATCTTGATCTTGATCTTGATCTTGATCTTGATCTTGATCTTGATCTTGATCTTGATCTTGATCTTGATCTTGATCTTGATCTTGATCTTGATCTTGATTCGCGAGTTCGCGAGTTCGCGAGTTCGCGAGTTCGCGAGTTCGCGAGTTCGCGAGTTCGCGAGTTCGCGAGTTCGCGAGTTCGCGAGTTCGCGAGTTCGCGAGTTCGCGAGTTCGCGAGTTCGCGAGGTTCGCGAAGTTCGCGAAGTTCGCGAGAGTCGCGAAGTTCGCGATTCGCGCGAGTCGCGAGTTCGCGAGATTCGCGAGTTCGCCCGATTCGCGAAATTCGCGAAATTCGCTTCGCCCGCTTCGCCCGCTTCGCCCGCTTCGCCCGCTTCGCCCTTTCGCCCGCTTCGCGCTTCGCCCGCTTCGCGCTTCGCCCGCTTCGCCCGCTTCGCCCGCTTCGCCCGCTTCGCCCGCTTCGCCCGCTTCGCCGCTCGCCCGCTTCGCCCGCTTCGCCCGCTTCGCCCGCTTCGCCCGCTTCGCCCGCTTCGCCCGCTTCGCCCGCCCGCCCGCCCGCCCGCCGCTTCGCCCGCTTCGCCCGCTTCGCCCGCTTCGCCCGCTTCGCCCTTCGCCCGCTTCGCCCGCTTCGCCCGCTTCGCCCGCTTCGCCCTGCTTCGCTTCGCCCGCTTCGCCCGCTTCGCCCGCTTCCGCCGCTTCGCCCGCTTCGCCCGCTTCGCCCGCTTCGCCCGCTTCGCCCTTCGCCCGCTTCGCCCGCTTCGCCCGCTTCGCCCGCTTCCGCTTCGCCCGCTGCTTCCGCCCGCTTCGCCCGCTTCGCCGCTCGCCCGCTTCGCCCGCTTCGCCCGCTCCGCCCGCTTCGCCCGCTTCGCCCGCTTCGCCCGCTTCGCCCGCTTCGCCGCTTCCGCCGCCCGCTTCGCCCGCTTCGCCCGCTTCGCCCGCTTCGCCCGCTTCGCCCGCTTCGCCGCCGCCCGCTTCGCCCGCTTCGCCCGCTTCGCCCGCTTCGCCCGCTTCGCCCGCTTCGCCCGCTTCGCCCTTCGCTTCGCCCGCTTCGCCCGCTTCGCCCGCTTCGCCCGCTTCGCCCGCTTCGCCCTTCGCCCCGCTTCGCCCGCTTCCGCCCGCTTCGCCCGCTTCGCCCGCTTCGCCCGCTTCGCTTCGCCCGCTTCGCCCGCTTCGCCCGCTTCGCCCGCTTCGCCCGCTTCGCCCGCTTCGCCCGCTTCGCCCGCTTCGCCCGCTTCGCCGCTTCGCCCGCTTCCGCCCGCTTCGCCCGCTTCGCCCGCTACCGCCCGCTTCGCCGCCGCTTCCGCTTCGCCGCTTCCGCCGCTTCGCCGCCCGCTTCGCCCGCCTTCGCCCTTCGCCGCTTCGCCCGCTTCGCCCGCTTCGCCCGCTTTCGCCCGCTTCGCCGCTTCGCCCTTTCGCCCGCCCGCCCGCCCGCCCGCCGCCCGCCCGCCCTTCGCCCGCTTCCCGCCGCCGCCCGCTTCGCCCGCTTCGCCCGCTTCCTTTTTTTTGTGTAAGATATTAAACTATATTGTTGGGCACTGTGAATAAGTCGTGACTGTGAAATTTGTATGTATATTAGATTTGTGAAATTATATCCAATTAGCAAAATCTTTCAATTTTGTTGAACTGTTGGGTAGTTTTTATGCGATGTTAGGTAGCGTTTATGCTTTCTTATTTTTTTGCTTCCTATTAACACTCTAATTCTCTTCCTTTCTCTCTCTATCCATCTATTTCTCTCTGACTTCCTCTCTCTCTCTCTCTCTCTGTTTTATCTCTCTCTCAGTTTTCTCTCTAGTTAAAATTCTCTCTCACTCTCTCACTCAAAATCATTTTCACTCTCTAATTCTCTCACTCTCTCAAAATCAATTTAAATCTCTAATTCTCTCCCTGAATTCCTCTCTCTCTCTTCGTTTCTCTCTCTCTCTCTTTCTCTCTCTCCTCGGTTCTCTCTCTCTCTCTCTCTCTCTCTCTCTCTTTCTCTCTCTCTTTCTCTCTCTCCTCGGTTCTCTCTCTCTCTCTCTCTCTCTCAGTTTTCTCGCAAGTTAAAACACACACACACACACACACACACACTCAAAACCGTTTTCACTCTCTAAATCTCTCTCTCCCTCTCACTCTCTGAATTCCTCTCTCTCTCTTGGTTTTCTCTTTATCTCTCATTTTTCTCTAGTTAAAACTCTCTCACTCTCTCACTCTCTCTCTCAAAAATCGTTTTCCCTCTCTAATTCTCTCTCCCATTCCCTCTTTCTTTGAAAATCTGTTTCACTCTCTAATTTTCTGTCTGAATTTTCTCTCTTTCTCTCTCTCTCTATCTCAGTTTTCTAGTAAAACACTATGTCCCTTTCCCTCTCTTGTTCTCTCTCTCTCTCCCCCTTTCCGTCTCTCTCAAAATATGTTTCACTTACTATTTTTCTCTCTGACTTCCTCTCTCTCTCTCTCTCTCTCAGTTTTCTCTCTATTTAAAGCACTATCTCTCTCTCAAACTCGTTTTCATTCTCCAATTCTCTCTCCTCTCTCTCTCTGTCTCTCAGTTTTTTCTCTAGTTAAAACTCTCTCTCACTCTCTCAAAATCGTTTTCACTCTCAAATTCTCTCCCTTTCCCTTTCCCTTTCTCTCTGAAAATCTGTTTCACTCTCTCTCTCTCAGTTTTCTCTCAAGTTAAACTCTCTCCCTTTCCCTCTCTGGTTCTCTCTCTCTCTCTCTCTCTCTCTCTCCCTTTCCCTCTATCTCAAAATCTGTTATACTTACTAATTCTCTCTCTCTCTCTCAATTACCACTCTCTAATTCTCTCTCCCTCTCTTTCTTTCTTTCTCTATCTCAAAATCTGTTCCACTCTCTAATTCTCTATCTGAATTCCTTTCTCTCTCTCTCTCTCTCAATTACCTCTCTAATTCTCTCTCCCTCTCTAACTTTCATTCTCTATCTCAAAATCTGTTCCACTCTCTAATTCTCTATCTGAATTCCTTTCTCTCTCTCTCTCTCTCTCTCTCTCTCTCGGTTTTCTCTCTATCTCTCAGTTTCCCCTCTCTAATTCTCCCTCTCTCTAACTTTCTTTCTCTATCTCAAAATCGATTTCACTCTCTAATTCTCTCTCTATGAATTCCTTTCTCTTTCTCTCTCGGTTTTTCTCTCTTGGTTTTCACTCTCTAATTCTCTATCTCCCTTTCCCTCTCTCTGAAAATCTGTTTCATCCTCTAATTTTCTCTCTTTGAATTTGCTTTCTTGTTTTCTCTCTCAATTTTCTCTCAAGTTAAAACTCTATCTCTCTCTCTCAAACTCGTTTTCACTCACTAATTCTCTCTCTCACTCTCTCTCTCAAAATCGTTTTCACTCTCTAATTCTCTCTCTCTCTCTCTCTCTCTCTCTCTCTCTCTCTCTCTCTCTCTCTCTCTCTCCCTCTCTTTCACTCTCTGACTTCCTCTCTCTCTCAGTCTTCTCTAGTTTAAACTCTATCTCAACATCTGTTTCACTCTCTAATTCTCTCTCAGAATTTTCTCTCTTGGTTTTCTCTCTTGGTTTTCTCTCTCTCTCTCTCTCTCTTCCTCTCAGTTTTCTCTCAAACTCGTTTGTAGTACTGCTAATTCACTCTCTAATTCTCTTTCTAGTACCTACTGCTCTTTAACGACTTCAACGATGTGCTGAATTAGCTTTCTCTCTATCTTTCGAAATTTTTTTCACTCTCATATTCTCTCTCCCTTTCTCTCTGACTTCATTCTTTTAGCCTCTTCAATTCATTCAATCATTATCCGTTGCAACCATGCTTAGGACATAATGTGTTTTGATCTGTAGTAGATCAGTTCCGAGTAGTACTATTTTTCTGTAATATTAGATAGGTATTTCACATAATGGTGCATTACTGTCCTGTAATGTGTCTACTCCCAAATGTCATTTTTTTCGTCCTCTCTTCCACACCCAAGAAGTCCAACCGATTAGGAGTGTGGAAGTAAGAGGAGGAGAATTGAACATAAGTGAGATACATAGGGACAATGATGGAGATAAAGTGTAGGTTGTGAGTTATTAGTCGCCTCCCAAAAGTAGTAAACACCAATTTGTTTGTTGTGTGTAGTCTATCTTTAACAATTATCGCAAAGATGGGCTATTTTAATAACAGAAAATAGATATATGAGTACAAGACTAAACCAACTCGGTGTCATCCTAAATTTGTGGTGGAGTCCATTTGTTTATAAATTATGCAAAACAACAATAGGGGGGGCAGGGAAATGGTGTTATGCATTGTTCATCTTGGAAATGTTAAAACAATCAGAATGTTGAATGCAAGACAAGATGGACACATATTGTCCTAGAGGGATTTGCTCCAATGTATGGAACTTGGATACATCATGGAGAACTACCCCAACATCACAAAAATAAAATTTCTACGGACACTGATCACGGTGAAGTAACAACTTTATGCCCACGTTAATGAGGGGATGGAGTCAAAGGTTACTAGGCCAGTAAAGTACGAAGATGGACCTTTAGGGGTTGCTTGTCTATATATGCTAACTATTGAAGAGGCGTACCAACTGCATTATTTTCTATTGTTCAATACCCTGGAGACTCAGCCATACTTGTTGTAAGTATAATCTATTGTTTTCTCCAAATATGTTTTATTTATAAATAGAACTTGTCTTTATTAAACTATTTGAATTATTTGAAGGGAACATAAAGACTACTTGAGAAGGTTACACCCCCAGTGGACCGAGCATCGAATACAGACTAACATAATCAATTTGTACAGTGGTTTAGAACACAAGTAAGTTTTTACCCTCATCATAGGAGTGGCAGTTTTAGCCAACATTGAATGTCCCTCTTCTGTTAACGTTGTGTTTAATTCTATTGCGTAGGTAACTAATCTGTCATCGGTTGGGGGGACATAGAGGATTTTATGTACCTTGCACATGGCCCAAATCATGATGCTATGTCATATCAAGCTTATTTTGGTAATGGTAACAAGTTTGAGACGGAGGCTATTGACTAGAATCGGACCGCACAAAATAGTGGCATTGCAACATGGGGGTGGGAGATGAGATATTTTATGGTGTTTTGCAATCGGTAATAGAAGTTTATATTGGAACATGAACACTTGCACACCTATTTAAGTGCAAATGGTACAATATGAAAAACGGCACTGGTGGCATCATTGACGGACTTGACTTCACGTTGGTGAACACAACAAAACAAGCATATGAAGACGAACCTTTTATTTATCCATGGCAAGCACAACAAGTATTTAATTCGAAGGACCCAATTGACCCATGTTGGAGTATTGTCTGTCGTTGGAGACCAAGAGACACCTACGACATCCCCTTAGAACGTAAAGACTCAAGAAGATGAGACATTGCTATTGGCACAAGATCCAAGAGTCGGAGACGCAACAAATTTTAATGATGAAGATGATGTTTTGTGAGTGCATCGTGATCTTGGTAAATGACTAAGGGTCAATAATGCAGGCTTCAATGTAATATAACGTAGGTTTAAACGATTGATCATCGTAAATCCGTTGGATATAATAGTTAATTTAAATTTTTATCATCAAGCTGATAGTCATCATTCCTTTGACGCCATATTGGGTTGTTGATGGCTTTGACGCTTTGCAACCACAGGAACCACACGTCAAGTGTAAGGTGGGAGCGATTCATTCATGCATGAGATAGAGGTAACCATTGTAATCAAGGATGGACAGATGGTCTCCGAGGCGCAGCATGACCTGTCCTATCTCACGGGAACACATGTTCGGGATCAACTGATTTCCCACTACATCTGAAGTGGCCTGACCTCTCTCACAATGCATTCAGAGGCTGGTTTAGAAAAATCAACGTAAAACAAAAAACAAGATTATTGTTCTTGTTTTGTTGATAAGTACTAACCAATTTATTTTTTCGTTACAGCAAAAATACAAGTTTGTTAATGACAATGATGAGCCAATGACTGAAGGTGTGGTGATGAAAGCAATTCAATCGGTTGTTCAGAAAATCATACTAGACTATTGTACCTCGTATAAGAAGCATTGCTATGATGGCAAGACAGAAGAACAACGCCTACACTGTCCCAACCCATCTATGCGTCTTGGAAACTGGAAATTGCGAGTTGAATGTTGGGACGAAGTAACAAGGAAAGAGATTGATGTGAAGAATAAGGTCAACCGACTACTTATGAAGACGACTCACGCCCATGAGACTAAGTTCCTTTCCCTTTTATTAGAAGAAGAGGTACTTATATGATTTTTTCTTTATCTGTCATCAATTTTTCTATTTTAAAAATTAGCACAATACTTATTTTGGTCATTTAAATTATATACAACAACAAACTGATGGTCCGAACTTCGTCTTTTAAAAATCTTTCCTCAAGGCGCACCAGAGGAAAGATGAGACATATCCTGATAAGGAAACAACAACATTATGTGTAAGTTATCAGGTTCATTACACACATTACATGGTAACACGTGAAGTCTAAGAGATCTATAAGAAGTTACATACATTACATGGTATTAACCCAACCCTAGGCACAAATCCTAGGCCGACGTCTTCCGCTTTTTCGGACATCTTCCTTCATAGTTTCTTCCTTGCCGAGCTTCTTTAATGGCCACTGACCAATCCAAATCTTCCTCTGCAACTCCCATCTTCAATCACGAAGCCTCTATAGTACCACCTCCCTGCGGCCTCTCCTTTGATCTTGGCTCTGTCCATGGCCAGTTCAACCTCACCCTCTCCAACATATTGCACTACGTGTCCATCAAGCTTGATTGCAAGAATTACTTGCTCTGGCACCTGCAGATGCTTCCGGTCCTGAATAGTCAGCAAGTCATGGGCGTGGTCGACGGCTCAGTCACGCCTCCACCGTAGTGTTCCCTGTAACGATGATTCTTCCATTCCAACTTTGAACCCGCGGTACTCTCAGTGGTACCTCCTTGATCAGACGATACAATGCTGGATCGTCGCCACACTTTCAGAGGCCGAGCTTGGCCACACTCTCGGCCTGACGACTGTTTCAGCCATATGGCAAAAGTTGAAGACCCTCTATTCATCAACCTCGCAGTCTCGTCTTAATCGTATGCAATTTCAGTTACAGACTCTTCGCAAAGGGTCTCTTTCAATGTCTGCTTATCTTGACAATATTAAGAAAATTATTGATGATCCATCTGCTTTAGGACTGCCCCTTAGCGACCAGACAATCACCCATTACGTCATTTTAGGTCTCGAACAAGAGTTTGAATCTTTTGCACAATCTGTCACAAGCAGAGATGAACCCCACAATTTTGACTTGCTGCAGAATCTTCTTCTCACTCAGGAGCATCGTATTCAGATGCAACAACAGTTCAATTAGTTTGATATCTCTAGTTCTCCATCCGCTAATGTTGCTGCCAGAGGAGGACGGGCTTGATCCTCCCCAAGGGGATGTGGTCGCCCTAACCGTGGACGAGGACAACAATTTGGTGGACCCCAAGGTCGCGGTCAGTAGCACGGACGCAACAATGCACCTCGCCCAACCTGTCAGATCTGTCAAATGATTGGGCATCTCGCTATTCAGTACCGCAATCGATTTAATCTCTCATACCAGCCCACCAGTCCTCCACCTCAAGCTTATTTGGCACAGACTGACCCGAATTATGACTTGGTTTGGTATACTGATTCCGGTGCAACTCATTACATTACTTTGGAGGCCTCTCAGTTTGCAGACAATAGTCCCTACACAAGTTCAGACCAAGTAATTCCTGGAAACGGATCAGGTTTGCCTATTTCCACCATCGGTTCACTTTCTTTGACTAGATCAGTTCACCTTCGCAATGTTTACTGTGTTCCGACTTCAATTAAAAATCTCCTCTCAGTATCTCGTCTTACTTCGAACTATAATTGCACTGTTACTTTCACCTCTAATGGGTTTTATGTACTGGAAGCTAATTCGGGACACATCCTGCTCAGAAGAACCGGAATAAAAATGGTCTCAACGTTGTTGATCATGCTGCTTCACCAGCTGTTTACTTTTCGTCATGTTTCCTTTTTCATTCTGGCATAAACGTTCAGGTCATCCAGGTAGTTCTGTTTTACACAATGTACTTAGGAGTTTGAATCCAGAGGTCTTTAATGTGGCATCATGCCCTAGTTGTTGTGTGACTAAATCTATTTCGTTGCCATTTTCATTGTCTTATTCATCATCTCCTTCTCCTTTGCATACAGTCTCTGCCGACGTGTGTGGGCCATGCCCTATTGTATCGACTAATGGTTTCAAGTAATATGTATCTTTTATTGATTATTTTAGTTTATTTACGTGGTTGTTTTTATTTCAATTCAAATCATGTATTGAAAATTTATTTTCTATAAAGATTAAATATTTTCAACCAGATAGATGGTGGATCTGAATTAAATATTTGGTTTAAGGAGCTTTTCTCGTTTTGTGGAATACTTCACAAAATTTCATGTCCTTAAACTCCACAGCAAAACAGGATAGCTGAACGAAAGCATCGTCACATTGTTTCCATGGGCATGACCTTACTTGCACAAGTGCTATGCCAAAAGAACATTAGGATTTAGCTTTTTCTACAGTCACTTATATCATAAACGGACTCCCCACTCCGGTTTTACCTTCCAAAAGTCCATTTGAGCTTCTTTTTGGTCATAAACCAGATTATTCTTCTTTTTGGATTTTGGGATGCCTTTGCTATCCTCATTTACGTCCTTATGTGCCTCACAAACTGGATGACCGCTCGGTTCCATGTGTTTTTCTTAGCTATCACCCTAATTACAAGGGCTACAGGTGTCTTCATGTTCCCACAGGTTGCATATACATTAGTCTTAGCGTGAACTTCGATGAGACGTCGTTTCTGTATTGCAATGTAGCTTTGCTCCCCACTCCATCAAGCGAGTCTTCTATAACCAAACCAGTAAAATTGCTTCCTCTTCTAAATCAAATCAGGCATTCTCCCATCTTGTCCACTCCCACGGTGAGACATGATTCACTCCCTCCCTCGGTCAGCAACTTCCCCTCCACTCCTTTGCAGTCCAAAACTAACCCTGCCTCCAGTTGCGTACCCGAACCACTTGTCTCTTCTCCAGCTACTTTACCTCCTCCCGAACCGTCACATACTGCTCGTCCCAATGCTCTGCTTGCAACCCATCGCATGAACACGGTCTATGACTGGGTCACTCAAATCGAATATCCTCGTGTCATCTCATCATCTGTTTGTTCAACTCTCCTCCCCAGTTGAACCAACAAGTTACTCTCAGGAAATCAAATCTTCGCCCTGGCGAGAAGCCATGCAATCCGAGTTTAATGCTTTATTATCTAACAATACATGGAGACTTGTATCTTTGCCACAGGGGAGACGCCCTATAGGTTGCAAGTGGGTGTTTTGATTTAAAATGAAACCGGATGGCAATATTGACCGCTACAAAGCGCGTCTTGTGGCGAAAGGATTCAATTAGCGGAAAAGACATGACTACTTTGGGACGTTTAGCCTAGTCATCAAACTAGTTACAGTTCGAGTGGTACTTGCACTAGCCGTGAGCAAAGGGTGGAGCATCAAACAATTAGATGTCGGCAATGCTTTTCTGAATGGCGATCTTGTCGAAGAGGTTTATATGTCTCAACATCCCGGGTTTATTGATACTACTCAACCGAATGCAGTTTGCTTCTTTCAAATATTATTATACGGCTTACAACAGAGCCCTCATGCATGGTACTATCGGTTGACTTCATTTCTTCTTGAGCTCGGATTCGTGTTATTCCAGGCTGATTCCTCTCTGTTGTATTGATATAGTGTTGGTTCTATTATATATATTCTGGTGTATGTGGATGACTTAATTGTTACAGGGGACTCTCCATCAGCTATGTTTTTGTTATTCTCAGCCTTCAGACTGATTTCTCAATCAAAGATCTTGGTCCCTTGCATTACTTCCTTTACATCGAAGTCACCCGCAAAGCAGCCGGTCTTCATCTTTGCTAGTCCAAATATGCAAATGACTTATTGCATCGCCTCGGACTTGCTGGCGTCAAACCACTATATACCCCAGTTGCTACTGGCTCAAAATTATCAAAATTTGAAGGTGTTCTTCTCCATGATGCATCTGAATATCATTCTACAGTTGGGGCGCTTCAGTATTTGACGCTAACAAGACTGGATATACAAAATTTGAAGGTGCCAGATTCAGCAAGCTCCTACTGATGTTCACTAGTCTGCAGCTAAGGATTTTGAGGTATTTAAAAAGAATTATATCACATGGGCTTTTTATTCAACCATCTAGGGACGTTGGCATTAATGTTTATTGCGATGTTGATTGGAGAGGCTGCCCCAATGACCGACGATCCGTCACCGGCTTTTGTATATATCTTGGGGGTTCTCTCATCACTTGGTCGTCCAAGAAGCAAGCTATTGTAGCACGCTCCACTGCTGAGGCCAAATACAGAGCATTGGCCGTAGCTGCTGCAGAGGTGTCGTAGATTCTTCATCTATTCTGTGAACTGCGTATTTTTTTGCGGGACCCCCCTATTTTATGGTGTGATAACTTGTCCGCTACATATATTGCTGCCTATCCTGTTTTTCATGGCCATGTCTAGCATGTAGAGTTTGACTATCATTTCATTCGTGAGCGGGTGTGCAATGGACAACTCCAGGTCAAGTTTGTTTCCACCAATGATCAGGTAGCTGATATCTTCACCAAAGGCTTATCTAGAGGGCAGTTTGGTCAATTATTAGGAAGCTTGGTGTCTTTCAAAAGACGCCAACCTTGCAGGGGAATGTTAGAGAATGTCAGTCTCCAGAATCTACTATACAAGGAGTCTCACCTTCTACGGACTCAATTCAGATAAGGCAAGCCGTGTCATGATCAAAGGCAATCTTCACAGTTACCTTATTATGTAAAATTCTGTAAAGATTTATTTCTTACTGGATAAGCCTCTGAGTCAGTTTCCAATTGTGACTTGGACTCTCTTCTTCCTGTTATTATATGTACACGTGAAGTCTAAGAGATCAACAAGAAATTACACGTATTACAATCCGGCCGATACATTTGTTGCGCCGTTGACACAAGTGTCCTAGGGCTTGCTGAGTTTCTCTCTAACAGATATCCACAGTACCGCGTTCCTACAGTGTAAGAAAATATATATTCAACTTAGATTAGCATTAATTTCAATAGTTATCTTATGGAATTGGCTTCAGTTTTCGGTGATTTTCCTTCGAAAAACAATTACACCTTGTCTTCGGAGAAGCTGGTCAAGGAAGGGTTTACTTTCAAGTTCGGGAATATTGCAGAGATCTTCGATCAATCAGTGGAGTACTTCAAGGCTAAAGGACTGCTAGCTACTAACTGAGTATTTCGATCCTGTCGTCGTGAATTGCTTGCATTTATATTCTAGTACCAAATAGTGGGGTTTGCTTGTAATTCAATTCCAGTTGCGCAACTAATTATCTAGTATCGTACGTAGTGTTGGTTGAGTGATTTATATATGTTTAAGTAATTTGCTTGTCATTCAAGTTTGGGTAATTGTAAACCACTATATATATATATATTTATATATATCTGAATCGTCGTGTGTTCATTGAATGATTGCTGCTAGTTTGGGTTGTGAACAACTATTACAAATTTGTACTTTGTCGATGCAGTTATTTTCTGACTCTTTCAATAATTTTGTATAGATTTAAATTGAAAAATGATATCCATATTTTACTTGTGAGGCATTACATCCTGATGTGTACGATGACTTTTTACAACATGACGTCGCATCCTAGTTGGTAATCCAGGTAAGAGATAAAATAAGAACTATCTTCCTATTCTATAAGTAACCCTAAACCCTATGCCTTATTTGGATTGCCAACTAGGCTAGCTGCTAAGAAGACAACTACATTAGGATGTAAAACCTCACAGTAAAATGTGAGAGTATTAATATGATTTTTCACTAGTAGAAATCCAGTTTTTAATGGGGGTTTTAAAACAAAACTGCCGGCAGAAATAGCTTTTACTGGCAGTTTTTGTAAAAACCCCCATTATTAGTTAATTTCCAGGTTAACCGCCATTAATACTATTTACTGGCGGTTTTTAGTGAAAACCCCCAGTGAAACAGACTTAAACTGGGGGTTTGTTTGAGACCCCCCATGAATAAGTTATTTACTGGCGGTTTTAAAGAAAACTGTCAGTAAATAAGGGTTTTACTGACGGTTTTGTGACAAACCCCCCAATAAATATATTATGTACCGGCGGTTTAGGGGAAAATCCCCAGTAAAAATTTACTTTATTGGCGGTTTTAGGTAAAACCCCAATAAATGTTTGATTTACCGGCGGTGTTCATGAAAACCCCCTAGTAAATATTGTATTTACTGGCAGTTTTGGTGAACCTGCCAGCAAATGTTTTTTTACTAGTGGTTTTTTATTAAACCACCAGTAAATCTTGTATTTAGAGGGGGTTTTGGTCTAAACCGCCGTGAAATTGGGGCTTTCAAAACCCAAATATTCCGGCCTTGCTCCTGCGCATATTTTCTCCTACGGGAATTCACTAATCGCGCGCCTTTTTCGTCTCCGTCATGAATCAGCGTCCCAAATCCCTCGAATCGCCGGCGTCGCCGATGTGTCTTGCGTTGCTATCACCGCCAACACCCGCGTGCAGTGGTGGTTCCCTGATTAATCCCGAAAATCCTTCCTCCTGCGATGTGATTCTATCGATGCCGCTGCCGCCGCCGCCGCTGCCGCCGCCGCCGCTGCCGCCGCCGCCGCTGCCATTGTTGTCGTCGTCTTTTCCATGGCTTGCTCGAAAGAAAATATTTCGCTCCCGGTCGAGCTCCCGTGTGTAGTTCTCTCCCGTAGGAAGTTCCTAGTCGCCAGTATGTAAATTCTATAACTTCGGTTGACATTGTCTTTTTTTAAGTCTTATTTTGATTGTTTAGAGGGCTTGGCAGTGTGCAGTCGCTCCTCCCGTTGCACATTGTGGTAATTTCTTACCTTTCTGTCGAAGTGCGGGCTTGTTGCGAGTTGTCCCAGGGTACCTTCTGCTGCGAGTTGTCCCAGCTTAGTCTAATTCATAATGTTCCCTGTGAGCATCCTGAAAACCTCTATTGAGTATTTAGCAGATTATTATTTCTTGTTATATGGCATAATTTTTTTGTCTAGTTTTCTTGTAATGAGTTGTGGTTTTATTTAATTGGTATGTTTACTATTTCACCAGCATACTATAGCCTCTATTCTATGCACCATGTTTTAATCATTGATAATTGATGGCAATCAGGTCTTTATATTTTTTGATATTCAATGCTGCTACCTGGGTATTGCACCAATTGCCAACTTCGTTTTTGCTATGCTCAAAAGTATCTCTTGATTTTTACGTTCTTGTCAAATGTTAGTGCAATGACAGTGTTCTTGCCCCCTTTTTTTTGCAAATTAACTTAGGAAGGGGTTGAGAGAGGTTGGGCGTGGGCGTGGTGAAGATGTAGGTTGTTTTGTTCTTTCCTAATCAACATTCAGAAAAGTTATTTATTGGATTCCTGGGCTGACATCATTGCTTGTTTAATTTGGTTTTTGTATGCCTGTTGAACTAATCTGTTCTTTTACTATGTTGTCCTTCTATGTATATTTATGCTATCATTATAAAGTTGAACTAATTTGTACTGCTATACTGCTTTTATAATCTCAGATTATTTTACACTTCAGCTGTACTGCTGTACTGTTTATTGGATTACACTTCAGCTGTATCAAGAAGTTTTTAGTTAGTTCTACTTTCTGTAAATTACACAAAATCTTTTAGCAAATTACATTCTTTCCTCATTACAACATTTTATTTGTGCTCCCTTTTCTAGGCTGATTCCTTGTATACTTGAGAACAATGAGTAAAATAGTTTCCTTCCTCTTCTATCTTGTCGACAGGGTGGCCTGAGAAAGAAAGTAGAAAGAAAAGAAGAGAAAAAATAGTTCTGGACTTTTATATATTGGATTGGAGCTAGTGTTGTAATTGGGATCAATCAATTCATTATCAGGTATTTGAGATTCTTCTACATATATATAAATTAAGTGCTGATTCTGATATATGGAGACTGGAATTTTGTTGCTTAACAGTGGATATCGAGAATATGAAATATTAGCTACATCAATTATTGCTGGTGTCCATTGTTTTATTTCTATGTACTTGCTTTCTGTTCATCATTCTGCCCTTATCTTATATTGTTGGTGGTTAATACGTAGCAAGTGTAGGCTGAATAGCGTTGAGTGTCTTGCATTTTTTCTATATACTAATTTGCTCTAGCTAGCTAGTAAAGTTTTTGCTCTATTTCTTAATTTGCTCTAGCTTGCTGTAGAGTTTTTTGTTCATGCTGGTTTTGTTAATTTAGTATATAAACTACAGATGTAGGCTCATTTTTTTTTATCGCTTGTCATGACTAATTAGAACTAGTGGTATATAACCTTATGCCTGGTAATCAGTCACTTTATAGATAAGTAATTTCCCTTTTTCTAACAAGGAAGAGTCTCGTATTATAGAAAAGTAATTTCCCTTTTCTAACAAGGAGAGAGAGAGAGAGAGAGAGAGAGAGAGAGAGAGAGAGAGAGAGAGAGAGAGAGAGAGAGAGAGAGAGAGAGAGAGAGAGAGAGAGAGAGAGAGAGAGAGAGAGAGAGAGAGAGAGAGAGAGAGAGAGAGAGAGATTACAGTATTAAACATTCCATAGCTCTGTACCACAATGACCTACATCCCATGTGTGATTTTACAAGCATGCTCTTTAAGTTAGAAGCAGGCCTGCACTTCTCATCATTTTTTGCAATTTTATAACTCACAAGTATCTCAATTACTAGAAGAAAGACAGGTTATACGGATGAGGCTGCTTCATATTTATTATTTAAGTAAGTTTTCCTTTAAAAAATATTTTGATCAAATATCTTCTATTTAGGTGGTTATAGAAAATAGAAAAGAATTAGGACCTACTAGCAGAGCAAGATATATACTTATTTGAATTGATTTTAAGTTTTTACAGAATATATATGAGTTCGAATGAAAAATCTTGTTGAACCTAGTAGTTAAAACTCCAATCACTAAGATTAAAAATTTCTGATTTTTGTTTTTGTGATTAAGTTTGTTACAAGGAGGTTAAATATAGATAATTACACACACACACACACACAAAATTAAAAAGTATTTTAGTTACATTAAAACACAACAACACCATTGAAGACAAAATACCAAGTACTCATGTGATGCTATTTGTTTGTTTTTTTTTTTGAAGATTGATATCTGTTGCAAATATTGTTGTTTTTATGGTTCTAGAAGCATGCCTGGAGCTTCAACTGCAGCTGCTACTTGAAATGGGTATAGGAATTAATTTCAAGTTATATATCATGTGTATGCTCCCTTCAAAAAAATTTCTTCACAATTATTTGAAAATCATTTCTGCTACTTCTTTTTGATCTTGAGAAATACTATTTCAATTCTGGGCGTTGTTTTTCTTTTTCCTAACTTACTCTAGCTAGCTAGTAAATGTTTTTCTGCATATCTTAATTTGCTCTAGCTAGTTGTATAGTTTTTTGTTCCTGCTGGATTTGTTAATTCAGTACATAAACTATAGATGTAGGCTGATTTTTTTCTCTTGTCATGACTAATTAGAGTAATGGTAACCTTATGCATGCCTGGTAATCAGTCACTGCCCTGACCAATCGGCTTTTCTTTTTGATGAACCCTCCACCTCTCGGTGAAAGAATCACAGAAGAGCATAGTGCTGTTTTATTTGTTGATTCATTAGTCTAATATAAGAAGCTTATTAAATCATATTTGGTCACTTCTTGAGAACATTATCTTACATGGACATCATCAGTAATTCATTTGTGGCATTTCATTTTGTGTCATATTCAAGTTCTGAAGGAAGTAGATTTGTTCAGGCCGGCTCCTTACTGAAACACTGTTCGTAAATTTATATCTACTCTTCTGCTCTAACTATTTAATTAAGTAGCTTCCGGTTTTGACATCATCGTTGTTGATTGTTACCACTAACTTTATTAGCCCAACTAGATTAAGCATAAATTGATGAGAAACGGCAAGTCCCTTTTGTTAGCTTATCATTTATTTTAATTTCTTTTCATTAGTTATAATTTTTGGTTGATTGAAGATCTAGGTTCCTTATAGTTGTAGAAAATGAAACTAGATTTAGTTAAACTTTTTTGAAAAATTCACCAAACTCTTAACAGGTTCATTTATGACCATAAATTTGTGATGTATAGGTTCGTTTTTGGTTTATTTTACCATTTGCTTTCAGGGAGTTATTTCTGCAATAGGGTATTTCATTCATGTATGGGGTGTGAAGGAGAAAGGGCCAGTTTTTGCCGCATTCTTATTTCTTCAATAGGGTATTTCATTCAAGTATGGGGTGTGAAGGAGAAAGGGCCAGTTTTTGCCGCAGCTTTCAGTCCATCATCAACCGTTTTGGTTGCCATCTCCTTCCTTTCTCGATGTGTACCTGCACTTGGGCAGGTACCTCCCTCATAACCCTATACGTAACAAGTTCAAATTTCAATATTCTTATTTAATAAAAACTAGGTTCGTAGGGGATTTGTTTAGATACTTGATGATTGATTTCATTGTATTGTTTATCTTCTTCATAATCAGCTAATTGTGAGCTTAATCACATTCAGTGATAATAATGTTTTTCATGTATTTGCTTGCTTGTCGAGGGATTAGATACTACCAGTATCATTTTCTCACTTATTGCATGTTATTAATGTTATTTTCCATATTTCATTTGTGGGCTTTTTCAGGTTATTGCTAGCAAAACGAAGATTTATATGGTTCTCGAATATGTCTTCTGCCTAAAGTTCTTTCATTAGCTAGATTGATTTAAGGGAAATTATACGGTAAGTTGTCTTCTTGTACCTGAATTTGCCTAATACCTCTGTCATTGCACGTCCAAGTTGTCTTACTTGTGCTATATGCCTGTTGTATTTAGATCTGTAAGGGAGAAACAGAAGTACCCAAGTGGCTTTCTCCTAGTGCTCGAAAGATGATTAGGAGGATTCTGGATCCAAAGTTGTTTTCTTCATCTTTTTTTTTGTCAGGACGTTTTTTTTTCAATTTTTTAAAACCGCAATTTTGGCCCACATTGTAGTTTTTAATTATAATTTAGATATAGTGTAACTTAGATGATTTACTGTAATTGTTGATTATAGATTCTATTTTAATTGTATGTTATTATTAGTTTTTAATATGTTGTCATGAGTACACAGGTGAACTGAAGTCAAATAGCACAATTTATTTTTCCAAAAAAAAAAACATTATTGCCAGCGGTTCTCAAAACCGCCATTAAAAAGCATGACTGGCAGTTTTAAAATGGCTATTAAAAATGCAGAATGTTTAATGGTAGTTTTTTAAAATTGCCATTAAAAGACAATTTTTAAGGGTGGATGTTACAGTTGCCATTAAAAATTACTGTTTTTTTAACGGCGGTTTTTTAAAACCCCCATTAAACATGGCAGAACTTTTAATGGTGGGTGTTACAACCACCATTAAACATGGCAGAACTTTTAATGGTGGGTGTTACAACCACCATTAAATATAGGAGCGGTGTTTACAACTGCCAATAATATTGTAGAATGTTCAAATGGAGGTTGTTAAAATCGCCATAAAAAAATTGCCAGGGAAAATATTTCTTATTGTTGGTGGTTTTCGTTTTGTCGTTAGAAATTAATTTTATATCGGGAGTTAAAACTGCCAGAAAATGCATTGGCAATACTTTTGCGGACATATGTATTGCTGGCCATACGAAAACCGCCAATAAAAGTATTTCTTGCGGTTTTAACCACTTTAGTGGGGTTTTTTTTACGCCCATTGAAAATCGGATTTCTATTAGTGTTTCCATTTAAATTTAGGTCAATTTTTTTTTTCAAGCTAACATGTCGACAATTTTTTTTTTTTCACGCAAATAAGTCCATCCATGTGTAAGGCGGATCACATGATCGGAAGAGCGTTTCCCTTTAAAAAGAGAATCCGTTGCAAGTCCAATGATGTAGATTTGTATTACTATATAATGACGTACGAAATACGGCAAAGCTAGAAACCAGAACAGTACTGTATTTTGGGAAATTAAATCTGCTCGCTCAAATTGCTTTCCCTTTTATTCGAGGCAGTTATATTATCGGTCTTCTTCTCCTCATATCAAAGAGAAGAAAAACAGCTCTGCGGGAGAAGAAAAGAGCTGCAAATTTAAAGAGAATGGTTATTAGTGATACTGCAGCGTACTGCAGGGAGAAGACTGCTTGCGTTACAGGCGCCAATGGTTACTTAGCATCGGTGCTCGTTAAGCAGTTGCTTGACAGGGGTTACAGCGTGAATGCCACCGTGAGAGACCCAGGTACTTCAATTCGTTTCTCCTCCATCTGACTACGTACTCAATGTAAACTGCAGGCTGCTTAATTTCGTTGGGTGTATGACTCTGTGACATATACAGGGGAAAGGGGAAAAATTTATGATTAGGATTTTTTTTTTTTTTTGTTCTGGGTAGAAAGAGGCTGGATAGGTAGTTAAAAGAGCTGGTAATCCAACAATGGAGTACTATAGATCTAAACATGAAAGAACTGATCATCAGATCGATTCCTCATATTAATATTCCTCCGTTGAGACCGGAAAGTTGACAATTTTTGCAGGCGAATTGTTTTAACGAATTACTTGAGTTTGATTCATAATGCTCTCAATCAATATAGTTTCATCTATATATCATTGATAAATAAATGTAAAATACTTCACATAAGTACTACAGGAAATCTGGCGAAAGTTTCACATCTCCTGAATCTTCCCGGTTCCGAACGCCTCAAACTCTATCAGGCCGACCTGACCGTCGAGGGAAGCTTTGACGATCCCATAAATGGCTGCGCTCTCGTGTTCCATGTCGCAAGTCCTGTGGTGCTCTTCGATTCAAAAGACCCAGAGGTACTTAAAAGAGCATACGACCGACTTGTAAATGGCCCTTCATGATTATTTTCAACGAGAACGTTGAAAGAGTAATTTCCTTTCTTTTTCGCCTTAGATAATCATGGGGATGCATCTTAATTTGATCTTTAATTTCAATTTTTGGGAAGAACGAAATGGTCAAGCCAGCCGTCCTAGGGACATTGAACGTCCTAAGAGCATGTGTTAAGACCAAAACGGTGAAGCGCGTGTTATTCACGTCCTCGACAGCCGCGGTTGTCGCCCGTCGACACCAGATAAAGGACAATCAATCAGTACCAATACTGACGGAGGAGTGCTGGAGCGACGTCGAGTTTTTGGTCTCCGAGAAGCCTGAATATTGGGTACGTACGTCCATCAATGTTATTCCTAACGAAACTGTAGAAAAAATTGGTTTTCAGTTTTATATATATACATAACCACATGCATGATCGATCATTAATTTATTTGAAAAGGGATATATATTGTCCAAAACACTCGCAGAGAAAGAAGCATGGAAGTTTGCCCTCGAAAATCAGATTGATCTTATCTCAGTCGTCCCTGTTATCATCACCGGCCCCTCCCTCGCCCCGGAGATTCCCCATTCTGCCGTCCTCACTCTATCCATACTCACAGGTGAACAGAAGCCTCGTTCAAAGTAGTACAGAGAATTAATTAAAAGCTATATATATATATATATATATAACAGTATATATGACGGATGTTGGGCTTGGTTTAGGAAACGAGTCCGTCCTCAAAGACACGCATATGAATACGGGATCTGTCCCTTTCGTCCATGTCGATGACGTCTGTCGAGCTCACATATTTCTGGCCGAGAAAGAATCGGCATCGGGCCGGTACATTTGCAGCGCCGTCGACATTGGCGCCGCCGAGATTGTGAAGTTCCTCTCAAACAGATATCCACAGTACTGCAAGGCGTCCATAGAGTAAGAACACTTTGCACAAAAATCAACCCACCCAATTACTAAGATCACGTACCAAATTTTTAAATCGTTAACAACGTGGATCTCTTTCCAATTTGGCTGCAGCTTGGGCGATTTTCCTTCAGAATTCAGAAAAGGTTTGTCTGTGCAGAAACTGATTAATGAAGGCTTTTCTTTCAAGTTCGGGATTGAAGAAATATTTGATGAATCCGTGGATTACTTCAAGGCTAAAGGAATGTTGGAGTAACACGCACTTAATTGGTGTTTGCTGAATAAAGTTGCACATGCAGCAATAGTACTAATTAAATAAGGAAAGAGCTACTCCCATTGGTTATAGTTTCTGATTATATATAGAAAATTATAGTTTAAATTAGGGAGTTGATCAGGGCCACCTGTAATCCATCGGATGAATTGTCCACTTCTTCTAAGCCGCGAGCTAATGCCAGATCATTAGCACTGTATAGATTAAGTTGAGCAATCGGAACAAAAACTTCAAAGCTAGTCATCTGTTTATGCGCGTCTTTTGAAAACAACCATTCACTTACAATTAAGCATTCTTAGAGTTTATCAACTTCTCCATCTGGTCGGTACTTGGTCTTACAGACCCACTTGACACCAACGGACTTCTTCTCAAGAGGAATAGTTTTGAGTTCATATGTTATTCTTCTTAAGTACTGATGCAATCGCATTATCCATTAGTTCAATCCATCCATCATCTTTTGCCACTTCCTCACATGTTTGATGGTCACAAAATGCGAAAAGACCAAAATTGACGATTTGCTCATCAAAAAGGTAAGTATCTTAATTTGTGAATAAGATAGTCTTGGGAACATGTGGGAAAGTTGGTCTACCAAATTAGTTGGCGTTCAATAATTGTTGATTTGTAGAGTTCATTCAACTTTGTTCAGATTAAGCCCGGTTCCATCCCAAAACCACTAGCCAATTTAGGAGGCCTATTGCCAACCTTATAATCCGATATCATCGCTTGACCTTTTACAATGTGGAACTTTTCCCACTTAAACGCTCTCCCTCCCGTCAGAAACATAAAACGGAGGCAGTTTCCTTTTGCAGCTAACAAACCCCAGTTTCCTCTCTTATCGCCTTGTTTCCAAACTTATCCAGGAAATATGATGAAAAGATATAAAACCTAAGATACATGATTTGAAGATATTGATATGGAAATAAAAACTAAAGAAATTAATATACAGGAAATGAAGATATTGATATGGAAATAAAAACTATTGAAATTACAATAATCAAGAAACCAGATGAAAAAAACTACAAAAATTACAATCCACCAGGGATGAAAATTAAATTAGGAAATCGAAGTGTATTTATGTTTGTTCATCAAAGAAAATTCAATTGTTTAGGGTGCTAGAAGAATTGAGCTGCAACACTGTTTGTAACGTAGCTTGAAATTTAAAGGCATGTGTTTATGTAAAACCAACTTTAATTTTTTTTACTGTGCTCACCAATGAGCTTTGTGACTTCATTTTCTCTTGTTTTTTTATTATGTTCTCGGACAAAAAGTTTTTGCTTGTCGTGTTATGTCCGTTTTTTTGTTTGTTATAGGCTTATGGCCAAGTGGCCATCACGCTTTCTCTCTCTTCTACATTGATGTCTATTCCATCACGCTTTATTATTTTCCTTGTGCTTGATAATCCTAAAGTTCTATTGGATGAAATTAAAATTGGTTATTGCAATTTTATAATTATTAGCAGTAGAAACTTGTGTTGGTCGAATTGGTTAAGATTGGATTTAAGCATTTTGGGAAGTATATAAAAAACCGAAACGACCTGGCTGGTGCCACTGGGTTCAACTGGAACCGGGGCTTCGAACGGTCAGTTTGCTTTCAAACACGAAAAAAGGTCATCTGGTTGACTGGCCGGTTTTAACTGTTCAACTGCTAAACCATAAAATGGACCGAACCTTTTGAACCAGTATAGTTATTGTTTTTAGGACTTTTAATAGCTTTTGTCCGTGTTTTAAAAACCGAACCGACCCATCCAGTTTGACTGGGTTCAACCGGAACCGGTGCTCTTGTGGTTCAGTTTGCTTTAAAATCTGTAAGAGGTTGAAAACTGGATGACCCAGCCAGTTTTACCAGTTCAACCGTTGAACCGTCGAACCTCAAAAACCGGTTGAACCGGTCTTGAGTGGATTCTCAAGATTTTTTTAAAATAATTTTGTATTTTGGAAGGATATTTTATTTCCAAAAGTCAATTACATTTGATATTAATGACATACTACTGAGACTTGGTACAACCACAATCGGATTTGATTCCCGGTTCGGTTTTTTAAAACACAGGATTTAAATACATAAAAACGTTCATAAGCATAGTTTAATTGTTAAAAAATTAAAGTTCCAAGAATAGTACAATATTTTAAAAACCGAACCAGTAATCATACCGATGGAGCATCCCATTCTGGTTAAACTGGTTAAACTGGGTTCAACCGATAGTTGAACATGGTATGAGTTGTATCTCATTAAAAAATTTATAAATAGATTTCTATAAGAAAAAAAGGTTTAAAATACAAAAAAAATTAAATGTGCATAAAAGCATCATCTAAAACAAAATATAATGTTTAAATATCAAATATAATTAACTAGACCGGTTCATCACTTTCCTTATTTGGTTCACGTCTAAAGTTAGTTTAAATGGTTTGGGCCAACTGTACTTGGACCTGTTCAACCGGTTCGGTCCGTTTAACGGTTCAATGGTTGAACTTGTAAAACTGGCTGGGTCATCCGGTTTTTAACCTTTTAGGCGTTTTTAAGCAAACCGATCCATTTGAAACCCAAGTTCTAGTTGAACCCGGTCGGCCGGGTCAGCTCGGTTTTTAAAACACTATATAGTACACTTTAGGCTATTTGATAAATATCTACATCATCCCCTCTACCGAGATAACTCGTAAAGTTGAAACCTTAAAGATTTGTTAAATAATTAATTAAGTTTCCAAATTAAGAACGTGCATCTCTCCTTCAATTGTTATTATTATTTTATTTTGAACTCCATTCACAACCCAACTCATAAAGTTGAAAACTTTAAGATTTGTTAAATCATTAATTAATATTAAACGTGAAGCATCTCTCCATTTCCTATTTTATTATTATCTTCTTTTTTTGGGCTAAGAAGCACTCAAACGCAAATCAAGCCGAAGTGAAAAATGAAAGAGAAATGATATCAGCACTTCGAAGTTTTACAGTCTGACATGGAAGTCTTATGTGGCATCCACGCCAGCTGCCTACTTGGCAAAGAGGGAGAGATTAGAGAGGCCAGAGCGGGAGAGGGAGAGAGGCCGGAGCGGGAGAGGGAGAGAGGCCGGAGCGGGAGAGGGAGAGAGGCCGGAGCGGGAGAGGGAGAGAGGCCGGAGCGGGAGCGGGAGAGGGAGAGAGGCCGGAGCGGGAGCGGGAGAGAGGCCGGAGCCGGAGCGGGAGAGAGGCCGGAGCCGGAGCGGGAGAGAGGCCGGAGCGGGAGAGGAGAGAAGCCGGAGTGGGAGAGGAGAGGACGGAGGCGGGAAAGGAGAGGACGGAGCGGGAGAGGAGAGAGGGACGGGCGGGAGAGGAGAGAGGACGGAGGAGAGGAGAGAGGACGGAGGCGGGAGAGGAAGAGGGAGGAGGCCGCGAGCGGAGGGAGAGGAAGGGGAGGCGCCAGAGGCCGCCGAGCGGAGGGAGAGGGAAGGCCGCCCGCCCGCGCGCCTCCCCGCCTTTCCTCTCCCTCAAAATCAGCGGCCTCCGCCCCGCCGCGGCGCGTGAGGGTGGCCGAGGCCGCCTCCGCCCGCCCGCGGCACGTGAGGGAGGCCGCCTCCTCCCGCCGCTGCGCGCGGAGGGAGGCCGAGGCCTCCGCGGCGTGTGATGGAGGCCGAGGCCGCCGCGGCGTGTGAGGGAGGCCGGTCGCCGCCGGCGCGCGCGAGGGAGGCCGAGGCCGCCCGCGGCGCCTCCCCTTCCTCTCACTCCCGCTCGGCGGCCTCCTGGCGGAAAGGGAGGCCGAGGCCGCCCGCCGGCGCCTCCCTTCTTCCTCTCCCTCCCGCTGGGGCGGCCTCCTCCTCTCCCTCCCGCTCGGGCGGCCTCCTCCCTCTCCTCCCGCTCGGCGGCCTCCCTCCCGCTCGGCCTCCTCCTCTCCTCCCTCCCCCTCGCTCGGCGGCCTCTCTCTCTCTCCTCCCGCTCCGGCCTCTCTCCCTCTCCCTCCCGCTCCGGCCTCTCTCCCTCTCCCGCTCCGGCCTCTCTCCCTCTCCCGCTCCGGCCTCTCTCCCTCTCTCCGTCCTTGCCAAATGGGCAGCTGACGTGGATGCCACATAAGACGTCCACGTTAGACTGTAAAGACCGACAGTAAAATGTCGCAGTGCGTATATCACGACTCAAAATGAAAAGAGGGATAAAGCTGTAGGGCCAAGATAGATCTACCTTGCTATCGGCGGGTACACGGGATATGTTAGCCGACCTTCTTACGGGCGCTTGGCAAGGTGTGAGTTTGAAGGGAACTAATTTTCGTACGAGAAGGTGGAGTTCGCAAGAGTTTTTAGTGAGAGAAGCTCAAGCGCCGGGGAGATCAGTTCTATATGTTTAAGGCGCGGGAGACTTAAGGATTATTTAAGAAGGGTTTTCAATCTTTACCTTTTAAGGCGGGAGATATTATAGAGTTAGTGCGGGAGACAAAAAAAATTAGATTTATATTTAAGACGGGTTAGGGTTTTAAAATACAATAAAATGGGCTTTAAATCGATTTTTTTAGTGATGGTTAAGGTAGACCACCCCTAGTAATATGATTACAGATGGTTAATTAAAAACCCGACCCTAGTTATATGCATTAGCTAGTCACCCGCCCCTATTAATATACATTAGTGATGGTTAATTAGTTGCCCGTCCCTAGTAATATACATTAGTGATGGTTAATTAGTTGCCTGTCCCTAGTAATGTACATTAGGGATGGTTAATTAGTTGTCCGCCCCTAGTAATATACATTAGGGATGGTTAAATAGTTGCCCGCCCCTAGTAATATATATTAGAGATGGTTAATTAATCGCCCGCCCTTAATAATATATATTAGAGATGGGTAATTAGTCGTCCGTCCCTAATAATATACATTAGGGGTGGTTGATTAATCCCCAGCGATTTAGAGACGGGTTTGTCTTAACCCGCCTCTAAAGAACTTTTTATAGGGACGGTTATTAGTGAAGCCCGTCTCTGAAAGGCATTTTTCTACTAGTGTACCGTTCTACCATTTAATAAATGGAACGAAAACGAAAATAATTCTTATGTATCCATTCTACCGTTCTACCGTTTACATAAGGGTAGTATAGTAAATTTATTAACGTTTTTTTATTTTTAACTTTCTATTTTTCTTAATTGATTAATTTTCCAATTCCTTTTTATGACAAGTATACTTTCTACACAATGAGAAATCATATAAATATTAAAGAAAAAATTTCTTATATTTTTAAATAAATTTAATTTGTAAAATTAATAAAAATATTTAATAATGATAATATAAACTTTAAAAAATATTTTCCCTCCTATTTTATTTGTATAATTAGTTTTAATTTATAATATTTTTTCTTAACAATTGAGTATAATGAGTAATTGGTTTAGAGTTTTATACATAATAAGGATAGAGAGCAATTTCTTATATGAGTTATGTTAATGATTATAATGACTCATTGGCTTAGAGTTTTGATTTCTTATGAGTTATTTCTTATATGAATTATTTAGTATAATAACTCATTGGCTTAGAGTTTTATGCATAAAAATTGCGAAATAACATATTTGCAATATGAGTTAAATTTCTATTATGTTTTTTACTATGCAATAATATATACTATTCTGTAACATATTGAATATGTGTTTATTAAATCAACCAAATGTCTAAAGAGAGATGTTTTTGTTGAAGGTAATTCATACATGATTGCTAGTATTTTGTATTTTTAAAATGTCTCCATAATGCTTACGCGCGTAGTTTTTAACATATTTATATGTATCTACAAAATGTATCAATTTTCTTAAGGTCCGATACATACATACACACACACACCGAGATATATATATATATATATATGCTGCCTACAAGATAAATGCCGCAACCATTGTGAATTCTGTTTTTGTTTTAAAAGTTACATATTTTTATGCAAGAATTTTTTCTATATCTATTCCACTGAATAAAAAAGACAAAAAAACAACTTCGGTGACCATATTTTAGTATTTTACCCGTGATAGATTTCAACATAAATTCCTAAGATAGGAATCTATAATGTATTTAACTTTTTGACCCGGCTATCCCTACCGAGTCTTACCAGGGTTTATTTTCCATGTTGCCATGTTGGGATTGAGTGAACAGTGCAGATTAACGGGTAGATTTGTCGGTTCAAAATCTTTCAATTTTCAAAACATGTCCAAAACACCCAGTTTAGAGGATCAGTGACTCGCGTGGCACGAGCAACCGAGGCATGGGCTTGTCCGTATCCTCGGCGATTTCCTGAAGCAGTGAAGTTTACGAAAACGCAAGAGACGTAGGCGAAAACGCAAGAGACGAAGGCGAAAATGCAAGAGACGAAGGCGAAAATGCAAGAGACGAAGGCGAAAATGCAAGAGACGAAGGCGAAAATGCAAGAGACGAAGGCGAAAACGCAAGAGACGAAGGCGAAAACGCAAGAGACGAAGGCGAAAATGCAAGAGACGAAGGCGAAAACGCAAGAGACGAAGGCGAAAATGCAAGAGACGAAGGCGAAAACGCAAGAGACGAAGGCGAAAACGCAAGAGACAAAGGCACAAACAGAAGAGACGAAGCCGAAAACGGTAGAGACAAAGGCCAAAAAGGTAGAGACGAAGGCGAAAACGGTTGAGACAATGGCCAAAACGGTAGAGACGAAGGCGAAAACGGTAGAGAAAAAGGCCAAAACGGTAGAGACGAAGGCGAAAACGGTAATCGGGAAAAAACGAGAATAATCCGAGACATAACTAATCGGAAATAATGGGAAACGGAAACGAAATTAATCGAGGGAAAACAGGAGAGACGAAATTGGAACAGACGAAATTTAATTGGGAAAAAACGTAAACGAAAAAACCAATTTCGTTATGTTTAGTACCGTTTACACCCCTAACATCAAGTAGATACATCACGTCATATCATCTTGAAGAGAGACAAATTAGAGAGGAAGGATTAATGCTTTCGTTGTTAAAATTAGATAGTGTCTAGTCATTTCCAGGAATCTATATTACTTTTTAAAATAGAAAATATACTTAAAAAGCTAAAGAAATAAATTGAATGTGATTTACGAATAACGGAATGTGATTCACTAATAACGGAATTAGTACCCAACATCTTCCATGGAGATACAAAAAAGATGAAGGAAAGCTACGGAGAAAAGCCAATTAGAAATTAAAACGTATAGTCAGACAGAGGAGATCGAGACGGGAAACAGTTACTTACGTTAGTAAAAGCCGACGAGAAAAGCTAATAGGAAGGTGGATCAATTATGAAGATGGAGGTTTGGCGTTTGAAACTAATCCATTAGATAAAGGAGGTACATTTTCACAAGAATAATGTTTCGTGCACTTAACCAGTGCCCGACTCGGGCACTGGTTGTCTCACATCATATTAAAATATTATATTTTTCGTATTTCGAGAAATAAAATATTTTAATATGATGTGAGACAACCAGTGCCCGACTCGGGCACTGGTTAAGTGCACGAATCATCACTCTTTTCACAAATGGCATCAGATCATTAAGGAGGTGCATCTTTTACAAATGGCCTCATAAAAAGATGTCAAGGCGGAATCTTCCAAAGCGGTACAAACAAAAGCTAAGTAATCTGCACGAACGTCAAAAGTACAGGAATAAACTAACAATACACTAATTATAAGCTGATTAAACTAAGTTACGTTGACTGGTTTTAAGTATCATCATGTTTCACCTTCTTGCTAACGAAAGACAAGAGGGACATCGAGGAATCAGTACTGGCCGGAGAAGACGAGCAGAGGAAGAAAGGGAGAGTACTCATCGGAGAGAGTTTATATATGGCGGAGAGCAGAGGGAGGAGAGCATGTGTGACCGGCGGCAACGGATACGTGGCATCTCTGCTGGTAAGGCAGTTACTGGACAGAGGATACATAGTCAACGCCACTGTGAGAGACCCAGGTTTGTATTCCAGCCGTCCCTGTTTAATTACTGAAGAAAATACACCAGAAGAAAAAGAGAGATCAGAAGAAGATGTTTTTTTTTCAGATTAAATTTCGGCACAAACCAGAGAGGATGATTCTTAGTTCAGAAGTTTGTGATTATTAAGTTTTTCTGATTGTTGCTATAAATTTAATGCATCTTTATCGGATATCCCAGAAGATTTTCCGTGGTTTGAGTTTGATTTGGATTTGGACAAAATGCAAACCCTTGACAGGCCTAGGTTAATTGACTGGGTTGGGGTTTCTCGAAACTCGGAATCCTTACAATCCCAAAAGTGTTTCCCTCTAATTGAACCCAATTATAATGATTCGTGATACAAAAACAGGTAACCAAGCAAAAATTTCACATCTGCTTGACCTTCCCCACGGTTCCGAACGCCTCAAACTTTTCAAGGCAGACTTGACTATCGAAGGAAGCTTCGAGGATCCCATCAATGGCTGCGACCTCGTGTTTCATGCGGCGACCCCGATCATCTTCGATTCAAAGGATCCGGAGGTAAGAACATGTGTGCAGTGAGACCTGTACATCACACCCAAAAATGGTTTAATTTGTTCAGAAACACTAATTATTGTGGGGATCTTTCTTAATTTGTGATCTATTATTCATGAGAAGAACGACATGATAAACCCAGCCATCCAAGGGACCCTGAACGTCCTGAGAGCCTGTGCCAAAACTAAGACGGTGAAGCGCGTCGTGCTTACATCATCACTGGCTGCTGTTTGTAGAGACCCGATGAAAGAGGAGGGTAGAGTATTAACCGAAGAGAGCTGGAGTAATGTCGAGTTCCTCTTCTCCCAGAAGCCTTTCAATTGGGTATAATATATATCGATCAATAATTCTCAATGACACAGCGATCAATATTAATCGTGTTAATTAATGGCATACATCATCAGCAACTGTTGAGGGAATAATCATCGAGTTTGCTCCGTGAACAGGCATACGGGGTATCTAAAACTCTTGCGGAGAAAGAAGCATGGAAGTTCGCCGCAGAAAACCAAATCGATCTAATCTCAGTCGCCCCTGTTCTCGTAATCGGACCCTCCCTGATCCAGGAGCCTTCTGCCTCTGCCACCCTCGGTTTATCCTTGCTTACGGGTGAGAATCCATCGAAGAAATTATTGGTAGAGAAGAATATCGATTTCGGTAGTACATAATTAAATCAGTAACCCTGTTTTTTTATTTGATTGCAGGCAAAGAAATCTACCTTAAAAGCTTGCAGCAGGCCTCTGGGTCTATCTCTCTCGTTCATGTCGATGATGTTTGCCGCGCACATATATTTCTAGCAGAGAAGGAGTCGGCGTCGGGTAGGTACATTTGCAGCGCCGCTAGCACAACTGTGCCAGAGCTCGCCGAGTTCCTCTCAAACAGATATCCGCAGTACAAACTGCCCACAGAGTAAGTACACTGCATCGAGAGCATAACGCATGACTTGGACACCTGAATCCAATATATAACTTTTTATTAAAATTGAGTGCAGCTTCGGTGATTTTCCCTCAAAGCCCAAATATCCAGTATCTTCAGAGAAACTAATCAAAGAAGGCTTCACTTTCAAGTTCGGGATTAAGGAGATGTATGATGAGTCTGTGGAGTACTTTAAGGCTAAAGGACTGCTTCCAATTATATAAGGATCCCTTTGTTGTTAATTTAGCTAAAGCTATGTTGATAAGAATAAAGGCAGACCTGCGTGTTAGTCTTATAGGCTTCATCCATATATAAATGGCCTCAGGCCCTCGGGAAGGTTGAATCATTGGTGCTTTAATTTTGAAAAACCCTGTAACACTTCAAATGATATGAAATTTCAGTTTCGGGTTAGATAAGAAATTGATGAAAAAACTATAAAGCATGTGAAAGGGAGCACTCGGACGGTCATGCTCCAGTATATGTAGGACAACACTGCTGAGTGATGCCTCAACAAATGGCAACATTATTGAAAGAAAGAAAACAAAGATTTTGTCAAAATGAGAACATGCATGCCTCTTAGGATATTAATTATAACCAGCTGGATTGATTCAAAGAACCTTCAATAACAGGACAAAAGAGATCCTGCACAAAGATTATTATGTAATCCCAAATCCTGAAACAAGAGAAAAGAGACAAGCATGTCTAAAAGACGAGAAAGAGTTAATCAATTAGGGGCAAGAGGTCGGTAAAAAGAAGAAGAAGACGACATTCGTTCCAGAGAATTAAATTAAGTCCTTCTTAAGTAACTGGATTTAAAGATATAAAAAGACCAGAGAATCAGGAATAAGAATCAGTGGACGGAGAGGGAAATCTAGACTGATCTTAGATTGCGTACCGGAGAATCATGACGTCGACGAAAGAGAGAGGAGCGAGGAGGACAGCTTGTGTTACCGGGCTAATGGATACATTGCATCCCTTCAGGTGAAGCAGTTGCTCGACGGAGGTTATATCGTCAACGCTAGAGTGAGAGACCCAGGTTTGAGCCATCTTTGTGTAACATATATTGAAACAAGCACATAGCTCAAGAAATATTGTCGCTTTAAATTAATCACAAATTGATGATTGAACATTATTCCTTCGCTTTCTTAATAACTCTTGAATTCTTGATACAAATATAGGTAACCAGCATACACCATAGAGATTATGAAAAGCAAAAATTGGGGTACAGGGAAACAGTGTTATGCGTTGTCTATGAAGAAAATGTGAAAACAGTCAGTATTTTGAATGCAAAACAATCAGGACCCACATAGTCATTGAGGGATTTATCCTATTGTATGGAACATACATACATCATGGAGAACTACCCCAACGCCACGAAAATGACATTTCTACGGACATTGTTCACCGTGAAGTAACAACTTTTTGCGCATGTTATATTGAGGATATGGATTCAAAGGTTATTAGGCCAGTAAGGTATGAGGAAGGACCTTTAGGGGCTACTCATCCATATTTGCTAACTATTGAAATGGCATACCAGCTCCATCATTTTATATAATTCAACACCCCAGAGACTCAACCATACTTGTTCTAAATTTAATCTATTGTTTTCTCCAAATATGTTTTATTTATAAATAAAACTTATCTTTATGAAACTATTTGAATTATTTGAAGGGAACATAAAGAATACTTGAGAGGGTTACACCCCCAGTGGACCGAGTATCGAATACAGAGATAGCATCATAATCAATTCGTACTGTGGTTTAGAACACCGTTGAGTTTTTACTGTCGTCATAGGAGTGACAGTTTTAGCCAACATCGAATGCCCCTCTTCTGTTGACGTTGTGTTTAATTCTATTGTGTAGGTAACCAATCTGCAGTCAGATGCGGGAGGACATACAGGATTTAATGTACCTTGAACATGGCCCAAATCGCGATGATATGTCATATGAAGCTTATTTTGGCAATGGTTACAAGTTTGAGACAAAGGCCACTGACCAGAATCAAACCACACAAAATAGTGGCATTGCAATTGTGGGGGAGGGGGATGAGATATTTTGTAGTGTTTTGCAATCGGTAATAATAGTTTATATTTGATCATGGACACTTGTACACCTATTTAACTGCAAATAGTTCACTATAAAAAAGGGAACCCGTTGCATCATTGATGGGCTTGACTTCACGTTGGTAACCTCAACAAAACAAGCAAATAAAGACTAACCTTTTATCTATTCAAATGACCCAATTGACCATGTTGGAGTGTTGTCTGCCGTTGGAGACCAAGAGACACCTACGACATCCCCTTAGGTGATGACAACGTAAAGGCTTAAGAAGATGAGGCATTGTTATTGGCACAAGATCCAGGAGTCGGAGATGTAGCAAATTTCAACGATGAAGATGATGTTTTGTGGGTGTGTCATGACCTTGGTAAAGGATTAAGGGTCAATAATGTGGACTTGAATATAATATAGCGTAGGTTTAAACTTAGCACAATACTTATTATGGTCATTTAAATTATATACAGCGACAAGCTGATGATCCGAACTTCATCTTTTTGAAATCTTTCCTCAAGGCGCACCAGGGGAAAGATGGGACATATCTTGATGAAGAAACAACATCATTATGTGTAAGTTATCGGATTCATTACAACAAAATTTCATACCGAGTACGAATTTTAATCAATTTTTGTTTCTTATGCAGGAGGACTTTGTCCGGAGCGCAACTAAACAATAGGTCCACAACTCGGCGGACCCCGCAGATGGACACTTATTATAGATAAGGTTTTTGGGAGCCACCACGGGAGTTATGAGAGAGGACTTGAGACTGGTGCTCAGCTGCGTAGGGGTATGGCTGCAAGGACACCTGAATACTTAGCTCAACAAAAACAACTACAAAAGGAAAAACAAGATAAGGAATTATAGATGGACAAGGTGCAATTGATTCAGGAACAGTTGCAAGAACTTAACCAGTGGCGATCCTCTCTCTAGTCGTCCACAGGTTAGTATTATTTTAAATTATAATTTATTTATAATGTTATATATTTCAAAATAATATCATTAAACTTATGTTAATATGCTTTGGCCTTCAAACCAACATGGGAGCGATCACTCACATAACTGATTTTTATTCTTCGTTGAGTTAAGTTTAACACTGCTTGTATATACTTTTTTACTAGTTTAAAATATTGTATATATTTTTTTACTATTTTAAAATATTGTATATATTATTTTACTAGTTTAAAGTATTGCAGCACGAATTATGTCTTGGTTGTAATATGTTTGATATATATATTTAGTGGGTTTTAATAGTATGTTTACCAGTTCTATTGCACCTTTTAAAAGTTTTGTTAACCATTTCTGTTATATGTTTGTTATGTATAGTAGGTAACATAACAGGTAAATTAAAATATATTAAATTTTTTTAAAATAATTTTTGCCGGTTGTTGAGCTTGCCGTCATAAACGACTGTTACAACTGTTGCCGGTGGAGACTCATACCACCAGCGGTCGAATACGTCGGCCTTGCAATTTCCGCTAACGAAAGAACGTCGACGGCTGAAAGTCGCTGGCGGAGAGAGGCTCCGCTGCCGCCGTATCGTTGTATCAACATCAGCAGAACGTTCCACCGGCGGAATGTCTCTCCGTCGACGGAAATTTGTTCCAGTGATGATTTTCCTCCTCTACTGTTGGCGAAGGAACATTTCCTATCTGGCGGTTGCTTTCGTCGGGGGAACCATTCCGCTCCTAATCCCAACGAGTCCTCAACATCCGCAGGCAGTCTGCCGGCGATTAAATCCCCAACAAATTAAACCGTCAGCAGAATGTGTTTTCTAGTAGTGGTTATAAAATATCTATTCCCCTTATCGAAGAAGTATAGTTGCATGCACCGTCTGTCATTATTGCAAAAAATATGATATTCTAAGACATATGTATGTATTACATACACTTCTATCCACGTCGTTATAAGGGACACTTTTCAAACCATATTTACACATCTAATATTGCCATGTCTTGTTAGTAACTAATCTTGCTAAACATTTGTCACTGGCAGAAATGTATACTCCGCCGACGGCAGGAAAATTTTCCGTCGGCGGGATACCTTTCCTCCAACGGTTGTTTATGTCTCATCAGTGGAATATCGAAGCATCCGACCCAACCACCGGCGGAAGGAAATCCGGTAGTTGGGATGGATTTGGATCGGGTTCATATATGGGTCCTAGGGCCCATATGTAATATTAGGTCCCAATTTGAATTGGGACCTAAGTTCCAAATTGTTTACATGTAACGGGCGCAAGAGTTTTATCTTCCTTCTCCCGCCCTGGATTTCCTTCAACAATTTTGTCGATGTTTCCAGCGCGGGAAACCATACCTCCGGCGTTCCCCCAACATTCTGTCGGAAAAATTTTATTTTTCCTCTTCTCTGTGTCGCTCAAACTCCTCTGGCCGAACACCCATCTTCGACGACACTCGTGGGTTCGAAAACCCAGTTTGTTCCAAGGCTCTCGGACGATTTCCGGCGCTCTCCTGTGTTCTGGCCGCCCTCCCGACGTCGAACTCCTCTGACCTCGTCATCGTCGACGGAAGGCTCTTCCCCCTCGCCGCAGGCAATTTTAATTTGTTTTCGACTCTTCCCCTTTGTCGACCTCCATCTCTAGTTTTTGTTTAAATTTGTCTCTCTGATTTTTCTCTCTAGTTGATTTTTCTCTCTCTACGTTTACTCTAAAATTCTGTTTCAAACATCAATTCTCTCTCTCTCCCACAATCTCTCTTATCCTTCTCTCTCTCTCTCACTTGCTCTCTCTCTCTCTCTGATTTCTCTCTACTCTCGGTTTTCCTCTCCCTTGGTTTTCTCTGATTCTCTCCGTCCCTTTCTCAAATTGTCTTAGAATCTTTTCTGTAATTTTTTCTCTCTGAATTCCTCTCTCTCGGTTTTCTCTCTGATTTCTCTCTCTCAGCTTTCTCTCTACTTATGACACTCTCTAATTCTCTCTCTCTTTCCCTCTCTCTCTGAAAATTGGTTTCACTCTCTTATGTGTTTCTCTTATCTTTCTCTCTCTCTGACTTCCTCACTATCTCTTTGAAAATTATACCAGCTTAAGAGACCATTATTAACTGATGATTACTGGTTATGTTGTACTAACATATATGATCTGTTGATACTTATTGCATAGTTACTAATTTGGATCATCTTGTTGAATAGTTTGCATAAGTTCTCTTTGTGCTAGTATGTGTTCGATGTAATGTGAACAATGATGAATGCTATGTTTCTCTTTAGTTACTGAAGAATGGCAAATATACCCGCTGTCAAAGTAATGCTTCTTTATAATGCATCAATGGTAGTAGTGGTAGCCTATGAGACCCATTTGACTGTCAACTTATGATGCTCCTACAATACGATGATAGTGATAGAAACTCTTTTCTTTTTTTATCATTAATATATGAGTCCTTCTGCCGCAATTTTACTATACTGACCATTTGATTAAATAGGAGATCAGCTTAACAAACTCTCAGTTTTTTCTCTAGTTAAAATTCTCTCGGTCTCACTCTCTCTCTCAAAATCATTTTCACTCTCTAATTAAAGAGTTTGAATCTGTAGGCCTTTCTCTCCCTTTCCCACTCTCTCTGAAAATTGGTTTCACTCTCTTACTTCCTCACTATCTCTCTTGGTTTTCTCTCTCTCTCTCTCTCTCTCTTTCTCTCTCTCAGATTTATGTATTAAAGTATTTGTTCCATAGAGAAAAGAATGTATGCGATATTTTTAATTTTTTAAATGAAGACGAACCCTTCCGATTATTTAATAATTTCTCGGGTTTGTCTTATCTTGTTCTATTATATTTCTCTCTTTCTCTCTGATTTCCTCTCTATCTCTATGTTTTTCTCAGCTTTCTCTCTACTTAAAACACTATTTCTATCTCAGTCAAACTCGTTTTCACTCTCTAATTCTCTCTCCCTCTATCTCTATCTCTCATTGTTTTCTCTAGTTAAAACTCTCTCTAATTCTCTCTATGAATTCCACTGTTTCTCCGTTTTCTCTCTAATTCTCTCTCTCTCGGTTTCTCTCTGAATTAGCATTCATGTCCACATGGCTACAAACCCTAACTGATTTTCTGTATTCTTTATGATCTTGAGGAGCCTAGAGTGTTTGCTTTGCTGTTTTTACAAAATTGAAATTTAGAAAAGCACTAGTTTTTTCCAATTAAACTTTCTCCTTCTTAATCAGTAAAGTCATACATCTTGTCAATTATTATTCTTTCTTTTGGCTTCTTATTCCTTGAGAAGTTTCCATGAATTACTCTCTCTCTCTCTCTCTCTCTCATGCTGAGGTACTGTCGTCCTAGATGCCATTTAAGTGAATTGAAATTCTGGAGTGTTTTTTTCATTTGTAGGAAGGACGGTAGCTAGTCATTGGGGGAGGCTGCATCAAATTCAATAACTTAACTGATTTCGTTATGCATTTATAACTCCTTTCTGGTGCTGTCCAAGTTCTCTAGTTTTTGGTATAGACAGGCAAGCACCTTATCACTTGCTCGTACAAAGAGGTTATTTGATTCAGAAAAACTATTTAATGATTCTTATCATTGATCTTTGTTGCAGTTGATAATTAGATACTGCTGCCTTCAGAGTTTTCATTGGGGGTGTGTTATTTGCACTTCATATAGGTACTCCTTGGTAAGTAATGACTCTTTTTCAATTTGGAATCAGCTTCAAATTATTGGAGTAAGTTTCAAGAGTTCTGCATTATGTTATAGCTCTTAACCAGTAAATGCTTATGTAAATGTATTCAATGGTTGAATCAAATAAGTCCAATGTCTATTGCATTTAAATCTTCAAGTTTGGTTTTGAAGTTTGAGAAGGATGAAAAACGGAAGGATTAACATTTTAGAAGAAGGGTGGTTTCCTTTTTATGGAAGTAAGAGGGAGATAATTTGATGAAGTGAGTTACCTAATTGAGTATTAAATGTCCATTCTTTTCTTTTGTGTAGATTATCTTATATAAATACCATGGATATGGACTATTTCAATGACAAGAGATTGATGTATGAGTACAAGAGAAAGCCAGCCCGGTGTCATCCTAGGTTTGTTGCTAGAGACAATTTTTTTTTATAAATTATGCAAGAGAATGGCTGGGGGTGCAAGGAAATGGTCTTATGCGTTGTCCATGTCGGAAATATGAAAATGGACAGAACCTTGACTGTGAGACGATCAAGACCCACATAGTCCTGGAGGGTTTTTTCCCACTATACAAAAGGTGGTCATACCATGGAGAACAACCTCAAAATCACTCCAACATTTATGTGCGGACTGGCCACAGAGAAGAGATGGCAAGGATGTTGAGTGATGCTTTCATTCAAAATGTGGAAGAAGACAACGTGGAGCATGAAGTTGACGATGAAGAAGAACGTAGATTTCAACAGTTACTAGAAGAGGCGAAGAAACCGCTATATGGAGGATGTGAAAAATACTCCAAATTATCTTTCATGGCGCATTTATTCCAATTAAAGTGTTTGAACAAATGGAGCAACAAATCATTTTCAGATGTTGTCTCCCTTCTTAAAGATGTCCTTTCCCCGAATAATTTGCTTCCACGAAGTTGGTATGAGTCAAAGAAAATGATGACAGACTTGGGATTGAGTTACGAGAAGATCCATGCATATCCGAATGACTGTGTATTATACAGAAATGATTTCAGAGATCTGGATAAGTGTCCAAGATGTGGATCTTCAAGATGGTGTGTCAAAAAAAGTTAAATTGACTTTTCATTTTCAGCCTAGATTACTTAGAATAGACATTAATTACAACGTAAGGCCGATCCTGATGGTTATACCTTCCTGATGGCATACCTCAAATCTCACCAGAGGAAGGATGGGACTTATCCAGATCAAATAATAGTTGAACACTGTGTAAGTTATCGAGTGCTTTATGATATGTGTTGAATGATCATCCTTGATTATTATTTATATTTATCCATCTTGTGCAGGAAGCATTTCATCGACAAGCCCTCGACACTAATGTCGGTACCTCCAAAGATCCCAGAGAAGTGACACCCGTATTGGATACAATGTTTGGGGGCCACAAAGGTAGTTATGAGAGAGGAGATGGAACTGGTGCTCAGCTGCGTAGAGGTGCCTCTTCAAGCTCTCTTAGTTATGTCGCCCTATCTGAACAATTGGAGAGGGAGAGACAACATAATGCGGTGTTGTTCCAGAAGTTAGATGCCATGACCCAATGCATGGAAAAGTTGGAAATGTTGATTGTTACACAATCACAACAAGGTAAGTACTGTTTTCAGTCTTCTGAATTAGTTTAATTGATGAACTGTATGTCTGTGAAGTTGATGTATTAACCTTATGCAGGATCTTTGAACAATGGAGGAAGCGACTAGTCGTGTCATTGAAGATATTGTAATTGTCCATTATGTGTATGTAAACCGCTACATGTAAACTTTTACATTGTGTATATAAACTTTTACATAGTGCATTATGTGCATCATGTGTATTTCATTGTCATCGAAGTTTAGTTGTGGTGTAAATAAGCAGGAAAAAAATAATATAAAAAAACATAATACCAATAAAAAAGGCTTCCCCCGACGGGTGAACCGTCGGCCAAACACTTTTCGCCGACGCACAAAAAGGCAAGCGTCGGGGGATTAAATCCACCGACGCATAATCACCCCTTCCGCCAACGCACAAGGACTCGTCGGCGGAATACATTCCCCCTTCCGCCGACGCACAAAATGCGTTGGGGGAACCAATTCCTCCAATGCACAAGCACGCGTCGGGGGAATCCATTCCACCGACGCGTTATTACGCGGCATCACGGGTCGGGGGAATCCTTTCCGCCGACGCGGCATCACGGGTCGGGGGAATCCTTTCCGCCGACACGGCATCACGCGTCGGGGGAATCCTTTCTGCCGACGCAACACAAAGCGTCGTGGGAAGTCTTTCCACAGACGCATACCAACGTGTCGGGGGAAAGTATTCCCCCGACGCACCACAACGGGTCGGTGGAACCCATTCCGCCGGACCAAGGTTCTTCCATGGCGACTATTTTATCCTTTTCTCATTTAGGAAGATTTGACTTGTAATGTCCAAATTCAATACAAGGAAGTCATATGATATGGGATTAATTTATCCTTTTCCCCCCTTGAGAGCCACAAAATTTTGTCTTTTCACTCTTGTACATATTTATTCCATTTCTTTAATTTCCAGAACTATTGGGCTACGTAGCCTTGTCACTCTTAAGAGACAACCGACACTGTAGGGCTTGTACAATTTCTTCTCCCTCGTCATCTTATCAGCCTAATCGCATATGCTTGCACAGATCGAAATAAATAAAAATTAAAAGTTACCTTACTAAGATCCTAGCTCGAAGTGTTTAATGGAGGTCACTTCAGGTTCAAACATTTTATTGATGATTCTAAGATCCTTCTCTAACAATCTTTGACTGTCAAAAGCTTGTTTGACATTCTTTTTATATGTATCCCGGCACCGTCTTGCACTAATTATAGTCATTCATGAGATGCAAATAATATTAACATATGTGATCTCCATTGCTCAAGCTACCTAGGTTGCCCTTCCTATCAAATTTTGGAGGAACGAATAAGCCATTGGAGTTTTTTTGTCAAAAGCTATTAAATTAAACAACTTTAAATTTTATCTCAATTAAAGATAAACTCTAGCTCCAAATAAATTCTACCGTAATGGTCTTAATGGAATTCATTATGCTTAGTCGCACATTAAGATATGACTTCAAACAATCAATGGTACTGATCATATGAGGATCCTATGTTAATAAATTAAGATACATCTCTATTTGATTAAGACAATTTTATCTTTAAATAAATTGATATAAAATTAGTTAAAGTACATAAAAATGTTCATAAGTATAGTTTACTTGTTAAAATAGTAAAATTTGATGCTCTAGGCGATTTGATAAATATCTACTTCAATTTGATAGATACATCACGTCTTATCATCATGCAGAGAGACAAAGGAAGGATTGCTTGCGTTGTTATAATTTGACAGAGTCTAGTCATTTCCAGGAATATCTATATTCCCTGTTTAATTAGAAATTAGGCTTAAAAGCTAAAGAAATAAATTGACTCGTCAGTTGAATGTGATTCACTAATAAAGGAATTAGTGCCCAACATCTTCCATCCAGATAAAAAACAAAGCTGAAGGAAAGACAACGGAGAAAAGCCAATTAGAAATTAAAATGTAAAGTCAGAGAGAGGAGATCGACACGGGAAAGAGTTAATTCCGTTCGTAAAAGACGACGAGAAAAGCTAACAGGAAGGTGGATCAATTATGAAGTTGGAGGTTTGGCGTTTGAAACTAATCCATTAGATAAAGGAGGTACATCTTTTACAAATGAAAAATGTTATATGCGCTTTACTGTGCATGCACTTTGTGCTCTTCCCCTTCACTGTTGCAGTGGAACCCACGCCAGGCAATGTACAACTGCATCATAAAAGGATCATCATGTTCCACCGTCTTGCTAACGAAAGACAAGAGGGAGATCGAGGAATCAGTACTGGCCGGAGAAGACGAGCAGAGGAAGAAAGGCAGAGTACTCATCGGAGAGAGTTTATATATGGTGGAGAGCAGAGGGCGGAGGGCAGAGGGCGGAGAGCAGAGGAGAGCATGTGTGACCGGCGGCAACGGATACGTGGCATCTATGCTGGTAAGGCAGTTACTGGACAGAGGATACATAGTCAATGCCACTGTGAGAGACCCAGGTTTGTAAATCAGCCTTCCCTATTTAATTACTGAAGAAAATACAACCAGAAGAAAAAGAGAGATCAGAAGAAGATTTTTTTTTTAGATTAAATTTCGGTACAAACCAGAGAGGATGATTCTTAGTTTTGTGATTATTGTAAGACGTGAAAAAAACGGGTTACATGTTATTAATGAGCTAACATACTTATACACATGTTTACAATGGTCAAATGACCAAAATACCCTCGATGGGTGAAATGACCAAAATGCCCCTACTTTACATATTCTAGCATCCCCCCTCAAACTCAAGATGGATCAAAAGAACACATCTGGAGTTTGGAACATAAATATCGAAATCGCGAAGAAGTAAGCGATTTCGTAAATAAATCAGCAATCTGATGTTCAGAGGGTATATACAGTAGTGTGAGAGTACCAGAAACACAATGATGGCGAATGAAATGGCAATCAACCTCAATATGTTTGGTTCTCTCATGAAAGACATCATTGTGAGCAATCTGAAGAGCACTCTTATTGTCACAATGAAATGGAGTAGCAGAATCCAAAGAGACACCCATATCCTGAAGTAACCAACGTAGCCAGACGAGCTCAGAGGTTGTGTCAGCAAGAGCCCGATATTCAGCCTCAGTACTAGAACGAGAAACAGTAGTTTATTTCTTGCTGCGCCAAGAAATCAAAGAGTCGCCTAAGAAGAGGGAATAACCGGTAGTAGAACGACGATCAGTGACATCACCGGCCCAATCAGCATCAGAATAGGCAGACAAAGTAAGAGACGAAGTAGACGAGAACAACAAACTCCTATACAGACTGCCCCGAACATAGTGTAGAATGCGCAACACGGCAGCATAATGAATAGTCTGAGGAGCAGACATGAACTGGCTGACAACATGAACTGCATAACTGATATCAGGGCGAGTAGTCGTTAAATAAATCAAGCCACCTACAAGTTGTCGATAGAGGGTAGCATCATAGAGTAGCTCGCCATTTGTGCCTCTCAGCTTAACATTAAGCTCCAGGGGAGTATCATAGGTCTTGTTATCTGAAAGACCGGCCCGAATAAGTAAATCAGAAGCATACTTCACCTGTGAGAGTCCATAACCATCGGAGTGGAAGAATCTCTAAACCAAGAAAATACCGTAACCGTCCCAGATCCTTCATCTCAAAACAAGAGGAGAGATGGTTCTTAAGAGCTGAGATTCCCTGCAGATCATCGCCTGTAATAACTATATCATCAACATATAACAAGAGTAACACTATACCCCGAGAAGTCTGACGAATGAACAGTGCAGAATCATGAGAACTCTGACGATAACCGTACTGCACTATTTTCGAACAGAAAGTCGAAAACCAAGCACGAGGCGCTTGTTTCAAGCCATACAGGGCACGACGTAGTTTACAAACTTGCCCAGATTGATGTTGAAATCCTGGTGGGGGCAACATATAAACGTCTTCAGACAAAGCACCATTCAAAAAAGCGTTTTTCAGATCCATCTGAAACAAATCCCAATGACGAACAGAAGCATTAGCAATTAAGAGACGAACAGATGTCAGCTGAGCAACAGGAGCAAATGTCTCTTCATAATCAATACCATACTCCTGTGTATAACCCTTCGCCACTAGGCGAGCTTTATAACGATCAATAGAACCATCTGCCTTTGTTTTAACTTTATAAACCCACTTACAACCAATAGTAGCCTTACCAGGAGGAAGAGTAACAAGATCCCATGTACGAGCCTTGGCCAAAGCTTGTAATTCCTCACTCATAGCATGCTGCCAAAGAGGGTCAGAAGAAGCTTCGCGATAGGAAGAAGATTCATGAATAGAAACGTACCGAGGTTGATCCGGACACTGACGAGTACGAGACGGATACCGAGGTTGATCCGCAGGGGAGGAGTCCACCGGCAAACTAGGGGGCAAAGCAGAAGACGAAGGCAGGTCGACAGAGGGCACAGGAGCATCAGTGGGAGAAGGCGCAGGGGACAGAGACGTGTCAGCTGGTGAACCTGAAACAGAATCAGATAAAGAAGATACAGAGGACAAGTCATCCAGAAAAAGATCAAAGATAACAGGAGGAGAAAGATCAGACTGTGATTTCTGAGAAGGTAAAGAGTAGAACGGTAATTTTTCCCAAAAAATAACATGGCGAGAAATACGCAACTTGTTACTTTGTGTAACATAATACCGAAAACCTTTCTGCTCAATACCGTAGCCCAAAAATATACACATAGCAGATTTAGCAGATAACTTATCACGTTCACGCATAGGAAGTAAAACAAAACACGTGCAACCAAAAACACGAAGGGCCGAGTAATCAGGAGACAAACTATAGAGGCGATGAAAAGGTGTAGAACCTTTCAACGCGACCGAAGGCAACCGATTGATAAGATAAACAGAGGTCAAAACCGCTTCACCCCAGAATTGTTTTGGAACTGAAGATGACAAAAGATGAGTGCGAGCAGTTTCAAAAATATGTCTATGTTTTCTCTCAGCGACACCATTTTGTTGCGGAGTATACGGACAAGAAAGTTGTTGCAAAGAACCATGTGACTTAAGCAACATACGAAACTTATGAGAGATAAATTCCCCCCCGAAATCAGAACGAAAAACTTTAATAGATTTAGAAAACTATGTGTGAATCATGGTGGAGAATTCAACATAAGTGTCGTAAAACGCAGAACGAGTCCGTAACAAATAAATCCAAACAAATCGGCAGTAATCATCAACAAACACAACATAGTAGCAAGAACCGCCCATAGAAGGAACCACAAACGGCCCCCAAATATCAGAATGAATAATATCAAAAGGAGCTAAGGAATGCACAAAGCTAGGATTAAAGGGTAAAGCAGTATGCTTGCCAAGTTTACAACTAATACAATGTAATAATTCAGAGGAAACATTCCCTAACTGGCCTGTATTAATCAATTTACGAAGAGTAGATGAAGATACATGGCCCAATCGATTATGCCAAAGTGAAAAATCTGAATTATGATAAGCACTCAAACTACTATGCATGGAAGAAGCAACACCAAACGGAAGATTCAATACATCCATTTCAAACAAACGCCCAACTTTACGGCCTGTCCCAAGAACCTTCCCCGTTGACGGATCTTGTACCTGACATCCAGAAGAGGAAAATAATACATGAAATCCAAGATCACACAATTGACCAACAGATAACAAATTCATAGACAAGCGGGGAACAAAGAGAACATCGGAAAAACAAAGACCAGAAGGAGTACGAACAGAACCAGTATATTCCACAAGAAGTTTGGAACCATCAGTAGTGTATATGGGAGAAGAAGAACCAGAAGAAGTAGAGACAAAAACAGAGGAATCAAAAGTCATATGATTGGTCGCACCAGAATCAATTATCCACGAAGTATTACCTCGAGTGACAGACAAGGAAGAAGCTGAGGAAGTACCATGACCAAGGCCCGCAATGGCTTTGTTAATCATCTCCTGGATATCCACAGTAGTCAGCGTAGGAGTCGGAAGCAGAGCGGTGCTAGAGGAATAATCAGAAGAGGCAGAAACAGCTGTAGTACGGCGTGTAGACGGAGGATGTGGAGGCTTCTTGATTTTGGGACAACTAAACTTCATATGCCCATACTCCCTGCAGTAATTACTGCTTACCTGAGTCATGTCACGAGAGGTGCTGTTCCGGTTGTCCATAAAGGAAGAAGGTCGTCGAGACGTAGCAAGAACAGTGTCAATATCGCGGACTGAAGAACCCAAAGGACTGCCAGTAAGACGACGTGTCTCCTCTGCTATTAACTCAGATATAGCACCATCGATGAAGGCAAAGGACTGCGGTGGAACATAGATGATCAAATGGACTCAAAATCATCACGAAGTGCCATTAAGAACTGCACCAAGTGTATCCTCTCAACATGTCTACGAAAAACCTCTATATCGGCAGTGCAAACAAATTGCGGATCCATGGCAGCTAACTGATCCCACAATAAAGACATCTGACTGTAAAAATCAGAGATCGATTGACCGGGAGCTTGCTTGAGAGACCGAATATCCATCTGAAGTTTATACTGTTCAGCAAAATTATTGCCTTTATAGCGAGTTTCCAAAAATAACTAAGCATCTCTAGCATTATCAAATTTACCAACTTCCAGGCTAAGAGAAGAGGACGAAACAGCATTGGCCAGCCATGTAATAGTCCGAGAATTATTAATATCCCACTCTTCAATAGTTTTAGATGTAGAATCAGCAGTCAATTGACAATCGCCGGTAACGTAATTCCATAAATTTCGTCCTTTCAAAAAATTGTGCATAAGGGATGCCCAATGAACATAATTATTCCTATCTAACTTAACAGGCACATGCGAAATATGATCACTAGACGAAGACATGGTGAATAAGTAGCAGATCCTCAATCACAAAGCAAAGCAGGTTCAAATGGCAAAGAAAGAATACCCAAAAGAACCTGATCTAGAATGGGCCTGGGCTGAGTCGGGCTGAGTTGGGCTGAGCTGTTCCGGTCTGCCCTGGTTCGGTCTGATCGGGTCTGGTTCGGTCGGGTCGGACCCGGTTCGGTCTGGCGGATCCGGTTTGGGCGTTCGGATCCGGTTCGAGCGGGTGATACTCTAACTAGGGTTTTATCACCCCGTGAGGTAGCGCCGCCGGCCAGAAAAAATTGCCGCGCGGGACGACGGCGGCGACCCGAGACGACGACGGAGGCGGCGGCGACCCGAGACGACGACGGAGGCGGCGGTGACGACGGTGCGGGACGACGACGACGTCGGGAGGACTGCTTCGAGAGGCCGGCGAGGTCGGGAAGACGGCGACGCGGCGAGGTCGGGAAGACGGCGACGCGGCGAGGTCGGGAAGACGGCGACTGCGTCGGGAGCACGGCGACGCTGCGAGAGGGCGGCAGGAGCACGACGATGCTGCGGGACGGCGGCGACGCAGCGGCTGAGGACGACGAAGGTGCGACAACAAAAATGGCGGAACAGGGGCAGAAGACAAAAAAAAAAAAAAAAACCCCCTCTCTTGGCGTGCATCAAATCAGACTTCCAAAAACCAAATCAAAGCTTCGATCTGAGAATCAGAGGCAAAAGCGAACCTTTTGACAAGCTTCGGAGCCAAATAGGTGCTGAATCGACAGAGATCGGCGTCGGAAGAACCCAAAAAACCAGGTTGAAACCCTAGCTCGGAGATGGGGAAGAAGACGAGTCGGACAAGTTGACTCAATCAGCTCGTCCGAGTTGAACCCGAATTGCACCCCTTCAAACTGATTCGCACCGAGTTAAAATCGAGTCAAACTGAGTCGGCTCTGTTACCATGTAAGACGTGACAAAAACGGGTTACATGTTATTAATGAGCTAACATACTAATACACATGTTTACAATGGTCAAATGACCAAAATACCCTCGATGGGTGAAATGACCAAAATGCCCCTACTTTACATATTCTATCAATTATTAAGTTTTTCTGATTGTTCCTATCAATTTAATGCATCTTTACCGGATATCCAAGAAGATTTTCCGTGGTTTGAGTTTGATTTGGATTTGGACAAAATGCAAACCCTTGACAGGCCTAGGTTAATTGACTGCGTTGGGGTTTTCCTCTAATTGAATTCAATTATCATGATTCTTGACCTTCCCCACCGTTCCGAACGCCTCAAACTTTTCAAGGCAGACTTGACCATCGAAGGAAGCTTCGACGATCCCAACAATGGCTGTGACCTCGTATTTCATGCAGCGACCCCCATCAAATACGATTCGAAGGATCCGGAGGTAAGAACATGTGTACAGTGAGTCCTGTACATCACCCCCAAAAATGGTTTAACTAATTATTGTGGGACCATGAACGTCCTAGGAGCCTGTGATGAATGTGCTAAGAGCCTGTACATCACCGGCTGCTGTTTGTAGAGACCCGATGAAAGAGGAGGGTAGAGTCTTAACCGAAGAGTGCTGGAGTAACGTCGAGTTCCTCTTCTCCCAGACACAGCGATCAATATTAATCGTGTTAATTAATGGCATACATCATCAGCAACTGTTGAGGGAATAATCATGGAGTTTGATCCGTGAACAGGAATACGGGGTATCTAATCTCAGCCGCCCCTGTTCTCGTAATCGGACCCTCCCTGACCCAGGAGCCTTCTGCCTCTGCCACCCTCGGTTTATCCTTGCTTGCGGATGAAAATCCATCGAAGAAATTATTGGTAGAGAAGAATTTCGATTTCGGTGGTACATAATTAAATCAGTAACCCTGTTTTTTTATTTGATTGCAGGCAAAAAAATCTACCTTAAAAGCTTGCAGCAGACCTCTGGGTCTATCTCTCTCGTTCATGTCGATGATGTTTGCCGCGCACACATATTTCTAGCAGAGGAGGAGTTGGCGTCCGGTAGGTACATTTGCAGCGCCCGTAGCACAACTGTGCAAGAGCTCGCCGAGTTCCTCTCAAACAGATATCTTCAGTACAAAGTACCCACAGAGTAAGTACACTGCATCGAGAGCATTTCTTATGTCTTCACTACAGAAGACCAACTGAAGCTGAGCACAGGTCCAGTTTCTCTTTGGCTACTGTCTTGGCCATCATATCGGCTGTGTTTTTCGTACCTTGAATTTTTTCACGATTCAACACTCCATCCTCTAAGAGTGATCCGATGAAATGATGTTGGACGTCAATATGTTTCGTCCTCGAATGAAATACCGAATTCTTTGCCAGATGTATCGCACTCTGACTATCACTATGCAAAATATTTTTCTCCTGGTCGCAACCCAAATTCTGCTAATAAACCTTGTAACCAGAACATTTCTTTTCTACCTTCAGTTACTGCCACGTACTTAGCTTTTGTAGTTGATAACACAACAATCTTTTGTATCTGCAAAATCTAACTAACTGCAGTAGCACCAACTGTAAAGGAATAAGTGGTAGTACTCCTCTTGCGATCTACCTCACTAGTAAAATTTGCGTCTACGAAACCTCGTAGTGTTATGTCGCCTCGTCGAAAACATAAACATTTCTCAGTAGTTCGCTGTAGATATCTCAATATCCACTTTACTGCTTCCCAATGTTGCTTTCTTGGATTTGCCATAAATCTGCTAACAGCTCCCACTGCATGAGCAATATCTGCTCTCGTACAAACCATGGCATACATCAAACTTCCAATGGCTGAGGCGTATGGAATTTTAGGCATGAAGTGTTTCCCCTCCTCGGTCTTAGGAGACTGGTCCTTTGATAAACGGAAGTGATTTGCTAATGGCGTGCTGACAAGTTTTGTAGCACTCATGTTGAACCTTTGAAGAACTTGATTAATATACTTACATAGTGACAACTGCAAAACACCATTTTGGTTGTCTTGACAAATTCTCATCCCTAGAATTTGTTTTGCTACACCTAAGTCTACCATTTTGAATTTTGTTGATAATTGCTTTTTCAACTTCTTAATCTCGTGTCCGATTCAGGTACTAACATGTCATCGACAAAAAGTACCAAAATGATATAGCTGGACTCAAGTCGTCTGAAGTAACAGCAATGGTCAGCATTACACCTCGTGTAGCCATTGTTCTGCATAAATCCGTCAAACTTCTTGTACCACTGTCTTGGGGCTTTCTTTAAGCCGTACAAGCTCTTCTTCAATTTGCACACCAGTTTCTCCTTTTCTTTCACTAAGAGAAGCTTCTAGTTGCTGCATATATATTTCCTCCTCTAAGTCACCATGGAGGAAGACAGTTTTTACATCTAACTGCTCCAAGTGCAAGCGCCTCTACTGCAACAATGCTCAACACTGATAGAATAGTTGTCAGCTTCACAACTGGCGAAAAAAATCTCTGTATAGTCAATTCCTTCTTTCTGCTGAAAACCTTTGATTAACAATCTCGGCTTGTATCTCTTTGAACCATCAAGTTCGTTTTTTATTCTGTACACCCATTAATTGTGGAGTGTTTTCTACCCTTTGGGCAACACAGCTAGCTCCCATGTCCTGCTTCAGATAATAGACTTTATCCTCGTCTTTCATAGAAATCTCCCACCTGACATGCCTCATCATAGCATTCAGGTTTACCGGTGTCGGACAATAACATGTAATTCAAGTATTTCCTGTTTGGAACATGTGGTGGGTTTGACCTACTTAAAATAGGAGTTGGAGCAACAGGTTGAGGTGAATTAACCTCCATGGCTAGCTCCTCTGCCTGCAAACTCTCATCTGTTTGCTTCGACGTACTATATTTAGGAGTATCATTCGGAATGACGTATGTTGGATCATCGTCTATTGTGTCGTTGGACTGCTTTGCATTTCTGTCCTTGTACTTCACCCTTTAACTGAATATGACAACCCGACTTTTAATGACCTTTTTGTTTTGGTCATCACAAAAACAGTATCTGAATCATCTCTACCAAATCAAATGAAAGTACACTTTAGTGATTTGGAGTCTAAGTTACTCCTGGCATTATCACTAATGTGTACATATACGACACAACTGAATATTTTCCAATGAGAAAGTATCACTTCTTTTCTACTCCAAACTTCTTCCGGTATCCTATACTCCAATCATACAGACGGTTCATGATTTATTAAGTACGCCGCCGTAATTAACAGCTTCTGCCCAAAATTGCTTTGGCCGGCCTGCGTGTGTCCTCATACTTCTGGCCCTTTCTGTCAATGTTCTGTTCATGCGTTCTGCAACTCCATTTTGTTTTGGTGTTCCTGGCAACGTTCTCTACAACTTGATTCCGTATAGGTAACAAAATTTTTGGAATGCCATGTCTTCATATTCTCCACCTTTGTCGGATCTCAACCTTTTTACTCGTTTTCCAGTTTCATTCTCCACCATAGCTTTCCACCTCTTGAACACGTCGAACACTTCTGATTTCTGTCTCAAGAAGTAAACCCACACTTTTCTCGAGGGGTCATCAATGAAAGTCACAAAGTATGACTTTCTGCCAATCGAAGAATCTGCAGCTGGACCACAGACATCTGTGTGAACAAGTTCAAGCTTCTCCTTCATCGGAGTTCTGCCACTTGTAATGAAACTTGCCCGTTCTTGCTTCCCGAAAATACAACTTTCACAAAAGTCAATTTCAATAGACTGAAGCCTCAGTAGTTTCCCTTTTGAATGCATGTACTTGAGCTCTTTCTTGCTCATGTGCCCAAGTCTTTGGTGCCACAAGTTCGCGTCTTTACTATATGCAACTGTGATTGTCACACATGCATTTGCCGTCGTATATAGGGTACCACTATCTTTGCCACGTGCTATTATCATGGCACCTTTAGTGATTTTCCAATAATCTCCTGAGATGTATGTGTCATAACCTTCTCTCGACAATTGTTTGACGGAGACCAAATTTTTGCTCAACTCTGGAATATATCTCACATCCTTCAATTTCCAGGCAGATCCATTGAGATTGATTTGTACTTCTGCAATGCCCACCACGCTGCAAAGATGATCATCTCCGAGATACACTTCTCTATAGTTTTCCAACACGTCCTTCAATGAGGTGACAAATCAATTAAAAACGGTTGAAGTCACTTTTAGTGATGAAGTTCAAGCCTTGTTGATTCTCGGACAGTTGCTCGAGAGTTGGAATGGCACAGTCATAGCCATTACCAGCTCGGCCGGCATGTCCAAATTGAAGTTGGATGACGTCGTGAGCATGATCTTAACTGAAGAGATCCGAAGACAGTCAGATGTAGCTTCTACTTCTGGCACCGCTCTCAACGTAGATAGCAGAGGCAGAAGTTCAGTTAGAGGGAATGGTCGTGGATGGAGCAAGTCGAGCAACGACAGACTGAAATCCACAAACCACAGAAATCCCAACAAGTCAAAGCATGTTGAATGTTGGAATTGTGGTCAAGCTGGACGCTACAAAAATCAGTGTAAGGCACCTCAAAGGGAAATGAAGAATAAGACCGAGGTCAATATAGTGACCAAAGAAGCATGTGATGTTTTAATTTGCTCCATGGAGAAGAAGGACGTTTTTTGGGTAATAGACTCTGGAGCATCTTTCCATGCCACCGCAAATCGACACTACTTTGTAAACAACGTGTCGGAAAACTATAGAGAAGTGTATCTCGGAGATGATCATCCTTGCAGCGTGGTGGGCATTGGAGAAGTACAAATAATCTCTATGGATCTGCCTAGAAATTGAAGGACGTGAGACATATTCCAGAGTTGAGAAAAAATTGATCTCTATCAAACAATTGACGAGAGAAGGTTATGACACACTTCTCATGTGATTTTTGGAAAATCACTAAGGGTGCCAAGATAATAGCATGTGGCAAGGATAGTGATACCCTATATACGACGGCAAATGCATGTGTGACAATCACAGTTGCAAATGGGAAAGACGTGAACTTGTGGCACCAAAGACTTGGGCACATGAGCCAGAAAGAGCTCAAGTATTCCAAAGGGAAACTACTGGGGCTTCAGTCTATTGAAATTGTCTTTTGTGAAAGTTGTATTTTCGGGAAGCAAGAACGGGCAAGTTTCATTACAAATGGCAGAACTCCGAAGAAGGAGAAACTTGAACTTGTTCACACAGATGTCTGTGGTCCAGCGGCAGTTTCATCGATTGGCAGAAAGTCATACTTTGTGACATTCATTGATGACCACTCGAGAAAAGTGTGCGTCTATTTCTTGAGACAAAAATCAGAAGTGTTCGACGTGTTCAAGAGGTGTAAAGCTGTGGTGGAGAATGAAACTGGCAAACGAGTAAAAAGGTTGAGATCCGACAATGGTGGAGAATATGAAGACATGGCGTTCAAGAAATTTTGTTACCTATACGGTATCAAGTTGGAAAGAACGTTGCCAGGAACACCAAAACAAAATGGAGTTGCAGAACACATGAACAGAACATTGACAGAAAGGGCCAGAAGTATGAGGATACACGCAGGCCGGCCAAAGCAATTTTGGGCAAAAGCTGTTATCACGGCGGCGTACTTAATTAATCATGGACCGTCGATACAATTGGAATACAGGATATCGGAAGAAGTTTGGAGTGGAAAAGAAGTGATACTTTCTCATTTGAAAGTATTCGGTTGTGTCACATATGTACACAGTAGTGATAATGGCAGGAGTAAGTTAGACTCCAAATCACTGAAGTATACTTTTATTTGATATGGTGGAGATTTGTTCAGATACCGTTTTCGGGATGACCAAAACAAAAAGGTCATTAAAAGTCGGGATGTCATATTGAATTAATGGGTTATGTACAAGGATAGATATGCAATGTTGTCCAACGACACAATAAACGATGATCCAACATATGTCGTTCTAGATGATACTCCAGAATACAGTACGTCGAAGCAAACAGATAAGAGTTAAAGGAAGTGGAGCCAGTCACGGAGGTTAATTCACCACAAGCTCCTGCTCCGACCCCTATTCTAAGAAGGTCAAGCCGACCACATTTTCTAAACAGGAAATACATGAATTACATGTTATTGAACGACGTCGGTGAACCTGAATGCTATGATGAGGCATGTCAGGTGGGAGATTCTGTCAAGTGGGAGATTTTTATGAAAGACGAGATAAAGTCTCTTATCTGAAGCAAGACATAGGAGCTAGTTGTGTTGCCCAAACGAACTTGATGTTCAAAGAGATACAAGCCGAGATTGTTAATCAAAGGTTTCCAGCAGAAAGAAGGAATTGACTATACAGAGATTTTTTTGCCCAGTTGTGAAGCTGACAACAATTCTATCAGTGTTGAGCATTGTTGTAGTAGAGGCGCTTGCACTTGGAGCAGTTAGATGTAAAAACTGTCTTCCTCCATGGTGACTTAGAGGAGGAAATATATATGCAGCAACCAGAAGCTTCTCTTAGTGAAAGGAAAGGAAAAACTGGTGTGCAAATTGAAGAAGAGCTTGTACGGCTTAAAGAAAACCCCAAGACAGTGGTACAAGAAGTTTGACGGATTTATGCAGAACAATGGCTACACGAGGTGTAATGCTGACCATTGCTGTTACTTCAGACGACTCGAGTCCAGCTATATCATTTTGGTACTTTTTGTCGATGACATGTTAGTACCCGAATCAGACATAGACGAGATTAAGAAGTTGAAAAAGCAATTATCAACAAAATTCAAAATGGTAGACTTAGGTGTAGCAAAACAAATTCTAGGGATGAGAATTTGTCAAGACAACCAAAATGGTGTTTTGCAGTTGTCACAGTGTAAGTTTATTAATCAATTTGTTCAAAGGTTCAACATGAGCACTGTAAAACCTGTCAACACGCCATTAGCAAATCACTTCCGTTTATCAAAGGACCAGTCTCCTAAGACCGAGGAGGAGAAACACTGCATGGCTAAAATTCCATACGCATCAGCCATTGGAAGTTTGATGTATGCCATGGTTTGTAGGAGACCAAATATTGCTCATGCAGTGGGAGTTGTGAGCAGATTTATGGCAAATCCAAGAAAGCAGCATTGGGAAGCAGTAAAGTGGATATTGAGATATCTACAGGGAACTACTGAGAAATGTTTATGTTTTCGACGAGGCGACATAACACTACTAGGTTTCGTAGACGCAGATTTTGCTGGTGAGGTAGATCGCTGGAGGAGTACTACCACTTATTCCTTTACAGTTGGTGCTACTGCAGTTAGTTGGATTTTGCAGATACAGAAGATTGGTGTGTTATCAACTACAGAAGCAGAGCACATGGCAATAACTGAAGCCAGAAAATAAATGATCTTGTTACAAGGTTAATTAGCAGAATTTGGGTTGCGACCAGGAGAAGAATATTCTGCATAGTGATAGTCAGAGTGCGATACATTTGGCAAAGAATTCGGTTTTTAATTCGAGGACGAAACATATTGGCGTCTGTTATGATTTCATCAGTTCACTCTTGGAGGATGGAGTGTTGAATCGTGAAAAAATTGAAAGTACGAAAAACCCAGCCGACATGATGACCAAGATAGTAGCCAAAGAGAAACTGGAGCTGTGCTCAGCTTCAGTTGGTCTTCTGCAGTGAAGACATAAGAAGATGCCCACACCAGATTCCACTATAATGAAGATTATTGTATTTGTCTCCAAGTGGGAGATTGTTAAAGATGGAGGCAAATCCATATAGTTTATTTATTGGGTGGGCCCATAATAATAAGTGAGATTCCCACCCACTTATTTAAACAAAGAGAACCCCTTTATGAATTCTTTAGAGAGATGCCTCATTTAATTCCACAAGGGGGGGCGCCTGCCACATTTGAACACAGGGTTTAGAGGGTGGGCGCCGATTGAATAAAATAAACGTTGGTATTATTTTATTCATGTAGGCCTCCTCTAAATAGGATCCTTCGACTTCTGAAAATAGAACCAAGAGAGAAAATCACAATGTGTTAGAGCTACAGTGTAGAATCTATACATGAGATAGAAAATTGAGTAGAGTGTTGAAGCCTCTGTGTTGGCACAAATTACAGTGTAGTATTTTGGGAATTAGTTTCTCGTACCTTGATTTAGTTTCTTTGAAGATGCTGGATAGTTGGGCTTTGAGGGAAAAGAGATTCCCCAAAAAGATTATTATGTAATCCCAAATCCTGAAGCATGAGACAAGCAAGTCTAAAAGACGAGAAAGAGTTTATCAATTAGGTGCAGGAGGTTGGTAAAATGAAGAAGAAGACATCATTCGTTCTAGAGAACTATATTAAACCCTTCTTAAGTAACTGGATTTAAAGATATAAAAAGACCAGAGATTCAGGAATAAGAATCAGTGGACGGAGAGGGAAATCTAGACTGATCTTAAATTGCGTACTGGAGATATAAAAAGACAGCTTGCATTACCGGCGCTAATGGATACATTGGATCCCTTCTGCTGAAGCAGTTGCTCGACGGAGGTTACATCGACAACGCAGCAGTGAGAGACCAGGTTTGACCCGTCGCCATCGTTGTGTAATATATATTGAAACAAGCACATAGCTCAAGAAATATTGACGGTTTAAATTAATCACAAATTAATGATCGAACAATATTCCTTCACTTTCTTAATATCTCTTGAATTCTTGATACAAATACAGTTAACCTGCATACATCATGGAGATTATGAAAAACAGCAATTGGGGTACAGGGAAAAGGTATTATACGTTCCCCATGTTGGAAAGGGAAAACAATCAATGTTTTGAATGCAAAACAATCAAGACCCACATAGTCATTGAGGGATTTGTCCTAATGTATGGAGCCAGCATACATCATGGAGAACTACCCCAATGTAACGAAAATGACATTTCTACGGACATTGGTCACCGTGAAGTGACAACTTTTTATGCACGTTATATCGAGGGGTTGGAGTCAAAGGTTATTACGCGTACCAGCTCCATCGTTTTCTATTATTCAATACCCCGGAGACTCAGCCGTACCTGTTGTAAATTTAATCTATTGTTTTCTCCAAATATTTTTTATTTATTAATAAAACTTGTCATTATGAAAACCATTTGAATTATTTGAAGGGAACATAAAGACTACTTTAGAGGGTTACACCCCCAAAGGACCGAGTATCGAATATAGACATAACAATAGAATCAATTCGTACTAATGTTAATAAACACGGGTGAGTTTTTACCCTCATCATAGGAGTGACAGTTTTAGCCAACATCGAATGTCCCACTTCTATTGACATTGTGTTTAATTCTATTGTGTAGGTAACCAATCTGTCGTCAAATTGGGAGGACATACCAGATTTAATGTACCTTACACGTGGCCTAAATCGCGATGCTATGTCATATCAAACTTATTTTGGCAATGTGGACTCGAATATAATGTAACGTAGGTTTACATAATTAATAATTGTAAATTTATGTAATAGTTCATTTAAAATTTTCCCATCAAGGTGATAGTCCTCAATCTTTTTATTTTGCATGATAATTATGCCACCGAAGGGGGAGTTCATGTTAGTAAGGCACAAGCGCAATCGGGCGACGACATCGGCCCGGGATCCACCCTCTCCATCGGGGTTGACTCCAACAGTCCCCCTCTCCATCTTGTTTGACTCCAGCAGCCCCTTCTCCATTAGGGCTGACTCCAGCAGCCCGGGATCCAGCTACGTCTTCATCAGACTCTGTTTCTAGAGGTACTAGCATATTCTTTAATTTTATTTCCAAATGGTTGTTTTGTTTGTAGTTTGTGCAATTTTACCGTATTTAATTTGAGTTTAATTCATTTTACAGAATTCTATGTGTAAATTTAGAGAGTTTTTAACAATCCCGTGAGAGTTGCAATTTAGGTACATTTTGATTGATATGGCTTAATGAAATGTGATGTTAATGTTGACTGAGTGTGCATTTGTTGTAGGCCATATCCCAATGGAACACATGGAGACTCATACGCCAGATTGAGTAATTGATGGCATTGACCCTTCGCACAGGAACCACACGTCAAACGTAAGGTCAGAGCAACTTCATTCATGCCTGAGAAAAAGGTAACCATTGTAATCAATGATGGACAGATGGTCTCTGAGGCGCTGCATGACCAGTCCTACGTCATGGGAACACAAGTTCGATCTCAACTGCATTTCCCACTAGATTTGCAGTGGTGTGACCTCCCACACCATGCATTGAGAGTCTGGTTTAGAGAAATCAACGTAAGACACAGAACAAGATGATTGTTCTTGTTATGGTGATAAGTACTAACCAATTTATGTTTTCTTTGCAGCAAAAATACAAGTTCGTTAATGACAAGGATGAGCCTGTGACATAAGGCGTGGCGATGAAAGCAATTCAACCGGTTATTCAGAAAATCATACGAGACAACCGTACGTTGTATAAGAACCAGTACTATGATGGCAAGACAAAAGAGCAGCGCCTACACTGTCACATCCTATCTATGCATTAAGAAAACTAGATATTCCTATTTGAATACTGGGATGAGGTAACCATTGTAATCAATGATGGACAGATGGTCCCTGAGGCGCAGCATGACCTGTCCTATGTCATGGGAACACAAATTCGGTCTCAACTGTATTTCCTACTACATTTGCAGTGGTGTGACCTCCCTCACAATGCATTTAGAGTCTGGTTTAGAGAAATCTACATAAGACACAGAACAAGATGATTGTTCTTGTTATGATGATAAGTACTAACCAGTTTATGTTTTCTTTGCAACAAAAATACAAGTTCGTTAATGACAAGGATGAGCCTGTGACTGAAGGCGTGGCGATGAAAGAAATTCAACCGGTTGTTCAGAAAATCATACGAGACAACCGTACGTCGTATAAGAAGTAGTACTATGATGGCAAGACATAAGAGTAGCGCCTACACTGTCACATCCTATCTATGCGTTCTGAAAACTGGATATTGCTAGTTGAATACTAGGATGAGGTAACAAGGAAAGAGATTGATATGAAGAATAAGGCAAACCGACAGCTTATGAAGACGACTCACACTCTTGGGACTAAGTCCCTTTTCCTTTTTTTAGAAGAAGAGGTACTTCTATGATTTTTTATTTTTAAACTTAGCACAATACTTATTCTGGTCATTTAAATTATATATAGCGACAAGCTGATGGTCCGAAGTTCGTTTTTTGAAATCTTTCCTCAAGGCCCACCAGGAAAAAGATGGGACATATCCTAATGAAGAAACAACAGCATTATGTGTAAGTTATCAGGTTCATTACAATTGAATTTCATACCGCATGCGTGTTTTAATCAATTTTTATTCCTTATGCAAGAGGAGTTTGTTCGGAGTTCAACTAAACAACAGGTCCATAACTCGGCGGACCCCGCTGATGTGACACTTATTATAGATAAGGTCTTTGGGGGGCCACCCGAGAGTTATGAGAGAGGACTTGAGACTGGTGGTCCGCTGTGTAGGGGTGCAGCTACAAAAACACCTGAAGGCTTAGCTCTACAAAAACAACGGCAAAAAGAAAGACAAGATAAGGAATTATTGATGGACAAGGTGCAATTGATGTAGGAACAATTGCTAGAACTTAACCAATGGCGAGCCTCTCTCTAGTAGTCTCTAGGTTAATATTATTTTCAAATTATAATTCATTTATAATGTAATATATTTCAAAATTATATCATTAAACTTATGCTAATATGCAAGGCCTTCAAACCAACATTGGAGCGATCTGATTTTCCTTCTTCGTTGTGTTAAGTTTAACACTTCTTGTATATAGTTTTTCTAGTTTAAAATATTGTATATTTTTTTTTCTTGTTTAAAGTATTGCAGCATGAATTATGTCTTGGTTGTAATATGTTTGATATAAATATTTAGTGGGTTTTAATAGTATGTTTACCAGTTCTGTTGCACCTTTTAAAAGTTTTGTTAACCAATTATCTTATAGTTTGATATGTGTAGTAGGTAACATAACAGGTAAATTAAAAAATACTAAATTTTTTAAAAAAAAATAATATATGTCGGTGGTTGAACCCGCCGTCGTAAACGACTGTTATGGCCGTTGAATCACGCTGCCAGTGGAGACTCATTCCATCGACAGTCTAATACGTCGGCCGTTGACTTTCCGCTGACGAAAGAACGCCGACAACAGAAAGTCGCCGGCGGAGAGAGGCAAAGCTGACAGAGTATCGTCGTATCGACATTGGGGTAACGTCGTTCCGCCAGCGGAATGTCTCTCCGTCGATGGACATTCATTCCAGCAACAGTTTACCTCCTCTACCGTTGACGGAGGAAAATTTCTTGTCCGACGGTTGTTTTCATCGGCGGAACCATTCTGCCGGCGATTAAATCCCCGGCCAATTCAACCGTAGGCAGAATGTGTTTTCTAGTAGTGGTATAGTGGCATGCACCGTCTGTCTTGATTGCAAAAAAATATGATATTCGTCTGTCTTGATTGCAAAAAATATGATATTCTAAGACATGTATGTATTACATACACTTCTATCGGCGTCATTATAAGGGACACTTTTCAAACCCTATATTCACATCTAATATGCCCAACATAATAATGGTATTGCCATGTCTTGTCAGTAACTAATCTTGCTAAATATTTGTCTTCCATAGTGACTATTTTATCCTTGTCTCATTTTATGATGATTTGACTTGTAATGTCCAAATTCAATGCTAGGAAGTCATATGATATGGGATTAATTTGTCCTTTTCCCCCTTTGCGAGCCACAATATTTTGTCTTTTCACTCTTTGACGTACTTCGTCCTTTTCTTTAATTTCCAGAAGTATTGGGCAACGTAGCCTTGTCACTCTTCAGAGACAACCGACACTGTAGGGCTTGTACAATTTCTTCTCCGTCGTCATCTTATCAGCCTAATCTCATATGCTTGCACAGATCCAAATGAATAAAAATTAAAAGTTACCTTACTAAGATCCTAGCTCGAAGAGTTCAATGGAGGTCACTTTGGGTTCAAACATTTTATTGATGATTTTAAGATCCTTCTCTAACAATCTTTGATTGTCAAAAGTTTGTTTGACATTCTTTCTATATGTATCCCGGTACCGTCTTCCACTGATTATAGTCATTCATGAGATGCAAATAATATTAGCAAATGTGATGTCCAATGCTCAAGCTAGCTAGGTTGCCCTTCCTATCAAATTTTGGAGGAACGAATAAGCCATTGGAGTTTTTTTTGCCAAAAGCTATTAAATTAAACAACTTTAAATTTAATCTCAATTAAAGAAAAACTCTAGCTCCAAATAAATTCTACCGTAATGGTCTTAATGGAATTCATTATGCTTTGTGGCACATTAAGATATGACTTCAAACAATCAATGGTACTGATCATATGAGGATCCTATGTTAATAAATTAAGATACATCTCTATTTGATTAAGACAATTTTATCTTTAAATAAAGTGATATAAAATTAGTTAAAGTACATAAAAAAAGTTCATAAGTATAGTTTACTTGTTAAAATATTAAAATTTCATGCTCTAGGCGATTTGATAAATATCTACTCCAATTTGATCGATACATCACGTATTATCGTCATGCAGAGAGACAAAGGAAGGATAGCTTGCGTTGTTATAATTAGACAGAGTCTAGTCGTTTCCTGGAATTTCTATATTCCCTGTTTAATTAGAAATTAGGTTTAAAATTAGCTAAAGAAATAAATTGACTCGTCAGTTGAATGTGATTCACTAATAAAGGAATTAGTGCCTAACATCTTCCATCGAGATAAAAAACAAAGCTGAAGGAAAGACAACGGAGAAACGCCAATTAAAAATTAAAATGTAAAGTCAGAGAGAGGAGATCGAGACGGGAAAGAGTTACTTACGTTAGTAAAAGACGACGAGAAAAGCTAATAGGAAGGTGGATCAATTATGAAGATGGAGGTTTGGCGTTTGAAACTAATCCAATAGATAAATGTTTTATGTACTTTACTGTGCATGCACTTTGTGCACTTCCCCTTTACTGTAGCAGTGGAACCCACGCCAGTAATGCTATAAGCACTTTACAGTGCATATAAGGATAGAGTTTATTTGTGGCCGAGAAGACGAGCAAAGGAAGAAAGGTGGAGTACTCATCGGAGAGAGTTTATATATGGCGGAGAGCAGAGGGAGGAGAGCATGTGTGACCGGCGGCAACGGATACGTGGCATCTCTGCTGGTAAGGCAGTTACTGGACAAAGGATACATAGTCAACGCCACTGTGAGAGACCCAGGTTTGTATTTCAGCCGTCCCTGTTTAATGACTGAAGAAAATACACCAGAAGAAAAAGAGAGATCAGAAGAAGATTTTTTTTGTAGTTTAAATTTTGGCACAAACCAGGGAGGATGATTCTTAGTTCAGAAGTTTGTGATTATTAAGTTTTTCTGATTGTTGCTATAAATTTAATGCATCTTTACCGGATACAAAAACAGGTAATTGACTGGGTTGGGGTTTCTCGAAACTCGAAATCCTTACAATCCCAAAAGGGGTTTCCTCTAATTGAATTCAATTATCATGATTCGTGATACAAAAACAGGTAACCAAGCAAAGGTTTCACATCTGCTTGACCTTCCCCACGGTTCCGAACGCCTCAAACTTTTCAAGGCAGACTTGACCATCGAAGGAAGCTTCGACGACCCCATCAATGGCTGCGACCTCGTATTTCATGCGGCGACCCCCATCAAATACGATTCGAAGGATCCGGAGGTAAGAACATGTGTGCAGTGAGACCTGTACATCACACCCAAAAATGGTTTAATTTGTTCAGAAACACTAATTATGGTGGGGATCTTTCTTAATTTGTGATCTATTATTCATGAGAAGAACGACATGATAAACCCAGCCATCCAAGGGACCCTGAACGTCCTAAGAGCCTGTGTCAAAACCAAGACGGTGAAGCGCGTCGTGCTTACATCTTCGCTGGCTGCTGTTGGTAGAGACCCGATGAAAGAGGAGGGTAGAGTCTTAACTGAAGAGTGCTGGAGTAACATCGAGTTCCTCTTCTCCCAGAAACCTTTCAATTGGGTATAATATATATCGATCAATAATTCTCAATGAAACAGAGATCAATATTAATCGTGTTAATTAATGGCATACATCATCAGTAACTGTTGAGGGAGTGAGTAATCATCGAGTTTGATCCGTGAACAGGGATACGGGGCATCTAAAACTCTTGCGGAGAAAGAAGCATGGAAGTTCGCCGCAGAAAACCAAATCGATCTAATCTCAGTCGCCCCTGTTATCGTAATTGGACCCTTCCTGACCCAAGAGTCTCCCGCCTCTGCCACCGTCGGTTTATCCTTGCTTACAGGTGAAAACCCATCGAAGAAATATTTGGTAGAGAAGAATATTGATATCGATTTCAGTGGTATATTTAATCACTAACCCTGTTTTCTATTTGATAGCCGGCAAAGAAATGTACCACCTTAAAAGCTTGCAACAGGCCGTTGGGTCTATCTCTCTCGTTCATGTCGATGATGTTTGCCGCGCACACATATTTCTAGCAGAGAAGGAGTCGGCGTCGGGTAGGTACATTTGCAGCGCCGCTAGCACAACTGTGCCAGAGCTCGCCGAGTTCCTCTCAAACAGATATCCGCAGTACAGAGTGCCAACAGAGTAAGTACACATCGAGAGCATAACGCATGACTTGCACATCTTAATCTGTTCATTATATAACATTTTATTAAAATTTAGTGCAGCTTTGGCGATATTCCTTCAAAGCCCAAATATCCAGTATCTTCGGAGAAACTAATCAAAGAAGGCTTCACTTTCAGGTTCGGGATTGAGGAGATGTATGATGAGTCTGTAGAGTACTTTAAGGCTAAAGGACTGCTTCCAATTATATAAGGATCCCTTTGTTGTTAATTTAGCTAAAGCTATGTTTATAAGAATAAGAGCAGGCCTGCGCGTGTTAATGTTATAGGTTTCATGCATATATAAATGGCCTCAAACCCTCGGGAAGGTTGAATCATTAGTGCTTTAATTTTGAACATCCGTGTAACACTTCAAAAGATATGAAATTTCAGTCTCGGGTTAGATAAGAAATTGATGAAAAAACTATAAAGCAGAGCATTAGATGCATGTACGTGAAAGGGAGCAGTCAAAACTTCTGACTGATGTCTCAACAAATGGCAACATTATTGAAAGAAAGAAAACAAAAATTTTGTCAAATTAATGAGAACATGCATGCCTAGCTAAGAGGTCTCTTAGGAAATAATTAATTATAACCTGCTGGATTGATTCAAAGAACCGTCAATACAGGACAAAAGAGATCCTGCAGAAAGATTATTATGTAATCCCAGATCCTGAAACAAGAGACAAGCGTGTCTAAAAGACGAGAAAGACTTTATCAATTAGGTGCAGGAGGTTGGTAAAAAGAAGAAGAAGACAACATTCGTTCCAGAGATCTAAATTTAGCCCTTCTAAAGTAACTGGATTTAAAGATATAAAAAGACCAGAGAATCAGGAAAAGGAATCGGTGGACAGAGAGGGAAATCTAGACTGATCTTAGATTGCGTACAGGGGAGGAAGAAAGACGAGGCAGCACGGAGAATTATGACGTCGACGGCAGAGAGAGGAGCGAGGAGGACAGCTTGCGTTACCGGCGCTAACGGATACATTGCATCCCTTCTGGTGAAGCAGTTGCTCGACGGAGGTTACATTGTCAACGCTACTGTGAGAGACCCAGGTTTGAGCCTTCGCCGTCTTTATGTAATATATATTGAAACAAGTAGATAACTCAAGAAATATTGATGCTTTAAAATATTAATCATAGATTGATGATCGAACATATTCCTTCGCTTTCTTAATACCTCTTGAATTCTTAGCTTGATACAAATTATACAGGTAACCAAGCGAAGGTTTCACATCTCCTGAACCTTCCCGGTTCCGAACGACTCAAACTTTTCGGGGCTGACCTGACGATCGAAGGAAGCTTCGACGATCCCATCAATGGCTGCGATCTCGTGTTTCATGTCGCGACTCCGAGACTCTTCGATTCAGAAGATCCGGTGGTAAGAACATCATGACCGTGCAGTGAGATCACCCACAAACGGTTAATTTTCAGTTAATAAATCGACAATTACTAGATTCTTTACGTAACGGGTGGTTTCCTTTTTTTTCTTCGTTTTGTTTGGGAAGAACGACATGATTAAGCCAGCCGTCCAAGGAACATTGAACGTGCTGAGAAGCTGTGCCAAAACTAAGACAGTGAAGCGCGTGGTGTTTACGTCTTCGACTTCTGCAATCTGCAGAAACCCGGAAATTGAGGAGGGTCGAGTCCTGACGGAGGAGTGCTGGAGCGACGTCGAGCATCTGGTCTCCGAGAAGTCTCCCAATTGGGTATAATATCAAATTTCTCCAATACGAAACAACAACAAATCATATAATTGCCATCCATGATTACTAACTGTTTAATTAACCAATATGTGAGCTTAACAAATAACACAGTTGAGTCCATGCATGAGCAGGGATACGGAGTATCTAAAACTCTAGCAGAGCAAGAGGCATGGAAGTTCGCCGTAGAAAACCAGATTGATCTTATTTCGGTCGCCCCAGTTCTAGTGGGTGCACCCTCCCTGACCCCGGATGCTCCCACCTCCGCCACCCTTGCTTTATCCTTGCTCGCAGGTGAGACTTAATATTGTACGGTTACGTACCCAGGGAGGAATTGGGTTCATATATATATATAGGCCAATATTAATTAATAACATGCACCTTCGCTACTGTTAAATTACTAACATGAGTGCTACCCATATCTGTTTGATTGGTTTTGATAATTAGGAAAAGAATCCGCACTTAAAACCCTGCAACTGGTCGTTGGGTCTGTCTCTCTCGTTCATGTCGATGATGTCTGTCGAGCTCACATATTTCTGGCGGAGAAGGAATCGGCCTACGGGAGGTACATTTGCAGTGCCACCAGCACGACTGTGCCGGAGCTTGCCAAGTTCCTCTCGAACAGATATCCGCAGTACTACAAAATGCCCACAGAGTAAGAAGGCCAAGTTCCTCAGAAGCGCAAAACCTTTTTTTTTTTTTTTTTCAACTCCAGCCTCCTTGAGTTCTTGTTTCTAATTTCTGACTTAATTTACTGGATTGGACGCAGCTTCGGTGATTTTCCTTGGAAACCCAAGTATCCTGTATCTTCGGAGAAACTAATGAAAGAAGGCTTTACTTTCAAATTCGGGATCGAAGAGATCTATGATGAATCTGTGGAGTACTTCAAGGCTAAAAGACTGCTTCCAATATGAGGAACCCTTGTTGTTTAACTAAAGGCTTGCTACATGATCTAGAATAAGGGCACACATGTGCTTTACAGTCTTATAAGGGGAAAATCATGAAATGCAGCTGCGTGCATATATAAATGGCCTCAGGCCTTCTGACTGGTTTTTTAATAGCCCCGATTCTATTAAGTCCATCAAATATGATAGATCGTTGTTGACATTTATAGCCTCATCCTCACGAAATATTATAAAATTCTAACTAAATAGGAATAGGGAAAAAACATTAGATTACGTAAAAAATATGCATTGATATTAAGTTTTGACGTCCTACCCTAGAAGTAGGGCTGTCCAATATATATGATTTGGATTAATTATCCAAATTCAAGTCAAACCTATATAAATCGCTAAAATTTAATAAGAGACTAATTAGATACTTATTTAACTACAACTATATTATATACATTTTATAAATAAGATTATTACATATTACCAAATGATAATAAATAATAATTTTTTAAGCATAATATTATATATCAAGATCATGACACTTAACCTACAAGAAACTACTCTTAGATGGTTTTCAAACCCTAGGCAGCTTTGTTTTTTATTGACTGGTACGTCCAATAGGTACCGTGCTTAATTAGGTGCAGCAAACATTTTCCTATAGATATATATAGGCTTCTTTCAGGTTTTTTTATTATACTATATATTGTGGTTGCACAAGTCTCAATAAGTAGCTTAATCGATATTACTATACATCAACTTGCTTATTGGATTTTATCTGAATCCGATCCAATAAGAAATGGATATCCATGCCAACATTAAAACTGATACTTTATTATGAATTAGATTTGGATTCAACTTATTGATATGGATCCACTACTAATAAAAGGCATTCCACGGCGGAATAAATGGATCGTCAGCCCAATTAACCGAAATCGGATTCAACCGCCCGCGGGAAAAAATTCGGCAGTTGGGCCTGATTTAGATCTGATTCAAATGGGCCCAAAGGCCCAAATGAATTATATATTTCCGATTTGAATCGGGACCTAACTTCCCGCGCGTATCTCCCCTCCCCCTAATCCCGCTTCCACCTTGAAAATCGACAAAGTATTTTGTAGCTCTGCGGCGGGTTCGGTTGAAAGCAGAGGAGATGAATCTGGATTTTGAAAGTGGTTGAGATTAGGTAGCAATCGATTGCAGAAGAATGATGATCTTTCATGATCTGAGAAGCCAGCGAGCCCTATTTTGGGGAGGGGTTGTTTTTCTGTAGATTTGTTTCATGGCGACCACCCTAAGAATCCCTCCTTCGGCGAACTATCATCTTTTAGCGGATATGAGGAATTTCTTTGGTCTGTGTTAACAATCGTGGCACTTGAATGTTTTGTCTCTCTGCTGTTCTAATTTGATTTGGGTCTGATCTTCTTCTGCACCTGTTTTACTTTGAACATGATCACCAATTTCCCCTTTTTAGTCGTCGGAATTGTCAGCCTCGTCCTCACTCTCCACGGGAATTATTTGGGCATCAGGTGATTTACCCTTTTCTTCTTTCTTCTTTGCTGCCACTCACTCGATCCGTTTCGAGATAAAGTACTCATTTTTAGTCGAATTTGGCTTCTTTTTTTTTCTTCGTTGCAGTATGCGCGGAGAGATTTGGGGATGGATACTCTTTTACGAGGGTATTACTTCCACAGCCTTTGGTTCTGCTTACTATCACTTGAATCCCAATGACACTCGCATTCTTTAGGATCAGTTGCCTGTGAGAATTTGCCTTCACTTTCCCTTCAAGACGACTCTCTTTTCATCTTTTCATTTGTTTATGTTTTTATTGATTTCCTTTTTTGTTGAGGTTTGATGATGAGTTAAACCCTGATAAACTCAAATAATTAAAGGCGTTAGAAGAAGAAAATTTTCCAGGTGCAATCAAGATAAGCTTTAGGGCAAACATAGAGATGATGAAGCACTTACACAAGCTTGCATGCCTTGCTGATTTTTTTTTCTTCATGAAATGGTGGGAAGATACTTGCTCTTCTTCCCCTGGCATGGAAGAGGGAAAGGAGAGGCCTCTCACTGCTGTGAGGGGCGGGCCGCTGGAAGGTGATACATTTGATGGAATTTTACCTGTGAATTGTGAGGAGATACTAGTCTTTCAGGTTATTAACTCTTAGTCTTGCAAGAATTTTCCTCCTTTTCAGTAGCAGATTTTCATGCTCACTTCCTGTTCTTGCTTCCTGCTCTTGTTAAAATATTATTGTTTTTTAATGAATATAATGTGATGCAGATGATGGTTGCAATAACATCACTCTTTTCATGCTTCATCATAGAGAGAGTGAATGAGAAGATGGGAGTTACCTGTTTATTGTCACTCTTGACAATTGTGCTTATGACTTTAACTTATGAAAGGTTAATTCACTACCTCTTCTTTAGCTTTCTCATATCTCTTTTTACATCTGTACAGGGAACCTAATAATTTGAGGTACACCTGACATGATTTTCTTTTGAATGTGCTCCATTAGCTGATTGGTCCATCTTTTGAATGTTTATTGGCTTTCAATGATCTTCGGTAATGCATGATGGTCCATCTTATTCCTTGTGCTGCAATTCCAGCCATGGCCTTACTATTGCCACCCAAGTATAATCTTTCAAGATATTGGTTTTGGGCATCAGGTCTGTATTATCTTATATGAATCTTTTCATGGCTTTCTTTGTCTCCTTCTTTTGCACTTTTTCTTTCGTCAAAGTTGTTCATCTATCTGATGTGATGGTACTCAGAAGTTATAATATGAAGTGGCAAATATCTTTTACATTATAAGAAACTTAGAGAAAAAATTACAAGTCAACGTTTTAAAATATTCATATTATTGCAATTAATCTGTATTTGATTCATTGCATTTGTTGCAGGATTTTACGTTCTGGCAAAACTTGAACCTCTTGCCGATAAGAAAATTTACATTGTGAACCGTTACATGATCAGTGGCCACTCCTTGGAGCATTTATGTTTGGTGATGGTTCCTTTTATGCTTACGGTGATGCTAAGGTTCAGAATTATAAGAATTACAAGGTATATATTAATGGTACATTTCTTTTTCTAGTAGTGTCTTCTGAAATATTTTCTGCATTCCTAAATTCATGTGCATTCAAAGAGCTCATCTCTACTTGGCTGGACTGCAATGTTCCCTAGGTAAGACCGTGCAGTTTCTATCACTCGGTGAAGTTTACTGGTGGACATTTTAGCTTATTCCTGAGATGAACCTTCCTTTCAAGCTGGATTTGGGTATTGTGGCAGGACTGAAGAAATTTGGTCTTTAGTTTCTCGTAGCAACATTCTTAGGATATCAATTGGGTGGTTCGCTCAACCGTGATGTGGTTTCACTATGGCAGTTACATTAAGTTCCTTTAATTTTGATATTTCCTTCTATCTCCATCTATTAATTGCCCTTAAATCCATCCAACTAGCATTTGTTGATCATATACCTTAATGCAGCTTGTGACACTTCATTTGTGCACAGAGGATTATTTGAGAAGCACCAACCAAGAAAGGCATCCATGCCACTTCACTTGTTGGGTATCCACCCACCACACAAATTTTTACACATCATTTGATCGATCATGATCAGGTGGGGGTCCGGAAGTGAGGAGCACATTGCGCCGGCGTGGTGACAAGCTCTCTCTCTCTCTCTCTCTCTCTCTCTCTCTCTCTCTCTGCCACAGCTTCCGCCCGACGGAGACAACATTTCATATCCGGATTTGAATGCTTTGACAGGTGGAAGAGACTGTTCAACTAGTGAAAGAATAAGAAGTAAAGTTCGGATCGAAGACTCAATTAATGGTTAAGAAAGACCCAGACACATAAGCAGGAAAGAACTTATCTAAAGGGAATGAACCTTCAGGATTAGCACTAAAGAACCAGAAGCACGTGTTGGAAAGAATTTTTTCGAGTTTATCTTGGAAGAAGTAAAGAAGGAAGATAACGAACTATTAAAAAGTAAATAATGATCTTAGAAAAATATAATTAAAAAGCACGTTGCAGAATAAATACCTGCACTACCTTTTAAATACAAGTTGACTCAGCTGGAGTCTGAATGTACCCATTTCTTTTCTAAAGAAAAAGAGTAATCTGCTAATTTGTTTGCAGAAAACAGAAAGCTAGCCAAGAATAATTAATGTCATAATTGACTGGGGTCTTCCTCCTACATAAACCCCAGAATAATGTAATATTATAGCAGAAAGCCGACGGAGAGCTTGCGGAAAATCTCAGGTACAAGCTGAAAGGAAAAAAAGAGAAGGAGAATGACTAGTGCGGTGATCGGAGGGAAGACGGCGTGCGTAACTGGCGCTAACGGATACGTAGCTTCTCTGCTGGTCTGCAAGCTGCTTGACAGAGGTTACATGGTCAACGCCACTGTGAGAGATCCAGGTATGTTTCTCCGCCGCCGTCTCCGTTTACTCATTAATCAAGATGTCTATTATATTCTGTATATATGGAAATGAGATAGACCACTGAAGCTTGATCTGCTTGTAATTAGGTACGTATGATTTTCTGCGAGAAAAAAAAAAAAGCTAAGTTCTTTACCAGACGATTGTCATACATTTATTTTTTTTCTTTTGCTTTTCCATCATTGGAGGAACCAAAATAGATAATATGTAGTTACGAACAAAAACGCATTAATTGTCATATGATAGTGTAATTCATTGTAGCAATATCCTTAATTCGATCGTGAGACTTTTTGCCAATGAAATAATTGCAACGAATATTCAGTTGGGGTTCAATGAATCGATCCAATTATTTGCTTTGGCCTAAGCTTACTGATCATGCCATATAAATGAAATTACAGGTAATGAAGCAAAGGTTTCACATCTCCTGAGTCTTCCCGGTTCCGAACGCCTCACAATTTTCCGGGCAGACCTGATCATCGATGGAAGCTTCGATGATCCCATCAATGGCTGCGATCTTGTGTTTCACGTCGCCTCTCCTATAATCTCCGACTCAAAGGATCCAGAGGTACTACTTAAGAACATACAAATATGAGACCCAGAAATGGGTTTCAGTTATTTCGGAGATGACGCGTTTGATCTTTTCGCACACTTATTTGTGGATAATATTTTTGGTTTTCTGCATGGGAAGACTGAGATCATCAAACCGGCCGTTGAAGGGACTCTAAACGTCCTAAGAGCATGTGCAAAAAACAAAACGGTGAAGCGCGTGGTGTTAACATCTTCGATAGCTGCTGTTTCTAGACGCCCAGAGAAGGAAGACGGCCGAGTCCTGACGGAGGAGTGCTGGAGTGACGTCGAGTATCTGCTCTCCGAGAAGCCTCCCAATTGGGTACGTATATCGATCGATAGACTCTGAATAAACAGTAAGATCAGATCGTGTTGATGGCATCCAACAGCTAATAATCGCGTCCAATTAACTCGTATTGTACAGGGATACCCGTTATCTAAAACTCTTGCAGAAAGAGAAGCCTGGAAATTCGCTGCAGATAACCAGATTGATCTGATCACAGTCATCCCTGTTCTCGTTTGCGGACCCTCCGTGACTCCGGAGGTTCCCTTGACCGCCATCCTCGCTCTATCCATATTACTCACAGGTGATAAAGTGGATGGGGTATTGAAAAGATTGAGGAAGGCTTCCAAAAAATGCTAGTGAACAAGACAAAAATAACAATTTTACTGTTACTGTATTGTAGGAAACGAAGCAAGGCTCAAAAACATGCAACTGGGTTATGGGTCTGTCCCTCTCGTCCATGTCGATGATATTTGTCGAGCTCATATATTTCTGGGCGAGAAAGAATCGGCATCTGGAAGGTACATTTGCAGCGCCGTAAGCACTACGGTGCCGGAGCTTGCGAAGTTCCTGTCCAACAGATATCCAGAGTTCAAAGTGCCCACAGAGTAAGAATCCAGTAAAGCATAATGATGCGGATGAAAACTAATCCAGCTGAAAAAAGATGAATGAGATATTAAACACATCTTATCTCTTTCTAACATTTATGGAGTTTAATTGATGCAGCTTCGGAGATTTTCCTACAAATCCTAAGTATCCAGTATCTGCAGAGAAACTGATCAAAGAAGGCTTTACTTTCAAATATGGAATGGAAGAAATCTATGATGAATCTGTGGAGTACTTCAAGGCTAAAGGACTGATCCCAAAATGAGGATTCCTTCTGGTTAAATAGAGCAATGATTTATGTTTTCATGGGATCACGTGCGGGTAATAAGGACACATTTTTGTCATCCACGCTAATTGAAAACGTTAAGCTTTAGTGCTCATATGCAAATGGCCTCTGGAGTAAAAAGCTTTTCAACGTGGAAACTCAGAGCTCAAGAAATTAGTTTTTTTTTTAAACATCAATTTGAATGCAAGTGTCTGGTAACTTACATTCCCACTAACAACAAGATGGAGATGACGCTTACAGGAAAATCCATCAATGGACGTTTACATGAATGCTATAGAGCTTTGTTTTACGAAGCGGCTGTTGAAGCAGTCTCTGTCTCTGTAATTCTCCGTTTCCAATTCTCCTTGCTATCGATCACTTCGCCAGTTTTAATAAGGTAGCGAGCACGGGTTCCATCCTCAAGGATTTTATGCCCCACTCTGCTCGCTACCTCTTTATCCTTTGAGTACAGCATTACATTTGAGCTGTGAATTGGTCCTTCCACCTGTTCAAGTCAATAACATCCAAATAAATTAAATCATATTAAGTTGATTAGACTTCCATAAATTAAGAACAATCCGTTTTTGTTGAGAAGAAACTTTAAGAGAAAATATATGGATGATGCAGTTTTCGGAGGAGTCAACTACCAACTGAATGAACTGGAAGTAGCATCAGGCCTTCAGCTGGAGACCAAGCCTGACACTCTTGACCTATTTGCTAATGTAAGCACTGCATGAAATGTTCTGTTTGCAAGTGAATCTCCCAGCAGTTAAACACCACTGAATTTCACCAGCAGACAGCAGTCAACCACAACTATGAAATTCACCAGCTGACACAGAACATGGTCACGACCTAAATCCTTGAAGGCCTAACGTTATTATCTAAGTATAAACTAGGTATCTTTGAAGCACCACTATCTGTCAGTGCTCATGACCTTTCGGAGCCCACATGCTAGAAGACAAGTTCGAAAAACTATAAATAAGCAGAATATTGAAATGAATTAGGAATAAAGCTAATAAAAAGACACGAACCTTAACAATTTGTCCTTGTTCGCCTTCTTCTCTGCTCTTCACATGCTTAGTCTTCAAGTTCAGGTCTTTAACAATCACAGTACTGTTGTGCTTGAAGATTCGAGTTATCTCCCCAATTTTACCCTTTTCTCGCCCTGAGATGACTTTTACTGTGTCCCCCAGCTTAACATGCATCTTGTGCAGCACCGGAAGACTGTTTGGTTTACACTCCTTGCGCTCCCATCTTTTAAGCTGCCAGCACACGTTCAAAAGAAAAATTAGGGTTATATGAAAAAGACAAAATTCAATTATGTGTGCTTCCAATCGAGCATATTAAAAATTCTCACAATAAATATCCCAAAGTTATCCTGAAGGTAAAGAAATAGAAAATGAAGAGTTTAAAAAAGTATGATGTGACTTTTAATTTAGTGTAATTTCGAAATATTAGGCACACAATCTGAAGAATCTTTACTGTAAGAGCTCCATTGGCATTTACTAGTATGTATATTCATCATTATGAAATTCATATGACTAGGCAATGCCTGTATTCTTGTCACTTATAATGCAGCAAGACAACGAATCAAAGCTGATTAGAAAAGAAAAATAAAGAAATAAATGAGGAAAAAAGAAGTAGGTCAAGGACAAAAGAGAATCAGTTCCTTTGAAAGTACAAACCTTCATTACAATCAAGCATGGTTTCTCTTCAGTTTTGACTGCCTGCATATCAAAATTTTAAGATTATTAACACTTCTATGCGGCATGAGTTGAGAAGGAAAATACAAATGGTCCATAAAGTACTTGTAATGAAGAAACCATAACAGAGAAAAACTATAGTAGATTGTTGGAATGTATTACGGGCCTTTCGTAGGAGATACACTTTCCTTTTTTTTTGGTCTAATTTCTGCCTGACTTTTCCCATGCCGAAGCTGTGGTGCTATCTAGTCTTTTGGAGTTGTCATTTACACATATCTTCTTACAAGAACAAACATTGAACTATAGAAAACCTTTTCTGGAAGGACTAAGTAGGAAAAGATAACAAAAATGACCGACTGTTTCATAGAGATAATTAAAGCTATTGCCTATCCCTCAATCCTTGTATATATTAACTACATACTAGATAGTTTACATTTTTGAGAATAAAAGAATAACATTATGATTGGCTGTATCCAGATCAGGCACCATATCATGAATCTGATAAATCAACAGCATCAGTTGACACAGAATGATACTGGGCAAAATCAACTAACACACCATTTCTTATTGATAGAGCATCCCATGGTTCATTTGTAAAAACCTCCAGCTCCTTGACTTCATTCTCATGTTTATCTTCTCTCTTGACTTTTTTCCTTCTACGGAAACAAAATATTGAACAGAAGAACAAGTATTGGCATAAATCTATGATTTGTTTCTGCATTAGTCAATTGTATGAAAGTAAATAGAAGCTTTCCCTTCCAGCACGAGAATTACCTTATAACTTTACCATAAAAAATATTTTTAATGGCTAACCTTTCTTTTCGCACTCTCTTCCTATTTGATAATGTTATCAACAGTATAACTGTCACGTACTCAGCCTCAACCAATTCACAATAGTTTAGCACTCAACAACCAGCGTAGAAATTTTTTACTATGTGGCTAGCAATATCTAGCCACATACAAGCATATAAAAATGCCTTCGTGCTTTCTAAAACAACATATTGACCATTACTCAGCAGAATGGTTTTAAGTAAACATTGTGAAGGAGCAGAGTAGAGCGGAGCTATGTTTTACTGATAAAAGGATGAGCTTCACCCTTTCACTGCATTTAGTACAAAAAAATCTACAGGAAATTAGACCTCTAGCCTCCTAATACAGAGTTGGAAGTCATAAAGTTGTAATAGAAATACAGATAAGTTTGCATCGATGTTTACTGATTAAAATCTACTCCAAAAGACAGGAATAAGACTCACCTTAGCTTGATTAGAGTTATAGAGCAACAATATGGAAAGAAAATTATGTTCCATTAATACGTTTCACCCTGTCACTAAAGCTTGCACTGGTCAAAATGCACTCATGGAGAACCACTCTCCATTTAGCGCAAAATCTTTACTAGACAAATAAAAAATCCAAAATTGCAACCCAACGTTGGAAGATGAGAAAAGATCAGTCGACGAAATTCCGTGAATGTGAGAGGCCGATTCAATTTTTATTATTAATTTCATATTTAAGAAAATTCAAGCTTTTGTTCCTCCACTATCATGAACGTGCTTCACATTAGCCAGCAATGTAGAATATTACGAGCATTTCTCCAAAACGTCAAGAAAAAAAAGTGTCCGAACCCAAACCGTTATTCAAGACGATGAAAAGAAAATTACAGACTTCCGATGATTGAAGCACAATATAGAGCGCAAAAAAATGCAACAGGGTATTAAGAAGGGAACAAGCCAAAAGAGACTACCGGAGCTGCAAAGAGAGAGGGAGATAGGCGTTGGCCAAAAAAAGCACTAGAGGAGAGAGACACAGCTGCCATCGAGCTCTGCAGGGCCGCCATTGCCGCCATTTTGCTGCGCTATTTTCTTTCCAAGTTCGGTGCTTCACCCTTCGTCCCGAAGAAGATAAAGATCAGAGATAAAATTTGAATGGAACATTAAGTTACATTAAAATATGAAAAAATATGGCTCTTTAACAAATCGGCCTATTAGCTCAGTTGGTTAGAGCGTCGTGCTAATAACGCGAAGGTCGCAGGTTCGAGACCTGCATGGGCCAAATGTTTGTTTTTTTATTCGACATTGTAAAAATAATTTCAATTTAAATGGAGGACGCAAATACATAAAATAATAGTCCGGGCCCGTCGCTCCTCTGGGCTGCAAAGAAAATAAAATTGCTTTAACCAGATTTTTTAATTTCATTCATGTGCGGGTTACCCCTGATTGATTGTTGAACGAGAGAGCAAAGGAAAAACAATCTCAAAAAATACAATTCGCATACGGCTGCGCTCCATACCATAGTCTCCACGGGAAAGAGTTTAGGCAAAATTGGTAGAAAAGGGTTTTTCTCTTTCTATACTTTCTTTTTTCCTTTTCTGTAGACAAATAAGAATAATTACAACAAAAAAATGACTATGTTACAATGAGCATACATCTGACTGCTGTAATACGCTTACTCAAAACGCAACACAGATCGTCTCATTCAATATCTACTAACGCCCTCCACAGAGAAGTATGAGAAAATGTTATAAAACGAAATTGATGGTTGGATGGGTACATGATTCCCGTTTGAGCTTTGTCAAACTTCCTGTGAACTCGCCAAGCTATCCATAGATCCCTCTCTTTGAAGCTCAGATACAGGAGTTTGAACCTCTGATTGCTCCATGTCAATAGCCACTTCTTCTAACGTGATTGGCAAAGAGGGTTTGTGATGCTTTCTACTATGGCGTAACTTGACAATCCGTGAGAGGGCTTGAACTATGTCCCTCATGAAAGGCCGTTTTCTTGACAATCTGTTGATGCACTTGTAGGCAAGGGCCGCCATCTCATTGAGCTCTTGCACATCATAATCCCCATTAAGTCTGGAATCAGCAATTTCTTCCCAGCCAGTTTTCCCTCCGGAATTTAATGCTCCCTACTCAAAAAATGTTGCAGAAAGATGTAAAATTAAAAACAGTTAATGAGAAGTGATAAAAGTGATCCACCAATGAACGAAAAATTGCATGAGAATGGCATACATGAAGCAGTGATATCACCTGATAAATCATAGCTAAAGAACGCAGATATATCACCCGTGAAATTATTAAACAAAGAACACAGTTGAATCACCCATGACATTATCAATCAAAGAATTTGTCCAATTTTACACATAAGAAAAGACGTAAAAGAATGGTCAGCACTTAGTGTAGCATGGCCAGATTCTTTCCAAAGCCATACAACCAAGTTCTAATGACTAATGAGAAGATGGGCAGATGTCTTACGAGCTCAACATATTCAAGAAGGCCCTGTTGTGGATCCCGGCCAGCAATCAGTTCAAATAGCAATATTCCAAAGCTATAGACGTCACTTTTTGTAGTGAATGCCCTTGATGATACATACTCAGGATCAAGATAACCAAATGTTCCCCTGATATTTGACATTTGTTGGCTGACCATTTCTTCTCTTGAAAGCCCAAAATCAGCAACCTGCCAAATTTGGACTACATATGTTAAGAACCATGTACAACACACTTTGGCATTAAAAGAATAATATTCAAAAATACTTCCAAAAAGTGCAATGGTTCAAGATCTAAGTTTGAAATTTAAAAAAGAGGAATTGTTCTTACCCTGGCTCTCATGGACCGGTCTAACAGTATATTGGAAGACTTGATGTCCCGATGAATCACCGGTGGGACTGCCTGCGGTGTATAAATTTTTAATTAGTAATAGCTACTTTTAACTTGGCAATTGGCTCCAGTAAATACAGTCAGCACTTACCCCATCATGAAGGTATTCTAAACCCCTTGCCACATCAAGAGCGATATATACCCTCAAGTTCCAGCTCAGTGGATCTTGCTTTTCACCTTCACATCCAAGCATCAAAGAAATCAGCACATAATTTTTGTAAGAATTTCAGGTTTAGAAATTTGTGCTGTTTGAACACAATTTAATCGCTTACTATACAGATGAGAAGCAAGACTGCCGTTACTCATGTACACATATACAAGCATATGCTGGCCTTTCTCTGCACAATATCCGACCAAATTTACCAGATTCCTATGGTGCAATCGTCCAAGTAGTAACACCTGGAAATAGAGAAACAAAAGTATGCGCTTAAGCTGATAAATTCTCTCCTGTGGAAGTAACTCAAGTAAGCAGCAGAGATTCTCAAATTTGGGGCCTCCTACCCCTTAAATTGAATGAATCCATGATGAGAACGGTGTGAGAGATAAACATTAAACATACCAGATAGCAAACTGCACAAATTATTCTAGCCTACAAATAAAGAAACTAATTGGTTTTGCCAAATTTATTTCTAACGCCCAACAGTTCAAAATGCTCTTCTTCACAAAACTGAAGTTCAAAATGGATTCAAGTACATTAAGCAATGTTATATTCTCATTATACCAATCAAGGATACCTCTGTTTGAAATTCCCTCTCTCCTTGCTTGGAATTCGTAGCTAGCACTTTCACTGCTACTGTCTCACCAGTTGACATTTGAGCTTTATAGACTGGTCCGAATGCCCCCTGACCTAACATGGTGGTAAAATTAGATGTCGCTTTTTGAAGGTCTCTGTGTGTGAATTGCCAAGAGCAAGGTTAGACAGATGAAAGACAATAAAAATAAAAAAATTCATATTAATAAAAAGAGATACTTCAGGTAGAAGATGAAACTAGGGAATGAGGGAATAATTCACAATAAATGACATTTTATATTACAACAATTTTGTCATATGAGAAAACAACAATTTGCAGAGTTTCAATAATTACTTTCACATGGTTCATAAAACTAATAACAACTGCTTATGAACCTCCATAGGCCAACAAGAAATAATTTTTCACAAACCAAATAATGGTTACTTGAGAAAGCCAAATCAGCAATCTAATTTTCACATCTACAATAAATTTAATCAATGCAGGAAAGAAGTAAGCAGCATGCAGAGTCCTCCGTATGTTTGAAAAAAAGTAAAAGTTTTAAATTCATCTTGTCGATATATCCTTCTCAGGTTTTCCATTTCTTTCTTTCTAGTAAAACTATACTTTAAGAATTTTATTATTCTATTTGCTAGTTGCAGTCACGTTAACTGGTTTAACAACTTCTCTTTGTTGAGAACAAAGGATTGAAACATATTGATAGCTGCAAGTTCCACTGGAATACCTATTGCTCGTTACAAAGAGAAGATTAAATCTTGGAGCACTAAAATGTCCTTAATTGCAAGAAAATAGATCAGATTTCATGATTTAAGGAAATGAACCAACTTGTAAGAGTATTTTGGTATTCCAGAAACAGAGACAATGTTCTTCCTCTTAGCTCCTTCCAGCCACAAGGTCCCACTACCATCAGATGCCTTGGGTGATTCCTGATCAATGGTTGAATCTGACATAGTAGTACAGGAATCACCACCATTAGTACGCATTGGGATAGTTGCAGCCCTCCTCGAACTGCTATTTCCTATCTGTGCACGTTTCTTGCGAAGCCGGATACAAAACAGAGCCGAAATTGCCAACAGAACTCCAATTATAACTCCTATGGAGATTCCAACAACCAAACCCCAAGACACGCCTTTCATTTCAACGAGAATTTGGTTTAGTACTACTACTGTATTTATCCATACGGCATCTGCAAAAAAGCAGAAGATCATATGAAAGGAGTGGAAAAAAAGCGCATGGCTACACTTTTTTGTCTCAAGTCTTAACAGCAAAACGCTAATTTACAGGAAAAGAAAAACAGAAAAAGAATCCGACGCACACAACCAACTCAAAACATAACACATTTAGAAATTATCAGCAAAACAAACGACGAAAGACATATACAGTTAAATAAACTGAAAACGCATAAACATATATCAGTTTTTCAGGAAGAGTGTAATTACGGCAAAAAGAAAAAGTTATCGGAACATTAAGGAGACTGCCATATATCAATTCATCCCTATATTAGCTGAAAATTGAGATTTCACACCACATAATAAGGTGGAAAACAAAATATACATGTGAAATGTAGCAACCGAAAACGATAATAGACAGAAAAATTCTTAAAACAGATTCAGGACTTTGTAAAAATTTTCCATTACAATCTCAATATTTTAGATTGCACGAGTAGAACCAGATTCAAGAATGAAACCATACCAAACATCTGGAAAAGCCACTGAATCGCACACTTCAAACGTACCTTAAATCGAATTGTGTCGACAAAGTTTTCTCGGTGGCTCAGTGCAGCCAACTCTACTCGCAAGTTTTTAACTAGAGCCATTTCATCTCGAAAGAAGAAGAAAAAGCCAAAAAAAAAAAAAGCAAATGAAAGCTCCTTCAATTAAACGAGGAACGCAAGGTAGAAAATGACAAGGCTAACTAACTCAGCTGCTTTGGAATGACAAGAAACGGTAAACCGTAAGATCGGTCACCAAAAGACAAACCAGATCTACATGAATTCGTAGTCAATGCCAAAGAAGAACCAAAAATTAAACAAAAGGTAAAAAGTCGTAAAAAAGTCTCTCAGGACCGAAGACTTTGAGCAGACATACGAAAAACCGAACAACTACAATTTCATCCTTTCAAACACAAAAACACGAACGAGATCTTTCAGAAAACCGAACACAAATACCTCCGCAAGCAGTACCTCCACCGTACAGCTGAAAACCGAGAGAAAAAAACCGAGAACAGCAAGCGCGAATGTGAAACAAATCACGAGAGACAGAGATTGCAGCCAGACACTATCTCCCTCCCCTTGAAAACCGAGCAGCTCGATCTCGAAAACGAAACTCGATGAATCGGCAAACGCGCTCGGAATATCGCACTCGAGAGACGAGACCGAGTAAGCAGAGAAGCCTCAGGCATGTCTGATATCCGATGTCTTCGGCAGAGTAAAATGAAGAAGAAGAAAACCAAAAATTAAAAATTAAGAATTAAGAATTAAGATTCAAGAATTTAAAAAAAAAACAAAAACAAATCGTTTTTAAATCCCTCTCCCACCCACGCCGGTTCTAATTAAACAAAAACGGCGCCCTCGAAAGTCGAATCCAAAACCCCGCGAATATTATTACAACTTTGCCATCCCTCCTACTAACGATAAAAGCGCGTTAATGTTGCTTAATCTGTTAATTTGTCTTTCCTCGGTCGTAGTTAGAAAGTGAGACTCCGAAGACGAAAGCAACCACCAAAGTCGCGCTTAAATAGATGAAACGATCCTAACCGTCCAAAAGGAGTCCACGGATTAGGTGATTGCAGATGATCCAACCAACCTTGATGCGTCTAATAATGACTTGGATCGCTGTGGTAAGTATTAATTGTGCGGAACACTTTGTTGGTTTGTTTATATAGGGATATGACCGCACGTTTATATAATAACACGTACGGTTCCCAGGTATTAAAAGAACATGAATTCAGAACTCAACGATGAACCTATTCTTTCTGGGATCAGGTTAGGTGCAGTCATCGACCACAAGACAATACTAAAAAAGATGAGGGTACGTAGCAGCTGTGCTATAATGACCCACCCATAAAACACAGCAAATGGACATTAAAAGGAGAAATGAATCTGGTGCAATAAAAGGCACCGTACTCTCAGTGATCCCATTGATGGTTATTTACACGGGGAGAGTTTTAGGTGGCTGTGTATTGTACATTTGTACTTCAACTAGCTTGCTTGGATACCATATTAAATTTGGATCTAAATTCATTACGAATTATTTTATATCAAGTTATTGTCCATAATGTGTGGAGAGTAACGCAACGAGCTGAATAAGCCCCATTTGGAATGTGCAAACGGGAATGTGAAATCGTTTTCAAGACAATTCCACAACGTGAAAATGAGATGTCCCGTGTGTTCGTGATCGATCCGTACGTTGTCTCGATCTTCTTTTCCGAATCTGGCCTGGACTGTATACATGTAACATAACAACTTTTGCTCACCTTAATTACAACATACCTTGTTAAAAGCTTGATATGATGACAATCGTCATTCCGTGTGTTCTAAGCCTCCCGCGTGGAGCCTTTTACGGGTCTTTATGATCTTCCCATCAAGTAAGCGAGCTTGATGCCTCTGGATTTCACTCTCTCTCTCTCTCGAATGAAAACACTTTTATCTCGTTATAATGACTATGGAAAAGCCAAGGATCTTCAAAGCAGAATCCAGATCACTTGGAAAACGAGTACTACTACTCCACTCCTTTATCTTGGCATGGGCTCCAAGCAACCTCATACTGGGACATTTAATTTTACAGTCAAAAGGACCTCATTCTCCCAGGAAAGGCTCATATTGGCATGTGCCTGCATGTGGGGATATCTTATAACGCGTAGCCTCCTCTTCCTTGAGTGCATGAATGGGGGAGCTTGGTAGTTTAATGGAAAAGGCGAGCACGAAGCCATTTAATGTCCACATGTAGTCTGTTGAAGAGGAGACATCTTTCTACATTATTATGTGAGAGATCCGGTTTTCTTGTGAAGAAAAACTGATATCCATGTTGTTAACTGAAAAGAATAATACAAGAATGAGACTTGGTTTGTATATGGGGCAAAGAGGAGAAGATCAGAGGGGTACCCACACTTCTCTTTTATGTCATGAGGAAGGGATTGGTTTGGGAGATGAAATAAAGATAGAAAGGGGTCCTGACTCCTACTTTCCTATGTTCCAACTCAAAAAATATCAAGTTCTAGTTAGTAAGTGAACCCATACCTAGTGTAATCAATGTAATTCTTGTGTATTGATTATATGTATCACATGTACAGATATAGTTACACACAGGAGAGAGTCCGAGTCAATTTAGGAAACAAAGTCGGAATCTTAATGAACAAGAAATACTGATTTACTGAATTTACATAATATAGAAACACTAGGATTGTCTTCTGATCATGATTCGTCCTACCTAATCTGTGAAGAGTGTGTATTCGGTAAAACGCTGTGTAGAAGATTCTGAGAGATCTATATCACTAACATTCCCCCGCAAGGTTGGGATCTTGGCAAAAACGCAAAGCTTGAGTAGAAACCCAGAAAACTAGCCTCGCGACAATCCTTTGGTGAATATATCAGCTACTTGATCATGAGTGGATATATATTTGACCTGCAACTGCCCATTACAAATGCGCTTTCAAATAAATTGATAATCAAGTTTCGAGTGCCTGACCCTGCCATGAAAAACCAGATTGGCAGCAATATATGTAGTCGAGAGGTTATTGATAGACTTATGAAAAATGGGTTATGTGTTATTAATGAGCTAACATACTTATACACATGTTTACAATGGTCAAATGACCAAAATACCCTTGAAGGGTGAAAAGACAAAAATACCCCTACTTTACATATTCTAACATCCCCCCTCAAACTCAAGATGGATCAAAAGAGAACATCTAGAGTTTGGAACATAAATATCAAAATCGCGAAGAAGTAAGCGACTTCGTAAATAAATCAGCAATCTAATATTCAGAGGGTATATACAATAGTGTGAGAAAACCAGAAACACAATGATATCGAATGAAGTGACAATCAACCTCAATATGTTTGGTTCTCTCATGAAACACATCATTGTGAGCAATCTGAAGAGCACTCTTATTGTCACAATGAAATTGAGTAGCAGAATCCAAAGAGACACTCATATCCTGAAGTAACCAACGTAGTAAGACAAGCTCATAGGTAGTGTCAGCGAGAGCCCTATATTCAGCCTCACTACTAGAACGAGAAACAATAGTTTGTTTCTTGCTGTGCCAAAAAATCAAAGAGTCACCTAAGAAAAGTGAATAGCCGGTAGTAGAACAACGATCAGTAACATCACCGGCCCAATCAGCATCAGAATAGGCAGACAAAGTAAGAGACGAAGTAGATGACAACAACAAACCCCTATACAGACTGCCCCGAACATAGCGTAGAATGAGCAACACGGCAGCATAATGAACAGTCCGAGGAGCAGGCATTAACTGGCTGACAACATGAACTGCATAACTGATATCAAGGTGAGTAATCGTTAAATAAATCAAGCCACCTACAAGCTGTCGATAGAGTGTAGCATCAGAGAGTAGCTCTCCATCTGTGCCTCTCAACTTAACGTTAAGCTCCAGGGGTGTATCAAATGTCTTGTTATCAGAAAGACCGGCTCGAATAAGTAAATCAGAAGCATACTTCACCTGAGAGAGTCCATAACCATCATGTAGTGGAAGAATCTCTAAACCAAGAAAATACCGCAACCATCCTAGATCCTTCATCTCAAAACAAGAGCAGAGATGGTTCTTAAGGGCTGAGATGCCCTCCAGATCATCGCCTGTAATAACCATATCATCAACATATAACAAGAGCAAGACTATACCCCGAGAAGTCTGACGAATGAACAGTGCATAATCATGAGAACTCTGGTGATATCTGTACTGCACTATTTTCGAACAGAAAGTCGAAAACCAAGCACGAGGCGCTTGTTTCAAGCCATACAGCGCACGACAAAGATTACAAACTTGCCCAGAGATATGTTTAAATCCTTGTGGGGGCAACATATAAACGTCTTCAGACAAATCACCATTCAAAAAAGTGTTTTTCACATCAATTTGAAACAAATCTCAATGGCGAACAGAAGCAATAGCAATTAAGAGACGAACAGATGTCAGCCTAGCAACCGGAGCAAATGTCTCGTCATAATCAATATCATACTCATGTATATAACCCTTCGCCACTAGGCGAGCTTTATAACGATCAACAGAACCATCTGCCTTTGTTTTAACTTTATAAACCTGCTTACAACCAATAGTAGACTTACTAGGAGGAAGATTAACAAAATCCCAAGTACGAGCCTTGGCCTAAGCCTGTAATTCCTCACTCATAGCTTGCAGCCAAAGAGGCCCAGAAGAAGCTTCTCGATAGGAATAAGGTTCGTGAATAGAAATAAGAGCGGATAAATAACAATGATAGTCATCTAAACGTACCGGACGCTGACGAGTACAAGACGGATATCGAGGTTGACCCACAGGATCCTCTAGGGAGGAGTCCTCCATCAAGCTAGGAGGCAAAGCTGAAGATGAAGGCAGGTCGAAAGATGGCATAGGAACATCAGTTGGAGAAGGCGCAGGCGACAAGGAGGTGTCAACTGGTGAACCTGGAACAGAATTAGGTAAAAAAGATACAGAGGACAAGTCATCCTAAAAAAGATCAAAAATCACAGTAGGGGATATATCAGACTGTGATTTATGAGAAGGTAAATAGTAGAGCGATAATTTTTCCCATAAAGTAACATGACGTAAAATACGTAACTTGTTACTTTGTAGATCATAACACCGAAAACCTTTCGGCTCAATACCGTAGCCCAAAAATACACACATAGCAGAATTAGCAGATAACTTATCATGCTCACGTGCAGGAAGTAAAACAAAACACGTGCAACCAAAAACACGAAGGGAAGAATAATTAAGAGAAAAACCATAGAGATGATGAAAAGGTGTAGAACCTTTCAGCGCGACCGAAGGCAATCGATTGATAAGATAAACAGAAGTCAAAACCGCTTCACCCCAGAATTTTTTCGGAACAGAAGATCTCAAAAGAAGAGTGCGTGCAGTTTCAACAATATGTCTATGTTTTCTTTCAGCGACCCCATTTTGTTGCGGAGTATATAGACAAGAAAAATGTTGCAACGAACCATGTGACTTAAGCAACATTCGAAACTTATGAGATATAAATTCCCCTAAACAATCAGAACGAAAAACTTTAATAGATTTAAAAAACTGTGTGCAAATCATGGTGGAGAATTCAATATAAGTTTCGTAAAACGCAAACAAAACGGGAGTAATCATCAACAAACACAACATAGTAGCAAGATCCGCCCATGGAAGGAACCATAGACAGCCCCCAAATATCTGAATGAATAATATCAAAAGGAGCTAAAGAAAGCACTAGGCTAGTATTAAAGGGTAATGCAGTATGCTTGCCAAGTTTACAACTAACACAGTGTAATAATTCAGAGGAAACATTCCCTAATCAGCCTGTATTAATCAATTTACGAAGAGTAGATGAAGATACATAGCCCAACTGATCATGCCAAAGTGAAAAATCAGAACTATGACAAGCACTCAAACTAGTATGTAAGGAAGAAGCAACACCAAACGGAATATTCAAAACATCAATTTCAAACAACCGTCCAACTTTACGGCTTGTCCCAAGAACCTTCCCTGTTGACGGATCATGTACCTGACATCCAGAAGAGGAAAATAATACATGAAATCCACAATCACACAATTGACCAACAGATAACAAATTCAAAGACAGCCGAGGAACAAAGAGAACATTTGAAAAACAAAGACCAAAAGGAGTACGAACAGAACCAGTATATTCAACAAGAAGTTTAGAACCATCAGCAGTGTATATGGGAGAAGAAGAACCAGAAGAGGTAGAGACAAAAACAGAGGAATCAAAAGTCATATGATTTGTCGCACCAGAATCAATTATCCATGGAGTATTACCTGGAGTGACAGACAATGAAGAAGCTGAGGAAGTACCGTGACCAAGGCCCGCAATGGCCTTGCTAATCATATCATGTATATCCACGGTAGTCAGGGTAGGAGTTGGGAGTGGAGCTGTTCTGGAGGAACAATCAGAAGAAGCAGAAACAACTGTAGTGTGTCGTGTAGAGTGAGGATGTGGAGGCTTCTTCAGTTTTGGACAACTAAACTTCATATGCCCATACTCCCTACAATAATTACAGCGTACCTGAGTCATTTCACGAAAGATGTTGTTCCTGTTATCCATAAAAGAAGTAGGTCGTCAAGACGTAGCAAGAACAGTGTCAATATCTTGGAGTGAAGAACCCAAAGGACCCCCAGTAAGACGACGTGTCTCCTCCGCTATTAATTCAGATATAGCACCATCGACTGAAGGCAAAGGACTTCTGTGAACATAGATGATCGAATGGACTCAAAATCATCGCGAAGTGCCATTAAAAACTGAACCATGCATACCCTTTCAACATGGTCACGAAAAACCTCTGTATCGGCAGTGCAAACAAATTTCTGATCCATAGTAGCTAACTAATCCCACAATAAAGACATCTGACTATAAAAATCAGAGATCGATTGACCTGGAGCTTGCTTGATAGACCGAATATCCATCTCAAGTTTATACTGCTCGGCAAAATTATTTCCTTTATGACGAGTTTCTAAAAATAACCAAGCATCCCTATGATTCAAATTTACCAACTTCCAAACTAAGGGAAGAGGACGAAACAGCACTGGACAACCATGTAATAGTTCGAGAATTATTAATATCTCATTCTTCTATGGTTTTGAAAATAGATTCATCAATCAATTGACAATCACCGGTAACATACTTCCATAAATTTCGTCCTTTCAAAATATTGCGCATAAGGGAGGCCCAATGAACATAATTAGTCCTATCTAACTTGACTGACACATGCGAAATATGATCACTAGACGAAGACATGGTGAATAAGTAGCAAATCCTCAATCACAAAGCAAAGCAGGCTCAAATTTCAAGGAAAGAAATCCAAAAAACCTGATCTGGAATGAGCCTGAACTGGTTCGGTCTGAGCTGATCCGGTTTGCCCCGATTCGGTCTGATCGGACCCGGTTCAGTCGGGTCCGGTCCGGTCCAATCTGATCGGGTCCAGTTTTGTCCGAGCGGGTTCGGTCTAAGTGAACCTGGCTCGGGCTGGCCCGGCTTAGAGGAACCCTAGTTTGGGTTTTATGGAGAGATGGGACGGAGGTGCCAAAAAGGGCACGACGGCGGCGCCAGAGGCGGAGCAGCGGTGGCGGTGCGGAGGCGACCGAACGGCGACCGAACGGCTACACGGCGGTGACACAGTGGTGCTATGGCGGCGCCGCGGCAGCAAAATGGCAGGGGAGGCAAACAATACTAAGGCAGCATTTGGCAACGCTCTTTGATTAAGGGCTTTTTGAAATTAACTCTTTAAAAGAGTTCCTTAAGAAAAAGAACTCTTTAATAAAGTAGATGATGTTTGGCAACGATTTACAAAATCAGCTCTAGCAAATAGAGAAGTCCTTAATTACGTTTGGCAACAAAAATCTTAAAAGCCACTTTTAAATATATATAACGACTATAATACCCTTATATATAAATAAGTAATATAATAATTTAATAAAATAATATTATTAAATAAAATAAATCTAATAACTCTTTAAAAGAGACTAGTTTTTTGGAGGAAGCGGGAAGAGGAGACACACAAGCAGAGATTCAGGGCGATTAATTCGGGGAAGTAGTAAAAAGTAGATTTTGTAAGGGTAAAGTTGGAAATATGTTGCCGAACGCTGCCTAAAAATTATGCTGGACTTACTCTACACAAGAGACGTTTTCATCTCTTTGGAAGAGTCTTATTTTTTGGCTCTTCCGAAGCGACGGAATTTGACGCCATCAAAGCGAACTTCACGATGCAGGAGGTGCATCCAAACATAAATTCTAGGTACGGAGCCGCTTTTCCATCCGAAAAGCGGCTTCAATGCCCCCAAGAAGCGATGCCAAACGGGGCCGGCCCAAAAACGCTTCTTCAAAATGCCCGGAAACACCACAACTCTTCTTCAAACTGTCTTTGCGGAAGCAAATACCAAAGATTTGACGACGATTAGCAACGAATTGAGTCAGAACAAATCACCAAACCAAAATACTAAAGGAAGACGAAGTTCTTTACGCTCGCATCAATCCGGACTTCCAAAGAGCAAAATCGTGACTTCAATCCAAAATCAGAGGCAAGAACAAAGATTTTGACAGATTTCCGAGCCAAACAGACACTAAATCGACAAAAATCAGCTCGAAAGAAGCAAAAAAAACCAGGGTTTCGATTTGGGGAAAACGACGAGTCGGGCGAGTTGACTCGGTCTACTCGTCCGAGTTGAACCCTTTTCTAACTCATTCACGCCGAGTTAAGTCCGAGTCGACTCGGATCTGATACCATGATAGACTTATGAAAAATGAGTTATGTGTTATTAATGAGCTAACATACGTATACACTTGTTTACAATGGTCAAATGACCAAAATACCCTTGAATGGTGAAAAGACAAAATTACCCCTACTATACATACAGTTATCACACCATGTATTCTGCCTCAACACTAGAGCGGGCGACTATGGCTTGCTTTTGGAGGACCATGAATTGAGAGACCCTCCAAAATACATACAAAAACCTGTGACAGAGTGCCTATCATCAGGGCAGCCTCCCCAATCAGCGTCACAATAGACATCCAAGCCATAATCATGAGCCGGTCAAATGAGAAATCCATGATGCAATGAGTCCTTCAAATAGTGCAATATCCACTTGACCGCGGACCAATGTACATCAATGGATGCTTGCTCAAATTGACAAGCCTGATTGACCGCATATTGTATGTCTGGTCTAGTCAGTGTCAAATTTTGGAGAGCACCAATGGTGGATCGATATCTAAAGCATCAAAAAGAGGATTCCCTTCATGTTTAGATAACTTTGAACCTGCGGCAACTGGAGTGGAGAGTGGTTTTACATCGGCTAGGCATAGGCGATGTAACAGATCAGCAATGTACTTTGACTGGTACAAATGAAGACCAGCCTTCGTGCGAGTCACCTCAATGCCGAGAACATAATGTAAATTATCATGATCATTGACTGAGAACTCAGTCTGTAAGCTGCAAATAAGATTAGAAATAGCAAAGGGAGAATCGCTTGTAACAATCAAGTCATCCACATACACCAAAATATATATAATCGAATCCGCATGTTGCTTGTATAATTGGGATGAGTCTGCCTTGGATAAAACAAAACCATGCTCAAGGACTTTATTTTAGCCCATATAAAGATTTTAGGAGATGACACACTGCTTGCGGCTGAGTGGAATCAATGAAATTAGGTGGTTGTACCATGTCACCACTTCTGCGAGATCACCATTGAGAAAAGCATTATTTACATCCAGTTGTTTGATAGACCAACCTTTGCGCATTGCCAAAGTGAGCATGACCCGGATTGCTACAGATTTCACCACTGGACTGAACGTCTTAAAATAGTCTTGGTCCTCTCTCTGATTAAAGCCTTTCGCGACGAGACGAGCTTTGTAATGATCAACATTGCCATCTGATTTGGTTTTGACTCGAAAAACCAACTTACATCCAATAAGACGTCTCCCCTACAGAATGGAAACAAGTCTCCAAGTGCTTTTAGATAATAAAGCATTGAATTCAGCTTGCATTGCCGCACTCCATTCTAGGTACTTCACTGCTTGAGAATAACAAGTCAGTTCAAATAGAGTGGAAGGAGTAACCAACAGATGACAGGACAACACATGGATTTTAGGTTTAAGAGACCCAGTCGTTGACCGAGCAGTCATAAGATGGGTAGCATGGGGAGCACTTGGTCGGGTAGTAGGTGGAGGAGCAGCCGGAGAGGGAGCTGGTGAAGAATCAACGATGGGAGAAGGGTCTAGAGAGTCGGGGACAGTGGAAGAGAGAGAGTCAGGGGTAGACTGCAAAGGCGAAGGCAGGGACTGGCTGACAGATTGAGAACTAATATCAATTGAGAGTGGAGATGACGATTTTAATGATGAACGCTTGTGTAACAAAGGAAGAGGTAATAATTTCACGGGCTGGTTTAAAATAGATGTACCTGAGGGGGTGGGAAGCAATGCTGCCTTGGCATACGGAAAAGATGTCTCATCAAAGATCACGCTCAAACTGATGTACACTCGACCTGTGGGCATATGAAGACGCCTATTGCCTTTATAATTTTGGTGATAGCCCAGAAAAACACAAGGGACATAATGGTCATCCATTTTAGTAGAATTATAAGGACACAAATGCGGGTAGCAGAGGCAAACGAAAATACATATATTGGAATAATCAGGTTTGGGCCCAAAAAGGAGTTCGAATGGCATTGAAACCTGTGCAAGTAGCGTCATACCCATAGTAGCTATATGACAATGTTTGCGTTCAGCAATGCCATTCTGTTGTGGAATGTATGGACAAGATATTTTATGGTGAATACCGCAAGAGGGGAATAGTTGTTTGAACCGAACATTAACAAACTCAGATCCACCATCTGATTGAAAAAAATTTATTTTCTTAGAGAACAGATTTTTGACAGAAGAATTGAAACGAACAAATGAAAAATAAACTTTAGTTTTGGTTTGAAGTAAAAACAGCCACACAAATCTGCTGAAGTGATATATAAAAGACACATAATACTTGAAACCATTAGTGGATATAGTAGGGCAAGGGCCCCACACGTCGGCTAAGACAGTGTGCAAAATAGACGGAGCCAAAGACAAAGATGCTGAAAAAGGCAAAGATGAAGATTTTGTAACACATCAAGTAGGGCATAAAGCCATTTTATTTGAATTTGAAACTTCAACATTAAGACTTCTAAGTACATTGCGCAAAACATAGCTACCCGGAGTACCTAATCTTCTATACCAAAAAGAAAACGGAGATGCAGTAGAAAATAAACATGTAGGTGATGCAGCATGATCAACGATGTAAAGTCCATTCTTATCCCCCCCTACTGTAGTATGCGACCCGAACTGGCTTCCTGAACACAAAAACCATTACAGTCGAACACACCAATGCAATTGTGGTAAGAAGTTAAACGGGAAACTGAGAGCAGATTTTTAAGAGAAGTGGGGACGCAAAGGACATTACAAAGAATGACTGAATTGTTTAATGGGAGAGACCCAATATCAGAGATGGGCAAACCTGAACCATTGCTGAGTATGATTTGATCCGGACATGTGTAAGGGACATTGTCTACAAACTGGGAAGCATCTGAAGCAATGTGGTGAGTTGCTCCAGAGTCAGTGTACCAAGCCGAGTCTAGATTCTGATCTGTCTGCGCCAAATAGGCCTGAGGAGGCTGGCTAGTGGGCTGGTATGCCAAATTAAATCGATTTCGGCATTGAAGAGCCAGATGACCAATCTTCTGACAAATCTAACGCTTAGGTCTAATCGTGTTATCGCGTCTGTCTTGTTGTCTGGACCTGGATGGGCACCTGAGTTCGGACCGCAGCCATGGTTGGACCGACCACGACCTCTATTATTAGAATGACCTCGACCTCCTTGTGCAGCGACATTGGCTGAAGGAGTGCCAGAGAGTTCGAGTTGAGAAAACTGTTGTTGCATCTGGATGCAATGCTCTTGAGTAAATAGCAGATTTTGCAGAGACTCGAAGTTCTGTGGTTCGAATCTGCTCGTCACTGATTGGGCAAAGGACTCAAATTCTTGTTCGAGGCCAGAGACAATATAATGCGTGATTGTTTGGTAAGTGGTTGTCCAAAGGCAGAGAGATCGTCAATGATCTTCTTGACATTACTGAGATATGTCAACATGGAGAAGGACCCTTTGCGAAGGGTTTGCAATTGGAACAGAAGATGGTTCAAATGAGAGTGAGAGATAAAGGCATAGACGGTCTTAAGCTTTTGCCACATAGCCGCAACAATGAGTAGGCAGTGTATGGCCTAGGGCAGCTTCAGAGAGAGTGGCAGCAATCCAGCTTTGAACTATTTGATCGAGCAAGTACCGTGGCTGTACTTCGGATTTGGAGCAGGTTCGGCCGAACCCTCGACATGAATAAACTGAGGAGTAAGAGATCCGTCGACAAATCCCATAACTTGCTGACTGTTGAGCACGGGAAGCATCTGTTGTTGCCAAAGTAAATAATTTTGGCAATCCAATTTGATTGAGACGTAATGTGAGATGTTTGAAATCACTAGGTTGTACAGTCCATGATTGGAACTGAGATCAAAGTACAGGCCACAAGGAGGTGGAGTCATCGGCACATCATGGTTGGAGATTGATGGAGTATTAGAGAACGTGGGAGATTGAGAGGAGGCCATTAGAGCAGATTTCCGAGAATGAGGAAGACGGGAAGGATATTTTCGGGAAGAGGAGGAAGACGACGAACTAGGGTTTGTGCCTAGCGTTGGCCTGATACCATGTAATCAATGTAATTCTTGTGTATTGATTATGTGTTTCACATGTACATATATAGTGACACAGAGAAGAGAGTGCGAGTCAATTTAGGAAACAGACTCAAAATCTTAATTAACAAGAAATACAGATTTACAGAATTTCCAAAATATGGAAACGCTAGGATTGTCTTCTGATCATGACTTGTCCTGCCTAATTTGTGAAGAGTCTGTATTCGGTAAGACGCTCTATAGAAGATTCTGAGAGATCTCTATCACCAACACCTAGTGACACATAAGCCAAGTTCGTATTTTTATAACTCTCAATTATTTTAATTTTTCCATAAACCAGTTATTTATGTATAAAAGTACATATTTTGAGCAAAAACGTAATTATCTATTATAAGTTATAGTTTTTTCATTTATAAGAATTGGGTTTTTTTAATTTAAATTAAAAACAGTTTTTTCTTTCTATTAGAAAATAAACAACATAAGAACAGACAAGAAATCTGGATATCCGACTTGATTTTATTCCTCTATCATGGAATTTTATTTTAAAAAGTAAATATATCCAATTATATTTTATCTTTATATTGACGATCTAATAAGTTCATTATTTAAAGTGGCCAATTAACTTTAAATTAATTGGAATGAGAAAATTAGAGACTATTATTTAGGGAACAACGGCGCGGGTGCAGATGGAATATAATAACACGCCAACTCAAATGTATTGCCCTGCCTAAATGCGTCCGGTACAATTAATAGGTGGCGGGAAGAGGCAGTGGCCGGAGCTGGTGCCTAGAGGACGAAATGACGGATCGCATAACAGCATAGCATGGCGGCCTGCTGGCTTGTTCCTCGTCCTCAACATTAGGTCTCTCGAAGTCTTATGAGAAACCCAATATCCGCTGGAACTTCGTCTTCCGCCAGCTCGCGTTTCTTGACTCTTGAGAATTCCTTGAGTCTTCATGTGGTGTTCGAAGCTCCCAAGTTCAAATCGATCATTTCTACGAAATTTGTCAGCATTAGCGCATGAAACCTGTCGAGTCCACTCTAATAAACAAATAATTCTCAATCAGTTTGGGTGCAGTTCTGTCTTTAGTGACTTCTTGGACAATTTGGTGAGAAGAAATTGGAATCGCCTGAACGAACTGTCATCTGCTTTAAACTCATCCGATATTGTCAATGCCTTCCATTTCTCTCAGAGGCGCTCAGGACTGCCTCTTGATCTTCTCTGCTGGATTGACTCCTTGGGAAATGCCGATCTTAATAGTTCTCTGGTTGTCCAATCCGCAGCTGCAGTCGTTCTGTCGAACAGTGGAAATTTCAAGCACTCTAAACAGATACTGAAACGGTTGTTGGGCAGAGGGATGTACTCCGCAGGCGACGTTTTTATGGAACTACTGGAATTCTATAAGCAAAAGAATGTATGGGGAACTCCGGCAGTGTTTGATATATTTATTAGTTCTTGTTTGGAACTAGAGAAGGTTAAAGAGGCTACTGAAGTTTTCTTTTTAATGGGGAATAAAGGATATAATCCGACGACACAGACATGCAATAATCTTCTGAAAGCTTTGGTAAAATCAGAATCCGTTGAGGCGGCGCCAAAGGTATTCAAAGAAATGACTAGGAGAAGTCTTTGCCGCGATGTGCATAGTTACAACATATTGAGTAATGGATATTGTAAAATGGGTCAGGTGGACAAGGCGATGGAAGTTTTGAAGCTAATGTGTGATGAGGGATTGAGACCCACCACAGCAATGTATAATGTTATTATATATTTTTACTGTGAGAGAGATGTACTAGAAGCAGAAAGAATTGTAGACGAAATGCGAATAGCAAATGTCAGTTTGGATTCAGTCACAGTCTCGACTATGATGAATGGGTATCTTAAGATAGGCAATTTCAGCAAAGTGCTTGAATTTTTCCGCTTGATGGTTGAGAAAAAAATTGAACCCACAGTTTCCATCTACAGGGCGCTGATTGATGCTTTCTGTAAGAGTGGAGATGTTGAGATGGGAGTATATATTCTCAATAAAATGATCCTTGAGGGGTGTATGCCAAATGCTATTGTGTACAATACACTTGTCAATGGATTTTGTAAATTAGGTCGTACAGATAGAGCAATGGATACGTTGGAGGAGATGCTGAGCTTCGGTTGCGGACCTGATTTGGTTACTTACAGTTCTTTGATTAAGAGCTTTGGTGATAAAGGTAGGATCAAGGAAGCTGTGCAATTACTTACTCAGGTGGTTACTGGAGGATTAGTTCTGGATACTGTAATATACAACTCACTTATTGATATGTACTGCAAGGTGGGAATGTTAAACCAAGCGTTAAATTTAGTAAACAAAATGGTGAGTGCGAAATGGGGAGCTGATGTAATTACTTACAACATTCTCATTTCAAAAGCTTCTGATCTCGCGGGATCCTTGGAAGCTAATATGCTTCTTGGTAGGATGATTCGACACGGCCTTAACCCAGATTTCATTACATACTCAGCAATAATTGAGACCTATTGCAGGGAAAGGAAGGCAAAAGATTGTTTTAGAGTAATGACTAACATGGAAGATCAACGATTAGTTGCTCATATTCAGTATTTTAAACTTCTTATTCACGGGTTATGTGATGAAACTGATGTGTGTGGTATAAGAAGATTTTTACAGTATGTAAAAGACTCCAGATGTGGAGTAGATGCAACTTTTTACAATCCTCTGTTGGATGTGTTATGTAAAAAAGGAAGACTAGTAGAAGCTTTTAATTTGTGTGATGAAATGGTCCAGAATAGTATTCCACCTGATGTTAACACTTGCAACTCCCTTATGTTTGGGTTATTTAATGTTGGGAGTGTGTCTAAGGGTTTGAAAATTTTCAGACAAATGTGCATCTTTGGTATTGAGCCAACTTGGCAGACACACGTGGTCCTTTCACAAGTCATGAAGAACCATGATTCAAGAAGAAGAGTGTTAAAATTATTGGGGGAATTGGTGGAAGAAGTCTCGGGTGTCACCAGTGCTCAAATAAGAAAATGTTGTCATGCTCTGCTTCTTCGGGGCCTGTTATGTGATGGAAGGGCAGATGAAGTAGAAATTTTTCTAGATAAAATAACCAAGAAAGGTGTGTTCCTAAGTCATAGTTTGATTTCTCAGATACTTTTTGGCTATTGTGAAGCAAATAAAGTCAAGAGTGCTTTAGCTTTCTATAAGAAGACTGTAAAAGCTGGTTTAAAGGCAAATCTAGATTCATGCCTGATCCTACTTGACCTAGTATTCAAATCTGGTTACCATAGGATAGCAGAACAAATTTTGAGTCATATTCTTATTAGTGGCTCACAGGTTAACTATGCTTTTTATGACTTCTTGATCAGAGGTTTATGCCAATGTGGAAAAATTGAAGATGCATTGAGACTCACTTTAGTGGGACTAAAGAATGGGCCTGTTCTGAAAGATATCTCCTACAATTTTCTTTTAAATGGCCTTTGTAAAGACCAGAAGCTTGAAGAAGCAAAAGACTTGGTAGCCTGCCTAAATGAGCGGAATGTGTTCCCAGACACTAAGACATACAATGTTCTCATAGAGTGCTTTTGTGAGAAAGGTGATTTTTCTGGGGCAGCTGAGCAATATAAACTTATGGTTGTTAACGGTTGTAAACCAAATTGTCAAACTTATAATTTGCTGATTGCTGCTTACTGCAAAATTGGTGATCTTAGACGATCTGTCGACTTAGTCAGTGAGGCTTTTACACAAAAGGCTTTTCCTGACTTAGTCACTTCCACTGCATTACTTTTTGGCCTATGTGGAAGAGGTGATATGGAGTATTCGAGCAAGCTCTGGGGTTTGATGGTGGACCAGGGTGTTCCTGGTGACCAGCTAACATTTGGTTCTATGATTGTCGGATACTGTCGAGTTGGTAAACTTAAGGAAGCTCTACATATGCTTATTCAGATGCTACGAAGTGGATTTTCTTGTGACAGATATACTGCCATGGTTCTGAATCATGGACTGCAACAAAAAGATTATTTTCAAGAGGCAGATATTTTTCTTGGGGTTATTTTGAAAACTGGCATACTTCAAGATGTTGTTTCTAGGGTGCTTGTGGCTGACGCTAACAGAAGAGGACTAATGGGTGCTATCTGCCATAATGATGGAGACATTGCTTGGTCTTCAAGTGAAAGTGAAGGTGTGTATAATAGACAGTCCATCAGAGAAACAGAAGATTCTATTCAATCAGAAGAACAAAATCTTCATGCTATCCTTCAGAACCCATGTCAAAAACAGCAACTTGAACTAGATCATTCAACAAGCAAGTTGGGTGTGAGTAAGATAATTGATTCTGAACATGACAAGGCAATTAAACTCCGACAAGAGCTTTTGGAACTAGGAATTTTGTGACAAACATAAACCAAGTATACTTTAAACTTTTCATTCACTAATTGGAACCAGAACTATGGTGATTTGTTTTAGTTGGTTCAACGATGAAATGAAGCATAGAGAGGTCTGGGAAGATTTGAGTTACTGGAGAACCAAAAGACCATCTGCATCCTAGTGCTGGTACAGGTGCTATTGTCCTCGTATTCTGTAACTAAATATATATGTAAATACATCTGCATACTATGACATGGGTGAAAGCAGTGTAATCACTACTGCAACCTACTTGAAGTTGCACGGATGTAGTCAGCTGGCATCTTCTCAAGTATTTCGGATTGATTGCTTTCTTATCTTTGGCCTGTTCGTTCTTTCCTCAGTGAGTCATTTGACATTTCTTTTCCTTTAATCGTGGATTGTCTCCCATAAATAAAAAGAGATGTGAATTCAGTCCCGTCGTTGTAATATCAGGATCTAAATCTCTTTCTTTGATTTTGGAAGGTCTTGTGGGAGTTTAACTTTTACAGTCAGATAGTTTTCTTTCTAGATATGCTTGTTCATAACAGGGAGAATTTGTTCTCTGAATTTTAAAGGAAGACGTCTTAGACATCTGAGACATGTAGCCTTAGATGTCCCGCTTTATGCCACGAAAGAACTGAAAAAAAATGCCTGGTTCTCTTATGTATCCCGGCATGTAGGGCCTTCACATTGTCTTTAGCAGGGGCAGCAGAACGATTGTTATTATAACTGCAAGAAGAAGGGAGCAGGAGCAGACAGGAAGGTAATCAATGCAATCAAGGTCATTTGCAAGCTACTTTTTCTCGACGTACTGCCAAATAACTTTGAGAGAATCAGAGACAAAGGGTTAAGGAAAGACCTGTCGTACAGATTTTATCTTTAAGCCTGGGGCAATCTGTTAATTTTTTATGAAAAATTCCATTAAAACAGGAAAAGCAATCAACTTTAGAACAATCCAAGCACTGGGTTTTGAAAATGGTAATATTCACGAGAGTCAGACTGCAAACGTTGAAAGCAATGGCCTCTTTCTCTGACTTTTGCTGTATGGAGACAGTGGACATGTCCCAATGTTTGAAGTTTCTCTTTCCGCTCACCGCTGCAAGCAAAACTAAGATGAAGACTCTTGCGGTTAATTTAATCGTCTTTGTTCTCAGTGATCACAGTCAAGCAGGATAAGTGCATCGTGGGGTGCATGAAAGGGACCCGCTAAGACCAGAACGCTTACAGAAACGCCATTACCCACTTCACTGCAACTCTTCTCGAAAGATACGACCGATTTCATTGGAACAATTTCAACACCTTATGATGCGTTCTGTATTGAAGTTCGCCCAGGTCCTTGATACAGAACGTGGAGAGCAGAGCGAGATGCTCGAAATTTCAAAATGAAGCTGAATCATGAAAGTTAAGCATGAAAAACACCTCCTTCGACATCTTTATAAACAGACGAATTCGACCCAAAAGTCTCTGGACGGAGGAATCGGAGAGGAAAAACTGAAAAGCGACGGGACTCGCTGCCGCGTGCTGCAGTAGACGCGTATACAGAGAAAGTAGAGCAGCAGATGGGCAGTCCCACTGTCAGAGAAATTCGTCAAAGATAGATGAGTGTCAGATTGTCACGCGGCGCCATGCTCTTTCGTTTTTAATCAACGACAGATCGCGACGCCGACGCCCGGAAAAAGAATATTCCGGCTGGGGCCTCAGGGGGCGCTTCAGAGCCGCCCAACCAATTACATTTCTCGTTAAAGTGGACGGTGCGGATGAAACCAAAATCATGCATAATCAACGATCTTATCTAGAATCTTGATATAATTCGCGATTATCAAAAACCGCACTAGGATTTGCTCTCCAATATATAAATTTCCATCGAAGACTCAAAACGTCCGCGTTCATTGCCCGAGTACTTCTCATTATGCCGCTTGAAATTCCCTTCCTTTTGTACTTTATATTATGTTAACTCCCTCGATGTTCTTCGTTCACATTTGTTTATTCCTCTGTCCCTAATCCCTGTCTCTAAAAGTAAAATCTCGATTCACTAAACATCTCCATCGTCTGCGACCGTGCGACGAGCGTGCACGGGCAAAATGTCTTTTATGGGTCCCATCTTCGCATGGAGAAAATCCATAAAATGATTCTATTTTATCACTTACAGCGATGTTTGATGTCTAATATTAGAATTCATTGTCCTCATACGGAGCCACGTGCTTGTGGGACCCCACATGTCGAACCCATCCGGGCCCCCAAAAAATCTATATTACTATCAAATCTCAACCGTACAAGTATCAAGGAATGAAGAGGCGCATGGGCATGAGCGTTATTGACTTGTATTTTGTCGTCTCGTGATGATATATGCATGGAAGCGGATCGTTACGTCGCTAGTCAAAGCTAAGAATATCGATTTAGAACATGCGGAGGAGGGCCGACATTAATCAACTGTTGAGTGAGTCGACTATCGGGTCCTCCTTATTTTAGACGATTCTCTCAAACTCATATGAGTCTGCCCCCATTGACTCAGATGACCCAATTTCTGATCGTTTTAATAAAAAAAACATATATTTTTATTCTTTGTATATCGTATGAGGAGTTGGTTTAATTGTGTCAACAAACATATTATAAAATTAATTCGTGGACTTACGTTGAGAAGTATGAATTTAATGAGTCATGATATTATAGATAAGAGGTAAGTTCTTATCAGATAGTGTCATGTTTAAGTTAACCGAGTCGCCAACCTTAAACAATGAACCCGGAGCGCGTTCTCATTCGTCACTCGTCATGACACTCGTCACGACACTCGTCACGACACTCGTCACGACACTCGTCACGGGGTCGTCATCAAGTAGCTGATCGGTCCGTGCATGTCGGCGTCGACTCACCAAAAAAACGTCGTCGTCCTCGTCGACAACTCAGTCGGACCCAGCGTCCGGACGCTGGCTCGGGTGACGAATCGGAAGGTGGGTCGGAAGACTCAAAACCACGTGAGTGGGTCCGGGAAGCGGTACGTTACCGAGTGGCTGAGTCGCACGGTCGGCGATGGACCTCATGCGCCCGTCAAAGACGCGGCAGCAGTCGGGATCGCCCATTTAAAGACCCACGGCCGTCGGTTGTTTCTTTCTCTCCTTGGAAAATTGAAACGGCTCAGTCCTCACACGTAAATAAGAAGTCTCAGGGCTACCCTGCCGATTTTGCATATTCTTCTTGTTAGCCAAGAGGAAGGTAGACGAAAGCGAAGGCGGAGCAGAGACTTGTTTGTGGAGATTTTTTAGGTGAATAAAGTTTGAACTTGTTTGGATTAACTCATTTGTGTGCAGCATCTCTTTCGCTTTTGTTGTTTGATCATTTTTTATTCGGGTGTCGACTATTGCTTGCGGCTCTGGTTCTTTATCTGTGTGCGGAAGTATTTGTTGTTGTTTGATCATGTAATTCGGATAACGACCCCTGTTTGCTGCTCTCGTTCTTTATATGCGGGTGGAAGTACTTTTTGTTGTTTGATCATGTAATTCGGGTAGCGACTCTTGCTTGCTGCTCTGGTTCTTTATCTGTGGGTGGAAGTATTCTTTTCTTGGTGAGAGTTAAAGTTTAACCTGTTTATTAGAATATCTGAATATGATACTAGACCCCCTCCATGTTTATGGTTTGTTTTTTCTTGGTTATGTGGCTTCTGGAGGTGGTATTGGACTCGTCGGAGCTTCCGAACCAGACGAGCTTATAATTTCAAAGATTTTTAGTTAATAAGTACTCATGACTTTTTTTTTTCCTTTTCATCCGAGTTTAATATTTCATTTTAGTTTTTTAGTTGTCTGTATTTTTGGTTTTTCTGCTCGGTTGACAGTTCTCTTTCTCTCTCTCTCACTCTCTCTGTCTCTCTCTCCTCTTGAAAGAAAATTTTGATTCTTATAGTGGAGCTTGAAGCTTTTTTATGCAGTTATCCAGCTTTTATGTAGATTTCTGAGTTTACCTTTTGGTTTCACTTGCTTCTGCTGCTGTGGGGAGTTATGTTTTTGTTGTGAGATTGGATTCACCGGAGGTTTTAGACTTTCTAGGGATTTGTCATAAATTGGAGCATATAATGGTACAGGGATTCGTAATATGTTAGAGCATATGATGGTACAGTTAAAATTATCTCCATATGCACTTTTTTTTCTGCTTATGGAGCGGAATAATCAACCTCATATCTCTGAAAGCCCTTTCTTGCAGTGGTTCTTATGAAATTGCTTTGTCTTTCATTTCACAATATCCCATATTTATTTTAGTGTTGATCTCTGAACACAAAAAGGGTGACGCTTCTTCTTTTTTTGTTAGAGAGTCATTTCTTTGAAAGCCATGCATATGAGAAGATGCCATAAAGTAGCACAAGTGGAAAAGAATTTTAAGAAGGAATCATGATGTTTTTGGCATATGGAACTTAGGAATTGTAATGACTTTCTTTTTGGGTGTTTTGCCGGACTGTTTTTTGGAACCCAAGATGTTCTGCTGATATTCTTACCAAGGGACTTTTATTCATACTAAAGTCATCTTTTTTTTTTTTTTTTTTCCAGTAGAGGGGTTGTTTCTGGACAAGTTGCTCACATGTATTTCTGTGGCACTTTGATATTTTACTAAGTTGTCATGCATGTTAAAGTAGATGGTGTTAGCTACAAAATGTCTTTATTTTTTATCAGTTGTTATTTTTAATTTCTGTTTCTTCTTGTCTTTTTAAAAATTGATAATTTATTTCCTCAAAAAATTTTCCTTAGCTTGATGTTAAGTTACTGATAGGAAAATTGTTTTTCTGCCTCTTAGATGACAGAGTCCAAGATAAGACATATGATTCTTGGAACCCTCCAATCTGATGTATATCTTCAAGCATAAAAGAAAAACAAAGTTACGTTATGCTATTTTAACAACCAATGTGTTCATCATTACACAAAAATTTAGATAAAAAGATAGAAGTGAATGTTGAATAAGTGAATGTTGAATTCATGAAAGTGTGAATGATAAATAAAGGACACTTGACTATATAGTTATTAATAAGCCGATTGATGAACATAAGGACTTTTGCCAACTTCAAGGTCGTGTTTAATAATCTGACACTGTTTTTTATTTTCAGGTATCCCTTGGCATTACGTTTCTCAATCCTGTGTGGAGAAGGCTTGGATCTATATTAGCTAGAGAAAGCTGACTGAAGGACTGGGGTGAGAAACTGGGGAGTCACATCTACAGCTGATCAATGCTATAACATTCGCATGGATTCACATTCACGCCCTCTTTATAGGTGCAGTGTTCCTGGTCTGGGATCCTCCCATGAGTGTACTTCCTCCAATATACCTCTCCAAGCTGAGTGGCTGTTCGGACCTATGACTTGTAAATTAGAAAGCTCACCTGATTCACCCCTTTCAATCCACATTGACTATGATACCTATTCTACTTTTAGCAACGGCCAGGAGCAATACAGTTCCACAGAAAACCACTCAGATGTTAGTCCTTCCCAGAACTTGTCTTTTGACACTGATAGCTCATTCCATCATTCTCCATCAAAGCTTGGACAAGGTGATCCCATTTACTCTGTGGGAAGATTTGGCCAGGTAGATGGTGCTATTACAAACATAAAAAACACACTGCAAGAAATAGAGTCTGCACTTATGGCCCCTGATAGTGAAGAGACAAGCACCCCTAGTTCTGCTTTCAATGAGAACCAGCAAGGAGAAACCATAAAGCAGCAGCAGCCAGGGTTATGGAATGGCGATTCCATCCAAGAGATTTCCGTCTCTCGATCCCAAGCGGGTACTTCTGGGAGACATCATAAACTAGATGGAAGCGTACCACCTGATAAACGGCAAAAAGTGACTTGGGGCAACTCACAAGATATTCCTCACTCTGTTGTTAAACAATTGCTGACTCAATGTGCAAGTGCCCTTGCTGAGAATAGAATGGCAGATTTTGAAGAGTTAATTCAAGAGGCGAGGAGTTCTGTCTCTATCAGTGGGACACCTATTCAGCGTCTTGGAGCATACATGGTTGAAGGTCTGGTGGCTCGAAAGGAGGATTCTGGCACCAATATTTACAGAGCACTGCGATGCAAAGAACCAGAAAGCCAGGATTTACTCTCTTACATGCAAATTCTGTATGAAATTTGCCCCTACTTCAAATTTGGTTATATGGCTGCTAATGGAGCAATTGCTGAGGCATTTAAGAATGAGGACCGAGTACACATTATAGACTTCCAAATTGCTCAAGGGACACAGTGGATCACTCTTATCCAGGCACTTGCAGCCAGACCAAGTGGACCTCCACACGTCCGCATCACTGGGATTGACGATCCCGTTTCACAGTATGCTCGTGGGGATGGTTTAGAGGCAGTTGGGAAGAGGTTAGCTGCCATGTCCAAGAAATTCAACATTCCTGTGGAGTTCCATCCAATACCTGTCTTTGCTTCTGAGGTTAAACGAGATATGTTGGATATCAGGCCTGGAGAGGCACTTGCAGTCAACTTCACTCTCCAGCTTCATCACACTCCGGATGAGAGCGTCGATGTCAATAACCCAAGAGATGGGTTGCTTAGGATGGTAAAATCCTTGTCACCCAAAGTGACCACTCTGGTTGAACAGGAATCCAATACCAACACTACCCCCTTCCTCACGAGATTCAACGAGGCCCTGGAATTTTATTCAGCCGTGTTTGAATCAATTGATGTGGCGTTACAAAGGGATGACAAGAACAGGATCAATGTGGAGCAGCACTGCTTGGCCAGAGACATCGTGAACATAATTGCATGTGAGAAGAAGGATAGAGTGGAAAGACACGAGCTACTCGGAAAGTGGAAGAAGAGGCTCACCATGGCTGGGTTCCAACCATTCCCATTGAGTTCTTATGTCAATTCAGTTATAAAGGCACTCTTGAAATCCTACTCTGAGAACTACACCCTGGTGGAGAAGGATGGGGCAATGCTGTTAGGTTGGAAGGATAGGCACTTGATCTCGGCTTCTGCATGGCATTGATGGGAGTGTATGTATACTGTGCCCAACAAGTACTCGTGTCTCCACATCGTATCTGCGTTCCAGTGATGAGGGGTCTGTCTCCTTTTGTAGAATTTCTGTAGTAGCTGTCTCAGTGTTCTTTCTCTTTTTGTCTGTCTCGACGTGACACGCTTGCTAGCGGTTTTTGCCTGATTGCAGATTACGGAATCATGTTCTTGCTTCCGACTGTTGCTACTTGCTGTGATCATATCGAGGTTTCGTTGTAACGTGCAGGAATTAGAATTTCTGGTAGTAAATATTTGCTGTTCCTTTTTTTCATTGATTCTTCCTGTTCATACCTTTCGTTTTCCTTAACCAATGTGGCCTCTGGAGTGCAATATTACGCGTCAGTCCTCACTGCCGTGCCTTAATTCCCGAGCGTAGACTGTAATAATATTCCCAACGCATTATTAATGGATAAAGATTTGGGATTCCTCTTCCTCTTCCCCTGTTCGCTTTGGATTGTCGTACAGATGACAGAGGAAGGCGAAGCACAGAAGCCAGGTCACACGAGAATTGGGTTTGATACTTCATAATCCAAGATTAAAATCTCGCTTATGCACGTAATTAAATCAACAAAATGGTTACCGTGCTCAAGGGGTACTGGTGTGTAACGAACTTTTCTGGTTCAAGTACTGTTCGCAGTCGTACGTTGGTCCCCTCGCGTACCACGATCACCCCCTTCTCTTTGCCGTCATCCATCGGATCACGGCCACCTGTTAATGATTACGGTTTTCGTTTCTGAAGATTCCCGCTTTTGGACGAAAAAGCGGCATATTGCAATGTACATTTTGTCTTTATCTTCTCTCTCGCGGTGTTATTTTAACCCAGATGGGTTCTGAGCATCAAAACGCTAAAGTTCATGGCGGCGAAACAGTTCCATGAGATGAATTTCTTCATGCAAGGCACGAACAGCTCTGCAATTTCCGCTGCTACTGATCCTAGTCCCGCCGGCCTCCCAGCTCCGTGGTTCTTTCGTTCGGATTCTAATTTCACGGAGCTTTCTAGTCTCCTCTGCCCGGAGATCAAGCACCTACAAATGGCTGCTCTCGGCGACCTCAACCCCCTTTTCCCAGGAGAGATTTCTGGAATCTCCGGGAATCTCGTCGACCCCGACAGCTTCCAGTACCGCGTCTCGAAGAAACCCAAGTCATGCCCCAAGCTCGAAAAGGATATTCAAGACGAGACGTCGTACCCGAACGAGCTGAAGCTTCACTACTGGGCTACGCCAGGGATGATCATGACGTCGGAGAGGGCGTCTCGGTCGTCGTCGTCGGGGAAGGACGAGATGGCGAAGCAGCGCCGGAGGAGGATCGCTGAAAAGTTCGAGGAACTGAAGAAGTTGATGCCGTTGAAGAGCAAGATGGACATGGCGACGATGCTGGGGGAGGCGTTTAAGTATGTGAAGTTCCTGGAAGCCCAGGTTAGTACTTTGAACTGGATGCCTCTGCAGGCGACGGAGTCCTACTACTGCAGTCCCTCCCGACAGCAGCTTTTGCAGGTTATGGTTAACTCTGCTGAGGTGCAGCGCCAGTTGTACTCCAATGGGTGGTGCGTCTTCTCGGCGGAGCAGGTGGAGCTTTTGAAGGTTTTTCAGATGAAGAGAAGAATGGCGTACTCGTCCTCTCTTTTGCTGCGTCCCCATTACATGTAGTACAAATTAAATGGAGTCCCGTTCTCTTACATCTTACTTAGGCGCTGTCTTTTTTTTTTTTTTTTGTTGATTACGTACCTTCGCTAACTTCTTCTTGTTGAGGAGATTTCTGTAGTTCTCTTCTAGGCTTTTTCTTTTTTATCTTCATCAGTTAATTTTCCTGTTTCACTAAGAAGAGCTCGTTAATTTCTTGTCTGTGACTCTGTAATTAAGTGTAGACGACTCTACTGTTTCTTAAACAAGGTTCGATGACTCTGTAAGGTTAGTCTCTTTTTTATAAAGAATATAGTTTCTGTAGCCCTTGTGTAAGGTGAGCCCGTTCTGCATGCAAGTATTAAATGTGACCAGTTGCTAGAGAAGAGCTGATTTATCCGGTACGTTTTTTTTAAATTTCCCGTCGAGATGAAAAGATAGAAAGGGGGACTTTGAACTTTGAAGGGTACTATCCCTCATTTGTGTTTTGATTTGATTCTTAGAGAATAAGTTTCCTTATTAGTGCAAATTAAATAGTTTGATTGGCTGAGAAGAGCCAGTTTATTGAAATTAGCTCGTATATGTATGTCGTTTGAGATCTTCTGCGGGTTCTTATTGATGCGACGTTTCGCATTTGCGCTGCTTGAACTTTGAATCAACAAGACAAACAAATACGTGAGAGAGATAAATGAAGTGTTAGATATTTCTGAGTAAGTTTCGGCCGTTACAAAGCTGCGTTTCCCGTAACGGCGTCTGTAACGTTTTGAAGTTTTTAACAATATAACGCGTTAACCTGTTGCGTAACTCTGGTCGGACCGGAAGGCCGATTATGTGTTTTTTTTACTGATTTAATATACGGTTTAACATGAGCCATGACCACGGGATTTAAAGCTCAGAAGATGATGCTTAATTCTAAAAGCAAGGGCCGGGCGGAAAGCTCCTGCCACCGTTCGTCGACAACGGCAACAACAAGCTCCCTCTCACACCCTCCTCTCATTCCCTTTCTATCTACCCAAAGCGGCTATCTTCGGCCTACCTGAAAATCTTGAGCTCAATTCATTGGTAATTTGCTTACTTCTTTCTTGTCCTCTCTCTCTCTCTCTCTCTCTCTCTCTCTCTCTCTCTCTCTCTCTCTCTCTCTCTCTCTCTCTCTCTCTCTCTCTCTCTCTCTCTCTCTCTCTCTCTCTCTCTCTCTCTCTCTCTCTCTCTCTCTCTCTCTCTCTCTCTCTCTCTCTCTCTCTCTCTCGCCCTAGTATTTAGTACCTAATTCATCTTTCGAATTTCACGAATATTCTGGTAAACACGGTAGCTTGATGAGCCAAAGTTATGTCAAAAACTGTTAACTGTTGAGGACATTTTTTAAATGACATTGATCAAGTAACCTTACCATGTAATTGACACTTCGCTGGATTTAAGACACGGGCTTGTGTGCTTCATTGAATGACTACTAAGTCAGTTGTACTGAACAGAAAGGATACTTCAAGTGATTGCATTCTTTATGTTGGATGGTGTCCTATCTATGCTGTCCAACTATATCTGAACTTCTTGAAATTACGAAACATCTATATGTTGATGTACAGTCATATTGAGCTTTGACTCAGGCACATGCTATTTGATAAATGAATCAGTAATTATCAACAACTGAAAATGTCAATTTGTAAACTGAACGTTAACTGGAACGTTGGACAGTCAAGAGCTTCTCTAATACTTGCATGTTAGACTTAGGTTGGTTCAGCTAATGGCTAAGAAATCATCCTGTACTCTTGTCGATTCAATGCGTTGGTACAATTGGGTCCTGATAAACTACATCCTGCCAGTTGCTGCTCACTCAAGTCGAGGTTCTGGACTCTCATGCTAGGAAGTACAATGGCGCTGCACCTAGGCAAAAGTTACTTCTTTAGTAATTTCCCAAAAATGAATGAGCCAAGAGTTGGATTGGAAAATTCGTGCTTTGTGCGTCTTCCTATGGAGAAAATAGTACAGGGGAATTTGGCAATTACGGTAAGGAATGTACTTTCATCTATTTCCATATGCACATCCTGGCTTTGGGTTTTTTTCTTTAACCTCTCTTTCGCTCTTTCTTTGTAATTATTAAATGTGACTCAGGTTGGTGAGAATCAAGATTTTAACTGTTTGACTCATCACCAGAAAGTGAAGAGATTGATTTCCTGTGCTAAGGCTTCTGGGGAGTGAGTTCTGTTTCCATTTTTCCGAAAACAAGAAATAGTTCTGGTTCCTGGTAGAGTTTGCTTTCTTGTGCTCTTTTCTCCTAAATGATCTTAGCTCTTCATCATGTAATTTTTCTCTTGCTGGCTGGTTAAATACTTTTTTGAGTAATAGATTAATACTAATATGAAATGAGGAGCTTTATGCATGTGTTATAATCTGTTATGTAATTTCCAAACTTATCAAATTGAGATGTTGAAATAATTTTGTAGAGATACTTTCTGAGCTTTTATTTCTTTTTTTTTTTGTATAAATCAGTGATAAGCTTTTATTCATTGGAGAGCTTCTAGAGGTACTTATTGTTGCCATCCTATAAGTTTGTTCCTGTGAGCGAGTTACCCTTTCAGAAATGTTCAGAAAATTCTGCTTTCCCATTTCCACAGGCTTCATTTGGTTTGTTACCAAAGCCTCTTAAGGATGTAGAAAGGTTAGGGTCTTCCTTGGACTTTATTGGGAATGCATTTCTGATTGTTGGGAATAACTTTAAGAGTCTGGTTTCTCCTTTGAAATGGTTATTGTGCTGAAAACTGTGTCGCTAATTATTTTTTTGTTTGAAAAAAATTGAACTATAAATGATAAAACATACAGCTAACCATTAGGAAAAAGGAACTTAATTGGTAAACGGTTTGACTGACCAATTGGAAATAGAGGGAGTGCCATGAAATAGTGTGAGAGTTATTATGCACTTGAGATGATATGCTCTTGGTGGAATGGGTGATAAAATATATTCAAGGAGAAATGATTTTTTTTTTTTTTTTTTTTTATGAAAATTGTGAAGTCTTTGTTGATATGAAAAAAATCTCAGGGCACATCAAGGGGGTACATAGAGTGCAGCAGACATAGGTCAAAAGCTTTAGTCGGGGCTGGAGGCCAGGGTATGCCCTGCAGCAATGTTTTTGTCTGGAGGTTCCTGCTTTGGCATTGCTGTCAGACTTAGAATTGGCAGATCTTGGTATTTTAGACCAAGTGATGTACCAGTTCTGTGTGAGAGTGAAGACTATGAAAAATTGGCTTGAGTTTTCACTGGGGGAGGGGTTTGGTTATTGCCTGTGTGATTAATGGGGTTGAGTCTCCCTCCACTGTAAGGAGGTCATCATAGTACTGCTTGAACAACTTCAGTCTAGTTATAAGCCTTGAGCTTCATGATTAGAAGTAGAACACACAGCTGGACCAGAAGAGCCTAGTTGTATCGTGCTACAACTATTCCTAGTTGCTCCTCCCACATCAGTAGGCCCAGAATCCCTCAAATAGGAGCCATCAAAGTTTAGCTTCAACCGGCTGGGAGGGGGACGACACCATTCCAGCCAGGAGGAAGAGCAATTTTAAAGGGCAGGTTATTTCCATGCTATTGTCATTTTGCTAGCAGGTTTTTCTTTGGCTTGCTGAGTCAGATAATAATTTTAAAGAGGAACAAAGGCAAAGAAATCATGTCTAACCTTTGTTTTCACTTTATTTTCAAGTGGTGGATGTTTGAATTAGAGTCGGTTGGGTCTTACATGCAATGCTGGACTTTGCAGCTCTTCTTGGTTCTGTTTCTTAATGTGATCTTGGAAGTGAAGTTTCTGACCTATCGTTTCTTTATTCTGCTGCAAACAAGTATAAGCTGCATATAGTTATTGCATCTTATTGTATGTAATGACATTTGTTTTTCTCTGTATTTGCTTAAAAAATGTTATTTTTGAAGTTTTCTCGTTTTGAACTTTAAATCGGACAATAATATTTACCCAAAGTGGCAGTTTCTCTTTTTCTGACTCCTTAGTATTGATTTAAAAGGAAAGAGAGGAAGGTGAAGAATAGAACTGGTAAAACAGAGCACCATCTGTGGATGAAAAGAGATTCAGCTGGTGCTGGGCAAAAAGCACTCAACCTTGTTCAAATTGTAAGCTCTCAAGATATTGTTCTCTTCTAATTGTCAGTGTTTTCTGGAGTTTAGCTCATGAATGTTGAGCAGTTGAGATTGGCTGCTGCAGCCAATAATAGAGGAACACCTATTATAAACTCATGCTTCCCAGGGAGGTGAAGGGGCTAGTTTTGTACTCACATGAAGAAGACATGAATTTTATACCTAGGTGTCCATGGCCGCAGCCGCAGATTTCAACTCTATGCTGAGTTGCCTCTTTTAAATGAATAAGTCATTGTTTTTCATTCTGACCATTTTAATTGTTTTTGTTTCCATTTCTTTCTGTGCATTTTGTGTAAGATATCAAAGCTTCCGAATGAGAAGGAAGTAATTTATGGTGCATTGGACAAATGGACTGCGTTTGAAACCGAATTTCCTTTGATAGCTGCTGCCAAAGCCTTAAGTATCCTACGGAAGAGAAAGCAGTGGTTACGTATAATCCAAGTATGCTTTTTTATTTTCTATTCCTTAGTTTTTGTCATATAAAATAAGTTGCTATATGGTTTTGGTTTCATCCTACTTGATTGGAGCCATCATTCTCTCATCCATCCTAAAATTTACCATTTGGTGAGCATATGGTTATTTGTGACTGAACAGGGTAGTTATCACTTTCATTATATAGAAGAATATAGAGGGTGTTTATCATTTTTTAGCCTTTTTCTTCTATTTCATTTTGAGGATCAGCAAAACGTTGGTGTGTGAGTATACCAGGCTGCGAAAAAGAGTAAGATTTTGAACCCCATGTATTGGCTCCTGTAGAAGATCTTTAAGGTTCTGGCCACTTTTTATTGCCCTTGAATATGCCATCCGCAAGACGTTTCTTTATTTTTTCCTGTCATTTCTCTTTTCCATCTTCTGCTCATGGGTTCCTTGCTGTGTACGACAGATCAGGCAGCTTTGACTTGGAATATTAAATGCCTGGTCGAGTATAGCAGTGTAGCCACTCGTCTATATGGGGATTCTCACTGTTTGTAAGTCTGCAGGGGCCAATACAGGGGCAATGTTTTCTCAATTCTCACAGGGACGCAATGTTCCATTGCTTACGTACTAAACTCGTTTCACTAGGTTACCAAGTGGTTGTTGAGCAAAGGTCAAGGAATGAGTATGGGCACATATGATACCATTCTTTTAGCCTATGATATGGAAGGAAGAGTCGACGAGGCTGAATCCCTGTGGAATAAAATCTTGCAGCAATACACCCGATCTGTATCCCGTCGCTTGTTTTCTCGAATGATCTCCTTGTATGATCATCATCACTTGCCAGACAAGATTCTAGAGGTACTTCACAAGGCTTATTCTGGGCCTCCCTCTCATCTTCCATATGTAATCAATTGCTGGGTACAGTTCACAGTTCGACATATGTTTGAACTACTTGTAACACTGGTTTGGCCAACATTTTAAGTTGTGTCAATATTGCAGTTCAGTACCTTGCAAAGCAGTCTAATTCAACGGTGCCTTTATTTGAAACTGAAATTCCCCCACCATTACATAACAGGTATTCGCAGACATGGAGGAATTGGGTGTTAAACCTGACGAAGATACCGTGAGAAGGATTGGATCTGCATTGCGGAAGGTGGGTCAAGAAGACAAGGTGAAACTGTTGATGAAGAAATATGAAAAGAAATGGAAATACCTTCACTTCAATGGAGAACGGGTTCGAGTGAGGACAACCCCAAGTTGGGACTAGTAGCACACACGCATTTGAAGCAAAACAGGGGCGTGAGTCACGAGTCATTTTGTTTATATTTGTATACCTTTGTAGTTTGGAACCTACATGTGTTAATAATCTTCCTATCTAACAATCGTTTGCGTTGCCATATAATATTATTATTTATCTCTAACTTACAGAGTTTAAGTTTCAACATGAAGTATTTAAAGTTTCATGATATCCGCGAGCTCCTCTTTTTTTTTGGTATATTTGAATAAATTAATAATCTCCCAGCGTGGACTTCCTACATGCTAATCTGTTTAAATATTTTAAATTAATCAGGTTTGTGGATCAAAGTGAGATCCTGCCGAGGAAAGTCTACTTCTGAAGCGGAAAAAAAGGCAAGCAGCAACTTTTTAATGTCTTTAAAAGCTGCCAGTGTAACCCACTCTTCCCGATGTGAACTCCGTTAAGTGTAAGGGACCCCACGCCACCGAGTCTGTGCCCGTCAAGATTAAAAAAACGAAAGATCCAGAAAATTCGAAATAGTGACTCAATGGCCTATTAATTTAGATTATCAAACAAATCCCGATGTTGTAGATTGCACACGAGAGAAACAAAGAACCCGCGCGACGCGGTTAATTAGAGTTCATTTTAAACCAGTCAGATGGTCCACGTCACCTCCGTATCCTTTGTTCATAAATGGCCGAGATGAGAAGAGGCCTCGGCGTGCAAGAGTCCACAATCTGTGTCAATGTCGGGAGACCGCGATGCGAACGGCGACGCCGATCTCAGCCGCCCGTTCTTGGCGAAGCGCGGCGATGAAGAGGAGGAGAGGTTGGGGATCGACGAGATGCTGCAGAAGTACTCGGGGGAGTTCGGGGTGTGGCAGCTGCGCCACTTCGTTCTCACCAATCTGGCTTGGGGTCTCGAGGCGTTTCACACGATGGTGATGATTTTCGCCGACCGGGAGCCGGCCTGGAGGTGCACCTCCGCCGCCGGCCCGGAGTGTCTCGCGGCCGCCACCGTCTGCGGCTTGCCGGACGGTTCGTGGGAGTGGGTCGCCGGCTCCGCGGCGTCGACGGTGTCGGAATGGGGGTTGATTTGCGAGGAGAAGTACAAGGTCGGCCTTTCTCAGTCGGCTTTCTTCGCCGGCTGCATGATCGGTGAGTACTTCTATGTCTCCTTTTTTTTTTTTTTTTTTTTTTCATTCGCGGAGTTAGGCGTCCATGGCGGAGAGGACCTAGGGCCGTTGAATTTGGTCCACCTGTGAAAAACGGATCAAGACATAGATTTAGTACATGTGGTTAACAAGGAAAGAGACGGGAATCGCTGGATTTGGAATTCGTCGACGACCCCGTCTTCCCACGAAAATTAATTGACTAAAAACGAATCAGTGAATATTCTCCGTATCACCCCGAGAAACTCTTATTAGACTCTCTTGCTCTGCCTCGGATTGGTCTAATTAGTTCTTCCGAGCGTTCAATTACGTGGAACACGAATCGTCATTGTTAAACAAATCCTGGAATTTTGTCATGATCCTGAAATTCGTCACTGTCACAGACCACTCTCTTCTTCCAGAGAAAGAGACAATCCCAGTTCGATTTTCTTATTTCCTGCTCTGCACAAACATGTGAGGCGGCCGAACTTTCCGTAAGCTGACGGCTTTCTTCCTTATCTTCTCTTGAGCACGACCTCCTTCACGTTGTTTATCACTTCCTCTTTTGTACTAGATATCTTCTTTCAGTTTTCAGTTTCCCTGGTTTTTCTACGATTCAGACAAATCAGTAGCGGAAAACAAAAGCGAAAGTTGTAGTGTTCTAGAGTTTTAGAAGAGGTAAAACCAAATCGGTAACCAGTTGCTTTATATCCTTCCGTTTCCACGTTTCTACAATCTTATCTTTGTTCTCTAGCTATGCGTCTAAGCTTACTTAGATGCTTCTCATTATAAATGGGGTTCCTCAGTGCTCCTCTTTGGTCAAAGATGGCGTAAACTGTATTAAATTATCAACACGGCTCTTAGTTGTTCCACGCCAACCTCCCTGTCATACTATAATGTAATTGCTCTTCTCGGGGGAAGTGATTTTTACCACGGTTCAAGTGAGAGCAAGTGTTTTTCAGATTCCCCATTAGCAAACGGAAGAGACGAGAAAATGCAGGAACGGACTCTGGAAGATTGCACTATTCTCAGATAAAGAAAAAGTTGTCCTGGACTGAGAAATTGAAGGAGATTATGACATGTCCGGATGTTTCTTTTTTTTTTTTTTTTTTCTGTGAAATATTGGGACCCGCTGATCTCCATTAATTACCAGCTCTGTGTGTACAGTACAGACATGGAGAAATGTACTGATGAGATTTGATGGGATTCTCTTAATTTGCAGGTGCGGGAGTGTTCGGCCATCTATCGGATTCGTTCCTCGGCCGGAAAGGAGCACTGATCACAGTATGCATCATGAACCTGGTTTTCGGCTCCTTAACCTCGGCAGCGCCGGGCTACTGGATCTACTTCCTCCTCCGTCTTCTCACCGGAGTAAGCACCGGCGGCGTCGGCCTCTGCGCTTTCGTACTCTCCACCGAGCCCGTCGGACCCAGCAAGCGCGGCGCTGTGGGGATGTCCACCTTCTACTTCTTCTCCGGCGCCATCGCCTTATTAGCTGCCGTCGCCTACGTCTTCCAGACGTGGCGGACGCTGTACCTCGTCACATCGATCCCTTCTCTCGTCTTCCTCGTCGCCGCCGTACCTTTCATCTCCGAGTCCCCGCGATGGTACCTCGTCCGAGGCAAGGTCGCGGAGGCCATGAGAGTCATGCGAGAGATCGCGGTGACCAATCGCGGGAGCTGCCTCCCGGATGGGGTCTCACTTGTTTTGGATCATAACAACGTCGTCGTCGCGGAGAAAGCTGCTGACCCCCAGCCGCCGACTGAGGACGAATTAGACGGCGCGTCCGGTTCCCTTGTCGACGTGCTTCGCTCCCGTCTCACTCGCTCTCGGTTAATCCTCGCCGTCATTATCAATTTATTAACCGCGGTGGTGTACTACGGCCTGAGCCTGAACGTCGTGAACCTTCGGACGAATCTCTACCTGAACGTGGCGCTCAACGGGGTGGCGGAGATGCCGGCGTTCGCTTTGACGGCGATACTGATAGAGAGGTTCGGGAGGAAGCCCCTGACGATCGGGACGATGTGGTTCAGTGGCGGGTTCTGCGCCGTGGGGACTTTTTTGCCCGACTCGGGCGCTTTTAAGGTGGTCCGGATGGTGTGCGGCGTCATGGGGATCTTCGGCATGGCGGGTACGTACAACCTTCTGTTCATTTACATGGCGGAGCTGTTCCCGACGGTGGTCAGGAACGCCGCGCTGGGGTGCGCCTCCCAGGCTGCTCAGTTCGGTGCCATCCTCGCGCCCATGGTCGTGGTTCTCGGCCGCCGGATTCCGTTCGCGATCTTTGCACTCAGCGGGCTCCTCGGAGGGGTGCTCGCGTTTTCGTTGCCGGAGACCTTGCATCAGCCGCTTTATGATACTCTCCTCGGGATGGAAGAAGCTCACGGCGGGGGGGACGACAACTCGGAGCCGCCAGAAGCAGTGTGACCCAGACTTCGTTGGACTGGACTCGGCCCGGTATTATCCAGCCGGAGGCTCTGAGATTCCGGCAGAGTACCGGGACGCCGTACCTGAAAGTTGAATCCTTTCAACTTTGTGAAATATCTTTTTTTTTTTTTTTTTTGTGTGTGTATGTGGGCGTGTTTTTTAATTATTATATTTTTTTGTTTGTTGTTTTTTTCGAGTTTTTGCTAGAAAAGATTAAAAATAGCACTTTTCCACTTTCTATGCACCGGGAGGTAGACGGGGGACAACCCTAGTTAGACCTATAAGACACCCACGTCTGTGCGTACCCTAGTTAGACCTTGCTTTAATATGCGAACGATAGTAGTCTTTTTAGTAACATATGCCACCATCAAATAAGTAGCCGTATTTATTTAGGAGAAATAGTATGTCATGAGTGTAAATTAAGTGAACCCACTTTAAGTCTTGATGGAAAAAATATTGACGCTTATTTATTTTTTATTTACATCTTCTCTGGTCAACTTGACCACGATCCACTTATTTTTTGTGGTGATTAATGGGTTGATATGCTGGTGCACTAGGAATGTTACACCTCAAGTTTACAACCTACCCAAAATTCATAAAAAGGAATATTCCAACAACAGATGTGAAGAAGTGCTTAGGTTTACTAAAATGTGAAATGAGTACCCCAAAAAAACTAATGGACTTAGTTTAACCTTAAGTACCAATTTTCATTCATGAAGGAGCTGGATTTCACCATTAAGAGTCACATAGAAATATATGTGGGAAATTTAGTAATTAATTTTTAATGATATGGGCATCATAGGTTACATAAGTATCGAAGAATAAAAAATAATTGCAGCTTTGGCACAAAATCTGGAGCGGCAGAGTGGGTTAAGCTTTTTATTTTTTCGTAATTTTTTTTAAGTTATAATATGGAAGTCACTAGACTCACTACAAATTCCCAGGTGAAGGCGTTGGGAAGGATGGTGGTGAAAGGCGGGAGACCACCTTCGAAAGTTCGCCCACTTCGCGGGAACGACATTTTTGGAGTGGGGAGATTCTGGAATCTGGACCTATTTTACTATCATTTGGTCAGCCTCTATCCTTGCCGTCCGTCGATCTCGGTGGACTCTCTGGCCCCACCTAACCCATTCGAAATTACATTTTTTTAATAAGGTATGAAGTGACTCACTGGGACCCACAGGATAGGTGGGGTTACTAGGAGGTTTGGATCTCGATTAGGGGTGGGCTTGTGGGCCTCCACTCACTAGAACGGACCTTTAACTCCGACCGTATTGGGGTAACTCTGTTCGAGACTTTTGATCGGGAGTATATAATGGAAGTTAAGGGGCAGACGGAGGAAAATGGAAAATTAAAATACGAGACGAGGTTTTCGTTCCCGCAAAGAAAAGAAAAAAAAAAGAAGTGGAAGAAAACCAGATAAAACAGAGGGAGAGCTTCTCAAAACCCTCTCCATGGCGATTCTCGATCCCTACTCGACCTATTCCCTTGGCGCTTCACGTCCGGAGCGGAGCTTCTGAGCTTCGCTGCGTCTCGGCTGCACTGGTTCTTGGATCACTTGGGGTAAGTTTGAGGGTTCTTATTCGTGTTCGCCTTTGTGTTAGTGGTTCGAATTTTGGACCCTGCGCTTCGATTTTGGAGCTTATTGCAATTTGCTTGTTTTTTTGGCGCCCTACATTGGTCCTGGCTCGATAGCGTGCTGTCTTGGTTTATGACTCTTACTTTGTTTTCTCTCTGCGCGAATTAGGGTTTCCAATTCTTCCGCGCTTCGGTCGATCTCTTCGGGGTAATTACAGCATGAGCATCGACAGCCCCGAAAAAGGCGAGAATTAGGATTCTGTGTCGGTTCTTCCATGGGTGATGGAGGAGTCGCATGTGTGCCTTCGCAACATCTTATGGAAAGATTCGCGATCTCGGAGGCGTTTTGCGGAGGCAATGGCAGTTTCAGTTCCAAGGCCTTGCAATTTGTGGACCTGCCAAGAATTCCAGAGAAGAAAATGGAACTAGAGGAAGAAGAGTCCGGCTTCGAGGAGACGCACGAAAGTCACTCTGATAAAGGGGAAATCGTGGCAAACAAGCCCTTGAAGATTGAGGTTGAAAACGGCGAGATTGTTTCTGAACAAGTGCAAACCGGTGAAATTGAAAACGGAGAATTTGTGTTGGATAAGCTGCGTAAGTGGGAGATAGAGAATGGCGAGATTGTTCCTGAAAACTGGCCAAAAATTGAGCTTGAGAAAGGGGAGTTCGTACCTGATAAATGGCAAAGTGAGCAAGAGAAAGGGGAAATTCTTGATGGACGAGGTAGAAGAGCTGTGCTGGAGAAAGGGGAGTTTATTCCGGATAAGTCGAGGAGAAGTGAAGTGGGGAGAGTGCTGAAGGGGGAAGTAATAAAGGAGGAGTTTGGGTCCGGGAGAGGGCGGAAATGGGAGTTAGAAAAAGGGGAGATCCTTCCCGAGAAGGGCAGGAAAGATAGAGAGAGGAGCAGCGGAGGGGACTTCTCTCTAGGTCAAAGAAACTCGCCATCTTCAAGACGGGACCCAACACGTGAAGCAGAATTAAACCGAAGTAGCTCCGACCAGAGAAAGAGATCTTCTTCCAGGCGGGACCTAGTCCAAGACAGGGATTCAAAGAGTAGCTTACGAGCTGATGAGGAACTTGGAGCATACAAGACTGACCATACGCGCAAGTACCAAAGTGATTGCAATGATCGTTCTGGATCAAAAGTCCGGAGGATATCTGATGATAGCCGTACGAGTTATGCAGACAAGTTACATTCACGAAGTTTGGCAGATAGATCTTACAGGAACTCGTTGACATTATCTTCTTCATCTAGAGTTTCCTCGTCATTCAGGTACTCTTCCTCTAGGCATCATGACTTTTCTTTTTCAAAAGGAGCTCAAGATAGACATGGCCGAAGCCCAAACAACTTGGAGTGCTCCCTGCACGACCATGCTCGTCATCGTGATCATAAGGATTGCAGCCCTGTCCTTTCTTCGAATGACAGGGGTCAGCATAATGAGAACAGAGACCGGAGTCCTGGTCGTATGCAGCGGTCACCACATGACAAGGGAAGGCGTCAGGATCAACAAGATCGAACTCCTGGTCATAAGGAGTGTTCACCACATGACAGGGGAAGGATAGAGCGTTCACCGCACGACAGGGGAAGGATAGAGCGTTCACCACACAACAGGGGAAGGATGGAGCGGTCACCACACAACAGGGGAAGGATGGAGCGGTCACCACATGACAGGGGAAGGGTGGAGCGGTCACCACATGACAGGGGAAGGGTGGAGCGGTCACCACATGACAGGGGAAGGGTGGAGCGGTCACCTCATGACAGGGGAAAGGTGGGGCGGTCGTCCCATGACCGGGGAAGGGTGGAGCGGTCACCCCATGACAGGGGAAGGGTGGAACGGTCGCCCCATGACAGGGGAAGGATGGAGCGGTCGCCCCATGACAGGGGAAGGGTGGAGCGGTCGCCCCATGACAGGGGAAGGGTGGAGCGGTCGCCCCATGACAGGGGAAGGGTGGAGCGGTCGCCCCATGACAGGGGAAAGGTGGAGCGGTCGCCCCATGACAGGGGAAGGGTGGAGCGTTCGCCACATGACAGGGGAAGGATAGAGCGTTCATCGCACGACAGGGGAAGGATAGAGCGTTCACCGCACGATAGGGGAAGGGTGGAGCGGACACCACACAACAGGGCAAGGGTGGAGCGGTCGTCCCATGACAGGGCAAGGGTGGAGCGGTCGCCCCATGACAGGGCAAGGGTGGAGCGGTCACCCCATGACAGGGCAAGGGTGGAGCGGTCGCCGCATGACAGGGCAAGGGTGGAGCGATCGCCGCATGACAGGGGAAGGGTGGAGCGGTCACCGCATGACAGGGGAAGGGTGGAGCGGTCGCCGCATGACAGGGGAAGGGTGGAGCGGTCGCCCCATGACAGGGGAAGGGTGGAGCGGTCGCCCCATGACAGGGCAAGGGTGGAGCGGTCGCCCCATGACAGGGCAAGGGTGGAGCGGTCGCCCCATGACAGGGCAAGGGTGGAGCGGTCGCCGCATGACAGGGCAAGGGTGGAGCGATCGCCGCATGACAGGGGAAGGGTGGAGCGGTCACCGCATGACAGGGGAAGGGTGGAGCGGTCGCCGCATGACAGGGGGAGGGTGGAGCGGTCACCCCATGACAGGGAGAGGGTGGAGCAGTCACCACTTGACAGGGGGAGGCGCCATGATCACCGTGACCATCATGACCATCGCGACCATCGGGACCATCGCGATCATCGTGACCGGACCCCACAGCGGTCACCCCGCCATAGAGGACGACCTGCAACTTGGAAGAGTGGTGAAAGTGATAGGCGAAATACTCGACATGAAGAGAAGTCCGGGCAGCGGGACTTGGGTGGGAAGGATTCCCTTTGGAATACTGCAACTAGACATGCAAATGGTAGCAATAACTGTTGTGACAGCAAAGCTAATAACCAGCCTTACATGGACAAAGAGCTGGAGAATCTTAATGTTGTTTGCAGTGAACTTCCTCAAGTTAGTGAGGTTCCCGAGGACTTGGTATCTATGGAAGAAGACATGGATATATGTGACACACCACCCCATGTACCAAATGCGGATGATTCAACCTTAGGGAAATGGTTTTTCCTTGATCACTATGGCATAGAACAAGGGCCATCTAAACTTTGCGATCTAAGGAAATTCGTTGAAGAGGGGTTTCTGCAATCAGATCATTTGATAAAGCACTCTGAGAGTGACCGGTGGGTAACAGTTGAAAATGCTGTTTCTCCTTTGGTGTCTGTAAACTTTCCATCCATTGTTTCTGATAATGTGACCCAACTAGTGAATCCACCTGAGGCTCCTGGTAATTTATTGGTAGATTCTGGAGATGTAATGTCACCTCCCTGTGAATATAATCATGGGGATGACTCAGGGGAGCCATGTTATGCAGATGATTTTCAAATTGATGAAAGGGTTGAAGTTCTAATGATGAATCACCCCCTTGTTCCTGGAAATGAGCTGGAAGTTGTTGGAGGTACTTTTATTTACCTCCTTCAGTTCTTCCCCTTTTTGCTTCCATTTTCTACTGCCATTGTGCTATCACATTCTTTCCAGATAAAACTCTACATTTTTGTGGTTTTTTAAGCTACTTCTTTTTGTCTCCTCCAGATGCTTTAGGTGCAATCTTTGAGCACGTGGATTGGGAGAAATGGGACTTCTGTGAAGGTAACAGCTAGATTGAGATTTTTTTTTCTTTGAATTTGATGTTTTGTTTTGGAAGGGTGAAGATTTTAGTGCTTACTGAAATAATAATGCAATTCAATGTTAATGCAGTACAAACTGTGTAATAAAATATGCGGTACAAGCTGTGTGGTATGGGATCCCTAACGAACAGAGATGAGTTGAGGGCCCATTGTGAATCCTGTTTTGTGGACACCTTCCTGAGCCAAATTTTCAGCACTAGAATTAGCTGACTTTGCATTCTTGGAATTCGATTTTCTCTTCAGTTTTTTGAAAGATTTTCAAATGAATTAGTTATTGAAAGTTCACATGGCTTGTAAAGAAGTTGGCTTAGTTCTGAGTTCGAACTTACATGTTTACGTTCTCTTATTTTTTGTTTTTTTATTTATATTTTGGTTATAAGGAGTTGGTTGTTTGCAGGGTTTAATAGGTTCCAGCGTGCAGGCTACCCTGAGACAGTTGTACATTCTAGAGAGGAGTTGAACAGAGCATCTGAGGCAATGCCAAAAGAAACCACGGAAGCAAGATATACTATCCCAGTTGAAAAGGAGTATCCTTCACTCAATGTTGATACAAGTGATTGGTGTGCTAGCCTGTGGACTTTCAAGGGTGGTGATTGGAGAAGAAATGATGAAGCAGCTCAAGACAGAGCTCTTAGAAAAAAGCTGGTTCTTAATGAAGGTTACCCTCTTTGCCAAGTATCAAAATCTGGATATGAGGACCCTCGTTGGAGCCGAAAAGAGGATCTATATTCTACTTCACGAAGTAGAAAACTAGATCTTCCTGTATTTGCCTTTTCTTGTTCAGATGAAAAAACTGATGCTAACGGATCTGTCAGGCCAACTCAACTCAAGCCAGCTGTCCCTAGAGGAGTTAAGGGAACCATGCTTCCAGTTGTCAGGATAAATGCATGTGTAGTTCGGGATCACGGTCCAGTTGCATCTGATTCACGCCCAAAAGGCAGAGGAAGTGACCACCATAGTTCTTCAAGGGCTGGGCGGTCCTTTTCCGCAGGCAGTGATTCTAGAAGTTCTTCCACAGATGGTGGTATTTCTCGGTCCAAGAAGGGTCCAGAACATGATGGAACACAATCGTTGCTCAAGTGCAGAAGTGTTGTTAAAACCCCAAAAGATCGAGTTTGCAAGACAGATGAGTTAGAACTAAATTTGGGTGACTGGTATTACCTGGATGGTGCAGGCCACGAGCATGGCCCAGCCTCATTCTGGGAAGTTCAAGATATGGCTGGGAAAGGTGTTATTCTTGAGCAGAGTAGCGTTTTCAGAAAAACTGATAATCTTTGGGTTCCAGTAACTTCAATGACAACTTCTAAAGCTGTCACTGCACAAGAAGGAAAAGGGGAAAGCACAGCCTCTTCTTCCTCAAGTTCATTTCATATTTTTCATCCACAGTTCATTGGTTATACTCGTGGCAAAATCCATGAGTTAGTGATGAAGTCTTACAAGAGTAGAGAGTTTGCAGCAGCTATAAATGAGGTACTAGATCCGTGGATTAGTGCAAAGCAGCAAAAGAAAGGTTCTGCACTTAACACTCAAGACTCTTCAGGACAGAAGAACTGGAGATCAGGTAGTGTAATTTTGTTCCTTTAGATTGTTACATATTGTTGTCACTTATATGCTCATTGTGTCTTACTTCCTAAATGTTGTTTTTGTTCAGAAGATGAGCTTGTCGAGGATCTACAAACTCGCCTGAAGCATGACCTTTCATTTGAGGACTTATGTGGTGAAGCATCTTTTGACCGGGGGAGTAATCAGTGTGCAAATGCACAAGCTGAGACAGAGAGCTGGGGTCTTCTAAATGGATTTGTATTAGCAAGAGTTTTTCATTTCTTAAGATCTGACTTCAAGTCACTGGCTTTTTCTGCTGCCACTTGTAAGTTCTGGAACAGAGCAGTCAAATTCTACAGGGGTATTTCAAGACAGGTTGATTTTTCATCTCTGGGCTCACAATGCACTGATTCTATGTTCTGGAGCATTCTGGTATGTCTCTAATGTAAATTGTAGCAATTTTTTAATTATTATGGTTTCTTGGGCTTCATTCCAATAAAATCTCGTAGTGACTAGAAAAAGGAAATCTTTAGGATATGCTATGTTTATATGGCTAATAAAGCAATTGAATGTACTTTTTAGTTGTAGAAATTCTAGAAATTGAAAGGCTTCAAAGACCTCTTTTCCAGTTACTGCTATTTTGGTTATAAGTTACTGTTTTTGCATTAACAAGCCGAAACTTCCCTACTTAAAAAAAGAACAAAATTTTATAATTTTTTAAAATGTTGATATTTTAAAGTGGTGGTACCTTCCTTTTTTCTGCAGTTCTTTAATCTTCGGATAAATACGTTTTCTGGCATATGTTTATGCATATATTATTGGACCTGTTGCTTAGTTCTGTCTTTGTTTGTCCTTTCAGAAGGATTATGACCAAACGAAGTTGACATCTATTGTTTTGGCGGGGTGCACTGATATCAGTCCTGGTGCCCTTGAGGAGGCTCTCCGCTCATATCCTTCAATATCTTCTGTGGATGTAATTGGATGCAGCCAGTTTAGAGAGCTCTACTCTTCATTTAAAAATGTCGAGTGGATCAGGAGACATGTTGTACAAAATGTGAAAGTTTTTGAAGAATCATATTCTAAGATAAGGAGTCTGAAACAGCTAACTGAGAGGAACTATTCAACATCTAAGGCATACAATGGTGGAGACAGTTTTGATCACGATTTCATCTATAGTAAGGCTTCTGATAGCTACACATTCCAGCAGTCTTCTTACAAGCGGAGAAAGCTGCTTGCTGCAAGAAAGGCACCAGCACTTTTGTCCAGGGAAGCGCAAATAAGGCAATTACTGCGGAGGAAGGAAGAAAGAGTATATAAAAGAACGGAAGAATTTCTAGCAGTTACACTGAAGGATATCATGAAGGAAAATACACTTGAACTATTTATTCCTAAGGTATTATCACTAAAGATGTTCTCCTCAACCTTACCTTCTCTATTTTATTTTTTATTTTTTATTTTCTTTGAGGTGTTGGTTTCTGAGTTAGTTCATTTCAGTTTAACTTTTGGGTTCTGTGTTCGAATTTTATGTTTCATTATATCAGGTTGCTGAAATTGAGACTAAGATGAGGAATGGTTACTACTTAGCACAACATGGTCTGGGCTCTGTCAGAGATGATATCAGTCGAATATGCCGGGAAGCTCTGAAGTATGTAATACCATTTCATGCTTTCTGTTTACTGACATGTTGTGAAAAAGTGACAAAGATTCCAGACGACAAAGGATATTAATGGTTTGGTCATTAAAGAAACCTGTAGAAAGGCCATTCTGATAGCCATCTATATTTAATTTTTTTAAAGATAGTACTGAGGATTTCCTTTCTGGCTTGATGTTAATTTCTTGATGCTATAATACTTTTAATATTGCATTGTGCCTCACCTTTTGCCTTTTTGACTGTAGAGCAAGGGCCAAAGCAGATACTAAAGACGAAATAAATCGCATCATCATGTTATTACTTAAGCTGGCTGCTAGTCTAGATGACAGTTCTAAAGCATCATATCATGAAAGAGATGAAATGATGAAGAGTCTAAAGGATGGCTCAGTTACAACACTGGCTTCTGCTACTGGCAAGTATAAAAAGAAACATAATAAAGTAGCTAGTGAGAGGAAAGGCACCAGGAATAATGCCTCATTATGTACCAATGGTGGTGTGGATCAAGGAGAATATGTAACTGACAGGGAAATTAGAAGGCGTTTAAACAAATTGAACAAAAAATGTTTGGACTCAGAGAGTGAAACTTCAGATGACCTAGGGCCTTCTGAAGAAGATAGTAGAGGTGAAGGTGAAAACACTGATTCAGATACTGAGAGTGATCATAATCTGCATGGGGGAAGCACAGGGGGAGATTTGAGAGGCAATGGCCTGTCTTTTATTGATGATGAAGCTTTAGATTCTGTAGCAGATGAACGCGAATGGGGTGCTCGCATGACAAAGGTCAGCCTGGTCCCTCCTGTTACACGCAAGTATGAGGTTATTGATCATTATGTAATTGTAGCTGATGAGGAGGAGGTCCAACGGAAAATGAGGGTGTCACTTCCCGATGATTATGCTGAAAAATTGAAGGCACAGAAAAATAACAGTGAAGAGGCAGACATGGATTTCCCTGAAGTAAAAGATTATAAACCACGAAAGAAGCTTGGAGATGAAGTACTGGAACAGGAAGTGTATGGCATAGATCCTTATACTCATAATCTTCTTCTTGATTCCATGCCAGAAGAATCATCAGAGTGGTCGCTTTCTGACAAACATCTTTTCATAGAAGAGACACTGTTGCGAACTTTGAATAAGCAAGTTAGACAATATACGGGTGGTGTAAACACACCTATGACTTTTCCTCTGCAACCAGTCATTAAGGAAATCCAGTGTGATGCAGAGGTTAATGGTGATACACACATCATAAAAATTTGTGATTGCATCTTAAAAGCAATGCAGGCTCGCCCTGATGACAACTACGTGGCCTACAGAAAGGTATATATGATCTTTGATTTCTATAATTGGTTTTCATAGCAACTATTTCTTTTTCCCCCGATTACTTATTTCTGTTCATTTTACCTGTTTGACTATTATTAGTCTCTCTTACCCATCTAATTGATAATCTTTAGGGGCTTGGAGTGGTCTGCAACAAAGAGGAAGGATTCACAGAAGATGATTTTGTAGTGGAATTCTTAGGAGAGGTATCAACACAATTTTTTTTTTTTAAAGATGGACCTTAATGACTTTCTGTAGTAGCGAAATTGCTTTTACAACATACGAATATAAGCTAACCCTCCTTTTTATATTCCCTATACTGTATTTAGGTTTATCCTGCCTGGAAATGGTTTGAGAAGCAGGATGGCATCAGATCTTTGCAGAAAAAGAACAAAGATCCTGCTCCAGAGTTCTACAACATTTATCTGGAGAGGCCTAAGGTGTGCTCCTATCTTACATGAGTTTGCCGTGTGCTCCTATCTTACATGAGTTTGCCATGTGCTCAAGTTTTGTGTTTGTTTGAGTCATTCACTGTGCAAATTTCCAATCTTAGGGAGATCGCGATGGATATGATTTAGTTGTGGTTGATGCTATGCACAAAGCTAACTATGCTAGTAGAATTTGTCACTCATGTCGGCCAAATTGTGAAGCCAAGTAAGAAAATTCCTTTTTTCTTCATTAAGTGCTCTTCTATCTTAGCTTCTGCTGTAGTTCAATTTATTCTATTCATTTCGTGATAGTTTTTATTTTATTGTTGCTGATTTGTCTCTTTTGTCCTTGCAGAGTTACTGCTGTTGATGGTCAGTATCAAATTGGTATTTACACTTTAAGGCCTATTGGGTATGGTGAGGAGATCACATTCGACTACAATTCTGTAACAGAGGTGTGTATTGTTAGTCAAAGCCATCAAGGTTCAATGCGAGTCTTGTAACCTATTCACATCAGTTACCATGTTGATATTCTTTGTTGCAGAGTAAGGAGGAGTATGAGGCTTCTGTATGTTTATGTGGAAGTCAAGTGTGCAGGGGTAGCTACTTAAACCTGACAGGTGAAGGAGCATTTCAAAAGGTATGTTATAATGGAAACTGCAAGGCATATTTTATTGCTAAATGGATTGATGAATTTAATTATTCACAACTACAAGCTGCTTCTTACCTTGTCAAATGATGTTTTATACTTTAAAGGTATTGAAGGATTGCCATGGAATTTTAGATAGACATCATCTACTTCTGGAAGCTTGTGAACTAAATTCAGTTTCTGAAGAAGACTTGGCCGACTTGGGAAGGGCTGGTTTGAGCACTTGTCTGCTCTCTGGGTTGCCTGACTGGCTTATTGCATATTCTGCTCGTGTGGTATGCACAATTATGTCTTAAATATAGAGATTTATTTCTTGCACAGTATGCACTATGTTATGTATATGTTCATTCCAGTTATACTTAACTTATCACATTAAGACAATTATTTACTACTATTTGACTTGTTTGTGATATTTTGTGGATGAAGGTGAGGTTTATAAATTTTGAACGGACAAAACTTCCTGATGAAATCCTGAATTATAATCTTGAAGAAAAAAGGAAATTCTTCTCTGACATTTCTCTTGAGGTTGAGAAGGGCGATGCAGAGATTCAGGTGAATGATGCAGATGATACTATCCCCCTTCTGTACTTCTGTATGCACATGTAGTTTTCTATTTATTTAGTGACTTCTTGAAATTAATCTGTGTAAGGAAATGCTTCGGATACTTGATAATCTTTTCAAGAACCATTTCTGCCTGTGATGCAAAATCGGTAATCTGTTGATTGCTATTCTGTTCGTCCTACTATGTATCATTAGTCATTAAATGTTTTCATAGCTATGTAGGTATGATCATGTAAATAGGCTTTACTGTCCTAAGAAGGCGACTTGATGCAGTATAGAATTCGAGTATAGTCCCCTGAACCCAAAAGTTCCAGTTCAAAAGGTTTATTTCTTTTTTTTTTTTCTCTTTGAGGTAAGTGCGTTTTTTTTAATCCAATTTCCATGCCTATGGGACTTGAACATAAGACCTCTCATAACACAATCCTCCATGTGACCACTGAGCTATGCTCAAGTTCACAAAAAGGCTTTTATCTTAATAGTGATTTTCCTATTTATAATATCAATCGAGACATTCATAAAAAAATTAAATAAAAAAATCAACCTGGACAACACTCTGACTTTGCCTTATTGATGATATGGTGTCCCATGTCTTGATATTTTGTTATTATTTCTAGTGTTTTCTTATTGCCAATCCAATGAAAATGGGAAATTTTATCAAGATATAATTATAGAGGCTTCTTTGACTACTAAATAGCATTCTGAAGGCCAATTTGATGATATTAGTTTAGGACAAGATATTGATGATTACGGTTTTGTACCTATTATAGTATGTCAGAAGGTTACATCTAATGAGAAGTTCCCTGAACAAACATACAAACATAGAACATGCAGGCATGCGCAGAGAAGCTTAACACATGCACACTCTTTATATATGCATGTGCTTGGTATGATTAAAATGTTAATGTATGCAGTTTTAGTTTTTAAGTAGTTGAAACAGGTTCAACCGACCTGTTATTGATTATTCAAACATAACTTGACGGCTTATCAATTTTTGCATGGTCCAGGCTGAGGGGGTTTGCAACCAAAGGCTTCAAAATTTGGCTCTTACACTTGACAAGGTAATTTTTTCCTCCAATATACTGACTTAAAACTTTTTATGCTGAATAGTAATTACAGAACGTTTTATTTGTCCATAAAGTCTGAATGGATTGATTGCTACAGGTTAGATATGTAATGAGATGTGTTTTTGGGGATCCAAAACTTGCTCCACCGCCGCTGGAGAAGCTCTCTCCTGAAGATTTGGTTTCTGTCCTTTGGAAAGGGGAAGGTTCCCTTGTCGAGGAATTGTTAGAGTGCATGGCTCCTCATCTGGAGGATGATATATTACATGGACTTAGGTCGAGGATTCATGCACATGATCCTACTGGTTCTGGTGATCTTCAAAGGGAGCTCCGTAAATCCTTGTTGTGGTGAGTACTTTTCTGGTTCAGTTGCACCATCGTCCTTCTTTTGTATTGGAATTTATGGCTTTTAAACTCGTCTGTTGGCATTTGAAACAGGTTGAGAGATGAGCTTCGTAGTCTTCCTTGTTCTTACAAGTGTCGGAATGATGCTGCTGCTGATTTAGTTCATCTATATGCATACACAAGATGTTTCTTCAGAGTTTGTGTGAGTGAAAATGTTCATATGAATATATTCTACTGGTGGTTGGTGCTCCTTTTTATATTTATTTTTGACTAGTATTGGTTTATCCTCGCAGGATTACAAAATTGTCACATCTGAACCTGTGTATATCAGTCCACTTGATTTAGGCCCTAAGTACACTGAGAAACTGGGAGCAGGTTTTCAGGAATATTGCAAGACATATGGTGAAAGCTTTTGTTTAGGGAAGTTGATCTACTGGTATGATCAGACACATCCCGATCCAGATCGCGTCTTGGCCAAATGCAGAAGAGGCTGCTTAACTTTACCTGATGTTGCATCCTTTTATTATAAATTCCAGAAACCACCTGGAGAACGCGTTTATGGTCCCAGAACTCTTAGATTCATGTTGGCTAAAATGGTACAACACTTAGAATGCTAGTATTTTCTGTTTGATTTATTATCGACCTACCTGTTTTGTTATTGACTCCTGGTGTGACAGGAAAAACAACCCCAGAGACCATGGCCGAAGGATCGAATATGGCAATTCAAGAGCTTTCCACAGGTTTTAGGAAGTCCAATGCTTGATGCAGTATTGAGGAAGGCACCATTGGACAAGGAGATGGTACATTGGCTGAAGAGCAGAGCACCTGTTTACCAGTCAATGTGGGATCGGTGATGTAGGGAACCCGTGTATTTTATTTCACAAATAGTTTCATTTACTGTTGCAACTGCCTGTTCCTATACGTGGAATCTGGCATTCAGTTCGCAAGAGTCCTCTTGTTTTGCATCCTCCAACCCACTGTACAGTTTTTTTGTAAGTATATTCATTGTTAGTGGAATTTATTTCATATCCTGTCCAAGAAAACAGCTCTATATTCTAAAGTTCTTCTGAGCTCATTCTTGTGTGTATTCATTTGGTCCTCTTACTGTATTTTGTATCTTGAAAACCAACTCTCTTAAAAGAATGCTAGAGTTGCGTAGTCCTAGCATGCTCTGCAGTGAGTGAAAGTTTGTAAGATTTGTGGTGCTCTGATATTTTGTTGATGTAAACGGCAGCTAACCTCACTGGGCCTTCTGGCTGATTTAGCCACCAAGGTGGTCCTGTTTGTAACACATTGAATGGAAGCGAAAACTCGTGAAATGAATTAATGCAATACCTAGTGGTTCTGATCAGTGCAACTCCATATTGTCATATGGAAAGAAATTGAGCGGGAGATGTCTCTTACTTTACCTAATCCATCTATTGATCTTGTTGTTTCTGGTAGATATTGAAGGTCAGGTGGCTTGTTACCCTCTCTGATATCGTGTACCCAATCTCCACCAAGGCCCTCGAGAAGGAATTTCAGGGCGATTCTTATCATGGGATCAACAGCTGCCACCAGCAGATGTGAGTTATCTTTAAGTCTACTGTGGCTTTATGTTATTCAGTAATTGGGATCTCTAATTGGTTTAAATATTGGTCATTCTTCTTTCTGGTCGAGGGGGAAACTGCTTGTATTTTCATGCCACTCCCTGGCAGATTGGTGTACCAGATAGTTACATGTAAATTACGTTGTCAATCAAGTTTAATGATTTTCTATGTTAAGGAAGTTCTCTGCCGACCAACAAAAAGGGGCCAAGTTGTAAGGTACAGTTGAACATTGAGCACAGATCAATGACAGCTTATCCCTGTAACAGGGTCGTTTCCAGACAGCTTTTAGAAAAAAATCCTTGTTGATAGATTATTCTTCTGTTGTGAAGGCGTTGTGCCTGGTTTTCAATTGGAGACCTCAGTTGTAATCCTTAGAAAAAGCTTATCCTAGCTGAGCAAACGTAACTGTATTTTTTTTTTGGGGGATTTAAAAATATGTAACAACTGTGCTTGCATTCAGCAGCATTTAAGATTCTTCTTCCCTGTTCTTCAAAATTAACTGAATTGGCCTGGAATCTGTTACTTCTAGTTTCGTGCAGCTGAAAAGTGCAACTGATAAGGCCAAGTGATCCTGCTGAAGAATGTCTTAAGGCAACATTTTGGCTCGATACATTTTTGAGTGATAGCTGTTGTGATTATTTCATTTGGGCCTTCCAACGGTGTTTTCCGTGAGAATTAATAATGATTGACGTAACATTCGTTTGAATCAATACTGCGGAAAGCTAGGATTATTGCTGATATGCTGATTGCTCCTTGAAGAGATTCCGGAATCATTTGAAGAAGCTATTATTCTTGCGTGCGAGCGTCTCTAAAATTGATTAATGTGGTTAAGTAAACATGCACAATTTCTGAATCTGTCACTGCCTGAAGAAGTAAAGGGGAGGATGTACAGCTGCAACCTCAGCCACTCCATTTTCCAAATTTTTTTGAAGCTGTCATTTGGTAGACAGGGTACTGATAAGATTAGAGCCGAGTTTCTACGTCAGAACTCTCTACTATTGGAAAGCTATGCATGAAGTAGTAGATTTCAATGGACTCATGTGGCCCGTCAGTGGGCTTAAGGCCCATGTGGTTCGCGGTCGAGGCTGGTATCGTAATTAAGTGGAAACCAAAGGGTTTTTGATGAAGAAAGTGAACGCACATCCACGGAACTTGATCGTCTCAAGTTAAAACTGTTAAAAGCGAGGGGGAACCTCTTTCTCGAGCATCTCGGCTTGGCCTCCCTGAGAGTCTCTGACCCGTGGTTTCTCAGTCGGCTGCTCGCCACCTCTCGCTCGCTTGCGGAGACGCACTGAAAGATAAGAGAAGCAATACAAGGAGAGAGAGAAGAGAGGGTGGTAGGCGAAGAGAAGGGCTATAATTTGTTTGAAGAAGTATGTCGAAGAAGAAATCTTTCGGCGGCTCCACGATGAGGCTGAAAGATTTTCACGGTGGTTCAATCCCTTCCGATCTGCAGTTGCCTTCAGCTCCTGGCGTGTAAGATTTTCCTCTTTATGTTACATGATTTGTTTTTTTTTTTTTTTTGTTGTGTGAAACTTGTATATGTAGTGGAAAACTTTCCAGTAAATCTTTCCCTGTTTCTTACTAGTTTGTTTGTTTTTTTTTTTTTTGTGTTTTATCTTCCCTAATGTCGTTTAGAATCAATTCGGTTTTCGTTTTTGATTTGATAGATATTGAGTTTTATGTGGACTGGAATACATGAGTTTATAAGAATAAAGATCTGAAGATGCCCTGAGTACCAAGATGCTCCTGCGTCATTTCTATCAAAATAATTCTTTTTGTAACAATTTGTCTTAGATTTAAGATCAGTTCATTAGTTTTTTTTTTTTTTTTAACTTCTTTGTATTTTCTTTTCCGTTGGTATATTCAGGATGGTGAGGCTTTCCGATCGCCCCGCGACGTGGGGAAATCCCATTGGTCGATCTGATCACCGGTCCCGTCCTGGGTCTTCAGGCGCATCTCATACATTCGATGAGAGAGCATCCTTTTTCTCTCATCCTCAGCCTATCGGTCGCAACTTCGATGAAGATGAACGCAAACCTCTAGATGGCGTTTCTGGCCCGCGTCGCACTGTGAGTGATGACACAACCTCCGCCAACATTTGGGCGTCAACTAACCGTCCAGAACCGAAACCTGATGGCGGAAAGTTTTCATCACGGCAACCTTCAAATCCTGTTCAGGCCTCTGTAAAACTTTCTAGCACGACCGCACCTGTGGCCAATAGTGTATTAAATAGTGCTGTAAGTCACATGCCAAATGCATGGGCTGCTAGGAAGGAAGTGACTTCTGTCCCTGAGCCGGCTTCTTCTGCAACTGGGTCAGGTCCGGCAACTGTCTCTAAGTTTGCTCAAGCAAGTGCACTTGAAAATATTCAATCTGGTCGATGGCAATCCAAACCTTCTCTCTATAATCAGCTTGATGTTGAAGCAATAAGAAACTCTGAACCAGATATTGGCGTTCACAGCAAAGACAGCAACAATGTCTACCATGGCATGGACGGCTATAATGGTGTGGATCAGATGAGCGATGTAAGGGGGTTTTATGGTGGTGGTATGGAGCATATGAACCATGATTTGGCCAGGCCTCTAACATATAGTCCAGATCAAGTCCGTCCGGCATCTACTGAGGGAAAAGTTGGCAGTGGATACCACTCACAGTCACAGTCACAGTCACAATCACAGTCACAAGCTGTGGTAGAGGCATTTGATAGGCCAAAACTAAAGTTGCTTCCGAGGACAAAGGCATATGAAAATTCTGAATCAGAAGGGTATGACCCCAAGCAGGTAACATGTCTGCCCCATCGTTCTTTGGCAGATTTCGGAGTCTTTTTATGTTTGCTATTTGAAACGGTAAATTGTTTGGGTTGGTTATAGGGATATCAAGCACCAGCTGGTTCAGGTCATGCGCAAGTTATCACTGAAATGCATGGAAATTCTAATCCTCCAAAGACAGAAACTAATGTATCAGAAGGGAGTAATCGTGCTGTTGAACGTCCAAAACTTAATTTGAAGCCTAGATCACATCGCCTAGATCAATTGAGTGAGAACATTGAAAGGGAAAGGTATGCAGCTGGGTGTTTTGGTTGAAATATCATGAAACATTGTGAAATTTTACAAAGACTAGTTGACCTCCTCATTGGTGCAACCTGGGCTTCACTATCAGTTTTTTCGCTATTTTTTTGGATTTCTTGTCTGCCGATTGGCAGTCCTTTTAAATGATGTTTTTGAATGGTGGTTAATTATTCATGGTCCTCGATATAGTTTTTGTAAAATCATTTTACCAGTGCCCCGCCATTTGTTATATTTTTCATCTGCATTTCTCATTTTCTTTGTTGTATAATATGTGGTTCAATTTTTGAAAGCATATATGTGGTAAAGGCTATGGTAAGTAGATCTGTAAGTTTTGTAATGGTGCCTTGTCATTAAACTAAAAATGTTATGACTTAGCTTTTTGTGTGGCCCATACAGATGGGCAGGTGTTTCTTTAAGTTATTTTTCTGGAGTTGCTTTTCGTGAGCTTTCCTAGTTAACTCTTTACATTTAATACTGTCTTTATCTATCGTTATTTAGAAAAAAAGACTTTCTTGAGTACTGAGCATGAATGGGGAGTTAAATTTGTGCAGTTGCTTGTATTGCTAAAAATTTTTCATGCTTTTTATTTTTCTTTCAAGTTGATTCTAAGAAAGCTACAAAATCTAGCCAATCTTGTGGTCCAGCTTCAGTTTGGCTATTGTTATTATCATTTCTTTTCTGTTTCACAGTAGTCCTGGGAATTAGTTGTTCCCTCCTGAGCTTGTCTTTCTCATTGAAGCTTATAAACTTTCAATATTCATTCCTAATATCTTAGAGGCATTTTTAACGCTCTATTTCATTACCTATGTATGCTTCTTTTTCGTGGAATCACATAGTTTACTGTGAGAAAGTTGGGATGATGATAACCTCATGCTTTTATTGGTACTAAAGGTTTGGATGGAATGTGGATTCATTGTTGCCTGTGTTTTTGGAAATATTACTTGTGAGGTGCTTACAAGCTTTAGTATTAGGCAAGGCTATAGTCAATATTAATGGTTGTCTCAGTAAATTTTGATTGAGTTCTAGTGTAAACCTGTAATAAATCATGTCATAGTAGTTGAATTTAGTCGAAGATGGATACTTAACTAAAAACTGTGTTTTATTTTTTTTGAATATGGTAAATTTAGTGCCCCCTTCCATTAGTATGGAGGTTTGAATCTTCCAACAAATTTGAATGCCCTACAATAGGTGTCATCTACTCTGCTGCTGTAGCATCTCAAGACCAAAGTGAGTATAGATCAAACAAGCAGGACATTACCTGAAGAGTCTCTGGTTGATTGTTTCAGAATATACTTGAAACACTCACTTATTTTAGATTTTACTGCTACCTGTATGTTCTCTACTTCCCTCGTCTTCTTATACCAAACCTCCAATGTCTACGGTTTTGAATTTAATGGTTTAGCATATAGGATTATTCCTGAGGATGTTTGCAAGCTTTAAATTTCTTCCTATCTTACCATAATTAGTCCTATCCAAAATAAAAAATAAAAAAAAAAGTGGTCCCATTTCAATAAGAATAAGAGTGTGTATTTCATTTCTAGTTGAGTCCTTGCAAATGATCCTGTAGGAAAAGACTAAAGCATTTTTTAAGATTAAAAAAAAAAACAATTTTTTAGTGAAAGTGTTGAAAGAATGTGGGTACTGCTTTATTTCGGTAGGGTATTTAGGTACTGGAAAATAGAATACTAGTAAGTGGGGCATTTGTAGGGGCTGGAGAATTTGTGGGTTGACGTAGGGAAGGAATGAAGATAGACTTCTTGGATGTGGGTCTGATGGTTATTATATGTGTGACAGCTGGTTGACCTTAAGGAAGCTTCACCAGAAGTTCCTGTTTGGACTTGCTGTCAATGGTTAAAGAAAAGCTTTTCAAAGTGAAAACAAGAAAGAACATATTTTGTGATTCGCCCATGGCCACGTCTTGGACTTCCATAACTTTCAGAGAATGGCTATCCTATCAAATACATATAGTTTACTGCTCTAGATGTACTTTCCACTTTGCGATTGGTTCAGTGGTCAAAAGGGTTTATAGTGTGTGGTTTTGAGTTCAAGTCCAACTAAGAGCAAATGTTTTGGTTTGGAAAAAAAAAAGAATCTAGTATTATGGTCTTGAACATGCTAATGGAAAATCCTCAGGTCAAGTTTCTGTTTTGACCTAAGCCAGCTATAGCTAAGGGATACCCTAAATCAAGAAATGTAACTCAAGTAGCAATGTATTACTCCCACAAGTAATGGAATCAATCTCTTAAAAAAAAGTTTCTGTTTTGACTGTTAATTGTGCAAAATTTGCTTGATTCTAACGAGACTGTGACCTTCATTTAGGCAAGCATAAAAATGTGACAGGCAGATGGTTGAGGGAACCAAATGGGTCTTTAAGGTCTTGATGATGCTATAGGAGTGCCAGAACTAAATAGGGAAGAACCAAATGGAAATTGTAAAAAGGAAGTGTGGCCTGGGAATGCAGCAAATATATCTGCATGGAAGAGAATTTATGTGCTGACCATGAAATAGTTGGCTCAATTTTTTTGGGATTTAATAAATGTAGTGGAAATAATGATAACGAGAATTATGTGTGTCCGTCCATGAGGTTGTGACAAATAGCTGGGGAAAGGTATGGCTGCTAATTTGTTCACATTGTTTCATTTGACTTATGTTAGTGGATTTTACCTATGGGGTTTGGCATATATTTGTGATGGTTAGTTCATACTGTTTAAAAAAAAAAAATCTTTATCGAGTTATTTGTCTTTAATAAGTAATTGGTTTAGTTTTCCTGGGATGCTTTTTATACTGTCTTAAACGATTGACTTGAGTGCGTACAAGGTACTGGAATGAGGGTGTGACTTATTATCGGATCTTAACTCCTAGTTGAATGAGGTGTCTTTGGAAGTGGTTATGATGTTTATGCTTTGACCTGAAAAATATTTTTTGGTCATTGTTGATTTATCTGACTTCGTGAGATCAATGATATGTTCAAGGGGGGAATCTTTTTTGTCTCCATTTTTTTAAGATAGCATGAGGGGGGACTTTTTCCTGCCAGCGATTCATCCATTTCTATGATTAGTAAGTCCTCATGTAACACTGAGTTCTGACATGTTTTCCAACCTTTTACTGGTGTAGGAATTCATTATTTGGGGGTGCTCGGCCACGGGAACTGGTAAGCACTATCATAATATGAGGTTCTGCAGAGGCAGATTTTATGCATGTTATCACTTTGCATGAATTCTAACTTGGGTTTAGGAGACACAGAAATTGATTGACTTATTGATACTTTAGTTCTCCTCGTGCGGTACCAATATTTAAAAAACAAATTGTATAAAGTACATAAAGACAAGCCAAATTCTGTTCTTGGGAGTACCTCCTTTATCAACACATTCTACATCTTTTTTTTTTGAGGAAATTGTTGGATTCATTAATTTTGTAATTCGTAACAGAAAATTACGATAATTCTTACATTGGCTCCCTCACCACCAATTGATCAAGAGAAACCCCCTCCCTAGCCAACCCATCTGCAGCAGAGTTTGCAGATCGTGGAATGTGAATCCAAGAACAATCAATAGCACGGCTCAGCGCCCAAATTTCTCTAAACCCAGTTGACAGTCTCCATGGCGGGGCTATGGTCCTCTTACACCAGCTGATTACCTGCCATCCCACAAAATATAATTTTGTTCATGAAGTCTCACAAATTCCATTTCTCTTTGGCACCTACATGTATCTCAGTGGCCAGTGCCCACAAAATATGATTTTGTCCATTAAGTCTCTCCCCAGTAATTTTCACAGTGCTTTTCATCACGAGACATCTTTTTGGAAAAAAATCAATCAGTAGGGCACACACTAACATGTGTATGCTGGAATTATGGTGTACAAAAACCTTTACTCACTTTTCAGAAGCAAAAAACTTGACTTCTGCCCTTCGAATTCAGTAACTAGTCTCCACACTACCTCCTGAGAAATTTGCACACAAAATTGAGGCAAAATGGCCTAAAAACACTTCATTGTGAAAATTCAATATTCACTGTAGTTCAAAAGAACCAAACTTTACTGCACCACAAGATGCAATGCAGTCTCAAACACCCAAAGGCACCCTTTTTCACACAATTAGAGCAAGGAAACTCACCAGAATTTAACTTCAGAGGTGAGTTCTAGGTGTACCTTCTAAACTCCAATGCTAACTCAGCCTCGGGTGTGTTCTGCCTTCTTCTGCGACTTCTACTGACTAAGATATTTGGGGTTCTTCTTATTAGGCTAAGAATCTCGGTTGAGACTTCAGAGTTGGCTGATGGAGATTCTGCATTGGTCGATCTGGATCTACTGTGTAGTTGTGTTACATCCAAGATTTTCTTCTTCCATTTGTATGTAGTGTCATATCAGCTTGGAGTGCACGGTCATCTGCTTCTTTGTAGGCATGACCGAAATGTTCTATGTTCCCTCTTGTGCTGGTTTTAACTAAAATCTCACTAGCCTTGGTTTTCTTGATGTGATGTTCCTTCCTTCCACCTATTGAGAATTCTTCTATATGTTTCTGCTTTGGTAGTCTAACATTTTTATTACGTCGGCTGATCAATGACATTCATTATACAGGTTCTGAAAGAGCGTGGGGTTGATGATGTTGTTGTCAACAATCATGAAGTGAATCAGCCACCAGGCAACAGGTATATCCATGGTTCCTTTTGGTTGGAAATGTTGCACGTCAATCTAAACCTATTTTGGTTTCTGGTAACTGACCCTTCATATATATCATTTTTCGAAGGGGAAAGTCCGAAGTTTTAAAGCCTGAAACAAAGGCTGACCCTAATATCCCAGCGGCTCGTCACGGTGAGAAGCCCGAGCATATCTCACAGGAACAGAGGAATGCAAGGGATTTTGAGAGGAAAGATCACCGTCTTGAGTCACCGAGAGTAGATATGCAGAAGCCCTCATGGAGAAACGAGAAGCGCAATGGGAGGGAAAACGAGAAGCAGTACGAGCAACGGCGTCTAGAACCTGAGACCTGGCGGAAGCCCATCGAGCCACCAAAGCCAGTTCCATCTGAAACACCAGGGCCTCGTTACGGCAGAGCGGCCTCCGCGTTGGAGCTTGCCCAAGCATTCTCAAGGTCTGTCTCAGCACCGGATGCAAGAGCAGCCGATCGGGTGACAAGTCAGGGGAAGCAGGTCCCATTTTCACGGCTCACTGACAGCCGGGAGTTCCACGCGGGTCCGACTCCAAGGCACATCAATGGCTACTAGGTAGTCGATTGATGGCCAAAATCCGATGAAGTCCACGGCCTGTGATTCTACAGTTTGCTTAAATGGCATGTACCCAATATCATCCATTTTTCTGTTCATGCGAACTGAGAAGTTAAAAGAGTGACAGTAGGTTTATGGCGCAATTCACAGCAGAGAGACGTCTAAATGTGGAGTTTTTTCTGAAACGCGCTAACATCTTTCGAAGAAGAGGAGCCTTTCAGTGCCATAACCATAATTCAATTCATAGATTTCTCTCGATGGTTGGATGTACTGTTAAATTTCAAGTTTTTGGGTGGGCTGGTGGTTAGTCTTATTTGGTAGCTCGCTTCTTTCGGTCACAAAGAAACAGACCGCCGATGGAGAATAAATCTGCGACTTCGTTCCGATGGACCCCCTCCAAATTGTATAGGCTATAGACTTGATGTCTCTTCTACCCCCCCGTCCCTGAAGTCGCAGTCCTTCAAGGTGGAAGGCAAAGTAGTAGGTATATGTGAAGGGTCTCTGTCGTTGCTAAACTTACACTAAATATGTATATTCTTAAATTGCTATTCATTCGGACTTGGGCTAAACACCCAGGACTAGCTCCGGAGTCAAGGAAATGTACAACGTGAATAATAAACTCAATTCAACTTAATCGACTAGCTAGAGCTTTCAATCACAAATTCGCAGTTCCCAAGTTTGACACGAATACGAGGGGCTTTCTATCACTTGTTCTTCGCAAGGGGTTAAGAGGAAAACCGCAGCAAGTTTGCTGGCGGGCGGATCAGCTGACCCTTTTTTAACGATAACTCCACGTCTTAAAAGATTTGTCCTTATATTAAGTTACACATATTATATAAATCCAAAAACAAAATTTGCTAAAAGTCAAAATGGGTATAAAGTATAAACTCAGCAAAAGTAATGAATATTGCCATGTTAAAGTTGATCTAGGGTTACGAATGACGAATAAAAATTCTCTCCCTCTCTCATGTTCTCTCTCCCCTCCTGCATTTTGTCATCTATTTTTTTTCTCTAATTTACCAAGAAAATGAAGGATGAAGAGAATCTTCACCAACGAAACTCGGCAAATTTAATTTTCCTTCGGTGGCTTCTCATCTCGTTGCAACGAGAATGGTGAAGTACTAAAAACCATGCCTGAAGATCGTCGTGAAGCAAGAGTGACAAAAACTGAAATGAATTAAACAGAAGATGAAACGACTACATATAGCATAGTAGTTAATTCGTGCATGGGTCACTTAATTCCAGTAATCCAAGAGATCTAGGGAAAGAGAAGAGATGGAGAGAGCGAGAGAGTGAAAGATAAACAGATTAATTTTCGATTATTGTATAAATTTGTACAGTGATAAATCTCGACTCCGAATGATTAACCAGGAGAACTCTCCTTCTCTTCGATCCAATTGAGAAAAAATACAACTGTTAAAGAAGAGTTCTCCTTGTTGTCTTTTCTTCTTTCTCCTTTTTTTTTTTTCTCTTCTTCTTCTTCATAATATACATGAACAGGGAAAAGGCAACAGCAAGTAATGACCCAGAGATCATTCAAAACAAGAAGGCCGTTGGAGTGAATGCTGGAATTACAGTGGGCACGCCGACTTGCCTGCAAAAACACAAACATTATATAATGAAACTGAATCGACCGTACTACTTTACAAGAGCTGCTGCTTCACGATCCAATTTGAGAAGAAGTACATGAAGAAGAACCTATAAGGTCAATGATAACCTAAAAGAACACTAAGAAGGACGAAAATTAAACCGCGCGTGTTCAGAATCAAACATCTTTACATTAATGGGTTTTTCTGCACGTACCCAGAAATTAAAACAGTGCTTGTGTTTTATTTTTTTTGTTTGTTTGTTTTAGCTTTTGATCTGCTCGTCTGCCCTGAAGTACTCCTCTGGTTCAGAGTACGTAATTAGGCAGACTATCCGTGACCAAATTAAGGATCGGAAACAGACTCAAACGAGTCAACGAGTTCCAGACCCAGAAGGAGAGAAAAGAGGTGTTTTTCTCTCCGCCTTGACCGTGTTTATAAAAGCAAAGGAGCGCGACAAGTTAGATTCTTACCCGTACCGATCTCGATGGTCACGAGCTCCGCGATCCTTGGAGGCCTTCACCGCCGGCGCCTCCTTCCTCGACTTCCCCGTCCGTTCTTTCCTCCTCCCACCGTACTCCGTCTCCGTCGCCGTCGCCGTCGCCGCCGCCGCCGCCTTGTCTTCAAAAATCGCACCCAGCGACGGCCTCCAAACCACCGCATGTCTCGACCCCCGGCCGCCGGACCCATCCCCCCGCTTCCTCCCATTTGTAGTACTGCTCGCGACCTCCTCCGCCGTGGCCGTCACCGGCGCCTCTTCCGAGGGCCGGAGCGTCTCCGGCTGTCCCCAGCACTGCACCAGTTCGGAGAACTTCCTCATCTTCATCTCCAGCTCGATCGTCCCCTCTTGACTCGGCAAAAAACGTGTGGGAGGGCTCTTCCTCGACCACTTTATATCGAAGAAGCGAACCTCTCACCGTTGCCACACCGTTTTGTCTTCATGTGACCCCTCCTCCCTTTCTTTTTTATTTCACGTACCCGTCCCCACAATCTCTTATAATTATTTTCTTTAACTCCCCCACCTCCTTCGGTAGGTCGAGTGGGCCCACCGCAAATATCCAAGGTAAAATTTTTAAGAAAATCCCTCGGGAATTCTTTATTTATTTATTTTTTGTCTTTTAAGAAAAGGATCCCCATAAGACGAATTATTTATCGAAATTGACCTCACTTTTGTTTCTTCTCATTGGCAGCGGAAAGAATAAGAGAGAAGCCAGTAGTGTCCTTTTTGTGAAATTAATTATAGAGAAGGACCCCGGCGGCCACGTCGGCCGGCAATATCTTGTACAAATTAAGTACTTTTAATTTCTAAAAAAAATCTTTAAAGATAAAGATGAATTTATTTGGTATTTACTATTTAATTTGAGCTTTAATTATAAGAAGGTTTATGGATGTGGTTTAGGAATATTCAGGAGTCAATTATATATATTACTGTGGGTGACACAGCCAACAGACTTGCGTGAGTACTATGTGTACTCGTCGTTTTCAAGTGGAGTAAGATTTATTATTGTTGATAGAGATGGCATTCCAGCTGCGTGTTAAATTAATAATAAAAAATTGCCATTGGAAGAATTGCTAGATTAATAGGAGCCATGACTCTTGGTTTTGTAAAAGCAGCCACATATAAAAAATAAATATTGACTTTAAAATTTTAATATATTTATATTAATATCTGAAAACAAAATTGCCTTTTTATTTTTATTATTTATATATTTATGTTTTTTCGCCTGAAAGGATTTTTTTCTCTTTAACATTGTTGCTTCCAACAACTTTTAAGATGACAGTATTTTTAGCTAATTTCTACAAATTAGCTTCAATTTTAAAGTCTAGCTTGTCTATTCTTAACATATATAATGTTTAAAATTAAAAGATTTTTCTTAACTGTATAAAAATACATTTAGCTGGCTACTGATCCGTCTTCCAGGATGAGTAACTAAGAAAAGAAAAATACGGAATCCATAAATTTGTATATTGGTCGATGACCAATATTACACGTTTTCTGTTGTTAGATTATTTATCAACATTATATATGCACACGCCATGTCTCATTCACTTTCATGCGAACGTCATTGACAAGAGGACAATAGACGAGATGAGGAGTATAGATGCCGTCATGTCCAAACATGCACAAGGATAAAATTAAGTAAGATTCACGAATACATTGTTTTTAGATCAGCTTTTGGGACGTGGAATTAGGCTAATTAAATGTCCACTTCCACCTCTTGTTCTTTACTTAATCTTGCTAGTTTTAGGCATCCAATGCACTTGATGCGCAGTTTTGGACCTTGCAAATAAGCATGTTATAGCTAAAGTCGACACATTAAAATTGTCCAAGGCAGAAATTAGGGATAAAATATGATAGGGTGAAGGAGAAACGTGACACAACTACAGTGAGTACGTTGAATTATTAAAAACCAAAATTTTAAAAAGTTGCTAAACTGGAGTTTGGTTATTGTCTTTTTATGTTACTAATCAAATTGTACGTTATATCATGAGATACACGCATATATATATATATATATATATATATATATATATATATATATTATCCTGGAAATTATTTCAAAGGTTGCAGTGATCACTTTTCTAATTTTTATTACTCAATCACTTCATGTTATTCTAATTATTGTTATTTTTTATTGTTCTTAAGTAGCACACAGACAAGTAACTAAGTTAAAAGGAAAAATAAAACATAATATATATTAAAAACATTGAATTGAAGGTCGTGAAAATATTTTACAAGGTATTAAACAATTAAAAGTAAGAATTTTAAGACTGCTTTAGAAACATCATTTATTTAAGTTTACCTTATATATATAGAAGGGATGAAGATAAGATAACAAATTACCTCTACAACAAGATAAGTTTAGCTTGTAGTTGTATATATCTAATAAACAGAAAAGGTCATTTGAAGTTTTTTGAATTCTTAACATAAATATTAAAGGTTTTTTAATTTCATAAAAGAATAGAATGATTAATGGGATGAACAAAGTGCCTTAAGAGTGGATCAGGGGGTGCCAAGAACAAGAAAGATATTGTGTAGGACCCTCATATCTAATCCAACCAACATAATAAATTTGCAAACGTGGAGGTCCCGCTGAAAGAAAAGTAGTCTCCTTAATGTCACAATGAGACGGTTCAATCAATTTGGTAAAATGGATGAGGACCCCATGCTAATTATCTGATGAAATGTGCATCTCAATTACCATATGATAGTGAAATCCACCCACAATTTGGCTTACCCTACTCCTATCTTTTTTAAAATATAGATTGAACAAATTGTTTTTATGTAGTATATATATATATATTGAATCTCTGATCTCACAAGAAAAATCATCATCAAAATAGCTGGCCATATAGTGGGTTTGCACGGGTATCCAATATAAAATTGTTTAAAAATTATTATAAGTGCATACTATTAGTTACTACTGCACCACACTAATTCCAAGTTCTATTATTCTAATCTTAACTAGTTAAATATGCTAAAACATGCACGATCCAATGCATCTCACCAAGACACTAATCAGATTTCAGGAGTAGTCCTTTCATTATTGAATTTCTTAGTTATAATTGGTTAAGTGTCAACTTATGACAGGGAAATTAAAAAACAACCTTGATTTAAGTGACGAGCTAGTTATATATAATTGACGAGGTTATCAGAATAATGATTCATACACAGCCGCTGTGCCCGACTCTAGACACAGCGGCTCTCACATTAAATATAAAAATGTATTTCTAGGTTTTCGTGAAATATAATTTTTTATTTAAATGTGAGAGCCGCTGTGTCCGAGTCGGGCACAGCGGCTGTGCCCGTATCACTGCTCTTATGAAAATTGGGAGTCAGAACGTACAGATCCGCATCAGCAGATTCGAACCCAGGAAATTGCAGCTATATACGGAAACACACGACCAGACCGGTTCACCCTTCCAAGTGGGAAGCTAACCATTAATTAATGAATAATAAGCCTCTCCATGCAGTCTATTTGTTCTTCTTTATTTGGTAGTTTAAATCTGGCTGGAACCACCGCTAGCTACTTTCGTTTTCTGCATGCTCTTCGTATAGGAAGCAGAAGAGTTAATTAATACTTAAAGTTGGTGATTATCTAGTTGAGCTAACGGGATGGATGGTTCGGAAACGGGCCATCTAATCTCCCACCTTACTGCCTTATTTTGGTGGGCAAATCTCCAGGTTCTGATCAAGTTACGTGGTTCAATACTAGTACTCCTACATTAATCTGCTGTTGGTTTTGACAGGTACTTGTCATGTCATCGCTGTTTAGTGGTGGGCCAAACGTGAAAGAAACGGAGACGAACTTGTCCCTGAAACTGCATATAATTCATATATAGAAGCAGGTCCCCCACAGGACCCCGTTTCCTTATCCCTCGGAGACAGGAATTGTCTTGTTCAAACATTTGATGTAGTAGTACTACTGCTTCGGATCCTGTTCTTCTTTAGAATCTTTTCCGTGTTCACACTAGTTTCACTATGCTGGAAGCCAACAGCAATTGGGGAAATGGAATACAACCTCACAAATGAGAGAAAATAACGTAACTCTTCATGTGTTATAAGATCCTTGAGAATTTCGGAACGACAGAAGAAAGGGGTTTTGGATTATATAGTTGATCAGTTTTGTTTTGTGCCCCAGTTATTGAATGAATGCAGTGTCGTACATGGTGAGGTGTCCCCAACGAGCCAGACTTATCTGCAGTGAGGGCATTGTCCTGCAATTAATCTTCTGAGTTTCTAGCGAGGAAGGTGGACTGTGTTTTTGTCCTACCGAGGGTGCAGATAGGGCCCCTGAAAGCACAACTTCGAATCAACAAGTGGTTCGCATAATCGCATTAATGTGACACTTTCCTTAGGTGGTTCTGCTGGATGCATGCTTATCGCATGGATCGAGTATGGCTCTGGTAGCTCGCCGGGGGTCACCGATATTGATCAGTGGGTCTATCCGGTCTCCGCCATTGCCAGGTGGAGAATAGCACTGCGTGCCGAGTAAGTGAAGTGGTGATGGAGGCTTCAAGAAGCTGATCGTGCCCAGATTCAGGAACGTCGTATATCCATCACTGGGGCTAACAGTAATGATCACTAGACAAGTGTTTGATGGGTTCAAACCCAGAAAGAAAGAAAGAAAGAAAGAAAAAAAGAAAGAAAGAAAGAAAGAGGAATATTATCAGGTGGGTGAGCTTTCAGGTTTTCGCTTCTGATGATAAGTAGACGCTTCTTCAGGAAAACTTGCATTCTCATCGATATCCTTTTCGATACCGGAAACGTACGTGGAGACAAAACAGAAATGATCAAAACCGACGCGGATAGCACTTTGAAGCTCGACCACGAAGCTTTCAGAGGCCAGAAAATTTGGTTTTCTTTTCAATATCTGCAATACATTTCTTTTATTCACTAATTTCTCCTGATTCATGAACCAGTGCGACGTATTTTGGCACTGAAACTCGCCAAATTAGATCGATCAAGCTAGCAGTGCCAAGTGCCCTGTATTGCGAACCACTAAGGAACTAGGAATTTGGATGAGGCGAGTTGAGGTAGGTAAATGAGAGACACGACGCTCGCCCGTCATCATTCTTTTCTAGACTGTCCCCATCTCTGGATATTCACAGATCCACGCCATTGTTTATCCCATGTTGACCCCTGAGAAGAAAAAGAAGAAAAAGAAGAAAAAGTAGAAGAGCCTTTTACGTCAAGTTCATCTAGACTTTTTGGGTCATCTGTGAGAGATCCGATACTTTTCTAGTAAACGAACCAATGATTTTCTTACCCAAAAAGCCGATGCAGGCTCTATCGTCGAGTTGTCATGTTTATCCTCTTTGACGTTACCGTGAAGCTTTTTCGTTGGGTCAGCCAGTTTCCTTTTTAAACAAATATAAGCGTTGGGGGTCCATTGCTTTTGAAAGTGGGGAGCCCATGATGGGAACTTTTCTTCCTAGTGGGCTGCTAGTTGCTGCTTTTGGGCAGACCACAAATAAACTACTATTCAATCTTTTTTCAGTCATCACTTTCTTTCTGTCTTTTTGTTGTATTTCTTTTCCGTCGTATGTAGAAGAGTCACATGAGAACTTGGTTCATGGAACTCAGGTTACAATTATAAGGTTGTAATTTTAGTTCTGCATTTGTTGACATACGGTTCCACATTTAAGAAGAGATAATGCAGATTATGCATGCCGGGGCGCATAAATCATTTGCATGCCTTTTATTCCTTACTTACATTGACCATTCGGAGACTAATTGAGTGCATGTTTGGATACAATATTCTTGGAGTTGGGAAGCTGCTTGTACGAGGAAATTAGAAAGACTCTTTAGATATAATACGTTCAAACCTTTTGCTTAAATATTCAAAGAGGATAAATTAGTGTTTAATTCTCTTCTTTCAAAACGATATTTATTCAAAGAATGACTCTTTAATTAGGTACAGTGCTGCAATCTATCTACATGAAGGATGCTTAATTAACCGAACTCGATCGCCCTAAGAATACCTCCAAAAGAAATTTTTCCAAAGAAGACGATTGGAAGCTAGGGTTTATTTCCAAAGAGCTTAGAAATTAAAACCAGTATCAACTTTGACAAGCAATGGAGAGTACGTTGTTCTAGACGGAACTTAGTTGCCATTGATGGGAGCAGCTAGCGTTATCCATTGGTTCCCTCCTCGCAGGCTGCTAATTTGTAGGGGCCAAGCAATTACTCATGGCTTAAAGTCCTACAGTATTCTATTTTGTCCAACCTTCAGAATGCATGTGATATGCCGATGATGCGCGCCCGCGGAAGACTAGATAGTGTGTCACTACTGTTTCAATTTTACGAGGTTTACATTTAAAGAAAAGACATTTAAGAAATTGGTGCATCACCAAATAGTTTTTTGTCCAAATTGTGTAGGGTACTGGACAAGGGAGACGTGACCTTTCATCTTAGTTAATTAATTGTCCATACAATGTACGTACCAAGATACAATATGGTCGGATTTAGTTTTCACGGGACACATTCCCACCCTAGCTACTAGCCATATATATGACTAATCTGATCTTACGATAAGTGATGTTGCTTTTCCGTTTAAGATTCCCCAATATTGTCACCCCTTGCCTCCTTTCCTCATAATGTCAAAAAGACAAAAGGAGACATAGATCCGTCCCTCTGGGCGTACGTAGTACAGTATTAATCACAATGACACATCATAATGTAGTACCTTGCAGTACTTTCTCTGGGTCCGGAAAACTATTTGAGACTGATGAAGTGATTAGAATTAATTATATAACAGACCCATGCAGAAATTCTGTTTCTTAATTAATCCCATTCCGTCTCAATCAGTCCATGGAAGAAGACAAGAGAAGTTCCATGGTTGCAAATCATGGGCAAACTCTGGTGCCCGTTTCTCTAATGTGTATATATATTTATTTATAAATGCCACGAGTAGCTTTTGTTTCTTCCCCTAATTATCCGTTTAAAGACAAAGCTGATAGTGTATCTAATCTCTAAGACGAAGCCAGGGGTGGAAATCACAAAGCAGCTTGCTAGTCCATATATATACATATACTTTAATCGAATGATCAGTCTTCGCCGCCTTTGTTACATTGTGGAATATTGTGATGTTATCACTGTGGCGAGTTCCAGCTTTCCAATGGGTAATTGCCTAGTACTGTGAGCTTGTTGAATAGCCAGGCGCATCTGCCCACACATGAACATGCATGCATGGACCACAGGCAAAGGGAGGTCTGAGGCTTTTGGTGTTGTCTGGTTGTGCAGAGGGAATAACTGACTACAAATAAAGACATCCGAATGTATCCTCATCCAAGTAATTATACAAGTGATCTTAGACTAACTAGTTTTTTTGTTGTTTCTAGTAGTCTCCAGAAATAATGAACTGAAGATGCATGTTTGGGGAAGTGATCATCATGTGAATAAAGGAGATGATGAACTGCCCGAGTGATCTGTTTTGATCTGGTTTTTATTTTTCTTTCTTTTCTTTTTCATTTGTTTTTCTTTAAAGCTGATAGGTTTGAAATGAACTCACATGGGTGTCGGCGAGAATGCTCAACTGCTCCAGAGTAGAGATGACTGCACGTAGCTAGCGATGCGAAATCATCATATCGATCAATATTTCTTCTCATTGCAGAAGAAGTATTAATTTCCAGATTCGTGCCCACAACTGGGTAACTTTTCCGGCTCTCCGGTGTATGCTTCCCAAGGAATTGAAGTGACCTTTTCAGATTTACGCAGAAAGAGGTCGAGTTGTCGTTTTTGCTGGATTGGCATGCCGCAAGCAACCAAGCTCTTCCCACGTCTCCGCTCTGTGAATCCATGGGGTTCAGCGATGCCAATTACACTCTAAACTCAATCGGGAAGCCTCAATTGATTAAACTAATGCCCCGGAGTTTGTCATCGACAGGCGTTTATTAATTCAGTATGACAAAAGAGAGGCCGGCCAAAGACACCCTCTTTAACCTACTCGCGACCTTCCATTCACCAATCAAGAATATCCTCACCACATATAAAAATATTAACTCAGAAGAGACATTCACAATGGGACCAAGATGATGATCAGTTGATCGATCAAATTACCCTTCCTTTTTCCTTCTTAATATTATATATATATATATATATATATATTCAGTTTCTAATTAGTTTGATTTGAAAGCTCCTAATTAGTAGGGTGGGCTTCTCGATATCGTCAATTTAGGGCATTTGAACGCACCTTGAATTTCGCATACATATGAACAGTATGTAGTTGTCTTAATTTGAGCTTGCATATAATAACATCCTCCGAAATTCGAGACCACGCCCACCATGTTCAAGGAATAATTATAATTTTGTTGACACCTGATTAGAAAGCAGAGATATTCTAAGCCTAGGCGTAGTTTTCCTGTTATATTATTTCAGCTTGACCACGCACAAGGGTTCCTTTCTGAGCAGTACTGGGATTAGGAATTTTGCTCTGAGGCTAGACATGAGCCCTGGCTATTTAAGGAGTACCTGGAGCGAAGTATGAACTCCCTGCACATGTGCTCCTCTCTCAAAAGTTCATCCAAAACACGACGACTAAGCCCATATATATGTGCTCGAGGAGATCGATCGATTGATTTCCGAGTAGACCCACCCCCTACATCTTCTACAAGATAAAGCTAGCCCCAGCGTTTCAGTATCTCCACCTCTCCAATCCCCAGCAGCCATGTGTCAAAGGCCGCCATTACAGCGGTGCTGCTGCTGATCACAGCGGTGCTGCTGCTGATCACAGCGGTGCTGCACCTTCTCCTTCAATTTTAGGTGCAATTCTCGGCTAGCTAGCTACATGCACGTAGGAGATCGAGGAGGAAAACCCTGATTCATCAGTATTCCACTCTTCTCCAAGCTGTAGTACACCACCAGCTCCCTGACATCATCATGAAGACAGAGCTGGGACGAAGCAGCCCGACGCCCTTCTCTATCCCAAACCCTAATCTGTTCAACACCCTTCAAGGGTCTCTTTCCGGAGCCCTCAAAGGTTGCCTCGGCAGCCTCGACGGAGCCAGCATAGAGAAGCTCCTCCTCCACTGTGCGAGAGCCCTAGAGAACAACGACGTGACCCTCGCGCAGCAGGTCATGTGGGTCCTCAACAACGTCGCCTCTGGAACCGGCGACCCTAACCAGAGGCTCAGTTCTTGGTTCCTCCGAGCCCTCGTCTCCCGCGCCTCCAGAATTTGCCCCACCACCACCGCCATGGGATTCCACGGCGGCGGCGCCGCCCCTGCCAGGACCAGGACCAGGTCCTCCATGACCGTGACGGAGCTCGCCGGGTACGTAGATCTCATCCCTTGGCATCGGTTTGGCTTCTGTGCGTCCAACAGCGTCATCTACAAGGCGCTCCAAGGGTGCCACAAGGCTCATATCTTGGACTTCAGCACCACCCACTGCATGCAGTGGCCGACCCTGATCGATGCCTTGGCCAAGAGACCCGAAGGTCCCCCTTCTCTGAGAATCACGGTACCCTCGATTAGGCCCCACATGCCTCCCTTCCTCAACGTCTCAATACAAGAAGTGGGTCTCCGTCTCAGCAATTTCGCCAAGTCCAGAGAAGTCCCCTTCCAGTTCCATGTCATTGACTGCCCTCCGGCCTCCTCCACCGGCATTAATAATGCTGCGCCGGCGGCGGATTTTCCCAGCTCCATGATCTTCCCCTACGAATTGCTATTAACACAAGTGTTGAACGTCCCACATCTCCTAGACCTCAGAGACGACGAGGTTCTGATAGTGAACTGCCAGAACTGGCTCCGGTATCTCCCTGACGAGCCCGGCACCGGATCGGCGGCCCCGGCCCACGAGCTAATTATCTCCCCCCGAGATGGGTTTCTTGAGATGATTAGGAGCCTTAATCCCCGAGTAGTTGTGGTCGTCGACGAGGACTCGGATTTAGACTCTTCCAGCCTCTCCTCGAGAATCACCGCCTGCTTCAATTATCTCTGGATCCCTTTCGATGCACTGGAGACGTTCCTGCCCAAGGATAGCAGTCAAAGACTGCAGTACGAGGCGGACATCGGATACAAGATCGAGAACATCATCGGCTTCGAAGGATTGCAGAGGGTAGAGAGACTCGAGTCTGGGGTCCGATTGGTGCAACGCATGAAGAAGGCCAGGTTTTTGAGTCTCCCTCTCTGCGAAGACACGCTCGCCGAAGTTAAGTTCTTGCTGGATGAACACGCTAGTGGGTGGGGGATGAAGAGGGAGGAAGACATGCTGGTCCTCACCTGGAAAGGCCATAACTCCGTCTTCGCAACAGTTTGGTCTCCCTGCAGATTTGATGAGTAAATGAATCAAACTTGGCAATATTAGTACCGGAGACGTAACGGCGCCTGAGACTAGTAGTAGTACTAAAGCTGTAACATGATCTGATATCAGATGGTCCCCGGCGGACTGAGCTCTCATCCTCCTCTTTTTTGGGTGCAGATGTGACAAAACGCAGTATTTTCTCCTCTTCCTCCTCCTCCTCCTCAGGTCAGCTGATCAAGACAAAGATTAACTATACGACGTGCAGTTATTTACTGATTGCAGGAATAAAAAGGTAACCCATGTCAATCCTTTGTGTTAGTGACTGACATCTAGTTTTGGTTAGTTCACATGACGAGGACACAATCAGAATATGAGAGGGAGATGTACATAGTCTGCCTTCATGTGTGATCCCGAAAATCAGACTCATGACTGTTAGCTGCTTAATTTGTGTGGTGCCAAAACGCCTATGTTATCTCCTAGCTGACGATTCTAGAAGAGTACTAATTTGTTTTCATGTCGACCACACGGCAAGACCCAAATCCATTAGCCTAGCTTTTCACCACGAAAACAGACCAAGCTTTCTGCTCGCAAAGCCACTGGTATGTTAACATATATCTCTCTCCATAAGCTGAAAAACCAAATCAAAATTCATGATGTAACTACACCTGCAGGATATATATTAGCTAGTAATATATAGCATTGCTGTTAATTACTTACTTTTTTCTTTCATTTTAAGGAACTTCGATAATGGGAAAGCGTTATAATTAATTCTGAAGTTTTCTCGCATCGTTACACATGATAACTGGCTACGAATTACACTATTATTGTCAGAAATCCTTAGGTCTCAGCTTCACAGGGAGAAGGTCCTATTCACGGCAGGAAGAATGGGGAAGGTCATCATGTGCATGGCTCCACATGCAGGGCCTAGATATATATGACAAATCGTGAGCGTACAATTTTTCCAACGGTGGACCCCAGAAGGATTGAGTCCTCCTTTTCCCTGTATTTGTCTTGAGTGTTCGAGGTAGATCTTTTTTCTCTTTACTCGTTCTGGTCCAAGCAAAAAGGAAGACAATGACGGGACATGCGAGCTGGGTCCCCCAGCAGGTTAAGCCAATTATCATGTGTCAGGTGTAATGGGCTCGTCACGGTAATAGGAGACTCCAAAATTCCCCGAGCGAACAGTGTATAGCCTTATTGCAGATGGATAGGTATGGTTCTCACATAAGGTAATAAGCTCTAAAATTAGATTAGACGACCCCAATTAATGACTAGTTTTAACCAATTCATATAGTTGAAAGGGCTTAGTATGATAATGGGATTCTTAATCACTTTATACTATATTTTGTAAAATAAATACTTTTAATTAGTTAAACACATACAATTAATTTTTATTGTTTAGTTAATTTTTTTAGGATAAAATGAATTTTCCCTTGATTTGGTTACTTGGCGAAGATCCATGGGTGTGACATGAAAGCCCACCATCGCGTTGGGACATGTAATACATTAATGCCCCTTAATGAATCTATCAAACCATAAAGAGTAATGCTATGCATACTGTAGCAATACGCATAAATTGCGTACTGCTGATGTGGATGGCTTACGTGGCCGTCCACATCTGCAGCTGAGTTGACAACTAAAAAACCGGGGTCTGGTTCGACCCTGTATCGCTCTCCCTCGCCTCGCCCTTGCCTCGCCCTCGCCACTAGCTCCCGCGGCGGCCCCGCCCTCGCCTCAGCCTCCCGTGGCGGCCCCGCCCTCGCCTCAGCCTCCCGCGGTGGCCCCGTCCTCGCCTCAGCCTCCCGCGGCGGGCCCGTCCTCGCCTCAGCCTCCCGTGGCGGCCCGCCCTCGCCCTCAGCCTCCCGCGGCCCACCCTCGCCGCCTCCGGCGGCCTCGCCCTCGCCGCCTCCCGCGGCCGGCTGCCTCGCCGCCTCTGCCTCCCACGGAAGATGGGAAGCGAGGCTGTGGAAGAGGGGAGGCGAGGCCGCGGAGGAGGAGGCGAGGCGAGGCAGCGGAGGAGGGGGGCGAGGCCGAGGAGGGGAGGCGAGGCCATGCGAGGAAGGGAGGCGAGGCCGCGAGCGGGTAGCTGCGAGATGGGAGGAGAGGCAGCGGAAGGCCACCGGCCTCGCCTCCCGTCTCCCGCGGCCTCGCCTCCCGTCTCCCGCGGCCTCGCCTCAGCTCCCGTCTCCCGCCGCTGGAGGCTGAGGCGAGGGCGGGGCCGCCGCGGGAGGCTGAGGCGAGGGCGGGGCCACCGCGGGAGGCTGAGGCGAGGGCGGAGCCGCAGGAGCTAGAGGCAAGGGCGAGGCAAGGGCGAGACGAGGGAGAGCGATATGGGGTCGAACCAGACCCCGGTTTTTTAGTTGTTGACTCAGCTGCAGATGTGGACGGCCACGTAAGCCATCCATTCAGCAGTACGCAATTTATGCGTACTGCTGCAGTACACATAGCATTACTCAACCATATAGGATATATGTAACACTGCTATTGTAAATGAAATCAAAAAAAGCTCTAACAAATACAAAAGCGCTAGTCTCCTTCGGGTTTTCCCATCACGTACAACACTAGCGAATATATCGGTTGATGCATTCATTCTTCTATTTTGCAAGTTTACATAGTTCTGATCTCAGGGGAATTGTCTGGATACCTGCAAAGAGGGTCCCTCTTGTATTCCTTTCTACAACATCAACATTATTCAGTAATAGAGTGACAAACAAGTGTCCACATCCCATTCTGACAATTATTCTTATTTAAGCTCGAAAGATTCTTTGAGATGTACGACGAAACATTGAATATGTTCTCGATTTTAGGAAAAATCTGTTAAAGAATGAAGGTTTCAGGGATGCCATTAGACATTGAAAAATGATATCAGTACTTTGACACTTTACAGTGAGGTTTTACATCCTATTGTGGCTGTCTTCCTGGCAGCCTAGTTGGCATTCTAGATAAGGTCTAGGGTTTAAGCTTTCCCTATAGAATAGGATATAATCCCTATTTTATCTCTTACCTGGACTACCAACAAGGACGCCACGTCACACCGTAAAAACTCACAGTAAAAAGTCACAAAACACATATCTCCACTCTTAGACATTTCACTGGCTTGTGCAGAACGAAATCGATTTCGGTTTCAACTTTTTCCTGGATATGCTCAAGTGCTTGAAATGAAATTCGAAAGATGTTACATACCTTATTGGAAAGATTTCAAACATCCTACAGGAGAAGGATTCATTTTAGAAGTGTATGAAAAGTGGCACAATGCCATACCAAACTTGAATTTCGATGCACACCTCCGGGATTCTTATGATGAAAGATATGTTGGGCGTGAAAAAAAATCCTACATTGGGTAGAAATTGGAGGATCATGGGTTTATAAGGGAGTACAAAATCTCAATTGGTATGCGGTCTATTGGGTCAAACCCGAAAAGCATATCTGTGCGGGCCTGAGCCCAAAACAGACAATTTCATACCAATGCATAGATCAGTGATGTCTGGTGTCCTAACAAATGGTATCAAATTCATTTTCATGAGAAATGATAGGACTTTTTCAATATAATACTTATGTAGAGATTGGTGATGTCATTAGTCCTACCAAGTGGTATCAGAATAGATAAAAGACGTCAGTGAGCTCCACAACTACAGCTACAAGAAGAAGCATCTGATATTTCTCAAAGGCTTTAAGTTGTTGATTTTCAGAAACATTTGTGGAAGGATGTGAGAGAAGTGGTACGATGATCACAGAAAATAGGTGATAATCAAATTGGAAGCGAGTGTCAAATGGTAATTTACTATCGATTTTTTGGTTTTTTGTTTGGATTATCAATTCAATGCCCTCTTCCATAAGTATGGAGGCTCTTTTCCCTACAAATTTGATGCCCTGCAATAGGTGTCCACTACTCTGTTGTTGTAGTATCTCAAGACCAGTGTGATAAGATCAAACAAATAGGACACTACCGGAAGTCTATTGTTCATTATTTCCTTGATTTACCAATCATTTTATTTTAGATTTTAATGCTCCCTAAATGGTTTTTACTTCCCTCTTGTTAGTTTATACCTTTTCAAAAATAAAATGTATATCCATTTATTTGTCTTTAATAAGTAATTGGTTTACTTTTCTTGGGAGCGAGAAACCAATGTCCATGTCCCCTGACCATCATTCCTATGGAAGAAGCTCAGAAAATGGTTAGAAATGTCACACCGAACATCAAATATGTTCCGGATTTAATGCAAAATGTTTTGAAGAACAAACACTTCTAGGATGCCAGAATACATTTCAGATGACACCAAGAGAACGAAATTGATTTTGTTTTTGACGATTTCATAGATCTGTTGATGCATTTTGAAAGAGATTCAAAAGATGTTGTCGAACTCATTGGAAAGGTTTATGAAATCCTACTGGACAAGGATTTGGTTTTAGAAGCCTATGCCATGTGGTATGTTGTCATTCCCACCCAAAAATTCTAGGCAAAACGTATAGAAGAGGTCGTCAATGAGCTCCACGACTGCGACTACGCGGAGGAAGCATCCGATTTTTCTCAAAGGATCTATGATGTTGATTTTGAAAAACAACTATGGTTGTCAGCATACTTGTGAATGTGGTATCCTCCAGTCTGCATTTCTGCGGCATCAATATTTTGTAGAGGAGCAAGAAACTGAAGTCCACGCCCCCCGACCATCATTCCTATAGAAGAAGCCCAAAAAATTGTTACAAATAAAAGATTGAACATGGAGTATGATTCGGATTTCATGCAAAAAGTTGAAGAATAAACTCTTCCAAGATGCCATAAAACATTTCAAATGGCTCCTGGAAAAAGAAATCGATTTCTATTTCGACGATTTTGTATATTTGTTGATGCATTTGGAAGTAAATGCGAAAGATGTTGTCGAGCTGATTGAAAAGATTTCTAAAATTCCATTGGTCAAAGATTTCATATTAGAAGCCTATGTAATGTGGTATGCTGTTATACTCACCCAAACATTCAAGGTAGAACAGATAGAAGATGTTATTAGTGAGCTCCACGACCACGGCTTCGGGGAGGAATAATTCAATCTTTATGAAAAAAATGCTTTAATGTTGATTTATAAAAACAAATGCGGTTGTCGGCATACCTACGAAGGAGGGTTCCTCTAGTCTAAATTTTTGCGGGGTCATGAATATTTTGTAGAGGAAAAAGAAACCAAGGTTCATGTCTCTCGACCATTATTCCTATGGAAAGAGCCTAAAAGTTGTTAGAGTTGCAAGACTAAACATGGAATATGTTTCGGATTTGATGCAAAATATGTTGAAGAACCAACGCTTGCAGGATGTCATAAAACATTTCAGATGACTCATGGAGAATGTAATCGGTTTTGATTTCAATGATTTCATAGATTTGTTGATGCATTTGGAAGCATATTCGAAATATATTGTCAAGCTCATTGGAAAAGTTTCTGAAATGCTACTGGACAAATATTTGGTGTTAAAAGCCTATGTCATGTGGCATGCTGTCATACCCACCCAAAAACTCAAGAAAAAATTGATAGAAGATATTGTAAATGACCACAGCTACAGGAAGGAAGCATCTGATCTTACTCAAAGGATATAAGTGTTGATTTCAAAAAATAACTATGATTATCGACATACTTGTGAAAGAGGGTTTCTCTAGGCAGCATTTCTAAGGCATCGGCAATATTTTGTAGTAGAGTGAGAAACCAAAGTCCACTCCCCCGAACCATCATTTATGTGGAAGAAGCCTGAAAAATTTGATTGCTTTGTTGCATAGTATTCTTTTTTTTTAGGTACTTACTTTTCGATAAAAAGGTTTGTTTAGAAAATACAAGTAAGAAATTTATTTAGTAGTTTAATTAAAATATTAAAATTTTCAATTTACTATCACATTAATCGATAATATATATGCTCATAAAATAAGGGAGCTATCATTTACAATGTTAAATGCATTGAGTCCTAAAATTAGTTTTCTCAAGGTTTTTTTGGAAAATTTGAGTTTGGTAGTTTTTCAATAAGAACGTAAATTAAATTTTCAATTTCCACACTTTATTATTTTAAAAGGTATTTAATAATCAGCTATCATCGATCTGAATTTGGATACCATACATGGCGTTGTGTAGAGAATGCTTACATAAATTGACCAAATGTTGTGTAACTCACTGAATGACATCATTCATGGGGCATCATCATCACCAAATTTAGTTTTGTCAAGGATTTTTGGAATAATTAGAGTTTAAAGGTTTTTCAAGAAGAACGTAATTTAAATTTTTAATTTTCACATTTTATGATAATTGTATAATATTGAAACTAACTTTTTCACAAGAGAGTTATTTTTTATTTTGAAACACATTGTGCCACAGAAAATGATCATGTCTATGCGACTTATATATTCCATATAAGTCTATAAACTACAGGATTTTTAATTAAACTTTATACGAAATTAAATTATTTTTATGACATTTGTTTGTTTTTAATTATTTAGATATATGTTATTGATATCAAGTTTGGATGCATAGGAAGATAGATAAATGCTTAATAGAAAGGAGATGAAACTTGAATATTCCACCTTAAAATATATTCATGTGGTATGCAGTCATAACCACCCAATAACTCGATGCAGAATGGACTGAAGATATCATGAAGGAACATCCAATCTTTCTCAAAGGATATAGGTGTTCATTTTGAGAAACAATTGTGGCAATCGACATACTTGTGAAAGAGGGTTTCTCAAGGCTGGATTTTTCTGTCATTAATAATATTATGTAGAGGAGTTACAAACTGAAGTCCACATCCCTGGACCATCATTTCTGTGGAAGAAACCTGAAAAATTGTTAAAAATGCAAGACCGAACATGAAATATGATCCACATTCCAACAAATATTTCAGATAGCTCCCGGAGAACGAAATTGATTTCAAAAATTTCATATATATTTGTTGATGCATTTGGAAGGAGATTTAAAAGATGTTGTAGAGATAATCGGAAAGGTTTATGAACTCCCAGTATACAAAGATTTGGTATTAGAATCCTATGCCATGTGGTATGGTGTGATACCTACCAAATATTCGAGTCAAATTGCATAGAAAATGTCGTCAGTGAGCTCTACGACTGCGTCTACGGGAGGAATCATCCAATCTTTCTCATAGGCTCTGCGATGTTGATTTTGATAAACAACTGTGGTTATCGATGTATCAACAAAGAAAGGGTTCCTCCAGTCTGTATTTCTGCGGTATCGACAATATTTAGTGGAGGTGCTAGAATTCGACATCCACATCCCCCAACCATCATTCCAAGGGAAGAATCCTGAAAATTAGCAGTAATAGAAAACAAAACATGATTAATGTTTTAGATTTTATGCAAGATATGTTAAAGAACGAACACTTATAGGTTGCAATATTTCATCACTTCAGCTTCCATACCTTGTGGATTTTGTTGAGGGTGATACTCATATTTCTACTTTGTGGATTTTTCTATGGGTGGTATTTGTTTAAAAAATTTGTTTGTTGATTTTGTCGCGGTAATATATGCTTGAAAACAAAATTTTTTGTTATTAATAAATAATTTATTATTTTAAAATTTATTCAATAATCAACTATCATCGATCCAAAACTGGATAACACACATGTCGTTGTTTAGAGAAAGAAAATATCATCAATCGAAAATGGGCATTTTCGACTATATTAAGAGCTAATGCCGGCAGCTCCTTTGGGGTCATAGAATTTGGTAAGGACGCTGCGGAATAAGAAGCCGCTCCTAGAGCGACAATGGCAGCCACGGCAGCAGCAAACCGTTGTTTTTCGTGTGATCCATAGCCGGAAGGAGAAGACGACGACATTGGAAGAGGAAAGGTTGAGAAACAGTGGATAAGTGGGTAGCGATGCACACTCCGGTAGTCACTAGTAAAAAAGCGGGTTGTACTGGCGGTTATTTATACGTAACCGCCGGTATACTTAAAAGTACCGGCGCTCTGACTTAAAAACCCCCGGTAAAATATCCGGGTGGTTTCAAGCGCCGGTCCGGGTTGGCTCACTGGGGGTTTCGAACCGCTGGTGAGCCACTTAATGTCGGACCAAATTTTTGGATCCAATATTTGCAATCGAAAAACCCTCGTGCAAAATCCTCTCTTGCCTTCCTGAAACCCTTTACTGAGCTGTTACCTTCTTCACGATCTTTTCCTTCCCCTTCTTCACGGTGATCTTTTCCTTCCCCTTCTTCACGGCGGCGCGATTTCTGGCAATGAGCAAAGGAGAGGCAGCCTTTTCCAACGTTTGCAATCGAAAGAACCCTCGCGCGAACTCCTCTCTTACGTTCTTCATGGTGATCTTTTGCTTACCCTTCTTCATGGCGGCGCAATTTCCGGCGAAGGGCAAAGGAGAGGCAGCCTTTTCCGACGAGGGGATGCGGCAGCAACCGAATTGATTTCCAAATCGGGTTAGGGTTTTAGATTTCTCCATTTCGGGTTCTTCGATTTCTAGGTTTTTGTTTCTGCTATTTTTAGTCATATTGGTTTTTTTTAAAGTGCTCTTAATTTTATTTCTCATTTTGTATTCTAATCTATGGGCTAACCACTAGAAGTTAGTTCTCCCTAAGCCTCACAGGAGAGATTGTCCATCGTGGAGAGTGATCCAAAAGGTAAAATATTCTTACATGTCAGGATGTTTCTTAAAGATTCAATATTTATTTGAGTATTGCCATTGATGTTCATGAGGGTTTTCAGTGATGTTTATCTTTTTCTTACATGTCTGTTCATTGTTTTACTCAAATTAATTTCTTTATTTCAGATTCAAGAAAGTGGTGAACAGATAGGCCTGAAGCACTTCAGGCCAGTAAAGCCATTGGGATCTGGTGACACAGGCAGGTTAGTATTCACACCTGAAATCTCTCTATATATAGAATATTATATAAAATATCTATCTCTCTCAAATGAAGTCAAAGATGCAGTTTATGCACTATTATGTTGAAAAAAAACTTGAATCTCCCCCCGTCTCTCTCATTTATGCACTCAGATATGTAATACGTTCACATTATTTTGGTAAAACTGCAGTCTTAAGATTGCTAAGAAACAAGGTATGGCTAAAATATATAACAGTTTCGTGTACTGGATATGCTATTATCACTTCAATCCCTTTGAGGTTTGGTTGTGGTATTATTTTACAGTGTTCATTTGGTGGAATTGGTTGGTACTGGAGAATACTTTGCTATGAAGGCTATGGATAAGAATGTGATGCTTAATCGCAACAAGGTATTTAAATCATTGCCTCAAGTATGCAGATAGTATTATCACCTGATTGTCCAACCATGCCATGTTTAACATATCTGCTACACTTCAGTTTACTGTACTGATGCAATGTTTGCCATATTTCTTATTTCATTGTTTTGTTATACTTGTAGATCAAGTAGTTGCTTCTGTAGATGAGACAGATATATTCATGGGTTGTCTGAATTTTTTTGCCACTCTTCATCTAGCTGAATGTCACTTTCTACAATTTAGTTAGCATTAGATTCTATTTAGTGGAATTAAATGATATTAGCTGTTTAACTCAAACTCTGTTCTTAATATTAAATGGAGGGCACCTAATTTGTCCTTTCTTCATTTCTTAACTCGATTCAACATGAATTTATTTTCTAAATAAGGTGATATTCTAGTGTATTGTGTTTGCACAGTGGTCATGTACTTATGGAAAACTTCTCTTTTACGTACAGACCAAAATACATATCTGTCTGATAACCGACTACTGTCCTGGTGGAGAGCTCTTTCTGCTTCTGGACAGGCAACCAACGAAAGTCCTGAAGGAAGATGTTGTTAGGCATTTGATTTGATATCTTCATCTTCTCTTACATATCTATGTGCCCCTTTTTGCTTAGATTGAGGAAATTTATTGTTTGAAATTCTGAAAACATCTTTTTTCTCTGTGTCTTGTTGTCGAGTGCACCTCTCTTTATCTCCTTCCGTTTTGTGTTTTCTTCTGTAGCTTTTGATTCTGGAGGCTCAAGAGCAGAAAAAGTCAAAGAAGCAAGCTAGTCCAATTTTCCTGGCTGCACCTATGAGAGCTTCTAACTCTTTTGTTGGAACTAAAGAGTACATTGCACCGGTATATACCTATCAGTTAATTTTTATGACTTCTAGATGTCAATCCTTTTATTCTCCTGAAGCTTGACGTGTATGTGCCACTAGCCTGAAGCCTCTTCATGAGCTCTGAATATATGTATATATTTCTGTGTTTTTCATCTTCTATTGGATCTTAAATAACCGAAAAGTATTAGAGTAAGATATTCCATTCTATTCTGATTAAGTAATGCATACGGTACACAAGCCAATGTATAGGATAGATGCATTTATATTTGGTCATTTACACTTGTACAGGTAAGCCGGTTGAGTAGGTCACCATAATCATTAGATCTGTTGTAGTTTCTACTATTTATTTTTTTTTTAAATTAATTCTTCACCAGCTTGGTCAACGGCTGGTAAATTGTTTTTTTAAAAAAAGCTCCACCGGCGGTTTTAAAACTGCCGGTGGAGCAAATTTTTTTAAAAATTAAAAATTATACCGGCGGTTTAAAAAAACGCCTGTGACAGTAATGTATTTGTACGTATTTTTCTTCCAAACGCTGAATATTGCATTGGATAATTCGCCGGTAAATTACCGGCGCTATTTAGCGCCGGTAAATTACCGGCGCAAAATAGTGTCGCTTTACCGCCGGTAAGCGGTTTACCGTCACTCCATTTAGTGGTGATAAAAAAACTGCCGGTAAACTGTTTACCGGCGGTTTTTAACAGCCAGTAAAGGTCGAATTTCTGGCTGTGAGTGTTCCCTATTTATAGGGATAGGGAAGGGATCCTAGGCACAGGTATGTCAACTACGCAGAAACGGACAAGTACATGGGAGCAAAACGCATGGAAGGTGTCGTCAGTGAGTTCTACGACTGCGTCTACGGGGAGGTATCATCCAATCTTTCTCATAGGCTCTACGATATTGATTGTGGGAAACAACTGTGGTTATCAAAGTATCAACAAAGAAAGGATTCCTCCAATCTGTATTTCTGCGTCATTGACAATATTTAGTGGAGGTGCTAGAATTCGACGTCCACATCCCCCAACCATCATTCCATGGAAGAATCCCAAAAAATTCGTAGTAATGGAAGACAAAACATGAATAATGTTCTAGAATTTATGCAAGATATGTTAAAGAACGAACGCTTATAGGATGCAATATTTCATCACTTAGGCTTCTATACTTAGAGGATTTTGTTGAGGGCGATACTCATATTTCTACTATGTGGATTTTTCTATGGGTGGTATTTGTTTAAAAATTTTGTTTGTTGATTTTGTCGTGGCAATATATGCCGGAAAACACAATTTTTTTGTAATTAATAAATAATTTATTATTTTAAAATTTATTCAATAATCAACTATCATCGATCCAAAATTGGATACCACGCATGTCGTTGTTTAGAGAAAGAAACTATCATCGATCGAAAAAGGGCTTTTTCATCTATTTTAAGAGCTAATGCCGGCAGCTCCTTTGGAGTCATAGAATTTGGTAAGGACGCTGCGGCATAAGAAGCCGCTCCCGCCGTGATAGTGGCAGCCACGGCCTCCGCAAGCTGTTGTAATTCGTCTGATCCGTAGACGGAAGGAGAAAAGGACGACATTGGAAGAGGAAAAGCTGAGAAATAGTAGACAAGTGGGTAGCTATGCACACTCCAATATTGTTCCCTATATATAGGGATAGGGAAGGGATCCTAGGGACAGGTATGTCAATTACGAAAAAAGGGACAAATACATGGGAGCAAAAGCTTTTTACGCTTTTACCCAAACTACTCCCTTTTTTGTGTAATGCCCAGTGATTTGTTTTTTGAATAAAGTATGGATATGTTGGCAAAGAAATATCCCATATTAAAAAGGTGAAACTAGCGGGACCCAACAAGATCTTCCACCTCGTGATTAATTCCGCAGCACTTTCTTTATAAAACTGAATAAATTATCACACATGTTATTTAGCCAGATATTATGTAACTCACTGAATGACATAATTCGTGTGGGCATCATCATCACCAAATTTAGTTTTCTCAAAAAGTTTTAGAAAAATTGGAGTTTGGAGGTTTTTCAAGAAGAACGTAAATTAATATTTTCAATTTTCACTTTTTATGATAACTTTGTATAATACTGAAACTAGCTTTTTCACAAGTGTTTCTTTATTTTGAAACACATTATGCCATAAAAAATGATCATGTCAATGCGGCTTATATGTTCCATGTAAGTTACTAGCAAAGACATATACATTTTGAGGCACAAGCTTCCAAGTTTATAAACTAGTGGATTTTATTATTAAAATTTCAACAAAATTAAATGATTTTTTATAACATTTTTTTGTTTTCAATCATTTAGATATTTGTAACCAATATCAGATTTTGATGCATAAGAAGATAGATAAATGCTTAATTGAAAGTCGATGAAGCATGAATATTACATCTTAAAATATATTCATGTAGAATGCAGTCATACCCACCCAATAATTCGAGGCAGAATGGATATAAAATATCATCAGTGACCGCAACTACGGGGAGGAAGATCTAATCTTTCTTGAAGGATATAGGTGTTCATTTTGAGAACAATTGTGGTAATCAGCATACTTGTGTAAGAGGGTTTCTCCAGGCTGGATTTTTGTGGCATCAACAATATTTTGTAAAAGAGTTACAAACCGAAGTCCACATCCCCGGACCATCATTTCTTTGGAAGAAGCATGAAAAATTGTTAGAAATGCAAGAACGAACATGAAATATGTTCTGGATTTCAAACCAAATATATAGAAAAATGAATCTTTCCATGGTGCCATTAAATACTTCAGATAGCTCCAAGAGATAGAAATCAATTTTGATGATTTCATATATCTGTATATGCATTTGGCAGGAGATTCGAAAGATATTGTAGAGATTATTTGATAACGATGTTAAGGATAACTTGGTTAGCTCTTGCCTGAACATTCATAATGATATATTTGTAATGTTGGAAGGTAAGGCATTTGCACTAGACAAGTCACCTCGGCCAGATGGGTCACTTGATACAAATAATAGGTCCACAAGGACACTCAAGTCATGTTGGTCAGAGAAATCATGGTCTTTCGGGGTTTCGGAAGTCAAATATGTGGAGGGGTAGTCTCAAAAGTTGCACACACTTCTTGAAATTCATAATTTTGGATTGTTTTTTTTTTTGGGAATTTATTTCCTACAAACTCACCTTTGTTAGTTTGTACATTTTGCTATGGGTGATAATTGCATTTCTAGTTTGGGGATTTAGTCGTAGATGATATTTGTTTACATTTCTAGTTTGTGAATTTTATCATGGTAGTATACTCTGGATACACAACTTTGTAATAATGAATACATTATTTATTTATTTTGATATTTTAAAATAATAATCAAAACATCGATGTCATATATGGGGTTATCCAGGGAAAGCATACACAAATAGACCAAATATTGCGAAATTTGTTGGGCATTATTAATCTAATCTATATGATTTCATGTGTAGCGTTGCCTAGTAAATGTGTACATGGCTTGACAAAGGGTTAGATGACATGCTTTGCTCTGTTTAGAATATGTATAATGATAATGCCGCGTGTTGGAATGTATGCTATTTGCACCAGACAGGTTACCTCGGCCAAACAAAATGTCGAATAAAAATGTTGAGGTCTTTTTTTGGATTATTTGTTTAGATGACGAAGGACATCTATTGACCTTCTTATTTTTGCATCATATTATTTTCAGGACAAATGTATCATAGGAATAGTTTCACGGCTTAATAAAAATCACGCAACGCTCAAATGTTTAAAGGGAGTATGGAAAGGCATTAGTTTAGTGATGATAAATGGAAGTTACATGAGGTTGAGACCAATAAAGTGATAGTCTTTTGTGGATGCTACAAGACATCGAAGACCATTATAGTTGGTTAAGATATTTATGAAACAATGACATCAATGGAAGAAAAGGGACCAACATGTGTTGGTATGCTGTTGGAAATATTTTATGAATTTGGTTTGTTAAATCTTTGAGGGAGGAGAGATTAGTTGATTGATATAAGGGGGTGGCAGGGGCAGTGGCAGTAGTCGGTAGAGGTAGGCATTTCTGGATCGTTCGGAGTCGCTTCTAAGTCATTTTTTGAGGTCACTGCCTACCAGATTAAAATTTTCACAAAAATTTCTAATTGACTTTTCCGTTTATTGCATTTGTGTTTCCAACATATCTCAATACTTTTAACACCAAAATCCACATCAAAATCTACAAGTTACAAATGTAAACAAGTATCAGTCATTACAAAATCCAAACGTTAAAAACGTGAGTATCGCCCACAACAAATTCAACAAAGTAGAAATGTGTGAGTATGGCCCATGACAAAATCCACAAAGTAGAGAATCAATAGTACTATAGGTTGGAATTTAATCAGCTTTCGAACCCTCTCCTATTTCTCTTTTTAATTCTTCCTTGACCCCCTGCTAACCTCCAATATATCCTATCACACACTAGAATTACTACTCTACTTGACGTCAACACATCACCCTCTCCACTTATCCACTGCCCCACCCATATTTAACAATCCAAATTTTCACATACCTCACATATCTTCCCGTCTCTACACAATTATTTGTTTTATTGTTTCCCCCCTCATTACTCTTGTATGTTGCATTGAAATTTATGAGAGTGGCTATCCACCTTACAATCACGGTGGTCTAGCTTGTGATAACTATTCGATGCCATCTTTATAAATTTCTCATTCAATTTTATTCTTTTTTAACACAACTTTTCAATAGATGAATTGTTAGAATAGTCACACAATAATGATAATTATCCCATTTAAGTTACTTTTTATGATTAGTTGTTTAGATGAGGAATAACAACTACTGAAGTTCTTATTTAATGTATTACTTTAATTATTTGTGGATTTTATCCTGGTAATACATTCCTTATATACAATTTTGTTGTAATGTATACATCATTTATTTTTTTAATATTCTTTTTTAATATTCAAGAACCATCGTTCAGAAAATAAATGTTATACATGGAGTTGTGTAGAGAATGGTATACAAATTGACAAATTATTGAGTAATTCACTGAATGACATAATTCTTGAGGTCATTTATCAAACAGAATCTAGAGGACTTCATATATAGCATTGTAGAGCAAATGCGTACACAACTTGTTTGCTAGACAGGTTACTTGAGACAGATGATAGGTCCCCAGGGACAGTTGAGTAATATGGGTCAGACTAGTAATCGTCTTCTGGGGATATAAGACCTAAGTATATGTGGGAGGTGTAATTTCAAAACTTGGAAGGGGTGGCTAGATAAGATGATAAACATACCAAAATTAAGATTGATATCAGGACTGGTACTGAAGTAAAAATATACTCCATTGATACCAAAAATTTGGTTGGACAGTCAGTAGATTGCATAAATATATATGGGGCATGATCGCGTCATTGCAATGGATTTTTTCGTCCATTTGGAATACAATATATTGCATGTCTTTATTTTATTTTAATATATTACTTTAAAATATAAGAGAGTTAATATCTGAATTACTATTATAGGGTGATTAAATAATGAAAATTGTTTATCGGAGATTAAAAATAGGGACAGGTCATCTGAGATAGATGATAGGTCCCTAGGGACAGCCGAGTCACGCGGATCAAACAATTCATCGTCTTTCGGAAATTCATCACTTCGAATTCTTTAGTTTGTCGATTTTGTCATAAATACTCACATTTTTACTCTGTGAATTTTGTCGTGGGTGATAGTTGTTTACATTTCTAGTTTGTAGATTTTTGTCGTGGTAGTACATTCTTGATACACAACTTTGTTGTAATGAATACATCATTTATTTGTTTTAATGTTTTTAATAATCAGCCATCATGTATAGAAAACTAGATGTCATACATGGTGTTATCCAAGGAATGCATACACAAATTGACCATACTTTGCATAACTCATTAAATGACATAATTTGTGGGGGCATAATCAATCAGAAACAAGAAGACTTCATATGTAGCATTGTTGAGTAAATGCAGTCACAACTTAACAAAGCGTTGGATGACATGGTTAACTATGTCCAGAATATGTATAATGATATTGTCGCAACATTGGAAGGTAGGTTATTTGTGCTAAACAGGTTACCTTGGCTAGACAGAGTCTCACAATAGTGCTAACTATTTTGTTTAAGGTCTTTTTTTATTTTTGGTTTAGATGAGGAAAGACAACTACTGACCATCGTATTTTTGCATCATACGTTTTTTAGGACAAATGTATCATAGGCGGCTTAATGAGCATCACCCAACGTATAAATGTGCAAAGGGGCTATAGGAGAGGCGCTACTCTAGTGATGGTAAATGGAAGTTACATCAGGTTGAGACCAGTTTTAAAATAGTCTTTTGTAGATGCTACTAGACATTTGAAGACCTTCATACTTGGTTAAGATATTTTATAACAAGATGGCATAAGTCGAAGAAATGGGAAAATTATATGTTTATATAGTATGTCATAAATTTGAGTGGCAACAATTTTATGAAAATAGTAAATATTTTCCCTCGTACTATAGAGAACTGTTGATATATCATAAATGTTGATAACTATGAAGACATTATTCTTCAACAGCCAAAGAATTTGTTGGATGCCCAGATAAACTTCTTTGGGATGGATAAAGAGATTAAATTATGCACTTGTTTGATATAGTTTTTTGGTGAATTTTTTAGAGTATAGTACGTTCAAGCAGCTCTTATGTTCGGACTAAATAAAGCAAAACAAACATTTAAATTTAATTAGTTCAAGAAGCAACATTATTTCATAAATTTATAAAAAATAAACCTAGAAATCAATAAAAAAATAAGCTCCTATAACAATTTCGAACTAGCTATTAGCCAATTCAAAAACACATTAACGACCAATTCGAACGAGGTATTAGAAAAAAAACTTAAACAAACCCTAACGCTGGCACATAAGACTACAAATAAGAAGCACAAAGAATTACAACCAGAAAGAGAAACAAATTGACATTTCCATACCTATATAGGGTTTTAAAACTAATTGGATTAAGAAATTAACTCCCATAAAATTTTTAGGGCCTACACACCTCCAATTTGAGTTCCTTCACTTTCGGCCGAAACTTCTCCTTCGACCGATGGTAGTGTTTAGGGCTTCGCTCGACACATGAACTGAAGGAGACAAGAGAGTGAAGGAAGCTGAACTCTCAAGTGGTTCCGACGAAGCTCGAATCATACGAATTTGGGGGCCGGGGTTTGGAAAGTAGAAGGAGAAAGATAGGTAGAGAGAGAGAGAGAGAGAGAGAGAGAGAGAGAGAGAGAGAGAGAGAGAGAGAGAGAGAGAGAGAGAGAGAGAGAGAGAGAGAGAGAGAGAGAGAGAGAGAGAGAGAGAGAGAGAGAGAGAGAGAGAGAGAGAGAGAGAGAGAGAGAGAAGACGAAAGGAGAAAGGGGCAGATTAATGGTATCAGTGTCTTTTCCCTGAGGAATTATACCATTTTTTCAATGTCTCTTGTATATGATAAGTATTATTTAACCTTGAGGTATTATCATACCAATGTGGAGATTGGTGGTGTACTTAGTCCTAACCAATTGCATCAGAGCTTTTTCCCTGATGAATCATACATATTTTCAATGTTTCTAGTATTGTGGTAAGTATCATTTAATCATTCATTGTCCTAGATCTAATATAGTGTCCTAGCTAATTCATTGTCCTTGGATCAAGAAGATTATCACAGAGAAATGATGCTAAACTATCTTGAAGATTTTGATAAAGAAATGATGAAAACATGTTGGATATGGATTAAGAATATTAGAAGGACATGACAGGAGATTAAGCAAGGTCAATTTTAGATGAAGCCTTGGGATTAAAAGTTGTTCTTCTGTTCCTTTTAGATATCAACTTTTAGCTCGATTATAGCTGTAATTGAAGTTACTACCCTTTTAGATATATATATATATATATATATATATATATATATATATATATATATATCTACCCAATAGAGCTTAAATGAAGAAAGTAATAAAATTGGCGGCATTTTTCACAAATATTTTGTTTAAAATTGGTCAACAAAAAAAAGGAAAAAAAAGTTACTACCACCTGACATGTTGCATTTTTGTGGTGCATAGTTTGATCCTTTTAATATCTAAATGCCTTATTAAAGATAAAAGTAGAACCTGCCTTACTGCACTTTAATGAGTTCATATCCAATAAAACTAATTTCTTGCTTTCAACTAATACAAACAATTGATTGATATTGAAAAAAAGAAAATTTTCTTCTCCGGGACATTCTCCAAATACTGATAATTTCATGCATTGGAAAGTTTCTCTCTACTAAAAAATGCTCATGACATTAAAACAAGAATCACTTGGTTGAGGAAATAGATGACAGCTGATCATGATATCAGGATTTCAAAAGAACATCATCGGCTTCGAAGGACTGCAGAGGGTAGAGAGATTGGGGGTCCGATTGGTGCAACACATTAAGAAGGGTCGGTTTTTGAGTCTCCCTTTTTGCCAAGACACACTCGCTGAAGTTAAGTTCTTGCTGGATAGACACGCCAGTGGTTGGGGAATGCAGAGGGAAAAAGACATGCTGGTCCTCACTTAAAAATGCCATAACTCCGTCTTCGCAACAGCTGGTCTCCCTGAAGATTCTAGCAGAGTACATAGTTTACCTTCTTCGTGTATGATCACTCTTATAGAAGCTTTCAGTTATCTGGTCCCGGAACCAGACTCATGGCTGCTGCTTAATTTGCGTGGTGCCAAAACGCCTCCGTTATGTCCTTGCTGACGATTCTAGCCGAGGTCGTACTGATTTGTTTTCATGACCACACAGCGACAACTCAAATTTAGCTATATATCAAACTCATGATATTCCCACTTTTTTTAACGAAAACAGACCAAGTTTTCTGCTCGCAAGCCACTGGTAAGTTAGCCTATATATCTCTCTAAGAGCTGAAAAACCAAATCAAAATTGATGATGTTTTGATCAGTAACTAACTACACCGGCAGAATATTAGTACTAGCAATATTGCTGTTAATTACTCTTTTCTTTTGACTTCGATAATGGGAAGGCGTTATTAATTCTGAAGTTTTCTCACATCAATATATACACACCTCAGGAAGCATAACAGGCTAAAAATACACTAATATTGTCAGAAAGGTCCTATTCACGGCAGGGAAAATGGAGAAGGTCATGTGCATGGCCCCACAGGGCCGAGAGAAGAGAAATCGTGAGCGTACAAGTTTTCCTGCTAGCCTCCTTTTCCCTGTAGTTTTGTCTCTAGTACTCGATGAGATCTTTTCCTCTTTTCTCGTTCCGGTCCGAGCAAAAAGGAAGACAAAGACGGGACAAGCGAGCTGGGTCCCCCAGCTGGTTATGCCAATTATCATGTGTCAGGTGTAAGGGGCCCGTCCTTGTGGCAACAGAAGACTCCCAGATTCCTTTTCCCACATAAGGATTAATCAGGTCTAAGATTAGATTAGACGACCCCGAAATACTAATTTGAACCAATTTATATAGCTGAAGGGTTAAGTCCAATAATTGGATTCTTAACTACTTTGTACTCTATTTTTATGGGTAAATTTTCAATAATTTATTAATTACATATTTTTTAGCTAATTTTCTCTAGGACGAAATGAATTGTATCTTGATTTGGTTACCCGACAAAGATCCATGGTTGTAACAAGAAAGCCCACGGGCCCTAATTTTACGTGCAACAAATAATGAGCTCTTCAATGGACTTTTATATATACAAGAGAGAAGCCCCTGTAACATCTTCTCTTCTTTTTCGGCCCCTTATTGTGCCCATTTGCACAAACCACGGAAGGTGGCGAACCGAAATCATAGAAAAGGAAAAGGCACGTCAGTCAACCACCCAGTTATGTAGCTCAAAAGAGGCACATAGAGAGGGTGGGGGGTCCCCTATATTCCACACGAAGCACAATTTCATGAGTTGGAAAGCATTCATCAACAGGCCACCCTCCTTTTAAAAAAATAAAAAAAATTATTATTATTATTTTACAGTTATGTAGGGAGGCTGTGTTTCTTGCATGCAATTTTTATCCTTCCATGATTTTTCTGTCCGACTCCCATCCTGCTATCATGGAGGGCGGCTTCAGTGAACTGTAGAGAGAGAGAGAACACTGCGCCAGCTACGTGCCTCCGTGGTCAATCGAGTTCGATGGGACGTGGCTTGGTAACTTTTTCGTTTTTTCTATCTGTAGATATGGAAGATTGAGCGACATAAAGTTAGAGCAACGTTTCAGGAAAGCGAGCTCTAAATGAATTAGGAGTCAGAAGGCACGAGCATTAAGCATTGACTCATCAGATTCTTAAAAATTGATGGACAATTTGCTGGGTCTTAAGGCAGCAGCGATGCCTTTTCCAGGCCAGCAACGGTAAGCCGTCTGGTCATCTCTCCGCCTTCGACATTGACTGCAATTTTGGCCAAACGGGAATCCGGAAAGTGCTATTTTCAAGCTTATGAACGAAAGTTTAGCAATGTGAGTTCATCGACGAGTGAACAGCGATCGGGTTTATGGCAATGCCCAAAAGTTGATTAAATAATAATAATCCTCTCCCACGTCTCTGTTCTTCTATAAGACCGTACCGTGCCCGGTAAATCTCCCAAAAGTTATCTTAATTAAATCGAAATAAAAATCTAATTATTATGACACAAGCAACGTAAGGGAAAGCGGATCAGTGGGTAGCATTGAATTGAATCCAATTGATAATCTTATATCCGGATACAGCACGAGTTGGAAGAAGCTTAAGAGGAGCGATCCCACCTAGTTTCTACTGGCCCTACTCGTTTAGCTAATTCAACAATAATCAATTTATGGGGTTTTCAGCATTGAGTACTGTTGTCAGGCTGTCGCTCTATCATGTTCTTCATTTTGTCTTTGGCGTTCGATAAACAGGTCATCTCTTCTCTCCTGCGTGTACTGGTTTTGGTTGCTGACACGAACCAAATGGGTGAAGTAGGTATGGGAAACCAGGGATTTACAGTATTTTGGGTAGTCGCGGGAAACTGGTTATTTGCTTATATATACACATTCACATGAAGACAGCGAAAAAGCGTTAGCTGCAAGCTTTGGGCGCTGTTATAAAAGCATAAGGTAATCAACTGGCAGCGGGCAGGAATAGAAAAAGCGGTGCTTGCAGGAATGTCAGTTGTTTAAGAACAGTTTGCTTTCCTTTGCGGTTTCATGGCTTGGCTCTCTCTCTCTTTCTTCCTTGACTGCAGAAACACGCTCTTTCTATTGTCCTGTTACCCATCTGAGAATATGACTTTATGCCTTCTCTTTTCTTTTCCGGTCTCTATCTGTCTCATTGGCTTTCTTTGTTTGATCCAAGAGAGTTGAATTTTTTTGCGTCCTGAGGCGATTTCGCAGGATTTTCTTCATCGACTCTTTCTTTCCCTGCCCCGCCTGCGTCGTTGGCCTTCTCTAGAGTTTAACATGAGGTGTGATCTGGAAGTGGATGTTAATGGCGAAGAGGTGTTTCTGGTGGACAAGGTACTGTTTTCCTCGTTTCGGTGTTTCATATTGCATTTGGTTTTGAATGTTAGTGGGTACTTCCGATTCTGCCTACTTCAGGCCTTGAGTTTTCGGCTGGAAGAAACCTGTTCAAAATTTCCTCTCCCGTGTTCACCTTTTATTTTTCTCTTGAATGGAGATTCATTTTTAGCAGCTCTACTATTATTTTGTATGTAACTTTTGTTTGTTGACTCCAGTTTTATCAAAGCCGCGAGCTCGGAAATAGGTATTCATTCTTCAGTTTTTCTATTTCTTTCTTCTGGCCATTATTTATTTTCAGACTATTCTGCTCTTCTGCCTCCCTTTGTCGTCACCCTTATTCTAGTCTCATTGAATTCGTTAGGTTGGTTTTGATAGTTCGCGCACTGATTCCTGGCGATGTAGAATCATGTCGATTGAACTGTGTTAGTAGTTCTGTTTCGCCCAATGGTTGGCGAAGTTATTTCTTCCCTTTTGGTGGGATGTTACTACTGATGTTTCCATTGGTTCTTATTTTCGTTGTTTGATCCTTTATGGCATCTGCGATGACTGATTTCTGGTATTAGTCCTGCTTTAACTTCATTCTGCTTTGTCAATGCAGTTCGTAGTAATTTCTGGAATCCAGCCTGCAATATTCTAGGTGCTTTTTCTAGGCGCTTTTTCAAAATATTCTAGGTGCTTTTTCAGCTTTCGCAGCGCTAAGATGTCCTCATTTATTAACCTTTCAGACTCGTCGTCTCTCTCCTCTGTTCCGATTTCTTCCGTTTTTTTTTTCTTCTTTCGCTACCCGAAAAAAGGTTTTTGTTTCTCCGTTGCCCTTCGTGGTCGCTGTTTATCGATTAAAACGACAGGTTGAGATTCTTTTCTCCTTCTCCTCATTGATGGAAGTTTTAATGTCAATTAATTGCTTTCCTTCCTGTTTGTCGATTTTAACTTTATTAAGTCGAGGGCATTGCATTAAGCTCGACTGTTAATCCTAAACCAGTCGTAGACTTGTAGTCCTGTTTTCTGTTTTTATTGCGCTCTTTATGGCTTATAACGGCCTCTCTCCTTTCGTGTGTCCAGAAATGGGTGATGATTGGCTCTGCTCTTTCATGGTTTCATGTTTTTATTCGTAAAATTCGTGTTTTTGCTGATAGGATGGTGATTGGATATTGATTTCTCGTTTTCGTTTCGTTCCCTGTGAACAGAAGAATATCTACTTTACTCTCTGTTAGATTCTGTTGTTTTTGCTGAACCAAACTCGTACTGTTTGTGATCATTGTCCAGGTAGTACTCTGCTCTTACTCTGGTAAATTAAGAAAACTATTCAGTAAGCCAACGTCTTCAAACCTGAAAATAATATTTCATGATCTACCCGGAGGACCAGAGGCATTCGAGCTCATGGCACGGTTCTGTTACAACAGTGGACTAGTTGAAGTAACTCCCTCCAATTCCTGTCTTCTTCACTCCATTGGCCACTACATGGAAATGACAGAAGATGTTTGTCCCCACAATCTGATTGAGCAGACTGAGAAATCTCTTGAAGGGATTGCATACTGGAGTTGGGCAGAAGTCCTAGTCATGCTAAAACAGTGTGAGAACCTATCTCCATCAGCGAGTTCCTCTCAGCTCCTTCAGAAATGCTTGGATTCTGTAGTGTTCAGAATTACTTCAGCCAGTGACACAAGCCCTTCTACTTCTTCGCCGGACAGTACTGGGTTTCGTTTCTCTTGTGACACCAGAAGCAGTGAAAGCACCAAAATAAGCCTCTCCAGAGCTTGGTGGTTTGATGACCTTGTTGTATTCAATTCTAGTATCATTAAAAAGTTGGGCGAAAGCATGATTTCCCACAAATTAGATCACCCAACTATCAGTAGGTTCCTCTTCTACTACCTCAAATCACTAGTCCCCTGTGCCAAAAACAATGACAAGGGCAGAGCAATTGAGATTGTAGTGGATCTGCTCTTTTTGCTCGAAAGAAGCTCTGTTTCGTGCAAGGGCTTATTTCGTGTGCTACGACTTGTGTCAAGTGCGAACGTGAACAAGTGCTGCAAGAACAAGCTTGAGAGTATGATTGGAGCGCAGCTTGATCAAGCAACTCTGGATAATCTGCTTGTTCCCGCTCCAGTTGGGATGGGATATCTTTATGATGTGAACTTGGTTTTGAGATTCTTGAAGTCTTTTCCAAGTAGCGGGTTTCGGGCTTCTTCAACTCGATTGAAAAGAGTAGGGGCCTTGATGGATATGTACATAGCTGAAGTGGCACCAGATTCCTGTTTGAAGCCGTCGAAATTTATTGCTCTTGCTATGGCCTTGCCAGATTCGGCGAGGGACTCTTACGATGGGATTTACAGAGCAGTTGACATGTATTTAGAGGTACTTCTTTGCTGGGTACTCTTCTTATTGAGTGACAAGGTTACTGGTGATTCTGTTGCATGTTTTGATTGATTTGTTTGTAGTCTGCTGATGCTTTCCTGTCGTGGATGGTAGATTTGATAATGTCTGAGTTTAAAATGTTGAACAAAGTTTTTTTTTTTTTCTCTTGGGAATTTTTCCTAGTTTGATCTTGAGATTGTATCTAATTTTCACAGGTTCATTCAGGATTATCCGAAGAAGACAAGATGAAGATCTGTAGTGTATTGAAATATGAAAAACTATCTACAGAGGCTTGCAGGCACCTTGCCCAAAACCCAAAGTTCCCATCAACAACAACGGTTCAAGCACTCGTTTCTCAACAATCCAAGCTCAAAAACTTGCTGCAAGATTTAGATCCTCTCCCATCAGTTCATGAAACGTCATATAGTATCATCAGTAAATCCACGGTGGAGAAAGCAGGCAGCTGTGATGGTGATCAGGTCATTCTATACGCCAAAAAACTTGACCTCTCAACAGAGAATGAAAACCTCAAAGCACATTTACAAGGGATGCAATGGAGGGTCCTGGAGTTAGAGAAGATATGCAGAAAGATGCAGGTTCAGATGGCCAAAATCATGAAATCAAGATTATCAAGTCCTGGAAATCCAAGATCATTGCCCAAATTGTGTTCCTAGTAACCAAAGATGTAGTAATATTGTCTGCAAGTTCTTTTTTTCTTTTCCCACATATCCTTCTTGTACAGTACGCGAAATTATGATATGTACTTATAAGCCTTTTGTCTTTTTAAACTGTTGAGGAATGAAAGTGATTAAAAGCAACGTCTTGATTCATCTCTCCCCTTCCGTCGCCATGCAAAAAGTTGGTGCCCTGTACATGTCACTGATAAAGGAAAAGTGGGTACATTCAGTTTCAGTCGATTGAGATTTTTGAACAACGCGTGGTGCCTCTCCTCTCATCGAGAATGGTTTTTTTTCGTACGAGTCATTCTCTCACTGCAAATGCAAGTTGACAAGTTCCTTTCAGTACCAGACAGCGAGAATCAGCTACAGAAATCTCGAGCCAGTTATCAGAAATCCTGTGAATCATATCGTGTAAGAAAAAAATATCATTTTTTTCACTTGTCAATTCTTGAAAACCTGAAAAATTGAAATCTTTTCAGTAACAGAGAGCGAGAATCAGCTACAGAAATCTCGAGCCAGTTATCAGAAATCATGTGAATCATATCGTATGAGAAAAAATATCATTTTTTCGCTTCTCAAATCCTTGAAAACATGAAAAAATTGAAATCTGGTGGAATTATCCAAGCTGCATCCATGACCAAAAATAGAAGTATGGTCGCTTTCTGGATATATGGGTCGCTTCAAGTGTTTGGTTAGAATCATTTAATGGACAATACAGACATTTCTGCCGAGTGGCCTCGGTCGTGCAATGCGGCGAAGAGCACGCGAGGGGTGTGGGATTGCCGGAACCCCGATGGCCGAGCTGCATTTAATGGCGCAGTACACAACAAAATAGAAACTACCCCGCGGAGGCTTCACAAAAACTGTCCGTTTACTAAACCAAACAAAATCGAATGAAGCCAAATCGATCATCAATGCAGCTCGTTCCTTGGACTAAAAAAATAGAATCGATTGATATGTGGTCAGTTCTCGGTTACAAGCCAAACCCAATTCAGACATTATTCGCTTTCTTTAATGATATTTGACATTGAAAAGATCCGGGTGTTTCGTACCAGTGAAATTTGTTGGTTTAGCAACCACCCTCTGCTTTTTACTAAATTTTTTCTGCAGAGGGGTGGTTTAACTATTTTGGTAAGTAGTGGAGCTCTCGTGGAAGATGCGAGGATTATGATTTGTGGGTGGAAGAACCGTCAGCACCCTCAGATTCGGGGAATCGAGGGGGTAGTTATTATCTCTGTCGTCTCCTGTTTTCAGTTGGCTTTTCTGCGCGACTGTGTCTACCCAAATGAGGTTCTCGTGGAAGGTCGTGGAAGAGAAGTAAACCTCAAATGGGAGTCGCAGAACTTTAGTGTAGATTAATGAGCTGAAACTCTCTTCTTCCGTAAGCAAGCCGAGGCTCTGAAGCTGGACCTCGAGAAACGGCATCCCATTGACTATTTACAAAAGCATTTTCCAATTTTTTATGACACCATTAATCTTCAAATAGGTCAAGTCCTTGATTTTGCAGCTGCGAGGACGCCGAAAATACAAGAAAGGTCCATGGGTTCCCTAGGATAAACAAGTAATAGCGAATAACGACAAGAGATTTATCTCCGAGACCAAGATACGATACTAGTATTACTCACTAACAAGTATGTGCTTATATATGCCAGATAACGCAGCTTGCAAGCCAGGTCTTTGATGCATTAGCTAGTCAGCAGGTGGTGAAGAAGATTAATGTTGCATATCTCAATCTTTCATGCCTGGCCTTTGGCCTGCGGTGCGGTCATATGCTGCAGTGTGGACCCTGGCCGACCAAGGAACTCAGAGCCTTTTTCCTTGCAGGAAGCGAAACCCTGCCTGAACTTTAAAGTCTGAAAAAGAAGAGGATTAACTGTGAATAGAAGGGTCAGAGAGGCCCAGCGCAGAGACACTGAGAAAAAAAAAGTGGGAATGTAAAGAAAGGAAAAAAAGAAAGGGACATGTGCATCGCAGTGTCTGAGCACTCTGGAATCTGCTCGGGAGCGGTGCGGTGACGCGAAATGCATTAATGGGGGGAAGATCAGGAAGAAAGAAGCGGAGGCGTTGGGCATGGCAATGTGGCATAGTGTTTCTCGCCGCCACCGTTTCAGGCACAGAAGCAGCTGCAGCAGTAGAAGACGAAGCGCATTTATTGTGTCTTGATGTCTACTCCAACTCCGAGAAGGAGATTGGTTCTATTCCGATTCTTTTTCCTCGGTGGGAACGGGGAAGAAGGAAACACTTGAGCTCCCTCTTCCATGCTCGAAAAAGTAGATTTTCTTTAATCATTTTCTTATCATTGTATGATATTTGAATAGTTAGTCTCCTGACTCATCTTAATACTGCAGAGCTTGAATTTGTTTCATCATATCCTAATCTAAATAGCAAAAGCTTTTGTTACGATCGCAGTCCCAATTCCTGCCACCAAATTTCGACTGGTCCAGAATCTTAATGGATGTTGGGCCTCCAATCAACTAATCTAGCTAACACTGCTGAGCTTGAATTTCTTTTATCAAATCCTAATCTAAATAGCAAAAGCTATTGTTAAGATCCCAGTCCCAATTCCTGCCTCCAAATTTGGACTGGTCCAGAATCCAAATAGATATTGGGCCTCTAATAAACTAATCTAGCTCAACTTGGCCCAAATTAAATTTGGCCACCCTATGGGTTGACAAAATGGGCTGAGTTTCTAGTTTCACAGCCTCTTCCTTATTAATAAATAATAATAATGCAACCAGTATTTATATAAGGATCTTGACCTAGCTTTAGAACTACAATAAGGACCATAGTACCATACCATATTATTATTATTATTATTATTATTATCAGGTTATTTATATCAATTATATATATTTTTTGGGAATTCTATCGGTTTAGCAGTTTGTCTCTCTGGTGTAAAGAAGTAAAGCAGAGTTACTGACTGCGTTATTTCTGTTTTCTGTTGTGATTGACCAAAATACCTAAGAGGCGTCCCTCTCCCTTAAGACATCATCTTCCCTCTGAAAATTCGGCCATTTGGCAGGGGACGCAGTTTTGCTTAGTATTTGAGCTTCTTCTCTGCGCAATTATTTTACAGTGGTGAGACGATGTTGGAGAAGATCGGATTACCATCTAAACCATCGATGCGAGGCGCCGCTTGGGTGATCGATGCATCTCATTGCCAGGGTTGTGCATCACAGTTCACCTTCTTTAACAGAAAGGTATATTATTTTTCCTCTCCCATTTGAATAACCGCTTATCTGATCTTGAGACCGTGGTCTCCCCAGTGCCCAGATAAGTATTTGTTTCAATAAAGTTATTCACATGTAGCTTTCAGGATTCATCTGGTTCTTGATTTGATTCTCTCGTTTTTGTTGTTCTCTCTGGACTGTTGACCCCCATGACAAATTCAGTTTTGTTTGTCTGCTATAATTTTACTGGGGCAACGAAAATTTATTACAAAGAGCGTGAAATTGAAATTAATCGCTAGCAGAAACTCTTTTTCTGTCTGGCTGGTTCTTCTTTTCATATGGTGTTATTTAGATAATTTTCAGCTATGAAGGGTAAAATTTATAATTGTGTTGGAAGTACATGTTAATAAAATCTACAATAGTCGATGATTTTGTTCCATCTTCTCGTCAAATGGTGTATTGTGCTTATTGTTTTAATGGGGAGTCCTGGTATCCACTTGCGGTGGTAATTCTTTTCTTAAACACCCTAGTAATTCATACTTGTACGTGACAATATTTAGTTTTGAACATTTCCCTGCTCTGATGTTTCTTGAGCTAAAAACGTGGTCACCCACATTTTACTTCGTTAAATTCATATGATAACAAGTTGGCTCTTCATGCCTATTTTAGTTCATGAGAATAACATACGCGCCTATGTGAAATAGAACATTTGGAGATGCAGCTAGATCAACCAAATTTATGCTTGTTGATGGTGGTCTTCTTCTTGAATCACGTGGCTTTGTTGAAGTGACGTGGACTAAATATACAAGTTAGGTTGACACTTTTTTATATATATTATATATATTTATATATTTTATGCGTCAAGGTCAGCTTGTATAGTTTGTTTCCAGCTAGTGTAAGGCAATTCAACTGTAAAAGATTTCTTCATGCAAGTATTGTATTTACATTAGTAAAAAAGTAACTAGGCCCTCATTCTCCTTTACGAAGTTTCTGATTAGGATGATTATTTGTAAGGTAACCATGCAACTTTTATTGTTTCTTATTGGTCCTTTTGTGAGGCATTATACTCATCTTAAAAGAAGTGTATGATACTTGCACAATAATCTTTCAAAGGAAGAAGTCTTGGAATATAAGGTATGGCTAAAATCTTTTGCATGGTTAGTGAGAGGGCTTCCCTTCTAACCTTGCCTGAGTCTAATAATCTCCAGAGGAAATGACTGCTTATATGATAGAGCATCCCACTGTCCCCTTCATGTATAGATTTTTATATTTGACAAGGTTGTTGTTGTACTTCATTTGGACTTTTTAACTTTCCCCTACGAGTTAGGATTTTAATTTGATCAGGTGATATCTTTCAACATATCTCTCTTATTCTTTTTTTTTTTCTTTTCTTAATGATGAACAATATTCGGGGAACTAGCACCATTGCCGGAGATGTGGAGGAATATTTTGCAACAACTGCACCATACATAGGATGGTTTTGCGTGGCCAAGGAGATTCACCAGTTCGTATATGTGATGCTTGTAAGAGACTTGAGGAAGCTGCACGTTTTGAACTCCGACATGGGCACAGAAACAGAGCTGGAAAAGGTTGGTCTGTTATTTAGTTGTGAACCATGTGCTACTGAGGCTTTATACTTTGAAAGGGGAGATAGTTTTGCATTCAGCTATTCAAAACCATGTCTCTGTTTTTGTCAGGCAGTCTGAAAGTGGGTGTAAAAAATGAGGAGGAAGTTCTAAATCAGATTCTTGGAACAGATACAGATTCAGATCTCTGTAGGACAGTCAGCAGTACATCAAGTATCCTTGAAGAGCCAGGCAGTCAAAACATTGCAGTTGATGCCATAAAGAATATCTCTGTTGATTTGACAAATGAAGTGGGATCTAGCAGCCCAGAGGAGTTGCGTCATCGTGCAGTTGAAGAAAAGAAAAAGTATAAAATCTTAAATGGTGAAGGAAAGCGTGAGGAGGCTCTCCAAGCATTTAAGAGAAGCAAAGAGCTTGAGAGACAAGCAGCGGCCCTAGAGACTGCATCGAGGAAGAGTCGCAGAAAGGCAATGGCTTCATCCTCAAGCAGTATGAGTGGTACTCCAAAAGTAATTGATGATCATGATGAGCCTGTTACTAAAACCTCCTCTCGAAAGAGTAAGGGAGAAAATGATGAGTTGGCATCCCAATTGAGAGAGCTGGGATGGACTGACACAGATATGATTGATGCAGATAAAAAGCCAGTCAAACTGAGTTTGGAAGGAGAGTTATCAAACCTTCTGGGGGAAGTCCCTCAAAGATCCGCAATAGGGAAGAAACCTAGTGAAACCATCAAGGCTAAAGTGCTTGCTCACAAAAAACAAGCACTTATGCTTAAGAGAGAAGGGAAGGTTGCTGAAGCAAAAGAAGAATTAAAGAAGGCTAAAGTTTTAGAAAAACAAATGGAGGAAGCGGAGTTTTTAGTTGATGCTGAAAGCTCTGATGATGAGTTGTCTGGTCTTATTCGTAGTATGGATGACAAAAATAGTTTTCATGATGATTCTACAATAAATTATGGAAATGATTTAGCAATGGACTTGAATCACCTGATGAATATGCCGGGTGACCTTGCTTTTGATGATGATTTTGTAGTAGCAGATGAAGATTTAAATGACCCCGAGATGGCTTTGGCATTAAAATCTTTAGGTTGGGATGAAGAACCTGATCAAACTGTGGACAAGGAAGCACTACAGAGAAAAATCCTCTCCTTAAAACGAGAAGCAGTTAACCTGAAACAAGCTGGTGATGTTGAAGAAGCAATTGCACATCTGAAGAAAGCAAAATTACTAGAAAAAGATCTTGAAAAACTGCAATCTCAAGCTCAGACAGATACCAGTAATGGAAATGATCAAGTATTGCATTCCAAGAATAGCTCATCTCCTTTGGAGAAGGCAGATGAATCGTCATCCCCCAAAAGTAAATTGGTGATCCAGAGGGAGCTTATTAGTGTAAAGAAGAAAGCTTTGACCTTGAGAAGGGAAGGACGATTAGATGAAGCGGATGCAGAGCTAAAGAAAGCAAAAGTGCTTGAACTGCATTTGGAAGAGTTGCAAAATGCACCAAAGGTGGCAGTGAATGTGAATAAGTTAGAACCCAAACTAGAAAATCATGAGTTTGAATTAGGGGATAGAGATAAAGAAGAGGCAGATGATGTAACAGAGCAGGATTTGCGAGACCCGGCATACTTAAAAGTGTTAAAGTCTATGGGTTGGGAAGAAGAAGATATTAAATCGCAGAAGTTGTCTGATCCAAATGATGAACTGATAGAAACTGCTGTTATTGGCAATCCATTTAAGAACCCAGTCAGAGCATGGAGAAGTAAGGCTGAGATACAGAGAGATCTTTTGGGAGTAAAGAGGAAGGCCCTTGCATTGAGAAGGCAAGGGAAGCACGAGGAGGCTGAGGAAGAACTGGAAAAGGCCAAGGTCTTAGAAGCTCAAATGGCTGAAATGGAAAAAACTGGTGCTTCTAATGACAAGGCAACAAGAGGGCCTGGGTCTTTGACCATTCAAGAAGATCCAGCCAGGGAGATATTCTCAACAGATTCTAAAGAATCAGAGTTTGCGAACATGTTTAATTTGAGTGTAAAAGAAACTGAAACTAGTAAACATTCTCCTCAGGTAAATCTTGATAGTTTTCAACTCCAGGAAGACAAGTACCAATATTTTGCGAAGAAAAGTCAGGATGACACCATTTGTTTGGTGAAAGATGATTCTCCTCAAATAGTGCAATCCACAATGGATGGCGGAATTTCTCATTTGCCTACTCAGAGACTGCAATCCACAATGGGTGGAGGAATTTCTCATTTGCCTACTCAGAGACTTGACAGGGAAGAAATCTCAGGCATCGACAGTATTTCTCCTATAAAAAACAAAGGTATTTTGGACACATTAGAGAATTCCAGAGAGTCAGAGAATTATCAGGAGGAGAAACTATCAAGGAGGATCTCTGGTGGGTTAGCAGGAAATCAGGAAGAAAGACTTCCAGCCAGTGAGGAACTTCGAGCCCATCATGAATCCAATTCTCAAAAGGATCAAAGTTCCCTTCAACGAGATATATTAACTCGGAAGAGAAAAGCACTTGCTTTGAAGAGGGAAGGGAAGATAGCAGATGCCCGGGAAGAGTTAAGACAAGCAAAGATTTTGGAGAAAAGTTTAGAGGAAGACACTCATTCCATTAGTGATGTTACTGTTCCTGCGTCTAGCAAAACTTCAGTTGTCCAAGAGAAGAAAACACCTGCGGATGAAAAGTCATTATCAAGCCGAGATCGTTTCAAACTGCAGCAGCAATGCTTGGCCCACAAGCGCCAGGCTCTTAAGCTGCGGAGAGAAGGTAAGATACAGGAATCTGAAGCTGAATCTGAATTGGCTAAGGCTATTGAATCCCAGTTGGAAGAAATGGATCCACGAGATTCTAATGCTATGGGTAAGGGACCTGTGGAAGATGTGGCCGTTGAGGATTTCCTTGACCCCCAGCTACTCTCTGCTCTGAAATCAATTGGGTGGCAAGATGCTGATATAGTTGTCCAGACGACGGAAACTCAAGCTCCACCGACTGCTACTACTAGTACTAGTAAAAAGGACAGTGAAGAAAGCGAGAGAAGCCAGTTAGAAGAACAGATCAAGACGGAGAGAGCAGAGGCACTTAACCTTAAGCGGGCCGGTAAGCAAGCTGAGGCGTTAAATGCTCTTCGTCGTGCAAAACAGCTTGAGAAGAAGCTCCATTCATTGGCATATTTGTAAGATTTCATGTGAGTAGCTTTTTTTCTTTCTTTCTTTCAATTTTTGGCGAAAGTAAATTGGGCTTGATTGTACAACTGAAATCTGCCCCTCCAATTGGGATAAACCATCTCAAGTTTGATCCGCCATCTTGTATTTGATCAAAATTGACTGTGTACTATAATGGAGAGAAGGATTGTATACTTTTATATCTTAGACGTGATTTGGTGATGGTATTTCCACGGATGTAAAATTAATTTTTCCAATTTTATGTAGCTTTTCCAAATGAAAAATGATATCAGTACTTTCTTTTTTTACTTTGAAGTTTTTACATCGTGACATCGCGGACAAGGTAAGAGAAAAACTAGGGTTTACCCATAGAATAGGAAGATAATTTTTTTATTAAAATAAATACTCTTGGCAATTTTATCTCCACGTGGAATCCATGTCAAGATGTAAACCCTTGGTGTAATACTTGGAAGTGCTGGTATCACCACTTTACAATTTCTCTCACATAAGACAAGATATAACTATTTATCTAATTTCGTTGAAATGCATTTAGTTTTGCGAACCTTACATAAACTAAAATGAATTAAGAGGTTCAATATTCAATTTTTTTGACTGGAATATCATTTAACTCTCACACTCATCTCACACTCATGTGACGGATAAAAGGACCACAATTTCAGAGACATCAAAAGTTTTTTTGTATAACTATGCCGAGAGTAGAGAAAGCTTCCTTTCCAACACCAGGAAGCTATCGATCAGGCCCCAAAACAAAATGTCAGCACAGTAAATGAGCACAAAACCTCAGGTGAGTTCTACCTTTCTATGAGTAGGAACAGAAAAGTAGCGGAAAAAACACGGTGGCGGCTGAGAGAACCGGCCACCCGAATAATGAGAAACACTACAAAACCTAGAAGAAAAGCTACTCGCATCCGAAAGCATTGGAAAAGACCCTATCGCAGAAAAAACTGGACCACCTATCAGAAATTATATGATACGTATACTACTTACAGGGTGTTACAGATACACCTATAAACCACAATGGTTCGGTGATGATCACGAATGGAAGAATCTCCGAAATGGCAGAATCCCCACTGAAGACGGCAGCCTCCCCTATGAAAGGAACCATGTGCATGCAGCAGATTGAGATGGCGGATGATGGTCATCAGCTTAAAGGAATCACAAGGTCCTGAATCGGGTCACTATCTCGCAAGAGTGCTCAGAGAGAGGCCTGACACATGTTCGGAATACCCTCGTGGGTATGTTAGTGGTTAGAGTCCAAACGTCTTTCAATGCCATAGCCACCTTTTTGCAGAACCGCTTAAGAAAACCCAGACTACCTGAACTGACAGTTGTGATTTACGCGCTCAATAGGGGATATCACTCATTTGTCTTACCAAATCGCGAAAGCTGTGAAGAGCTACTACTGCATACTCTGATAAGAATTTGTGACTCATATCTTCCCTTGTTCAAATGGCCATGAGACTTCCGTATTGATAACTATCTTTTCGCGGAGGCCCCCCTCTGGGTGAGACTCCTTAGGTTCCCTTACAACCTCTCTCACGATGATGCACTCAAGATGGTTGTTAGCCATTAGGCCGATACATCTGCATGGATGTGGACACAACTTTCAACTCATGCAGCCTCACTTACGCTAGAGTCAAAGTCCTGGTCAACTTAGAGGACGAAGAAAAAAAGGGTACAACTATAGTTACACCAGAGATGACTTTCTTCCTCCCCTATGTGGAAGAGGGTAGGCCAAAGATTTGTACCATCTATAGGAGGTGGGGCCATAGCAAGATTGAGTGTAGGGGAAGAGCCCAAGCTGAGAATGCAAATCACACAAATGTGGATCCCCACATGCTCAGGGTGGCGCCGGTCAAGGTGGGGAATGGTCCTTGGTTCAGAATCGTTGTACGGCAAGGCAAGCTCGCACTCACCCTACCCCACACAGGTAAACGTAAGGAGGACCCACCCCCAATCCTAGTAGAAACAGAACTCTCTTGCACCAGTCGTCGCCCCGACAGCCCCACACGACACACGTATCTCAATCTCCAAAACGATAGCCACTACACACCGAGCTACCACGTCATCTCAGCCAAGTGTGCCATGCCAACTAGCCAACAAAGTTCCTGGTGACTCCAATCACTCTCTGACGATTCCATATCAATCAGGTCTAAAACCAGAGGCTCTCTCGGCTGCGATAAGGTACGTGAAAAAAATTCTCTTCACTCCTGAGATCGGACTAACAAAACAATGGAGCAGCTGACGGTCAGAGTGAGAGCTCTGTCAATTAGGAAGACATTTGGAAAAGATCCCTGAAGCAGATAAATAAAGAAGAGATCGGCCGAGAACATCACGTCCTCAGAAAAAGACCCACAAGGCAGCAAAAATGGTGAAGGAGTCGCCAATACTCTAGATCTCGTCGCTAGGTAAGAAAATTGTGACACCCAATATCTAGTTTTTATGTCAAAATATTTTGTATTGAATATCCAAGGGGCAACAAATTTATTGTACGGAATATCTGAGGGGCGCACAGCCCCTCGAAAAAACATGCTTTGTCTACAATATGACACTCACACTAACCTGATATAGTTTACCTATCAGTGACTAAGTCAGCAAACCCTGACTCATCTCCAAATTTCAAATTGTTAGAAGCCTAATACCAGTCCTCTCACACGGTCCCTTCTAAGGGACTCAGTGGAGGGCAATGGTTCTTCTAGAAAGCAGACACAAGAGTTAGGATCTTAAATACATCCCCATGTCGAATCCAATGTGAGATTGAACCCCAAATAAACAGAAGAATGAACGTAACGTTCACCTATCTACCGCCACAACCGCATAGATGGGCTAGGGCCGTAGCAAAATTGGAAAATGTGCAATACCCCGATCAAAACCAGTAATGCTAATCGGGGATTTTAATGCCATAGTATCGTAGGAAGAAAAATACTCAGCTCATGGAAACACATATAGGGAAAACATACAGTTTATGGACTTTTTTTAAAATGGAGGCCAGAATGACATAAGATTTACAGGTGCAAAGTTCACCTGGTCGAATGGTAGAAGCAGTGACATATTAGTCATGGCTAGATTGGATGGGGATCTAGCAAATGAAGCCTAGCTTAGAAACTGGCCAAATTCGACCCTACAAACCCTACCACTAGTTAGGTCAAATCATTCCTCCCTAATCTTTCACACACAGCCTATAGCTACAAGGGAGAAATGACCTTTTAGGTATCAAGCAATGAGGAGGGAGGGAAAAGGTTATGAGGACACAGTGGATAAAGCCTAGAACAAGCTAAAACACCCCTATTAACCGAGGAGGATAGGACTGTCTTAAGTTCTCCGATTAAAATGAAGGAAGTTAGAGCAGTCCTCTTTTCAATGGAATCCTATAAGGCCCCTGGCCCAAATGGTTTTCAACCCATTTTCTTCAAGCATCTCAGGCCTCTAATGAAAGATGACCTTCTAAGAAATATACAAACCATCTTTAACACCGGGAAAATGGAGAGGGAACTAAATAAGAACATCCAAAATGTTTTAGTGACTACGGATGAATCAGTATGTGCAATGCAGTCTACAGAATGCTGACTAAACTTATTGCTAGTAGGCTTACAAAAATCTTACAAAAAATAATTTTCCCTTCCCAAGCTGCCTTCATAAAGGGGAGGCAGATAACATACCACATAATGATGGCAAACAAGATTCTAAAGTCTTTTGAGTTGAAAAAAAAGAATAACTCCTACTTTGGAACAAAAATAGATCAGAGAAAAGCCTTTGACACTATCTCATGGGATTTTATTAGCCACACCCTTGAGGCTTTTGATTTTCCAAAGCAGAGAAGAGACCTTATAATGTCTTGTATTAGTATGGTAACTTACCAAATCCTAATAAATGAATCTCCCTCAAATACAGTTGTGCCAAAATGTGGCATTAGGGATCCTATCTCTCCTTCCCTATTTATACTAGCCATAGAACTCCTATCGGCCAAAATATCCCAAGCCATATCCCAAGGAAAAATTATACCTTAGAAGCTAATTTTAACTATGCCCTCTATATGGATACAACCAAAAACATGATGGAAATCCTTACAGAATATGCTGATTACTCTGGTCAGCACATAAACCCAAACAAATCATTAGTATTCTTATCTAAAGCAGTAGAAACTCACATCCAAGAACAATTAAAAACATGTATGCCCTTTACCCATACTAACTCATTAGGGTCATATCTAGGGTTGGTTATACCTCATTCAAAACTCACCCGAGAGACCTATGAACCTCTAATTAGAAATATCTAGAAGAAGCTCCAAGGTTGGCTCAAGAAGTCCCTCTCCTTGGTTGGAAGAGTAACTCTAATAAAATATATATTGTCCAGTATCCCTATTCACACGTTAACCTATTTCCATCTCCCCATAAATGTCATAGAAAAATTGGAGCAATTGTTTAGGAGTTTTCTCTAGTCATACAAGAGAAATAAGAAAATACATCTTATAAATTGGAAATTTGTGTGTGAATCTCATCGAGAAGGGAACTAGGTATTAGAAACCTCCACAGCCCCTGGCCAAGCCTTTAGGGTAAAGTTACTTTGGCATATGTTCTCAAAATTTGATGCCCTTTGGGCATCTTTCATGAAGGCAAAAAATGGTGAAACATCACATGTAGCATGTAGGAAAAATTGACAGGGATCTTTCTTGGCTTGGAAATAGATCTCCAAACACAGACACATTTAGAAAGAATTCAAAACACCAAGTGGTAAGTGAAAACAATACATCACTTTGGTATGATAACTGGGTATGGGACATAGACAAACCACTAGTTGGGATAGATAGAAATGTGAGCAGGTCGTAGGACCCTAAAATTATGGTAGATACCATCATCCCCAGCGGAGGGCTTTGGAATGAAACTTGTATTAGGGAGTTGTGGCCCCCCAACGCTGTAGAAGTTGTCCTTAACACCCCCATAGATACTACGAGGTCCGATTCCCTAATTTGGACCCCCTTCACAGATGGTATCTTCTCAGTAAAAACAGCCTAACTATCACATCTCTTACAAGGATCTCAAAGAAAAAAACAGATCTTAGAATGAGGCCTAAAAGACTTTCTCTAGTCCCATCTATGGAACCTCACGGTATTACCCAAACTGAAAATTTTCCTATGGTTGTTCATGAAGGATCATATCCCCACAACAGACCATCTAGTGAGGAGAGGTATGCAAGTAAATCAAACTTGTGAGATGTGTGGAAATGAGCTGGAATCCCTTGCTCATCTACTCTTAAAATATGTCTTTGCAACTACAGTGTGAGACTTAATCAAGGAAAAAATTAAACTAATACCAAGTGACTCAAATATTAGGTCCTTCTTGCTTAAAGTTTACCTCCCGAGACACTAGGAGGTCACCCAAATCACATGCTTATGTGGCAACGATACTTTGAGAAATCTGGTGTTGCCTGAAAAAAAAAAAAGTTTGAAAAATAATTACCCCCCTCACTGGTGTGTAAATAGAATCACAGACTTAGTAGAGCAGATTATTAAATATAGAGAGATCTCGGTACAGCCAAAAGGAAAGGAGCCACAGTTAAAATTGAGTTGGGAACCCCCAATTCGGAACTCCCTCAAAACAAACTTTGATGGATCGTCATTATCAAATGGGATGTTAAGGCAGGAATGATGATCCATGACTCTCAAGGAACCCTTCTTGTCTCGGCTGTATTGCCGTTGCATAGAAAAACAAACAATGTGGCTGAATATATTGCATTATCTCTAATCCTAATGCTTACTAGAAATTATATCATAACTTTCATATTATTATTGAAAGAAACTAAGAGAGGCAAACTCGGTGGCTGACTCGTTGACAAAGGAAGCTCTACCATTACTCATTTTTTTGAAAAACTCTATACTTAATGACTCTATGAGGGCATGTCTAAGCCCAAACTTCACTATATATTACTGATTTCCATAGAAGCTTAAAACTTCACTATTTCTGGCTCTGGATAAAAAAAAAAAAAAAGAGAGGGAGTATTGATACTATAGACCTTTTATTGTGAATTTTTACTGACACGTAAGAAATAAAATAAGAACTATCTACCTATTCTATAGGAAGCTTAAACCCTAACCTTATCTAAAATGCCAACTAGGCTGCTAGGAGGACTGCCACATCAGGATAACCTCATAGTAAAATGTCAAAGTACATATATCATTTTTCAAAAAAAAAAATTAACTTACCTCAGAGGTAATTCACTAGAAGTGAAAAGAACAATACTAACAAACCCACATCAAAACAGATCTCAAATAGTCTTCTGTTTAATATAACATAAAAATGGTTTCAAAACACTAAATTGACTCAACTTACAACCAACCGTCTACTAATGTCTTCTTATGCTCAGATGAATATAAAGTAATAAGTCTACAACTGTTCCATACATTTGCCAATTTAATATTAATTTCATGCTCCTCTTCCTCTATCTTAGTATTCAAATATACCAGATGAGAGCAAGGGGATGTGTAAAACTTGAACCCATCACGATGTCTACATTATGCTGTTGACATCATGCGGTCTTCATCATGCTCAATCAAAAGATTGAGATTAGGAGGGTCTAGAGTGGGTGGTGGAGGTGGAGTTGCCACGCTCAGTTGAAAGATTGGGGCTCGGAAGTCCTGGGAGGTGGTGGAGCTCTAGGTCTGGCATACTCAGCAAAAATGACCCAACCATCTAAAAACTGCAAACAAGCACAAAGCAGGAGCACATATTGTCAGAACAAGTTGTAGACTGTTGGATCAGTTATAAAATCAGTCAACCTTCACATTTGGGATGACCAAATTCCAAGACAAAAAAAAACAACATAATGCAATAGAGCAGCGAGCATACCTTGCCATCCATGCCCTTTATACCTTCTGCCGCCTCTTCTAAGGTAGCATATCTTACAAATCCAAAACCTTTGGAATAACCTGAGTTCATATCTGTCACAACTCTAGCTGCAACCAGTCACAAGCCAAACTTCTAAACATCAATACACTAACTTAGGGCAAATTAAATGAAAACAATCGAATGAGAGTTACAAGTCAGTAGAAACCCAAGAAAGAACAACACTTGCCACTAACAACTTGACCAAATTTTGCAAATGCATCTCTGAGTCCCTCAGATGTTGTGCGCTTGCTGAGCCCTGCAACAGTACCACAGTGTTAATATGCAAGAGTAGTATGAAGGAAAGGACACCACATATACCAAATCATTTTAACTGCCGAACGAGTTAAGACATAGAAGTAAACAAAGTTAAAAGTGAATGCAACCATGAGTTTTACTTGAACTGGGTCTTTCACATACACCTGCAGAGAACTCTTTAACAAATTTAGAGTAGGTTCATTAAAAAGGTTTAAAACAGGTACATTTAACAAGTCCAGATACGAACATCTAACAAGTTTAGGATAGATAAGTTTAATGTGTTTAGGATAGGTCCATTTAACATTTTTAGGATAAGTAAATTAGTAACACCTGCAGGAACGCTATCAAAAGGTGCTGCCCTCCAAATGTGTGATTTATTGAGATACTACACTTTAAGGTTTTTCTTTTGTTTTGTTTAATAAAATTGAAAGGTAGATATACGATTATAAATGCAGTAGAGCACAAGAATCTACTTCCGGAAAAGGTTTAATACCTCTGTTCCTTCAAAGTTCTTGTGAGGTGAACAAAGAGAACAATATTTTCCAACATATGATAGCATATTTAGATTCAAGAAACTTCTATTTAATAAGAAATGTGAATCAATGAAAGGAGCTTCGAAGGATGGGGGACACAGGTACAGAAAATAACTAAAACACGGTTGAGTCAAAAGATGAACAAAATTACCACAAAATGGAGATACCGTCTGCTCAAATTTGCCACTTCAAATCACACGAGAAATCATTTCAAGCAAAGGAAAAAAAATTCAAAGTCAATAACTGAGCTAATGACGTCAGACTCCTTGCGGAACAATGCAATCCAGAAGTATTTCCTAATATAAGAGCACAGTCAATTTTACCTAATGAAATAAAAAAATTGAAAACTGTGACAGAATTAAAAGTCATCATCATATCTCCTAATGTACCTTACACGTCACTCTGGTGAACAGCGCTAAATCTCATGCAACTGGAATGATTAGTAAGATCCAAGACTCTGAACAGCCAGTAGCATTAGAGAGAATGTACATCAGTTATCTTTTGGGTAGTATTAGTTATCAAAGTTAAGTTGGTTTAGCTAGGTCAGGTGTATCACATATCTGCGAATTAGTAGAATAAATATGAGAATTAAGAGAGGGAAAGCGTCTATTTTCAGTTGCTTTTGCAATTAGAGTAAGACCTAACTACTTTTCGACTAGAGGAAAGATATACAGATAACATTATTCCCAGGTCAGTCAGTACCCTTCCAGGAAAGAATTTCTTCCGAAAATGGCATCACATACGAACTTGAATAACGCACCAAAGAATGTTCCACTTTAAAGACGACCAATCCACTCTATGAAAAGTGATAATAGAATATGGGCTCCTTAAACACAGTGTAGAAAAGCTTTAAGAGACAACGAAAAAATAAACATGTAAAAGAACCAAATAGGTGTGAAGTTCTTTATACCCAAATCTAAAAAGAAAACTATAAGAAATCAAAGTCACAGACACAAAGAGATAGCATTTTGAAGCTGACAATATGCCAATTTATTAAATACCAAAACCAAACAAAGAGAATCGGGCATGTCTATCGAAGAAACTTATAAGAGAGATAAAAGAAAAAAGAAAAGGGCGAAGAGGCGGTGAATGAGATAACTTGCCAGAAACGAAGAGATTGGTTGATGGATCTGCTTGAGGAGGAGGATTCGCCGGAGCCGACGAGGGGAAGGGGAAGGTGGAAAATAGGCGTCTAACCCGGCCTGCTCTCGCCGCTACCGCCATCGCCATCTTTCCGTCTCCACCTCTCTTCTTGGACGGAGGACACTGAGTCGCTTTTATAGGAGCCCAAGGGCAGCAAGACTTAAAAGAGGTTTAAGACCTGAAGTACCAATCTACCCATCCCTTCAACTACAAATAACGCAAAACCACCTTGAAATCGCTTCTGGGCTTCATTTCGGCTTAATATTGAGCTTGGGCTTTTGTTTGTCTTGTCTTTGTAATGGATGAGAACATTGACGAGCCACTTGAAGTACTCTGGACATCCAAGAGTGAAATGTGGATGTAAAGGAAAGAGCACAGCCGGGTCTCGTAAGATATCTGGTTATCTAGCTTTGCAGGTCCAGCAAAGAATAAGTGTGCTCAAGAGTAGCTCTGGAAGACGATCTGCTTGCAATATATTCATGGGCTGCTCTTCGGAGCTCGTTATGTTACAGATCGAGTCTGTGTAGTCTCTTTCAAGGATGCTGTTGAGATATCAGTACTTGGCTAATCCCAGTGAACAATATTAGCTAGGAAGATGAAAACTATTTCGGATATAGAACAGAACAGTTGCCCAAAGACATACGCATGACAAGAATCTATAATGTGACAATGTCTGCTCATTACACAAAAAAGTCTGGTTACGAGTTTTGGGACATATATATATATATAGCTCATGATTGGAAGGTTGGGATACAAAGTGGTACATACACATTTGAGACGCTAGCTTTTGAAGATATTGATGCTTTGAGGAGAGCCATGGACATGGGGCTTGTATAGTCCCCACACGTTTATGCTTCAATTTAACATAAGCACGATTAATAATCCATCTATTGCAAACGGGCCGGTAATTATTTGGACCCCACCACCACCCAATAGTATCAAAGCAAATATGGTCTATTACGTCGACTGTCCAAAAACAAATAAGTAATTTAGAAATCAAATAAGTAAGACACCACTTCATTAAACACCATTAAGAAGATTTAGAAAAGTAAGCCATGTTCCTAGAACCTTTACTCTATAAAACTGAAAACCAGAGTTGAGACAAAATCCCAAGATTTCTTTGTTCCTGTATATACTATACCGTGTAACTTTGTAGAAGAAAGGTGTTCTTAGAGATCAGGAGAAGCATACCTGTAACGAACAAACAGAACAACTTGCGAGACAGAAATCCTCAAGAGCGGTGCTTTAATTTGAAAATTCCTCTGGATAAACTTTAGAAGCGATCGATCATATTTAGAACATCTGGTTCCCACTCCTGGAGCAATTAGAGAGGAGGAATTCTCATGAGGCTTTAGAGGCCGAAGAAGGGTTCGGGAAGGAGAGAGAAGAAGATATGAAACAGTCGTTAATGTAGTCAACGGGTCAACTCACTCCTTAAAACTCATAAAACGACCATTGGCATCTAATTACTCATCTACCTCAGTGCTTAGCTATCAACAGCAAAGCATTAAGATCAATCCATTCTTGCCGTTGCTGGAATCCATGAATGAACGCCATCCGAAAGTGCCCCGTCTCTGTATATATAAGAGCATCACATATCGAACATATATATGCTAAGACGCGAGAGTCCTCTCCTTTCCCCTCATCAATGGCGTCCTTTCAGATTTATAAATTAACATTTCTCGGCAACCCCGTTGCCATGCAGAGTGCGCACGGTAGAACGACGAATGTACGCGTCTGGGTTCCGAACGCATCAGCTGCCTCTCATCAGGAAGCCACATTGATCTGTTCCCCATCTGTGAACCACAAAATGGCAAGCCTCAGCTTTCTTCATCTTTTCAATATTGAGTACTATCTAATTCCTCTACGGAATGAGTCTATACAGATCATGTTGTGGTCCATATTGTGTATGTACAGGATGATGACCTGAGCATTAAGCAGGCGAAGAAGGTAAAGGAAATCAGGAACTTGGTCCTGAAACAAACCGATTCGTTGGAGTCGGCTGAGATGATCGACTCACTCCAAAAATTGGGAATCGATCATCACTTCCAGGAAGAGATCGGATGTCTTCTCAACCAGCTCTGCTATAAACACATGAATAGTGCCACAGACAGTTTGTATCATGTTGCCGTGGTCTTCCGTTTGTTACGTCAACATGGTTACAATCTCTCTTCGAGTGAGGCCTCGTTTATACTTTTTACCCCTAATTTTGTGCTAATCTATATCTATTTTAACAACGAGAAATATCTCTGAAAAGCTACCGAAACAGATGTTTTTTGACAGGTTTCTAGACGGGAGGGAAAGATTTAGAGCGCAACTAGGTCATGAAGACGTAATGGGAATGTTGGCTTTGTATGAGGCTTCGTTTCTTCGGGTAGAAGGAGACGATTTACTGGAGGAAGCGGAAAATTTTGCGAAGAAGCAGATTGAGGCAAGGTTGCCGACGATGGGATCATATTCTGCTCTAGCGAAGAGAGCAAAGCAGGTTTTAGACAATCCCTTTCACCTGACGTTACCAAGCTACAGCACCAAGTTCTATCTCAGGACCTCCGAGTATGGAGCATCTCATGATCACAAGACGAAATTAGCTCTCGAAGAACTAGCCAAACTGAATTTCAACACTACCCAGTCCATGCACTTAGAAGAACTGAAGCGTGTTTCAAAGTAACGGCACTGAATTAATATTGATCTGTTCCTCTAATTAGGTGGTGGAGCGTCATGGGTTTGCTCAAGGAATTGACGTTCGCGAGGAACCAGCCATTGAAATGGTTTGTGTAGTCGCTGGCCCTCGGTCCCGACGCTACATTTTCCGACACTCCTTTGTCTATGTCATTGATGTGTTAAGTCTCACATTGAAATGAAGTGAAAAGAAACATGGGCATAAAAGAAGAAACCCATGTCTCCAATGAGGCCTTTAGGGGTAAAACCCATTTGCAAAACCGTGCGGGCTTGGGCCCAAAGCGGACAATATCATTACAATGTGGAGATGTGGGCTTATTGGGCCCCTCCAGAATTCTAACATGGTATCAAAGCCACTTTCCGTGCGTGGTCATGCTCCCCAATTTCCCTTCTGTCTTCTGTCTGTCGGCTTGTAGCCCAATTTGTCACGTCTTAGGCTGAAATCGGGCCTGAACGTGAGGGAGAGTGTTAAGTCCCATATTGAAATGAAGTGAAAAGAAAAATGGGCATAAAAGAAGAAACCCATGTCTTCATTGTAATGAGGCTTTTTGGGGTAAAACTCATTTGTAAAACCGTGTGGGTTTGGGCCCAAAGCGGACAGTATCATTATAATGTGGAGATGGGGGCCCAACAGGCTCATCCAGAATTCTAACATTTGACACTTACGCAGAGGCAGTAAATAGGTACTAATTATTTTCTCACGATATTATTATATATGTATTTCTTTATTAACGGCAGGTACTAAGAATAATTAGTATCGCAATGCACCAAATTATATATAACAGATGGAATATCGATGAAATTGGTAATTTGCCTGAGTACATGAAAATATGCTTCTCCTCTCTCTACAACACAACGAACGAGATAGCCGAGATGGTAGCCAAAGAGCACGGATGGAATCCAATTGATAGGTTACGGAAATCGGTAAGAGCTCGGGGACGATATATGTCCATGGTAATTAAGTTTCGTATGATTAATGTACTCTACAACAACTGACATGAGCTAGTGTGAATTAAATGATCCAGTGGGGGGCTCTCTGCAATGCGTTTCTAGTTGAAGCTAAATGGTTCAGTTGGGGCCATTTGCCACCGTCTGATGAATACCTGAAAAACGGAATTGTAAGCACCGAATTGCCAATGATTTTTCTGCATCTACTTTCACTGTTGGGAGAAGGTGAAAGCGCATTGAACTTTCAAAACAAAAATCTTGTACATAATTCCAATATGCCTGTTTTGATTTCGTCGCCCGCAACTATTCTTCGGCTCTGGGATGATCTGGGATGTGCGTAACAATTTAAGAGGCTCAGAAGTAGTACAGGTTGTGAATAAATATATATAGCTCTAACAAAAATTTAACGGTGGGTTAATTTTGTAGGATGAGAACCAGCAAGGGTACGATGGCTCCTACGTGAACTGCTACAGGAAGGAGAATGGGAATCGTTTACCCATGGAAAAGGCACGGGAACATGTGAGGCATCTGATCAGGGGAGAGTGGAAGAAACTCAACAAGGCCTGTCTTAATCCCAATTCTTTTTCTCCAGCTTTCAGGTCCAGCTCACTCAATGCCGCCCGACTGATTCAAGTTATGTACGATTATGGTGAGGATCATCGTCTTGAATCGCTCGACCAACACATTGATTACTTGTTAAGAGAGCGCCTTGTTCTCTAACTATCTCTTACATTTGGCTCTGCGCAATCTTATTACTTTTGAACACTTTTGTCTCTCCATGGAACTGCAAGAGGAGAGTCTATGCTAGCATTGTGCTCTGCTCTTTCATAAATTAAAGGACGAACTCTTTGGAATAGTCCTCTAGCTTTCAAAGAGATTGTTTTAGAGCTCTTCTGAACAGTTGAGTTCTCATCTTTGAAAGAGCTAGAACATTCAAAGAGTTGCGTTTTCACCCCAAAAAGGATTTTCAATTTAAGTCTCAAAGAGCTGAGCCAACTGTGCCTGCCAAATTTCATTGTCTGTTTACGAGTTGAGGATCAAGTGTCTATTCTTTTTTTATTTGGTCTTTAATCTTCGATAACTATGAGTAAATGTTATCATGAAGTCCGATACAGTCGCTGAACCGATCGAACCGTTCTGTTCGAGTTGGATTAAAGCGGTTCAATTTGTTTAATTATACAGAAAAACAGAGGGTGGTTGAATCCCTCTCCCTGTCCTCTCCCTGTCCTCTCCCTGTCCTCTCCCCGTCCTCTCCCCGTCCTCTCCCTGTTCTCTCCCTGTCCTCTCCCTGTCCTCTCCCTGTCCTCTCCCCGTCCTCTCCCCGCCCTCTCCCTGTTCTCTCCCTGTCCTCTCCCTCTCCTTAATTTCCTCGCCTTTCCCTCTCTTCTCCCTCTCCTTAATTTCCTCGCCTTTCCCTCTCTTCTCCCTTTTCTTAATTTCTTTTCCTCTATACCTGCGCACCCATGAACTTAGGACCCGGTGCAAGTTGGTTCACCAGTCCTACCATTTAGGAAAGATCAAAGGTTGTTCGCACCCTTGAAAAGTTTCGGGAATATTGAATTGCATAAGAAAATGTTGCATCATATCTTGCCTATTTATAGCTCGTACATTAAAGTTATTAAACTGAAGAAAAAAATCTCAATTTAACTCTCCTTGATGGAGCTAGTGACTCCAAGTTCATATCGACATGCGGTGGAAAATTTTAAAAATCCAATTTAGATAGGTGATAATAAATGAATTTTTGATTAATAAGACAAGATGAAGGGAGGATCAAACCTGCAGCAAATTAGAGTGTTTCTTCTTTATATGCTTATCTAACCCTCCTGATATATCTTTTACAAAATTTAACTTATTAATTGGGAGAAGTTTGGAGTAACATTAGAGGATATCAGGTGCATGCACCTGTTTGTTCCTCCCATGGAAACGTTCTTTGATTCGGCAAAGACTACCACCGCCGTCTTTCACAAAAGAAGTTTTTCCTCTTGTTCAAACCTATTTGCCCCACAAACTTGTTGTGGATGACAAAGACCAAATTCCTGTAATATTGACAGGGGGGGAATTAATTTGTTCCCGTCATTACAATAATCTGCTGGGAAAGAGCAGGCTCAAGCCAGCATCCATCAGGGTGGGCTGATCACGACGCAGCAAGGAATTAAACCTGACCAATTAGTTCAGTATTGTTTTCACTCATATCGCACGACCATAATTAAGATCTTTTGTCCACTTTGAATATTATGTACGCTCAATGGGACCAATTAGACGACAGACCATGGGAGATGAGAAACACGACATTTTCTGTAAGCAAATGTGATCCGCAAGTTTGTGATGATTTGTAAGATAGTTGGATGACGCCTGTGCGTGTGGAGAAAAACACCTTCCCTTTACAATTAATGCAATATAAAAAAATACTTTACTAATTGTGCTTCCTCAAAGAATCATTGGATAAGGGCTTTCTCCTTTATCAAATGGTCCAAGGCGGATCAGTCCAAGCATCTAATTAGTTTCAGCTCAAAACATATTTAAAACATTGCTTCCGCATAGACTTATTGTAAATTGCTCCATTTCTTAGCCAAGCACATCATAGGATGACCTTTTGAGAGGTTTCTCATCAGAAAAGACATCTGAGACTTTTTACCAGACAATCCTCCGCAAGGTGGCCAGGCTTCCAACATTTTGAACTATAACATAGCACACGTTAAGAAACCTTAACAGATGCATTAGTGAAGAAAAGAAATAGGCATGTCAAACAAGTATTAGTGACAAAGAGAATAAACGTCTTCTAAGTGATCTGTATATATCTGCGAGGCAGCTGGCTCTTTACTCCTTCCTACTGCTATCACTAAAAAGTTTAATTTATTACCCCAAAGTCATCCCCGGCCACTAGTTTCACATTTGGAGAAAAACTGATTCAAAGCGCTTTCAGTATTTGTCAGAATTAGTTGCAGAATGATGAATTTTTGTGGGACATATAGAGGCATGGGTGCCCCATTTTGATCAAGACTCCTCAGCGCTTTCAGTAATATTTGTCAGAATTAGTTGCAGGATGATGAATTTTTGTGGGACATATAGAGGCATGAGTGCCCCATTTTGATCAAGACTCCATAGTGCTTTCAGTATTTGTCAGAATTAGTTGCAGGATGATGAATTTTTGTAAGACATATAGAGGCATGGGTGCCCCATTTTGATCAAGACTCCATAGTGCTTTCAGTATTTGTCAGAATTAGTTGCAGGATGATGAATTTTTGAGGGACATATAGAGGCAGGGGTGCCCTATTTTGATCAAGACTCAGCGCTCCTCCACAGAAATCGAATATATCCTTATAAAGTCAACGGATAACTTCTGCTTCAATGGGTCGTGACTGTACTTCTTTGAAAATAGAAGCAACGTGTTCTGTGCATGAGTCGTCAACATTCAAAGTTTAACTAATATTGCGCCTAAAAGAAGAAAAAAAACCCCCGAAGCAAGATGGCCTTTCTAACTGGCTATAAATAGAATACGATCGAGACGTCTTCAAATTAATGACATTAACTCTCCAAAAAAAAAAAAAAAAAAACTGGAGCCTAGTCGATCCAAATGGCGGTGCCCTTTCCCGTCTTCTTGATGTTCGAACAGCACGAAGCATCTCTAATCTCGAACAATCCCTTTCTTCAGCTAATTACACCTTCAAGCAGGCAATATATGTAGAAGAACATGGGAATGGAGGACAAGGAACACGGCCATGATGGGTCCTACGCAAGGGAGGAGGATTCCATTTTGATCAAAGACTCCTCAGCGCTCCTCCACAGAAATCGATTATATCCTTAAAATGGAACACCAAACTTCAGCTTCAATGGGTTCTCGTACTGTACGCTTCTTTGAAAATAGATCGCAACGTGTTCCACGAGTCGTCAATATTCAACGTTTAACTGATATTGCGCAAAAAAAAAAAAAAAACGAAGCTAGATGCTTTTCATAACTGGCTATAAATAGGATACAAGGCGTCGATCCAAATAGCATTATTTCTCCAGAAAATCTCCAGCGCCCTTAGTTCAAATGGCAGTGCCGTTTAAAGTCTTCGTCATGTTCTCTGCAAGACCTCCAACCATGAGTAGTACTGTCTCCTTCCCCAAAATGTCTAATGCCACGCAACGAAGCATCTCTAACCACGAACTTTCCCTTTCTTCAGCTAATTGCATCTTCAAGCAGGCAATATATATATATCTCCCACCCATGATTTCCTTCTTTTTTCTTTAATAATTTTATATGGAATGGCATGCATCTTCACTCTTAACTCCAGCTAATTGTTAATGTGCTCGCATGTTTTATGCAGGATAACATCAAGAGTAAACAAGCGGAGAAAGTGGAGCAAGTTAAAGGAATAATCCTGGCTGAAACTGATCCGGTACAGTCTCTACAGATGGTTGATGCCCTTCAACGTCTAGATATCGACCACCACTTTTCTGAAGAGATTAACTTGCTATTAATAGCCCATGATAAGAAGCTTAATGGCGTCCATGGTGGGAGAATTATGGGGAGCTTGCATGATGCTGCTCTCAGCTTTCGCTTACTAAGGCAGCATGGTTACTACGTGTCTGCGGGTGAGTACGTACTGATTACGATCAACACCTCTATCTGTATAAATATAGCGTTAAGGTGAAGCCATTAACTAATCACTTCACGTGATATATGGGTGCATGTATATCATCAGGTGTGTTCGACAAGTACAGAGACAATAAGGGGAGGTTTAAAGCAGAATATGCTGAAGATATAAGAGGAATGTTAGCTCTTTACGAGGCTTCCCACCTGGGAATAGAAGGAGAAGATGAAGTACTCGGGGAAGCAAGAAAATTTGCAAGTAAACACCTCGAATCTTCGGTGCCGAAGATGGAATCGGGTCTGGCGAGACAGGTGCAGCATACTTTGCAGCATCCTTTTCACCTTAACTTGCAAAGATTCAACGCTAAGTTCTTTCTGAATGCCTCCAGAGGAATAGTACTTGAAGGCAATTACAATATGAGGGTGTTCCATGACCTAGCCGAACTAGACTTTAACGTTGTTCAGGCCATGCATAAGAAAGAAATTAGTGATTTCTCCAAGTACGTACGTGACGTTACTTTTCGATCATATGTATATATATATATATATATATATATATATATTTAGGATTCAATTTCGTTTCTTAAAAGAAAAAGTAATACTAGCTAATAAACTACCAGCTGATTATGGTTAGTTTGTAATTAATCTCTGTTCGTAAATATATATATATATTGGGATGAACAGGTGGTGGAGGGAGATGGGATTGACGCAGCAACTCAGGTTTGTTCGGGATCAGCCAGTGAAATGGGTCATGTGGCCAGTAGCTTGCCTCCCGCAACCTGAATTTTCCAAACACAGAGTCCAGATCACAAAACCAGTTGCATTTGTTTACATAATCGATGATATTTTTGATACATACGGGACATTAGATGAGCTGATCCTCTTCACTGAAGCAGTTAACAGGTAATTAGTTAATAACCAAAACCCATCTTAGTTTTCTGAACTCTTAATTAAATAAACCAGAAATTAGATCTGCATGAACAGTTGTAAATTAATGTTGATGGAAACAGGTGGGACGAGGATTCAATACAAAAGCTGCCAGGTTACATGAAGACGTGCTTCATGGCTCTCGATAAAACCATAAACGACGTTGCTGACATGGTTCTCAAACTACACGGGTGGGATCCCTTAATAACCTTAAGAAAATCGGTAAGAAGTAGTACTCTCTAGCTAGCTGGGATTTAATCTGTCCAGTAGTACTATTCTTGCCTTCCTAGCTATACCGGTGCCTTATTTAGTTTAGCTGGCGGCTCTTCTGTTGAATAGTGGGCGATGCTGTGCGACGCATTTCTGGTGGAAGCAAAATGGTTCGCCAGCGGGCACTCCCCAAAAGCAGATGAATACTTGAGAAACGGAATGATCAGCAGTGGAGTGCCCACGGTGCTATTGCACGTTCTTTCTCTCCTGGGAGAGAGAGTACTAATCACAGAGGAATCCGGAGGTCACAATCTCAGCCACAACATTCATCCTCTTATTTCATCCCCAGCTATCATTCTTCGACTCTGGGATGATCTTGGAAGTGCAGAGGTAAAGAAGCTCAACTTTTCATTTCTTATAAGGTCTCAATCTGTGGACTCCAATATATAATATATATATTGTACTGTCGATCCTGATCTCTAAATTAAATTTGCTAGGATGAGAAACAGCAAGGAAATGATGGGTCATATCTGGACTACTACATGAAGGAAAGAGGGAAATCTTCGTCTAGTAGTACTGCAAATGCCAGAGAACATGTGGTGCATTTGATAAGTGAAGAATGGAAGAAGCTGAACCAGGCGTGCCTCGCCCCCAATCATTTCTCTTCCACTTTCACCAACGCTTCTCTCAACACCGCTCGGATGGTTCAAGTCATGTACTCTTACGACGCTCATCAGCGGCTTCAGGGACTTGAACAACACATCAAAACCCTGATAAGAGATCCCATAGCTTTGTGATCAGAGTAAGAATGGAAATTCAGTGTAAGAATGGAAAGTCTGATGGCTTCCGTTTGTATTTCTGTCTATATTTATACAAGGTTTGCATACAGTTTGAGATAAAAGAGATAAAATAGTTAGAGAAGATTGAGTAGTGAAAAAAATGAGGAGAGAAATAAGGAGAGATATTACAGTTAGTTTCACAATCAGTTCATCAAAAGTCATTGATAAAGCGATAGCTAGCTTTTAATTGGACAATACATACTGAAAACATCCAAACAGGAAGCTAGTCAAATTCACTCTGATTATCCACAGAAAAAAGTTAGATGAGTAACTAGTTGCACCTGTACGTATTACCTATCCATGTACATGTTAATCTAATCCTTTAAAAATATAAAAAAATATTTTTTATTTTATTAAATCTTTTATTCTAAAGGATAAACACTAAGCATAATCTGCATAGGTGCAACTAGTATTTTCCTTTATAATATAATATATGATGACTTATAATTAAAGAGTAGTGCTAGCCCATCGTACATGCCCCACGTACATGCTGACGTAGGTGGCTTAGATGGCGTCCACATTGTAAGCCGTCGTCATCAAATGAAAACTCCAGCGGCCTCCCTAATCCTCTCTCCCGCAGCCTCCCGCGGCCTCCCTCCCGTGGCCTCCCTCCGCGACGGTCATCCAGTTCAGCTCCCTCCGTGTCCGAAATCTGGGTCTTTTCGGGTCTTCTCTGCCAGGAAGAAGAAAGGCTCCACAGTGTGGGACAGTGTTTTGGACTGTTTATCAAAAGAGGCAACAGAAGCACGTAATCTGCAACTTTGGTTCGTGAAAATGAAATACAGACTTCCATAACCGAGACACGTCGCTGCCCTGTTTCAGTTTTCCTCATGTAGTTAATTAAGAGAACTATTTTATTACGCAAATCGAAGCATCAAGTAATTCCGAGTTTTCGTGTTATTGATAGATTTTTCGTCGATATTGTGGGGCCATCTTTCCTCTGGTTTCTTCTAAGTTTCTATATCTAGTGAAACTGCACGCACTGGTATAAAAATGGTCTAACCCGACGGTCTAGCGTTAAAACCGTTGGGTCGGAAGCCTAAGCACGTCAGTCCTGATGAAATCGTGCGTTCCGGTTCCAGAAAACCAAAAACCCCCGACAGTTGCGGACCATCGTGCACAACTTCAGAATTTCTCCCTTTGCCCGACGGTCTTATACCGTCGGGCTAAAGGCCTATGACGACGAGTTTAATCCGTCATGAGTAAAGAATTAGGGACGACGGTCATATTTCGTCGGGCTCAATTTTTTAATTCAAAAAGTATCACTGCTAGGAATCTTCCGTCAGCCGACGGCCAAAAGGCGCAAGCGGAACCCGACTACCCGTCGGCGGATATTCCGACGATAGGTACAACAACGTCATCGGAACGTTCGTAGGTGGAGTCGTCAAGCGACGTATGAACCCGTCGTGCTACAAAAAAACCCGTCGCGTGAACAAATATAGTCGGCCGACACGGGGATCAGTCGGCGGAGTAAATTTTCCGACGACGGACCTCACGCGTCGGTGGAATCAATTCAGACGACGGGCATCACACGTCGGCGGAATCTATTCCGACGACGGATCTCACGCGTCGGCAGAATCTAATCCATCGACGCACACCCGGCGTAGGAATACATCGGAGGAATTCCCCGACGCCGCATTCCCTCGCGCCGGACGCCTCGCCGGTCAAGAAGATTCCGCCGACGATCCCGCTGGGGTGAAGGCCGGTAGGAATGGTTGAAAAGAAAAAAAAATTAGATTTCAAGAAGTGATCCTAGAGAGAGAGAGAGAGAGTCGAGAGAAGAAAGGTTGAAAAGAGAAAAAATTAGATTTCGAAGAACGAGAGAGAAAGAGAGAGAGAGAGAGAGAGAGAGAGAGAGAGAGAGAGAGAGAGAGAGAGAGAGAGAGAGAGAGAGAGAGAGAGAGAGAGAGAGAGAGAGAGAGAGAGAGAGAGAGAGAGAGAGAGAGAGAGAGAGAGAGAGAGAGAGAGAGAGAGAGAGAGAGAGAGAGAGAGAGAGAGAGAGAGAGAGAGAGAGAGAGAGAGATGAGAGAGAGAGAGAGAGAGAGAGAGAGAGAGAGAGAGAGAGAGAGAGAGAGAGAGAGAGAGAGAGAGATCAGAACAGGCATCAGTAGGACTTACACATTCGAATCTGTATAGATTATCTTCATGCAGAAGAACTCGGGCATTCTCATGATATACTACATCAACAAATCTTCCAAGACGCCTTAATTTCTCGTGCGCATATAACTGAAGGAGCTTATTGTCCATTTCATCAGACACAATCGCTTGCAGCTGAAATTAATCAAGTTATGTTACTTAATTGAAGGGGACCAGATTAAAAAGAGAGCAAGTAAAAATGTTAAGGAACAAGAACATGTCATTCAATGATTTACCTGTTTTACAAGTTTGTAAATCAGCTTGTCTAATGTGAAAAGCACATAGGACCGAGTCCCTATAATAGCACGGCAGTCATCTTCAAACTTCGTGTTGTCAGCAGATCCATCAAGCAGGCTATAAAGAGCACCTATAAATCTACAAATAACAGAGAGTGCCAACAAAATTAGCATGTAATAACTCAATACATAAGAAACAGATCGATGAAAAGACAGCCATAGAAGCATGCTCAAAAACCTCAGTACTTTCAGTTGAGTTTCTCAGTTAACAAAATGTTTCTATATTATCTAGATGAAAAACTAGAGAGGTGTTCAAGACGATATGAACATCACAATGAAAGAAAACATTGTAATGTTTAATAAATACCTTGCATAAGGGTTGCTTGTATCTTTCACCGTTCTCCACTTTCTCTCACTGGATGATGAATTGTGCTTCGCTGAGAGTCTCATATAACACCTGGAAAGGGAAAACACATATCAGCTACCCCAACTCCAGGTACAAAGAAGTACATGAAAAGAGTCCTACATGAGATTGGAAGGAACATGTTGCCCAATACTAATTAAGCACAAACACACTCACATGTTGCCCATTTGGTGATAATTCACCCTCTTCTCTTTCAACCTAGAAGCTATTACTTCCTGCTGCATTATCTTCATAATATCTGTAAGCTTTGGAACTTTCTGAGCCACAGACACCATTTGAAGATACAACAGGTCGCATATTATCACCACCTCCTTGGAATTGAGACAAGTTAAAATATTTAACACACCACACAATAAAAAAAAAAATCCAAAACTCTAGCTCTCAATCAACAATTAAAAAAAAAAATCGGCAAAGACTTAAGATGCTATACTACGATGAGTGCTTGAAAATCTATTTCCGGAAAAAGTAATGCTTGAAAACATTCACTTGTTCTCCCACCTCTGATCCAGGGATAGCTTCATTGTTAACTCTATGCTCAGGCCCTGTTTCTGTGGGATTCTGACTAGCTACTCTAGTTGTACAACCAACACCTTTGAAAGAAAATGAAATAAGCATTTCAGGACAGGGCTAACAACAATATTTCAAAGAGAACTAAAAATGAAGCTGATATGCAGGAAAAATAGCTGATTCCAAGGACATTGACAACAAAACTTATTTCGCGGTGAAGGGAGAAGAAGACGGGCGCAGGGGAAGGGTGAAGGACGTTGGGGGAGGGAGAAGGGTGCGGGGAGGAGAAGGGCTCAGGTGCAGGCTGGGGGAGGGAGAAGGGCACGGGGAGGGAGAAGGAGCGGGCGCAGGCAGGGGGAGGAGAAGGGCACGGGGAGGAGAAGGGCACGGGGAGGGTGAAGGGGCGGGGGGAGGAGAAGGACGCTGGGGGAGAGAGGGGCGGGGGGAGCAAGAAGAGGCGCAGGGAGGAGAAGAAGCGCGGGGAGGAGAGAAGGTGCGGGTAGGGAGAAGGGCGCGGGGAGGGAGAAGGGCATGGGGAGGGAGAAGGCGGGGGGTGAAGGGAGTGGGGGAGGGAGAAGGGCGTGGGGAGGGAGAAGGGCACGGGGAGGGAGAAGGGTGTGGGGAGGAAGAAGAAGGCGGGGGGGGAGGGAGAAGGGCGGCGGGCGCAGGCAGGGAGGGAGAAGGCGCGGGCGCAGGCCGGGGGAGGGAGAAGGATGCGGGCACAGGCCGGGGGAGGGAGAAGGGCGAGGGGGAGGGAGAAGGGTGCGGGGGAGGGAGAAGGGCGTGGGGGAGGGAGAAGGGCGCGGGGGAGGGAGAAGGGCGCGGGGGAGGGAGAAGGGCGCGGATCCCGATTGTTCGGGACCTAATAATCTCACATGGGCCATGTGAATGTGATGGAAATTTGGCCCAACTATCGGATTTCCTTCTGCCGGCGGTTGGGTCGGATGCTACCATATTCCGCCGACGAGTCATAAAAGACCGTCGGCAGAGAGGTATTCCGCCGACGGAATATTTTCGAACCGTCGGCGGAGTACACATTTCTAGCAGTGTATTGGCCCGACGGGTATAAACCATCGGGCAATTCAGTCTATGGCCCGACGGGTATAAACCGTCGGGCAATTCAGTCTATGGCCCGACGGGTATAAACCGTCGGGCAATTCAGTCTATGGCCCGATGGTCTTATTCTGTCGGGCTCATTTTAGACTAAGAAAGATTTTAGCCCGACGGTTCTGGACCGTCGTGCAAATCATCAGAATTTCTATTTTTGCCCGACGGTGTAAGACCGTCGGGCTATAGACCTTTTTCGACGTGTTTAATCCATCGTGAGTTAAGTATAAGGGATGACGGTCATATTTTGTCGGGCCCAATTTTTACTTCAGATAGATATTTGCCCGACGGTTTTATTCGGTCGAGCAACATTTTTGTCTTTGCTTGATTTTAGCCAGACGGTGGTAAGCCGTCAGCCCAATAGACTGTCACGATGGTGTTAATCCTGACCGTCGTGAAGCAAACTAAACCAGAAGGAGAGGGAGAGCGATAAAAGTGATCTTTCCCATTTCTTCTCTTCGTGTTACCGTCTTCCTCTCGCCCTCTTCGCTGAAGCTTAGCTTAGCCGGATTCCAACGCCATATGCTGGAATCTGCTTGTGGAACGGCCCCAAAGAGCGTCCAAGTCTCCCTCGAGGTAAAAATTCCTTTTTTAACCCTAATTTCAGCTTTCTTGATTTTTTGGTTCGTACCTCGCGTTCTCTTCTCTGCGCCCTCTCTCTCTCTCTCTCTCTCTCTCTCTCTCTTTTCTGCGCCCTCTCTCTCTCTCTCTCTCTCTCTCTCTCTCTTCTCTGCGCTCTCTCTCTCTCTCTGCATTTAATCGTCGTTTGTGTAATAACTTTTTCCCGTTCTTCTCTCATACTATCAGTACCTCACTCTCTTCTTTTTGGACTTTGTAGCATTTTCCGGTTCCCGAGAGGAAAGGGGAGCAGTGGCGCATTTTGATCCCTAAATCTAGGGTTATTGAAGATGAAGAAGACGAAGACGAAGAAGAGGAAGAAGAAAACACTAGAGAGGAGAGGGATATTATAGGAAGAAGAGACAGCAAGAGGAGGCTGGATGAAAGAGATGATCAGGGTTATTCGGCAGTACTTATTTTCATATATGTTCTGCTTTCCACGCTCTTGTTTTATTTTTGGTGTGAAATTTCCTTTTTTTTCTAGTCTTATCATGATTGGCGCTGTAACTTGTAGGTTTCTTTTGACTCTTCTGCTAAGGGGTCCAGCGGCAGATTTAGTTCCTGTTTTATTTGGAGAGAAAGCACCAAGTTTATAAAACAAGGCAGCTGCTTTCACTCCATTTAACAGGAACCTGGATCAGTCCCAGGTGTTTGTTGTCTTGCTTCTCGAGTTAGTTGTGGTTCTTAATGTTTTTGTTTCTAATAATTTAATCGACTATCTTTAATTGTAGAAAGATGCCATTACAAAGGCTCTTGCATCCCGTAATGTGTTTTTATTGCATGGGACTGGTAAAACAACAACGGTGCTGGAAATTATCTTACAGGAAGTGAAGCGAGGATCCAAGATTCTTGCTTGTGCTGCTTCAAATATTGCTGTGGACAACATTGTTGAAAGACTATTTCCTTATAGCTACGTTGGTTATGGTATGTTCTGTCAGAAACTTTAATTGTACTAGTGGTGGTACTTTCAAAAAACAAAATCTACTAGTGGTGGTACATCCTCTCCGAATTATATGTAATAAGTAATATCATATTTTATGTGATTTTACATTTTACGACTAATTGTCAGTCCTGAAGACTTGTGCTTGGTGAGCAAGCTAAAAAGTCACTTTAATAATGCAGAAGTTAAGTGATTGCAGTTTCATATTGGTGGACTTTTTGCTTCTAATGTCTTTTTAACTGACTTCATCTTCATTCCTCTTCCAATACAAGTTGTAGAATTTTTCTTTCTCTTGCTTAGTGTGCTTCCTTTTATTAGAGTGAAGTTGGTTAGGTTGGGGCACCCTACAAGGTTGTTCCCTCAAGTGTTGGAGAGTGCACTTGATGCACAGGTATTCCATTTCACCTTTTAAATATTCTTCAATTTGATCATTATTCTTGCTTTTCTGTAGATTATTATTTTTCTCAAGTAGTACTGCCTTTTCTGTTACTCCCATTATCTTAATCTTATATTTTTTTTATTTCTGTTAAACCGTTTGAAAGCTGTATATGTCCCTTGTAGGTGTGACATGGAGGAAAAGAAGGATGACGAAAGTAGCTCACTGAATGAAGGGGAAGCTGAAGTTGCTATCTCACATGCTAAGAGACTTGTTGAGAGTGGGGTCCCTTCATGTGATATTGGAATTATCACTCCCTATGCTGCCCAGGTCTGACATACTCGATTTTACTACTGTAGCCTACTAGTTCTGCTTATTGCAGAAAAAAGGAACCCACCCCATGATTTACATTCCAGTCTGCTGCCACGAAAAAATGCTTCCAACAATGATGGGGCCATTGCAAGGATACGATATTCATGTGGCCTGGTATAGCTGATTCTAAGACATCTGAACAATACCATTTCCATATGGATGGTAAACTCCTAAGATTCTGATGATTGTGCAACAATCTAACAACATAATATTCTAGATGTCATGAACATGTATGATGTGTTTTTCCATCCGACCAAATGCTATCTTTTTTGTGCTTCTACAAACTGCTTATTTCTCAAAAATTTCAGATGGCATCAGAAGACAAATTTTTTGAAGACAAATTTTTTTATAAATTCCTCTAGTTCATGTATTACTGTTTTCATCTCTGTAGGTCGTCCAACTAAAGATGTTGATAAGCTATGACAACAAGCTGAAAGAGATGGAGATATCAACTGTTAATGGCTTCCAAGGCCGTGAGAAAGAAGCCATCAACAAAATAGGCAGCTGATGGAGGAGCAGATGAAGAAAAGGAAGGTGGTGCTAAAGAAGCAGAATAGCAGGATATATACTTATGTATACTATATACTGTATACCATGTATATCAACTCCATTTTGTGAGAAACGGACGGGCAGTGTCTTTGTACCCATGAAGTTAATCTATAGTCTTCAATGTAACCTTCTCCGTCACCTCCAAATCAGTTTATGTTACGGATGCCATTAAATGGTAAAATGGTATGGAAACCTGGAACCAAATTTGAGCTGATATTCTAAATAATAACGACAGAAAAAGTCAGGCAACAAAACAAGAAGCCCGACGGTCAAATACTGTCAGCCATTTATAAACAAAGGACTTGTCGACGGCAAATAACCATCGGCCATTAAAAAACAAAGCCCTTGCCGACGACAAATAACCGTCCGCCATTAAATAAACAAAGCCCTTGCCGACGGCAAATAACCGTCGACCATTAAATAAACAAAGCACTTGCCGACGGCTAATAACCGTCGGCCATTAAATAAACAAAGCCCTTGCCGACGGCATATAACCGTCGGGTTACTGCTACTTTGCCTGACGGCAAAAGACCATCGGGATACGTTTAATTGGCCAACAGCTTTTACCCGTCGTGGGTTTTAATCAAATTTTTGATGAATTTCAACCATCGGGAAGAAATATCTTTGACACGACCGCTGTGGTCTGTCGTGTGAAATATTTTCATTGCCGACGGTGGTTTACCGTCGAGAGTTGGCTTTCCCGACCCGGTAATTACCTGACGGTCGTTTCTCGTCGTGACTATTTTAAACGACGGTTTTTGGTATTTGGCCGACGGTATTTAACCATCGGGAAAACCCCTTTTTCTACTTGTGACGCGTCCCCTTTTCTCATTTCCAGATGGTTCCACAACTTCCATTAACCTAATACAACGACAATTGTCTAAAAAGTTCAATGTAGTGTTTTCTCTTAGTATCGAGTGTTAGAAATTTCGTATTTCCTATATGGTATATGGATATCACACTGTCTGCAATTGTATTAGCTACCGTAGACTTCTAAATTGATATGGGCTTTATGAGTAGATACCCATATTGGCCCATCAGGGGATAATGGGTACCCTGATGGATCACGTGCCACTGTCAAGCCACGAGTCACTGTCAAGCCACAAGCTACTGTTCTCAGTTGATTCTTTAATCAATGGATTCGAGTAAGTCTTTATCTCCTTTATTTGATAATCTGATTGGACGGATCTTTATAGAAATCCATCTTCGAGAAACAGAACCATATAAAGAAACGTAAAAGATTGAAGAGTTGTGAAAGAAAAACACATGGATGATATTTTCAATATTGTAGAAGAAGGAGACACTTTGATTAAGAGATGACACAAGAAATACAAAAAGAGCTGGAGGGAGTGAAGAAGACACACACCTGTGATGATTTGAGTAAGAAAAAGAGAGGTTTAATGCATGGGCGTAGGTGAAGATATTGGGGTAGGCACGCTTGAAGTACTCGAAGTAGGAATAAGTCCTGCAGGTCTGGGGGCTATTGTAATGGTTTCTACAATAGAGCTTGTCGGTCCCAAACGCTTCGCACCTGCTCTTGCAAGCGACGACGGCTCCGGTGCCGAGCGGGTCTTTCATGTTCAACGGCCTCCCACCCGACATCGAACCCCTCCGCCTTCCTCGCCGTAGGTAATTTTTTTAGGTTCTATCTATTTTATTTTCTTCCCATTTTCACTTTTCCCCCTTTCCCCCTTTCTCATTATTCTCACAACACTCCATTTTTTTCTTTTCCTCCCTCCGAGCTGCAGTTTCTCCTTCCTCATACCCTCTGTTGACCACCAA